>CM051234.1:364213703-365609537 GCA_027917425.1 Gastrophryne carolinensis
TGGTTCTGTCGCCCTTGTGGGGAATTCTTTTGGGGATTGCTTAGCTGCATCTCCCAGGTAGTTCCATGGTCCCTGTGGGGATCTATTTCATTGTTTACCCTGCGGATTTTCCTGGGGACTTTTGCTGGATGCTGTCTAAGCAGTGTTGTAGTCCAGGTCGCTTCTCTGGGGGCTCCTGACTCCGTCAGACGTGTGCCTGAGATGGTGGATCTGGTTAATTAACCTTGGCTCGATGTGTGTGTGTATATATATATATATATATATATATATATATATATATATATATTATAATATAATATAATATAATATATATTATATATACATAGATATATATGGCTACAGGCACCCTTCTTACGCCGGACCTCTGGTCCAAGTGGTCTGTAGGATCATTGTTTTAGTCCTTAGTCTATCTATGGACTTTATTCTTAATAATACTAATATGAGGGCCTACATTCCCTCTACAGGTGTTGCAATTTTCCCCATGAAGGTTTTCATGGCCTTAGGGGGACTGATGCTCTTGGAGTCTGCGGGCGCCTCTTTATGTATGCGCCTGATATCTTCTTCCAGCGCCACTGTGCCCTTTGGATTAATCCTTCTTGGATGTCTCCTGATCCAGAGTAAAGCCCTTGGCTTCATGTTAGTTAGGGGTCAGTATTCCCGCCTTGGTCGGGTGACCTGTTCTATTTCCCTTAGGGGGTGTTACGAGTTTTCCACGAGGCTTCTTTGCCTGTGGGCAGGTTGGGTCGTTACACTGACCTATATTCCTCTTTAGGGGAAAGAATCTCCCCTTTTTCAGTTTATTCCATTATATTGGTGCTTGGGTACCACTGGCCCTTCAGCACCAGGGTTTTTTTCTGTTGAATAAGTTGCTAGACTTATGGCTTGTCTCTGTTCATACCTTCAAGGTCTTGTTCTGAGACTGACGTTAGAGCCTTTGCTCATGTCATGCCTGTTGCAAGTTTTGCAGGTGACAGCGCCTTTACTGTCCGCTGTGCCTTGTTTTTCCTGGGGATCCCACCCTGCTTTACGGACACTGCTATTGGATGTCTCACATGTTATTACTATTCTGGAGCAGGACGTGCTGTATGCTTAGAATAATACAACTCTGTGAACTCTGGTTCACTTGTTCTGGATCCCCTGTATGGTGATAGTTATCAATTGATATTATTACCAGTTTTCTGGGTGGTTTGTTCCTCCCGGCTTCTCTTCTCACTGCTTTTCAATGCTGGGGATTTGTGGGAGGTCCTTCTGTATATGTAGGGCCGGGAGGAGCTTGTTTTCTACATGTCTGCAGTGCACGGCGCCTGAGGCGGAGGATTGCCCACATGTTATTACTATTCTGGAGCAGGACGTGCTGTATGCATATAATATCAACTCTACAGGTGAGTACTTCAGAGTTGTATTTTTCAGGTCCAGTGATTAATACTCTTCTTTCAAGCAGGAAGATGGTGACCAGGAAGATTTATCTTAAAGTATGGAGAACTTTTAAATCTTGGAGAATGGGAGAACTTCATTTAAGGTTCCAGTCATACTGGATTTTTTGCAACAGGGTGTTGACAAAGGACTTAGCGTTAATACATTAAAGGTTCTGCTGGCGGCCTTGTCGGTGTTTTTGGATAAAAGGCTTTCTTCCATTTCTATCAAGAGGTTTTTGCTGGCTGTAAAGCGCTCTAAGCCAGTTCCAGTCAAGGTATTTCCGCAGTGGGATCTGGCTAGAGTATTATCAATGTTAAGTTCTCAACCTTTCTATCCAAACAAGAATCTGGATATCAAGCTACTTACATGGAAGGTCTTATTTCTGGTCGCCATCACTTCAGCTCGAAGGATCAGTGACATTCAGGCTTTGTCGTGTCGTTATCCATTCCTCCCAAGTATTTCCTGATCACATTGTGTTAAAAGTGGATCCTTGCTACCTTCCAAAAGTTGCGTCGGACTTCCACAGATCTCAGGAGTTCGTAATTCCTTCCATCTCAGAGGAAAATCCAGAATTGATGGCTTTGGATGTTAGATCTCACCTCCTCTTGCACTATCTAGATCAAACCAGGGATTTCAGGAAGGTGGACAGTTTTTGTTGCTTTCTCAGGTCCTAGGAAACGACTGAGGATTTCAAAGACTACGTTGGCAAGATGGATGAGAGGTACCTT
This sequence comes from Gastrophryne carolinensis, assembly GCA_027917425.1. NCBI lineage: Eukaryota > Metazoa > Chordata > Amphibia > Anura > Microhylidae > Gastrophryne > Gastrophryne carolinensis. The sequence continues at coordinate 364,215,848 of CM051234.1, forward strand.
CAAAATGGCTTATGGGGATGCCAATATATACCGAGTGGAGTGACAGCTCACTCTACGCGGAGTGTTTCCACATCTTGGGCAGAGCATGCTGGGGTCTCCATTGAACAGATTTGTAAGGCGGCAACTTGGACTTCGGCTAAAACCTTCACAAAGCACTATCGTTTGGATCTCCTGTCTCAGAAGGACCAATCCTTTGGAAGAAGTGTTCTTCGTGCAGTTCTCCCCATCCTATGAGGTAGTCCTCGCCTATTTCTCAGGCGTATGCTGCCCGAAGGATCTTTTGAGAAAACCTAAGTTAGTTACCTGGTAACTTTTTTTCTAAACATCCGTAAGGGCAGCATACACCAGCTTCCCTCCCTTGTTATTTTTAGGCATAAGGGTTGCTTTTTTTGTATGTAGTATGTGGTGGAGTCGTGGGTCTTTCTCTCTTTCTCTCTTTCTGATCTCTGCAACAACTGGGGAAGAGAGGGAGGAGTCAAGATTTTATTTTGGCTGGTGGTCATGTGTTCCCCTTGATGGGAGGAGCCCGGAGGTCTCGGGCGTATGCTGCCCTTACGGATGTTTAGAAAAAAAGTTACCAGGTAACTAACTTAGTTTTTTTTCCACTTTAAGAGTATAGAATCTGCAAATTGCAAATATCTGCATGTTAATCCCTCTCAGTATGCTTATGATTGCCAGAGAGTTTTTAGGGGAGCATTTTACTAAGCTTTGATTTTTTTTTTTTTGAATGGAGGTCCGCTTAAAGGCTCACATATTCAGTGTAAGGCACTTTTTATTATATCCAAAATCTTTTAAAGAGTAAATAACTATTCAGTGCCCCTGTCCCACGTACATAAAAAAATCAATTTTCGCTAAATAGGCCTGTCAAGCGTTGAGTGTAAATTGGCGCAAAAAAGCAGTGTTTTGTCCATGGGGTTTCATTGTTCAGACTACTGCATTTCAGAAGGACTTAGAAGTTGCACTAACACAGAAGAGTAACTTTATGTGGGCTACAAATGAGTAAAAATGTAAATATGTAGATAATTGAAAAGTTTAAATCTGGTTGTCTTATTGCAGGTTTAATTCAGACTAATGGTCAAACAGGATGTTATTTATGGGCTAGTGGGGTATTGGCATAGTCCTACAAAAGATCCATTCATAAATGTTGTTGCAACGACCATAAGAAAAGCATACGAAAAAAACACCCAAATTAGAGAATGAGGCTAAATACATTTAATAGCAATATTAAATATCTGGTTTACACTTTAAAGGACTATTATTGGGTAAAGAATTTTCACTCAGCAGGGCATGATGAATTGGGATGCCACACTGTGTGAGGCCCCCAGATCACCGTTATTCACACCTTTCTCCGGTTCAATGGTGCATGTTCAGGCTTTAGTCTAATCAATGATCAATCTATGTAATCCGGAAAATGACGGATTGTTTACAATGGGGGGGGGGGGGGGTGGCATCTTTGGGCTGTGCTCTCACTCCCCGTTAAAGCCCATCAGGGCTGTTTGCCGAAATTGTCAGACTGCTCTGATTGGACAATGGCCCCGCCCATGTGCTTTTGGAATGGGAAGAGTTGTACTGGGGGTTGTGGGATTCCCCCAAGGCACGGAACAAAATCCAAGATTTTTAGCTTGAAAGAAAGCTAAATCTAGCATTACCAGGTATCTGTGGGGTCCCATCATTCCTGCAACGGTCTTGCTTCATTCTGTATCTAGATGATCTTCTGGTGACGGACTTTGCGATATACAGAGGCCAGTAGTCATGTGCTGCAGAAGACATTCAGCTGTATGGCAAGTTATAAGACCTCCCCATTGACTCCATCAAGAGGAGAGAATGTATCTACCTTCCGGAGGTAAATCTTTTGCAGCTTGAAATCAGATGATCTTCAGTTGCCGATCTTATCACTACTGCCTGGGACTACTAGCCAACACCTCTGCAGTTTTACTCTTCTGTCAAGGTGCAACAAGTGGGTGGAATCCCTGATGTCAAGATCGGCTTCCTCATGTACCTCACAAATCAGGGATGATTGTTCTACCACTGCAGTGGTGTTTGGCAATAATGCATGAGGTGGATTCCTTAACAGTAAAACTATTCAGGGTGATGGTTGATGGTTCATTCAAGAGACCAAGCAGTCCGTGTCATTTATATAGGGTCTTCCAGTTTATCATTCTCATTGGATGAAGAACCTTGCCTGGACAGTGGTTAGGATCCAACAGGAAAAAAGAGACCATAAGTAATGTAGCAATGGCGGAAGTCCTCAGAATCCAAAGATGGAATGCCATGTCCCTGTCATCTCATCGGATCTGAGCAGGTAAATGCAGGAGAGTCCTCTTCTAGAAAAGTGCTTCATAATACCTAGAAAATCTTGTGTATGGGAACGTGGGCTCCACCTTTTATCCTTTTTGGTGTGCCACTGGTTTTCCAAGAGACAGGCTCCTCCTGGCTTTTCTTCAAGAAGCAGGACTAACTCGAAGAATGTTTAAGGGGAAGGTGTTGGTATTGTCCAGTCTTTTCCTTGACTTGACTAAAAAAAGGTTTATAAAGGAGATGGCTTGTGTTATGCCTCCTTTCAAGGCACCTGTGCTGTTGTGAAATGTAAATATTATGCTCTCTAACCTTACCGAAGTCCCCCTTTGAACTGATGGCAGAAGAACCCTTGATAGTGCTGACGGTCAAAAGAGGTGTGCGTAGTGGTGGCCACATTGTACAGAGACTGTTGAAATTGTTGCTGTCCTTGGAGCCACCATGTGTGATTCTACACAGGACAATGTATTGCATTTTCATCACAGTGCTTGTAGTAAGTGATGCTTTTCACGTTAATAAATATCTTGCTGTTCGTTTATTATACCTGACACAATCAGGTTGTTGGTTCCATTTTATTGTATGTGTGTTTAATGCTGAGGTCTATGCAATTTCGCTACAAATTTTAGGCCAAACTGTGAGCATCTGTGTCAGAGGTGTGGCTTTTCACTTGGGACATGTAGCACCCAACATGAGGGTTAGGACAGGCTGAGAGCTGTTAACTTTGGAGCTTTATACCCACATGGGCTTCCTGGACATGGAGGTACCTTGCGGTATTGCTGAATGTGAGCCTGCCTTTTTGTGACCAATTTCATGTTTGTTGGTTGGCAGTTTCAATATGTGTGCACCATGTACTGTTCCTTGTTCAGCCCTCTTCAAAAGGCCAGAATGAAATGAGCAGGTGGTGTTGGTCATTAGGGGATGTGAGTGTACACTATAATCCCGTACTTGTCTTTTGTATTCTGTTTGACTATTGTGGTTTTCTTGTTTGTTTTGTGCTGTTTTTATTCAGTCTGTTGTATGGCCATCATATTGTATGTGTCTAATAGGGACAGCAGACTAATTGGCATGGTGTGAGGGAGGGCACTCTTTGATGGATTGAGGTGTTCTGCAGCCAGGATCCTCTGGGTTGTAGAGGAGAGGGGACAGTACAGCTTGTGTATGCTCCTGGGTTTTCCCGCCCTTGCTGGGACAGTCATTTTGTTTCTGCCTCAGTGCCGTAGAGGAAACCCTATGTAACCTTTTTTTATAACCCCCCCCCCCCCCCCCGTGCGCCACTGTCAGAGGGGGACAATTCCCCTCCATTCCATTCCCATCCAAAGTGACGCACAGCTTTACGGAGGGAAATCTTCATTATCGGAACCTTGCTAGATAGCCGTAAATTAGTTACAAGATGAATTTATGCAATGGTGTGAAAGTGCTATTCTTTTTGTGAGGTTAACAAATTAAAGGCAACTTCCATTTCAGCTATCCTGGACTTTCTGCAGGAAGGATTTGTAAAGGGGCTAGCAGTCGGCACGTTAAAGACACAGACCTCTGCACTTCTAGATGTGATGGGATCCCTAGATGGGATTTTAACCTCTGTTCTGTTTGTGTTACCTACTAGGGGGAGTGGTCTCTCCAGGGGTCGCCCTGAAGGACTCGTAGAAATGTCGTTACCAGTAATACTGATATTGCCTGCTATAGTCTTTTCTAGCACTCTAAACTCACGTTGATACACATGTACATACACAATGAAGAAATGTAAATATTCATTTAGTCTCTGCATGGACCAGTTCCTATATATTTCACTGTCCTTTGTGTTAAGAAAATTGTTTTATGCAGCACTAGTACAGTCTAGTAGAAATGCATGGAAATTCAAGCGTGAGATATAACTGTTAACTGCACTTTACTGTACCTGGGTTGCCCTTCTATACATTTAGCAACCTGGGAGGCATGAAATGTAACATAAACACATCAAAATTGCAGCATATATTTTGATACAATGCATCTCTTGTCTAAAATAGGTTTTCCATGTTTTTGCAGCTGCAAAGTGTATGAACCTTTAACACCAAACAGTCCTAGTTGATATTCTTGTAATCACCATTGTGTATGCCTGAAGGTTCAAAGATACATTTTTAGATTTGTTTTTGCACTTTTATCATAAGGAATTATATTCTAAGTATACAGTACGTCCTGCTCCAGATTTAATACTTACAATTGGGTTATCCTCCGCCAGAGGGCGCTGTGCACTGCAGACATGCAAAAACAGGCTCCTCCCGGCCCTTCATATACCCAGGGACCTCCCACAAATCCCCAGATTTCTCTGCAGTGCTGACTGCGAAAACATGAAGTATCACTCTCTCGCAGGTGAGCGGAGCTATTACAGCCTGCGGCCCTGTTGGACTATTCCCACCCGTCGTCCTTGTGATGTGCCTCCCAGCCCGGGCTGCGCTGGTCGGGTGAAGGTAGGCAGCACCATGCGTGCTTAACGGAGCCATGCTCCACCGCAGTCCCCCACCAAAGGGTAGGTGGTTTAGGCTGATGGTGAGCCTCATAGTGGATGTCCCTCCCGCATTATTGCCCCATGCCCCGGGTAGAGGTGGACCCTGTTTAAAGGGTCGCCATCCTCCCTCGCTTTCCCCCGAAAAGAAAGGAGGGGTGTGTGTGTGTGTGTGTGTGGCGGTCTCAGTGTACTCTATTGTCACGATTATGGACGTACTTTCGCCCCCTGACCAGCATCTAGGTGTCAGAGCCGTGCTGCTTGCTCCTTCTATTCTGGCCGCCGCCGTTTGTTTTTGAATTTCTCAATTTACTATGCAATCGTGTGCAGCACGTCCTGCCTTATTATCCTGCAACTTGGGCAGGAAACTACATTTTGTACACGCCTACGGGCGTCGGAATGGCGGCGGCGTCTTTGGTCTTTACGAGTATGCACTAGCAGATGCCTTTACTGGCATACTATATGCTTGGCTTGTCAAGCCTTAACGGCTGCTTCAGAGCTTTGCGCTCTTTGGGGTAGGCGGGGACCTGGTGTGGCGCGCTCCACGTCACGCCCAGATCAGACCGCCCTCCGAGGTTCGGTCGGCGCCATTTTGTGGATCTTCGCGCGCGTGTTGGCGGTCCTTCTCCTCCCCTGGCCTGTAAATGCCCTTGCTGGCGATTTAATCTTTATTAATTCTTCTGCTGCGCATGGCCCTGACGCCTCTTGTTCCCCTTCTGTCTTTCAGACGTCAAAGACTCCGGTGGCTTCTCCCGGCCTAACATATCTCGTAGCGGGCTTACAATACATTCTCCCACATTCCTAGCGGGCCTTTGGGACATCCAGGGTTGCCTATTGCATAAATCCCTACCGACTTATATTGCATTGATAATCACCATATGGAGGCATCTCGGAATTTTGAGCCGGGGGTCCCTCTGGGACAAGACCGGCAGTGTATAACGTGTGGCTACCCCCACTTTGGTGCTGACAGCGCACTTATCTGTGCACGTTGTGCCGAGCGAGTACTGGTTCGGCAACCAGGATCGCCAGGGACTGTTCCTCAGCCTAATTCTCCTATTCCCCCAGGCTTAAATCTCGCCGCTGCTGAGTCGCTTACGAGTGGGGAGTTACAGCCGGTTGCGTCTTCCAGACTGCCTACGGCTGACCAGACTATTACAGGGTCGACAAAACGCTCGGGCCCTGATAAGACGCGGTCATCGATGCCCCGTTTCTGCCTCTGCTAAGGGTTCGCAGGGTTCGCTACTCTGCGTGCCTGCACCACTTCTGATGGAGGGTTGTTCTCTGACTCGGGCTCATCCGATGAGGAGCCGAGGAGTCATGACGATTCTAACCACGAGGACTGGAACAAGTTTGATACCGTTGGATTGTTGATGAGGATCTTTAAGACCCTGTCTATCTCCCTCCCTAACGCGGCTCCCCAGCCGAGAGGGGAGCGTTTCCATACAGCGACACCGCGCTTGGAATTCCTAGAGCAGGCTCACTTCCATGCTATTGTACTCGAGGAATGGGAACGCCCCGGTAAAATTCCAGGGGCCCCAGGGGACTGGGATTGGAAATACCCTTTTCCCCCTGAAATGGTTGATTGTTGGTCATCGCCCCCTGTGGTAGACGCACCGATCATTGGGGTTCCTAACCCCCCCCCTTTATTGCAGCTCCTGCTTACTGTACCCTTCGGGACGCCGAGAACGGCGCATGGATAAGCTGGCTTCTCACGCCTTTTCCTGTGCAGGAACGGCGCTGCGCCCGGTCTGTGCCGCGGCCATCACTGCATCGGACAGATGCTTGAGCATCACGTTAACGATCTCTCCTCGGAGGTGTTTAATGCGCTCTCCAGTTGTGATGTATTTGTAATATTTATCCTTTTAGCTATGGATGACACCATTTGAATGTGTGCGAGGACTACCGCCCTTGTGGTGGCTATGCGCCGCTTGGTCTGGCTGCGAGAGTGGGGTGCTGACTATGCTGCTAAAAGGACTCTTACCAGGTTCCCCTTTAAAGGGCATCGCCTGTTTGGGGCCCGTCTGGACCTGTTTGGAAAAAAGGGCAAGTCACCCCGGCGCAGGCGCCCGTCTCGGCCCCCTCGGGACAGGGACACCCCCCCCCCCCTCCATACCATAGCGTTAAACAAGAACCGGGGGTGTCCGCCCGGAGTCTTAGTACAGACCCTTGCCCCACGAGCAACAGACAACGCTCTGGGCCCTCCAGCGGGGTTAAACCTAAATCTTCCACCAAATCCCCTCAAGCATGATGGGGTGCCCTCGCCCACCTGGGTGAGAGGATGACTGCAGCACCTTGCTCCTATCAGGAGGCATTTTGCCTCTTTCTGGTGGATACAGGAGGTAGTTTCCTCCGGATACAGGATAAAGTTTGCTGCACGGACTCCCCCATGATTGTCAGGGTACTCCTGGTCCCTGCCTCTGTTCGGGTGCTGGTGCAGGCCATACACGGCCTGCGGGGCCTGGAGGTCACTTGCAGTTTGCCCTTATCAGGCAGAGGCAGGTGCCGCTACACCAACCCCTTCACATCCTCCCAAAAGGATGAATCAGTCTGCCCTTCTGATTTCACAGGTTGTCGGCAATTCTACTATTCAGGCAGCTTTCTGCATGAAAAATCTGGGATGGGCCACTAGCGCTTTGCGCCTAGTGGGTCCTTGCCTTCCGGGGAGATCAAGGATGCTTATGCTCACTTCCCCATGTTTTCTAGACACCTAGGCTCTTCTGGTTTGTGTTGGATGTCCAACACTGCTAACCCGTGGCCTTGTTATCTGGCCTCTCTTCTGCCCCCACAATGCTCACCAAGGTACTAATGGAAGCTATGTCTCTGAGACCAAGGGGCGTCCGCGTGAGGCCTGCCAGGTCGTCCTTCTCACTTCCCAATCTCTGTCAGGTCGAGTTAGCTACTCGGCTGGTGGCGTCCCTTGGGAGTCATTTGGATTGGTGTTTATTCACCTCAAGTCGTCCTTCTCCTCTGGATTGATATCTCCATTCCTAGGTATGAATCTAGATTCGGTTCAAGCGAGAATTTTCCTCCATCTACAATAAGGTGGACAATCTGGTTGTGTGGGTTCAGTCCCTACTTGCTGTTCCAGTCCCTTCACCAGGCAGGAATGCAGCTGGTGGACCCGTTTGGTGACTTGCTTAGATGAAGTTCCTTATATTCCTCTACCGGGGTTTTTTTCTGCAACTTCTATTCTTAATACTGGACTGGGACCCAGCATCCCTGGAGCGGGATCATGTGTGCCTTTCCCCTTTGTTAGGAGTCCCTCTTGGAGTGGATTTACTCTAGGAACCTGTCTGGGGACAGTTCCTTTCTTGCCCCTTCCACAGATGATCACCGTGGATGCCAACCTATCAGGTGATGGGGAGGTTCTTTTCTTCTGTAACCCCATGCGGGTGTGGGGAAGGTGGGGCCTTCTAGGAGGTCCTTGTACCTATTAGTATTGAAACAGTGAGTTTTGAGGCTGACGCTATCTCGCCTGTCTTCTCCTCTTCCCGGCCTGCCTGTTGGGCGGTGCTCGGTCTGTCTGAAGACTGTGGCCTACCTTAATCATCTGTGTGGGACCTAGTGCAGGATGGTTCCCCAGGAAGGTATATGTTCCTGTTCTGGGTGGAGGGTAATGTTGCCTGCTTATCATTGGTATTCGCTCCTGCGGAGGTCCCTCTGTGACAGGTTGTGCTATTTCTTGGATCACTATTTAGTTCAACCAGTACGGATTGTTTGGTGCACCGTCACTTTTTCAAGCTCTTGCCACTCGTTTCCCTGTCCCTGGCTCCTCTGGCAGTGGTCATGAGGATTTAGTATTTTTATGACGGGACATTCTGGCCTGTATGCCAGAAACCCCTGCTATGCGGGTTTCTGTGCAGAATCGCTCTGGTAGGGGGACCATTGATACTGGTGGCCTAGTGGAGTGTGGATTCGCAGACGTGATACCTTAGGGTAGTAGTTCTGTAGGTTCTGCTAAGGGTGTCGCCCTGTTTCGCTCAGGGCCTCCATTACGTCACTCCAATTCTGCAGTCTCTGGCCTAGCCGGCCTGACTGCTGGTTCTTCTGTCCTTATGGAGACGGGATTCTCTCCTCTGTGTTCGTAACTAATTGAAGTCTAAAAGCAGCGCTCTTCTTCTTCTTCTTCCATTCTTATGAGGTATGGCTTACCCATATGGATTGGTGTTAGCCTAGGTCTTTTCCCTGTTGGGCATTCTCTGTTCCCAGGGCTCTAGAGTTATTACAGCATGGCTTGGAGTTGGCTCCCCAACTCTGTACTCTGAAGGGTCAGGTTCTACCCTGTCCGCCTTCCGGGAGCAGTCTTATATTTCCTCGGCTAAGCTTTCCTTCGGGGATTGCTCATTGCGGGCCTCACTTAATTCTATGGTCCCTGTTGGGATTTGAATTTTTTATTCCATTTGCCTTGTGGGACGTTCCTTTTGGACCGATTCAGGAGGCTGTCTGGCTGTCTTTTACCCTCATCGTTGTCCCTTGGGTCTGCTGGCTCAGTCAGACGTGTGTCTGAGCGGGTGGCTCTGTTTCGCTAGCCCTCGTTCTTTGTTATGCATCAGGATTAGGTGGTGCTCCGCCTTACGCCGGACCTTCTACCTCCTGGTGGTGGTTTAGGCTCATGTGTTTAAGACATTCCCTTTCTTTTGTGCCTTATTCCTAGTAACTCTGAGGCAAGGGGATTTATTTTCCCTCATCAGGTGCTGGATTTTTTTTCCTGGATTGTTTCTGGTCCCTTAGGGGGGACTGATGCCCCTTGGGGTTTGTGGGCACCTACCTCTGTATGTGCCTGATCTTGTCTGCTTCCCGGGGTTACGCGGCCCTTGGCCTAGCCTTTACTTGGATGGTTTTCCCTTCTGGTCCTAGGGAAGATTGGCTTCTTCCTGGAATAGTTAGCGCTTGATTTTGTCAGGCTGTTACTCAGGCCTATTCCTTTGAGGTGCTGAGCTTCTCTCGCCTTATTCTGATTCTACTGGTGAGTAGGTATCCTTTGGCCTTTCATCACCAGGTTTTGTTGTACAAGTTTGCTAAACAGCTACTTTGGTTTTTGGTTCATACCCTTTCAATGTTTTTTTACGATTTGACGCTGGAGCCTTTGCTCCTGTCGCTTTCGGTGGCAAGGTTGCAGGTTACAGTGTCTCGACTGCCTGCTGTGCCTTTTTGTTGGGGATCTCACCCTACTTTATGGACACTGCTATTGGATGTCCCAATTGTAAGTATATCTGGAGCAGGACGTACTGTATACTTAGAATAAAACAATTCTATTCACCTGTAGAATTGGTATTATACGTATACAGTACGTCCTGCTCCACCCCACCCTGGTTTTTGCATTATTCTGGATCCCCTGTATGGTGATTGTTGTTATCTTTAACAGTTGTTTTTGGTGGTTGGATTCTCCCGGCTTCTGGTTCACTGCTTTTCAATGCTGGGGATTTGTGGGAGGTCCCTGGGTATATGAAGGGCCGGGAGGAGCCTGTTTTTGCATGTCTGCAGTGCACAGCGCCCTCTGGCGGAGGATAACCCAATTGTAAGTATTATATATGGAGCAGGACGTACTGTATACGTATAATGCCAATTCTACAGGTGAGTACTTCACAGAATTGTATTTTTTATTTAAGCCCAAAATAAGTTGTTAAAATATTAATGGTTTACCAAAGCCTCTTAATTCTAATTAATACCTAAATTGATTGTGTAGGATTGAGCTCCATTGTAAAGGAAAATGTTTTGTATTCTAAGTATACAGCACGTCCTGTTCCAGAAAATTCCTTACACATGGGTAATACATCCACAAGGTGGCGCTGGACTACAGAAAACAGCTTGTGGCTCCTCTCGGCCCTATATAAGTCGGGGACCTCCCACAAAATCCCCAGTTCTTTCTGGGTTCCTTCGGGACAAGCCCGGCTATGTGTTGTGTGTGGGGTATCCCCTATTAGTGATGTCAGGGTGTGTGTACCCTGCGCCCAGCAGGTACTTGCGCTGCAGTCTGGGCTGTCTGTTACTGGGCCTGGTGGTGCGACCCCTCTGGCCTCACCCCCCCACGATTACATCTGACCCCCACTGCGGGGCTTCTGCTAAGAAGCTGCATTTATCACCCGCGGTTTCCCTCTTCCCTGTGGAAGATGAGGGCCCTTACTCACTCTCAGGTCCCTACCCCCTTGAGGAGGGGGAATTATTTTCTGATTCAGAATCCTCTGAGGAACAACCTAAGATATACGGTGGTACTGGGACTCCCTTTGGGGAAGACCCGGGGTCCCCTGATGACAGATTGCTGAGTCACATATTTGAAGTGCTTTGTATTTCTCCCCCGGCAGTGGCTCCGCAGCAGCAGGGTGAGCTTTTTCATACGGTTAAGCCACGCTGGGAGTTTCCTGAGCAGTCTCACTTTAATAATCTAGTGCTCAAAGAATGGGAACGGCCTAGCAAGCTGCTCGGGGTGCCTAAGATTTGGAAAAGAGGTATCCCTTTCCTGCTGATGTTAAGCGTTGGTCATGTCCTCCCGAGGTGGATGCGCCAGTTCTAGGGTTGTCCAATACATCTGTCATGAATTCTCCTGACACTACTACCCTGCGAGATGCCGAGGACCGACATTTGGACCAAATGGCTTGTCATGCCTTTGCATGTGTGGGGACGGCACTGCGCCCGGTTTGTTCCTCTGCTATTATGGCTATTGCCATTAAAGGGGTGCTTAAGTGTATTTTGGATGGGGCATCTGAGGATGCGGATAGAGAGGAGTATAGATCTCTCCTGCTTTGTGAGGAATTTATTGCATATATCCTCTCTGCCATGGATGATGCCACTAGAATGTGTGGTACGACTTCTGCCCTGTTGGCTATACGCCGCTCTGTCTGGCTACGTCAGTTGGTGGCTTACAATGCTGCTAAGAAGGCTCTCACTGGTTTCCCCTTTAAGGGCCTGCGTCTTTTTGGGGAATGCTTGGATTTGTTTGCTAAGGGTGGCAGGTTACCTCCGTGCCGGAGGCCGTCTCGGTCCTTTCGGGGGACAGGTGCCTTTCTCTCATCTTTCCGTGGTTCCAGAACTAACCGTGGAGTCTTTTACTGGGGCCCGGGGAGACCATTGGGGTAGGGGCAGAGGACGTGGCCGTCCTGGGGTCTCAAGCCAAAAACCTCACCCAAGCCCCCTCAGGCATGAAGGGGCACCCTCACCCATCCGGGTGGGGGGACAGCTTTGGCTTTTTGCTCACGTCTGGAGACTTCACGTCTCAGTCCAGTGGATTCGGGAGGTAGTGTCCTCCGGTTACAAGATAGTTTGCAGCCTGGCCGCCCCCAAGATTCATCAAATCCCGGATGGCTCAAAAACCCCTTTTAGCCCAGGGTCTGCCCTTGCTGTCCAAAACCTTCTGGAGTTAGGGGTCATCTGCCAAGTGCCTTTAAAGGAAAGGGGCAGAGGCTACTATTCCAATCTTTTCACTGTTCCCAAGAAAGATGGGTCTCTCAGACCCATCCTGGATTTAAAGCGCCTCAACAAATTTTTCCGATTCAAACGCTTTCGCATGGAGACTCTGCGCTCAGCTGTAAATTCACTACGCCCGGAGGACTTCATGACCTCTGTAGACATCAAGGATGCTTACCTTCATATACCAATCTTTCCAGGTCATCAGAGATTCCTCAGGTTCGCTCTGGAGGATCAGCGCTACCAGTTTGTGGCCTTGCCCTTCGGTCTCACCTCGGCTCCCAGGGTATTCACCAAGGTGCTGGCGGGCGTACTGGCTCTGCTGAGATCTCAGGGCATTCGCATCCTTCCTTACTTGGACGACATTCTCGTCACGTCTCGGTCCTTCCAGCAGGCCGAGCTGGATACCCAGATGGTGGTGTCCACACTGGAGTCCTTCGGCTGGGTGATCAACCATCCCAAGTCTTCCCGGTCACCGTCAATGGTCAAGTCCTTTCTGGGCATGACTCTGGATACATCTCAGGTCAAGATCCTTCTCCCTCAGCAGAAGGTGGACAGTCTGCAAGCTCAAGCCAAGCTTCTTCTGTCTTGCCCTCATCCTTCCATCCGGCAGGGTATGCAGCTGGAGGGCCTGATGGTGTCTTGCTTCGAGGCTGTTCCATACGCTCCGTTTCACATGAGGCCTCTCCAACTTCACCTCTTGTCAGTTTGGGATCTGATCCCGGTGTCCCTGGATCAGGTGTTCTGTCCCCTCTGGTCAGGCGGTCTCTCTCGTGGTGGCTGGACTCACGAAACCTGTTGGTGGGCAGATCCTTTCTGGCTCTGTGCTGGGAGACAGTCACCACAGATGCCAGTCTGACAAGTTGGGGGGGCTTCTGGAATTCCCTGAAATTCCAGGGTCAGTGGGGACCTCAGGAGGCCCACACCCATATCAACATTCTGGAGCTGAGGGCGATACGGATGGTTCTCCACACCACACCTTCGGGGTCGGGCTGTTCAGGTCCGCTCGGACAACCAGACGGCGGTTGCCTACATCAATCATCAGGGAGGGACCCGGAGCAAGAGGGCCCTCAAGGAAGTGTCTCTGATACTGTTCTGGGCGGAGGAGAATGTTCCCTGCATCTCGGCAGTGTACATCCCGGGAGTGGAGAATCTGGAGGCAGACTCCCTCAGCAGGGGGACTTCTCGTCTGGGAGAATGGTCCCTCAGCAGCAGGGTGTTTCGCTCCCTGTGCCACCGTTGGGGTCAGCCGGATGTGGATCTGTTTGCGTCCCGCCACAATCACAAGCTTCCAGCCTTTGTCTCTCTGTCCCAGGACCCTCTGGCCTTGGCCATGGATGCACTAGCAATGTCTTGGAAGAGCTTTCAGCTCCTTTGTGTTCCCTCCGTTTCCTCTGCTGGTCAGGGTGCTGCGCAAGATATCCCAGGAAGGGGTGCCAACCATCCTGGTGGCCCCCTGTTGGCCAAGAAAAGTGTGGTTCGCAGACATTGTGCAGTTGGCAGTAGATCAGTACGCCCTGCCCAAGGTTCCAGACCTGCTCACTCAGGGGCAGCTTACGCCATCCCAATTTACAAACGCTGGCTTTAACGGCCTGGCTGCTGAAACCTCCATCTTGATGGAAAAGGGGCTGCCTGCCTCTGTTGTTAATACCATGATTAGGGCTAGGAAGAAGTCCTCGTCCTCCATCTACTATAGGGTATGGCATGCTTATATTGACTGGTGTGAGTTTAAGTCGTTTCCCTGTCGGGTGTTTTCTGTCCCTAGGATTCTGGAGTTTCTGCAACATGGTTTGGATTTGGGTCTTCAACTTAGTACCCTTAAAGGTCTTGTTTCTGCCTTGGCTATTTTCTTCTAAAGATCTTTTGCTCACAATCGTTTGGTTAAGACCTTCTTCCAGGGTGTTACTCATGTGCGTCCCCCACGTAAGCCTATGTTACCAGTCTGGGATTTAAACTTGGTCTTATCTGCCTTGCAGAGGTCTCCCTTTGAGCTCTTGCGTGAGGCCCCTTTGTCGATTTTGACGCTTAAGGTAGTCTTTTTGGTGGCCATCACTTCTGTAAGGCGTGTTTCTGAGTTGGAGGCGCTTTCCATCAAACCCCTTTACTTTGAGAGACATCAGGACAAGGTGGTGTTTCGTTTTAAGCCACATTTTCTGCCTAAGGTTGTGTCTGCTTTTCATCTCAATCAGGACATTGTTTTGCCTTCTCTGTGCCCTAATCCTAGTAACCCTAAGGAGCGGGTTTTACACTCTCTGGATGTGGTCAGAACTCTGAAGTTCTATTTGGTGGCTACTGAATCCTTCAGGTAGACTGATGCTCTTTTTGTGCTCCCGTCTGGACCTAAGAAGGGTCTGGCTCCAGCCCACTATCAGCAAGTGGATCTGTCAGGCTGTGATACAAGCCTATTCTGCTAAGGGGAAGGAACCTCCCTTCCGCCTTACTGCTCATTCCACTTGTGCTATTGGTGCCTCTTGGGCTTTTCAGCACCAGGCTTCTGTTGAACAAGTTTGCAAGGCCGCTACTTGGTCTTCTGTTCATACTTTTTCCAAGTTTTACAAAGTTGATGTTAGGGCCTCAGCTGACGCTGCTTTTGGCCGCAAAGTTCTGCAGGCAGCAGTGGTTTAAACAGCCCGCTGTTATTTTTTGGGTATCCCACTCTACCTTACGGACACTGCTATTGGATGTTACTCACCTGTAGAATTGGTATTATAAATATACAGCACGTCCTGTTCCACCCCACCCTTTTTATCATTGTTCTTAAGTTGCCTCTGTATGGCGATCATTTTGAGTTCTTGTTATTGTCCTCCCGGCTTCTTAACTACTTGTCAATACTGGGGATTTTGTGGGAGGTCCCTGACTTATATAGGGCCGGGAGGAGCCACAAGCTGTTTTCTGCAGTCCAGCGCCATCTTGTGGATGTATTACCCATGTGTAAGGAATCTTCTGGAACAGGACGTGCTGTATACATATAATACCAATTCTACAGGTGAGTAATCACAGAATTGTATTTTTTCGCACTGGCAAAAAAGCATGGCAAAAATATTCAGTGAACATTTTGTAAAATACTGAAGAGATTGTAGATGACAGATGAATATAATTGTATGTAATGACCGTAGTGCATGAGAATTATTTAAAATGTTAGTCAACTATAGAAACAAAAATGTTGGAAACCCGTTGTAGTAAGTATTGCTTAAAGCGGACCAAATCCCATCTTATTTGCTGGATTTCATCTAGACTCGGCGCCCAGGGTTTGAACATACCATTGTTCAAATTTCACAGCTTTGGGTGCTTCTCTTATGTTTGGAATGACCACCACCAGGGCTGCAAACTTATGGCATAGGAGACTGGGAATAGAACGCCAAAAATGGGGCTTACAATATGTAAGGCTAAGCAAAAAACATTTTTTTCCTTCCATTTGAAGGGTGATTAGTGGGATGATTTGTCTAATTTGGTTTTTCTTCACTGGTGGGTATTGGTCCACTTTAAATTACACTCAGAGCTTTCCCACAGGCAAATGATTATGAAAACATTTTATGCTAATGTAACTTATAATCATACCTCAAGCCCCATATACTGTTTTTTGTGGGGAAAAACTTGAGCCTGATTTGTATAATTAATATATGGAGCTGATTACAAAACATTAACTGTTGGTGGGACTCAGCAAAGGGTATGGGAAAGCATAAAATTATTAAAATGCTGTTAATGCTTCTTCTTGTTAATCTAATCTAACATGCAGTACTTTTTTGTGTCCATATTGCAGACGGCAACTTCAAACTAACATGGCAGTCAGACTGTGTGATGTGGCTTCTCTGCTTAGAAGTGGTTCGTGGGCAGCAGAGCCTTGGACTGGGGTCTGTGGGCTTTTCCTTAAATTTCATGTAGGCTTTTAATATGAAGAGGCCATACCAAAACGAAATGTGATCATATAATTGCTATAAAAACCAATATATTCTCACTCAGATGTTCAAGAGTTGTGGCACACATGAACTTATGAATCTTCTTTAACAGTAACTTTACTGTTTTTATTAAAAGCCTATTTACATCTGCCAAAGTATGGGGTTTGGCATGCCACTTTGCTCTACCTTTAGCATTTTCCTTCGCAGCTTTATAGATGTCAAAACGGAAAACATTTTCAGACAGGAAACAAATTCCAGTCAAAAACTACTACCCCAAAATGCACACCCTTTCCTGGTGCTGATGCAAAATGGGGGGTTGCAAGGAAAATATAAACCCTTACCTTAGCCATGGTCCATTGCCTGCTCTCTGGGGCAGGATGGCGTTACGCTTAGAGTTACAAGGAGTTGTCACCTGTCTCTGTGCCCACGTCTGCCACCCAGTCGAGGGAATGGGTGGCACGCGCTTGGAGCCGGGGGATGGTGCTTTGGGTCTTCCCTGTGCTGCCGCACAGAAAAACAGGAAACTGCTTCCCCTGGCTGTGTGCCCACTCGCTGCCCAGTTACTTCAGCAGGCGTGTGCCTGAATCTGGGGGTTGCCGCCCTCTCTCTGTGCAGCTAACGCCCTTGCCCCGGACAGTGACTCTAGACTAATGATTAAGGTAAATGTTTTTTTTCATTTGGCAACCCCCCACCCTGCCTCAGGGTAGGGGGGATGTTTTTGACTGGAGTTTCTCTTTAATACAGCATATGCGCATGTATAAATAACTACAAGAGTATCGGTAGCATACACTCACAGTATCACGTTAACCAGTGGCCCAAGACTATTTGTAATTAGAAAAACATGTCACCATGTGAAGATTTATATAAAATAGTCCAAATACAAAAAAAGAAAATCTTTAAAATAGTATTAAGTGTTATATGTATTTTTGTAGTTGAAATGTGGCTATAGAAACATCAGTTCAGTAAAATGTGAAAAGATACATGGGCTTTCACACATGCATGTGTAGCATTGTCCTTTTTCCTGTCAATTAAAGTGGAACATAGAGAGCCCTGCAGTCTAAGAGACTCATGGGGCGTCCCGAATTGGGATGCCCCACAGTATGAAACCCCCAGATCCACTCCCCCTCTACCGAGCCTTCGCCGCATACCTCTTGCCGTGTACATGCCCGGCCTTTCTGAATGAGTGGCGTAGACACGCCACGACTGCAAAGTGAGTGGGGGATTCTGTGCGCTCTCATCAATTTGCACATTGGACGGAAGAAATGTGAGCGTAAGGTCCGACCTGGGGGATACATACAGCGAGGCATCCCAATTCGGGATGCCGCTGCATGGAGGAAGAACACATGGGAAAGTGAAATTCCTGTGTGGTGGTACTCTTTAATATATAGTTATTTATATCTCATTTCAGCTAGGTTTTGCACAAAATAATTTTGGATACTGCTAACATGTTTGAAATGTTTTCAATATGCCTCAGCCAGCACCTTTTTTTTTTTTTTTTTTTTTTTTTTTTTTTTTTAACTATTAAAGGTTGAAATGTCAGACATTGGATACCTGTGAATGTTTGACCACCAATTTGTAGACTTGTTTTCTGTGGGTGCAGACATATGGGCAGGCAAATGTTGTTTAACTTATGTAGGAGTAGCCGCTCAATTTGTTTACCTCCCACTGGCAGAGTTTTTGGAGTTGTTGGCTGATGGCAGCAGATACTGACAGTCAAGAGGCAAGCCTTAATCATGCTTTGTAGTGATGGCTCCAGCGTAGTCAGATTTCCACCTTTGACATGTGAAATATGAGCAAGTTTTCAATAAAGATCTGCATATTTAATAGCTATCCCTATAACCTGACTGCCTCAAGAGATAAATGAATAACGTTCAGTGAAGATGCAACAATTTCAGAACTAATAATGCTGTGTGACACTACTCTTAGAACTGCAAATTTTCTGTTGTATTTTGATATACTGTAGTTTTGGTATAGTCTCAGATTGTCTATTTAACCATGTGCCTGTTACTAATGACAATACAATAAATCCTTTTTCTTTTAATCAAATGCTGTTACTGTTACACAGAGCTGTAAAGTAAACCTACATGCACAAGACATGTTTTTTATTTTATTTTTTTTGTGATCATACCAAAAAAAGTTCATTGGTTTGTTAAACTGAGTTTTTCAGCACCCACCATTTAGTAGAGTGATTACTTTAAGATACTATTTGTGTCACCTAATATGTGGAAATAACTTACACAAATACATTTTGGAGAGACCTTATTTGATATGGTTGCAGACTTGTGTAAACTTTAAAGAGCAACAAAACCCAACAGCGGCAGATAAGATTCCAGGGCTGGCCACTGACTTCCTGCATGTCATCTGGAATCGGAATGCCCCACTGTGTGAAACACCCCAGGGTGCTGGTAATTCGCCTTTCCCCGATCCAAAGGTGCTTATGCAGGTCTCGCGGCCAATCAGACCCAGCTGCTTTCCCTGCTCGTGTACCTCGGGCAATGCTGCGGGCTTGGCGGTAGACTTTTTTTTTTTTTTTTCCATCGCTTAGGCCACATCCATGTAAGATTAAGATTGCTGATTGGCTGATCTCAAGAGTTCCAAGTGACGTGTACCAGCCGGCTGGCCATGTCACCAGCTTTTTTGCTTGAATGGCTGGCCATGAGAGCAGCACTACTGGTATGCTGGGAATGCAGTCCTAAAGTGAAAGTGGGGGGTACCGCTTTATACCGTGTCCAGAACTTTGATGGAAGGAAATAGTCCAAAAATATGATTGACGAATGTGCCTTCCATGAAACACTGAAAAGTTACTAAAATCTTTTATTCTAAGTATGTCACACACCGCGCTTCAGAATAGTCATTACACTTGGGTTATACCGACCTGTAGAGGGCGATCTTGCAGAGATGTCATGAAAAAAAAAAAAGAGCCCCTCCCGGTCCATAAATACCTGGGACCTCCCACTCATTCCCAGTCTTTCATCTCTGCAGACGGCGAGCAAGTCAGAAGATGGATGTCTCCTCCTTGTAGATAGCCGGGGTAACTCCCGGCCCCCCTCTTACGGTCTATTTCTGCCTGGACCTACTGTTATCCCACTTTTTAGTAAAGAGCCTCCCAGCCTAGGCTGCGGGTCCTGGCAAAGGTAGACTGCACCTTAAGGTGCTTTAGGAGCTATGCTCCACCGTGAGACACCATACTAAGGGGTAGGCGGTATTCCGGGTTGGTGATCCTGGTTGGGATGCCCTGTCCTTGCCCTTACACCTTTGGGGTGTTAATTCCCCCATCCCCGGTCACCCATTTTTCCCTACTGCTGGGGGGGGGGGGCGCTTATCCCCCTTTTAGTTTAGTTCTTTAGAGTGCATGCTTGTGTGCAACTTGTGTGTGTGTGTGTGTGTTGTGTGCGTGATTGATGCGTTCCATGGCCGGGCCGGCGGTTTGCGGCGCCGCCTGCCGTTGCTGTCAGTCTTCGGGGGAGCTTCTTCCCCTCCGGTGTGGTTTCGGGGGGGGCGGGGCCGGGCACGGGGGGCAATCCTGCGGCCCGCTCCCTCCCCCCCGTACTGCTAGTGCCGCTGCGGAGCCCGGTCACTGGCCAGGAGCCGCCTGTTGTCAGGAGAGAGGGGCAGGGTCGGGCGCAGCTCGCGATCCGCGCCGGCCCGCCCTTCATCCTTGCTGCCAATTCCCTCCGCCTCGTGCAGAACGCCATTACTGTAAGCGCCCAGTGGGCTCCAGTATTTCATTGCCTGTGAAGCTGCTTGTCAGCGCGAGATTTATATATTCCTCTATTTATATGTATGTGTGCCTTGTCCCTTCTGTTATGTGCCATTGTGTGATATATGTGTGACAGTTCCCCTTTTCTATTCCAGGCGGACCCTTGTTGGATCTTAACAGGTCCTCCCGGTCCTAGGGTCCCTGGTTTAGTTTAAGAACTCCCTATAAATCCTCCCACTCGGGAGGGTATTGCGACTACCGATAAAATCACAAATATGGAGGCTTCCCAGGATACCAGGCGCGGGCTCCCCTCGGGGCAACCCCGGCAGTGTTTGGGGTGTGGGGCATCCCTTACAGGGGATGATCTCCTTTGCATACCATGTGCACAGAAGACTATTACGCGGCAGTCCGGATCCCATGCATCTGGTTCTTCGCCGCCGGTCCCTTCTCCTACCCCTCCCCGCCTGATCCGGGCCCCGTGTGATGTTGTCATGAGTGGGGAGTCGCAATCTGAGGTGTGTGCCAGATTGTCCAATCTTGAAAAATTATTTTCTAGCGCCGTTGCCAGAAAGGCCCGGCTAAGAGAAAGCACTTGTCCCCAGCCACGCAGGCTTCTGATTTTGAGGAGTTTGATTCACTGGACTGGTCCTATTTACCCCCGCTAGAGGAAGGGAGCGATTTGAGGAGTCGGATGGTTCTGACTATCAGCAGTTTGTTGGCACTGATGCCGAGCGGGGTCAGGGGTATTCTTTGGATACCCCTAAGGTCCTGGCTCATATGTTTTGAGGTTCTGGCAATTTCTCCTCCTGAAGTGACTTCCGCAGAAGGGGGAGTTCTTTGAGGAGGCTAAGCCACGCTTGGAATTCCCTAATCAAAGGCATTTCGATGGCATTATTCTTAAGGAGTGGGAGAGGCATACTCGGCTTCCAGGTGTTCCTCCGGGTTGGGATAGGAAATATCCCTTTCCGGTGGATGCGGTGAAGCGCTGGTCGTCCCCTCCCGAGGTGGACGCCCCTGTTTTGGGGTTGTCTAGCACCTCTGTTTTGCATTCTCCTGACTGTTCTACTCTCAAGGATGGTGAGGACAAACGCATTGACCAGATGGCTTGTCACGGTTTTGCCAGTGTCGGGTCGGCTTTGCGGCCTGTTTGTGCTTCGGCGCTTTTAATAGTGGCTTCTAGGTCGGTTGTTAGGGATCTGTTGTCTACCTCCAGGCTTGACCCGGCTAGTGATGAGTTCACCGCCCTTAAGCGGTGCGAATTGTTTTTGTCATTTGTGCTAGCCGCCCTGGATGACACCATGGTGATGTGTAGTAGAACTTCGGCCTTGCTGGTGGCTATTCGGCGGTCGGTTTGGTTGCGCCAGTGGGCGGCTGATTTTGTGTCCAAAAAGTCGCTTACGGCTCTTCCCTTTCTGGGCTTGCGGCTCTTTGGAGAAAAATTGGATTTGGTCGCAAAAGGAGGTAGGTTACCTCAGCGAAAGAAGCAACGTCGTCCCTTTCGGGGGGCGGCTTCCTTTACCCCTTCCTTTCGTGGGGCCAGAGCTGGACGGGAATTGGCTGTCTTCTCCTCCAGAGGTGATTCCTGGAACAGGGGAAGAGGACGTGCCCGTCCAGGTCACAGCTGGGGCTCCAAGCCCAAAGTCGCTGCCAAGCCGGCTCAGCAATGAGTGGGCGCCCTCACCCTCGCGGGTGGGGGGACGGCTGCGACACTTCTCCCAGGTCTGGGACCAGGAGGTCTTGGACAGATGGATTCGGGAAGTGGTGTCTTCCGGTTACAAGCTGGAGTTCGAGATCCGGCCTCCTCCCAGATTCTTCAGGTCTCGGGTGCCCTTGGATCCTCTGGCTGCCCAGGGGCTCCGGGCTGCAGTAAAAGATCTCCTGGACATGGCTGTCATCTGCCCGGTGCTTTCCTCGGACCAGGGCCTGGGATACTATTCCAGTCTGTTCACGGTGCCCAAGAAGGATGGCTCCGTTTGTCCCATCCTGGATCTGAAGTTTCTCAACAGGTTTATCCGTCCCAGGAAGTTCCGCATGGAAACTCTGCGCTCAGCCATAAATTCGCTTCCTCAGGAGGACTTCATGACGTCCAAAGACATCAAGGATGCTTATCTGCATGTTCCAATCTTCCCGGCACATCAGAGATTTCTCAGGTTTGTGGTGGAAGATCGGCATTTTCAGTTTGTGGCTCTTCCGTTTGGCCTTACCTCGGCTCCAAGGGTTTTCACCAAGGTGCTGGCGGGGGTGATGGCCCTCCTCAGAGCCCAGGGTATCCGCATCGTGCCTTATCTGGACAATCTTGTCATTATGGCATCCTCTCTCAGCCAGGCGGAGCTAGATACCAGGACTGTGGTATCCACTCTGGAGAGATTCGGCTGGGTGATCAACTATCCCAAGTCCTTCCTCTCTCCGTCCAGGGTGGTGTCGTTCCTGGGAATGTCTCTGGATACTTCAGTCCAGGGTGTTCCTCCCCCGGCCCAAGGTTCTTTTGATTCAGGA
Organism: Gastrophryne carolinensis; assembly: GCA_027917425.1. NCBI lineage: Eukaryota > Metazoa > Chordata > Amphibia > Anura > Microhylidae > Gastrophryne > Gastrophryne carolinensis. Next base: position 364,238,115 of record CM051234.1, read on the forward strand.
CGCTCCAGCTTCATCTCTTTGCGGCCTGGGACATGTCTCCGCTGTCATTGGATCAGTCTTTTCTGATGTCCCCCCGGGTTCGGCATTCCCTTCGGTGGTGGCTGGAACCAAGCAATCTGATGAGGGGCAGATCCTTTCTGACCCCTTGTTGGGAGACGGTCACTACGGATGCCAGCCTGTCAGGATGGAGGGGTTTTGGAAGGATCTTCAGTTTCAGGGACTGTGGGGGCCTCAGGAGGCTCACGATCACATCAATGTTCTGGAGCTGAGAGCCATCAGGCACTTGAGCCACTTGACTCATCAGTTATAGGGTTTGCCGGTTCAAGTTTGGTCGGACAATTTGACAGCGGTCGCCTACATCAATCACCAGGGAGGGACTCGCAGCAGGCGTGCCCTCAGGGAAGTGTCCTTGATCCTGGCTTGGGCAGAGAGCAATGTCCCATGCATCTCGGTGGTGTACATTCTGGGAGTGGAGAACACGGAGGCGGACTCCCTGAGCAGGTGCTCATCTCGCCGGGGGGAATGGTCTCTCAGCCCCAAGGTGTTTCGGTCGCTTTGCCACCGGTGGGGGACTCCGGAGGTGGACCTCTTTGCCTCTCGTCACAATCACAAGCTTCCGGCATTTGTGTCCCTCTTTCAGTGGATGCGATGTCTCTGAACTGGAGGGATCTGGGGTTCCTGTACCTGTTCCCTCCGTTTCCCATGGTGGGCAAGGTGGTGCGTCCGCAATCTTGGTGGCTCCAAGATGGCCAAGACAGGTTTGGTTCGCAGATGTGGTAAGGTTGGCAGAGGATCAGTTAGACCTGCCCCTTCTGCCGGATCTACTCACTCAGGGTCAACTGCTGTACCCCAATTTACCAACGCTTGCTTTGACGGCGTGGCTGCTGAAACCTCCATCTTGAAGGAGGAAGGTCTTTCTGATGCTGTTATTCAGACTCTGGTTAGGGCTAGAAAGAAGTCTTCCTCTGCCATCTACTATAGGATTTGGAGGTCTTATATTGATTGGTGTGAGGTCCGGGCCTTGCCTTGCAGGGTGTTTTCTATCCCTAGGGTTTTGGAATTTCTGCAACATGGTCTGGACCTGGGTTTGCAGCTTAGTACGTTGAAAGGGCACGTTTTTGCCCTGGCGGTTTTCTTTCAAAGGTCTTTAGCTCTTCATCCTCTGGTTAAGACCTTTTTCCAGGGGGTCACGCATGTGCGGCCTCCTAGGAAGCCTTTGCTCCCAGTTTGGGATTCGAATTTGGTTCTTTCTGCTTTTCAGGGTCCTCCTTTTGAACCTTTGCAGGATATTGCTCTTTCTACGCTTACTCAGAAGGTTGCATTTTTGGTTGCCATCACTTCCGTTCGGCGTGTATCGCAGTTGGCGGCTTTGTCCGTTAAGGCCCCGTACTTTGAGAGGCATCAGGACAAGGTTTTTTTCTGCTTCAAGCCAGATTTCCTTCCTAAGGTGGTTTCTGCCTTTCATCTTAGTGAGGACATTGTTCTACCCTCCTTGTGTCCTAAGCCCAGCAATGACGAGGAGAGGGTCTTGCATTCTCTGGATGTGGTTTGCTGTGTGAAGTACTATTCGGTGTCTACTTCTTCTTTTTGTAAGACTGACGCTCTTTTTGTGGTGCTCTCCGGGCCTAGGAAAGGTTTGGCTCCCGCCAAGTCTTCCATTAGTAAATGGATTCGCCAGGCCATTGTTGGGGCCTATTCTGCCAAGGGGAAGATTCCCCCTTTTCGTGTTACTGCTCATTCTACTCGTGCCGTTGGGGCGTCCTGGGCTTTCCAGCATCAGGCCTCTGTTGAGCAAGTTTGTAAGGCTGCTACTTGGTCTTCCGTTCACACTTTTTCCAAGTTTTACAGGGTTGATGTGCAGGCCTCAGCGGATGCTGTTTTTGGCCGCAAAGTTCTGCAAGCTGCAGTGGTGCATTATTGCCTTGTTTTGGATCCCCGCCCTTTATGGACCCTGCTATTGGATGTCCCAAGTGTAATGACTATTCTGAAGCGGGGTGTGTGACATACTTAAAATAATACCATTTTGTGAATACTCACCTGTAAAATGGGTATTATAAGTATGTCACACACCCTGCTTCACCCTGCCCTTTTGTATTCTGGATCCTTTCTATGGTGAACCTTTTTTACTGTTACTGGTTATCTTGGCTCTTCCTGGTCCCTTTTCTGCTGTCTTAATACTGGGGAATGAGTGGGAGGTCCCAGGTATTTATGGACCGGGAGGGGGTCCCTTTTTTCATGACATCTCTGCAAGATCACCCTCTACAGGTCGGTATAACCCAAGTGTAATGACTATTCTGAAGCGGGGTGTGTGACCATACTTATAATACCCATTTTACAGGTGAGTAATCACAAAATGGTATTTTTACATTTAAATGTTGGTTTTGGCATGTACAAGATACTGAGATGGAATTGGGCATTTGGTTTACAAAATTATGCTTTTTTTTGTAAAATATTGCTCCAGAGCTACATAATCGGTGTCCTTTAGGCTGCTTTTTTATCTGCTCTGTGTGCTAAATATTAACGGCTTGCATGTATTTGATTCTCTTTTAGCCATGATAATTGTGTTAATGTATCCAGAGCTTAAGTTAAGCTTAAGTTTAACCCACTTAAATGATTAGGGCACATTTTAAATGGATTGTCTTGTCATTCAGTGAAGGAGTCTGGAGATGAAAAAAAAAGTACAGCTATTGGTGCAGTTAAAAACATAAAAATGTTAAAGCTGAAGGGTGGGCTGCCATCAATTGCAGTTATGTGGGAGATTTTGGGTCTACTTAAAAAAAAAAAAAAAAAAGAAAAAAAAAAAAAGTCTAGTTGGAGATGTCGTGCAAACTGAAAAACTGATTAGATTAATGTTGCGGGTAAAACTTTTGCTTGGCCTTTCACTTATTTGTATAAAAAAATGGTCCTATTGTACACATAAATAAAATGTCGGGATTTTCAACCCAGCTAGAGACCCAAGACAAAAGGTTACTTGCCTTTTGGCCTCCACAGCTAAGAGGTCCTACTCCAGCGATCAGCAACTCGCCCCATTACTGGATTGCATTCCGTGCTGGCTGTGACAGGGGCGCGGCTAGGCCCTATCCATTTACTGCAATGGAGGTGGTGTGCCGAGGCGCGACATTCCTTCTTCATTGAAGTGAATGGAGAGGGAAGGCTGCATCCCTGTGACTGATGGTGGAAGGGCACAATCCTAAAACAGAAATGCCGGTGAAGTTCTGACACGGCCAGCACAGGATTCAATCTTAATTGCTGATTGCCGGAGAATGAGCTGCAGTGGACAAAAGGTGAGTAGCGTTAAAGTGCAGCAAAATCCCACATGATCGTTCCTGGAATGTTCCAGGGCTGGCTGATAGCCTGGCTCCAGGGCAACCTATAGTGGGATGCACCACTGTGTGAAACCTCCCACCTCATTAAGCCAATCAGAGATCTCAAATCTGCCACAGGTCGTGGCATCAGAGGTGCTAAAACCAGCTTCTTTAAACTAGACCACTGCCTAGCTAGCTGCATCGCCTGAGCTACTCGGGGAAGGAGGGGGGGGGGGGGGTCACTGGGTGACAGTGGATCACCTGAAATTAGGTTTTGAGTTTTTAAGTTTTTTTCCTTTTTTTTTGTGTCCAATCCCTTTCGACTGAGTAAAATCATCCAGTCCTTTCACATTTGCTTTAATGGTATACTGCATTTTTATTTCCAAAAGCTGATGTTGAGTGTATATTAAGCATAATTGGTTAATGAGGAGTGACAAATTGTATTGCAAAGATTTGTGCATGTTTGTTTTTGTTACTCCATATCTATGGTTCTGAAATCGTCTACCTTCCATTTCTTTGTCTCGTTAGCAGGTAATTGCTGCCATGGAAACACAGTTGTCCAATGGTCCCACATGCACTAATACAGGCAATTGTCCAAATACCATAAACTGCTCATCACCCATGGATTCAAGCAATACAGAGGACAGCAAAACCAATCTAATAGTAAACTACCTTCCTCAGAACATGACACAGGAGGAATTGAAGAGTTTATTTGGGAGTATTGGAGAGATTGAATCCTGTAAACTGGTACGGGATAAAATAACAGGTATGTAACAAGTTGCATATTGCATTTTTTTTATTTGATTGGTTAGTGTGGCAGTGTTAGATCTACTGTTAATTAGCATGCCCTCTTTCTTTACACGGCCAGATGACATTGCTGGTGTACTTAAAATGCATAGTAATAATAAGTGGGCATTTGTGGTATTTATGATTAGGCCTAAGACCTATCAGACCTATCGGAGATATTTACATTCTCTTGCATATTTTACGTTCTGGTCGCTACCAGAACGCTATCCCATGTAAACCCATGGGTGACCCACTGATGCAAATGAGCCCCAAGGACCTCACTAACCATTGGCGACCATGTGGGGCAAGGAACCTGTACGAGAATGCAGAGGTAGTTACGTGCCCCATAATTTAGTTGAAATAATTAATTGATCACCCTGGCATTTTTAACTAAAAATGACTACATTCTCCAAACATTCCTTCAGGGGTCTCAATTTGGGATGCCTGTCTGCTATGGCACAGTTCCTCATCCAACTGCATTGACGTGAGCACTGGCAGACAGCCTGTTTGAAGGGTACGTTCATGCGTTTTTGGCCCTGTTTGTACTGCTAGCGCATTAAATATTAATGCAGGGGGCAGGCTGTTTAAATGAAACTGGTGAGCTTCAGCTGGCCACAAATTGTGGTTTCACCTGACCCAAAAACATTTTAGGTGGCAGGAATGCAGACTACAGTGCAAATTCCTATTGTGGTATTTAATACTGTAGCAACAGTTTACTAGACACCGATAACTTTGGTAGGGGTTAACAAGCCAAATAAGCAACTGAGAAATTATAGGCACTCTGTAGTCAAAGTACATAAACTGTCATTCAGCAGCTCACCTTGTCATGGCTGCCGTCTCCTCTTCTGTCAGAACACAGCCGCTTCTGAAATTCAGAAAGGCAAAGAGTAGTGGCACCCCTCTTAATTCCTTTGCCATAGACCACCAATATATGGGCTAAGATGGTGGTCTAAAGCTCCACATCATCGCTGTGGATGCTGGGAGATGAGAATGGGCAGGATTGCGCACAGATCAGGGGATGCCACCGTAACACTGGTAACAATACAGGGTCTGAGAAAGGGCATTCCATTCCAATAAAGTGATTAAAAAGTGATTTTTTTTTTAAATTGGTCCTACATTATGTTGTCAACCACCCGACTTGTAGTCTATGGCTCCCATGGAACTCTATGAAAACTAGTTTGTTGGCAACAAAGCGTTTTAGGTTTTAATGAGTGTCTAGACTTCTACAGCATAATTACCTTGTTCTGTTGTGATGGTACCCCTTGAGATGTCCAGTCTTTTTTAAATGGACAATTGAAAAATTAATTTCCTAGTGTCAAGCAGCATACAATTTAGTAGTGGTGTACCTTAGTATTAGTCGTCAATTTCTAGATGCAATCCAGAAATCACAGCCTTTATGGGAATTTTGTTATTCATTTCTTCTTTTTACAAATTGGGGGGGAGGGGGGGCGGTAGCTCAATTACATTCTTTAGCTTGTGGGTTGTAGGATCCACCTACTAGGTTGGATATATCAAAACCTTTTACCCCTGGAGTAGGATAGACCAATGTAACCTTGCATGATGTCTAAAGATGGCTGCTGTTCTGCAGGGTTTTCTGTTGCAGTTGAAGAATATAATAGAGGTGGCATGTCATTCACCAGAGAAGAGAACCCCCCTTTTGTGTTATATTCCTAGTATGTCACACACCCCACTTCCAAATATTCATGACACTTGGGAACCCGGCCTGTAGAGGGCGATCTTGCAGAGATGACATGGAAAAAGGAGCCCCTCCTGGTCCATAAGTACTGGGTTCCTCCCACTATTCCTCAGTCTTTTCGTCTCTGCAGTCGTCTCTGAAGCATTCAGAAGATGACTCTCCTTCAAGCTGCAGGTAGCCGGGTTTGCTCCCGACCCCTTTTTTTCTTTCTGTCCGATACCCTTTAAACCTGTTTGGTTATACTGTATGCCTCCCAGCCCTGGCTGTATGGTTCAGGCAAAGGTAGATACATACACCTTCTGGTGTATACAGGCGTTTTACTCCTCCGTGAGACCCAAATGTGGGTAGACTGTTTCCGGGTCGTGTTCTCGGCATGGGATGTCCCTTTATAATCCCCTTGTGCTTTATGGGTGCATTTCTATCCTCTCCCCTTCAGTTCTCCTTTACCCTGCTGGGGTAAAAAGGGGGGGGGGGCGTTATCTGGGCTTATTTGTCTCCATGCACACAAATATAAAAAAAAAAAAAAAAAAAGATATATAAAATAAATCTTTATTACATATATATTCTAAGCATACAGCACGTCCTGCTCCATCTATAATACTTACACATGGGTAATCCTCCGCCAGAGGGCGCTGTTCACTGCAGACATGCAAAAATAGGCTCCTCCCGGCCCTTCATATACCCAGGGACCTCCCACAAATCCCCAGATTTCTCTGCAGTGCTGACTGCGAAGACATGAAGTATCAACTCTCTCGCAGGTGAGCGGGGCTATTATACCCTGCGGGACTATTTCCACCCGTCCTCTTCGATACAGATGTGCCTCCCATCCTGGGCTGCGCTGGTCGGGTGAAGGTAGGCAGCACCTCGTGTGCTCACGGAGCTCCACCGCAATCCCCCACCATAGGGTAGGCGGCTTAGGCCGATGGTGAGCCTCCATTAGATGCCCCTCCCGCATTGTTGCCCGTGCCCCTCATAGCGATAATCCCTGGACGCAGGTCTTCTTCTCCCTCTCTTCCTCCCGTAGCTCGGGGGAAAAGAAAAGGGGGGGGGGGGGGGGGTTATGTGTGGCAGTCCTAGTGTAACGTAACACGTTTAAGGCCGTTGATCTTTCATTTGAACTTGCGTGTCAGTGCCGCGCTCCTTGCTTCACATAAGCCTTATGGTTGCGCGCATGATTGTCCTTTCATTACATGAGTGTACTGCCTGGGTGGCAGCATCATTCTCTAGCGTGAGAGCAATATTATGTATGTGTGTACTATCCACTATTGTCGTTCACGTTGTGATGGTTAGAGCTTCGCGCTCTTTGGGGGAGGCAGGGACTCGGCATGGCGCGCCCCGCGTCACAGCCAGATCAGGCCCGCCCCTCGAGGGTCGATTGGCGCCATTTTGACAGTCTTCGCGCGTGGTTGCGATCCGCCTCCTCATTTGGTCATGTAAGTGCCCTCCGGGGCGGTATTTGTTCCTATGATTTTTATTTGGCTGCGCATGGCACTGACACCCCCCCTCTTATCCCATTATGTCTTTCAGACGCCAGGATTTCGGTTCTCCCGGCCTGACATATATTATAGCGGGTCCACATAACAAATTCTCCCACTTTCCTAGCGGGTCTTGGGGCATCCAGGGTTGCCTATTGCGTAAATCCCTGCGGGCATACTGCTCAGATAATCACCATATGGAGGCATCTCAGAATTATGTACCCGGGGTCCCTTGGGGACATGACCGGCTGTGTACAGTGTGTGGTCAGCCCCATGCTGATGCTGACAGAGCACGGGTCTGCGGACCGTGTGCTGAACAGGCACTGACCCTGCAATCAGGTTTGCCAGTGGCTGCACCTCCCTTCAATACACCTGTCTCCCCGGACCTAAATCTCACTCCTGATGAGTCTCACTCGCGCGGGGATGACCAGCAAGTCGTCCCGCGCAGGCTGCCTACGGCTGAGCAGGTGCTGTCTAGTTTGGCGGAGCGCTTGGGCCCTGGAAAGAAGCGGTCCCTGACGCCTCCTGGCTCTCCGGTTCCTAACGATACTGATGAGACTGCTGCTATGCAGGACCTTGATCCTTCTGAGGAAGGTGAGCTATTCTCCGATTCGGGCTCCTCGGATGAGATGCCCGGGAGCCGTGATGATTCTGGGCCTGGTTCTTGGGGCCTGTGTGACACAGATGAACTACTTAAGATCTTTGAGGTTTTGTCTATCTCCCCTCCTGGAGAGGCTTCCAAGCCTAAGAAGGAGAGTTTCAACACAGCGCCGCCGCGCTTGGAATTCCTGGAACAGGAGCATTTCCAGAATCTTATATCCCAAGAATGGGAATCGCCTTGTAAACTTAAAGGGTTCCCGGGGGTCTGGGATTGGAAGTACCCTTTCCCTCCTGATGTGGTTAACTTTTGGTCAGCACCTCTTGTGGTGGATGCACCGATTATAGGGGTTACTAACCCCCCTTCATGACTGCTCCTTATTTTCGTACCCTTCGGGATGCTGAGGACCGGCGCATTGACAGACTGGCTTCCCACGCCTTTTCGTGTGCAGGGATGGCTCTGTGCCGCGGCCATCACTGCGGTGGCCACCAGGACTCTCATTAGAAAAGTACTTGACCACCGACCTGAGGACCTCCCCTGGGGGGTGTTTAATGCGCTCTCAGACTCTGATGTGTTTGTGAGGTTCATCCTCTCAGCGCTGGATGACACCATTAAGATGTGTGCTAGAACCTCTGCCTTTGTGGTAGCTATTCGCCGCCTGGTCTGGCTGCACCAGTGGGGTGCTGAGGATGCTACGAAAAAGGCTCTCACTGGCCTTCCCTTCAGAGGACGGCGTCTATTTGGGGCCCGTTTGGACCTTTTTGGAAAAAAGGGTAGGGCAACCCTACGCAGAAGGCCGTCCCGGCCTCCTCGGGGCAGGGACACCCCTCCCCCTCCCTACGTTAGTGTCAAGCACGAACCTGAGGTGTGCTTCCAACTGTTCGGTGTGGATTTCCACCACGGGGTGGACAGGCAACGCCCTGGGCCCTCTGGCAGGACTATGTCCAAATCTGCCAAGACTTCCCAAGCATGAAGGGACGCCCTCGCCCTTCTGGGCGAGGGGACTGCTACAGCAGCTGACTCCTATCTAGGAATGTATCTTCTCCTTCTGGTGGTTCCAGGAGGTAGTTCCCCTGGACACAGGATAGCATTTGCTGGGCGGTCCCTCTCAGAGGTTGTCAGGGTGCTTCTAGCCCCCGTTTTCCCCTCAGGAATTGGTGCAGGCCGTACTAGGCCTACAGAGTTTGTGCTTACTTACAGGTTGCCCTTAACAGAATGGGGCTATGGCCTCTATATTAACCTTCCTCCTTCCCTCAACAGTATGAGGCAGTCTGTGCCATGCTGGCCTATGGTAGGCCTGGCAATTCTACTCTCACAGGTAGTCCCTATATGACATCTGTCTTGGGAAACAGGCGCCCTGTGCAAGGGGGGCTTTCGGCCTCCTGTGGGGTTCTAGATCTTATTAGTTCCCCCTGTGTCTTCTGGACACCAAGACCGTTGCGCCATGGCGCGAATGGGGGTGATGTCTCGGACATGCCTGGGGGGCGTCCGCATTAGGACCTACCGGGTCGTCTTTCCTTACTCCCCAATCTCTACGTCAGGCCGAGTGGATTAGTCGGCCGGCGGTGTCCCCTGGGAGTTACTGGATGGGTGCTCAGTCACCTCAATCCCTCATGGTCCCTTATCCGCTATCTCCATTCCTTGGATTCGGTTCAGGCTTGAGCCTTCTTCCTTGGCAACAAGTGGACTCCTGGTTACGGGGGCTCGGGGGCTCTGTCCCCCTTTGCTGACATCTTACTTTCACCAGGCAGGATTGCAGCTGGTGGGCCTGTTGGTGGCGTATCTGATGATGTCCCTTATATTCCGAGCCCTTGGGCTCTTCGGCACAGTAGGTTATTGATCCTACATGGGGTTCCAGCACCCCTGGAGCTAGGTCTGTGCTCTTTCCCCCTTTGTATGGTGGTTCCTCTTGAGCTGATTATATTCAAGGACCCTGTCAGGGGGCATCCCCTTCCTTGCTTGCATCTTCTTGTGAATGGTCACCTTGGGTACCAAGTCTCGCAGGATGGCGGGGGGGGGGGGGGGGGAAATTTCTTCCAAAACCCCCTGTGGTTCCTGGGTAGGGTTCCTTAGAGGGTCCATCTTACCTACTGGTTTGTTAAAACAATGAGCCTTCCGTTGACTCTATACGGCTGGACTTCTCCTCTTTTAGGACCTGTCTATTTGGGGAATCTTGCCTGTTGGAAGACAATGGCCTGTTTTATTATTGGTCTGGAGCTTGAAGCAGGATGATCCCTCTGGAGGGTTCCTGATCTAGGCTGGGGTCTACGCCCCCTGCTCCTCAGCGGTATTCGTTCCAATGGATGTCTTTCAGTGGCAGGTTATGCTATCCTGGTGTCTCTCTGAGAGCCAACTAGGGTGGCTCTGTTGGGTCTCGCTTATACCACAGGGGCTCTGCCCTTGTTTTTACTGTCCCAGAATATTCTGACTCTGGTCAATGGGGGCTTAGTAAAATTATGCATAGACTTTCTGTTTTATATGCCTTCTCTTCATTCACCCTACTATGTGGGGTTCTGCGCACGGTTGTGCTGATAAAGAGACCCTTGAGATTGAGGGCCCCTGGGTGGCCTATTGACCTGTGGTTCGCAGATGCTTCTGCTGAGGTCAGCTGACCTGTACGCTCTCTCAGGAGTGCGGTTCTGCCCTTGTCCGGCCCCTTCTTTTGTCGTCCCAATCTACAGACTCTAGTCTGGGGCTTGACAGCTGATTCATTCACCCCTTGGAGACGGGCTTATCTTCTGGGTGACTTGGTATATGGGGGGCTGGGAGCAAGCTTCCTTGGCTTCCTCTTCCTCTGTCTATTGTGGGTTATGGTGTACCCATATTGATTGGCATGAGTCTTGGTCTCTTCCCTGTTGGGACGTTCTCAGTTCCCAGGGTTCTAGAGTCATTACAGCATAGGTTGGGGTTGGCTCCCCATCTAGGTACTCTGAAGGTTCAGGTCCTGTCTGTCTTCCTGTAGAAGTCTGGTTCAGTCTTCCTTGTGAGGAGTTCTCTTGGGGATTGCTCAGGGGCATCTCCCAAGTAGTTCTATGGTCCCTGTTGGGATCAATTTTCATTCTGTTTGCCCTGCGGATTGTTCCCTTGGGACTTATTCTGGATGCTGTCTGAGCTGTTTTGTAGTCCAAGTCACTTCTCCGGAGGCTCTTGCTTCAGTCAGACGTGTGCCTGAGAAGGTGGATCTGATTACTTAGCCTTCGCTCGTTATATATATATATATATATATATATATATATATATATATATATATATATTATATACCATGACGTGGTGGTATTCCGCCTTACGCCGGACCCCTTTGTCCAAGTGGTGTTTTATGATCATTATTTAAGTCCTTTTAGTAAGGGGGTCTACATTCCCTCAACAGGTGTTGAAATTTTCCTGGTTGTTTTCTTGTCCCTTAGGGGGACTGATGCCCTTTGTGGTCTGCGGGCGCCTCCTTATGTATGCGTCTGATCTCGTTTGCTTCCAGGGCCAATGCGCCCTTTGGACTGATCTTACTTGGATGGTTGCCTGCCTGGTCCTGAGTAAAGGTTTCGGCTTCTTGCTGATCCTTGTTAATGAAGGGGTCCGTATCCCCGCCTGTCTGACGGGAGACCAGTTTTAATTTACCCGTTGGGGAGAGTTCTAAGTTTTACCGAGGCTTCTTTTGCCTGTGGGCTGGTTGGGCCGTTACACTGGCCTATTCCTTTAAGGGGGAAGAATCTCCCTCTCTCGTTTTATTCCGTTATATTGGTGTTTGGGTACCTTGGCCCTTCAGCACCAGGTTTTCTGTTGAATAAGTTGCTAGACCGCTGCTTGTCTCTGTTCATACCTTTTCAAAGGTTTTGTTATGGGATTGACGTTAGAGCCTTTGCTCATGTCGTACTTGGTAGCAAAGTTTTGCAGGTGACAGCGCCTTTACTGTCTGCTGTGCCTTTTTTTGGGAATCCCACCCTACTTTATGGACACTGCTATTGGATGTCCCATGTGTAAGTATTATAGATGGAGCAGGACGTGCTGTATGCTTAGAATAATACAATTCTGTGAAATACTCACCTGTAGAATTGGTATTATACGCATACAGCACGTCCTGCTCCACCCCACCCTGGTTTTACATTTTTCTGGATCCCCTGTATGGTGATTGTTATCATTACTATTGTTACCAGTTGGTGGTTGGTTTCTCCCGGCTTCTTTTCTCACTGCTTTTCAATGCTGGGGATTTGTGGGAGGTCCCTGGGTATATGAAGGGCCGGGAGGAGCCTGTTTTTGCATGTCTGCAGTGAACAGCGCCCTCTGGCTGAGGATTACCCATGTGTAAGTATTATAGATGGAGCAGGACGTGCTGTATGCGTATAATACCAATTCTACAGGTGAGTATTTCAATGAATTGTATTATTATTATGTATGTTTACTATACTATTTAATAGGATATGTTTTTTATTTAGATTTTCCTATTTCTGTCTAGGCAGCATTCTTTTGCTTACCTTCTAAAGCTCTTTGTTTTCTGGCTATGTTCAGATTTAGCAAAGGGGGTGGGAGTAGCTCCATCACTATTATTTATACAAAATTATCATTATTATTCAGGGCCTGGGAACCAATTTCCCGCCATTTTAACCCTCTCATCATCCAAGTATTAAGCACCAAACATGTCTAGCTATGTGGAAAGACAGAGATTTGGTTGCACATATCTGCAGATACATGTGGAAGCCACACTGCCCCGGCAAGGCACTCTGTGTTCAGTGTGGTCCCTACTCTTATTTTTGAGTCCCCAAAGTTGGGACATGCAATGCAGCCAGAGCTACTCACCTGGGAAGCTGCCAGCCTCTCTTTAGAACACTCCATAGGGAGAGATCCATGGTGGCTGAATCCCTCCCTGTGTGTGTTCATGACAATTCAAACTGAGCAAAGGGGGTGGCAGTAGCTCATGTATGTTCAGATTCGAATTTCCCTCCATTCTTGGTCATGTGATTCTGGGGGTGGGCGGGGCTTAGGCACACAGCAATCATTTCATTCTCAAGAGCACCTGGGTGCTCTCTTTGTCTGCCTGGCTCCTGTTGCTTCCCGGCTCCTGTTGCTTCCCTATGGTCTTCCCTCATTGCGCTTGCTTTGGCAGCACATATACTAAGATTGGAACAATACAGAGAGGATTAGCATGGCCCCTGCGCTAGGATGACGCGCAAATTCGTGAAGCGTTCCATATTTAAAGGTGCCGTGACAACCCCTCAGCTTGCTGAAGGGGAGTTCCTGCCATTTTTTTCATGCTTTGTCATTTATTGTATTGTGTGCATTGGTGACTGTTTTCCTTGTAGGTGGAGACTCTTTATTTTAAAGGGGTTTCTCCTGGTCTTTAGCCCTTAAAGCCTTATTTGGGGGTCCATTTGTGTTAATATCCTCCCACTTGGGACTATTTTAAGGGGCATCCCGGGTAGCAATTGCGTAAATCCCATATATACTTGGCGACTATAATCAATTATAGTATAATACTAAACACCATATGGAGGCATCTCAGGACAACGGGCATGCAGTTCCCTCTGCACAGACTCGGCAATGTTTTGGATGTGGGGCATCCCTTGTTGGGGATAACGCAATTCTTTGTGTCCCTTGTGCTCAATTAACTATTATGCAGCAAACTGGGGCCCAGGCTTTGGCGTCTGCGGCTTCTGCCTTATCTCCTACTCCGCCATGTCTTGTCCGTACACCCAGTGATATTGTCATGGGTGGTGAGTCGCATTCTGATTTATGTGCCAGATTGGCTCATCTTGAAAAATTAATGTCTAGCTCTGTGGCCAAGAAGGCCTCAGCTAAAAGGAAACATTTGACTCAGGCCGTTCCGGTAAGTGAGTTGGATAATTGTGAAATGCTTTATTGGTCTGATCCTTCTCAGTTAGAAGGAGAATTATATGAGGATTCAGATGTTTCTGATGAACATCAATTTGTTGGTACTGTGATTGAGCAGGGTGAAGCTAGTGTGGATACCCCTAAGGCTCTTGCTCAGTTATTTGAGGTTTTGGTTATCACTCCTCCTGAAGTAGTCCCTCCTCAAAAAGGGGAATTTTTTGGAGTCTCTAAACCTTGTTTAGAATTTCCAAATCAAAAGCATTTTGATGAAATTATTCTTAAAGAATGGGAGAAGCCTGCGCGGCTTCCTGGCATTCCCTTGGGCTGGGACAAGAATTATCCCTTCCCAGCTGATACTGTTAAGCGTTGGTCATCACCACCTGTGGTGGATGCCCCTGTGCTTTATTTATCCAATTCTAATGTGTTGCATTCTCCTGACTCCACTATACTTAAAGATGGAGAGGATAAGCGTATTGATCAAATGGCGTGCCACGCTTTTTCCAGTGTGGGCTCGGCCTTGCTGCCTGTTGGTGCTTCTGCACTCATGACAGTGGCTATTAGGTCTGTTGTGAGAGACCTAATGAATTACTCAGGGCTTGATCCGGCCTCTGATGAGTACGCCGCTCTTAAGCGATGTGAGATGTTTGCATCTTTTGTACTTTCTGCCTTAGATGATACTCATGTGCAGCAGAACCTCTGCCTTGTTAATCGCCATTCGGCGGTCAGTATGGTTGCGGCAGTGGGCAGCTGATATTGTAGCCAAGAAATTGCTTACAGCGCTCCCTTTTGTGGGATTGCGCCTCTTTGGAGAAAAATTGGATTCTGTCACTAAAGGAGGTAAATTACCTCAGCGTAAGAAACAATGTCGTTCCTTTCGTGGAGTGGCCTCTTTTAACCCTTCCTTTCGGGGGTCTAGATCCGGTAGAGGATTGGCCTTTTCAGCCCCTAGAGGGAATGCATGGAATAGAGGAAAGGGACGTGGCCGTCCAAGTCAGAATTGGGGGTCCAAAACCAAATCTGCCACTAAGCCTGCTCAACAATGAGGGGACGACCTCACCCTTACGGGTGGGGGGGCGGCTGCGGTTCTTCTTCCAGGTCTGGGGTCAGGAGGTATCAGACAATTGGGTTCTGGAAGTAGTCTCTTCCGGTTACAAACTGGAATTCGAGTTCCGGCCTCCTCACAGATTTTTCATGTCCCGGATGCCGTCATATCCGGCAATTGCGCAGGGACTGCGGGCAGCAGTAGTGAATCTGTTAAACATGGCTGTCCTCTGCCTAGTGCCTCCAGCGGAAAGGGGTTTGGGGTTTTACTCCAACCTATTCACGGTACCCAAAAAGGACGGCTCTGTTGGCCTATCCTAGACCTAAGGAGACTCAATCAATTTATCCGTTTCAGAAAATTCCGCATGGAGTCTCTGCGATCAACGATCGATGCTCTCCGTCAGGGGGACTTCATGACATCCATAGACATCAAGGATGCTTATTTGCACATTCCTATTTTTCCGGGTCACCAGAGATTTCTCAGGTTCTCGATAGAAGACCAGCATTATCAATTTGTGGCCCTGCCATTCGGCCTTACCTCGGCCCCAAGAGTCTTACCAAGATGCTGGCAGGAGTGATGGCTATATTCAGGGTCCAGGGCATCCGCATTGTGCCTTTTCTGGACGATCTTCTTATCGCGGCCTCCTCCCTCGAACAATCAGAGTTGTACACCAGGACGTTGGTCTCTACGCTAGAGAGGTTCGGATGGGTAATAAGTTACCCCAAATCCTCTCTCTGTCCCTCCAGGGAAATTCCCTTCCTGGGCCTGATTCTGGATACATTTCAGGCTGGGGTTTTTCTTCCTCAGTCCAAAATGGTTCTGATTCAGGACTTGATTCATCTATTCTTGTCCAACCCTCGTCAGTCTATCCGTCTAGGGATGAGACTAGTGGGATTGATGGTAGCTGCATTCGAGGCAGTCCCGTGTGCCCAGTTTCACATAAGGACGCTTCAGCTCTTCCTCTTGGCAAAGTGGGACAGGTGCCCACTATCATTGAATCAGACTTGTCTATTGTCTCCCCACGTTTTGCAGTCCCTTCAGTGGTGGTTCATATCGCTCAACCTCCAGAAGGGCAAGTCATTTCTGACTCTGTGTTGGGAACTGGTTACCACGGATGCCAGCCTGGTGGGCTGGGGGGGGGGGGGGGCTTCTGGAAGAAGCATCTGTTCCAAGGATTGTGGGGGCCTCAGGAGGCTCATTCTCCAATCAATGTATTAGAGCTTCGGGCCATACGTCTTGTTCTACTTCGACTGACCCATTTCTTACAGGGTCTGCCAGTTCAGATTCGGTCAGACAACCGAACAGCTGTTGCATACATCAATCACCAGGGAGGGACTCGCAGTTGGGGTGCCCTCCGGGAAGTGTCTCTGATCCTTCAGTGGGCAGAGATCAATGTTCCCTGCATATCAGCAGTTAACATTCCGGGGATAGAGAATGTGGAGGCAGACTCCCTGAGCAGGGGATGTTCTCGCCAGGGAGAATGGTCTCTCAATCCAAGGGTCTTTCAGTTCCTCTGTCACAAGTGGGGGTCTCCACAGGTGGACCTGTTTGCTTCTCGCCACAATCACAAGCTCCAGCTTTTGTGTCTCTATCCCAGGATCCTCTGGCAGTGGCAGCGGATGCCATGTCTCTGGCTTGGAAGGATCTGGGGTTCCTATATCTGTTTCCCCCATTCTCCATGATCAGCAAGGTGGTGCGCAAGTTAGCACTGGAGGAGGCGCCAGACGCAGATGTCGTAAGGCGGATCGTTTCCAACTGCCTCTTCTTCCAGATCTCATCACTCAGGGTCAACTTTGTTACCCCAATTTACAAACGCTGGCTTTGACGGCATGGCTGCTGAAGTCTCCATCTTGAAAGAAGGTCTTTCTGATGTGGTTATTCAGACTCTTATTAGAGCTAGGAAGAAGTCTTCCTCTGTCATTTATTACAGGACTTGGAGGTCCTATATTGATTGGTGTGAATCCAGGGCTTTGCCCTGTAGAGTATTTTCTATTCCTAATATTCTGGAATATCTGTAACGAGGTCTGGATATGGGATTCCAGATTAGTACTTTGAAAGGGCAAGTCTCTGCCTTGGCTATTTTCTTTCAAAGGTCGTTTGCTCTTCATCCTTTGGTTAAGACTTTTTTTCCAAGGAGTCGCGCATGTGCGGCCTCCCAGAAAGCCTATACTTCCTGTTTGGGACCTTAACCTAGTGCTTTCAGCTATGCAGGCTGCTCCCTTTGAGCCCTTCAGGATATTCCTCTTCCTACTCTTACTCAGAAGGTTGCCTTTTTGGTTGCTATTACTTCTGTCCACCAAGTTTATGAACTGGCGGCTTTGTCTATTCTAGCCCTTTATTTTGAGAGGCATCAAGATAAGGTTGTTTTCCGTTTTAAACCGGATTTCCTTCCTAAGGTGGTGTCTGCTTTCCACCTAAATCAGGATATAGTTCTGACTTCCTTGTGTCCTAAACCTAGTAACGACAAGGAAAGGGTCTTACATTCTTTGGATGTAGTTCGTTGTGTTAAGTATTATTTAGTTACTACTTCGGCCTTCCGCAAGACGGATGCCTTTTTTGTTGTGCCTTCTGGGCCCAAGAAGGGTTTTGCTCCTGCCAAATCTTCCCTTAGTAAGTGGATACGTCAGGCCATCATTGGGGCCTATTTGGCTAAGGGGAAGGTTCCCCCTTTTCGTGTCACCGCTCATTCTACTCGTGCTATTGGAGCTTCCTGGGCTTTTCAGCACCAGGCTTCTGTTGAACAGGTTTGCAAGGCTGCGACTTGGTCTTCTGTGCATACTTTTTCTAAGTTTTACAAGGTTGATGTGAGGGCCTCAGCAGATGCTGCTTTTGGCCGCAAAATTCTGCAAGCTGCAGTAATTTAAGTTATGCATTATTCCTTGGGGATCCCCACCCATTATAGACACTGCTATTGGATGTCCCAAGTGTCATGAATATTTGGAAGTGGGGTGTGTGTCATACTAGGAATAATACCATTTTGTGAGTACTCACCTGTAAAATGGTTATTACGAGTATGTCACACACCCCACTTCCTCCTCTTTTGTTCTAAGGGATCCTTTATATGGTGATTATTATTTTCAAACAATTTTTCAATCATCGAATATAATTTGCTCTTCCTTGTTCTTCACTGCTTTTTAAAAAGACTGAGGAATAGTGGGAGGAACCCAGTACTTATGGACCAGGGGTGGCTCCTTTTTCCATGTCATCTCTGCAAGATCGCCCTCTACAGGCCGGGTTCCCAAGTGTCATGAATATTTGGAAGATGGGTGTGTGACATACTCGTAATAACCATTTTACAGGTGAGTACTCACAAAATGGTATTTTTAAGTTGCTTTTAACAAAAGGAAAATGTACACAATTTAATCTAGGCTGTACATTTTACTTTAAGTATAACCTTTATGTCTTGTGTTCTGTAATCGGGGTGATTGGGTGAAGAATGACTAATCTGTTTATATTGCTTGTAGAGTAAGTATTTAATATAGTCTGCTTAAAGTGGGCCAAAAGCATGATTTTGCCTAAGCCCCCTACCACCCTGTTTCGACTGTCCCCAAATCTTAAGGCCCCACTGTGTACAACCCCTCTGTTTCCCCTATACTCGCCCCAGTCCCTGAACGATTGTTAATACTTGCATATTTAATGCCCGCTAACTGTGCTTGACTTTGTTCTGTTGGGTACTACCCAGCCTGTTAAATTAGTTGGCTGTACCTGCAAGGTTGTTGATAATGCTGCAGACTGTATCTCAGCTCCAGTTATGATTTTTACAATAGAACCGGAGTGATCATGAGACCTTCACTGTAGATACCTTTTTACGTTATTGGTGGGAAGAATGTACAGAGATAGCTAAAATAAGGCCTGTTATTGGACCACTGTGTGCTTTGCATTATTTTTCCCAAACGTCCTCCAGGATGGCTAGCCGATTAGCTTCTTTCCTCCCAGACCTTCAATGTTTTGTGTTTCCTCTGCCAGGAAATAGGCTGGAATTCAGTGTCCTGATTTTTCTTTTTTCATCCTTCAGGACGACCCACAGAGAGAGCAATCCCTCCCTCTGGGAGGAAACACAAACAGGGAGGAATAGATTAAAACCCCACCCCTTCCCCATCAGTTTTTCCAAAACGTCCTCCAGGACGACCCAGACGAGTAGCTCCCCCCACCTAAACCACAAACTGGATATGCTTAAATACCCCACCCCTTCCTCCTGGACCTCAGTGTTTTGGGTTTCCTTCCAGGAAACAAGCTGGATTCGTCATCCCTGTTTTTTGTTTTGTCCCCTCGGGAAGATGGCAGGTCTGGATTCCCTCCCTGTGTCTCTAGCAGGATTTAGGGGGTCTGGACAGCCTTCTACTGCTACAGCAGGGTTCCCCCCTACTCTTTCCACCCCTGGGGAATTTCCTTTCCCGGAGCAGGACCCAGGTAAACCTAGGATCCCATCCATTCCCTACTACTGGCTAGCCGGGATAGGGGGCACTATGGGCCCCCACTAGTTGGGAGGGGGCACGTAAGTATAGGACTTGGGGCCGGGTAGTCCTGAGTTGCTGATCCGACGGGGTACAGGGATTCAGTTGCTGGCTGGCCTCATTGCCAGCATTCGACTTCTGTTGTTCGGAGGCTAGTGGGAGAAGCCCACGGCTCGATGTACAAGATCCGGAAGGGTGGGCCCACGCCCCTTGCAGGAAGTCCTTCAGCATGGAGCAGAGTCGCCTCCATACATTGGAGGTGACAGCTAGGTGAGACCGGTTTAGTGCTATGGTTGGCCTCCTGGCGAACTCTGTTTCGTTACTATGGGATTGGGGGACAACCTGGTGGATGGGGTAAATCTCCTCCCCCTTGGTAATAACTGGCCTACCTACCTTCCCCCTCCCCCAGGAGCTAAGGGTTCGTTATAACCTGTCTTTTGTTTCCACTGTAGGCTAAGAAACCCAAGACCAAGGACCCTCTAAGGGATCCCAGGGAGGCTAAGGCACCAGGAAGATCCCAGGGAATTAAGGTCCAATCTGGCTTCCCTGTGTTCTATCTAAATCATGTGTTGTCAGCCCACTGTGCTGTAGCGCTTCTCCTCCAGACTTTTGTGTAAGGACAGTTTGGAGTAAGTGGCTTGGGGAACTTTCAGAGTATGATATGAATATTCTTAGTATACAGTACGTCCTGCTCCAAATCTAATACTTACAGTTGGGATATACTCCGCCAGATGGCGCTGGACTGCAGAGACATCGAAAATAGGCTCCTCCCGACCCCTCAAATACCCAGGGACCTCCCACAAATCCCCAGAATTTTCTCTGCAGTCTGGCTGTGAAGGACGAGAAATTGGCTCTCTACTCGCAGGTGAGCGGGGTTATTAACCTGTGGCCCTGTAGGACTATTCCCACCCGTTCCACTTGTAATATGCCTCCCAGCTTTGTCTGCGCTGGTCGGGTGAAGGTAGGCAGCACCGCTGTCAGGTGCTTAGGAGAGCTGCTCCACCGCAATCCCCCACCAAAGGGCAGGCGGTACAGGCTAATGGTGAGCCTCTATGGGATGCCCCTCCCGCACTATTGCCCCTTGCCCCTGTCTATCGGTGGGCCCTATTTAAGTGGCCGCCGTCCTCCCTCATCCTCCTTATAGTCTTCGGGGGAAAAGAGGGGGGGGGGGTGTGTGTGTGTATAGATATGTAGGTTATGCAGTATGTGCTTTCACCTTTCACATGTCTTTATTCTTGTCAGCCGCTGCGCTGACTTGTCTTTATTGCTTTTAAATTTACCGCCGCCAAGCGCGCTGACTTGGTTCCGCGCTTGTTGGCGGCATTACCTCAGGCGCTGGTGCGCCATCATTGGCTGTTGGACTTCTTGTTTCGCGCTCTTCGGGGGGGGCGGGGCCCGTCTTTGGCGCCTTCCGCGCCATCGCTGTTACTGGCCCGCCCCTCGAGGTATACCGACGCCATCTTTTCTGACTTGGTTGGCCTATGCGCGGCGGACTCCTACCTACCGCGGTCCGTAAGTGCCCTCGCGGGCGGCTTTATCTGCTTCACTTTTGTTACGATGTACTTCAGGTCTTGTCTGCTTATGTCTTTCAGGCGGGACGAACCCTTCTTGGCTTCTCCCGGCCCTGCTTTTAGTATATTACTTGTAGGCCTTGTAAAAATTATATTCCCACATCCCTAGCGGGTTATTGGGGCATCCAGGGTTGCTATATAGCGTTATTCCCTATCGGCGTATAGCACCGCTATAATCACCATATCGAGGCATCTCAGGATAATGTTACCTGGGTCCCTTTGGGACAAGACCGGCTGTATGTAGCGTGTGGGCAGCCTCATGCTGATGCTGACAAGGCACGGGTCTGTGTACCCTGTGCTGAGCAGGTGCTTGCATTGCAATCTGGCCTGCCAGTGGCTGCACCTCGTTTCACTTCACCTACTCCCCCAAGCTTAAATCTCACTCCTACTGAGTTGCATACTAGTGGGGATTCTCAGCCTGACGTGTTTTCTAGACTGGCTACTGTTGAGCAGTTGATTGCTAAGTCCTTAGCGCGTAAGGCCCCTGCTAAGAAGTGGCACTTGATGCCTAATGTCACTGTTTTCCCTATGGGAACTGAGGCGTTTATGAATCTGTGTGGCTATACCCCGTCTGATGGGGAACTCTTCTGATTCAGGCTCATCTGATGAGAGACCAAGGGGTCATGACGATTCTGGCTCTGACCCCTGGGCCCCGGATGACACTGACAGATTATTGACCCAGATTTTTGAGGTTCTGTCTCTCTCCCTGTTGAGGCTCCCAGGTAGAGAGGGGAGCTTTTCCATACAGCAAGATCACGTTTGGAATTTCCAGAGCAGGCACATTTCCATAACCTTGTGCTCAAGGAATGGGAGTGCCCCAGTAAACTTCCCGGGGTTCCAAAGAGTTGGGATAGGAAGTATCCCTTTCCTGCTGAGGTGGTTAAATGTTGGTCATCCCCCCCCCCCCCCCCAGGTGGATGCCTCGATCCTAGGGCTATCTAACACCTCTGTCATGCATTCCCCTGGTTCTACTACCCTGCGGGATGCTGAGGACCGGCGCATTGACCAGCTGCCATCCCACGCCTTTGCATGTGCGGGGACGGCTCTGCGCCCGGTCTGTGCCTCTGCCATTACTGCTGTGGCCACTAGAACCCTTATCAGAAATATGCTTGAGAGTGCCCCTGATGATTTGCCTTGTGAGGTGTTTAATGCACTCTCCAGTTGTGATGTTTTTGTAAATTTTGTCCTCTCAGCATTGGATGACACCATCAGAATGTGTGCCAGAACTTCTGCCCTCGTGGTGGCTATAATCCGCTCGGTTTGGCTGCGCCAGTGGGCTGCTGACAATGCTGCCAAGAAGGCCCTCACTGGGTTTCCCTTTAAAGGACTGCGTCTGTTTTGGGACCACCTGGACCTTTTTGCTAAGGGAGGCAGGTTACCCCGTCGCAGGCGGCAACTTCGGCCCTTTCGGGGTCAGGGTTCCTTCTCCTCCCCTTACCGTGGTGCAAGACAGGGAAGGGGGGTGTCTTTCCCTGGGGCCCGGGAAGATTTATGGGGTAGAGGCAGAAGACGTGGACATCCTGGCTCCTCCTGGGGTCCCAAAGCTAAATCCTCTCCCAAGCCCCCTCAAGCATGATGGGGCGCCCTCACCCATCCGGGTGGGGGGATGGCTGCAGCACTTCGCTCACGTCTGGAGGCTTCATGTCTCAGACCTGTGGATTCAGGAGGTAGTGTCCTCTGGTTACAAGTTGGAGTTTGCTGCTGATCCCCCTCCAAGATTCATCAGATCCCGGATTCCTCAGGACCCTGTGTCAGCTCAGGAGCTAGTGCAAGCAGTGCAAGGCCTCCTGGAGCTGGGGATCATCTGCCAGGTCCCCTTAAGAGAAAAAGGCAAGGGGTTTTATTCCAACCTATTCACAGTACCCAAAAAGGATGGTTCTGTCAGGCCCATCCTGGACTTAAAAGATTCTCAACAAGTTTGTCAGGGGCAGGCGCTTTCGCATGGAAACTCTGCGCTCTGCCATCAGTTCCCTGCACCAAGGGGATTTCATGACTTCTGTGGACATCAAAGATGCTTACCTTCATATTCCTGTGTTCCCAGGTCATCAAAGATTCCTCAGGTTCGCTCTGATGGATCAACATTACCAATTTGTGGCCTTGCCCTTCGGTCTCACTTCAGCTCCCAGGGTGTTCACCAAGGTGCTGGCTGGCGTGATGTCAGGGCATCCGCGTGCTTCCCTATCTGGACGACATCCTCATCACTTCCCAGTCTCTACATCAGGCAGAGTTGGATACTCAGCTGGTGGTGTCTACTCTGGAGTCATTTGGATGGGTGATCAACCACCCCAAGTCCTCACTGTCACCTTCCTTGGTAACTCCATTTCTAGGAATGAATCTGGATACAGTTCAGGCAAGGATCTTCCTTCCTCAGCAGAAGGTGGACAGTC
Source organism: Gastrophryne carolinensis (assembly GCA_027917425.1). Taxonomy (NCBI): domain Eukaryota; kingdom Metazoa; phylum Chordata; class Amphibia; order Anura; family Microhylidae; genus Gastrophryne; species Gastrophryne carolinensis. Next base: position 364,261,249 of record CM051234.1, read on the forward strand.
TGATTGCACAGGCTCAGTCCCTCCTAGCTTGTCCCCATCCCTCCATCAGGCAGGGGATGCAGCTGGTGGGCCTGATGGTGGCATGATTCGAAGCGGTCCCTTATGCTCAGTTCCACTTGAGGCCTCTGCAACTTCACCTATTGTCTGTATGGGACAAGGACCCAGCGTCCCTGGACAGGGTCTGTGTGCTCTCCCCCCTGGTCAGGAGGTCCCTCTTGTGGTGGATGGACTCAAGGAACCTGTTGGGGGGCAGATCCTTTCTTGCCCCTTCCTGGGGGGACGGTCACCACGGATGCCAGTCTGTCAGGTTGGGGGGGGGGGTTTCTGGAAGTCCCTGCGGTTCCAGGGGAGGTGGGGCCCTCAGGAGGCCCACACTCCTATCAATGTCTTGGAGCTGCGAGCGATCAGGTTAGTTCTGGCTCGCTTGACTACTCATCTTCAGGGCCTGCCTGTTCAGGTGCGCTCGGACAACCAGACGGCAGTTGCCTACATCAATCATCAGGGAGGGACCCGCAGCAAGGGGGCCCTCCAGGAAGCGTCTCTGATCCTGACTTGGGCGGAGGCCAATGTCCCCTGCATTTCAGCTGTGTACATCCCGGGGGTGGAAAATCGCCTGGCGGACTCTCTGAGCAGGGGGACCTCTCGCCAGGGAGAATGGTCCCTATGCAGCAGGGTGTTTCAATCTGTGTCCCGCCACAATCACAAACTTCCAGCTTTTGTCTCTCTGTCCAGGGATCTTCTGGCCCTGACCTCGGATGCGCTAGCAATGTCATGGAAGGACTTTCAGTTCCTGTATGTCTTCCCCCCCCAATTCCCCTGCTGGGCAGGGTTCTGCGCAAGCTTGCTCTGGAAGGGGTGCCAGCAATTCTGGTGGCCCCCAGGTGGCCAAGAAGAGTGTGGTTCGCAGACATGGTACAGCTGGCAGTAGATCAGTCCCTTCCCTTATTGTCAGTATGCTGTTACATTGTGACTGTGCATGTGTATGTATGTTATGTTTGGTGCGCACTAGTTGATGTGGGCATAGGAACTTTCCCTCTGAATTGGTTGCGATGTCAGAGGGCCAACATTCATATAGTGTTCGGCGGGGGAGCTTCTCCCCCTCAGGCGCGTCTTCTCCGGAGTGAAGGGGGGCGGGGCGCTCGGCGCCCTCGCGCGGTTCTTCCCCTTCCCTGTTCTGGTGCCAGTGAGCGGTTTGTAATTGGCTGGGGACTGCGTGCCTACGGTAATGTGGGGCGGGGCCGGCGTGTCCCGCACTCTACGCCGACCCGCCCTTCTTCCTCCTGCTTGCATGTGATGCTGGCTGTGGTGGACGCCATTACCGTCACGTGAGTGCCCCTGCGGGCCTTTTCTTCCTGATTCAGTTTTTGCGGTGTTAGGGACAGCTGTCCCAAACTGTGTTATGCGCTTGCTTACGAATTAATTTTGCTGCTCATATATGGTGCCTATATGTATGCTTCCGGATGCATGTGTCTTGTACCCTTTGTTTGTGTCTTCAGGAGGATCCCCTTCATTTGTTAAAAGGGTGTTTTCCCGGTCCTAGGGTCCCCTGGGCTCAAAAATTGGGTATTATTCAAATCTTCCCACGCGGGACTTAAAGGGGCATCCCGGGTTGCTTAGTAGCATAAATCCCTCTGGTCATTGAGGCTACCATTAAAATCGCCTTTTGGAGGTTCCCCTGGATTTCGGGATCGGGCTCCCCTCGGGGCAATTCCGGCAGTGTGCGGGCTGTGGGGCATCCCTTACGGGGGATATTGTATTGATCTGTATACCATGTGCACAGAGGCTATTACGCGGCAGTCGGGGTCCCAGGCGGCTGGGCCAGTGCCGCCGACCTCATCGCCTACCTCTCCCAGCCTGATCTGTACCCCAAGTGACGTTGTCATTAGTGGGGAGTCGCATTCCAATGGTTGTGCTAGACTGGCCGACATTGAGAAAATGATCTCTAGCTCTGCGGCCAGATTGGCTCCGGCTAAGAGAAGACACTTCTCTCCGGCGGCGCCGGTTATGGTTTTTATGTCTGTGATACCCTCGACTGATCTGATTATTCCCCGCGTGAAGAGGGGGAATTGTTTGAGGATACTGACGGGTCTGACGTTCAGCAGTTTGATGATGCTGATTTTGGGCAGGGGGATACTGTGGATGTCCCCAGTGTCTTGCTCATTTTATTGCGGTTGCCGCGCTTGGTATTCCCAAATCTTAAGCACTTTGTCCTTAAGGAATGGGAGAGGCCTACTCTGCTTCCGGGTGTCCCTCCGGGTTGGGATAAATAAATATCCCTTTCCGGTGGATGCTGTGAAGCGTTGGTCGTCCCCTCCCGAGGTGGACGCCCCTGTTTTGGGGTTGTCTAGCACCTCTGTCTTGCATTCTCCTGACTGTTCTACTCTCTAGGACGGTGAGGACAAACGCATTGACCAGATGGCTTGTCACGGCTTTGCCAGTGTCAGGTCGGCCTTGCGGCCTGTCTGTGCTTCAGCGCTTTTAATAGTGGCTTCTAGGTCGGTTGTCAGGGACCTGTTGTCTACCTCCAGGCTTGACCCGGCTAGTGATGCGTTCACCGCCCTTAAGCGGTGCAAATTGTTTTTGTCATTTGTGCCAGCCGCCCTGGATGATACCATGGTGATGTGTAGTAGAACTTCGGCCTTGCTGGTGGCTACGATCTGTTTGGTTGCGCCAGTGGGCGGCTGATTTTGTGTCCAAAAAGTCACTTACGGCCCTGCCCTTTCTGGGCTTGCGGCTCTTTGGAGAAAAATTGGTCGGGGGGGGGTGGCTTCCTTTACCCCGGCCTTTCGTGGGGTCAGACCTGGACGGGGATTGGCTGTCTTCTCCTCCAGAGGTGATTCCTGGAACAGGGGAAGAGGATGAGCCCGTCCAGGTCACAGCTGGGGCTCCAAGCCCAAAGCCGCTGCTAAACCGGCTCAGCAATGAGGGGGCGCCCTCACCCTCGCGAGTGGGGGGACGGCTGCGACACTTCTCTCCGATCTGGGACCAGGAGGTCTCGGACAGGTGGATTCAGGAAGTGTTGTCTTCCGGTTACAAGCTGGAGTTCGAGTTCCGGCCCCCTCCCAGATTCTTCAGGTCTCGGGTGCCGTCAGATCCTCTGGCCGCCCAGGGGCTGCGGGCGGCAGTAGCAAGTCTCTTGGACATGGCTGTCATCTGTCCGGTGCCTCACTCAGACCGGGGCCTGGGCTTCTATTCCAATTTGTTCATGGTGCCCAAGAAGGACGGATCCGTTCGTCCCATTCTGGATCTGAAGTTGCTCAACAGGTTCGTTCGTCCCTGGAAGTTCCGTATGGAAACTCTGCGCTCAGCCATCCACTCACTTCGTCAGGGGGACTTCATGACGTCCATAGACATCAAGGATGCTTACCTGCATATTCCAATATTTCCGGCACACCAGAGATTCCTCAGGTTGGTCATGGGAAATCGACATTTTCAGTTTGTGGCTCTTCCGTTTGGCCTTACCTCGGCTCCAAGGGTTTTTACCAAGGTGTTGGCAAGAGTGATGGCCATCCTCGGAGCCAGGGGTATCCGCATCGTGCCCTATCTGGACGATCTTCTCATCATGGCGTCTTCCCTCAGTCAGGCGCAGCTAGATACCAGGACCGTGGTGTCCACTCTGGAGAGTTTCGGTTGGGTGATCGACTATCCCAAGTCCTGCCTCACTCCCTCCAGGTGGAGGTTCCTGGGAATGTCTCTGGATACTTCTCAGGCCAGGGTGTTCCTCCCCCGAGCCAAGGTTCTTTTGATTCAGGAATTGACTCCGTCTCCTATCCATCCCCCGCTCGTCCGTCCAGCTAGGGATGCGACTGGTGGGATTGATGATGGCATCGTTCGAGGCGGTTCCCTTTGCCCAGTTTCACACGAGGACGCTCCAGCTCCATCTCTTGGCGGTCTGGAACGGGTCCCCGCTGTCATTGGATCAGTCCTTTCTGATGTCCCCTCGGGTGCGGCGTTCCCTTCGGTGGTGGCCGAAGCCAATCAATCTGACGAGGGGCAGGTCTTTTCTGACCCCTCGTTGGGAGACGGTCACCACGGATGCCAGCCTGTCAGGTTGGGGGGGATTTTGGAAGGATCTTCAGTTTCAGGGACTGTGGGGTCTCAGGAGGCTCACGATCCCATCAATGTTCTGGAGCTGAGAGCCATCAGGTTGGTTCTGGCTCACTTGACTCATCAGTTACGGGGCTACCGGTTCAAGCTCGGTCAGACAATCGGACGGCGGTCGCCTACATCAATCAACAGGGAGGGACTCGCAGCAGGCGTGCCCTCAGGGAAGTGTCTTTGATCCTGGATTGCGCAGAGGGCAATGTCCCATGCATCTCGGCAGTGTACATTCCGGGAGTGGAAAACACGTAGGCGGACTCCCTGAGCATCTCGGCAGTGTACATTCCGGGAGTGGAAAACACGTAGGCGGACTCCCTGAGCAGGGGCTCGCCGGGGGGAATGGTTGCTCTGCCCCAAGGTGTTTCGGTCGCTTTGCCATCGGTGGGGGGACTCCGGAGGTGGACCTCTTTGCCTCTCGTCACAATCACAAGCTTCCGCCATTTGTGTCTCTCTAGCGGGATTCGCTGGCTCTGGCAGCGGATGCCATGTTTCTGAACTGGAGGGATCTGGGGTTTCTATACCTGTTCCCTCAGTTTCCCATGGTGGGCAAAGTGGTGCGCAAGCTGGCCCTAGAGGGCGCGTCAGCAATCCTGGTGGCTCCAAGGTGGCCAAGACGGGTTTGGGTCGCAGACGTGGTAAGGTTGGCGGAGGATCAGTTAGTTCTGCCCCTTCTGCCGGATCTACTCACTCAGGGTCCACTGCTCTACCCCAATTTACCAACGCTGGCTTTGACGGCGTGGCTGCTGAAACCTCCATCTTGAAGGAGGAAGGTCTTTCTGATGCTGTCATTCAGACTCTGGTTAGGGCTAGAAGGAAGTCTTCCTCTGCCATCTACTATAGGATTTGGAGGTCTTATATTGATTGGTGTGAGGTCAGGGCCTTGCCTTGCAGGGCGTTTTCTATCCCTAGGGTCTTGGAATTTCTGCAACATGGTCTGGACCTAGGTTTGCAGCTTAGTACGCTGAATGGGCATGTTTCTGCCCTGGCGGTTTTCTTTCAAAGGTCTTTTGCTCTTCATCCTCTGGTTAAGACTTTTTTCCAGGGGGTTACGCATGTGCAGCCTCCTAGGAAGCCTTTGCTCTCAGTTTGGGTTTTGAACTTGGTTCTTTCTGCCTTGCAGTGTCCTCCTTTTGAACCTTTGCAGGATATTGTGCTATCTGCGCTTACTCAGAAGGTTGTTTTTCTGGTTGCCATCACTTCTGTTCGGCGTGTTTCTGAGTTGGCGGCTTTGTCCATTAAGGCCCTTTACTTTGAGAGGAATCAGGACAAGGTTGTTTTCCACTTCAAGCCAGATTTCCTTCCTAAGGTGGTCTCGGCTTTTCATCTTAATCAGGATATTGTTCTACCCTCCTTGTGTCCTAAGCCTAGCAATGACAAGGAGAGGGTTTTGCATTCTTTGGATGTGGTTCGCTGTGTGAAGTACTATTTGGTGGCTACTTCCCCTTTTCGTAGGACTGACGCTCTTTTTGTGGTGCCCTCTGGGCCTAGGAAAGGTTTGGCTCCCGCCAAGTCTTCCATTAGTAAATGGATTCGCCAGGCCATTGTTGGGGCCTATTCTGCTAAGGGGAAGTTTCCCCCTTTTCGTGTTACTGCTCATTCTACTCGTGCTGTTGGGGCGTCCTGGGCCTTCCAGCACCAGGCTTCTGTTGAGCAGGTTTGTAGGCTACTACTTGGTCTTCGGTTTACACTTTTTCCAATTTTTACAAGGTTTATGTGCGGGCCTCAGCGGATGCTGTTTTTGGCCGCAAAGTTCTGCGAGCTGCAGTGGTTTAAGTTTGTGCCTTGTTGCCTTGTTTTTGGATCCCCGCCCTTTATGGACACTGCTATTGGATGTCCCACATGTAATGAATGTCTTGAAGCGGGGTGTGTGACATACTTAGAATAATACCATTTTGTGAATACTCACCTGTAAAATGGGTATTATAAGTATGTCACACACCCTGCTTCACCCTGCCCTTTTGTATTCTGAATCCTTTATATGGTGAACCTTCTGTTAGTTTTTAATTGGCTTTCCTGGTCCCTTTACCTTACTGCTATCTTTATATTGGGGAATGAGTGGGAGGTCCCAGGTATTTATGGGCCGGGAGGGTCTTACCTTTTTTTTATTGACATCTCTGCAAGATCGCCATCTACAGGTCCGTATACCCACATGTAATGAATGTCTTGAAGCGGGGTGTGTGACATACTTATAATACCCATTTTACAGGTGAGTATTCACAAAATTGTATTTTTTTTTTCTTCTGGGATTACTTGGTTAAAAAAAAGGTTCAGGAGGAAGGGGCGGACATTTAATGCTGTCCAGTTTGTGTTTCCTCTTCCAGGTGGGAGGAGCTAATCACCTAGCCACCCTGGAAGACTGCCGGAAATGCCATTACTGGTAAGCTAATTGTTTTTTTTTTTTTTTGTGCCAAGTGGCAAAATCTGGTGTTCTGCCTTTAAAGCGGCACAACTTCAGGGTGCGCTGTGTGCGTTTTAAGCTGCTTAAGGTTTAAAGCGGGTCAAAAACCAAGCGGTTAGGCCCTGGAATCTAAAAGACTCAATGCCCGGCCGCTAGCCTGCACCTGGGGCATCCTACATCTTAGTAATGAGGCGGATCCTGCGACCTTTGCCACCGGCCTCATCCCCGGCTTCCCTGTACCTGTGGGTGCCCAGCCTATCTGAATGTCGGGGGGAACACGCACGCCCAAATAGTGGGCTGGGGATGTGGCCAGTTGGCTGGCACATGCCATGCGGCACCATTGAGATCAGCCAATCGATGGTCTTAATTGTGCCACAGGGCATGGCAACTCAGGCTGGGGGGGCGGGGGCCCTGGTGATGGGTGGAGGACCCAGAAATGGGCTTCCATCTGCTTTATTAGTTTTGTTTACGAAGCCATATGGCTTTGTCAAAATTTAAAGCGAACCAAAACCTGATGTTTTCACTATCCTTGGTTTTGGTTCTTGGCCCCAGGGCATCCCAGGTTAAGGATGCCCCACTGTAAAACCCTAGGTCGCCTCTAAAACGTATCTCACAATGTTGCCATGCAGCACACAGAGCTCTACCATAGACTGTGGCCATCTCTCTGGTCTCCCTGTGGATTGAGGCTTGCACCCAGCCGATCTGAATGGATGGGGGTCAGGTTTCAGAGACGCCAGAGGTATGCGATTGCTTGGACAAACGGTTAGAAATCCAGAATTGGGATATCCCGGGAAGGGGGGGGGGTAATTTATTTTTTTACACTTTTTTTTTTTTTAACTGGCCCTGGAGTCTTTCAAACTCTTGAAGGTGGGTGGTTCGTTTTAAAACAAAAGATGCATGTAGCGTGCTACAACTTGTTAGCTCATTTCTTTCTATTTATGTCCCCCCCTGCTGATTCACCTGCATTTTTTTTCTGCCATGCTTTGCGGATTCACATTCTCTGGCAATTCCTAATGTAGAAGGTATGTGAAACACATTTATATATTACTATGCAATTTTTAAAACCCTACGTGCACGTGTTTGGTATTAAACCCCTCCATACTGTTCAAGTAAAGCATGATAATGTATTACATGTTAACCTAGTTTGTAGACTTTAACATAAATATTTGGTTTATCTATTTTATTTTAGTATATGTGCGAAAGGCTTATATATTTTTTTCACAGCAGGTTCATGTGACAGCATTGTTTGCTATAAACAATGGGACATGGCTGCACCTCTTGTTCTCTCTAAAGGCATTTCATTTGGTATATTTTAGGGGCTAAAATTCTATGGATTTTTGATCCACTCCAGGCACCAAACTGGGAACTCAAAGTCTGCAGAAAACACACTTATTTATTAAGCCTCTAGGTCCAGCTGAATACCCTCCCCTGGGACATCCTGATGTCCCATTGTTTCATACCATGCCAGTCACTCGTTAAGCATACCTCACAAACAATCCCATGATGCATGTGGAGCTGATGGAGTAGTCTAGTCTGCGTAGCCATGCCCGCCTTAAGTGAATGTCTGCCAGGGTCGTGTACAGCCACAGAGGGATGAAGGCGATGCCGCTGTGTCACTCATATATATGTTCCATCTGCTGTGGGACCGCTGGCGAAGTACATATGATTGACAACCAGCAGGGTTTCACAAATAGGGATGCCGCAGGGATAAGGATCCTACCCTGGGATAGTGAAAATCCCAGGTTTTGGTCCTCTTTAGTTTTTGCTGATTATCCTTTAGCTGGTTATTACTCTGTATAATTCTTATACAACATAACAGTGAAAAAAGCAATACCTTTTAAATAATATCCATTTTAAGAAGTTATGTATTTAATGTTTATATAACATTGACTGATCATAAAATAAAATTATGAACTTGTTTCTAAAAAAAAAGGCCTTTAAACACCTTGTTTTTTTTGTGTTTCCTTGTCTTAGTAATAGTAGAAAGGATGGTTCCAGCTCTTATGCCTGTGAGCTGGTGTCAAATGAATGCATGCTTAAAAGCTTAGGTCCACAACCTGTAGCTCAGGAGCCACATGTAGCGCGTAGATCCCCACTGTATGACTCGCCGCTATCTGATATCTTGCAAACTGTTAGGCTAGCCAGTAACATGCATGGGGTTGAATGTAAGTCAGGCAGGTGGAAAACTGCGCACCTTCCAATGCCCTACTAGATTTATCAGCCTCCCAAACGTGTCTGGCTTTCAGTTGTGCTATTGACCTCTTTAGGGGCTGGAAGAGCCACTCATCTGGGCCAAGTATTTTATGGGGCGGGGGAAAGGACATGCATGCTAAGCTGTCAAGTTTGATGCTTTCGAGTCTGGTGACGTTTGGAACCAGTACCATATTATTTGGCAACTATGGTCTATTCATGTTCAATGTGATCACTGACCATCTTAATGCTAAATGTAGCACTCCTGGTATGAAAGTTTGGGGACCACTGCAGAAGAGGAAGGCAGAGAGATCTTAAACTGCAATGGAGGGCGTGCCATAGTTCCTGTGGCACTCGCGCTTAAAGGGCCGTAGTCGAAGGAGAAGGGAATGATCCAGTGAGCACCGGATTAGCAGCTGCAATGTAGTGAAAGGTAAGTATAGTGTAATAAACACATTAACCATATCCACTCTTCTTTGATATACATTTGGTACACTTCAACCATAAACTGCAGCTGTATTACTTTCCCCATTGAAAAGTAAAATTTGAGGACCCATACATTGACACAAAGAAAGCCGATTTAGAATGAAATTTACATTTAATACATATAATCAGAGGTTTTCAATTGGCTTATTTTTCACTTTTCCCAAATGAGATATGTGAAAGAAAGTGTGTACCTAGATGGGGTCTTTACAATGTACGTTTTGACATTTTGAGACAAAGGAGACAGGAGAACTTAGTTGTGTACTCCACCAGGCCTTTATGGAAGTGTCAAAGCCATTTTTGAAAGAAAGCCATAAAAAGGTCCATTTGCTACTTGCCTCAAGCTAAGCAGCTATGTAAACATGGTGATGGCAGCAGCATGCTATGGGCATGCTTTTCTTCAGCAAATTTGGTAAGATTGATGAAACCATATACAGGGTAACTGTACTGTTCATCTTCCAGCAAAACCGCATCCCTTAGTTGAGCTGGATTGATGAACAGATTTTTTAAAATATGTAAAAAAAAAAAACCCTTATAAATACATCCGTAGCTACAATAGAATTTTTAATCAAAGCATATTCACGTGCTCAAAGTCCAGAACATAATTCAATTGAGCATATGTGGCAGGACTTAAAAATGTTGTTTTCTTAAACAAACTCTTATCTGACTGAGCTACGGCAATTTTGCAAAGAATAGGCAGAAGTTTCAGTCCCCTAGATCTGCAAAACTGTTATAGACCTACACCAAGAGACTTAGAGCTGTATTTGAAGCTAAAGGTGGTCCTAGAAAGTACATACAGAGGAGACAATATTCATTTATAGTGTGATGCACACTTCACAGAAAGAGTCATCTGTAGGGTGTTTACATTCATCTGGGAGCTCGTCTAATGGGAGTGGACCGGAGCGTGCTGGCGGTTGCTACCCTCTAAAAAGGAGCATGCCCACACCTGGCGAGGGATAGCAGGGATGCGACTGCTGCTCGCTCATGTGCCGCTGGCCTGTGAGCGAAGGTTAGTTTTCGGGCGACCTAGGGGGTATCGCACAGCAGGGCACTCCGATCAGGGGGCCTCAGGGGGAGCGAGTACGTCTGCTCTGGAGTATCAGACTCCAGGGTGGGTTTTGGTCCTCTTTAAGCTTTAATTCACAGCCTGTTTACTCAATATTACTCAATAACCACCCCAGCTCATTATGTATGCTTCAGTGCGAGTCCCTTCACAAATTGATTTTTTTCTGGGACCCTCAAAAATGAGTCAGCAGAAGGAAGCAAATCCTGTAGGGTTTATCAGGGAATGCAAAGTGCTGGGGAATGAAAGATGCCACCTCTGACAGCCTGCATGGGGCAAGCAAAAAGCAAGCTAATTTAATCTTTTCCAAAGTGATTTATAGTACTGCGCCTCTGTATGCACACCACACTTTCAAATGTAAATGTAAAAAATAAATCTGCCCCCCATAGTAAGCAAATATTTAACAAAAGGTCACTAGTTTGACCGATTTGTACCAGAATCAGGGGATCCTGATAATGGTATAGTACTCTGCTCCAGACGGGTAGATCAGCGTTAGTCTATTCCAAGTGTGACATACACTCCGCTTCAACTCTTCATGACATTTGGGTTATTCTAAGTATGTCACACACCCCGCTTCAAGATAACCATAACACGTGGGTAATACCGACCTGAAGGGGCGTTCCTGCAGAGATGATAGCAAAAAAGAAAGCCCCTCCCTGATCCATAAATACCTGGGACCTCCCACTCATCACCCAGTTTTCCATCTCTGCAGACGGCGAGCAAGTCAGAAGATGATGGCTCCTCCTTGCACAGGGGGATTTCAGGTAGCCGGGATGATTCCCGGCCAGCTATTTATTTATTTCCGTTTGGACCTTTTTCCCCAGAAATCCATATGCCTCCCAGCCTCGGCTGAGGGTCCAGGCGAGGGTATTTCAGCACCTTAGGTGCTCAGGAGCTATGCTCTACCGTGAGACCCTATATGAGAGGGTAGGCGGTATTACCGGGTTGGTGACCCCGGTTTGGGATGCCCTGTCCCTTACTTTCATACAATGGCCCTCCCAGGATCCCCTTCCATAGGTGGGGTGGGGGAGTGTTCGTCTTTTTATTAATTTATTAGTTTATTTATTTTTCACAGGACAGCATACTTGAGTGTGTGTGGGGCCTGTCACTTTAACTTGAAAGCGCCGGGCCGGCGACCGCTCCTTGCTATTGCGGCGCCCTGAGCACATTTCCCTGAGGTGATTTCACAGTTGCCATGTCTCCCCTCACGCAGACTGGGGGGGGGGCGGGGCCGGAGTGACGACGCGTCGCCGCTCCCCGCCTCCTGCCTTCGCTGGTGCCACTGCGGAGCTCTGTGGAGGGGAGAGGGGGGGCGTGGCCCGGCCTCGCGCGCGTCCCACGCTGGCCACGCCCCCTTCTCCCTCTCTGACTGCAGCCCTGCCTGTTGCTGTGGAGCGTCTGGAACTTCCCTCACGGTCGCCATTTTGGTCGATGGTTCTGTAAGTGGCCTCTGGCCATTCTTCCTTTTCCTGTATGCTTGATGGTTTCTTCATTAGCCTTATCTAAAACAGTTCCTCTGTTCTGTTTTTCAGATGGTGGTTCAGGAGGTTCGCCAGTAGCATTTAGGGGGTCCCTCCTGATCCTTATCACTGGGTTAATTGTTTGCCATAAATCCTCCCACTCGGGACATTAAAGGGGCATCCCGGGTTGTCTAACGGCGTAATTCCCTGGGTCATAGCGACTATTCCTAAACAAAGTTCACCTTATGGAGGCATCCCCGGATACTGGGCTTGGGGCCCCTTCGGGGCATCCCCGAAAGTGTATGTTATGTGGGGTATCCATTTCTGGGGACGATGTACTTCTGTGTATACCATTTGCACAGCAGACCATCACGCGGCAGTCCGAACCACAGGCGTCTGGGTCAGCACCGCCGGTCGCTTCATCTCCACCTCCCGCTTTGACACGCGCCCCGTGCGACGTCGTCATGGGCAGGGAGCTGCAATCTGAGATGTGCGCCAGATTGGCTAACCTTGAAAAAATTATCTCTGGCTCGGTTGCCCGTAAGGCTCCGACTAAGAGAAAGCATTTGTCGCCGGCTCCGCTGGCGGAGGACCTGGAGGATGTTAATAATCTGGATTGGTCTGACTATTCCCAGCTAGAAGAAGGGGAAGTTTATGAGGATTCTGATTTTTCGGACGATGAGCAGTCCTTTGGCACTGATGCCGAGCTGGGGGATTTGGGGAGATCCTCTGATACTCCCCACGATCTGGCTCTGATGTTGGAGGTGTTGAATATTTCCCCTCCTGAGGAGGTGTCACAGCAGAAGGGTGAATTGTTTGAGGAATCCAAGCCGCGCTTGGAATTCCCTACACAAAGGCATTTTGACAAAATTATTGCTAAAGAATGGGACAGGCCGGCTCGGCTCCCTGGCATCCCTCAGGGATGGGATAGGAAATATCCCTTCCCTTCGGAGGCAGTTAAGCGCTGGGCATCTCCCCCCGAGGTGGATGCGCCGGTTTTGGGGTTGTCCAATTCCTCGGTTTTAAATAGACCTGATTGTTCTATTCTCAAGGATGGAGAGGATAAACGTATTGACCAGATGGCTTGTCATGGTTTTGCTAGCGTTGGGTCAGCCATGCGGCCTGTTTGCGCATCGGCGCTAATGGTGTTGGCTGCCAGGTCCGTGGTTAGGGACCTGTTGACCTCTTCCGGGCTGCGTCCCGGTAGTGCTGAGTTCCTTAGCCTCAAACGGTGTGAGCTGTTTTTATCTTTTGTGTTGACAGCCTTGGATGACACTTTGATGATGTGTGGTAGAACGTCGGCGCTGCTGGTCACTATTCGGCGTTCGGTGTGGCTGCGCCAGTGGGCGGCAGATTTTATGTCCAAAAAGTCACTAACGGCTCTACCCTTTGTTGGGTTACGGCTTTTTGGAGAGACATTGGACTCTGTCACCAAGGGTGGTAGGTTACCTCAACGCAAGAAACAACGCCGCCCCTTTCGGGGGGCCCCTTCCTTTACCCCCTCCTTTCGTGGGGCCAGATCTGACAGGGGATTTGCATCCCCTTCTTCCAGAGGAGATTCTGGGAGCAGGGGCAGAGGTCGTGCCTGTCCAGGATTCAGTTGGGGCTCTAAGCCCAAGCCGGCTGCCAAGCCGGCTCAGCAATGAGGGGGCGCCCTCACCCTTGCGGGTGGGGGGACGGCTGCGACTCTTTTTCCCAGGTTTGGGATCAAGAGGTCTCGGACCGATGGATCCGGGAAGTGGTGTCTTTCGGTTACAAGCTGGAGTTCGAGCTCCGCCCCCCTTCCAGATTTTTCAGGTCTCGGATGCCTTCAGAACCTCTAGCGGCGCAGGGGCTTCTGTTGGCAGTGCAGAACCTTCTGGACATGGCTGTCATTTGCCCAGTGCCTCCTTCGGATCAGGGCAGGGGTTTTTATTCCAATCTGTTCACGGTACCCAAGAAGGACGGATCGGTCCGACCCATCTTGGATCTGAAGTTTCTCAACAGGTTCATCCGGCCACGGAAATTCCGCATGGAAACACTACGTTCGGCCATTCACTCTCTTCGTCAGGGAGACTTTCTGACGTCCATAGACATCAAGGATGCTTATCTACACGTTCCAATTTTTCCAGCACACCAGAGGTTTCTCAGGTTCGTGGTGGAGGATCGGCATTTTCAGTTTGTAGCACTCCCTTTCGGCCTCACCTCGGCCCCTCGGGTGTTCACCAAGGTGCTAGCGGGGGTGATGGCTCTGCTAAGGGTTCAGGGCATCCGCATTGTGCCCTATTTGGACGATCTTCTGATCATGGCCTCCTCCTTCAACCAAGCGGAGTTGGACACCAGAATGGTGGTGTCCACCCTGGAGAGGTTTGGTTGGGTGGTCAACCACCCCAAGTCTTCTCTCTCTCCGTCCAGAGTAGTGACCTTTCTGGGAATGTCTCTGGACACTTCGCAGGCCAGGGTGTTTCTGCCACAGGCCAAGATTCTTTTGATTCAGGAATTAGCTCGGCTTCTCTTGTCGGCCCCTCGTCCGTCCATCCGGCTAGGGATGAGGCTGGTGGGGTTAATGGTGGCCTCATTCGAGGCAGTTCCCTTTGCGCAGTTTCATACAAGGACGCTTCAGCTTCATCTGTTGAAAGTTTGGGACAAGTCTCCTCTATCGTTGGATCAGTCCTTCCTGATGACTCCCCGAGTTCGTCGATCCCTGCAATGGTGGCTGGGGTCGGCCAATCTGTCGCAGGGCAGATCTTTTCTGGCCCCGTGCTGGGAAACAGTCACCATGGATGCCAGTCTGTCAGGTTGGAGGGGTGTTTGGAAGGACCTCCAGTTTCAGGGTCTGTGGAGTCCGCAGGAGGCTCACGAGCCCATCAATGTTCTGGAGTTGAGAGCCATCAGGTTGGTTCTGTTTCGCTTGACTCATCAGTTGAGAGGCCTGCCAGTTCAGGTCCGGTCGGACAACAGGACGGCGGTTGCTTACATCAATCACCAGGGGGGGACTCGCAGCAGGAGTGCCCTCAGGGAAGTGTCTTTGATTCTGGACTGGGCGGAGAGTCACGTTCCGTGTATCTCAGCAGTCTACATTCCGGGAGTGGAGAACACGGAGGCGGACTTGCTGAGCAGAGCCTCCTCTCGTCAGGGGGAGTGGTCTCTCAGTCCCACGGTGTTTCGTTCGATATGTCTCAGGTGGGGGTTCCCAGCGGTGGACCTCTTTGCTTCTCGTCACAATCACAAGCTTTCAGTCTTTGTGTCTCTCTCGCAGGATCCTCTGGCTCTGGCAGTGGATGCCATGTCTCTGAACTGGAGGGATCTGGGGTTCCTTTACCTGTTCCCTCCGTTTCCAATGGTAGCCAGAGTGGTGCGCAAGCTGACTCTGGAGGGCGTGTCGGCGATTCTAGTGGCACCAAGGTGGCCAAGGCAGGTTTGGTTCGCAGACCTGGTAAGACTGGCAGAGGATCAGTTCGTTCTGCCTCTTCTGCCGGACCTGCTAACCCAGGGTCGGCTGCGCTATCCCAATTTACCTTCGCTGGCTTTGACGGCGTGGCTGCTGAAACCGCCATCTTAAAGGAAGAAGGTCTTTCTGACGCGGTGGTTCAGACTCTCATTAGCGCCAGGAAGCGATCTTCCTCTACTATTTACTATAGGACTTGGAAGTCCTATATTGACTGGTGTGAAAGTAGGTCTTTCTCTTGTCGGGAGTTTTCCATTTCCAGAATCCTGGAGTTTCTTCAACATGGTCTGGATTTGGGGCTTCAACTTAGTACCTTGAAGGGGCAGGTTTCTGCCCTGGCGGTGTTTTTTCAAAGGTCATTTGCTCTTCATCCCTTAGTCAAGACCTTTTTCCAAGGAGTTACGCATGTACGGCCTCCTAGGAAGCCCTTTGTTCCAGTTTGGGATTTGAACCTGGTGCTTTCTGCTCTTCAGGGTCCCCCGTTTGAGCCCTTGAATGAGATTGCTTTGTCTTCACTTACCCAAAAGGTGGCCTTTTTGGTGGCCATCACTTCGGTTAGGCGTGTTTCTGAGTTGGCAGCTTTATCCATTAAAGCTCCGTACTTCGAAAGGCATCAGGACAAGGTTGTCTTTAGTTTCAAGCCGGATTTTCTTCCTAAGGTGGTCTCTGCCTTTCATCTGAATCAGGACATTGTTCTGCCTTCTCTATGTCCTCATCCCAGCAACGACAAGGAAAGGGCGCTGCATTCCTTGGATGTAGTCCGTGTTGTGAAATATTATCTGGTGGTTACGTCTTCTTTTCGTAAGACTGATGCTTTTTTTGTGGTGCCCTTTGGGCCTAGGAAAGGTTTGGCTCCTGACAAATCTTCCATTAGTAAATGGATTCGTCAGGCCATCATTGGGGCCTATTCTGCCAAGGGGAGGAGTCCCCCTTTTCGTGTTACTGCTCATTCTACTCGTGCGGTTGGAGCGTCCTGGGCTTTCCAGCACCAGGCCTCTGTTGAGCAAGTTTGTAAGGCCGCTACTTGGTCCTCTGTTCACACTTTTTCCAAGTTTTACAAGGTTGATGTTCGGGCCTCAGCGGATGCTGTTTTTGGCCGCAAAGTTCTGCAAGCTGTTGTGGTTTAAGTTGTGCATTGTTGCCTTGTTTTGGATCCCCGCCCTTTTTATGGACACTGCTATTGGATGTCCCACGTGTTATGGTTATCTTGAAGCGGGGTGTGTGACATACTTAGAATAATACCATTTTGTGAAATACTCACCTGTAAAATGGGTATTATAAGTATGTCACACACCCCGCTTCACCCGCCCTTCTTGTATTCGGGATCCTTTATATTGTGAACTTTGCGTTATTTTGATTTATATTTGCCTCTTCCTGGTCCCTTACCTTACTGCTTCTATATACTGGGTGATGAGTGGGAGGTCCCAGGTATTTATGGATCAGGGAGGGGCTTTCTTTTTTGCTATCATCTCTGCAGGAACGCCCCTTCAGGTCGGTATTACCCACGTGTTATGGTTATCTTGAAGCGGGGTGTGTGACATACTTATAATACCCATTTTACAGGTGAGTATTTCACAAAATGGTATTATTCTCCAGTAGAGGGCGAACGTCTGCAGAGATGAATGCAAAAAAGGAGCTCCTCCCAGTCCATAAATACCTGGGACCTCCCACCAATTCCCTAGTTTCTTCTCTGCAGGAAGGCGAGCAAGACAGAAGATGAAGACTTCTCTTACTTGCGGGTAAGCCGGGCTCGCGCCCGGCCATTTTTGTCCCTATTGCTGCCAGGACCTTTCCTAAATTATCCCTATTTGAGCCTCCCAACCTTGACTGCTGGTCCTGGTGATGGTAGGTAGCACCTTATGGGTGTGCAAGGCTTGCTCCACCGTGAGACCCCATTACAAGGGGTAGGCGGTTGCCCGGGTTTGGTGATCCCGGTGTGGGATGCCCTGTCCCTTTTCCTTCCTATGGCCCGATGCTGCGGGCCAGGCCATGGCTGGGATCCGCGTTGCTGGGAGGGGGGTGTGGCCTGGCGAGCGCGCGTTCTGCGCTGGCCCGCCCCCTTCTCTTCCTCCTCTTCTCATGAGGCTCTTCTCCGAGGGCCATTTTGGTGCTGCTGTTGCTGATCCTGCGTGCTCCTGGCGGGTAAGGGCCTGTTGGCCACTTCCTTAGCTTATGCGGGGGCCCCTCTTTAGCAGGGGGGCCCAGGCTAAAAAAACATTTGTCGTCGGTCTAGGCGACTTGGGATATTGATGATGATTAATTTGGTATGTTAGATTATTCCCCGTTAGAGGAGGGGGAATTGTATGAGGAGTCAGAGGCTGACGATGTACGGTTTGGCGAGGCTGGGCAGGCGCTGGGGGATGCTGTTGACACGGCCACGGTTTTGTCACATCTCTTGGTGGTTTTGGATATTGTGCCGCCTGAGGCGCCCCCTCTCAAGAAGGGGGAATTTTTTGGGGCCCACAAGCCTCATTTGGAGTTCCCTACCCAGGGTCATTTTGATGCACTGATCCTTAGGGAATGGGAGAAACCTAGTCGGCTTCCGGGTGTTCCTCAGGGATGGGATAAGAAGTATCCTTTCCCGGTGGAAGCGGTTAAGCGCTGGGCTTCTCCTCCCGAGGTCGATGCGCCAGTTTTGGGGTTGACCAACTCCTCCGTGCTTCACACCCCAGACGCCACTTCCCTAAAGGATGGTGAGGATAGGCGCCTTGATCAGATGGCATGCCATGCCTTTGCCAGTGTTGGCTCGGCCTTGCGGCCTGTTTGTGCATCTGCGCTAGTGTCTGTGGCTGCTAGGTCTCTGATTAGGGACTGGTTAAATGACACTCACCTTTATCCGGCCAGCGCCGAGTTCACTACGCTTAAAAGGTTCATGGATTTTGTCTTGGCTGCTATGGAAGACACTATTATGTGTAGTAGGACTTCAGCCTTATTGGTGGCCATGCGCCGATCGGTATGGCTCCGTAAGTGGACGGCGAACTTTGCGGCCAAGAAATCGCTCACAGCTCTTTCCTTCTTGGGTACGCGGCTGTTTGGAGATAAGTTGGATGCTGTGGCAAAGGGAGGTAAGTTACCTCAGCGGAAGAAACAGCGCCGTCCCTTTTGGGGGGCAGGCTCTTTCAATCCTTCCTTTCGAGGTGCCAGAGATGGCAGAGGTTTGGCCTTCTCGGGTGTCAGAGGCTCTTCCTGGAACAGGGGCAGAGGTCGGGCCGTCCCGCTTCTGCCTGGGGTTCCAAGCCCAAGCCTGCAGGTAAACCAGCTCAGCAACGAAGGGGCGCCCTCACCTGCACGGGTGGGGGGACGGCTGCGGCTCTTCTTCCAGGTCTGGGCCCGGGAGGTCACAGACAATTGGATCTTGGAAGTGGTCTCCTCCGGGTACAAACTGGAGTTCAAGTACTGGCCTCCTCCAAGATTTTTAAGGTCTCGGGTGCCCTTGGACCCTCAGGCTGCACAGGGGCTCCTGTTAGCAGTGGAAAACCTTCTGGACATGGGAGTTGTATGCCCGGTGCCTCCGGAGAGAGGCAGGGATTTCTACTCCAATCTTTTCACGGTCCCCAAAAAAGAAGGTTCTGTAAGACCCATTCTGGACCTCAAGGTCCTCAACAGATTCATCAGAACCAAGAAGTTCCGCATGGAGACTCTGCGCTCGGCCATCAATTCCCTTCGTCAAGGGAATTTCATGACATCCATAGACATCAAGGATGCATATTTGCATGTTCCAATTTTTCCAGCGCATCAGAGATTCCTCAGGTTCGCGGTGGACGATCAACATTTTCAGTTTGTAGCCCTTCCCTTCGGGATGCCCTCTCTGCCGAGGGTCTTCACCAAGGTTCTGGCGGGCATAATGGCCCTATTCAGAGCTCAGGGAATTCTCATTGTGCCGTATCTGGACGACCTATTGATTTCAGCTTCTTCCCTCCGTCAGGCGGAGCTGGACACCCACCAGGTGGTGTCGACCCTGGAGAGGTTCGGGTGGGTGATCAACCGCCCCAAGTCCTCTCTCTCGCCATCACGGGTGATTTCATTCCTGGGCATGAATCTGGATACCATTCAGGCCAGAGTGTTTCTACCCCAGACCAAGGTGCAGGGGATTCAGGATCTGATCCGCCTTCTTCTGGCCAATCTTTGCCCCTCTATCTGACAGGGGATGAAACTGGTGGGATTGATGGTGGCCTCCTTCGAGGCAGTCCCGCTTGCGCAGTTTCACGCGAGATCTCTTCAACTTCATCTATTGACACATTGGGATAGGTGTCCACTGTCATTGGATCAGCCGTTCGGGATGTCTCCCAGGGTTCGGCAGTCCCTTCGGTAGTGGCTGGAGTCGAGCAACCTGTTGAGGGGCAGGTCCTTTCTGGTTCCTCGCTGGGAGATGGTTACCACGGATGCCAGCCTGTCGGGCTGGGGAGGTTTCTGGAAAAGTGGGGGGCTCCGGAGGTGGATCTCTTTGCCTCACAGCACAATCACAAACTCCCGGCCTTTGTGTCTCTATCTCAGGATCCTCTAGCTCTGGCAGTGGATGCCTTGTCCCTTGCTTGGAAGGATCTGGGGTTTCTTTACCTGTTTCCTCCCTTCTCCTTGCTGGGCAAGGTAGTTTGCAAACTGGCTCTGGAAGGGGCACCAGCAATTCTGGTGGCTCCAAGGTGGCCAAGAAGGGTTTGGTACGCAGACGTTGTAAGGCTGGCAGTGGATCAGTACCGGCTACCCATGTTTCCGGATCTGTTATCTCAGGGTCAACTACTTTATCCCAATTTACCAACCCTGGCTTTGATGGCTTGGCTGCTGAAACCTTCATTCTGAAGGAGGAAGGTTTGTCTGAGGCTGTGGTTCAGACCTTGATTAGAGCTAGGAAACGGTCCTCTTCTGGCATTTACTATAGGACTTGCTGGTCCTATATTGACTGGTGTGAGGCTAGGGCCTTGCCTTGCAGGGTGTATTCTTGGTGTACCACACACCCCGCTTCACTTTTAAATATTCTTCACTTAATGGGTTAACTCACCGCCAGGTGACGTAGTGCAGAGAGGAAGTCTTGTAACGAGCCCCCTTCCGGCCTATATATACCTGGTACCTCCCTTCAATCACCAGTATTTTTCTCTCTGCTTGACAAGACAGAAGATTGAAGTCTCCTGCTTACAGGTAGCTGGGGTTCTACCCCGGCACCCCCCTTTTGGTCTATTTCTGCCCGGTTTGAGTGTTTATACCTTGATGGTGGAATGGAAGCCTCCCAGCCTAGGCTGCTCACTGGGCAAATGGTAGATGGCACTTTAAGTGCCTAGGAGCTTATCTCCTCCGCTCGACCTCATGCGTGGGGCAATGCGGCTATCCGGCATGGTGATCCGGAAATGGGATGCCCCTGTCCCGAGGGTCCCCGTAGCCCCTTTCTCTCCCGTTACGGTCCCTTCTCCCTTCACTATGGGGGGGGGGGGGGGGTTTGAGGGTGTGCATTAGGTTTGTGTGTTTCACTAGTATAACTTTATTACAGCATGTGTGTGTTTACGTTATGCATTGAGCTTACTTCAGCATGTGTGCACTCTTTGTTCACTATGGTTTAGGTCTGCTTGGGGGGCAGACCGCGCTGGGTAGGTGGCTTGCCGCCTAAGTGGCCCCCTCCCGCCTCCCCCCTTCCCCGCTGGTCTTGTGGCCACTGTATGTGGTTTGTTTTGGCATGGCTGCGCTATGCGGTCTTTTCTCTTTCCTCCCCCCTCCGCTGCCTGTGCGCACGTGTAGTGGCCCATCTGGTGTAATCCCCAGCTGATTTGGCCGCACTGATCAGCGTAGGGGGCAGGTCCCGGTGACGCGGGGGCGTGGCGCCGGCGTCATGCGGCGGCCCCAGCTTCACTTCCTTTCAAAGGGGAAGTCACGTGGGGCGCGCGGCCGCACTTGGTTTCGTTTTCTCCTGTGCTGCGGCTGCTGGCGGCTGTCTCGCCCTCCGGTTGCTGCTCTCGGTCTGTCCAGGTAAGCGGCCCCACCTTGGTGGGGCCGTTGAGTGGGAATTGTATATCTTCTTGTATAGATATGGTGGGGAGTTATTTTTTATTAAGGGGCATGGCTTTTGCTCATTTTTAAAGGCACTTTGGTGCCATGCATATATGATTGTTGCACACATGTGAGGATCTGATTGTGGTTTTCTTGCCTTACAGATCCCGGGATCCCTGTTTATGGTGGCCCTCCGGCTCTATGTTGCCTGGCTAGTCTTTATTTTTAAAAGGGATATAAAATATTAATTATTTGGGATATTTAAAAATGTGTGTGTGTATATATATATATATATATATATATATATATATATATATATATATATATATATATATATATATATAGATTAAGGGGGACCTTAAAAAAAAAAAAAAAAATATATATATATAAATCCTCCCTTCCGGGACATTTACAAATAAGGTGGCATCCCGGGTTGGCTTATGCCTTAAAACCCAAATATTGCGAATACCATAAATCACCATATGGAGGCTTCCGTTATTGCCGGAAACGGTTCTTCTGAGCCATTCGGGGGGTGCGTAAGTTGTGGGGCTCTACTCCCAGCTGATGATGTCTTTATTTGCATCCCTTGTGCAAAGCAGACTATTGCGCGCCAGTCCGTTGCTTCGGCTGCGGGCCCATCGCATCCTCCATCATCACTTACCTCGCCCTCCCTGTTACGGACCCCGCATGACACTGTCAAAAGTGGGGATTCGCAGTCCGAGGTGGCGGCATGGTCGGCCAGCCCCCGGAAAGTAGTGCCCGTTAAAGCAGGGTTAAAGGCCGCTGCAAAACGGAGGCACCTGACTCCGGTACCTTCGGCTCCACAGGACGAGTTATGTGAGCCTGTGAAATGGTCCGATGGATCCCCGGATGAGGAAGATTTCCTGTTGGAGTCAGATGAGCCTGCAGATCAGCTTGAGGCTGATGCGATTGCCGATTGGTCGGAGGGGGTTGTTTTTGACACCCCCTCCATTCTGGCTCAAATGTTTAAAATTTTGAATTTAGATCCACCTGAGGCTGTCACCCTGCCAAAGGGTCAGTTGTTTAAAGAACCTCAGCCGCGTTGGGTTTTTCCCAGACAACACCACTTTGAGAGGGTGGTCCTTAAGCAATGGGAACATCCCACGCGGTTATCTGCAATCCCTTCCAGTTGGGAAAAGCGTTATCCTTTTCCGCCAGAGTTGGTAAAGCTTTGGTCTGTCCCTTCTGACGTCGATACCCCTGTGCTAGGGCTCTCCAGCACGGCTATGGTACAGTCTGCTGAGACCACTGTCCCTAAGGATGGGGAAGATCGTCGGATCGACCAATACGCGCGCCATGGTTTTATTTGTGTGTGTGCTTCAGCCCTTCTTCTATTGGCGATTAGGTCTTTAATTCAGGGGCTATATGAGGATCTCAATCCCGCTTGTAAACAGTTTACTGCGCTTAAGCAGTGTGAATCTTTTGTGTCCTATGTCCTATCCGCTCAGGACGATGCGCTGGCTATGAGTAGCAAGGCAGCGGCTATGCTGGTGGCTATTCGCCGGTCAGTATGGCTGCGTCAGTGGTCGGCGGACGCAGTTTCTAAGAAGGTGCTCACAGCTCTCCCCCTTTTTGGGGTTGCGTCTGTTTGGGGAGAAAATTGATTCGGTCGCAAAGGGTGGTAAGATGCCACAACGCAAGAGGCCTCGTGGCCCCTTTAGGGGGGCAGGTTCCGGTAGGCCTTCCTTTCGAGGATTCAGAGCGGGCAAGGGGGCTTCCTCTCCCGCTACCAGAGGTACAGGTTGGACTCGGGGGAGGGGCCGTGGCCGGCCCACTCAGTTCTGGGGCACCAAGCCCAAACCTGCTAAGCCCTCTCCGCAATGAGGGGCTGCCCTCACTCGTGTGGGTGGGGGGACTATTGCGACACTTCTCCCAGGTTTGGAACCAAGTGGTTCCAGGCAGATGGATCCAGGAGGTAGTGTCGGCCGGTTACGTCCTGGAATTCGAGTCTCACCCTCCTTCACGGTTCGTTCGGTCTCGGGTGCCCATCGATCCTTTGGCCACGCAGGGGCTCCTGGCATCGGTAAGGAATCTGTTGGAGATGGCGGTCATCCGGCCGGTGCCGCGCTTAGAGATGGGCCTCGGTTTATACTCCAATCTTTTCGCAGTCCCCGAGAAAGATGGGTCGGTTCGTCCCGGCCTGGACTCTCATCAACACAGAGTGTTTCTTCCTTTTGCCCAAATTCACACGAGAACGCTTCAGCTTTTTCTGTTAGCGTCTTGGGACCAGCAGCCTCGGTTGCTGGATCAGTTCTTCCAGTTGTCCTCCCGGGTCTGGCAGTCCCTCCTGTGGTGGTTGGTCTCGACCAATCTGGTATAGGGCAGGTTTTTCCTGACCCTCCTTCGGAAAATTGTCCTTCGGAGGCCCACTTACCCACCAATATGCTGAAGCTGAGAACTATCCGTCGGGTGCTTGTTCTCCTGACTCAGCACGTTCTGGGCCTTCCGGTCCAGGTGCGTTCAGGCAATCAAACAGCGGTTGTTTGCATTCCAGAGGTGAAGAACCAGGTAGCGGACCGGTTGAGCAAGGGCTCTCCCCGTCTGGGAGAATGGGCTCTCCATCCTCGGGTGTTTCGCTCACTGTGTCTCCGATGGGGGACCCCGGAGGTGGACCCGTTTGCCTCTCGCAGGCTCCCGAACTTCGTGTCGCTCTCCCAGGTTCCTCTGGCTCTGGCAGTGGACGCCATGTCCCTGAGCTGGGGAGTTCTGGGATTTCTATACCGGTTTCCTCCGATGCCCATGCTGGGCAGGGTGCTTCAGAAGTTGGCTCTGGAAAAGGTGTCCGCCGTTCTCGTGGCCCCAAGGTGGCCAAGACGAGTGAGGTTCGCAGACGTCGTTCGGCTGGCAGTGGACCAGTTCGTTCTGCCTCTTCGGCCCGATCTGCTCACTCAGGGTCAATTGTGTTACCCCAATTTACCAGCGCTGGGTTTGATGGCCTGGCTGCTGAAACCTCCATCCTGAAGGAGGAGGGTCTTTCTGATTCAGTCATTAAGACTCTGATCAGTGCCCGGAAGAGGTCTTCTTCCATCACCTACTATAGGACTTGGAAAGCCTATATCGCTTGGTGTGAGATAAGATCTTTTCCTTGTAGGGTCTTTTCGGTCTCCAGGATTCTGGAGTTTTTACAATCAGGGCTGGACTCTGGTCTCCAGCTAAGTACGTTGAAAGGGCAGGTCTCTGCCTTATCTATCTTTTTTCAGAAGCGTGTTGCGCTTAAGCCTTTAGTTAAAACTTTTTTCCAGGGGGTTACGCATGTGCGGCCTCCCAGGAAACCATTACTCCCAGTTTGGGATTTGAATTTGGTTCTTTCTGCTCTTCAGGCTCCTCCTTTTGAGCCTTTGCAAGATATTGCTTTGTCTACCCTGACTCAGAAGATTGTCTTCTTGGTAGCGATCACTTCGGTCCGGCGTGTCTCGGAGTTGGCGGCTTTGTCTATCCAGGCGCCTTACTTTGAGAGGCATCAGGATAAAGTGGTCTTTCGGTTCAAGCCAGACTTTCTTCCTAAGGTTGTTTCTGCTTTTCATTTGAACCAAGATATTGTTCTTCCCTCCTTGTGTCCTAATGCTAAGAATGACAAAGAGAGGGTTTTGCATTGTTTGGCTGTAGTACGCTGTGTTAAGTACTACTTGATTATCACGTCTCCTTTTCGTAGGACGGATTCCTTTTTTGTTGTGCCCCATGGGCCTAAGAAGGGTTTGGCACCAGCCAAATCTGCCATTAGCAAGTGGATACGTCAGGCCGTTACTGCGGCCTATTCTGCTAAGGGAAGAGTTCCCCCTTTTCGTATCGTTGCTCATTCTACTCGCGCCGTTGGGGCGTCTTGGGCTTTTCAGCACCGAGCTTCTGTTGAACAAGTTTGTAAGGCCGCCACTTGGTCTTCTGTTCATACTTTTTCTAAGTTTTACAAAGTTGATGTGCGAGCCTCAGCGGATGCTGTTTTTGGCCGCAAAGTTTTGCAGACTGCAGTCATTTAAGTTATGCTTCACCTGGCCTTGAGATGCCCATCCCTTGTGGACACTGCTTTTGGATGTCCCATTAAAGCGGTCCTTCACTCTGAATAAGAGTCTATCTTATGTTTCCCACGCCCTGTACATACAGATTGCTCACATTAAAAATCATCCTACCTGCATCTACTGCATGTTATGAGCCTTTAAACATTCAAAATGGCAGCTTACGGAAGCCGCCATCTTGTCAGGCAGCCTGCAAACAGGAAGTGCCTCCTGACTGTGCTGCTCAGCATTCTGGGACTGCTGACCTTTTCTTGACCCCAGCTCTGCTCTGTCTGAGCAAAGCACAGCTATAACCTGCCCCCCTGTACGTTATCCCGCTCTCCTCTCCTCAGTAAGTGTGATACTTCTGAGTCAAGATGGCGGCGCCCGTATCCTAAATTCCTGAACAGAGTTGCAGCCCAGTGAGCGAAAGAATAATAAGTTAGTGACTAAAAACGTAAAATATATTAATTTTTGATGCTGGGGAATCGTTTTTTAAGAGTTTGGGCTTTTCATTAAATCATGGTGAAGGTCCGGTTTAAGTGAAGAATATTTAGAAGTGAAGCGGGGTGTGTGGCACACCAAGAATAATACCATTTTGTGAGTACTCACCTGAAAAATGGATATTGTTGGTGTGCCACACACCCCGCTTCACTCCCACCCTTTTCGGTATTCCGAAGCCTTTATATGGTGAAGCTTTTTATTTATATCAAATTGATTTTGAGGTTACCGGTGGAATACTGGTACCTTGTCTTTCTGCTTTTTTAATATACTGGTGATTGAAGGGAGGTACCAGGTATATATAGGCCGGAAGGGGGCTCGTTACAAGACTTCCTCTCTGCACTACGTCACCTGGCGGTGAGTTAACCCATTAAGTGAAGAATATTTAAATGTGAAGCGGGGTGTGTGGCACACCAACAATATCCATTTTTCAGGTGAGTACTCACAAAATGGTATTTTTCGATACCTATGATTTTGGAGTTTCTTCAGTACGGTCTGGATCTTGGGTTCCAGCTTAGTAAGTTGAAAGGGCAGGTCTCTGCTCTGTCTGTTCCAAGGATCTTTTGCCTTACACCCGCTGGTTAAGACTTTTTTCCAGGGGGTCACTCATGTTCGACCCCCCTCGGAAGGCTATGGTTCCTGTTTGGGATTTGAATTTTGTTCTTTCGGCTCTCCAGGGTCCTTCTTTTGAGCCGTTACAGGATATTGCTTTTTCTGTTTTCACTCAGAAGGTTGCCTTCTTGGTGGCTATTACCTCTGTTTGGCGTGTCTGAGTTGGCGGCTCTGATTCAGGCCCCTTACTTTGAAAGACACCAGGACAAGGTGGTCTTTCGCTTTAAGCCAGATTTCCTTCCTAAGGTGGTTTCTGCTTTCCATCTTAATCAGGATATTCTCCCTTCCTTGTGTCCTAAGCCTAGCAATGACAAGGAGAGGGTTTTGCACAATTTGGATGTGGTTCACTGTGTTAAGTACTATTTGGTGACTACTTCTTCTTTCCGCAAGACGGATGCCTTTTTCGTGGTGCCCTGCGGGCCCAGGAAAGGTTTGGCGCCCGCCAAGTCTACCATTAGCAAATGGATTCGTCAGGCCATTGTTGGGGCCTATTCTGCTAAGGGGAGGACTCCCCCTTTTAGGGTCACTGCGCATTATACTCGTGCTGTTTGTGCGTCCTGGACTTTTCAGCACCAGGCTTCTGTTGAACAAGTTTGTAAGGCTGCTACTTGGTCTTCTGTTCATACTTTTTCCAAGTTTTACAAGGTTGATGTGCAGGCTTCAGCAGATGCCGTTTTTGGCCGCAAGGTTCTGCAAGCTGCAGTGGTTTAAGTTGGTGCATTCTTTTCTGTTTATGGTTCCCACCCATGACGGACACTGCTATTGGATGCCTCAAATGTCATGAAGAGTTGAAGCGGAGTGTATGTCACACTTGGAATAATACCGTTTTGTGAGTACTCACCTTTAAAACAGATATTATAAGTGTGGCATACACTCCACTTCACCCACCCTTTTTGGTATTCCGGATCCTTTATATGGTGAACCATTGTTTCTTGGTTGTTAGTGTTTTATTTGGTTCTTCCTGGTCCCCTTACTGCTATCTTAATCTGGGGAATTGGTGGGGGGTCCCAGGTATTTATGGACTGGGAGGAGCTCCTTTTTTGCATTCATCTCTGCAGAAGTTCGCCCTCTACTGGAGAATAACCCAAATGTCATGAAGAGTTGAAGCGGAGTGTATGTCACACTTATAATATCCGTTTTAAAGGTGAGTACTCACAAAACGGTATTTTTGAGATGGACAAATGCTGCCTCTAAGCTGCATTACTAATGCTGAGGCAATTAACCCTACTAGACTTGGGATTAGGCATTTTTTTTTTTTTTTTGTCTGAAGCTCCGTTTTTTTTCTTCCAAAGGTAGTTTGCCTAACTAATCCTGGTCCTATCTATTTCTCAAGCCCTTTTTCATCCTTGGGTAAAAGCATTTGTACCTAGAGAAAATCATAGTCAACGCATGCAACGTGTGCGAGTGTGCCAATGTTAGCATATGAATCAGGGAGGTGGTAGTTGGGGCTACAAGGCAAAAGGCGGCCTTTCCATTCAGGGTCATTGCACTCTGCTAGGGCAGTATGATCTTCATGGGTCTTCTGCTATCAAACATCTATAGACCAGGCAATGCAACCACTTTTTCCAGAAGACTTTCTTCTTTTAGTCTGGCCATCCTTACTGACTTCTACAAAGTTTTTTTAGTCTAGTTAGTATTTTACTGCTTTGGATGTTGTATGTTTTCCGATTGAATTACATTACCGTCATCTTAGCGATAAATGACATTGATAACACGAAATTGGTTATTTTGTAGGTATCTGCATATTTTTAATTCAAAGAACAATCTTAATTAAAATAGTGGAGCTAGAAATGTGTTTTATTCTTGGTGTGCCACACACCCCGCTTCACTTCTTAAATATTCATCACTTCATGGGTTAATCCACCGCAGGTGACGTAGTGCAGAGAGGAAGTCTTGTAACGAGCCCCCTTCCGGCCTATATATACCTGGTACCTCCCTTCAATCGCCAGTATTTTTTCTCTCTGCTTGCTGACAAGTCAGAAGTTGGAAGTCTCCTGCTTACAGGTAGGCCGGGGTATTCTTACCCCGCCACCCCCCTTTTGGTCTATTTCTGCCCGGTTTGAGTTTGTATACCTTTATGGTGAAATAAGAAGCCTCCCAGCCTTGGCTGCTCACCGGGCAAATGGTAGATGTCACTAGGTGCCTAGGAGCTTATCTCCTACCGCTCGACCTCATGCGTGGGGCAATGTGGCTAACCGGCATGGTGATCCGGAAATGGGATGCCCCTGTCCCGAGGGTCCCCGTAGCCCCTTTCTCTCCCGTTCGGTCCCTTCTCCCTTCACTATGGGGGGAGGGGGGGGTGGTGAGGGTGTGCTTTAGTATGTGTGTTTCACTGTATCACTGCATGTTAACATATATGTCATGTTTATACATTCACTGTAGCATGTGTATATTTTGGGTCTGCTTTAGGGCAGCTTGCGCTGGGTATGGGCTGGCCACTTCTCTGGCAGTTGGTTGCTTTGTGGCCCCCTACCCCTCCCCCCTCTCCCCTCTCCCCCTCCCCCCTCTCCCCTCTCCCCCTCCCCCCTCTCCCCTCTTCTCGCCTGGCATTCATTGAGCTTTGTCAGCACATGCGGTTTTTACCCTCCCCCCTCCGCCGCCTGGACGCGCGTGCTGTGATCAGCTGTAAAGCGTTCCAGCTGATCGGCGTAGGAGGGGGGCACGGCGCCGACGTCATGCGGCGTCAGCGGCGGGCCCAGCGTCCCAGCTTCCTTCAAAACAGGAAGGCACGTGGGCGCACGGCCGCACTTTGTCTTCTGCCGGCTCATGGCTGCTGGCTGCAGGCTTACCGGCTGATTGCTGTACAGGTAAGCGGCCCCTCCCGTTGGGGCCGTTAAATGGGGGATATTGTTTAATACAGTGAGAAATCACTATTATCAAGGGGGCGTCATTTAAGGGCACTTGGTGCCATACTTATGTTATACACATGTGAAGGATCTGATGGTTGTTTTCTTGCCTTGCAGATCCTGGGATCCCTGCTTATGCTAGCCCTCCGGCTCTGTGCCTGGCTAATTATTGGGATTGATTTGAATGTTTATATACATAGAATATATATATATATATATATATATATATATATATATATATATATATATATTTTTATATATATATATATATATATATTTTTATATATATATAATTTTTATATATATATAATTTTATATATATATATAATTTTATATATATATATAATTTTATATATATATATAATTTTATATATATATATAATTTTATATATATATATAATTTTATATATATATATAATTTTATATATATATATAATTTTATATATATATATATAATTTTATATATATATATATAATTTTATATATATATATATAATTTTATATATATATATATAATTTTATATATATATATATAATTTTATATATATATATATAATTTTATATATATATATATAATTTTATATATATATATAATTTTTATATATTTTTATATATATATATATTTTTATATTAAAGGGGACCTAAACTTAAAAAAAAAAAAATATATATTTTTATATAAATCCGCCCTTCCGGGACATTACTAAAATAAAGGGGGCATCCCGGGTCGGCTTATGCCTTAAAAGTCCCATTATTGCGAATACCATAAATCACCATATGGAGGCTTCCGTAGATTCCGGAAACGGTTCTGCTGTTCCGTTTGGGGGGTGCGTAGGTTGTGGGGTTCCACTCCCAGCTGATATCTTTATTTGCATCCCTTGTGCAAAACAGACTATTGCGCGCCAGTCCGTTGCTTCGGCTGCGGTGCCATCGCATCCTTCATCATCTCCTACCTCTCCATCCCTATTCCGGACCCCGCATGACACTGTCAAAAGTGGGGATTCGCATTCCGAGGCAGCAGCACAGCCCTGCCCCGGAAAATGATGCCCGTTAAAGCAGCGTTTAAAACCGCTACAAAACGAAGGCACCTGACTACGGTACCTTCGGCTCCACAGGACCAGTTTTGTGAACCTTTGGAATGGTCCGATGGATCCCCTGACGAGGATGAACTCCCGTCGGAGTCAGATGAGCCGACAGGTCAGCATGTGGCTGATGAGATCGGCGATTGGTCAGAGGGGGTTGTTTTTGACACCCCCTCCATTCTGGCTCAAATGTTTAAAATTTTGAGTTTAGATACGCCTGAGGCGGCCGCCCCGCCAAAGGGTCAGTTATTTAAAGAGCCTCAGCCGAGTTTGGTTTTTCCCAGACAGCACCACTTTGAGAGGGTGGTTCTTAAGGAATGGGAACATCCCACACGGTTATCTGGAATTCCTTCCAGTTGGGAAAAGCGTTATCCTTTTCCACCAGAATTGGTGAGGCTGTGGTCTGTCCCTCCGGACGTCGATACCCCTGTACTAGGACTCTCCAGCTCGGCTATGGTACAATCTGCTGAGACCACTACCCCCAAAGATGGGGAAGATCGCAGGATTGACCAATACGCTCGACATGGTTTTATCTATTCCGGGTCAGCATTGCGCCCGGTATGTGCTTCAGCCCTTCTTCTATTGGCAATTAAGTCCCTAATTCAGGGGCTATATGAGGATCTTGATCCCGCTTGCAAACAGTTCACTGCACTTAAGCAGTGTGAATCTTTTGTGGCTTATGTCCTGGCCGCTCAGGACGATGCGCTGACTATGAGTAGCAAGGCGGCAGCTATGCTGGTGGCTATTCGCAGGTCAGTATGGCTGCGTCAGTGGTCAGCAGACACGGCTTCCAAAAAGGTACTCACAGCTCTCCCCTTTTTGGGGTTGCGTCTGTTTGGGGAGAAAATTGATTCAGTCGCAAAAGATGGTAAGATGCCACAACGCAAAAGGCCTCATGGTCCCTTCAGGGGGACAAGTTCCGGTAGGCCTTCCTTTCAAAGGTTCGGAGCGGGCAAAGGTACGTCCTTTCACGCTACCAGTGGCGCAGGTTGGACTCGGGGGAGGGGCCGTGGTCGGCCCACTCAGTCCTGGGGCACCAAGCCCAAGCCTGCTGATAAGCTCACTCAGAAATGAGGGGCTGCCTTCACCCGTGCGGGTGGGGGGACTATTGCGACTCTTCTACCATTGAAACCTTGTGGTTCTAGGCAGATGGATCCAGGAGGTAGTGTCGACAGGTCACAACCTGGAATTCGAGTCTCACCCTCCCTCGCGGTCCATTCAGGGGTCGGTTCATCCCGGTCTGATCTCTCATCAAGACGGAGTGTGTCTTTCCTTTGCCCAAATTCACACAAGAACACTTCAGCTATTTCTGCTAGCGTGTTGGGTCCAGCAGCCTCTGTTGTTGGAGCAGTCCTTCCGATTGTCCTCCCGTGTACGGCAGTTCCTCCTGTGGTGATTGGTCTCGACCAATCTTGTACAGGGCAGGTCTTTCCTGACCCTCCCTTGGAGAGGTGTCACCACGGACACCAGTCTGTCAGGATGGGACAGATTCTGGAAGGAGCTGCGGCTTCAGGGGCAGTGGAGGCCCCACTTACCCATCAGAGAAATGTCCCTGATCCAGACATGGGCCGTGTTCCATGTTCCTTGTCTCTCGGCGGTTTACATTCCAAAGGTGATGGAACAGGTAGCGGACCGGTTGAGCAAGTGCTCTCCCCGTCTGGAAGAATAAGCTCTCCATCCTCGGGTGGTTCTCTTATTGTGTCTCCAATGGGAGACTCCGGAGGTGGGCCTGTTGGCCCCTCATCACTATCACAGGCTCCCGAGCTTCGTGTCACTCTCCCGGGATCCTCTGGCTCTGACAGTGGACGTCAGGTCCCTGAACTGAGAAGCTCTGGGATTTCTATACCTGTTTCCTCCGTGGCCCTTGCTGGGCAGAGTTCTTCAGAAGTTTGCTCTGGAAAGGGTGTACGCCGTTCTCATGGCCCCAAGGTGGCCAAAACGAATAAGGTTCGCAGACATCATTTGGCTGGCAATGGACCAGTTCGTTCTGCCTCTTCGGCCCGATCTGCTCACTCAGGGTCAATTGTGTTACCCCAATTTACCAGCGCTGGGTTTGATGGCCTGGCTGCTGAAACCTCCATCCTGAAGGAGGAGGGTCTTTCTGATTCAGTCATTAAGACTCTGATCAGTGCCCGGAAGAGGTCTTCTTCCATCACCTACTATAGGACTTGGAAAGCCTATATCACTTGGTGTGAGATAAGATCTTTTCCTTGTAGGGTCCTTTCGGTCCCCAGGATTCTGGAGTTTTTACAATCAGGGCTGGACTCTGGTCTCCAGCTAAGTACATTGAAAGGGCAGGTCTCTGCCTTATCTGTCTTTTTTCAGAAGCGTGTTGCGCTTAAACCTTTAGTTAAGACTTTTTTCCAGGGGGTTACGCATGTGCGGCCCCCCAGGAAACCATTACTCCCTGTTTGGGATTTGAATTTGGTTCTTTCGGCTCTTCAGGCTCCTCCTTTTGAGCCTTTGCAAGATATTGCTTTGTCTACCCTGACTCAGAAGATTGTCTTCTTGGTAGCGATCACTTCTGTCCGGCGTGTCTCAGAATTGGCGGCCTTAACTATCCAGGCGCCTTACTTCGAGAGGCATCAGGATAAAGTGGTCTTTCGGTTCAAGCCAGACTTTCTTCCTAAGGTTGTTTCTGCTTTTCATTTGAACCAAGATATTGTTCTTCCCTCCTTGTGTCCTAATCCTAAGAATGACAAAGAGAGGGTTTTGCATTGTTTGGATGTAGTACGCTGTGTTAAGTACTACTTGATTATCACGTCTCCTTTCCGTAGGACGGATTCCTTTTTTGTTGTGCCCCATGGGCCTAAGAAGGGTTTGGCACCAGCCAAATCTGCCATTAGCAAGTGGATACGTCAGGCCGTTACTGCGGCCTATTCTGCTAAGGGAAGAGTTCCCCCTTTTCGTATTACTGCTCATTCCACTCGCGCTGTTGGGACGTCTTGGGCTTTTCAGCACCAAGCCTCTGTTGAACAGGTTTGTAAGGCCGCCACCTGGTCTTCTGTTCACACTTTTTTTAAGTTTTACAAAGTTGATGTGCGGGCCTCAGCGGATGCTGTTTTTGGCCGCAAAGTTTTGCAGACTGCAGTCATTTAAGTTATGCTTCACCTGGCCTTGAGATGCCCTTCCCTTGTGGACACTGCTTTTGGATGTCCCATGAAGTGATGAATATTTAAGAAGTGAAGCGGGGTGTGTGGCACACCAAGAATAATACCATTTTGTGAGTACTCACCTGAAAAATGGATATTGTTGGTGTGCCACACACCCCGCTTCACACCCGCCCTTTTCGGTATTACCGAAGCATTTATATGGTGAAGCCCTTATTTATTTATATCAAAATTGATTTTGGAGGTTACTGGTGGAATACTGGTATCTTGTATTACTGCTTTTTGAATATACTGGTGATTGAAGGGAGGTACCAGGTATATATAGGCCGGAAGGGGGCTCGTTACAAGACTTCCTCTCTGCACTACGTCACCTGCGGTGGATTAACCCATGAAGTGATGAATATTTAAGAAGTGAAGCGGGGTGTGTGGCACACCAACAATATCCATTTTTCAGAGTACTCACAAAATGGTATTTTTTTTTTTTTTGGCAGAAGGTCTGATTTGGTGTCCCAGATACAGCGGTTTAAGACCATCTAAACTATGTTTAACAGATTTCCAGGTATATGGCATATTTGCTTACTTGTTTAATTGCCATATACACCAGCTCCACCACCTTTGTTTTCCTTATTTTGGAAGATTACCCAATATAACTTTTTTTTTTTTTACTTTTAATTCGCTGGCAAGGCCAATCTAATAATAGGACATATCTCTTATCCATAAGTAATATAAAATTGAAACCAGATTAGGTGAACAGTTGACAATGCTAAAATCTTTGTGAACTGGTAAGGTATTCATGAGACCCCTATACCAGTTCACAAGGTGTGGGGTTTGGCAAGTCTCCTGTGGCATTACCTGCTTCCCCAAAGCCTGGGGACAGAAGAGCTCAGGGCCATTTAGGCTGTGCGGGCTTGTAGCCTTGCAGGGTCGGGGGCCGCCGGAGTTGGCCCTTGCGCCCTGTTCTACAAGCACTACATAGCTGATCCCGGGCTGGTTATGCTGGGAAGAGGGGACCGCACACTATTTTTTGGGGGGTTTAAACCTTTAAGAATCACAAAAAATTTGGTCCCCCGGGGACCCCATGTCGTTTTTTGTTAACCCTTTGTTCCGTCCCTCAGCAGGTATAAAAGGATTCTAGCAGCAGGAGAACAGAAACCAGAGTGATAAACATGGGACACAGTACTCAGGATGGATTGATGGGAGGTAAGTATTAAAAAATAAAATTTTATCCCTTCTCCTTATATTTAAAACCTCACCCCATTTTTCCTATTGCATGGCACGGTCTGCTTCAAGAAGTCCTTGCGTATGGGATATTCCGCCACAAGGTGGCGCAGTCTACTGCAGGAGAGTTGTGGCTCCTCCCGGCACCATATAAAAACAGGATCACCAGTAGACCTCCCCAGTGTTTCCTCTGCAGTGATACTGCGAAGTTAGAAGATGGCTCTCTATATTGTGCAGGTGAGCGGGGCAACCAAGCCTGCGGCCCTGCAAGTCTATTTCCACCCGCTTCCGGATCCTCTGTGCCTCCCAGTCTCTGTTGACGGATCGGGTGAGGGCAGAGGAGCACTAAGGTCAGGTGCTCAAGGAGCGCTGCTCCAAGCCGCAGACCCTGTACCACAGAGGGTAGCCGGCCATAGGCTTTATGGTGTGCCTACTGGGGGATGTGGAGTTCCTGTCCTAGCTTCTGAGGGGGTGAGTGTTATTCCAAGTATGTCTCACAGCCTGCTTCGGAAATATTAATTACACGTGGGTTATGGTCCAGTAGAGGGCGAACTTCTGCAGAGATGGCTAGAAAAAAGAAGCCCCTCCCAGTCCCTAAATACCTGGGACCTCCCACACATTCCCCAGTCTTAAGTCTCTGCAGACGGCGACGAGGTCAAGATGATGGCTCTTTCTCCTCTTTCAGGTAAGCCGGGTATTCACCCGGCACAATTTTTTTCTATTTCCACCCGGACTCCCCTCTTTTAATTTCACTATGCCTCCCAGCTATGGCTGCAATATCTGGGTGAGGGTAGGGAACACCTTTAGAAGGTGTTTGACTAGGAGCCTTGCTCCTCCGCGAATTCCCCACCAAGGGGTAGGCGGCCGTCAGGTTTGGTGATCCTGACTTGGGATGCCCTGTCCGTTCTGAAGCCCTCACCACATGTCCCAAATGTGGCTATCGGCTTCCCCCTTACTCCCTGTTCCCAGTTAGGGGGGGCCTTTCCCTCCATCTTATCCAGTTTAATCCACTTATTTATGTGTCTGTCTTTACCTTCACACGCTGGCTACTGCCAGCGCGTGCATGTGTGTATGTTTTGTGCTTGTGTGACTGTTATTCTTAGTATACAGTACGTCCTGCTCCAAATCTAATACTTACAGTTGGGATATACTCCGCCAGCTGGACTGCAGAGACATTGAAAATAGGCTCCTCCCGGCCCCTCAAATCCCCAGGGACCTCCCACAAATCCCCAGAATTTCTCTGCAGTCTGGCTGCGAAGGACGAGAGATTGGCTCTCTACTCGCAGGTGAGTGGGGTTATTAACCTGCGGCCCTGTAGGACTATTCCCACCCGTTCCACTAGTAATATGCTTCCCAGCCTTGGCTGCGCTGGTCGGGTGAAGGTAGGCAGCACCGCCGTTGGTGCTTAGGAGCACTCCACCGCAATCCCCCACCAAAGGGTAGGCGGTTCAGGCTTATGGTGAGCCTCTATGGGCTGCCCTTCCCGCACTATTGCCCCTTGGCCCTGCCTATCGGTGGGCCCTATATTCCAAGTATGTCTCACACCCTGCTTCGGAAGTATTCATTACACGTGGATTATGTCCAGTAGAGGGCGAACTTCTGCAGAGTTGACTAGAAAAAAAGAAGCCCCTCCCAGTCCATAAATACCTGGGACCTCCCACACATTCCCCAGTCTTAGTCTCTGCAGACAGCGAGCAAGTCAGAAGATGGCTGTCTCTTTCCTTGCAGGTAAGCCGGGTGTACACCCGGCCAATTTTTGCCCCTATTTCTGCCTGGACCTTTTTAAATTTAGTCCCTATGCCTCCCCGCCTTGGCTGTAGGTCTGGGCGAGGGTAGGGTACACCTTAGTGGTGTACTAACTGGGAGCCATGCTTCTCCGTGAGACCGCCTCCAAGGGGTAGGTGGATGCCAGGTTTGGGATCCTGGTTTGGGATGCCCTGTCCATTTTATTCCCTGCACTGCATTAGGTAGCTGGAAACCCCCCCCCCTCCCATTGCTCCCTGTTCCTGGATTATAGGGGGGGGAAGGGGGTAGCCTGTCCCTCCTTTTTGTGACCTTATTATTCTTTGCTTTCACTGGCTGGCCCTGCCAGCCTATGTATTTGGAACGAGTGTGTGAAGGTGTTTAGCGCACTTAGTCTTTCTGTGGCCAGGCCGCGGCTGTTAGAGGCGGCGTGCTGGTTCCCGGTCCGGCTCCGCAGCTTTGCTGGGAGCGTGGGCATTCCTTCTTCACGTTTAGTCAGGAGAGGGGGCGGGGCCGGGCGCTCGGCGCGCTTGCTGCGGCCCGCCCCCCTGCTTTGGCGCTCTTTGCGGTTCTCAGCCATTGGCAGGGAACCACTGGCTCTGTCCTTGGGAGGGGGCGCGCCTTTCTTTGAATGAATGCTGCTGTATCTTCACTCTGCTGCTGCATGGACGCCTTCCCTCCGGTTATCGGTGAGTGCCCTGCGGGGTTGGTGTGTATTCTTAGTATACAGTACGTCCTGCTCCAGATAGATTACTTACACTTGGATTATCCTCCGCCAGATGGCGCTGCACTGTAGAGACATGCAAAACAGGCTCCTCCCGGCCCCTCAAATACCTGCGGACCTCCCACAAATCCCCAGATTTCTCTGCAGTGCTTACTGAGAAGGCCTTGAAATTATCACTCTGTCGCAGGTGAGCGGGGCTATTAAAGCCTGCGGCCCTGTTGGACTATTCCCACCCGTCCTTGATGTGATGTGCCTCCCAGCCTGGGCTGCGCTGGTCGGGTGAAAGTAGGCAGCACCATGTGTGCTTAAGGAGCGCTGCTCCACCGCAGTCCCCCACCAAAGGGTAGGCGGTATAGGCTGATGGTGAGCCTTTATGGGATGCCCCTCCCGCATTGTTTCATGCCCTGGTAGCGGTGGGCCCTGTACAAAGGGCCGCCATCCTCCCTCATTCTCCCCGTAGCCCTCGGGAGGAAAAGAAGGGGGGGGGGGTGGATGTCAGTGTATTGTGATTACGTGTATATGGCCCTCTTTGTAATGTCTGCTTGGACTGGTATATGTGGTGTCAACCGCCGCGCTGACTTGTCGTTTTACACTGTAAATGCCGCTGCCGCGCGCGCCATTTCCTTCATTGGAACGTTACTTCAGATTTTTAACATTGAGTAGCACCTGCCGTTAGCCGACTGCACAGCCCAGCGGTTAGAGCATAAGTTTGAGGGATGTTCCGCGGCGGCGTTACCTAAGACGCTTCTGCGTCCTCATTGGCTGCTTGTCTGTGGACTTCGCGCTCTTCAGGGGGGCGGTGCCTGGCATGGCGCGCCCCGCGTCACGGCTCGCTCTGGCCCGCCCTTCGAGGTACTCTGCGCCATATTTTCTGGTCGCGCGCATGTGACGTTCTTACTTACCGTGGTCCGTAAGTGCCCTCGCGGGCGGCTTTATAATTTACTGTAGTGTGTTTCGGTTCTGACACCCTTCTTCTCATTGTGTCTTTCAGAGGGTGAATCCATTGGCGTCTCCCGGCCCGGTGTAATTGATAGCGGGCCTTGTAAAATTACTCCCACTCCCTAGCGGGTCATTGGGGCATCCAGGGTTGCTTTATAGCGTCAATCCCTACTGGCATATTGTGCCTAATAATCACCATATGGAGGCATCTCAGGATAATGTGACCGGGGTCTCCCTGGGACAAGACCGGCTGTGTATGGCAAGTGGACAACCCCTTGCTGACTCTGACAGGGCACGGGTCTGCGTACCCTGTGCTGAGCAAGCGCTGGCTTTGCATTCTGGCCTGCCAGTGGCTGCACCTCGTTTCACTTCACCTGCTCCCCCAGGCTTAAATCTCACTCCTGCTGAGTCGCACACGTGGGGATTCTCAGCCTGATTTGTCTCCTAGACTGCCTACGGCTGAACAGATTATTGCGAGATCTTTAGTGCGTAAGGGCCCTGCTAAGAAGCGGCACTTGACGCCTAATGTTACTGTTTTCCCTATGGGAACCGAGGAGTTTATGAATCTGTGTGGCTATACCCCTTCTGATGGAGTGCTCTTTTCTGACTCGGGCTCATCTGATGAGAGACCGAAGGGTCATGAAGACGCTGGCCCTGACCCCTGGGCCCAGGATGACTCCTACAGATTATTGATCCAGGTCTTTGAGGTTCTGTCTATTTCTCCCCCTGGTGAGGCTCCCAGGCAAAGAGGGGAGCGTTTCCATACAGCAACATCACGTTTGGAATTTCTAGAGCAGGCACATTTCCATAACCTTGTGCTCAAGGAATGGGAGTGCCCCAGTAAACTTCCCGGGGTTCCAGGGGATTGGGATAGGAAGTATCCTTTTTCCCCTGAGGTGGTTAAATGTTGGACATCCCCTCCCTGAGGTGGATGTCCCGATCATAGGGCTATCTAACACCCCTTTCTTGCATCCCCCTGATTATACTACCCTTCGGGATGCTGAGGACCGGCACATTGACCTGCTGGCCTCCCACACCTTTACATGTGTGGGGACGGCGCTGCGACCGGTCTGGGCCTCTGCCATTACTGCTGTGGCCGCTAGAACCCTCATCAGAAAAATGCTTGATCGTGCCCCTGATGCTCTCCCTTGGGATGTGTTTAATGCACTCTCCAATTGTGATGTGTTTGTAAAATTTATCCTATTAGCATTGGATGACACCATTAGAATGTGTGCAAGAACTTCTGCCCTTGTGGTGGCTATACGTCGCTTGGTCTGGCTGCGACAGTGGGGTGCTGACAATGCTGCGAAGAAGGCCCTTACCGGGCTCCCCTTTAAGGGGCTACGTTTGTTTGGGGCCTGCCTAGACCTGTTTGGTAAGAGAGGTAAGTTACCCCAGCGCAGACGGCTGTCTCGGGGCCAGGGCCCCCCTTCCACCCCCCACCATGGTGTTAAACAGGAACCAGGGGCGTCCTTCGTGGGGGCTCGCACAGCTCCCTGTCCCAGGAGCAGAAGACAACACCCTGGCTTCTCTGGGGGGGCTATGCCCAAATCCTCTCCCAAGTCCCCTCAAGCATGATGGGGCGCCCTCACCCGCCTGGGTCGGGGGCCGGCTGCGGCACCTTGCTTAAGTCTGGAGGCATCACGCCTCAGACCGGTGGATTTTGGAGGTAGTGTCCTCCGGCTACAAGATGGTGTTTGCTGTGCGCCCTCCCCTAAGATTACCTGGTCCCGGGTACTCCTGGTCCCTGCTTCTGCTCAGGTGCTGGCGCAGGCCGTGCAAGGTCTGCTGGGTTTGGGGGTCATTTGCAGATTTCCCTTGACAGAGGCAAGAGACCCTACACCAACCTTTTCACAGTTCCCAAAAAAGATGGGTCAGTCTGGCCCATTCTGGATGCACAGATCTTCAGCAATTGTCAAGTATAGGCGCTTTCCTCATGGAAACTCTGCGCTCGGCCATCTGCTCCTTGCGACCCGGGGGCTTCATGCCGTTTGTGGATATATATGATGCTTACTTTCACATCCTTGTGTTTTCAGGACACCAAGATTCCTTAGATCCACATTGGAAGATCAACCCTGCCAATTTGTGGCCTTGCCATCTGGCATCTCTTCAGCTCCCAGAGCCACCCCAAGTTCTCACTGTCCACTTCCTTGGCAACTTCATTCCTAGGAATGAATCTGGACACAGTTCAGGCAAGGATATTCCTTCCTCAGCAGAAGGTGGACAATCTGCTTGCACAAGTTCAGTTCCTCCTAGCTGTCCCCGTCCCGTCACCAGGCAGGGGATGCAGCTGGTGGGCCTGATGGTGGCGTGCTTCGAAGCGGCCCCTTGTGCTCAGTCCCTCTTGGGGCTTCTGCAACTTCTCCTATTGTCTGTATGGGACAAGGACCCAGCATCCCTGGACAGTGTCTGGGTGTCTTCCCCCCTGGTGAGGAGGTCCCTCTTGTAGTGGATGGACTCAAGGAACCTATTGGGGGGCGGGACCTTCTTGCTCCTTCCTGGGAGACGGTCACCACGGATGCCAGTCTTATCAGGTTGGGGAGGTTCTTCTGGAGGTCCCTGCGGTTCCAGGGGAGGTGGGGCCCTTAGGAGGCTTATTCACCTATCAATGTCTTGAAGCTGTGAGCGATCAGGTTAGTTCTGATTCGTTTGGCTACTCATTTCAGGGCCTGCCTGCTCAGGGGCGCATGGTCATTCTGATGGCAGTTGCCTACATCAATCAGGGAGGGACCTGGAGCAAGTGGGTCCTCCAAGAAGTGTCTCTGATTCCGATCTGGGTGGAGGCCAATGTTCCTCGCATTTTAGCGGTATACATTCCGGGGGGGGGGGGGGCGTTCCTCTGCAACAGGGTGTTCCAATCTCTGTATCATCGTTTGGGCCAACCTGATGTGGATCTGTTTGCGTTCCGTCACAATCACAAGCTCCCGGCCTTTGTCTCCCTGTCCCAGGATCCTCTGGCCGTGCCCATGGATGCCTTAGTAATCTCATGCCAGGACATTCAGTTTCTGTATGTCTTTCTACATTCCCCCTGCTAGGCAGGGTTCTGCGCAAGTTTGCTCTGGAAGGGGTGCCAGTGGTTCTGGTGGCCTCAGGTGGCCAAGAAGAGTGTGGTTCGCAGACGTGGTGCAGATGGCAGTAGATCAGTGCTTTCTGCCTGGAGTGCCAGATCTGCTCATTTAGGACCACTTACGCCATCCCAATTACAAACTCTGGCCTTGACTGCCTGACTGCTGAAACCTCCATCTTGATGGAGAAAGGTTTGTCTACCTCGTTGGTTGAGTCCATGGTGCAGGATAGGAAGATGACTTCTTCTTCCATCTGTTATATGGTATGGCGTACCTAAATTGACTGGTTGAGTCTTGGTCTCTTCCCTGTTGGGTGTTCTCAGTTCCCAGGGATCTGGAGTTTTACTGCATGGGTTGGAGTCGGTCTCTAACTCAGTTCTTGAAGGGTCAGGTTTCTACCCTGTCTGTCTTCTTTCAGAAGTCTTTTGTTCAGCATTCCTTGATTAAGACTGCTTTTAGGGGGTTTCTCATGTGCGTTCCCCACGACAACCTATGGTCCCTGTTTTTGGGATTTGGAATTGGTCTTGCCTGCTTTGCAGGGTGCTCCCTTT
This sequence comes from Gastrophryne carolinensis, assembly GCA_027917425.1. Classification (NCBI taxonomy): domain Eukaryota; kingdom Metazoa; phylum Chordata; class Amphibia; order Anura; family Microhylidae; genus Gastrophryne; species Gastrophryne carolinensis. The sequence continues at coordinate 364,302,742 of CM051234.1, forward strand.
GAACCTGTGCAGGATGCTGCCTTGGCCATTCTTACGCTCAAGGTTGTGTTTCTGGTAGCTATCACTTCTGTCAGGCGTGTTTCTGAGTTGGCGGTGCTGTCCATTCAGCCCCCCTACTTTGAGGCGCACCAGGACAAGGTGTTTCGTTCAAACTGAATTTCTGCCTAAAGGTAGGGTCTGCCTTTCATTTGAATCAGGATATTCTTCCTTCTTTGTGCCCTAACCCTAGCAAAGCAATGCTAAGGAGAGAGTTTTGCACTCTTTGGATGTGGTTAGGTGTCTGAAGTACTATCTGGTGGCTACTGCACCCTTCAAGATCACTGATGCTCTTCTTGTGGTCCCTTCTGGTCCTAGGAAGGGTTTTGGCTCCTGCCAAGTCTACTATCAGCAAGTGGATTCGTCAGGCTGTGATTCAGGCCTACTCTGCTAAGGGGAAGAATCCTCCCTTCGCTTTATTGCTCTTTCTTCTCGTGCTATTGGTGCCCCTTGGGCCTTCCAGCACCAGGCTTCTATTGCACCAGTGTTCAAGGCCGCTACTTGGTCTTTTGCTCATACCTTTTCAAAGTTTTACAAGGTTGATGTTAAGGCCCCAGCTGTTGCTGTTTTTGGCCGCAAGGTTTTGCAGGCGGCAGTGGTTTAAACTGTCTGCTGTTACCTTTTTATTGGGGATCCCACCCTACTTTATGGACACTGCTATTGGATGTCCCAAGTGTAAGTAATCTATCTGGAACAGGGCGTACTGTATACTAAAAATACAATTCTGTGAAATACTCACCTGTAGAATTGGTAATATTGGTATACAGCTCCACCCCACCCTGGTTTTTGCATTATTCTGGATCCCCTGTATGGTGATTGTTATCATTGTTATAGTTACCAGTTTTTGGTTGTTAAATTCTCCCGGCTTCTTTTTCACTGCTTTTCAATGCTGGGGATTTGTGGGAGGTCCCCGGGTATTTGAGGGGCCGGGAGGAGCCTGTTTTGCATGTCTCTGCAGTGCAGCGCCATCTGGCGGAGGATAACCCAAGTGTAAGTAATCTATCTGGAGCAGGACGTACTGTATACCAATAATACCAATTCTACAGGTGAGTATTTCACAGAATTGTATTTTTAGATTCCATTGCTCTTGACTGTCTTGTTTCTGAGCTCATGGAAGGAATTTTTGATGGTGCCTTGTTTGAGATATATATATATATATATATATATATATATATATATATATATATATATTATATATTACATGTGATGTGTGTATGTATATATTTCTTGAATGAATGCTGCTGTTTATAGCGCTGGGGGTGTTTTTTCTTATGGGGCCATTGTATTCCCCCAGAAATATCTTGCCTGATAAAAAGGGTGTTCTCCCGGTCCTTAGGTCCCTCGCTCAAATTGGGGGTGTTTCCTCGTCATTTACAAATCCTCCCACTAACGGACGTGAAGGGACATCCCGGGTAGCTTAATAGCGTAATTCCCATTGGTCATTGCGACTACCACGAAAAAATCACCATATGGAGGCTTCCCAGGATACCGGGCTCGAGCTCCCTTCGGGGCGGCCCCGGCAGTGTGTGGTTTTTGGGGTATCCCTTGCGGGGGATAATGTGATCGTTTGCATACCGTGTGCATAGCGGGCAATTACGCGGCAGTCCGGGTCCCAGGCGTCTGGGTCAGTGCCGCCGGCCTCATCACCTACACCCCACGTTTGCAATTGACCCCAAGTGATGTTGTCATTAGCGGCGAGTCGCAATCTGAGGTCTGTGCTAGATTGGCCAACATTGAGAAATTGATTGCTAGCTCTGCGGCCAAAGGCCCCAGCTAAGAGAAGGCATTTGGCACCGGCTGCGCCGGGTTTTGATTATGAGGAATATGACCCCTTTGAATGGTCCGATTACTTCCCACTGGAAGAAGGGGAATTGTTTCAGAATCTGAAGGCTATGATGGTCAGCAGTTCCTGGATGCTGATGCTGGGCAGGAGCGTGGGGATATTGTGGATACCCCCGGGCTTCTGGCCCATATTTTTGAGGTGCTTGCTAATTCCCCTCTTGTGGAGGCCCCTCCGCAGAAGGGGGAATTTTTTGGGGTCGCTCAGCCTCGCCCGAAGTTTCCCATTCCTGAAGAATCAATTTGTCAAAATGTTTCTGATCAGGAAAGGCCCAGCTGGCTTCCTGGTGTCTCTCAGGGGTGGGATAGGAAGTACCCCTTTCTGGTGGACACGAGGAAGCTCTGGTCGTCACCCCCAGAAGTCGACGCTCCGATTCTGGGGTTGTCCAACTCATCGGTCGTGTACTCGCCAGTCTCCACCACGTTGAAGGATGGTGAGGACCGTCGTCTTGGTCAAATGGCGTTACACGCCTTTGCCTGTGTGGGTTCGGCCCTGCGTCCCGTTTGTGCTTCTGCTCACGCCCGTGGCTTCCAGATCTGTTATTAGGGGCCTGTTGGATGGTCCCCATCTTAACCCTGCTAGTTTGCAGCTCTTATGCGGTGTGATTTGTTCAAGACATTCGTATTATCAGCCTTGGACGATACAATAGGCATGTGTAGTAGAACCTAGGCTTTGCTCGTGGCTATACGCCAATCAGTTTGGTTGCGCCAATGGGCGGCTGATATGGCGGCTAAGAAGGTGCTTACAGGGCTACCCTTCTTGGGTAGGCGACTGTTTGGAGATAATTTGGACTCGGTGGCGAAAGGAGAAAATTTGCCACAGCGCAAGAGGCAGCGCCGGTCCTTTCGGGGGGGCAGGCTCCTTTAATCCTTCCTTTCGTGGCTTGCGAGCAAGCTGGGGAGTTGCTTACTCTGCGTTGAGAGATGACTCCTGGGGTAAGGTCAGAGGACGTGCCCGCCCCGGAACTGCCTGGGGTACCAAAACCAAGGCTGCTGCCAAACCCTCTCAGCAATGAGTGGGCGCCCTCACCCTCACGGGTGGGGGGACGGCTAAGGCTCTTCGCCCAGGTCTGGACCCGGGAGGTCACAGACAACTGGATCCTGGAAGGGGTTTCTTCCGGGTACAAGCTGGAGTTCGAGTACCAGCCTCCTCTCAGAATTCTCAAGTCTTGGGTTCCTTCGTACCCCCAGGCCGCGCAGGGGCTGTTATTGGTAGTTCAAAACCTTCTGGACACGGGGGTCATTTGCCCGGTGCCCTCTTCAGAGAGAGGCCGGGGCTATTACTCCAACCTTTTTTTAGTACCCAAAAAGGATGGCTCCATAAGACCCATTCTGGATCTCAAGATTCTCAACAGGTTCCTCAGAACCAGGAAAATTTGCACGAAGACTCTGCGCTCGGCCATCACCTCTTCGTCCAGGGGACTTCATGACGTCCATAGACATCAAGGACGCTTACCTTCATGTGCCGATCTTCCCAGGAGACACCGCTGGAGAGGTTCGGCTGGGTGATCAACTACCCCAAGTCTTCTCTCTCCCCGTCACGGGAGATTTCCTTTCTGGGCATGAATCTGGATACCATTCAGACCAGGGTGTTCCTACCTCAGCCAAAGGTGCAGATGGTTCAAGATCTGTTTCGTCTTCTGCCCCACCCTCGCCCGTCCATCCGGCAAGGGATGAGGCTGGTAGGGTTGATGGTGGCCTCCTTCGATGCAGTTCCTTTTGCTCAGTTTCACATGAGGCCCCTTCAACTCCATCTGTTATCGGCTTGGGACAGATGTCTTCTGTCCTTGGTTCAGTCTTTTGCGATGTCTCCCTTGGTCCGGCAGTCTCTTTGGTGGTGGCCGGAACCTGGAAATCTTCTGAGGGGCAGATCCTTTCTGGCCCCTTGTTGGGAGACGGTCACCCCGGATGCCAGCCATCGGGCTGGGGGTGTTCTGGAAGACGCATCGGTTCCAGGGACTGTGGGGTCCTCAGGAGCACATCCCCATCAACGTCTTTGAGCTGAGGGCTATTCGGTTGGTGCTGTCGCACTTGATGCCTCATCTCCAAGGATTTCAGGTTCGATCAGACAATCGAACTGCGGACCTTGGAGGGACTCGCAGCAGGAGTGCCCTCCGGGTATTGTCTCTGATTCTTGTATAGGCCGAGAACAATGTTCCAGGCTGGCTGCATGGCCCAGCGGTTAGAGCATAAGTTTATGGAGCTTTATTCCTCAGCGGTGCAGGTTCAGATCCTACTCTGTCAATATATATATATTATGCATCTCGGCGGTGTACTTTCCAGGGGTGGAGAACCTGGAAGCGGATGCTCTGAGCAGGGGGTCCTCTCGCGGAGGGGTATGGTCCCTCGACAACAGGGTTTTTCTATCCATTTGTCACAAGGGTTCCCGGCGGTGGATTTCTTTGCCTCCCGTCATAATCGCATGCTCCCTGCCTTGTGTCTCTGTTACAGGATTCCCTGGCTCTGGCAGTGGATGCCATGTCCCTGGCCTGGCGGGATCTGGGTCTCCTGTATCTGTTTCCCCCCTTCTCCATGGTAGGCAGGGTGGTGCGCAAGCTGGTTCAAGAGGGTGTGCCAGCAATTTTGGTGGCTCCAAGGTGGCCAAGACAGGTGTGGTTCGTGGACGTCGTGCGGCTGGCGGTCCGATCAGTACAGGTTGCACCTTTTTCCGGATCTGGTCGCTCAAGGTCAGCTATGTTACCCCAATTTACAAATGCTGGCTTTGACGGCGTGGCTGCTGAGTCTTCCATCTTTAAAGAAAAAGGTTTGTCTGATGCTGTGTTCCAGGCGCTTGTTAGGGCTAGGAAGAAGTCTTCCTCTAACATCTACTACAGGACCTGGCGGTCCTATATTGCTTGGTGTGAGACTAGGGCCTTGCCTTGTAGGGACTTTTTCGATTCCCAGAATTTTTGGAGTTTTCTCCAACAAGGTTTGGATCTGGGATTTCAGCTTAGTACTCTGAAAGGGCAGGTCTCCGCCCTGGCGGTTTTCTTCAAAGGCCTTTTGCTCTTCATCCTTTGGTTAAGACTTTTTTCCAGGGGGTCAATCATGTGCGGCCCCCTGGCCTTGTTGCCAGTTTGGGACTTGTATTTGTTTGTCGGCCCGCTAGGGGCCTCCTTTTGAGCCGGTGCAGGATGTTGCATCTTCTATTCTCACACAAAAGGTTGCCCTTTTGGTGGCTATTACCTCGGTTCGACGTGTTTCTGAGTTGGCGGCTCTGTCTATTCAGGCCCCTTACTTTGAAAGACACCAGGACAAGGTGGTCTTTCGCTTTAAGCCGGATTTCCTTCCTAAGGTGGTTTCTGCCTTCCATCTCAATCGGGATGTGGTTCTCCCTTCCTTGTGTCCTAAGCCTAGCAATGACAATGAGGGGGTTCTGCACTCTTTGGCTTTGGTTCATTGTTTGAAGTATTATTTGGTGGCTACTTCTCCCTTTTGTAAGACGGGCGCCTTGTTCGTGGTGCCCTCTGGGCCCAGGAAGGGTTTGGCGCCCGCCAAGTCTGCCATTAGTAAATGGATATGTGAGGCCATTGTTGGGGCCTATGCTGCCAAGGGGAAGGTTCCTCCTTTTCGGATCACTGCTCATTCTACTCGTGCTGGTGGGGCTACTTGGGCTTTTCAGCACCAGGCCTCTGTTGAACAAGTTTGTAAGGCTGCTACCTGGTCTTCTGTTCATACTTTTTCCAAGTTTTATAAGGTTGATATGCGGGCCTCAGCGGACGTTGTTTTTGGCTGCAAGGTTCTGCAAGCTGCAGTGGTTTAAAATTGTGCATTATTGCCTTGTTGGGATCCCCACCCTTGTTGGACACTGCTATTGGATGTCCCATATGTCATGAATATTGGAAGCGGGGTGTGTGACATACTTGGAATAATACCATTTTGTGATTACTCACCTGTAAAATGGGTATTTATAAGTGTGTCACACACCCCGCTTCATCCCGCCCTTATTCTAAGCAGACAGCACGTCCTGCTCCAGACATAGTCCTTACATGTGGGTATACCTCCGCCTTCAGCGCCGTGCACTGCAGAACATGAAGAAAACAAGCTCCTCCCGGCCCTACATATACCGGAGGACCTCCCACAAATCCCCAGATTTCTCTGCAGTGCTTGAACTGCGAAGACATGAAGTATCACGCTCTCGCAGGCGAGCGGGGCTTTACAGCCCGAGGACCTGCGGGACTATTTCCACCCGTCCTCGTTGTGAACTAATGCCTCCCAGCCTGGGCTGGGTTGGGTCGGGTGAAGGTAGGCAGCACCTAGTGTGCTTATGGAGCTAGACTCCACCGCAATCCCCCTCCATAGGGCAGGCGGTTAAGGCGTATGGTGAGCCTTCTATTGGATGCCCCTCCCGCACTAGTGCCCCTCGCCCGGTGTAGCGGTGAACCCAGTATTTTGGATCACCTTCCTCCCTGGATTTCCCCGTTAGGGGGGAAAAAAGAGGGGGTGGGGGGGGGGGTCGTGTGTACGACGGCTAATCCTGGCCCTAATCACACTAGTCAACCATTGTCTTATTTGGTCCTTGGAGTCAGAGCTGCGCTTCACTCTCAGCCTTTTGCTTTCCTACTGCGCTTTCATGTATTACTCGGCGCGTGCTTCAGTTTTATTCAATAGACGCTTGGCGTTCTATCACTGTTTTCACCCTGTCAGATCTCTCTGAGGTGATGTCTCCCTGACAATATCTGTCGCTTCTGATTGGCTGCGCGCCTTCGAGCTTCGCGCTCTCCGGGGGGAGGGGCGTGGTTCGGTTTGGCGCGCTCCGCGTCATTGTCCGCTCTGGCCCGCCCTTCGAGGTGCGCTTGGCGCCATTTCCTTCTCACATGCGCGTGGTGAAGACGGTCCTCCCCTCGCTGTTCTGTAAGTGCCCTCATGGGCGATCCCTTTCCTAACTTTGACTTCTTCGCGGTTGGCTCTGACGTCCCTGTTCCCCTTGTGTCTCAGACCGCGGACTTCGGTGGCTTCTCCCGGCCCGGTGTAGAGTCCGGTCCAGAACCTTTTAATAAATCACTCCCACTTCCCAGCGGGTGTTTGGGGCATCCAGGGTTGCTTTACAGCGTCAATCCCTACTGGCATATTGAATATAATAATCACCATATGGAGGCATCTCAGGATATCATGAACGGGGTTCCTTCGGGACAAGCCCGTCTGTGTGTAGATTGTGGGGTCTTACCTAGCAGCGGTGACAATGCACGGGTCTGCGACCCTTGTGCCCAGCAGGCGCTAGCTGGCCTACCCACCTCTTCTGAGGCTGGGCCCGCGCCTCGCCTTGTTTCTCCTACTCCCCCAAGCCTGAGTCTAACCCCCAATCCTAGCGGGGACTCTCATGCTGACTTTGCCGCTAGACTGGCTAGCGTGGAAAGTTTAGTCGCTGGCTCCTTGGCGAGCAAGGCTACCGCTAAAAAGCGCCACCTGAATCCTGAAGCCACTATTCTTCCTGTAGACTCGGATGATTTACATTTGTCCTACGCACACTCCCCATCAGAGGAAGGGGAACTGTTTACTGACTCGGGGGTCCTACGACGATGAGTCCAGGAGTCGGGATGAATCTGGTTCTGATCTTTGGTCCCAGGATGACGTTGATAGATTGCTGGCCCAGATCTTTGATGTGTTATCCCTCTCTCCCCCACCTGCGGCTCCTCGGCAAAGAGGTGACCTGTTCCATACCGCTAAGGTGCGGTTGGAATTCCCTGAACAAACTCATTTTAATAATCTAGTCTTAAAGGAGTGGGAACATCCCAGCAAACTCGAGGGGGTTCCTTAGACTGTGGATAAGAAGTATCCATTCCCTGCTGACCTGATCAAGTGTTGGACTTCGCCGCCCGAAGTCGATGCCCCGATCCTGGGTCTGTCCAATACCTCTATTATGCACTCCCCTGACACTACTACGCTGCGGGATCTGGAGGATCGGCGGGTTGATCAATTGGCATGTCATGCCTTTGCATTTGGGGGAGCCTCGCTCCGCCCGGTTTGCGCCTTAGCCATCACGGCGGTGGTGCTCAGGACTGTGGTTAAGACTGCTCTTGAAGGGGCGGATGACTTGCCATCCGATGCCGCCAATGCTTTGGTTACCTGTGAGACTTTTATCAATTATATACTGTCTGCATCGGACGATGCTATCAAGCTGAGTGCTAGATCCTCTGCTCTGGTGGTAGCCATACGCCGAGCGGTCTGGTTACGCCAGTGGGCAGCTGACAATGTCGCCAAGAAGGCCCTTACGGGGCTTCCTTTCAAAGGGCTGCGCCTGTTTGGAGAAAGGTTAGGTTAGATATCTTTGCTAAAGGGGGCAAGCTGCCCCAGCGCAAGCGTCAGATTCGGCCCTTTCGTGGCCCAAGCTCCCACTCGACCCCCTACCGTGGGGCTGAACAGGGAAGAGGGGTGTCCTTCACCGGAGCTCGCACAGATTCCTGAAACAAGAACAGAGGAAGCAGCCCCAGCTCTTCCTGGGGGCCAAAGCCCCTCCCAAGACCCCCCAGGCATGAAGGGGCGCCCTCGCCCGTCAGGGTGGGGGGACGTCTACAGCATTTTCAGCATGTCTGGAGACGCCATGTCCCAGACCGGTGGATTCAGGAGGTAGTGTCCTCCGGTTACAAGATAGTTTGCTGTACTGCCCCCTACCAGGTTCAACGGGTCCCGAATCCCACAGGATCCTGCCTCAGCTCAAGTCTTGACGCTAGCGGTGCAGGACCTTCTAGACCTCGGGGTCATTTGCAAGGTCCCCTTAAAAGACAGGGGCGCGGGGTTTTATTCCAACCTATTCACGGTGCCCAAAAAGGACGGGTCAGTCAGACCCATTCTGGACTTAAAAATCTTAAACAGATTTGTCAGAAACAGGCATTTTCGTATGGAAACTCTGCGCTCGGCCATTGCCTCGCTGCGCCCAGGGGACTTCATGACATCTGTGGACATCAAGGACGCTTACCTGCACGTTCCGGTGTTCCCGGGGCATCAAAGGTTCCTCAGATTTGCGCTGCTTGATCAGCATTAGCAGTTTGTGGCTCTGCCATTCGGACGTCAGCCCCCAGGGTATTCACCAAGGTGCTGGCAGGAGTTATGTCTCTGTTGAGACTAAAAGGCATACGAGTGTTGCCCTACCTGGACGATATACTTATCTCATCCCAGTCTCTGCAGCAGGCAGAGCTGGACACGCGGTTGGTGGTGACCACCCTGGAGTCCTTCGGCTGGGTGATCAATTACCGAAAGTCTTCTCTGTCCCCCTCCTCAGTGATCCCGTTTCTGGGGATGATTCTGGATTCAGTTCAGTCAAGGATATTCCTTCCTCCACAGAAGGTGGAAGCTCCGACAACGCAGGTGAGGTCCCTGCTCTCGAGCCCTCATCCCTCTATCAGGCAGGGAATGCAGTTGGTGGGCTCGATGGTGGCAAGCTTCGAGGCAGTGCCATTTGCCCAATTCCATTTGAGAACTCTGCAGCTTCACCTTCTGTCAGTTTGGAACAAGGACCCAGCGTCCTTGGACGAGATCTGGGTGCTTCCCCCCTCGGTCAGACAATCCCTGGCGTGGTGGCTGGACCACGGGAACTTGACAAGGGGCAGATCCTTCCTGGCTCCCTCCTGGGAGACGGTCACAACGGATGCCAGTCTCTCGGGCTGGGGGGGATTCTGGAAGTCCCTGCGTTTCCAGGGGAGGTGGGGTCCTCAGGAGGCCCATCTACCCATCAATGTCCTGGAACTCAGGGCGGTCAGGTTGGTGCTGGAACAATTGACACAGCACCTGAAGGGTCTGGCGATTCAGGTACGCTCAGACAACAGGATGGCGGTGGCCTACATCAATCATCAGGGAGGAACCCGGAGCAAGGGTGCTCTCCAGGAGGTGTCTCTGATTCTAACATGGGCAGAGGCCAATGTTCAATGCATCTCGGCTGTTTACATTCCGGGGGCGGAAAATCTGCTAGCAGATGCCCTGAGCAGGGGGTCGTCCCGTCAGGGGGAGTGGTCCCTCTGCAACAGGGTATTTCAATCCCTGTGTCATCGTTGGGGTGTCCCAGACGTGGATCTGTTTGCGTCCCGTCACAATCACAAGCTACCAAGCTTTGTATCTGTCTCGGGATCCTCTGGCTCTGGCCACGGATGCCCTGTCAATGTCTTGGAAGGAGTTTCGGCTCCTGTATGCGTTTCCACCACTTCCCCTTCTGGGCAGAGTGCTACGCAAGATTGCTCTGGAAGGGGTACCCACTATTCTGGTGGCCCCAAGGTGGCCAAGAAGAGTGTGGTTCGCAGACGTGGTTCAAATGGCAGTAGATCAGTACGATCTACCAAGGATTCCAGACCTCCTAACTCAGGGGTCTCTACGCCATCCCAATTTACTAACTCTGGCTTTGACGGCTTGGCTATTGAGACCACCATTTTAAAGGAAAAGGTTTTGTCCGCTTCTGTAGTGGCTACCATGGTCCAAGCCAGGAAGACCTCTTCTGCCATGTATTATAGGGTGTGGCGTGCCTACATTGACTGGTGCGAATCCAGGTCTCTTCCCTGCCGGGAATTCTTAGTCTCCAGGGTGCTGGAGTTTTTACAACATGGTCTAGACTTAGGTCTGAAGCTTAGTACCTTGAAGGGCCAGGTTTCGGCCCTGTCTATCTTCTTTCAGAAGACCTTTGCCCAGCACTCTCTTATCAAGTCTTTCTTTCAGGGGGTCACTCATGTGCGCCCCCCTCGGAAACCTATGGTTCCTGTTTGGGATCTGAATTTGGTTTTGTCGGCCCTACAGGGTCCTCCTTTTGAGCCTATTCATGAAGCAGCTCTTGCTGTTCTCACGCTCAAGGTGGTCTTTCTGGTAGCCATTACCTTGGTTAGACGTGTGTCTGAGTTGGCTGCCTTGTCTATTCAGCCTCCCTACTTTGAGAGACACCGGGATAAGGTGGTGTTTCGCTTCAAGCCAGACTTCCTGCCTAAGGTTGTGTCTGCGTTTCATTCATTTGAATCAAGATATTGTTCTTCCTTCCTTGTGCCCTAATCCTAGTAACCCTAAAGAGAGGGTTTTACATTCCCTGGATGTGGTTAGGTGTGTCAAGTCTTACCTGGTTACCACACAGGCATTTAGAAAGACGGATGCTCTCTTCGTTGTGCCTCACGGGCCTAGGAAAGGTTTGGCTCCCTCCAAGTCTACCATCAGTAAATGGATTTGTCAGGCTGTTGTTCAAGCCTATACTACTAAGGGTAAGACTCCCCCCTTTCGTCTTACTGCTCATTCTACTAGAGCTGTTGGGGCTTCTTGGGCTTTTCAGCACCAGGCCTCTGTGGAGCAAGTTCGCAAGGCCGCTACTTGGTCTTCCGTTCATACCTTTACAAAGTTTTACAAGGTTGATGTTAAGGCCTCAGCTGACGCTGCGTTTGGCCGCAAGGTTCTGCAGGCCGTAGTAGTTTAAACGGCTTGCTGTTGCCTTCTGTTGGGGATCCCACCCTTCTTTACGGACACTGCTATTGGATGTCCCACATGTAAGGACTATGTCTGGAGCAGGACGTGCTGTCTGCTTAAAATAATACAACTCTGTGAAGTACTCACCTGTAGAGTTGGTATTATATGCAGACAGCACGTCCTGCTCCACCCCACCCTGGTTTCACTTTGTTCTGGATCCCCTGTTTGGCGATTGTTATACTTGATATTTTGTTTTGCCAGTTTTGGGTGGTTGTTTCTCCTGGCCTTTCCTTCTCACTGCTTTTCAATGCTGGGGATTTGTGGGAGGTCCTCCGGTATATGTAGGGCCGGGAGGAGCTTGTTTTCTTCATGTTCTGCAGTGCACGGCGCTGAAGGCGGAGGTATACCCACATGTAAGGACTATGTCTGGAGCAGGACGTGCTGTCTGCATATAATACCAACTCTACAGGTGAGTACTTCACAGAGTTGTATTTTTGTGTATTCTGGATCCTTTATATGGTGAACCTTTTTATTGTTGAATTTTTTGTATTGGCTCTTCCTGGTCCCCTTACTGCTTTCCTATACTGGGTAATGTGTGGGAGGTCCCAGGTATTTATGGCCCGGGAGGGGCTTCTTTTTTTCCTGTCATCTCTGCAGAAGTTCGCCCTCTACTGGTTATAACCCATATGTCATGAATATTGGAAGCGGGGTGTGTGACTTACTTATAATACCCATTTTACAGGTGAGTAATCACAAAATGGTATTTTTTCCAATGTCCCAGCTTTCTGCAATAATATGCCTTTCCACTATTTTCCTCCTCCTGCCTCTTCCACGAAACCCTCCAGCTCTAACCTTTACCTGATCTTCTACCACAGATACTATGTCCTCCCATAACCAGGGTCACTCTTATTTTTCTTGTTTCTAAAATGTTGTTCAGCACGTGTGGCATAATTTAGAGTGGGTCCCAACTTGCTCCTGTGGTAATCTTGTGTGTGTGATAATATTTGATAATATAACTTCTGAATGGGTTGCGGGCAGCCCTGGAGAAAGGCATTTATATTCTAAGCAGACAGCACGTCCTGCTCCAGACATAGTCCTTACATGTGGGTATACCTCCGCCTTCAGCGCCGTGCACTGCAGAATCATGAAGAAAACAAGCTCCTCCCGGCCCTACATATACCGAGGGACCTCCCACAAATCCCCAGATTCCTCTGCAGTGCTGAAACTGCGAAGACATGAAGTATCACGCTCTCGCAGGCGAGCAGGGCTTTACAGCCCGAGGCCCTGCGGGACTATTTCCACCCGTCCTCTTTGTGAGTAACATGCGTTGGTCGGGTGAAGGTAGGCAGCACCTACTGTGCTTACGGAGCCATGCTCCACCGCAATCCCTATCCTTGGGGTAGGCGGTTTAGGCTAATGGTGAGCCTCATAGTGGATGCCCCTCCCGCACCTTGCCCCACGCCCCATGTAGCGGTGAACCCCGATTGCTGGGTCACCTTCTTCCTTAGTTCTCCCCGTTCGTGGGGGGAAAAAGAGGGGGGGGGGGTTGTGTACATTGGCCTAATCTTGCCATATCACACGCCTTGCCTTAGCCCTATTTGGTTTCTGGGGGTCAGAGCCGCGCTTTATACTTTATTTTTATGTTGGCCGCAGCGCCTTTAAAATATGTGACTTGGCGCGTAAGGCGGCTCTGTCTCGCGACGCCATGGCGTTTATTTCTTTTCCTGTCTTGTTCGCGGAGCTTCGCGCTCTCCAGGGTGGGCGTGGTCTGGTTTGGCGAGTTCCACGTCGCCTATAGCTCTGTCCCGCCCTTCGAGGTTCGCTGGCGCCATTTTGTCGGTCTCCCGCGTGCGTGGTCACGATCCTCCTTCTCCCTTGGTCGCTGTAAGTGCCCTCACGGGCGTTCGTTTAATTTTCTTCTTGTGCTGCACATGGCTCTGACACCCTCTTTTCCCCTTATGTCTTTCAGACGCCAAGCTTCCAGTGGCTTCTCCCGGCCTGATATATTATATCTCACGGGGTTATATTCGATTCTCCCACATTCCCAGCGGGTATTGGGGCATCCAGGGTTGCTTACAGCATAAATCCCTACTGGCATATTACCTAGATTAATCACCATATGGAGGCATCTCAGAATTTGGTGTCCGGGGTCCCGTGGGGACAAGACCGGCTGTGTACCATGTGTAGACAACCCCACGCTGATGCTGACAGAGCGCTGGTCTGCGGACCGTGTGCTGAACAAGCGCTTGCCCTGCAATCAGGCTTGCCTGTACCTGCACCTCGCTTCAATACACCTGTCTCCCTGGACTTGAATCTCACTCCTGAGGAGTCGCGCTCGAGCGGGGATGACCAGCAAGTAGTGCCGCGCAAGCTTCCCACCGCGGAGCATATTATGTCAGGCCTGGCAGAGCGCTTGGGCGCTGGAAAGAAGCGATCCCTGACGCAACCTAACTATAGGTTCTCCACTGAAACCGAAGAACCTGCTGCTATGCAGGATCTTGATCAGTCCGAGGACGGTGATCTGTTCTCATGGTCCAGTTCTTCAGATGAGTTGTCTTGGAACCGCGACGGTTCTGGCCCGGAGTCCTGGGGCCTGTGTGAAACTGATGAGTTACTCATTAAGATTTTTGAAGTGCTGTCTATCTCTCCCCCGGGAGAGTCTCCCAAGCCCAAGAGGGAGAGTTTCCACACAGCGACGCTGCGCCTGGAATTCTTGGATCAGGATCATTTCCAGTATCTTATATCTAAGGAATGGGATTCCCCTTGTAAACTCACAGGGGTCCCGGGGGTTTGGGACTGGAAGTACCCCTTTCCCCAAGATTTGGTTGAACGATGGTCAGTTCCTCCAGAGGTGGATGCTCCAATTATTGGGGTTGTTAACCCTCCCTTCATGGCGGCTTCCCCCTCTCGCACCCTTCGGGATGCCGAGGACCGGCGCATGGACAGATTGGCCTCCCATGCCTTCTCTAGCGTAGGGACGGCTCTGCGCCCGGTCTGTGCTGCGGCTGTTACCTAGGTGGCCGCCAGGACGCTGATCAGGAAGATAATTGACCAACAGCCGGAGGATCTCCCTTGTGAGGTCTTCAATGCACTGTCAGATTGTGAGGTTTTTGTGAGATTTATCCTCTCAGCTATGGATGACACCATTAAAATGTGTGCTAAAACCTCGGCCCTTGTGTTGGCCATTCGTCGACTGCTTTGGCTGCGACAGTGGGGGGGCTGACAGTGACACTAAAAAGGTTCTTACTGCTATTCCCTTTCGAGGACGTCGCTTATTCGGGGCCAGGTTGGACCTTTTTGGCAAAAAGGGTAAGGCGCCCTCGCGCAGACGCTCAGCCAGGCAGCCCAGGGGCAGGGACCCCTCGCCCCCTCCTTATGTTTCTGTTAAAAGAGAACCAGAAGTGTGCTTCCAACTTTTTGGAGTGGAAGCTCGTTCCAGGGGAGGCAGGCATCGCCCTGGGACCTCTGGCAGGTCAAAACCAAAGTCTGCCAAAACCTCACAAGCATGAAGGGACGCCCGCGTCCTGCGGGCGAGGGAACTGCCACAGCACTTGGCTCTTATGGCAGGATGCCATGCTTCGTTCGGGCGATGGCAGGTGATGGCCTTCCTGGACGTGGTTTTTGAAAGAATGGAGTGTTTTGGGCAGTTCCCTTCAAAATTAGCCAGGGGTATTCTAGTCCCCGTTGTATCCTTTAGTGATTGGACACAGGTTGAGTTTGGCCTGGAGGGTCTGGGCCTTCTTTTAGGTTGGCCTTGGCTGATAATTGCATTCACTCTGCTCTTCCCCCGGGATGATGCAGTCTGCCCAGATCCGGCGGTCTAGACCGGGCATCTAGGTTCCACGGGCTCTGCCTACTTGGTTGGCCAGTCGCCCTTGTCAAGTGAACCTCTTGATGCCTGCGAGGATCCTTTTTCCCCTTCGGTCCCTTGTTCCCTCTGGACGCCTAGTCGTTTTTTCCAGCCGGTGTTACAGGACCATTCTTTATATTAGGGTCTTGCCTGGGGTCCCTCCCCTGTTCCCAGATGGCTCGCCAAGGCGAGTATGGGAGCGCTTTCATGCTCATTCACCGGTGCTGTCCGCACTAGTTTCTACTTTGACTTGGGGCACTCTTGGAGTCTTTTGGATTGTTGCTTAGGCACATCTATTACTTGGTGTAATCTGTTTCATACTCTCCCTACGGGGTGGCATTTAGATGGGTCCAGGTTCAACCCTCCCTTCTGATTTGGGTACCTTGGTATGGAAGGGGCCTTGCCCTCTGTGTAATCTCATTACATTCACCTTGCGGCTGGTGGGCCTATTGCTGGCGGCCCGAGGCCTTTCCTTTTCCCAGATGCCCCTGGGGCCTGCGGCACCTTGGGTTACTTATCCTGGATGGGGTTCCAACACCCCTGGAAATAGATCAGTACGTTCCCCCTGTTTTTATGGGGGTTCCCTTCTGGTTGGCCTTCTCATGGAAGTTGTTGATGACATCACTTCCTTCTTGCTATCCCTGTAGATGGTCGCCATGGGGATCAGGTCTGGTAGGGTCACTTCCTTATGAAATTCCCTGAGGTACCTAAGGGGGGGCCCATTTAGGGGGGCCCATTTTCATACCATTGGTAGGTCATCACATTGTGCCTTGTTGGGCCCTAGCTTGCTGTTTTGTTTCCCTTAGGCCTTGTCTCTTGGGGACTCTTGGTCTGTCTAGTCAGTGGCCTGTCCCAGCTTTTATCCGAGAAGGTCTCGGAACAGGTTGACCCTTCTTGTAGGGTCTGGTTCTGATCCAGTGGAGGTTTTTACACTCCTTGCGCTTCATTGGTATTGGCTCGTTGGCTGTCCTACTGTGCTGGGAGGGCCTTCCCTAGTGTCTCAATGAGCCTACTGGTTGGGGCTGTGGCCCTGTGGCTGTTAGAGACTCTGTCCTGGTTAAGGTCCTAATTCGTTGCCCTGGGTGATTGTCCCAGGACTCTCTGGCCTTGGTCACGGTGACCTAGTCTGGCCTTTTGTCCGGGTATTCTACCCTTTGTCTGACCCTTCTTACACCCTGCTAGGTGGGGTTCTGCACAGGCTTGCTGTGGCAAGGGTGAACTGGTACATTGGGGGCCATGAGTGGCCCTGTGTGGTTTGGTACGCATTTTCTGCTGAAGACAGTTGTACTGTGTGCCCTCTCATGTGGGCTGTTATGCCTAGTTAGGCTCCTTACTACGTCATTCCCTTCACAGGGTTTGGATCGTTATTCACCCTATCAGAAATGTTCCCTCTGGGTGTCTCTTCTTTTTGGAGGGTTGGGTCTAGATCCCTCCCTTTTTTATTCTTCTCCCTTTTCTACCAGCTACGTTGGGAGTTGGCGCCGTAGTTGGATGGCTGGGACTAGCTCTCTATTCCCTATGGAATGAGGTCTTACCCATGGGTACTAGTGTTCTTATGGCATGGCTGGAGTTGGTCTCCCAACTCAGTTCCTTGAGAGGTTCCAGGGCTCGCCCTGTTTGTCCTCGGTAGAGACTAGTTTCAAGCTTCGGCGTTGAGCTTTCCTCAGGGGTGGCTCATGCGCATTCCCCAGAGAATTCTAAGCTCTCTTGGGGGAGGGGGGGGGGGGGGTTGCTTATCCTGTTGCCCTGCTAAGGGTTTCCCTGGGTCTTATTCAGGTTCTTGTCTGAACTGTTCCCTGCCTCAGATGACTCCTTCGGGGCGGGTGCCTCAGTCTGGGGCGTGCCATAGGAGACGGCTTCCTTAGCCTAGTCCTTTTTATATTTTTTACAGCTCTTTATATCTGTACACCGTCTGGTGAGGATGTGTCCGCCTTGCACCAAGCTTGAGTCCAGGCGGAGGGTTGTTATTCTTCTCGATTCCAGAACCTATGGTCTTTGGACTGGTGTTCTGCTTACTCTGAGCTTAAAAGGGATCTGTATCCCTCAATAGGCGTTGGGAACCTCTGGACTGCTTCCTGTCCAGGGCTGGGGCTATGCCCGTTGGGCTTATAGACGTCACCATCCTTCTTGCAAGCAGGATCTGGTTACTCTCATGAGTATGGGAGTCTGTTGGACTGGTCTTGCTTGGCTGGTTGCCCTTCTGAGCTCCTGTTTATCATGTTGGCTCTTGAGGAGCCTTGTTAGCTCGTGTTCAGTATTACGTTGGTCTCGCCGAGACCAGGGTTTGTATTCCCTGACGGGAAAGGTTCTATGGTTGCCATGGCTACCCTGTTATCGTTAGTATCATGGTTAGGCTGTTACTCTGGCCTGTTTTTAAGGGAGATTCATGCTTCTCTCTTGGTTTGGATTTCTTCTAACGGTGCTTGGTTTGGGCCTTATGCACTTGGTGGTTGAGCAGGCTGACTAGTTCTCTGCTCGTGTTTCATTAGCCTTGTAAGGCTTCATAAGTTAAGTTAGAGCTTGCTGTAGTTGCTCCTGGTAGCCAGGTTACAGGCGATAGTGCTGTTTTGGTTGGCTGTGCCTTTTTTCATGGGGATCCCACCCTACTTATGGACACTGCTATTGGATGTCCCACATGTAAGGACTATGTCTGGAGCAGGACGTGCTGTCTGCTTAGAATAATACAACTCTGTGAAGTACTCACCTGTAGAGTTGGTATTATATGCAGACAGCACGTCCTGCTCCACCCCACCCTGATTCACTTTGTTCTGGATCCCCTGTGTGGTGATTATTATCTTGGATATTATTGCCAGTCTCTGGGTGGTTGTTTTCCTCCTGGCTTCTTCTCTCACTGCTTTTCAATGCTGGGGATTTGTGGGAGGTCCCTCGGTATATGTAGGGCCGGGAAGAGCTTGTTTTCTTCATGATTCTGCAGTGCACGGCGCTGAAGGCGGAGGTATACCCACATGTAAGGACTATGTCTGGAGCAGGACGTGCTGTCTGCATATAATACCAACTCTACAGGTGAGTACTTCACAGAGTTGTATGTTCTAGTTGAGTAGATGAATCGTTGTTTTTGGGAAGTTGCACCTCACTATCATTTTCAAACAATTCTTGTAATCTAGAATATCTGTCTACATCCTTGTCGTCCTTCTGAGTGCAAGCCAATTGGGCTTAGTATGGTACCTTTTTATTCTCGTTAAGATCTCCATTTAAAACTGCATCATTATGGGCTAGGGTGCATTGTCAACTCCTAGTCCTCCGTAATTCCATTGTGCTGTAAAATGTGACCCATAATGGTCTCATGGCGCTCTACCTCACTGCCAATTAATTTGTAATTTGCATAAAGTTTCCTTAGTTGCACCTCAAATTCTCACAATATTTTTAGAATGGGGTATCGCTTTGGTTCTATTAATGTCTTCTACTGTCCATGGTCTTTGCATTGTAAAGAGCAAGGATTTATTTACAGCATCAAATGCCATTTATCCAGCCCTAGGGTTTGGTACTTCTATCATATTCACAAGATCTGCATCAACAGGTTGCATAGCTCTGGGACTTTTGAGTGTCGGTAGAATTGTATAGCCACTGCCCCAAGAGTCCTGGCCTCATCGTATGGTCAGAATTCTGTCTCTGCAGTGATCACCAAGATCGCCCCATCTCGCTCGCCTCTTCCCAGTCCCACGGCGCATCTAAGAGCAGCAGCTCTGATGGCCGCATCTTCCGCTTCCCTCTAACAGCGTGCCTGCGCCAGCCATTCACAAATGCTTGGAGCGGGCCCGCACCGTGTTAAAGGGAAGCTGGGGATGCGGCCATCAGACCCGCTGCTCTTAGACGCACTGTGGGACCGGGAAGAGGTGAGTGAGATTGGGGGGGTTTCACACGGGGGCACACCTGGGGAAAGGAGCAAAACCCAGGATAGTAAAAACTATGGACTATCCTGGTTTTTGGTCCACTTTAAAAGTATTAGAGCATTGGAGATGCAGAGAAAAAAATTAAGAGAAACAGTGGGTGTGGCAACAGCGATGGGATGTAAGCACACTGATGAGTAATAGAGTGCTGGGTTTCAGAGCTGCAGAGAGGCAGCCAATCAGTAAATCTGGGAGGGGAGGGTGTTTCAGTTCTTGGTCCACTGAAGGTTGCTTGAAAGACCAGGTCAGTGGGGTGACTTCGTGAAAAAGATCCATGTGTTTGGATAAAAAGTACATTTTAATGTATTCTACCTTTTTACACTTTAGGGACAAAAAGTGGAGAGATAGATGCTCCACCCCCTGGGAGGAAACATAAACTGGAACAGAGGTTAAAATCCCCACCCCTTCCTCCACACCTCTTTTGTGTTTCCCTCCTGGGAAAGTGCTGGACAGAGTGTGCATGGATGGTTAGATTTCTGCCAATTTTTTATTTTCGTTTATTTTATGGACTCCAGAGTTTGGAGGAGCCCGCTGACCAGGACCGTTATCCAGATGGAGTTCATCTGCGGTTCAGGTACAGCCAGGGCTAGGTTCCCACATAGTCTTGGATGCAAGCACGAGTTGTGCAAGGTCGCTTTAAATCCCAGCAACTGAGTTTTTTGGGTGTGCCGGACCTTTAGGAGTATTTGTGTTACTTGTATTTTTTTTCCCCTCCAAAATTTAAAATTGAGGCTAAACTTGAACAAGTCGAAGAAAAAAAAGATTGCCACAGTACTTGAATTCCTACAGGGAGGGTTTGAGAACGGGGGTTAAAGACTCTGACATCTGCGTTATCCGTTTTCCTTTAATCGAGACATAATGAACTATTCCTTTTTTTTAGTTTGTTTTTTCCGTTTAAGGGGTTCCCTACCTGGGACTTGTCAATTGTGTGAAGGGGATTAATGGAACCACCCTTTGAGCTTCTAGATGAGATGCTGGAGAAATGGTTGTTGCTAAAATCTTGCTTTCTGTTGGCCATTACTTCTGCCAGGCGAGTATGTGAACTACAGGCCTTATCTATGAAGCTGCCATATTGTGCAGTTCCGCCAGACAAAGTGATACTTAGTGCTAATTTTTTTGCTAAAAATAGTGACTTCTGCCGACAGGTCGCAAGAGATATTTCTTCCATCAGGACCAATAGGAGCAGGCAAGGAAGATCTCTCGCTGCTAGATGTTAGAAGTGCTCTTATCGTTTATTTGGGAAACATATAGAGATTGACGTTTAGTGGAACAACATTTAGTGACTTTCAGCGAAAAAAAGGCTTAGCAGCCTCAAGTCCACTGTAGCCAGATGGATAAAAGAACAAGCTTATTCTAGTAACGGAGTTTCTCCCCCAGCGGTTTCTGCCCATTCTACAAAAGCGTTGTCAGCATCTTGTGCAGAGAGGACGAATGCCTCTTTGGAAGAGATCAGCGAAAATGTGGTCATCACCCCACACCTTCCTCAAACATTATAGACTTGATTTACTATCTGCAAAACATCAGTTCTTCGGTAGAAGGGTACTATCGCAGTGTCCCACCTCTAGGGTATAATTACTTGCCTAATCCTCTCCTGGTGGTCTGTCACGCTGAAGGATGACTTGGAAAAAACACCGTTAGACATATCGGTAACTGATTCTTTTTTTCATGAATCCTTCAGCGTGACTGCTGATTACCCGCCCATAGTCCAAATTACTTTAAAAAGACTGGGGTGGGGCTTTTAACCTTTGTTCCAGTGTGTTTCTTCCCGGGGGTGGGGGGGGGGAGCATCTATCTCTCCAGGTGGTCAATCACGCTGAAGAATTCCTGAAAAATGTTTGCCTGCTAGAAGGGATTCAGCACATGCCCTATATTCTTGGTGTGCCACACACCCCGCTTCACCTTTAATATTCTTCACGATTGGGTTACTCACCGCCAGGTGACGCTGTGCAGAGAGGAAGTCTTGTAACGAGCCCCCTTCCGGCCTATATATACCTAGTACCTCCCATTTATCACCAGTGTTTTTCTCTCTGCATGACGACAAGACAGAAGATTGAAGTCTCCTGCTTACAGGTAGCCGGGGTCTTACCCCGGCACCCCCTTTTGGTCTATTTCTGCCTGGTTTTTGATTGTACCTTTATGGTGGAATGGAAGCCTCCCAGCCTAGGCTGCTCACTGGGCAATTGGTAGACGGCACTATAGGTGCCTAGGAGCTTATCTTCTCCGCTCGACCCCCTCTTTTGGGGACAATGCGGCTATCCGGCATGGTGATCCAGAAGTGGGATGCCCCTGTCCCAAGGGTCCCCTTAGCCCCTTACTCTCCCGTTGCGGTCCCTTCTCCCTTCACTATGGGGGGGGGGGGGTAGAGGGATGTGTATTGTGTATGGTTTACTGTATGTTCATGTGTTTTGCTTATTTCAACGTTGTCAGGCTGCACCGCAAGTGAGTGTGCATATGGCCTGACTTTGATTCCTCCTTATATGGCAGTCTCTGTTTTGTGGGCTGCTGCTGCTGGCCTGTAGGGCCAGAGCTTTGGGTCAGCTTTAGGGGTGACCGGGGCGGGCTGTACGGTGTCAGGCTTGCTTATGGCTGCCTGCGCTTTTCTCACTTTATCCAGCTCCCCTCCCCCCTCCGCTTATCTCCTTTGTTTTAATCGGCCACTCCCGCCTTCGCTGACATTTGCTGCCTGTCTTCCACCACCTCTTTGGTCGGGTGCTGGGCTTTTGTAAGCCTTACTGGGGCAGGTAAGTGGCCTCACCTGGCGTGGGGCCGTCTATTTTTTTTATGGGTTTGACTGTTTATTTAAAAAGTAATATATTTAATGGAAAAATACTTTTATTTAAAAAAAAAAAATATATATATATATAAGGAGGAAAATCAGAGGCCAGTTTTCTTGCCTCTTCAAAGCACTTGGTGCTGTGTATGTATGTTATATTGCATGTTGCCATTGGTTTCTGGGGGTTTTACTGTTTGTTTGTTTCTTCCCCACAGATCCTGGGATTCCCTCAATTAGTAGCCTCCCGGTTCTATATTTTCCTGGCTAGTCTCTTTTTTCTCCTAAATATATATATATATATGTATGTATGTATATGTATGTATATGTATATATATGTATATATATATATGTGTGTGTGTATATATATATATGTGTGTGTGTATATATATATATATATATATATATATATATTTGTATATATATACTTGTATATATATTTAAAAAAAAAATTTTTTTTATATACTATTATTTTTTAAGGGGGACCTTTATTATCATTAATTAAATCCTCCCTCCCGGGACATTAACATAAAGGGGCATCCCGGGTTGGCTTATGCCTTAAACCCTAAATTTTGCGAATACCATAAATCACCATATGGAGGCTTCCGATATTACCGGAAATGGTTCTTCTGGGCCATCTAGGGTGTGCGGAGGCTGTGGGACTCCGCTCCCAGCTGATGATGTTTTTGTATGCATTCTTTGTGCAAAGCAGAGTATTGCGCGTCAGTCCGTTGCTCCGGCTGCTGGCCCTTCGCAACTCCCATCATCCCCTACCCCTCCCTCCCTATTCCGGACCCCGCGTGACATTGTCAAGAGTGGGGATTCGCAATCCGAGGTGGCGGCATGGTTGGCCAACCTCGAGAAAATAGTTTCCGTTGAAGCAGGGTTAAAGGCCACTGCGAAACGGAAGCGCCTGACTCCTGTACCTCCGGCTTCACAGGATGATGTATGTGAGCCTGTGGTTTGGTCCGATTGCTCCCTGGACGAGGAGGGAGAATTTTTGGTGGAGTCAGATGAGCCTGCAGATCAGCTTGAGGTTGATGTTATTGGCGTTTTGTCTGCGGGGGGTTTTCCTGACACCCCCTCCATTCTTGCTCAAATGTTTGAAATTTTGAATTTAGATCCTCCTGAGGCTGTCACCCTGCCAAAGGGTCAGTTGTTTAATGTCCCTCAGCCGCCTTTGGTTTTTCCCAGACAACACCACTTTGAGAAAATTGTGCTCAAGGAATGGGAACATCCCACGCGGTTAACTGGAATTCTTTCCAGTTGGGAGAAACGTTATCCCTTTCCGCCAGAATTGGTGAAGCTTTGGTCTGTTTCTCCTGACGTCGATACCCCTGTACTAGGGCTCTCCAGCACGGCTATGGTGCAGTCTGCTGAGACTACTGCCCTTAAGGATGGTGAGGATCGTCGGATTGACCAGTACGCTCGCCATGGTTTTAGTTACGCCGGGTCAGCGATGCGCCCGGTGTGTGCTTCAGCGCTTCTTCTATTGGCGGTTAGATCTGTAATTCAGGGTCTGTGTGTGGATCTTGATCCCACTTGCAAGGAGCTTATTGCTCTCAGGCAGTGTGAGTCTTTCCTATGTTCGGTCCGCTCAGGACGATGCGCTGGCTATGAGTAGCAAGACTGCAAATGCTGGTGGCTATTCGTCGGGCAGTATGGCTGCGCCAGTGGTCGGCGGACGCAGCTTCTAAAAAGGTGCTCACAGCTCTCCCCTTTTTGGGGTTGCGGCTGTTTGGTGATAATATTGATTCAGTTGCCAAAGGTGGTAAAATGCCCCAACGTAAAAAGCCTTGTCGTCCCTTTCGGGGGTCAAGTTCTGGTAGACCTTCCTTTCGGGGATTCAGAGCGGGTAGGGGGGCTTCCTTTCCCGCTACCAGAGGTGCAGGGTGGACTCGGGGGAAGGGCCGTGGCCGTCCCACTCAGTCCTGGGGCACCAAGCCCAAACCTGCTAATAAGCCCGCTCAGCAATGAGGGGCTGCCCTCACCCGTGCCGGTGGGGGGACGATTGCGACACTTCTCCCTGGTTTGGAACCAGAAGGTCCCGGACAGATGGATCCGGGAGATAGTGTCGTCCGGTTACAAACTGGAATTCGAGTCTCGCCCTCCTTCACGGTTCTTTCGGTCTCGGGTGCCCATCGATCCTTTGGCCGCACAGGGGCTCCTGGCGTCTGTAAAGAATCTGTTGGAGATGGCTGTCATCCGGCCGGTACCGAGCTTAGAGAGGGGCCTCTGTTTCTACTCCAATCTTTTCGCAGTCCCCAAGAAGGACGGGTCTGTTCGTCCCGTCCTGGACCTGAAATTACTCAACAAGTTCATCCGTTTTCGGAAGTTTCGCATGGAAA
Source organism: Gastrophryne carolinensis (assembly GCA_027917425.1). Classification (NCBI taxonomy): domain Eukaryota; kingdom Metazoa; phylum Chordata; class Amphibia; order Anura; family Microhylidae; genus Gastrophryne; species Gastrophryne carolinensis. Next base: position 364,326,859 of record CM051234.1, read on the forward strand.
CTTTGCGTACGGCCGTCGGTTCCCTTCGGCAGGGGGACTTCATGACGTCCATAGACATCAAGGATGCTTATCTTCATGTTCCCATCTGCCACGCTCATCAACGTTTTCTTCGATTCGTGATGGAAGATCAGCATTTTCAATTCGTGGCACTTCCGTTTGGCCTTACCTCGGCTCCAAGAGTCTTTACCAAGGTGCTGGCAGGGGTGATGGCCATTTTCAGATCTCGGGGCATTCGTGTCGTACCCTATTTGGACAACCTTCTCATCATGGCTCCGTCACTCAATCAATCGGAGACAGACACCAGGGTGGTGGTCTCCACGCTGGAAAGCTTTGGTTGGGTGATCAACTTCTCCAAGTCCTCCCTCGCTCCGGCCAGGGTGGTGTCCCTTCTGGGGATGCAGTTGGACTCTCATCAACACAGAGTGTTTCTCCCCCAGTCCAAAATTCATCTGATTCAGGAGTTGGCTCGGGTCCTACTTTCCAATCCTCAGCCGTCCATCCGTCTGGGGATGAGGCTGGTAGGGTTGATGGTTGCCTCCTTCGAGGCAGTTCCTTTTGCTCAATTTCACACAAGGACGCTTCAGCTTTATCTGTTGCCGTCTTAGGACCGGCAGCCTCGGTCGCTGGATCAGCCCTTCCAGTTGTCCTCCCGGGTCCGGCAATCCCTCCAGTGGTGGTTGGTCTCGACCAATCTCGTGAAGGGCAGGTCTTTCCTGACCCCTCTTTGGGAAATTGTCACCACGGACGCCAGTCTGTTGGGATGGGGCGGGTTCTGGAAGGAGCTGCAGTTCCAGGGGCAGTGGGGGCCGCAAGAGGCCCACTTACCCATCAATATTCTGGAACTGAGAGCCATCCTTCGGGTTCTTGCTCTCCTGACTCAACACGTTCTGGGCCTTCCGGTCCAGGTGCGTTCAGACAATCGAACTGCGGTTGCTTACATCAATCATCAGGGAGGGACTCGCAGTCTGAGTGCTCTCAGAGAGGTGTCCCTGATCCTGACCTGGGCAGAGGCCCATGTTCCTTGTCTCTCGGCGGTATACATTCCAGGAGTGGAGAACCAGGAAGCGGACCGGTTGAGTAGGAGCTCCCCGTCTGGGAGAATGGGCTCTCCATCCTCAGGTTTTTCGCTCACTGTGTCTCCGATGGGGGACACCGGAGGTGGACCTCTTTGCCTCTCGTCACAATCACAGGCTCCCGAACTTCGTGTCGCTCTCCCGGGATCCTCTGGCTCTGGCAGTGGACGCCATGTCCCTGAGCTGGGTGGATCTGGGATTTCTATACCTGTTTCCTCCGATACCCATGCTGGGCAGGGTGGTTCGGAAGTTGGCTCTGGAAAGGGTGTCCGCCGTTCTCGTGGCCCCAAGGTGGCCAAGGCGAGTGTGGTTCGCAGACATCATTCGGCTGGCAGTGGACCAGTTTGTTCTGCCTCTTCGGCCCTATCTGCTCACTCAGGGTCGGTTGTGTTACCCCAATTTACCAGCGCTGGTTTGGCGGGCTGGCTGCTGAAACCTCCATCTTGAAGGAGGAGGGTCTTTCTGACTCAGTCGTTAAGACTCTGATCAGTGCCCGGAAGAGGTCTTCTTCTATCATATATTATAGGACTTGGAAGGCCTATATCGCTTGGTGTGAGATTAGATCCTTTCCTTGTAGGGTCTTCTCGGTCTCCAGGATTCTGGAGTTTTTACAATCTGGGCTGGACTCTGGTCTTCAGCTAAGTACTTTGAAAGGGCAAGTTTCTGCCTTATCTATCTTTTTCAGAAGCGTTTTGCGCTTCATTCTTTAGTTAAAACTTTTTTCCAGGGGGTTACGCATGTGCGGCTTCCCAGGAAACCATTACTCCTGGTTTGGGATTTGAATTTGGTTCCTTCTGCTCTACAGGCTCCTCCTTTTGAGCCTCTGCAAGATATTGCTTTGTCTACCCTGACTCAGAAGATTGTCTTCTTGGTAGCTATCACTTCGGTCCGGCGTGTCTCAGAGTTGGCGGCCTTGTCTATCCAGGCGCCCTACTTTGAGAGGCATCAGGATAAAGTGGTTTTTCGGTTCAAGCCAGACTTTCTTCCTAAGGTTGTTTCTGCTTTTCATTTGAATCAGGATATTGTTCTTCCCTCCTTGTGTCCTAATCCTAAGAATGACAAGGAGAGGGTTTTGCATTGTTTGGATGTAGTACGCTGTGTTAAGTACTACTTGATTATCACGTCTCCTTTTCGTAAGACGGATGCCTTTTTTGTTATGCCCTGTGGGCCTAAGAAGGGTTTGGCACCAGCCAAATCTGCCATTAGCAAGTGGATACGTCAGGCCGTTACTGCGGCCTATTCTGCTAAGGGAAGAGTTCCCCCTTTTCGTATCACTGCTCATTCTACTCGCGCCGTTGGGGCGTCTTGGGCTTTTCAGCACCAAGCTTCTGTTGAACAAGTTTGTAAGGCCGCCACTTGGTCTTCTGTTCATACTTTTTCTAAGTCTTACAAAGTTGATGTGCGAGCCTCAGCGGATGCTGTTTTTGGCCGCAAAGTTCTGCAGACTGCAGTCATTTAAGTTATGCTTCACCTGGCCTTGAGATGCCCATCCCTTGTGGACACTGCTTTTGGATGTCCCATTAAGTGAAGAATATTTAAAAGTGAAGCGGGGTGTGTGGCACACCAAGAATAATACCATTTTGTGAGTACTCACCTGAAAAATGGATATTGTTGGTGTGCCACACACCCCGCTTCACTCCCACCCTTTTCGGTATTCCGAATCCTTTATATGGTGAAGCTTTTATTTTTATTGATATTGATTTATTTGGAGGTTACCGTTAAAATACTGGTACCTTGTCTTTCTGATTTTTAATACACTGGTGATAAATGGGAGGTACCAGGTATATATAGGCCGGAAGGGGGCTCGTTACAAGACTTCCTCTCTGCACAGCGTCACCTGGCGGTGAGTAATCCAATCGTGAAGAATATTAAAGGTGAAGCGGGGTGTGTGGCACACCAACAATATCCATTTTTCAGGTGAGTACTCACAAAATGGTATTTTTACATTATCTTTGCTTAAACTGCAACGCTGTTTGTCACATGCTCCACAGCCTGGGACAGGCAAGTTCTCATTTCAGTCTTCCCTCAGTAATTGATGCCATAATGTGGACCAAAACCCACCCTGGTGTCTGAGACGCCAGTCTTACTCCCTTCCTGGGGGCATCCCGAACTGGGATGCCCCACTGAACCCCCACATGGCGCCTTACCTTCCCCCTGAGCCCATGGTGCAACGGCTGTATGTGGTCTCGCTGCAACTGAATGGCTGTGCTGGGCCGCGCGCAGCCAAAGGGAAAAATGGATGCCGCGTGAGGTTTCCTACAGGGCAATTCAGATTTCTGTAAATAAAAATGTATTTACCTTTATTCTAAGCATACAGCACGTCCTGCTCCAGTTGTAGTAATTACATGTGGGTAATCCTCCGCCTGAGGTGCTGTTCACTGCAGACATGTAGAAAACAGGCTCCTCCCGGCCCTACATATACCGAGGGACCTCTCACAAATCCCCAGATTTCTCTGCAGTGCTCACTGCGAAGACATGAAGTATCACACTCTCGCAGGCGAGCTGGGGCTTTACAGCCCGAGGCCCTGCGGGAAAATTTCCACCCGTCCTCTTTATGAAAGAATATGCCTCCCAGCCTGGGCTGCGTTGGTCGGGTGAAGGTAGGCAGCACCTTAGGTGCTTACGGAGCTTGACTCCACCGCACTCCCCCACCATAGGGTAGGCGGTTAAGGCTAATCGTGAGCCTTCAGAGGATGCCCCTCCCGCATAAGCGCCCCATACCCCGTGTAGCGGTGAACCCCGAGTATTGGGTCATCTTCCTTCCTAGTTCCCCCCGCTATTGGGGGGAAAAGAGGGGGGGGGGTTGTGTGTACAGACGGCCTAACCTTGCCCCATTACACTGTAAGTTATAGCCCTTGACGGTTACTGGGTGTCAGAGCCGCTTTTCAACATTTATCTTAACCTTAGCCGCAGCGCCCTTAATGTAGTTTACTCGGTGTGTACGGCGGCTCCGATTGCAGACGCTACAGGTTGATTTCTCTATTCTTTCCGGTCATGTCAGTCCCTGAGGTGATTACACTCGGTCGGGGCTCAGTTTCTAACTACTCGTTTTTCTATTGGCTACGCGCTCCGAGCTTCGCGCTCTCCGGGGGGGGGGCATGGTCTGATGTGTCGCGTTCCACGTCATGTTCAGTTCTTGCCCGCCTTTCGAGGTTCGCTGGCGCCATTCCTTTTCACGTGCGCGTGGTGAAGACTGTCCTCCCCTCGCTGTTCTGTAAGTGCCCTCACGGGCGACCTTTCTTTAGCTTTTGCTTCTCCTCGCTTGGCTCTGACATCCCTCTTCCCCTTGTGTCTTTCAGACCGTGAGCTTCGGTGGCTTCTCCCGGCCCGGCGTAATGCCCGGTCCAGACTTCTAAAAAATCACTCCCACTTCCCCGCGGGTCATTGGGGCATCCAGGGTTGCTTTATAGCGTCAAACCCTACTGGCATATTGCACATAATAAACACCATATGGAGGCATCTCAGGATATTGTGAACGGGGTTCCCTCGGGACAAGCCCGTCTGTGTGTAGCTTGTGGGGTCTTACCTAGCAGCGGTGACAATGCACAGGTCTGCGTCCCTTGTGCACAGCAGGCGCTAGCCGGTCTTCCCACCTCTTCTGAGGCTGGGCCCGCACCTTGCCTCGCTTCACCTACTCCCCCAAGTCTGAGCCTAACCCCCAATACCAGTGGGGATTCTCGTTCTGATTTGGCCACTAGGCTGGCTAGTGTGGAAAACTTAATTGCTGGCTCCTTGGCGCGCAAGGCCACCGCCAAGAGGCGACATTTGAATCCTGAATCTACTATATTTCCTATAGAATCTGATGATTTACTTCTTTCCTACACTCATTCCCCCTCAGACGAAGGGGAATTGCTCTCTGACTCAGGGTCATACGACGACGAGTCCAGGGGACAGGAAGAGTCTGGTTCTGATCATTGGTCCTCGGACGACATTGATAGACTGTTGACCCAGATCTTTGACGTATTGTCCCTCTCTCCCCCTGCCGCGGCTCCCCGGCAAAGGGGTGATCTGTTCCACAACGCTAGGGCGCGGTTGGAGTTTCCCGAACAAACCCATTTTAATAACCTCGTGCTGAAAGAATGGGAACACCCCAGCAAACTTCATGGGGTTCCTAAAAGTGTGGATAAGAAATATCCCTTTCCTGCTGACCTGGTCAAGTGTTGGACATCGCCACCAGAGGTTGATGCCCCAATCCTAAGTCTGTCCAACACCTCTATTATGCACTCCCCCGACACTACTACGCTGCGGGATTCGGAGGATCGGCGTGTTGACCAACTGGCATGTCATGCCTTTGCATTTGGGGGAGTGTCGCTCCGCCCAGTGTGCGCCTTGGCCATCACGGCGGTGGCGCTCAGGACCGTGGTTAAGACTGCTCTTGAAGGGGCGGATGACTTGCCCTCTGATGCTGCCAATGCTCTGGCCACTTGTGAAACTTTTGTGAACTATATCCTATCTGCATCGGACGATGCTATTAAGTTGAGTGCTAGGGCTTCTGCTCTGGTGGTAGCTATACGCCGAGCGGTCTGGTTGCGCCAGTGGGCCGCTGATAACGCCGCCAAGAAGGCCCTTATGGGGCTTCCATTTAAGGGATTGCGCCTGTTTGGAGAAAGGTTAGATATCTTTGCCAAGGGTGGCAAGTTACCCCAGCGCAAGCGTCAGATTCGGCCCTTTCGTGGCCCAAGCTCCCTATCGACCCCCTACCGTGGGGCTAAGCAAGGCAGAGGAGTGTCCTTCGCTGGGTCTCGGGCAGATCCCTGGAACAAGAATAAAGGACGCCGTCCCGGTGCCTCCTGGGGGCCCAAGCCCAAGGCCCCTCCCAAGACCCCTCAAGCATGAAGGGGCGCCCTCGCCCGTCAGGGTGGGGGGATGTCTACAGCACTTCAAACATGTCTGGAGTCGCCAGGTCTCAGACCTGTGGATTCAGGAGGTCGTGTCCTCCGGTTACAAGATAGAATTTGCTGTACGGCCCCCTACCAGGTTCGTTGGGTCCCGGATCCCTCAGTACCCTGTGTCAGCACGGGTCTTGATGCTGGCTGTGCAGGACCTTCTGGATCTAGGGGTCATTTGCAAGGCCCCCTTAAGAGACAGGGGCAGGGGGTTCTATTCCAACCTTTTCACGGTACCCAAAAAGGACGGGTCAGTCAGACCCATTCTGGATTTAAAAATCCTCAACAGATTCGTCAGAAACAGGCACTTTCGTATGGAAACTTTGCGCTCGGCCATCACCTCGCTGTGCCCAGGGGACTTCATGACATCTGTGGACATCAAGGATGCTTACCTGCACGTTCCGGTGTTTCCAGGACACCAAAGGTTTCTCAGATTTGCGCTGCTGGATCAGCATTACCAGTTCGTTGCCCTGCCATTCGGCCCCACGTCGGCTCCCAGGGTGTTCACCAAGGTGCTGGCAGGGGTGATGTCCCTGTTAAGACTAAAGGGCATACGCGTGTTGCCCTACCTGGACGACATACTCATCACCTCTCGGTCTCTGCGACAGGCAGAGCTGGACACTGTTAGTAGTGTCCACCCTGGAGTCATTCGGCTGGGTGATCAATTACCCCAAGTCCTCTGTCCCCCTCCTCAGTGACCCCGTTCCTGGGGATGATTCTGGATACAGTTCAGTCAAGGATATTCCTTCCTCAGCAGAAGGTGGAAGCTCTGACAATGCAGGCGATGTCCCTGCTTTCGAGCCCTCATCCCTCCATTCGGCAGGGAATGCAGTTGGTGGGCTCGATGGTGGCAAGCTTCGAAGTGGTGCCCTTTGCCCAGTTTCATTTGAGAACCCTACAGCTTCACCTTCTGTCAGTTTGGAACAAGAACCCAGCGTCCTTGGACGGGATATGGGTGGATCCCCCCTCGGTCAGACATTCCCTTGCGTGGTGGTTGGACCACAAGAACTTGACAAGGGGCAGATCCTTCCTGGCTCCCTCCTGGGAGACGGTCACAACGGATGCCAGTCTGTCGGGTTGGGGGGGATTCTGGAAGTCCCTGCGCTTTCAGGGGAGGTGGGGCCCTCAGGAGGCCCATCTGCCTATCAATGTCTTGGAACTGGACTTGGCGGTCAGATTGGTGCTGGAACAATTGACCCATCACCTGAGGGGTCTGGTGGTTCAGGTAAGTTCAGACAACAGAACGGCGGTTGCCTACATCAACCATCAGGGAGGGACCCGGAGCAAGGGGGCTCTTCAGGAAGTTTCTCTGATACTAACATGGGCGGAGGCCAATGTCCAATGCATCTCGGCTGTCTACATTCCGGGGGCGGAGAACCTGCTGCCAGATGCTCTGAGCAGGGGGTCGTCCCGTCAGGGGGTATGGTCCCTCTGCAACAGGGTATTTCAGTCCCTGTGTCACCGTTGGGGTGTGCCAGATGTGGATCTGTTTGCGTCCCGTCACAATCACAAGCTCCCGAGCTTTGTATCCCTGTCTCAGGATCCTCTGGCTCTGGCCACGGATGCCCTGTCCATGTCTTGGAGGGAGTTTCGGCTCCTGTATGTGTTTCCACCATTTCCCCTTCTGGGCAGAGTTCTGCGCAAGATTGCTCTGGAAGGGGTACCCGCGGTTCTGGTCGCCCCAAGGTGGCCAAGAAGAGTGTGGTTCGCAGACGTGGTTCAAATGGCAGTAGATCAGTACGATCTGCCAAGGTTGCCAGATCTTCTGACTCAGGGGTCTCTACGCCACCCCAATTTACTAACTCTGGCTTTGACGGCTTGGCTGCTGAAACCTCCATCCTGATGGAAAAGGGTTTGTCTGCATCTGTAGTGGCTACTATGGTGCAAGCCAGGAAAAAGACTTCCTCTGCTATCTGTTATAGAGTCTGGCGTTCTTACATTGACTGGTGTGAGTCCAGGTCTCTTCCCTGCTGGGAATTTTTAGTCTCTAGGGTGCTGGAGTTTTTACAACATGGTCTAGACTTAGGCTTAAGCTTAGTACTCTAAAGGGCCAGGTTTCGTCCCTGTCTATCTTCTTTCAGAAGACCTTTGCCCAGCATCCTCTTATCAAGACCTTCTTTCAGGGGGTCACTCACGTGCGTCCCCCCCGCAATCCTATGGTACCTGTTTGGGATTTAAACTTGGTTTTATCGGCCCTGCAGGGTGCTCCCTTTGAGCCTATTCAGGAGGCTGCTCTCGCTGTTCTCACGCTCAAGGTTGTCTTCTTAGTAGCTATCACCTCTGTTAGGCGTGTGTCTGAGTTGGCTGCCTTATCTATTCAGCCTCCCTACTATGAGAGACACCAGGATAAGGTGGTGTTCCGCTTCAAACCAGACTTTCTACCTAAAGTGGTGCCTGCCTTTCATTTGAATCAAGATATTGTGCTTCCTTCTCTGTGCCCTAATCCTAGTAACCCTAAGGAAAGGGTTTTGCATTCCTTGGACGTGGTTAGGTGCGTCAAGTATTACCTAGTTATCACTAAGGCCTTCAGGAAGACTGATGCTCTCTTCGTTGTGCCTCACGGGCCTAGGGCTCCCGCCAAGTCTACCATCAGTAAATGGATTTGTCAGGCTGTGGTTCAAGCCTATACTACTAAGGGGAAGTCTCCCCCCTTCCGTCTTACTGCTCATTCTACTCGAGCTGTTGGGACTTCTTGGGCTTTTCAGCACCAGGCCTCTGTGGAACAAGTTTGCAAGGCCGCTACTTGGTCTTCTGTTCATACCTTTACAAAGTTTTACAAGGTTGATGTTAGGGCCTCAGCTGATGCTGTGTTTGGCCGCAAGGTTTTGCAGGCGGCAGTAGTTTAAACTGCTTGCTGTTGCCTTTTCTGTTGGGGATCCCACCCTACTTTACGGACACTGCTATTGGATGTCCCACATGTAATTACTACATCTGGAGCAGGACGTGCTGTATGCTTAGAATAATACAATTCTGTGAAATACTCACAAGTAGAATTGGTATTATATGCATACAGCACGTCCTGCTCCAACCCACCCTGGTTTCACGTTGTTCTGGATCCCCTGTTTGGTGATTGTTATCATTGTTATTATTGCCAGTTTTTGGGTGGTTGGTTTCTCCTGGCTTCTCCTTTTCACTGCTTTTCAATGCTGGGGATTTGTGGGAGGTCCCTCGGTATATGTAGGGCCGGGAGGAGCCTGTTTTCTACATGTCTGCAGTGAACAGCGCCTCAGGCGGAGGATTACCCACATGTAATTACTACATCTGGAGCAGGACGTGCTGTATGCATATAATACCAATTCTACAGGTGAGTATTTCACAGAATTGTATTTTCTATCTCCTGCTGTGGTAAATTTTTAAAACTGCGCGTCATGCATCTGCAGGCCGCCTGTAAACAGGAAATGCTGCTGGGTTTTCTGTTACTGTGACTGGTCAGTTAAATAAAGGCAGCAGCATGGCTAAGATGCTGGGAGTGAAAGCTCCAAAATGGGCACTGCCACTAGAAAATCTGTGATGAGGCGCTTTGAGTGGATGCAGGAGCTAACGTAAGTGCTGACAATGCGACAATGCTTCATTAAATCATGCATGCTAATGGGGCAAGTGGTTGGGACGTTTTCTTTTCCAACTGTGCCAGGCAGTTGGTCTGGTTTAATCCCTGTTATATCAACTTTCAGATTCCACAAGAAGTAGCTACAAATTTGGTGGGGGTCGGAGGGTGGGCCAGTCTGACAATGCTTAGAGCAGAATCCAGCAGAAGCATCAATATGCTGGGAGCGTTGTGCATCCGTTCTGGGGAAAAAAGGGCTTTGATGTGTCAAAGGCATTTACAAAGAATTGTTTTAAAGGAGGACCCCTGGACATAAGGGGGGGGGGGGGTAATTTCCAGCAGCGGCATTTTGGGTGACACTATATAGTTCCTTTGTCTAAAACCTATACACAGGACAACAAAAAGTATGTGGTAACCCTGCTATATGGAGTAGGTAAACTGGTACGGACCCAAAGGGTGGTTCCTTGCAGCAAGCTTGGTCCCTTGGCAGCGAGGCTGCACATACTCAGCACCTCGGCTGCCTCTGCTGCTTTTGCTTTGCACACCACTGCTGGCAAACAATCGGGATGTCTGGCACCGTGCGCAGTGCTGGTGAGCAGAGTGGATGGCGCGGCCAGGACTCCTCACTGCCCTAATGGGGAGGAAGTTTATTTTCAGACTTTAGTGTCAATAAGGAGCTCACAGGTAGAAAAGGAATCAGTCGCTTGGCATATGCTAATCTGGCATTTTGTTGACCGGGCAGTGATTTCGGCCAGTCAGAATTTTTAGAAGAGAATTTCTGGGATGCAGCTATACTCAGATTGCTCCAAATGTCTGAAGAAAGGGCTGTTTTTTTTTTTTCTTCAAGTCATCTTTGGGTCTGCTACGGAGCATCAATATACGCAAGACGATTTGTTCAGTAAACATTGCTCTGCATATAATAGCAAAACAGAAGTAGTAACTATTCCTTACTACATACACAGAAGATGGTGGGGCCAGATTACAACTACTTCTCAGGGTGAAAGAAAGATGTTCATGCATAAAGAATTCTGGGGGCTGGGCTACAGAAAATAGTCCAGATCTCAGTTTTAACAGATTTAGCAGCACAGCAGGATGAAGCCTCTGCATGGCAGGTAAGCAAACAATAATTGGTTTTACCTTTAGACTGAATAATTCCTTTAAAGTGGACCAAAACCTGGGATATTCTTAGTATACAGTACGTCCTGCTCCAGATATAATACTTACACTCGGGTTATCCTCCGCCAGATGGCGCTGTACTGCAGAAACATGCGAAAACAGGCTCTTCCCGGCCCCTCAAATACCCAGGATCCTCCCACGAATCCCCAGATTTCTCTGCAGTGCTGACTTCGAAGACATGAAGTATCACTCTTTCGCAGGTGAGCGGGGCTATCAAGCCTGCGGCCCTGTTGGACTATTCCCACCCGTCCTCCCTGTGATGTGCCTCCCAGCTTGGGCTACGTCGGTCGGGTGAAGGTAGTCCGGGGGGGAAAGAAAGGGGGGGGGGGGTATATGTGTGTGTTTCCAAGGTCTTGTGTATGTTTTTACACGTTATGGCCTTAGTCTGACCGGACTAGTATCCCAGGGGTCAGAACCGCGCAGTTAGTTCCTACTGTGTAATTGTCTCCGCCGCCGCGCGCCCTTCTTCCTTTGCTGGATGTGCGGCGCCGGGCAGCGACGTCGCCTCAGACACTGCGGCGTCTTCATTGGCAAATCATCTCCTCTAGTGTCCCATTCACTCCGCTCCTATAACAGTTTGTATCCTTCTCAGAGCTTCGCGCTCTTCGGGGTGGGGGGGGGACATAGGTTGGCGGTCACTGGACGCTCTGGCCCGCCCTTCGAGGTTCACTTTGGCGCCATTTTGATGCTGGTCGCATGCACGCGTGGTGGCGGTCCTCCTCCTCCCTTGGTCTGTAAGTGCCCTAGCGGGCGATTTTTCATGATCCTTCTTACTGCGCATGGTTCTGACACCCTTTATTCCCATTATGTCTTTCAGACTGGTGAACACCATTGGCTTCTCCCGGCCCGGTGTTAAATTATAGCGGGCCTTGTTAAATTCTCCCACTTCCATAGCGGGTTTTGGGGCATCCAGGGTTACTTAGAGTGTAAATCCCTACCGGCATATTGTGCCTTTGATTAATCACCATATGGAGGCATCTCAGAATTATGTGACCGGGGTCCCTCCGGGACAAGACCGGCGGTGTATAGTGTGTGGACAACCCCATGCTGATGCTGGCAGGGCACAGGTCTGCGTACCTTGTGCCGAGCAAGCACTGGCCCTGCAATCAGGTCGGCCAGTGGCTACACCTAGCTTCAATTCACCTATCTCCCCAGGCATAAATCTCTCTCCTGCTGAGTCGCCTACAAGTGGGGAATTGCAGCCTGCCGGCCCTTCCAGGCTGCCTACGGCTGAACAGATTATTGCTAGGTTGTCAGAGCGTATGGGCCCTGGTAGGAAGCGGCACCTGTTGCCCCATGTTTCTGTATGCTCTATGAGAACTGAGGGGTTTGCTACTCCGTGTGACTATACCCCTTCTGAAGAAGGGGAATTGTTCTCTGACTCAAGCTCTTCTGATGAGATGACGAGGACTCACGATGATTCTGGCCCGGAATACTGGTGCCACTGTGACACTGATGACCTGTTGCTTAAGGTCTTTAAGGCACTGTCTATCTCTCCCCAAGCCTAGAGGGGAGCGTTTCCATACTGCGACTGCACGTTTGGAATTTTTAGAGCAGGCTCATTTCAATGCTCTTGTCCTCAAAGAATGGGAATGCCCCTGTAAACTTCCAGGGGCCTGGGATAGGAAATACCCATTTCCCCCTGAGGTGGTTAATTGCTGGTCGTCGCCCCCCGTGGTGGATACGCCGATCATAGGGGTCCCTAACCCCCCCCTTTGTTACAACCCCTGCCTATAGCGCCCTTCGGGATGCTGAGGACCGACGCATTGCGCTGCTGGCCTCCCATGCCTTTTCCTGTGCTGGGACGGCGCTGCGTCTGGCCTGTGCCGCAGCCATTATTGTGGTGGCCGCTAGAACCCTCATTAAAAAATTGCTCGATCATCACCCCGAGGATCTCCCTTGGGAGGTGTTCAATGCACTCTCCAATTGTGATGTATTTGTGAAGTTTATTCTATTGGCGCTAGAGGACGCGATTAGAATGTGTGCAAGAACTTCCGCCCTTGCGGTGGCTATTCGTCGCCTGCTCTGGCTGCGACAGTGGGGTGCTGATGATGCTACAAAAAACTCTTACTGGGCTCCCCTTCAGAGGGCAACGCCTATTTGGGGCCCTAGACCTGTTCGGGAAAAAGGGCAAATCACCCCTTCGCAGGCGGCTGTCCCGGCCCCCTCGAGGCAGGAGCACCCCCCCTCCCCCCTACCTTAGTGTTAAACAGGAACCAGGGATGTCTTTCCGGATTTTTGGGGCAGACTCTTTTCCCACGAGCAGCAGGCAACGCTCTGGCCCCTCCGGCAGGGCCAAGCCCAAATCTTCCACCAAACCCCCTCAAGCATGATGGGGCGCCCTCGCCTGGCTGGGTGAGGGGATAACTGCAGCACCTTATCAGGAGGCATTTCGCATCACTCTGGCGGATCAGGAGGTGGTGTCCTCCAGATACAGGATAGAGTTTGCTGCACTGCCTTCCCCAGTTCTTTATCAGACCCCAGGTACTCCTGGTCTCTGCCCCTGTTTGGTTGCTGGCTCAGGCCATGTTAGGCCGGCAAGGTCTGAGGGTTTCTTGCAGATTGTAATAGGCAGAGGCAAGGGCCGATATACCACCTCCCACAGCCCCCCAAAGGATGGGTTAGGTGGCCCATTCTGGATTCACAGCAATTCTCTAATTACAGGCAGTTTCCTGCATGGATACTCTTGAGTTTGGCCATCAGCACCTTGCGCCCGGTGGGCGTCTTGCCGCCTGGGGCACTCTTCAATGCTTATGTTTACATCCCTGTGCCCTCAGATCTCTGAGGCTCTCCAGGTTCGTGTTGGAAGTCCAGCACTGTTGATTGTGGCCCTGCTATCTGGCCTCTCTTCAATTCCTAGAGTGTCACTCAGGTGCTGTCGATGGTGATGTCTCTGATGAGACCAAGGGACGTCCGCGCGATGTTTACTCGGATGCCCTTCCTCACTTCCCTGTCTCTGAGTCAGGATAGTTGGATACCCAGCTGGCGGGCCATTGGGAGTCATTTGGATGGGTGTTCAATCACCTCGAGTCCTCGGATCAGGTTCAAACCAGATTCTCCCCCTTCAGCAATTAGGTGGGCATTCTGGTCTCATGGGCCCAGTCCCTCACTACTGTCCCGGTTTTTTAACCAGGCAGGGATGCAACTGGTGGGCCATGGTTAACTTGCTCGACAGGAGCCCGAGCAGCTAAAGAGGTCCCTTATGCTTGGTTCCCTTGGGCCGTCTGCGACTTTTAGTGGTAAGCATAGGACAGGGATCCAGCACTCCGGGAGCAGGGCCTGTGGGCCTTCCCTCCTGTATGACGTTCTTTCTCTTGAAAGTGGATGAACTCGTGGGACCTGTCTGGGGGCAGTTCCCTCTTGCCTTCCTGGAGGCGGCCACCATGGACGCTAACCTTTCAGGTTGAAGGGATGGTTTCTTCCGAAAACTCCCGGCGAGTTTGGTGTTGGTGGGGCCTTAGAGGGTCCTTACGTCTATGGAAGTCTAAGCAGAAAGTATTTTTCAGTTGGCTCTTCTCGCTTGGCCGTTACATAGAAACATAGAAACATAGAAGGTTGACGGCAAAAGGAGACCATACGGTCCATCTAGTCTGCCCTTATGTGTATACTGTATGTACTCTTTATCTTAGGATAGATGTGTGCTTATCCCAGGCATGTTTAAATTCAGTGACTGTTGATTGGATACCTCTGCTGGAAGTTTGTTCCAAGCATCTACTACTCTTTCTATAAAATATTTTCTAACATTGCTCCTGATCTTCCCCCCCGACTAGCTTCAGGTTGTGCCCCCTTGTTCTATCATTAAGTTTCTTCTTAAAAACACTTCCCTCCTGAACCTTATTCAATCCTTTCACATATTTAAAGGTCTCAATCATGTCCCCCTTCCAGCATTGCCAGGCTGGGGGTGCTCGGTCCGTCTGACAGACGTACTACATTAACTATTGGGAAGCGCCTGGAGCTGGCTGACCTTCCAGGGAGTGTCTGTTCCCTTCTGGGCGGAGACGATGCTCCCTGCATGTTAGTGATATTAGCTCCGGCGAAGCCCCTTTGCGACAGGATGTGCTAATCCCCATGTCGTTATGGAGTCCAACCAGTCATGGATCTGTTGGGTCCCGTCACCTTCACAGGCTATCGGCCTTGTTTCCCTGTCCCAGGATCCTATGTCAGTGGTCCGGATGCCTTTAGTACCGTCTTGACAGGACGTCGGTTCTGTATGTCCTTCTCCATTCCCTCTGCTAGGCAGGGTTATGCGGAAGATTACTCTGGTAAGGGGACCAGTGATTCTGGTGGCCCTCAGTTGACGTAGTATTTTGTGGTTGCAGACATGGTACTGCGGTCAGTAGTTCTGCATCTTGCCAAGAGTGCCAGTTGATCACTCAGGGCCCCCCTTTATGTCGCTATAATTCATGGTCCCTGGCCTAGTCGATCTGTCTGCTGAAACATACATCTTGTTGGAGACAAGTTTTTAGCTGTCTCGTGTTGGTGACTATGGGAAGGCTAGGAGTAAGCCTCTTCCTCGTCTTCTAATGTTGTTGGGTATGGCATACCCACATTTATTGGGGCGAGTCTAGTTCTCTTATTGAACGTTCGCGGTTCCCAGGTTCCAGTGTGGCTTTCAGCATGAATTGGAGTTGATTCCCCAGCTCAGTTCTCTGAGGGGTCAGGCTCTGCCCTGTCCACCTTGCCTTAGCAGTCTCTGGTTCAGTATTACTTGGTTAAGACTTCCTTCAGGGGGTGTTCATGTGCGTCCTCCATGTACTCCTATGGTCCCTGTTGGGATTGAAGTTGAATTCATTCCGTCTGCTTGCAGGATTGTCCCTTGGTCCTATTCAGGACGCTGTCTGGATGTCCTTAACCTCAAGGTTGTCTTTCTGGTGACTGTTGCCTTGGTCAGGCGAGTGTTAGTGGCGGGTTCAGTCTACCTAGCTCTCCTTCCTTGAGATACACCAAGATAAAGTGGAGTTCCGCCTGAAGCCGGATTCTCTACATCTGTAGGTGTCGTATGTTCAATTATCTGAGATATTGTTTTCCACGGCTGTCCGCCTTCCTTGCAACGTCGAGGAAGTGGTTCTGCATTCCTTATGCAGGTGTTGGCAGATTTTCTTAGAAGTCACTGTGTCCCTTAAGGGAACTGAGGTTCCTTGGGGCTTGGGGTCATTACATCCTGAATGTGCTAATTCTCGCCCGCTCTCGGAGTTAGGCGGTTTGGTCCTGGCTGTTACCTTAATGGATGTTACTCCTGGTACCTTGTTTTTTGGCCTTGGCTTCTTCCATATTCATTGCTATTCGGATTGTCAGGCTATTACTCAGGCCTATTCAGGCATGGGGGAGAACCTCCCTTGTCGCCTTGATTCCTTATATGCGGGCTTGATGCCTCTTGGGATTCAGCTCCGGTTTTGCTGTTGCACGGATTGGTTAGGCCACTAACGTTGGCCTTCTGTTTCATTCCTTTTGCAAGGTTTCTTTTTACAACGTTGATGTTAGGGCCTCAGCTCATGCTGTCTTGGCCATCTGGTTCTGCAGGTGACAGTGCTTTAACTGTCTGCTGTGGTCGTATTGTTGTTGGGGATCGCACCCTACTTTTGGACACTGCTTTTGGATGTCCCGAGTGTAAGTATTATATCCGGAGCAGGACGTACTGTATACTAAGAATAATACAATTCTGTGAAATATTCACCTGTAGAATTGTTATTGGTATACAGTACGTTCTGCTCCACCCCACCCTGTTGTTGATTTTTCTGGATCCCCTGTATCATGGTTATCTTTACCAGTTGTTCTGGGTGGTTTAATTCTCCCGGCTTCTTGTTCACTGCTTGTCAATGCTGGGGATTCGTGGGAGGTCCCTGGGTATTTGAAGGGCCGGGAGGAGCCTGTTTTCGCATGCTTCTGCAGTACAGCGCCATCTGGCGGAGGATAACCCGAGTGTAAGTATTATATCTGGAGCAGGACGTACTGTATACTAATACCAATTCTACAGGTGAGTATTTCACAGAATTGTATTATTCACTACCCTGGGTTTTGGTCCATCCCACAATGTTGAGATGTTTTGTCTATGACTAACCTTCTAGGTTAGTACAGCTTGCTAAAGGCAAAGGCACCTTTTGCTGAGGTGGGTTTATTTACCCACAGGTGAAATGAAAGCTAGGGCTAGACAGATCTCAGTCCACCACTCCCAAATCTCAGTCCCAACATCCCACTCACACAGTTTGCTCATGCGGTACCTGGAATGGCGCCTCCTGTAACAATGGGTGGGTAAGCTCAAAGCGGCTACGTAGATCTATTTAACTAAATGGAATGGTGTTTATAGTAAAGGGAGGTGGGATGTAATTAATTCAACTCTAGATGTGTGCCTACAAAAATTTGAATTTTTTAAAATGATGATCTTCAATAGAAAGTTTAAACCAGAACACCACCCTCGCTGTCCAGATTGCGGATTACATAAAATTGCTCACCTTTTTTACAACCCACATTTTTATTGTATAATAGCAGCCCCTGTGTGATCTTGGCAAAGCGGAAGCTGCCTTGGCTGGCAATCCAAAAGTGCTGCTCAGCTCCTGAGCGACCGGCACGCTCTGAAAGCTCTGCCTGCCCATTTCTATCTGCCCTGGGGATGGCCCATTGAAAGGGCATTTACTCCAGGCCCTCCCCCCTTCCAGCTGGGCAAGCACAGGGAGTGTTTTCAGAACCAGATGAACATGCCACTCACTCACAAGCTGATCGGGACTTCAGGATTGCCAGCCAAAGCAGGTTTGCTTTGCTGGCGGGAAATCAACCCAGGGTCTGCCATTATGAGCACTTCTATATTGGCTGCAATCTGGATAGCACAGGTGCATAATCCAGTTGCAGAAAAAATGTCGGTGATTTTCTGGTTTAATTACACTGGCAGGATGGTAAGGCATCCTGATCTGGGATGCCCCAATCC
Organism: Gastrophryne carolinensis; assembly: GCA_027917425.1. Lineage (NCBI taxonomy): Eukaryota > Metazoa > Chordata > Amphibia > Anura > Microhylidae > Gastrophryne > Gastrophryne carolinensis. Next base: position 364,344,457 of record CM051234.1, read on the forward strand.
ACTCTGCGGCTCGGCAGGTCCCATACCCAGCATTCATTTGTTTTTTTTCATGTTTCCTGAGAAAAGGAAGCAGCGGTATGCCAGGTATTGGGTTTGCACAGCAGGCCATCCTTGTATCTAGTATGCCCCATTCTGCCAGTCTTAGGAAAGAACAGAGGAGGTGAAGTCTTTTAGGAACATGTTTTATTTTTTTTACCTGCCTCGGTATGATTTTTAATCATTTTTTTTTTTTTGTTCGATCAGGGCAAAGCTTGGGTTATGGTTTTGTAAACTACATTGATCCAAAGGATGCTGAGAAGGCGATCAATACTCTAAATGGACTAAGGCTTCAGACCAAAACTATTAAAGTAGGTCCAGGTTGATATGTTAACTCTATTTTTTGTGTAATTGTTAATGTTTGCAGTTATGCAATACAATTTCAAAATAGTATGCCAGTTTTGTTGTTTTTAGTTGTTGAATGGTGTGGGAGTAGTAAAGCGTAGCACTTTGCAGAAAGTTCCACAGGGGGCGTGTTTCAATGTGCGTTGGCCACCAGTAAAAGTACTTCACTAAAGACATTAATTCAAATCTTAATTTACTTGTCACGGTTTTAGATTTTTAGTTAATCTGTCATCAGCAATTCTCAAAATAAATTTGTTTTGGTTTTAACTTTTTTCTTATAGACCACATACATGTTTGTCCTGAATACGTTTTAAGATCATGAATTTGCATTCTCATACTTGCATTCTCATACATATACAACATGTTATTTTACTGAATTTTGTCTGTACATGAGAACAAATAACCTATACAACATTTGCATTTGCTTTAGGGCATAAGCTAGCTTTTAAGAAATTAAAAAGCAACTAATTCCAAAAAAGGAATGAAAGGGGAGGGGAAAACCTTGTAGAGCAGGCTAATAGATGGAAAGGGGGTACAATAGGCCTACACTTCATTAAGTTCAGTTACTGTTCATCTCGTGGTCCAAACCATAAAATATTCCCACTGTCTTGTTGGACGCTTGGGATCTTTTCTTTAATCATCCCATCAATTCTCTTAGCATCCCTTAAGGATACTCTTCTTCTATAGTGCTATAGTGATTCTCACCCCCACCAGCATGTGGGCTTTTAACTTACCCTGACATCTATCACTCTTAAATTTGGATACCCCAATAAACTTTCCTCGGGGTCCATTATCTCTTTTCCCAAAACTACTTCCAACAGTTTATATACATTTTGGACCAAAAGGTTTTAACAATAGGACACAGCCACTATGTGTGCCACAAGTCACTACTAACTTGACATCCTCTAAAACAATTGGAGGGCGCCCCTGGGTATATTTTAGCAATTCTAGTTGGGACCATGTACCATTTCATTATGATCTTTATATTTGCTTTAACCAGATACTTATTGACTTAACCTCTCCTGACTCTGTCTATCACTCTTTCCCACCATATATGGGAGTTTGGTATGAGATGTCATCAATTAATATATTATCAAGATAATTCCTGTGCTTCCTGAAGACCTCATGCAATTTTTCGCAAAGCTTGTTGTTTCCAATGGTTTTCCTATCCTCCTCCTCTCGTGCCCAGAGGAAGTATAGAGTAGCACGGCCTTCAGTGTATCTTGCTCCATCTCAGCTCAGCTCAGGTTGGGCTATGCTATAGCTGGGCTAGTCCTACTGCATGTTTGTAATTTTCCAGAGATGGAAGCCCCCAGCCCTCCCTGCCATCTCATGGCTTGGGCTCTCTGTCAGTAAATCGTTTTGCCCTTGCAAATAGTTTGTAATTTTTGTACAGCTCTCCCTGGTCTATTGTTGGGGCTAGAAAAGAATATATAATCTTAAGAAGGAAGTCCATCTTTACCGCTGCAGTTCTCCTCAACCATGACAGTATATGTATGTCTTGTATTGTGATGTTCCATTGGCTTTTTTTTTTTTTTTTTTTTAAATGCGGCTGATAGTTTGCCTAATTGGCCTTATTCACGTCTGCTGTCAATTTCACTCCTAAATATTACATTTCCTCCACTGGCCATTGATATACTGATGCCAGAGTTTTTCAGCCTCAAAAGGGTTCACATTTTTGAGGGCCAACGATTTGGTGCCGTTTATTGCCAGACATGAGACCGCCTTGAGATAACAAGACCACATTGTGCTCCTTACATCCACAATTTATCAACTTAAGGACTATTTCCTGGCATAATCTTTTAGGCCAGGGCCTCTATCACCAGAAGGAACAGTCTGGGTGAAAAAGGACAGCCCTGTCTTTTTTGCCTGATTGAGATTTCCTTTGGTCGGGTTCCTTCCACCCTTTGAGGCCTTCAAATTAGAATATCGATGTTAGATTAACCCTTGTAAAAAATTATCCAAAGCCCATCTGAGACCTAAAAATGGCTCTTAAAGCTCAATCTCTTGTGGGTCCTGCGGGGCGAATCGGTCCCAATCTTGCGCTGTCTGATTCAGTGCGACCCCGCGCCCTTGGCCAGTAGACACGCTGATTCTGATTCCAATCATGAGACAACAAGTTCCATCATTGATAAGCAGCAGGGGGAACCTCACGTTACAGACAACTGATGAGAGCTGAGAGCAGATCCAGCCGCTGGACATTTGAGGAATTTAATTATGCATCCCCTGCATTCTGGACTTTCAAAACTGATGGTTTAGGTAAAAATCTGTTTAGCAGCAGTATTCTTTTATCTCAAAAAGCCTGTGTTTCAAAACCACAGATTTACTACAGGGAAATACCTATTAAGTTTGACTTCCCAAGACTTTGGAAACAAGATTACAAGCAAAGTACAGTACCAAGTACACAAGGTGTATTTTTCCAAGTATACATCACATCCTGTTTCACTAATTCCTTACGTCTGGGTAATCCGCCACAAGGTGGCGCAATGGACTGCAGAAAGACTTGTGGCGTCTCCCGGCCCTATAAAAAGCCAGGAACCTCCCACAAATTTCCAGTTTTCCTTCTGCAGTCGGACTGCGAAGATAGAAGATGGCTCTCTATATGCGAAGGCGAGCGGGGCTTACCAGCCTGCGGCCCTGCAGGACTATTTCCACCCGTTCTGGATCCACTGCCTCCCAGCCTCGGCTGACTGTTTGGGTGAAGGTAGGACGGTGCCAGGGTCAGGTGCCTGAGTAGCGTTGCCCCGAGCCGCAAACCCTATTTCACAAGGGTAGTCGGTTCAGGCTTTATGGTGAGCCTTTGTGGGATGCCGGGGTCCTAGCCGTCAGCCTTTCTGATAAGTGGCCCACCACCCCCACCCCATCCCCCTCCCTTCTAACCCTCCTTGGGTGGGCCCCTGCCGCTGCTCCTTGTCCCTTTGCTCTCTCCCTGGGTGATCTTGGGGGGGGGGGGCGGCTGGTGGGGGTGCCCTGGGGGTCTCTTGGTGTGTTAACTGTGTTGCACTGTTTATTGCTGTGTTTTGCCCCGCCACTTTGTACGGCGCTGGGCGGCGCTATATTCCAAGTATGTCACACACCCCGCTTACACTATTCATGACATATGGGTTATGGTCCAGTAGTGCGAACTAATGCAGAGATGAAAGCCAAAAAGAAGCCCCTCCCGGTCCATAAATACCTGTGACCTCCCACACATTCCCCAGTTCCTTCTCTGCAGGACTGCGAGCAAGTAAGAAGATGTCTGCTTCTCTTCCTTGCAGGTAAGCCGGGCTTACGCCCGGCCATTTTTTGCCCTATTTCTGCCTGGACCTTTATACATTAAGCCCAATATTAGCCTCCCAGCCTGGGCTGCAGGTCCGGGCGAGGGTAGGAATCGCCTTATTAGGTGTTTAGGGAGCCATGCTCCCCCGTGAGACCCCATATAAAGGGGTAGGCGGAATCCGGGTTGGTGATCCCGGTTTGGGATGCCCTGTCCCTAATTGCGTATATATATATATATATATATATATATATATATATATATATTCCCTTACACCATATTTGGTACGGGATTATTCCACTTCCGGGTCCCTCTGTTAGCCCTCCAGTGGGGGGGGGGGGGGGGGGGGGTGTCTTTTCCTCTTTATTTCTCCTGTGAGTGTGTGTGTATGTGTGTTTGGTGCTGCACTTTACTGGTTGGTCGCCATTTTTTTACTACTTCTGAGGGGAGCTTCTTCCCCTCAGGCTGCGGTGTTGAGGGGACGGGCGCGCGCTGCCACGGCCCGCCCCCCATTTCTGGTTGGAGCCAATTACGGAGCCCAGCCCACGGCTGGGAACCGCGCTGCTGGCTGTGTTGGTAGGGGGGCAGGGCCAGGCGCTGCGCGTGATCCGCGCTGGCCCGCCCCTTCTTCCTCTGAACTGATGAGTGGTGGCAGCCATCATCCAAAGCACGTGAGTGCCCTCCCGGGCTTTACCTTTTATTTACCGGACTTAGCCTTGTGCCCCATTTTTTGCCTTGATTATGATATAGTATATATGTGTGTGTGTGTGTAAATATATAAATATATATATATATATATATATATATATATATATGTATATAATATATATATATATGTGTGTGCATGTGCTTATGGCCTCTGTGTGTCTTTCAGGAGGGCTCCCTGTGCCTTGCTTAAAAGGGGGTGTACTAAAATATATACTAGACGCGCACAGCCCAAGGTTATCACCATGTGGGGGTGCTAGGCCAAAGTGTGCCCATCTATACCATTATCACAACCAGTTGAAGGTGGATTCTGGAAATCCCACACGGGTCCCCAAATGGTCCGCACTCTACCCACAAAACACTTTGTAATAACATTGCACTAGTCACTAGTACTAAGCAAAGTATCAATTTTATTAGTAATTAAAAAGGACTCATATGAGCACCGATGTACATAAAAAATACAAAAAATGACAGTCTTAAAAAACATATACACAAAGATACAAAAGTACGGAGGGGGGGGGGGGGGGAATGAGAGGAAAATAGGGCTAAATATGTATAAGATACAGTAAATGTGCTTTCTGCCAATAAGAATCTATCACTGCCCAACAATATATGTATATATACAATAGAGTGCCCTAATTATACATGTAATTATCCCAGGTAAGAATCAATACAAAATATATGTGCACAATCCAGTCTATAGAAATACCGGGGAAGTGTCTGCTAAGCAGACTGCAAGGCACTATTCAATTCATGGCAGTGAAAAGACAATCAAAACACAAGTGTAACAAACACAAGATCTACATTACTGCATGATGTCTCTTGCCCGCCTCAGAACCCCCCGTGTATAACGGCCCGCCGACGCGTTCCATGGACTCCCCACTTCACCAGGACGCAGCATAGCCACTTCTGCGCCCTGGTGAAGTGGGGAGTCCACGGAACGCGTCGGCGGGCCGTTATACACGGGGGGTTCTGAGGCGGGCTTGTGTTTGTTACACTTGTGTTTTGATTGTCTTTTCACTGCCATGAATTGAATAGTGCCTTGCAGTCTGCTTAGCAGACACATCCCCAGTATTTCTATAGACTGGATTGTGCACATATATTTTGTATTGATTCTTACCTGGGATAATTACATGTATAATTAGGGCACTCTATTGTATATATACATATATTGTTGGGCAGTGATAGTGTCACGAATGACTTACCTTCTACCCGTGCCCGTGGTGTCCCTAGGCAACGGGCTCGGGTTCCTCCTGCCCAGGAGCCGCTTATGCCTCGGTTGCCATCCCCTGTGGCGCATGTGTTGCCGAGTAAGTCCTTCCCCCTTGCCCATTGTCACTCAGCTTGTGCTTGCTGGCCTATACAGTCAGCTCATGTCTTCCGGGGGTGCAATACTCAGAATGGCCACCGGAGGCTGTTTAAAAGAACAAAGTCTAGAAGGTGCAGCTCTGAGCAGTTTGCCTGGGAAGCTCAGCTGGAGCAATCAGCCCAGAGCTCACCAATCAGACTACAGGGCCAGTGCTCCAATCTGCCGCCAGATCCTAAGTGCACCAATCCCAGCCACTGTCTCCCTGTCCAATCCTGCCGGTTTTCCCACTATAAAGGGATTTCCACTGCAGTGTGTCATTGCCGGTTATAGCGCTCAGAACCCTGTGTTACCTACTCCTGTGAAGTCTAGCCTGTTGCCGATTTGATTGTACGACCATTCTCGATCCTGAAACCTTGTTGCCGACCTCTGCCTGAATTGACGCCTCTCGATCCTGAATCCTTGTTGCCGACCTTTGCCTGAACTGACGCTTCTAGATCCTGATCCCCAGTTGCTGACCTCTGCCTGAACCCCGACTACGTCTTGCCTGACCCCTGGTGCCGCTGCGATCTCTGCCTTCCCGTTATCGACCTATTGCCTGTCTCTGGACTTCCGTCACTCACGCTCTTGCTATTGGTTCTCCAGTCCTCCCACATATAAGCTTACATCCTTTGAGCCATTAAGTCCTGGGGGCAACCGATCCCGGGTAGGCGTATCTTGCGTCCCGGCAAGCGGGGGCTCCTACAGGTGAAGCTGGCTGTGGAGATTGGGGGTTGTGAGCTTATTAAGAGGGCTGGAGTTACCCCGAGCGTGACAGATTCTTATTGGCAGAAAGCACATTTACTGTATCTTATACATATTTAGCCCTATTTTCCTCTCACCCCCCCCCCGTACTTTTGTATCTTTGTGTATATGTTTTTTAAGATTATCATTTTTTTGTATTTTGTATGTACATCGGTGCTCATATGAGTCCTTTTTAATTACTAATAAAATTGATACTTTGCTTAGTACTAGTGACTGCGGTGCAATATTATTACAAAGTGTTTTGTGGGTAGAGTGCGGACCATTTGGGGACCCGTGTGGGATTTCCAGAATCCCCCTTCAACTGGTTGCTTAAAAGGGGGTTCTCCCGGTCCTAGGTCCCTAGCAGAAATTTGGGGCACTTAAAAATCCTCCCACTTGGGACTTAAGGGGCATCCCGGGTTGCTTACCAGCGTAATTCCCTCGGGTCATTGCGACTACCTTAAAATCACCATATGGAGGCTCCACAGGATACCAGGCTCGGGCTCCCCTTGGGACAATCCCGGCTATGTGTGGGTTGTGGGGTATCCCTTACGGGGGAGAATGTGCTTATTTGCATACCATGTGCGCAACAGGCCATAACGCAGCAGTCGGGACCCCAGGCATCTGGGTCAGTGCCGACCGCCTCTCCTACCCCACCCCGCACCATCCGTACCCCAAGTGACACTGTCATTAGTGGGGAGTCGCACTCGGATGTATGTGCCAGGCTGGCCAACCTCGAGAAAATTATTTCTAGCTCAGTGGGCAGAAAGGCCACTGCTAAGAAAAGGCATCCCGGTAATTGATTTTGATGATTATGACTCACCTGATTGGGCTGATTATTCCCCGCTTGAAGAAGGGGAATTGTTTGAGGAATCTGAGACTGAGGAATTGCAGTTCTTTGATTCTGATGCCGGGCAGGCGCTGGGGGATGCTGTTGATACTTCCAGGGTCCTGACCCATCTGTTAGAGGTTCTGGATATTTCCCCGCCAGCGGAGGCTCCTCCGAAGAAGGGGGAATTCTTTGGGTTCTCTAAGCCCCGTGTCACGCTAGGGGGTAACTCCAGACCTCTAATGAGCTCGCAACCCCCAATCTCCACAGCCAGCTTCACCTATAGGAGCCCCCGCTTGCCGGGACGCAAGTACGCCTACCCGGGATTTGTTGCCCCCAGGACTTATTGGCTCAAAGGATGCTAGCTTATATGGAGAGATCTGGAGAACCAGTAACTGGAGCGTGAGTGACGGAAGTCCAGAGACAGGCAATAGGTCGATAACAGGCAGGCAGAGATCGTAGCGGCACCAAGGATCAGGCAAGACGTAGTCGGGGTACAGGCTGAAGTCGGCAACAGGGGTTCAGGATCTAGAGGCGTCAATACAGGCAAAGGTCGGCAACAAGGATTCAGGATCAAGAGGCGTCAATACAGGCAGAGGTCGGCAACGTGGATTCAGGATCGAGAATGGTCAGTACAATCAAGTCGGCAACAGGCTAAACTTCACAGGAATAGAGTACACAGGGTTCTGAGCGCTATCACAGGCAATTCACAACTGAGAGGGAATTGCCTTTATAGGGACAGGTCTGAGGGAGCAGTGTACTGATTGGTGCACGTAGGATTCCTAAGGGTAATTGGCTGGCAAGAAGGGAGGAGGTAAAGGCCAAGATATCAATGGGGCTGAAGAGGGCGAAGCCCCCAATCCCCTAGGGCTCATTGGCCCTTTAATTGATCATCCGGCGGGCGCGCACAGCGCCGCCGGATGGCATAACGGACACGTGCTCGCGGCCGTGCGCGAGCACGTCTACTGGAGGAGGAAGCGGGGGGCGTGGCTGAACTGGGCGCCGCTCGAGCCGACGCTGCTCGAGCTGCCGCCGCACAGTGACAGCTGCGGCTGGCCGCCTGGAGACATCGCTGGAACGGGGATCAGGTAAGCGGTTCCTGACACCCCGCTTGGAGTTTCCAAATCAGGACCATTTTGACAGCATGATTCTTAGAGAATGGGAGAAGCCGTGTCGCCTTCACGGTGTTCCTCAGGGATGGGATAGGAAGTATCCCTTTCCGATTGACGCGGTGAATCGCTGGTCTTCCCCTCCCGAGGTTGATGCGCTCATTCTAGGATTGTCCAACACCTCCGTTGTACATACTCCTGACGCCACTACCCTTAAGAATGGCGAGGACAAGCGCATTGATCAGATGGCATTCATGCCTTTGCCAGTCTGGGTTCTGTCTTGCGGCCTGTCTGTGCATTGGCACTCGTGGCTGTGGCTTCAGGTCGGAGATCAGGGACATGTTAAATGGGTCCCAGCTCAGCCCGGACAGCGTTGAATTCACAGCCCTTAGGAGGTGTGAATTGTTTATGAATTTTGTTCTGTCGGCTATGGACGACACTATTTCCATGTGTAGTAGAACTTCGGCCCTGTTGGTGGCCATGCGCCGATCGGTCTGGCTGCGCCAGTGGGCGGCTGACATTGCGGCCAAGAAGTCACTTACAGCCTTGCCCTTTTTGGGAACGCGGCTGTTTGGAGACAAATTGATTTCTGTGGCGAAGGGTAGGAAGCTACCTCAGCGTAAGAGGCTGCGTCGCTCCTTTCGGGAGGCAAGCTCCTTTAATACTTCCTTTCGCGGTGACAGAGGGGGCAGAGGTCTTGCCTACTCTGGCTTTAGATGTGATTCCTGGAACAGAGGTAGAGGACGTGCCCGTACGGCCTCTACCTGAGGTTCCAGGCCCAAGCCCGCTGCCAAGCCAGCTCAACAATGAGGAGGCGCCCTCACCCTTGCGGGTGGGGGGACGGCTGCGGCTCCTCTTCCAGGTCTGGGCCCAGGAGGTCACAGACAAGTGGATATTGGAAGTGGTCTCGTCTGGGTACAAACTGGAGTTCAAGTCCCGGCCTCCTCCCAGATTCCTAAGGTCTCGGATGCCATCGGATCCTCTGGCGGCGCAGGGGCTCCTGTTTGCTGTAAAGAATCTCCTGGACATGGTGGTCATATGCCCGGTGCCTTCTTCAGAGAGAGGCCGGGGCTATTATTCCAACCTCTTCACGGTTCCCAAAAAGGATGGCTCCATAAGACCCATCCTGGATTTGAAGTTCTGCATGGAGACTCTGCGTTCAGCCATCGGTTCCCTTCGTCAGGTGGATTTCATGACGTCCTTAGACATCAAGGATGCTTACCTTCATGTACCAATTTTCCCAGCACACCAGAGATATTCTTTGTATACAGTACGTCCTGCTCCAAATCTAATACTTACAGTTGGGATATACTCCGCCAGATGGCGCTGGACTGCAGACATTGAAAATAGGCTCCTCCTGGCCCCTCAAATACCCAAGGACCTCCCACAAATCCCCAGAATTCCTCTGCAGTCTGGCTGCGAAGGACGAGAAATTGGCTCTCTACTCGCAGGTGAGCGGGGTTATTAACCTGCGGCCCTGTAGGTCTATTCCCACCCGTTCCACTAGTAATATGCCTCCCAGCCTTGGCTGCGCTGGTCGGGTGAAGGTAGGCAGCACCGCCGTCGGTGCTTAGAAGCGCTGCTCCACCGCAATCCCCCACCAAAGGGTAGGCGGTTCAGGCTTATGGTGAGCCTCTATGGGATGCCCCTCCCGCACTATTGCCCCTTGCCCCTACCTATCGGTGGGCCCTCTTTAAGTGGCCGCCGTCCTCCCTCATCCTCCTTGTAGTCTTCGGGGTAAAAGGGGGGGGGGGAGGGTGTGTATGTGTATAGATATGTATGTTATGCAGTCTGTGCTTTCACTTTTCACATGTCTTTATTCTTGTGTCAGCCGCCGCGCTGACTTGTCTTTTAAAATTACCGCCGCCGCGCGCTGACTTTGTTCCGTGCTTGGCGGCGGCATTACCTCAGGCGCTGGTGCGCCATCATTGGCTGTTGGCCTTTCTGGCTTCGCGCTCTTCGGCGGGGCCCATCTTTGGCGCGTTCCGCGTCATCGCTATTATTGGCCCGCCCCTTGAGGTATAACGACGTCATCTTTTCTGACTTGGTTGGCCTATGCGCGACGGACTCCTACCTACCGCGGTCCGTAAGGCTTTATCTGCTTCACTTTTGTTACGTCTTGTCTGCTTATGTCTTTCAGGCGGGACGAACCCTTCTTGGCTTCTCCAGGCCCTGTTTTAGTATATTGCTTGTGGGCCTTGTAAAAATTATACTCCCACGTCCCTAGCGGGTTATTGGGGCATCCAGGGTTGCTATATATAGCGATATTCCCTATCGGCGTATAGCGCCGCTATAATCACCATATGGAGGCATCCCAGGATAATGTTACCGGGGTCCCTTAGGGACAAGACCGACTGTGGTAGCGTGTGGGCAGCCTCATGCTGACGCTGACAAGGCGCGGGTCTGTGTACCCTGTGCTCAGCAGGTGCTTGCATTGCAATCTGGCCTACCAGTGGCTGCACCTCGTTTCACTTCGCCTACTCCCCCAAGCTTAACCCTTTCGCTGCCAGCTTACCTGCAGCTTTTGTCGCCCTCTGTTGCCAGACCATGTTTCACTATTTTGCACTACACATGTTCAACTGTGATTTTTGAAAGGATTTCCAGGGATTTCCCAGGAAAATTATATATTGTTTTTTTCAAGAGAGTCTGGGCTTCAACATGAAATCTCTTGTTTGTCAGTCTTTAGGTGTATTCTTAATACTTTTTGGTGAAATATGTGCAAAAAAAATAAAAAAAATCTATTTTTTGCAATTTGTAGTGTTTTTTTGTAATAAAAAATTTGTCAATAAAATTTTTTTGCGTGCGAAACCCTAATTTCTCCCAGTCACAGCGGTACCACATATGTATTGATAGACACCCTTTCCTGGCCAGGAGACTCCCCCAAACTGAAACAGAGAGCTTTAGGAGATTTTCAGATAAAATACAACTGCGCTATGCGCACCTTGCAGTTTTTCCAGAAAAACAACCATTTACATTTAAAATACCCCCCACAAACTATATATTCTCTGGAAGTACACACCTCAAGCTTTCTAGGCGTACCAAGCTTGTTTATTTGGGCTTAGTTTTCTGGAAGTAATCCCTCAATGTATTCTTTGGTTGCACAAAGTTTCCCTAAAAAGGAATAAAAAGGAAGAATCAAGCCACATTTTCCTAAAAAAAAAAAATAAAACTATATGCAAACAAGAAAAAACAAGTAAAATCTCAAAAAGCAACATGCCCCGAACGATACCCAACATGCATAGGTACTGTCAAGGGTAGAGTTGGCAAACACCCCAAAGTAAAGCATGCGCATAACAGTAATTTTACTTGTAAAAACAGTAATTTTACTTGTAAATTTCAGCTCTGCAGACAAAATGTGCACCTTGCAATTTTTCAACCAAAACAACCCTTTACATTTGGAATATCCCCTATAAACCATATATTCCCTGAAAGTACACGTTAAGCTTTCTAAGAGTACCCAGCTTGTTGTAGTAGGCTCACCTTTCTGGAAGTAATCCCTCAAAGAATTCTTAGGTTGCACAGGGTTTCCCTAAAAAAATGAATAAAAAAACTGAATAAATAACATGTTTTCCTAAAATATAAATATGCAAACAAGAAAAAACAAGCTAAATCTGAAAAGCAAGGTCCCCCGAGCAGAACAATACCCAACATGCATAGGTACTATTAACCCTTTTAATTGCCAACCTACTTGAAGTTTTGTCACCCTCTGTTGACAGGTCATTTCTCCCCATTCTGTGCCATGTTTAACCGTGATTTTTGCCTGAATTTTTAGGAAATTTATAGATATATATTTTGCAGCAGAGTTTAGGCTTGAACATGAAATGTCTTGTTTGTAATTTTTCTACTGTGTTTTTTTATATTTTTGTGTAAAAATAAATATTTTTTAGACAATTGTCTCCTTTATTTTGAATAAAACATTTACTTTATTAGAGAAAAACATATTGCATGTGAAAGCCCATCCATTTCTCCCGATTACAACGGTACCACATATGTATCGGTAGCCCCCCCATTCTTGCCCAGGAGACCCCCCAAACTGAGAATAGCACTTTATAAAATTTACAAATAAAATACTACTACTATCCACACTATAAACACAAGGGGTTAATTTAAAAAAAGACAGGGTCCCCCCCCCCTTAAAAACCCTTAAAATCCCCCAAAAATAGAAATGGGGTCCCCCTTACCCAGCATTACCAGCCCGGAACCAGCTACGGGGGCTTGTAGGAACAGAGTGGAGGGGCCAGCTTTTGTGGCCCCCCACCCTGCAGCCTACAAGCCCACATAGCCTATGGGCCCGGGCTCTTCTGCCCTCCCCCCCCCCCCCCCCCGGGCTTTGGGGAGGCAGGTAATTGGGGGTGCGGAGGTTAACGGCAAGTCACCTGCTAGCGGCAGGTGACTTGCCAGACCCCAGCCTTGTGAACTGGTAAGGGTCTCATGGACCCCTTACCAGTTCACAAGGGGTTAAGTGTAAAAAAAAAGACACACATAAGAAAAAAAATATATATATATATATATTTTTTTACTATTTAATACTTACCTCCCATCCATCCCTGTGTCCCACGCTGATCAATCTGGCTTCCTGCTCCCCTGCTGCAGCTGGAAGCCTTTTATAGCTGCTAGGCGACAGAACACAAAGGGTTAATTTAAAAAAAGACATAGGGTCCCCCCCTCCCGGGGGGGGGGGGGGGACCACTTTTTTTGTTGTTGGAATTTTAAGGGTTAAAAACCCTTAAAAATCAAGATGAAATGGGGTCCCCCTTACCCAGCATTACCAGCCCGGGACCAGCTATAGGGGCTTGTAGGAACAGAGTGGGGGGGCTTTTGTGGCCCCCCACCCTGCAGCCTACGAGCCCACATGGCCTGTGTGGGCCCGGGCTCTTCTGCCCCCCCCCTGGGCTTTGGGGAGGCAGGTAATGGGGGTGCCGGGGGTTAATGGCAAGTCGCCCGCTGGGGCAAGCGGGTGACTTGCCATCCCCCAGCCTTGTGAACTGGTATAAGGGGTCTCATGGACCCCTTACCAGTTCACAAGGGGTTAAATGTTAAATAAAAAGACAGACACATAAGAAAAAAAAATGATCTTTATTTTTTTTTACTTTACTCACCTCCGATCCTGTGTCCCCCGGCGATCTGCGATGACAGCCTGCTCGCGTATTTGGAGGAGAGAGCCTGGGGAGGGGGGGGGGGGGGGGCGCGATCTCAGCCCTCTCCTCCTCCCCATCTGCCCTTCTCCAGGCACCCGAGCAGACTGATTCTCTGTCTCGGGTTCCGGCATTAAGAGGGCTGCTGGTGACATCACAACGGGGCTAGCAGACCCGTTCCAGGAAGTGGGGGGGAGGGAAATTTCTGCCCTCTCCTTGCCACGGAAGAGGCTGGGGGGGGGGGCGATCGGAGGCCCCCCCAGTGAAGAGGACACCCATCGGGAGACAGCGCGGCCTCAGGTAAGTACATGTCATTTTTATTTATATTTTTTTTACAGTTAGCAGCTGCTGCCGAAGCGGGGGGGGGGGGCTATTCCGGGGGCTCTCCTGGAGCCATCCGACCCCCCACGGGGGATCGGATGGCACCAAATTAAAGGGGAGACCCGGCCGGATCAAACGAAGGGTTAGGTGAGTATTTTTGATTTTTATTTTTTTTACTAGCGGGGGGGGGAATTAAGCTTGTAGATTCTATGTGCTTGCCACTTAAGTGGAGTAGAAGCGAGCACGTAGAATCTACGTGCTTGGCACTGAAAGGGTTAAATCTCACTCCTGCTGAGTTGCATACTAGTGGGGATTCTCAGCCTGATGTGTCTTCTAGACTGGCTACTGTTGAACAGATTATTGCGAAGTCTTTAGCGCGTAAGGCCCTTGCTAAGAAGCGGCACTTGATGCCTAATGTTACTGTTTTCCCTATGGGAACTGAGGAGTTTATGAATCTGTGTGGCTATACCCCGTCTGATGAAGGGAGCTCTTTTCTGATTCAGGCTCATCTGATGAGAGACCAAGGGGTCATGACGATTCTGGCTCTGACCCCTGGGCCCCGGATGACACTGACAGATTATTGACCCAGATTTTTGAGGTTATGTCTATCTCTCTCCCTGTTGAGGCTCCCAGGCAAAGAGGGGAGCTTTTCCATACGGCAAAATCACGTTTGGAATTTCCAGAGCAGGCACATTTCCATAACCTTGTGCTCAAGGAATGGGAGCGCCCCAGTAAACTTCCCGGGGTTCCAAAGAGTTGGGATAGGAAGTATCCCTTTCCTGCTGAGGTGGTTAAATGTTGGTCACCCCCCCCCCCCCCCCCCGAGGTGGATGCCCCGATCCTAGGGCTATCTAACACCTCTGTCATGCATTCCCCTGATCCTACTACCCTGCGGGATGCCGAAGACCGGCGTAATGATCAGCTAGCATCCCACGCCTTTGCATGTGCGGGGACGGCGCTGCGCCCGGTCTGTGCCTCTGCCATTACTGCTGTGGCCACTAGAACCCTTATCAGAAATATGCTTGATAGTGCCTCAGCATTGGATGACACCATCAGAATGTGTGCCAGAACTTCTGCCCTTGTGGTGGCTATACGCCGCTCGGTTTGGCTGCGCCAGTGGGCTGCTGACAACGCTGCCAAGAAGGCCCTCACTTGTTTTCCCTTTAAAGGACTGCGTCTGTTTGGAGACCGCCTGGACCTTTTTGCTAAGGGAGGCAGGTTACCCCAGCGCAGGCGGCAATCTCGGCCCTTTCGGGGTCAGGGTTCCTTCTCCTCCCCTTACCGTGGTGCAAGACAGGGAAGGGGGGTTTCTTTCCCAGGGTCCTGGGGAGATTTCTGGGGTAGAGGCAGAGGACGTGGACGTCCTGGCTCCTCCTGGGGTCCCAAAGCTAGATCCTCTCCCAAGCCCCCTCAGGCATGATGGGGCGCCCTCACCCATCCGGGTGGGGGGACGGCTGCAGCACTTCGCTCACGTCTGGAGGCTTCATGTCTCATACCGGTGGATTCAGGAGGTAGTGTCCTCTGGTTACAAGTTGGAGTTTGCTGCCGATCCCCCTCCAAGATTCATCAGATCCCGGATTCCTCAGGACACTGTGTCAGCTCAGGAGCTACTGCAAGCAGTGCAAGGCCTCCTGGAGCTGGGGGTCATCTGCCAGGTTCCTTTAAGAGAAAAAGGCAAGGGCTTTTATTCCAACCTATTCACAGTACCCAAAAAGGATGGTTCTGTCAGGCCCATCCTGGACTTAAAAGATTCTCAACAAGTTTGTCAGGGGCAGACGCTTTTGCATGGAGACTCTGCTCTCTGCCATCAGTTCCCTGCGCCAATGGGATTTCATGACCTCTGTGGACATCAAAGATGCTTACCTTCATATTCCTGTGTTCCCAGGTCATCAAAGGTTCCTCAGGTTCGCTCTGATGGATCAACACTACCAATATTCTAAGCATACAGCACGTCCTGCTCCAGTCATAGTAATAACATGTGGGTAATCCTCCGCGCCGTGCACTGCATACATGTAGAAAACAAGCTCCTCCCGGCCCTTCATATACCGAAGGACCTCCCACAAATCCCCAGATTAATCTGCAGTGCTGGAACTGTGAAGACATGAAGTATCACGCTCTCGCAGGCGAGCGGGGCTTGACAGCCCGAGGCCCTGCGGGACTATTTCCACCCGTCCTCATTGTGAATTAATGCCTCCCAGCCTGGGCTGCGTTGGTCGGGTGAAGGTAGGCAGCACCTAGTGTGCTTACGGAGCTAGTCTCCACCGCAATCCCCCTCCATAGGGTAGGCGGTTAAGGCGAATGGTGAGCCTTCAGTTGGATACCCCTCCCGCACCAGTGCCCCCACGTCCCAGGTAACGGTGAACCCTGCATTGGGTCACCTTCTTCCCTAGATTCCCCAGTTAGTGGGGGGAAAAAGAGGGGGGGTTGTGTGTTCGATGGCCTATCCTTGCCCTAATTACACTAGAGTCCTATAGCTTTTAACCGTTACCGGGTGTCAGAGCGCGCTTCGCCTTTTTAGCTAACCGCAGCGCTTTTGTTGTTCTGTATGGCGCCTACGGCAGCCCTGTTCGGGGAAGCTACGGCATTTTTACTCCTGTTTTTCACTCTGTCAGACGTTTTCTCTGAGGTGATTCTGACATAACTACTTTTTCTCCTGATTGGCTGCGCTCTCCGAGGGTGGGGGCGTGGTTCGGTCTGGCGCGTTCCTCGTCATCGCCCACTCTGGCCCGCCCTTCGAGGTTCGCTGGGCGCCATTTCCTTCTCGCATGCGTGTGGTGAAGACGGTCCTCCCCTCGCAGACCAGTAAGTGCCCTCACGGGCGATCTTTCCCCTAGCTTGCTTCTTCGCGCTCGGCTCTGACATCCCTGTTCCCCTTGTGTCTTTCAGACAGCGGTCTTCTGTAGCTTCTCCCGGCCCGACGTAGCGCCCGGTCCAGACCATTTTAAGAAATTACTCCCACTTCCCAGCGGGTTATTGGGGCATCCAGGGTTGCTTACAGCGTCAGTCCCTACTGGCATATTGAACTTAATAATCACCATATGGAGGCATCCCAGGATATTGTGAACGGGGTTCCTTTGGGACAAGCCCGTCTGTGTGTAGCTTGTGGGGTCTTACCTAGCAGCGGTGACAATGCACGGGTCTGCGTCCAATGTGCCCAGCAGGCGCTAGCCGGTCTCCCCACCTCTTCCGAGGCTGGGCCCGCACCTCGCCTTACTTCCCCTACTCCCCCAAGCTTGAGCCTAACCCCCAATACTAGTGGGGATGGATTCTCACGCTGATTTGGCCTCTAGACTGGCTAGTGTGGAAAACTTAATCGCTGGCTCCTTGGCGCGCAAGGCTACTGCCAGGAGGCGTCATTTGAATCCTGAATCTACTATTCTTCCTCTAGAATCTGATGATTTACTGCTTTCCTATGCACATTCCCCATCAGAGGAAGGGGAACTGTTCTCTGAATCAGGGTTCTACGATGACGAGTCCAGGAGTCAGGAGGAGTCTGGTTCTGATCATTGGTCCCAGGACGACATTAATAGACTGCTGACCCAGATCTTTGATGTGTTATCCCCCTCTCCCCCTCCCGCGGCTCCTCGGCAAAGGGGTGATCTGTTTCATACCGCTAGGGTGCGGTTGGAGTTTCCCGAAAAAAACTCATTTTAATAGCTTAGTGCTGAAAGAATGGGAACATCCCAGCAAACTCCAGGGGATTCCTAAAGCTGTGGATAAGAAGTATCCATTTCCTGCCGATCTGGTTAAGTGTTGGACATCGCCGCCCGAGGTCGATGCCCCGATTCTGAGTCTGTTCAACACCTCTATGCACTCCCCTGACACTACTACGCTGCAGGATTTAGAGGATCGGCGAGTTGATCAATTGGCATGTCATGCCTTTGCATTTGGGGGAGCGTCGCTTTGCCCGGTTTGTGCCTTAGCCATCACGGCGGTGGCGCTCAGGACGGTGGTTAAGACTGCTCTGGAAGGGGCGGATGACTTGTCCTCTGAGGCTGCCAACGCTCTGGCCACCTGTGAGACCTTGTGAATTATATCCTATCTGCATCAGACGATGCTATTAAGCTGAGCGCTAGATCCTCGGCTCTGGTGGTAGCCATACGCCGTGCGATCTGGTTACGCCAGTGGGCTGCTGACAGTGTCGCCAAGAAGGCCCTTACGGGGCTTCCATTTAAAGGGCTGCGCCTGTTTGGAGAAAGGTTAGATATCTTTGCCAAGGGTGGCAAGTTGCCCCAGCGCAAGCGTCAGATTCGGCCTTTTCGTGGCCCAAGCTCCCATTCGACCCCCTACTGTGGGGCCAAGCAGGGTAGAGGGGTGTCCTTCGCAGGGTCCCTGGAAGAAGAACAGAGGACGCCGTCCTGGTTCCTCCTGGGGGGCCAAGCCCAAAGCCCCCCCCAAGACCCCCCCAAGCATGAAGGGGCGGCTCGCCCGTCAGGGTGGGGGGAAGTCTACAGCACTTCGAGCATGTTTGGAGACGCCTTGTCCCAGACCGGTGGATTCAGGAGGTAGTGTCCTCCGGTTACAAGATAGAATTTGCTGTACTGCCCCCTACCAGGTTCGTTGGGTCTCGGATCCCACAGGACTCTGCCTCAGCTCGAGTCTTGATGCTGGCTGTGCAGGACCTTCTGGAGCTTGGGGTCATCTGCGAGGTCCCCTTAAGAGACAGGGGCATGGGGTTTTATTCCAACCTGTTCACGGTGCCCAAAAAGGACGGGTCAGTCAGACCCATTCTGGATTTGAAAATCCTAAACAGATTTGTCAGAAACAGGCATTTTCGTATGGAAGCTCTGCGCTCGGCCATTGCCTCGCTGCGTCCGGGGGACTTCATGACATCTGTGGACATCAAGGACGCTTACCTGCACATTCCGGTGTTCCCAGGGCACCAAAGGTTTCTCAGATTTGCCCTGTACGTCGGCTCCCAGGGTGTTCACCAAGGTGCTGGCAGAGGTGATGTCTCTCAAGACTAAAGGGCATATACGCGTTGCCCTACCTGGACGATATACTCATCACCTCTCGGTCTCTGCGGCAGGCAGAACTGGACACTCGGTTGGTGGTGTCCACCCTGGAGTCCTTCGACTGGGTGATCAATTACCTAAAGTCCTCTCTGTCCCCCTCCTCAGTGACCCCATTTCTGGGGATGATTCTGGACTCGGTTCAGTCAAGGATATTCCTTCCTCCGCAGAAGGTGGAAGCTCTGACAACGCAGGCGAGGTCCCTGCTCTCGCACCCTCATCCCTCCATCCGGCAGGGAATGCAGTTGGTGGGCTTGATGGTGGTAAGCTTCGAGGCGGTGCCCTTTGCCCAGTTTCATTTGAGAACCCTGCAGCTTCACCTTCTGTCAGTATGGAACAAGGACCCAGCGTCCTTGGACGACAGCTGGGTGATTCCCCCCTCGGTCAGACAATCCCTTGCGTGGTGGTTGGACCACCGGAACTTGACAAGGGGCAGATCCTTCCTGGCTCCCTCTTGGGAGACGGTCACAACGGATGCCAGTCTTTCGGGCTGGGGGGGATTCTGGAAGTCCCTGCGCTTCCAGGGGAGGTGGGGCCCTCAGGAGGCCCATCTTCCTATCAATGTCCTGGAACTCAGGGTGGTCAGATTGGTGCTGGAACGATTGACCCAGCACCTGAAGGGTCTGGCGGTTCAGGTACGCTCAGACAACAGGACGGCGGTAGCCTACATCAACCATCAGGGAGGAACCCGGAGCAAGGGTGCTCTACAGGAGGTGTCTCTGATTCTAACATGGGCAGAGACCAATGTCCAATGCATCTCGGCTGTCTACATTCCGGGGGCGGAGAATCTGCTAGCAGATGCTCTGAGCAGGGGATCGTCCCATCAGGGAGAATGGTCCCTCTGCGACAGGGTTTTTCAGTCCCTGTGTCACCGTTGGGGTGTGCCAGACGTGGATCTCTTTGTGTCCCGTCACAATCACAAGCTACCGAGCTTTGTATCCCTGTCTCAGGATCCTCTGGCTCTGGCTTCGGATGCCCTGTCAATGTCTTGGAAGGCGTTTCGGCTCCTGTATGTGTTTCCACCACTTCCCCTTCTGGGCAGAGTGCTGTGCAAGATCGCTCTGGAAGGGGTACCCGCGATTCTGGTGGCCCCAAGGTGGCCATGAAGAGTGTGGTTCGCAGACGTGGTTCAAATGGCAGTAGATCAGTACGATCTGCCAAGGTTGCCAGATCTTCTGACTCAGGGGTCTCTACGCCACCCCAATTTACTAACTCTGGCTTTGACGGCTTGCTTATTGAAACCTCCATCTTAAGGACAAAAAGGTTTGTCTGCATCTGTGGTGGCTACTATGGTGCAAGCCAGGAAGAAGACTTTTGCTGCTATCTATTATAGAGTATGGCGTGCTTACATTGACTGGTGTGAATCCAGGTCTCTTCCCTGCCGGGAATTCTTAGTCTCCAGGGTGCTGGAGTTTTTACAACATGGTCTAGACTTCGGTCTTAAGCTTAGTACCTTGAAGGGCCAGGTTTCGGCCCTGTCTGTCTTCTTTCAGAGGACCTTTGCCCAGCACCCTCTTATCAAGACTTTCTTCCAGGGGGTCACTCATGTGCGTCCTCCTCGGAAACCTATGGTTCCTGTTTGGGATCTGAACTTGGTGTTGTCGGCCCTGCACGGGGCTCCTTTTGAGCCTATTCATGAGGCCGCTCTCGCGGTGCTCACACTCAAGGTTGTCTTCCTGGTAGCTATCACTTCGGTTAGACGTGTCTGAGTTGGCTGCCTTGTCTATTCAGCCTCCCTACTTTGAGAGACACCGGGTTAAGGTGGTGTTTCGCTTCAAGCCAGACTCCCTGCCTAAGGTTGTGTCTGCATTTCATTTGAATCAAGATATTGTACTTCCTTCCTTGTGCCCTAATCCTAGTAACCCTAAGGAAAGGGTTTTGCATTCCTTGGATGTGGTTAGGTGTGTCAAGTCTTACCTGGTTACCACTCAGGCCTTTAGGAAGACTGATGCTCTCTTCGTTGTGCCTCATGGGCCTAGGAAGGGCTTGGCTCTCGCCAAGTCTACCATCAGTAAATGGATTCGTCAGGCTGTGGTCCAAGCCTATACTACTAAGGGGAAGACTCCCCCCTTTCGTCTTACGGCTCATTCTACTAGAGCTGTTGGGGCTTCTTGGGCTTTTCAGCACCAGGCCTCTGTGGAACAAGTTTGCAAGGCCGCTACTTGGTCTTCCGTTCATACCTTTACAAAGTTTTAAAAGGTTGATGTTAGGGCCTCAGCTGACGCTGTGTTTGGCCGCAAGGTTTTGCAGGCGGCAGTAGTTTAAACTGCTTGCTGTTGCCTTTTGTTGGGGATCCCACCCTTCTTTATGGACACTGCTATTGGATGTCCCACATGTTATTACTATGACTGGAGCAGGACGTGCTGTACGCTTAGAATAATACAACTCTGTGAAGTACTCACCTGTAGAGTTGATATTATATGCATACAGCACGTCCTGCTCCACCCCACCCTGTTTCACCTTGTTCTGGATCCCCTGTTTGGTGATTGTTATCTTTGGTATTATTGCCAGTTTTGGGTGGTTGTTTTTCTCCTGGCCTCTCTTTCTCACTGCTTTTCAATGCTGGGGATTTGTGGGAGGTCCTCCACGGCGGTGGAGGACTACCCACATGTTATTACTATGACTGGAGCAGGACGTGCTGTATGCATATAATATCAACTCTACAGGTGAGTACTTCACAGTTGTATTTTGTGGCCTTGCCCTTCGGCCTCACTTCAGCTCCCAGGGTGTTCACCAAGGTGCTGGCTGGCGTGATGTCAGGGCGTCCGCGTGCTTCCCTATCTGGACGACATCCTTATCACTTCCCAGTCTCTACATCAGGCAGAGTTGGATACTCAGCTGGTGGTGTCCACTCTGGAGTCATTTGGATGGGTGATCAACCACCCCAAGTCCTCACTGTCCCCTTCCTTGGTAACTCCATTCCTTGGAATGAATCTGGATACAGTTCAGGCAAGGATCTTCCTTCATCAGCAGAAGGTGGACAGTCTGATTGCACAGGCTCAGTCCCCCCTAGCTTGTCCCCATCCCTCAATCAGGCAGGGGATGCAGCTGGTGGGCCTGATGGGGGCGTGCTTCGAAGCGGTCCCTTATGCTCAGTTCCACTTGAGGCCTCTGCAACTTCATTTATTGTCTGTATGGGACAAGGACCCATTGTCCCTGGACAGGGTCTGTGTGCTCTCCCCCTAGGTCAGGAGGTCCCTCTTGTGGTGGATGGACTCAAGGAACCTGTTGGGGGGCAGATCCTTTCTTGCCCCTTCCTGGGAGACGGTCACCACGGATGCCAGTCTGTCAGGTTGGGGGGGTTTCTGGAAGTCCCTGCGGTTCCAGGGGAGGTGGGGCCCTCAGGAGGCCCACACACCTATCAACGTCTTGGAGCTGCGAACGATCAGGTTAGTTCTGGCTCGCTTGACTACTCATCTTCAGGGCCTGCCTGTTCAGGTGCGCTCGGACAACCAGACGGCAGTTGCCTACATCAATCATCAGGGAGGGACCCGGATCAAGGGGGCCCTCCAGGAAGTGTCTCTGATCCTGACTTGGGCGGAGGCCAATGTCCCCTGCATTTCAGCTGTGTACATCCCGGGGGTGGAAGATCACCTGGTGGACTCTCTGAGCAGGGGGACCTCTCGCCAGGGAGAATGGTCCCTATGCAGCAGGGAGTTTCAATCTCAGGGTTCTGCGCAAGATTTCTCTAGAAAGGGTGCCAGCAATTCTGTGGTTCGCAGACGTGGTACAGCTGGCAGATCAGTATGCTCTGGCCTTGGTGCCAGATCTGCTCACTCAGGGCTCACTACGCCATCCCAATTTACAAACTCTGGCTTTGACGGCTTGGCTGCTGAAACCTCCATCTTGATGGAGAAGGGGCTGTCTTCCTCGGTTGTGGATACTTTGATTAAAGCTAGGACGAAGTCTTCCTCTTCCATTTATTACAGGGTTTGGCGTGCCTACATTGACTGGTGTGAGTCTAAGTCTCTTCCCTGTCGGGTGTTCTCTATTCCCAGGATTCTGGAGTTCCTGCAGCATGGGTTGGAGATGGGGCTCCAACTCAGTACTCTGAAGGGTCAGGTTTCTGCCCTGGCTATTTATTCTTAGTATACAGTACGTCCTGCTCCAGATAGATTACTTACACTTTGGTTATCCTCCGCCAGATGGCGCTGCACTGCAGAGACATGTAAACCAAGCTCCTCCCGGATCCTCAAACACCCGGGGACCTCCCACAAATCCCCAGATTTCTCTGCAGTGCTTACTGCGAAGACATGAAATTATCACTCTGTCGCAGGTGAGCGGGGCTATTTGCCTGCGGCCCTGTTGGACTATTCCCACCCGTCCTTCGTGTGATGTGCCTCCCAGCCTGGGCTGCGCTGGTCAGGTGAAGGTAGGCAGCACCATGTGTGCTTATGGAGCGACGCTACACCGCAGTCCCCCACCAAAGGGTAGGCGGTATAGGCTGATGGTGAGCCTTTATGGGATGCCCCTCCCACATTATTGTCCCATGCCCCGGTAGCGGTGGGCCCTGTACAAAGGGCCGCCATCCTCCCTCATTCTCCCCGTAGCCTTCGGGGGGAAAGAAGGGGGGGGGTGTGGGTGAGCGTGTATCGTGATTCGTGCATACCGCCTGTTGGCATGTGTGTTGGGACTAGTATATGCGGTGTCAACCGCCGCGCTGACTTTTTACTATTTACTATTTTACTATTGCAAACGCCGCCGCCGTGCGCGCCTTTTCCTTCATTTGGTTGTTCCGTGTCGGGCGGCGGCTTTGCCTCAGGCGCTCCTGCGTCCTCATTGGCTGCTTGTCGGATGGACTTCGCGCTCTTCAGGGGGGTGGGGTCTGGCCTGGCGCGCCCTGCTTCACGGCTCGCTCTGGCCCGCCCTTCGAGGTTCGTTCGGCGCCTTATTCTAAGTATGTCACACACCCCACTTCAAACATTAATAATTACAATAGGGTTAACGCACCGCTAGGTGGCAGCATTGCAGAGAATCTCCAAAAACTTCAACAGGCCCCTCCCGGTCTATACATACCTGGTACCTCCCAAGAATCACCCAGTATTGTTCTCTGCAAGGTGGCGACAAGACAGAAGAAAGAAGTCTCCTGCTTGCAGGTAGCCGGGGTATCCCCCCGGCCCCCCCCCCCCCCCCCCCGTGGTCTATTTCTGCCCGGCTCTTGTTTGGTAGTATATCTGTTTACTGGCAGCCTCCCAGCTTCGGCTGTAGGCCGGGCAAAAGGTAGCCGGCACCCTTGGTGCCTAGGAGATTAGCTCCTCCGCTCGACCCTTCATTGCGGGGCATAGCGGGATTCCCGGAGTGGTGATCCGGATGTGGGATGCCCCCATTTAATAGGTTAGCGGTCAGGATGTGCCTAGCCCTGGGACTTTAGTTATTCCTCACTCCGGGGTGTGTGGCGCGCTTTGGGACCGGTGACATGGTTGTGTGTGAGTGGCTGCTGCGCTGCTGTTTTGTGAGGGCTTATGCACTGTTTACTGTGGCGATTTTTTATTGAGGATCTGCCTTGTGTGTCTTTATTGTCACTGCTGTTGGCGTGAATGGCGTCTCTCCCCTCAGGAGCCGGGGGGGCGGGGCCTCGCGGCGCACTGCGCCGCGGTCCCGCCTGTGGCTGAGCGCCGTGCTCGGCGCTTGCAGCCTGGCGTGTCCGGTCTGCACAGGGGGGAACAGAGGGTGATGTGTGTGTGTGTCTTTTTTGTGTGTGCACTTGGGACCGGCAGGTTGCTCCGCCGGTCCCGTCTTGTAGGCTGAGCGCGGTTCTCTGTCTGCTGGCGCTGACGCCGCAGGGGGGCGGGACCGCGCGCTGATTGGCTGTTCCGGAGGGGCGGGGCCTTCTCGGCTCCCGGGGCTCGTCTTCCCCTGCCTCTCTGCGCTTGTGCTCTCTCTCAGGTAGGCGTTTTCTGATATCTTGCGGGGGATGTTTTTGGTCACATAAAGTTGGTGGCCTGGCCCCCCGTATTACGACCCCTCCTTTTCCCGCCTCCTCGCTCCTGCACGTCTTTTTAAAGTGCTGGTTGTGTATTTTAACCATCTCCTTTTGTCTATGGTTAATGAGGGGGGGGGGAGGGGGGTTGTATGTTATGCTTGTATGCTTGTATAGGTATTATTGTGCCTGGATTGACTGTTGTCCCTCTTCTTTTGTGTCTTTCAGATCTTGGGATCCCGTCAGGGCTCTCCCCGGTCTTATATACCTGGCTTGTGGGGGGTGTTTTCATAAAACTATATATATATATATATATATAAGGGTTTTTATGCTATTCCCCTGGGTCAGGATCTTTTGACAATCTTTAGACAATTGTTAGGTTATTAAGGGGCATCCCGGGTCGCGTACCGCATAAATCCCTGGGTTCTGCGAATACCATAAATTTCACCACATGGAGGCTGCCACAGATACCGGGAATGGTTCTTCGGGACAATCCAAGGTGTGCGGGGGTTGTGGGACTCCGCTCCAGGGAGATGATGTCATTTTGTGTATCCCTTGTGCACAGCAGAACATTGCACGGCAGTCCAGTACTCCGGTGCCTAGCACTTCGTCAGCCGCGCCATCTCCCTCTCCCCCTCGCTTATTCCGGACCCCGTGTGACGTTGTCCTGGGCGGGGATTCGCAGTCTGAGGTATGTGCCCGTTTGACCAGCCTTGAGAAGCGGTTTTCTGCTATGGCCGCTCAGAAGGCTCCAGCTAAGCGGAAGCATCTGTCTCCGCCTCTGCCGGATTCAGATGAGGAAGTTGTGGGAGATCTGGATTGGTCGGATCGTCCCCTTGAAGATGGTGAGCTCATTGAGGAAGAAGATTCTGATGTTCAGCAGTTGCTGGGTTCTGAGGGGGATCAGGCTGACGGCCTCCCTCTCGATTCCTCTACCATTCTGACCCAGATGTTTGAGGTTTTGGATTTGGATCCTCCGGTGGTTGCTCCTAGGCCTAAGGGTCAGCTTTCTGGGGTGTCCAAGCAGCGTTTGGAGTTTCCCAGCCAACAGCATTTTGAAGAAATTGTTTTCAAGCAATGGGAGCAACCTACACGTCTTGTTGGTGTGCCGTCTAGCTGGGATAGGAAGTATCCCTTCCCGGCGGAATTGATGAAGCGTTGGTCTGTCCCCCCTGAGGTAGATACTCCGGTCTTGGGACTGTCCAACACGGCGGTCGTGCATTCCCCTGACACGACTTCGCTCAGGGACGGCGAGGATCGCCGGGTTGATCAGCTTGCCCGTCATGGTTTTGTATGTGCGGGTTCGGTGTTAAGGCCTGTCTGTGCTTCGGCTCTTTTGACTTTTGCGGTCAGGTCTATTGTCAGGGACTTGGGTGTGGATCTCGAGCCCACCAGTGATGAGTCCCTTGCGCTTAAGCGCTGCGATTCTTTCTTGTCCTTTATCCTGGCCGCTCAAGAGGATGCCATGTTGATGTGTGGCAGGGCTACTGCCTTGCTGGTGGCTATCCGGCGCTGTGTGTGGTTGAGACAGTGGACGGCTGATTTTAATTCTAAAAGATCGCTCACGGCTCTGCCCTTTTTGGGTTTGAGGCTTTTTGGTGAGAGGCTGGATTCTGTTGCCAAGGGAGGTAAGTTACCTCAGCGCAAGAAATTTCGCCGTTCCTTTCGGGGGGACGGTCTCCTTCAATCCGTCCTTTCGGGGAGCCGGAGCCGGAAGGGGTGCGGGCTCCTTGGCCCCCAGGGGCGCCAGTTGGAATAGGGGTAGAGGCCGTGGCCGTCCCGCTCGCGTCTGGGGTGCCAAGCCCAAGCCGGTTGCCAAGCCCACCCAGCAATGAGGGGGCGCCCTCACCCGTTCGGGTGGGGGGACGGTTGCAACTTTTCTCCCGGGTGTGGGACCAGGAGGTCTCGGACAGATGGCTCCGGGAGGTGGTTTCGGCCGGTTACAAGTTGGAGTTCGAGTCCCGTCCTCCTCCAAGGTTCTTCAGGTCTCGGGTGTCTTTGGATCCTTTGGCCGCGCAGGGGCTCCTGGCGGCGGTAAGGAATCTTCTAGACTTAGCTGTCGTTTGCCCGGTTCCTTCTTCAGAGGTAGGGCGCGGGTTTTACTCCAATCTCTTCACTGTTCCCAAAAAGGACGGGTCCTTCCGTCCTATTCTGGATTTGAAGTTTCTCAACAGGTTTATTCGTCCCCGGAAGTTCCGCATGGAAACCCTGCGGTCTGCGATCGGTTCGCTTCGGCAGGGGGACTTTATGACGTCCATAGACATCAAGGATGCGTACCTGCACGTTCCGATCTTTCCAGCTCATCAGCGGTTCCTTCGTTTCGTGGTGGAGGATCGGCACTTTCAGTTTGTGGCTCTTCCATTCGGCCTCACCTCTGCTCCGAGAGTGTTCACCAAGGTGTTGGCGGGGGTGATGGCCCTGCTCAGAGCTCAGGGGATTCACATTGTGCCTTACCTGGACGATCTTCTCATCATGGCACCTTCCTTCAGTCAAGCAGAGGGGGACACCAGCACGGTGGTGTCTATGTTGGAGAGGTTCGGCTGGGTGATCAATTACCCCAAGTCCTCGCTGGTTCCGGCCAGGGTGGTGACCTTTCTGGGGATGTCGTTGGACTCCTGCCAGCACAGAGTGTTTCTCCCTCAGGCCAAGGTTCTGATGATTCAGGAATTGGTCCAGCTGCTCCTCTCCCATCCTCATCCGTCCATTCGTCTGGGGATGAGACTGGTGGGGTTGATGGTGGCCTCGTTCGAGGCAGTTCCCTTTGCTCAGTTTCATACGAGGACTCTTCAACTTCATCTTTTGGCGTCTTGGAACCGGCGTCCGGGGTCGTTGGATCGGTCCTTCCGGTTGTCCCCTCGGGTTCGGCAGTCCCTTCTGTGGTGGTTGGTCTCGGACAACCTTCTGAAGGGCAGGTCGTTTCTGACCCCGCTTTGGGAAACTGTCACCACGGATGCCAGTTTGTCAGGCTGGGGAGGTTTTTGGAAGGATCTTCGGTTTCAGGGGCAGTGGGACCCTCAGGAGGCCCACTTGCCCATCAATGTTCTGGAATTGCGAGCCATCAGGTTGGTTCTGTCTCGCTTGACGCATCATTTACAAGGTCTGCCGGTTCAGGTTCGCTCAGACAATCAGACGGCGGTTGCTTACATCAATCACCAAGGAGGGACTCGCAGTCTGGGTGCCCACAGGGAGGTGTCTCTGATTTTGGTCTGGGCGGAGACTCATGTTCCTTGCATCTCGGCAGTTTACATTCCGGGAGTGGAAAACACAGAGGCGGATTTTCTGAGCCGGTGTGCGTCCCGTCGGGGGGAGTGGTCTCTCCATCCCCAGGTGTTTCGGTCACTTTGTCTCCGGTGGGGGACGCCGGAGGTGGATCTGTTTGCCTCTCGTCACAATCACAAGCTTCCGTCCTTTGTGTCCCTGTCCCGGGACCCTCTGGCTCTGGCGGTGGATGCCATGACCCTGAGCTGGAGGGACCTGGGGTTTCTTTATCTGTTTCCTCCGATTCCCATGCTAGGCAGGGTTCTGCGAAAGTTGGTTCTGGAGGGAGTTCCCGCCATTCTCGTGGCTCCAAGGTGGCCAGGGCGGGTGTGGTTCGCGGACATCGTTCGTCTGGCCATAGATCAGTTCGATCTGCCTCTTCGGCCAGATCTTCTCACTCAGGGTCAACTATGTTACCCCAGTTTACAAACGCTGGCTTTGATGGCTTGGCTGCTGAAACCTCCATCTTAAAGGAGGAGGGTCTTTCGGATGCGGTCATTCGGACTCTTATTAGTGCCAGGAAGAGATCTTCTTCTTCCATCTATTACAGGTATTGGAGATCTTATATTGATTGGTGTGAGGCTAGGTCTTTGCCTTGCCGGGTCTTTTCTGTGTCTAGGATTTTGGAGTTTCTTCAGTTGGGGCTGGACTCCGGTCTTCAGCTGAGTACCTTGAAGGGGCAGGTTTCTGCTTTGTCTATTTTTTTCCAGAAGTCTTTTGCTAGTCATTCCTTGGTCAAGACCTTTTTCCAGGGGGTTTCGCATGTGCGGCCTCCTAGGAAGCCTTTGCTCCCAGTGTGGGATTTGAATTTGGTTCTTTCTGCTCTTAAGGCTCCTCCTTTTGAGCCTTTGTGGGATGTTGCTTTGTCCATTCTTACTCAGAAGGTTGCCTTTCTGGTGGCCATCACTTCGGTTCGGCGTGTTTCAGAGTTGGCAGCTTTGTCTATTCAGGCTCCTTATTTTGAGGATCATCAGGACAAAGTGGTTTTTCGATACAAGTCAGACTTTCTCCCTAAAGTGGTCTCTGCTTTTCATCTTAACCAGGACATTGTTCTTCCTTCCTTGTGTCCTAAGCCTAAGAATGTCAAGGAGAGTGCTTTGCACTGCTTGGATGTGGTACGTTGTGTCAGGTACTATCTACGTGCTACGTCTTCTTTTCGTAAGACTGATGCCTTTTTCGTTGTGCCATGTGGGCCTAGGAAGGGTTTGGCTCCGGCCAAATCTTCCATTAGTAAATGGATTCGTCAGGCCATTGTTGGTGCTTATTCGGCTAAAGGGAAGGATCCTCCTTTTCGCGTTACTGCTCACTCTACTCGTGCGGTTGGTGCGTCCTGGGCTTTTCAGCACCAGGCTTCGGTTGAGCAAGTGTGTAAGGCTGCAACTTGGTCTTCTGTTCATACTTTTTCTAAGTTCTATAAGGTTGATGTGCGGGCCTCAGCGGATGCTGTTTTTGGCCGCAAGGTTTTGCAGGCTGCAGTGGTTTGAGTTTTTTCTGCGTTATTGCCTGATTCGGATACCCACCCTTTTCTGGACACTGCTGTTGGATGTCCCTATTGTAATTATTAATGTTTGAAGTGGGGTGTGTGACATACTTAGAATAATACCATTTTGTGAATACTCACCTGTAAAATGGGTATTAGAAGTATGTCACACACCCCACTTCACCCGCCCTTTTCGGTATCCTGGCTCTTTATTTGGTGAAGTTTAGTTCTTTACGTTGAGGGTTACATTGTTTGTTTCTGGTACCTTGTCTTACTGCTGTTCTAATACTGGGTGATTCTTGGGAGGTACCAGGTATGTATAGACCGGGAGCGGCCTGTTGAAGTTTTTGGAGATTCTCTGCAATGCTGCGACCTAGCGGTGCGTTAACCCTATTGTAATTATTAATGTTTGAAGTGGGGTGTGTGACATACTTATAATACCCATTTTACAGGTGAGTATTCACAAAATGGTATTTTTCCTGTACAGTCGCGCGCGTAACGGTCCCCCCTCCCGCGGTCTGTAAGTGCCCTCGCGGGCGACTTTAAGTGCTCATTATTTACGGTGTATAGCTCTGACGCCCCTTCTTCTCATTGTGTCTTTCAGACGGGTGAATCCAGTGGCTTCTCCCGGCACGGTGTAATTGTAGTTGGGCCTAGTATAATTACTCGCACTTCCCTAGCGGGTCATTGGGGCATCCAGGGTTGCTTTATAGCGTCAATCTCTACTGGCTTATTGTGCCTAATAATCACCATATGGAGGCATCCCAGGATAATGGGACCGGGGTTCCTTCGGGACAAGCCCGGCTGTGTGTAGCTTGTGGGGTCTCGCCTATCAGTGGTGACAGCGCACGGGTCTGTGTTCCTTGCGCACAGCAGGCGCTAACGTTTCAACCCGCCCCTCCGGTGGCTGGGCCTGCACCTCGTCTCACTTCACCTACTCCCCCAAGCTTGAGTCTCACCCCCATTGAATTACATACAAGCGGGGATTCTCAACCTGATGTGTCTGCTAGACTGGCCAGTGTTGAAAAATTGATTGCTAATACCTTAGCGCGTAAGGCCACCGCTAAAAAGCGTCACTTAACTTCTGATGCCACTCCGTCTCCTATGGAATCTGATGAGTTGTTGCATCTGTATGGCTACACCCCATCGGACGAAGGGGAACTGTTCTATGACTCGGGGTCATCTGACGAGAGACTCGGGTCATGACGATTCTGGCTCTGACCCCTGGACCCCGGATGATACTGACAGACTGCTGGTCCAGATATTTGAGGTTTTGTCCATCTCTCCCCCTGTTGCGGCTCCCAGGCAAAGGGGTGAGCTTTTTCATACTGCTAAGGTTCGTTTGGAATTTCCGGAGCAAACCCATTTCAATAACCTCTTGCTTAAGGAGTGGGAATGTCCCAGTAGACTTCCCGGTATACCTAAGAGTTGGGACAGAAAGTATCCCTTTCCTGCTGATATGGTCAAGTGCTGGTCATCGCCCCCCCGAGGTCGATGCTCCTATTTTAGGGCTGTTTAACACCTCTATTATGCACTCCCCTGACACTACTACGCTGCGGGATGCTGAGGACCGACGCATTGACCAATTGGCGTGTCATGCCTTTGCATTTGTGGGGGCGACGCTGCGCCCGGTTTGCGCCTCAGCCATTACGTCTGTGGCGCTCAGGGCCCTGATCAGAAGTGTACTTGAAGGTTCTGATGAATTGCCACCTGTTTAATGCACTGTCTAACTGTGATGTGTTTGTAAACTTTATCCTATCTGCCTTGGATGATGCCATTAGGATGTGTGCCAGAACCTCTGCCTTGGCGGTAGCTATACGCCGCGCTGTTTGGCTGCGCCAGTGGGCTGCTGACAATGCTGCTAAGAGGGCCCTTACTGGGCTTCCATTTAAGGGGCTACGCCTGTTTGGGGACCGCCTAGACCTTTTTGCTAAAGGAGCTAAGTTACCCCAGCGCAGGCGGCAGTCTCGGCCCTTTCGGGGCCAGGGCCCCCTTTCACTCCCCTACCGCGGTGCTAAGCAGGGAAAAGGGGTGTCCTTCGCGGGGGCTCATGCAGATTCCTGGCACAGGAGCAGAGGACGTCCTGGCTCCTCCTGGGGGTCTAAGCCAAAACCCTCTCCTAAGCCCCCTCAGGCATGATGGGGCGCCCTCGCCCGTCAGGGTGGGGGGACGGCTACAGCACTTTGCGCACGTCTGGAGGCATCACGTCTCAGACAGGTGGATTCACGAGGTAGTGTCCTCTGGTTACAAGATAGTTTGCTGTGCGCCCCCCCCCAAAGATTCATCAGGTCCCGGATCCCCCAGGACCCTGCCTCAGCTCAGGTCTTGATGCAGGCCGTGCAAGGCCTTCTGGATCGGGGGGTCATTTGCAGGGTCCCCTTAAGAGAAAGAGGCAAGGGGTTCTATTCCAACCTTTTCACAGTTCCCAGAAAAGATGGGTCAGTCAGGCTCATTCTGGATTTAAAGATCCTCAACAAATTTGTCAGAAACAGGCGCTTTCGCATGAAAACTCTGCGCTCGGCTATTTGCTCCCTGCGCCCAGGGGATCTCATGACGTCGGTAGACATCAAAGATGCTTACCTTCACATCCCTGTGTTCCCAGGACACCAAAGGTTTCTCAGATTCGCCTTGGAAGACCAACATTACCAATTTGTGGCCCTGCCATTTGGCCTGACCTCAGCTCCCAGAGTGTTCACCAAGGTGCTGGCGGGGGTGATGTCTCTGGTAAGGTCAAGGGGCATACTCGTGCTGCCCTACCTGGATGACATACTCATCACCTCTCGGTCTCTGCAGCAGGCAGAGTTGGACACTCAGCTGGTGGTGTCCACCCTGGAGTCCTTCAGCTGGTTGATCAATCACCCCAAGTCCCCTCTGTCCCCTTCCTCGGTGACCCCATTCCTGGGAATGATTCTGGATATGATTCAGTCAAGGATATTCCTTCCTCATCGAAGGTGGAAGCTCTAACTGCGCAGGTGAGGTTCCTGCTATCGTGTCCCCAGCCCTCCCTCAGGCAGGGAATGCAGTTGGTGGGCCTGATGGTGGCGTGCTTCGAGGCGGTGCCCTTTGCTCAGTTCCATTTGAGGCCTCTTCAACTTCACCTTCTGTCAGTATGGGACAAGGATCCAACGTTGGACGGGATCTGTGTGCTTCCCCCCTTGGTCAGGCGGTCCCTTTCGTGGTGGCTGGACCACAGGAACTTGCTGGGGGGCAGGTCCTTTCTGGCCCCCTCCTGGGAGATGGTCACCACGGATGCCAGTCTGTCAGGATGGGGGGGGGGGGATTCTGGAAGTCCCTGTGGTTCCAGGGGAGGTGGGGCCCTCAGGAGGCCCACTTACCCATCAACATTCTGGAACTGCGGGCAATCAGGTTGGTACTGGAGCAGTTGACCAATCACCTGAGGGGTCTGTCTGTGCAGGTGCGCTCAGACAACAGGACGGCGGTTGCCTACATCAACCATCAGGGAGGGACCCGGAGCAGGGGGGCCCTCCAGGAGGTGTTGCGGATTCTGACATGGGCAGAGGCCAATGTTCAATGCATTTCGGCTGTGTACATCCCGGGGGCAGAGAATATACTGGCAGATTCTCTGAGCAGGGGGACCTCTCGTCAGGGAGAGTGGTCCCTCTGCAACAGGGTATTCCAGTCCCTGTGTCACCGTTGGGGTCTACCGGATGTGGATCTGTTTGCATCCCGTCACAATTACAAGCTCCAGGCTTTTGTCTCCCTGTCTCAGGATCCTCTGGCCTTGGCCACAGATGCTCTGTCCATGTCATGGCAGGAATTTCGGCTCCTGTATGTCTTTCCTCCATTCCTCCCTGCTGGGCAGGGTCCTGCGCAAGATTGCTCTGGAAGGTGTGCCACTGATTGAGGTGGCCAAGAAGAGTGTGGTTCGCAGACGTGGTGCAGATGGCAGTAGATCAGTACGTCCTGCCAGGAGTGCCAGATCTGCTCACTTAGGGCCCCTTACGCCATCCCAATTTAGAAACTCTGGCTTTGACGTCCTGGCTGCTGAAACCTCCATCTTGATGGAGAAATGCTTGTCTGCCTCGGTGGTTGAGACCATGGTGAAGGCTAGGAAGAAAACTTCCTCTTCCATCTATTATAGGGTATGGCGTGCTTACATTGACTGGTGTGAGTCTAGGTCTCTTCCCTGTCGGGTGTTCTCAGTTCCCAGGGTTCTGGAGTTTTTACAGCAAGGGTTGGAGTCGGGTCTCCAACTCAGTACTTTGAAGGGTCAGGTTTTCTGCCCTGTCTGTCTTCTTTCAGAAGTCTTTTGCTGAGCATTCCTTGGTCAAGACTTTGTTTCAGGGGGTTACTCATGTGCGTCCCCCACAAAAACCTATGGTCCCTGTTTGGGATTTGAACTTGGTCCTGTCTGCCTTGCAGGGTGC
The DNA here is from genome assembly GCA_027917425.1 of Gastrophryne carolinensis. Classification (NCBI taxonomy): domain Eukaryota; kingdom Metazoa; phylum Chordata; class Amphibia; order Anura; family Microhylidae; genus Gastrophryne; species Gastrophryne carolinensis. The sequence goes on from CM051234.1 coordinate 364,378,340, forward strand.
TCCCTTTTAACCTATTCAGGATGCTGCTCTGGCTGTACTTACCCTCAAGGTTGTCTTTCTGGTGGCTATTACTTCGGTCAGGCATGTGTCTGATCTGGTGGCTCTGTCTATCCAGCCCCCATACTTTGAGAGACACCAGGACAAGGTGGTGTTCCGCTTTAAGCCGGTTTTCTTGCCTAAGGTGGTGTCTGCCTTTCATTTGAACCAGGATATTGTTCTTCCTTCCTTGTGTCCTAATTGGCCGCAAGGTTTTGCAAGCGGCAGTAGTTTAAACTGCCTGTTGTCACCTTTTGTTGGGGGATCCCACTCTACTTTATGGACACTGCTATTGGATGTCCCAAGTGTAAGTATTATATCTGGAGCAGGACATACTGTATACTAAGAATAATACAATTCTGTGAAGTACTCACCTGTTGAATTGGTATTATAAGTATACAGTACGTCCTGCTCCACCCCACCCTGTTGTTGCATTATTCTGGATCCCCTGTATGGTGATTGTTATCATTACCAGTTGTTCTGGGTGGTTTAATTCTCCCGGCTTCTTGTTCACTGCTTTTCAATGCCGGGGATTCGTGGGAGGTCCCTGGGTATTTGAAGGGCCGGGAGGAGCCCGTTTTTCCATGTCTCTGCAGTGCAGCGCCATCTGGCGGAGGTTAACCCAAGTGTAAGTATTATATCTGGAGCAGGACGTACTGTATACTATAATACCAATTCTACAGGTGAGTACTTCACTGAATTGTATTTTTTGCTGTATTTGGATCCCCACCCATGACGGACACTGCTATTGGATGTCCCATATGTCATGAATAGTGGAAGCGGGGTGTGTGACATACTTGGAATAATACCATTTTGTGATTACTCACCTGTAAAATGGGTATTATAAGTATGTCACACACCCCGCTTCATCCCGCCCTTTGGTATTCTGGATCCTTTATATGGTGAACCTTTTATTAAGAATGTTTTATTGGCTCTTCCTGGTCCCCTTACTGCTGTCATATACTGGGGAATGTGTGGGAGGTCCCAGGTATTTATGGACCGGGAGGGGCTTCTTTTTTGCTTTCATCTCTGCAGAAGTTCGCCCTCTACTAGACCATAACCCATATGTCCTGAATAGTGGAAGCGGGGTGTCTGACATACCTATAATATCCATTTTACAGGTGCGTAATCAAAAAATTGTATTTTTACCTTTAATTAGAAGATGCTTCAAGGGTTGGAGTAGTTTTCTACCTGCAATGTTAAGCTGTGGTAGATGGTATAATCAATAAAAGTGTTGTACTGAAATGTAGTTTTTGGTAATGCATCAGTTTAGGTTTTACCTTATTTAAGTTTGCTGGCTGCACGGCGTTGCTATGCTGTCCCTTTAAGAACTGTCAATAAAGTACTGTATGTCAGCGCTAGAGGATGTTGCTGTGCATACACATTATTTTTATCTGATCAATAGGGAATGGCAGAAGCCAGGTAGTGTTCCACACATTTTTAAAGTACTAGATACTATGTATCACTTTCCTCCAGATCCGATAACATTATGGTCTCACCCTCCAGTGGTGGACACTCTGGTGCCATGTCTTTAAGACTTTGGTTAGGCCATCCTCTGATTCTCCAAAGGATCCAGCAGATAAGCGCATGGATCAGGTGGCACATTGTGCTTATTCTATTATGGGGTCGACCTTGCGGCCGGCCTGTGCTACATTCATTGCATCTTAGCAGGAGGTTGTTAAAACAACTGGACTTTTAAGACTCGTATGGGTCGTTTACGGAATTCATGCTCCCAGTTGATCAAAACCAGTTTGGGTATGTGATCTTTGCTATGGAGGATTTGATCTGGTTAAGTGCCAGAGGCCTAGCCTTAAGACGTGCTTTATGGCATAAGCAATGGCCGGCTGACACTGCCTTTAAAAAGAATCTGACGGTACTCCCCTTTATGGCGGGGTGGGCGTCTGTCTGGGGAGTGCTTGGTTGACACCGTAAAGCAAGCTACTGGTGGTAAATCAACTAATCTTTCACAGAAGCCGAAGTCTAATACTGCTGTCCGCAGGGCCTCTAGTCGTCCGGGTTTTCGTGGGGGTAGAGGTTTGGCCTCTTTGGGATACTGAAGAGATTTTTGGAATAAGACAAAATCCCAAGTTAAGGCAACAGGTGTCTGGCGGAATAAAGCCAAACCCCCTTCAAAGCCTTTTCAGGTATGAAGGGACGCCCCCGACCTTGCAGGTGAGGGAGGGGGGGGGGGGGAGGACAGCTTCTGCATTTTGCTCGGATTTGGAGCAAAGGCAACAGATCTTTTGATACAGTAAGGTTACGAGATCGAATTGGTCAATGGTATCCCGAATTCCGAGCATCTCGCTTCTGCCGTATCTCGCCTTTTTAGAGATTGGAGTTGTTGATCCACAGTGATGTTATTCCAGCCAGGAGATTTTATAACCAGAGTGTATATATAAGGATGCATACCTACATTTCAGTAGGTGGCCTACATCTTTAGTTTGTGGCGCTACCCTTCGGTCTATCATTAGCACCAAGGGTGTTTACCAAGGTGTTGGCAGGTCTCATGTTTTCTCTAAGAAGTCGGGGTATACATATAATTCCTTACTGAGAAGATCTGTTTATATGGGCTCCATCATGGGACCCAGGATACACAGACTGTCTGATCGACATTGGATAACTATCAGTCTAATTCTTCTTGAGTCGAATATACTAAACCTTCATCGCATCTGAGGCAAAAGTGTTCTTCCAGAACAGAAGAGACGTTTATTTCAGGCCAGGGTGCAGGAGCTCTTGTCTTGCCCTCACCCAACGATTCGTCAAGGAATGTGTCTGTTGGGCCTGATGGTATCTTGTTTGAGACAGTACCTTTATTCTAAGTATGTCACACACCCCGCTTCAACACATTCATTACACTTGGGTATACTGACCTGTAGATGGCGATCTTGCAGAGATAACAAAAAAAGGTAAGACCCTCCCGGCCCATAAATACCTGGGACCTCCCACTCATTCCCCAGTCTTCCATCTCTGCAGTGGCGAGCAAGTCAGAAGATGATGTCTCCTCCTTGCAGGTAGCTGGGATGACTCCCGGCCACTTTTTATTCTTCTATTTCTGCCCGGATCCCTTCTCTTAAGTTACTTGCCTCCCAGCCTAGGCTGCTGGTCCGGGCAAAGGTAGTTGGCACCCCTGGTGCTTAGGAGCCGTGAGACCCCATAACAAGGGGTAGGCGGCTATCCGGGTTGGTGATCCCGGTTTGGGATGCCCCGTCCCTTGTCCCTACCCTGGCATGGATTCCCCCTCTCCCGGATACCCTTAGAGGGGGGGGGGGGCGGGTTTCATTCTTTATTACTGTGTGTCTGTGTTTGGTGCCTTACTGAGTGTGTGGTATTTAGACTGGTGCTGGCAGGACGCGGCGCCGGCGGTCCCCGCCGCGCCGGCCTTTGGCGTGTGGTAAATGGTGCCTGTGGGCGCCCATGAGGCGCTTCTCCTCCTTGGGGCGGGGGGGGGGGCCCGTGCTGCGGGCGCTGTGTGTTAGGCCCCGGCTTCTGGCCGTGAGATACGGGGGAGGAGCGGGGCCGGGCGCTCTCCTCGTGTCCCCACGGTTCCTCTTGCCTGCGTGCGGTAATCAGGTGGGGCGAAGGTCTGGTAAGTGGCCTGTGGCCATCAGATTTTCTATCATTAACTCCTTATGGACATTGCCAGCATAGTCTGAGTGTGTGTTTTTTTTTGTGTTCCAGGTGGACACTAAACACTACACTGACATTAAAGCGGGATTCTCCCGGTCCTAAGGTCCCTGGTTAAATTTAGTGGCTTAAAATTTCTCCCACTCGGGACTTAAAGGGGTATCCCGGGTTGCATTACTGCGTAATTCCCTCGGAGCATTGTACATATATATCTTTTTAAAAATCACCGTATGGAGGCATCCCCGGATACTGGGCTTGTGCCCCCCTCAGGGCAATCCAGGCTGTGTTTGGGGTGTGGGGGTATCCCTTTTGGGGGGATGATGTATTTCTTTGTGTACCCTGTGCGCAGCGGTCTATTACGCGGCAGACCGAATCTCAGGCGTCTGGTTCTGCTCCGCCAGTCTCCTCTCCGTCTCCCCCTCGCTTGACACGTACCCCACGTGATGTGGTCATTGGCGGGGAGTCGCAATCCGAGGTGTGTGCCAGATTGGCCAATCTTGAAAAATTGTTTTCCAGTGCCGTTGCTAAAAAGGCCATGGCAAAGAGAAAACATTTGTATACGGCTGCGCAGGCCTTTGATAGGGAGGATTTTGACTCCCTGGATTGGTCTGATTGTTCCCCGCGTGAGAAAGGGGAGTTGTATGAGGAGTCTGATGACTCCGATGATCAGCAGTTTGTGGGCGCTGATACCGAGCAGGGCCAGGGGATTCTTTGGATACCGCTACGGTCCTGGCTATTTCTCGGTCCTGGCTATTTCTCCCCCCCGAGGCGGCTCCTTTGCTGAAGGGGGAGTTATTTGAAGTAACTAAGCCACGCTTGGAATTTCCTTATCAAAAGCATTTTGATGGTATCATTCTCAAGGAATGGGAGAGGCCGACTCGGCTTCCGGGTGTTCCACCGGGTTGGGACAAGAAATATCCCTTTCCGGCGGATGCGGTGAAGCACTGATCCTCCCCCCCCCCCCCCCCCCCGAGGTGGATGCTGCTCCTGTTTTGGGGTTGTCCAGCTCCTCAGTCCTCCATTCTCCGGAGTGCACTACTCTCAAGGATGGTGAGGATAAACACATTGACCAGATGGCTTGTCATGGTTTTGCCAGTGTTGCATCGGCCTTGCGGCCGGTTTGTGCTTCTGCGCTTGTATTGGTAGCTGCCAGGTCAGTTGTCAGAGGATTGTTGACCTCTTCCGGGCTTGACCCGGCTAGTGAGGAGTTTGCCGACCTTAAGCGCTGAGAGTTATTTTTATCCTTTGTGCTGTCCGCCCTGGACGACACTTTGGTGATGTGTAGCAGAGCTGCGGCTCTGCTTGTGGCTATCCGCTGGTTGGTTTGGTTACGCCAGTGGGCGGCTGATTTTGTGTCCAAAAAGTCGCTCACGGCCCTTCCTTTTGTGGGGTTGCGGCTCTTTGGAGAAAAATTGAATTCGGTGGCAAAGGGAGGTAAGCGTAAGAAGCAGCGTCGCCCCTTTCGGGGGGCGGCTTCCTTCTCTGTCCTTTCGTGGGGCTAGTGTTGGCAGGGGTTCGGCCTTCCCTTCGTCCAGAGGTGATTCCTGGCTTAGGGGCAGGGGTCGGGCCAGTCCAGGACACAGTTGGGGCTCCAAGCCTAGAGCCGCTGCCAAGCCGACTCAGCAATGAGGGGGCGCTCTCACCCTGGCGGGTGGGGGGACGGTTGCAACTCTTCTCCCAGGTCTGGGTCCAAGAGGTCTCGGACAGGTGGATTCAGGAAGTGGTGTCTTCCGGTTACAAGCTGGAGTTCGAGTTCTGGCCCCCTCCCAGATTCTTCAGATATCGGGTGCCGTCAGATCCTCTGGCCGCCCACCAGGGGCTTTGGGCGGCGGTAGCAAGTCTCGTGGACATGGCTGTCATCTGTCCGGTGCCCCTCTCAGATCGGGGCCTGGGCTTCTATTCCAATTTGTTCATGGTGCCCAAGAAGTACGGTTCCGTTCGTCCCATTCTGGATCTGAAGTTGCTCAACAGGTTTGTCCGTCCCCGGAAGTTCCGTATGGAAACTCTGCGCTCAGCCATCCATTCACTTCATCAGAGGGACTTCATGACGTCCATAGACATCAAGGATGCTTACCTGCATATTCCAATATTTCTGGCACACCAGAGGTTCCTCAGGTTTGTCGTGGACAATCGGCATTTTCAGTTTGTGGCTCTTCCGTTTAACCTTACCTCGGCTCCAAGGGTTTTTACCAAGGTGTTGGCAGGAGTGATGGCCATCCTCCGAGCCAGGGGTATCCGCATCATGCCCTATCTGGACGATCTTCTCATCATGGCGTCTTCCCTCAGGCGCAGCTGGATACTAGGAATGTGGTGTCCACTCTGGAGAGTTTCGGTTGGGTGATCAACTATCCCAAGTCCTGCCTCACTCCCTCCAGGGTGGTGGAGTTCCTGGGAATGTCTCTGGATACTTCTCAGGCCAGGGTGTTTCTCCCACGAGTTTCTTCTGATTCAGGAATTGACTCAGCGTCTTCTATCCATTCCCTGCCACTCCATCCGGCTGGGGATGCGACTGGTGGGATTGATGGTGGCGTCGTTCGAGGCGGTTCCCTTTGCCCAGTTTCACACAAGGACGCTCCAGCTCCATCTCTTGGCGGTCTGGGACGGGTCCCCGCTGTCATTGGATCAGTCCTTTCTGATGTCCCCCCGGGTGCGGCGTTCCCTTCGGTGGTGGCTAAAACCAAGCAATCTGACGAGGGGCAGATCCTTTCTGACCCCTCATTGGGAGGTGGTCACCACGGATGCCAGCCTGTCAGGTTGGGGGGGATTTTGGAAGGATCTTCAGTTTCAGGGACTGTGGGGGCCTCTGGAGGCTCACGATCCCATCAATGTTCTGGTTCTGTCTCACTTGACTCATCAGTTGCGGGGCCTTCCGGTTCAAGTTCGGTTGGACAATCGGACAGCAGTCGCCTACATCAATCACCAGGGAGGGACTCGCAGCAGGCGTGCCCTCAGGGAAGTGTCCTTGATCCTTGCTTGGGCAGAGAGCAATGTCCCATGCATCTCGGCAGTGTACGTTCTGGGAGTGGAGAACACGGAGGCGGACTCCCTGAGCAGGGGGTCATCTCGCCGGGGGGAATGGTCGCTCAGCCCCAAGGTGTTTCGGTCGCTTTGCCACCGGTGGGGGACTCCGGAGGTGGACCTCTTTTGCCTCTCGTCACAATCACAAGCTTCCGACATTTGCGTCTCTCTCACGGGATCCTCTGGCAGCAGATGCCATGTCTCTGAACTGGAGGGATCTGGGGTTTCTTTACCTGTTCCCTCCGTTTCCCATGGTGGGCAGAGTGGCGCGCAAGCTGGCCCTAGAGGACGCGTCGGCAATCCTGATGGCCCCAAGGTGGCCAAGACAGGTTTGGTTCGCAGATGTGGTAAGGTTGGTGGAGGATCAGTTAGACCTGCCCCTTCTGCCGGATCTGCTCACTCAGGGGTCACTGCTCTACCCCAATTTACCAACGCTGGCTTTGATGGCGTGGTTGCTGAAACCTCCATCTTGAGGGAGGAAGGTCTTTCTGATGCTGTCATTCAGACTCTGGTTAGGGCTAGGAAGCAGTCTTCCTCTGCCATCTATTATAGGACTTGGAGGTCTTATATTGATTGGTGTGAAGTCAGGGCCTTGCCTTGCAGGGTGTTTTCTATCCCTAAGGTTTTGGAATTTCTGCAACATGGTCTGGACCTAGGTTTGTAGGCTGAAGGGGCAGGTTTCTGCCCTGGCGGTTTTCTTTCAAAAGTCTTTTGCTCTTCATCCTCTGGTTAAGACCTTTCCAGGGGGTTACGCATGTGCGGCCTCCTAGGAAGCCTTTGCTCCCAGTTTGGGATTTGAATTTGGTTTTGTCTGCCTTGCAGGGTCCTCCTTTTGAACCTTTGCAGGATATTGCACTTTCTACGCTTACTTTGAAGGTTGTTTCTCTGGTTGCCATCACTTCTGTTCGACGTGTTTCGGAGTTGGCAGCCTTGTCTATTAAGGCTCCTTAATAGAGGCATCAGGACAAGGTTGTTTTCCGCTTCAAGCCAGATTTCCTTCCTAAGGTGGTCTCTGCTTTTCATTTGAATCAGGATATTGTTCTTCCCTCCTTGTGTCCTAAGCCCAGCAATGACAAGGAGAGGGTTTTACATTCTTTGGATGTGGTTCGCTGTGTGAAGTACTATTTGGTGGCTACTTCTCCTTTTCGTAGGACTGACGCCGTTTTTGTGGTGCCCTCTGGGCCCAGGAAGGGTTTGGCTCCTGCCAAGTCTTTCATTAGTAAATGGATTCGCCAGGCCATTGTTGGGGCCTATTCTGCTAAGGGGAAGGTTCCCTCTTTTCGTGTTACTGCTCATTCTACTCGTGCTTTTGGGGCGTCCTGGGCCTTCCAGCACCAGGCTTCTGTTGAGCAAGTTTGTAAGGCTGCTACTTGGTCTTCGGTTCACACTTTTTCCAAGTTTTACAAGGTTGATGTTCGGGCCTCAGCGGATGCTGTTTTTGGCCGCAAAGTTCTGCAAGCTGCAGTGGTTTAAGTTTGTGCCTTGTTGAGTTGTTTTTTGGATCCCCACCCTTTATGGACACTGCTATTGGATGTCCCAAGTGTAATGAATGTCTTGAAGCGGGGTGTGTGACATACTTAGAATAATACCATTTTGTGAATACTCACCTGTAAAATGGGTATTATAAGTATGTCACACACCCCGCTTCACCCTGCCCTTTTGTATTCTGGATCCTTTATATGGTGAACCTTTGTTAGTTTTAATTGGCTTTCCTGGTCTGTTGATCTTACTGCTATCTTTATACTGGGTAATGAGTGGGAGGTCCCAGGTATTTATGGGCCGGGAGGGTCTTGCCTTTTTTTGATATCATCTCTGCAAGATCGCCATCTACAGGTCAGTATACCCAAGTGTAATTAATGTCTTGAAGCGGGGTGTGTGACATATTTATAATACTGATTTTACAGGTGAGTGTTCACAAAATGGTATTTTTCTTCCAGAAGTCCTTTGCTCAGCATTCTCTGATCAGAACTTTTTTCCAGGGGGTTACTCATGTGCGTCCCCCGCGTAAGCCTATGGTGCCTGTTTGGGATTTGAATTTGGTTTTGTCAGCCTTGCAGGGTGCTCCCTTTGAGCCTCTGCAGGATGCTGCCCTGGCCATTCTTACTCTCAAAGTTGTGTTTTTGGTGGCTATCACCTCTTTTAGGCGTGTGTCTGAGTTGGTGGCGCTTTCCATACAGCCCCCTACTATGAGAGACACCAGGACAAGGTGGTGTTCCGCTTCAAGCCAGATTTTCTGCCTAAGGTCGTGTCTGCCTTTCATTTGAATCAGGACATTGTTCTTCCATCATTGTGCCCTAATCCTAGTAATGCTAAGGAGAGGGTCTTGCATTCTTTGGATGTGGTTAGGTGCCTGAAGTACTATCTGGTGGCTACTGCACCTTTCAGAAAATCTGATGCTCTTTTTGTGGTCCCTTCTGGTCCTAGGAAGAGTTTGGCTCATGCCAAGTCTACTATCAGCAAATGGATTCATCAGGCTGTGATTCAGGCCTATTTTGCTAAGCGGAAGAATCCTCCCTTCCGCCTTACTGCTCATTCTACTCGTGCTATTGGTGCCTCTTGGGCTTCTCAGCACCAGGCTTCTGTTGAACAAGTTTGCAAGGCCGCTACTTGGTCTTCCGTTCATACCTTTTCAAAGTTTTACAAGGTTGATGTTAGGGCCTCAGCTGATGCTGCTTTTGGCCGCAAGGTTCTGCAGGCGGCAGTGGTTTAAGCTGTCTGCTGTTACCTTTGGGGGTCCCACCCTACTTTATGGACACTGCTATTGGATGTCCCGAATGTAAGTATTCTATCTGGAGCAGGACGTACTGTATACTAAGAATAATACAATTCTGTGATTACTCACCTGTAGAATTGGTATTATGAGTATACAGTACGTCCTGCTCCACCCACCCTTGGTTTTGCATTATCTTTGAACCCCTGTATGGTGATTATCATTGTTAAAGTTACTAGTTTGGGTTGTTTTAATTCCCCCGGCTTCTTGTTAACTGCTTTTCAATGCTGGGGATTGTGGGAGGTCCCTGGGTATTTGAGGGGCCGGGAGGAGCCTATTTTCGATTTCTCTGCAGTCCAGCGCCATCTGGCGGAGTAGTACCCGAATGTAAGTATTCTATCTGGAGCAGGACGTACTGTATACTCATAATACCAATTTTACAGGTGAGTAATCACAGAATTGTATTTTTCACAGTTTCGCACAAGACCCCATGCAGAAGGTATTGCTAACGATCTGTGATCGAGACACACAGACTGGATCACTCTTTTTTGCGTGACAGTCCTCAGCCTTCTCAGATCGGCAAATGCCTCTTTTTTCCAGTACAGTGGAAGATTATCACCATGGATTCAAATCTATCTGGTTGGGGGGTGTCATGAAGTCAAACGATCCAGGGACATCTGAGTCCGAAAGAGAGCAGACTCCCCATAAATATTTTGGAATTGAGAGTGATTCTATTATCTCTGACATTGGACATCCCATCTGAAGGGGCATCCCGTCCAGATTCAAACAGGCAATCAGACGGTGGTGGTATATATCAACCACCATGGGGGCACCAGAAGCAGTAAAGCCCTCATGGAAGTGAGCTGGATTTTACTTTGGGCCGAGAAACGGGTTCCATGTATCTCGGCTGTACACATATCTGGAGTGGATAACTTGCAGGCCGATCATCCCAGCAGAATGATCCTGCATCAGAGGGAATAGTCTTTCAGTCAGAGGGTTTTTCAATCCTTATGCATGCACTTGGGGATTCCGGATATCTCTTTGCATCATGGCACAATCGGAAGGTTTCAAAGTTTATGTCCCGTTTAGGGATCCTCTAACAATAGCAACAGATGCCCTGACACTTTAGTGGTCAGCATTCAAGCTTCTTTATGCATTCCCTCCAATTCCACTACTGGGTCGAGTAGTAAGGATTTCAGAGGGCAACCCGTGGAGGATACCAGATGATCCAGATCTTCTTACACAGGGGCCTCTAAGGCATCCCAAATCACGAGTTCTGGCTTGGATGGCCTGGCTATTCAACCCTTTATCTTGGGGGGTTTTCTGTAGTCATCCAGACTATGATACAGGCCAGGAAGAGGTCTTCATCAATGATCTACTATAGAGTCTGGCAAGCATTTATCGCTTGGTGTGAATCCAGAGGGTTCGCTGGTAGAACTTATTCTGTTAGGTTAATGGATTTGGTTGTAGCACACTGTACTCTGATAACATCAAAGATAAAGGGTAAAGGTTAAGGGTTCAAACACCTCAGAGGTGTCTCCGCTTATTACACCAAACTATACAGAATATATTGGAACAGTGAGGTAATGAACACCAAGAAAAAAGTTATGCATGAAAATTCATGATTTTTAATGCTCATAAATTGTGGTATACATGCGTGCAGGCTATATACAGTGAAATTTACAGATTCTATGAGACACTAGAAAAAGTACATATATAGCATTAGGCTGTTATGTGACTCCTTTGGCTTTATTGACCATTTAGCTCCACCTATAAGGAAACGCCCACCTATACCTGTCACACATTATGCCCTGAACTGTCACTGGCACATGCCATTGTGATGGTTTGAAACGGGCGTACATATGGCCGCCATCTTGGTTGTGGCATAGCTGACGCTTGAAGACCTGTTTTGACTCCGGCCATCTTGGATGTGGCACGCTGCTGCCTTAATATTCTTAGTATGTCACACACCCCGCTTCAAGATATCCATAACATGTGGGTAATACCGACCTGAAGAGGGCGTTCCTGCAGAGATGATAGCAAAAAGAAAGCCCCTCCCTGATCCATAAATACCTGGGACCTCCCACTCATCACCCAGTTTTCCATCTCTGCAGACGGCGAGCAAGTCAGAAGATGATGGCTCCTCCTTGCACAGGGGGATTTAAGGTAGCCGGGATGATTCCCGGCCCGCTACTTATTTATTTCCGTTTGGACCCTTTTTTTCCTAGAATCCATATGCCTCCCAGCTTTGGCTGTGGGTCCAGGCGAGGGTATTTCAGCACCTTAGGTGCTCAGGAGCAACGCTCCACCGTGAGACCCTATACAAGAGGGTAGGCGGTTACACCGGGTTGGTGACCCCGGTTTGGGATGCCCTGTCCCTTAGTTTAACCTTGAATGGCCCTCCCAGGATCCCTTTTCCGCAGTGGGGATGGGGGGTGTGGGTCCCTTCTTTTCTACTCTCTAGCACGTTTTTAACCCTTTCTGTCTTTGACTGATTTTAGTGTGTGTGTTTCACTTTAAATGTCTTTATTTCACCGCCGCTGCCGTTCTTGAGGAGGCCTCTGTGTGGTGCTGGGCCTGTCTCCTTTGCCTCATAAAATGGCGGAGGTAGTTACCTCACGCACTGTGAAGATGACCATTTAGTTGGGGGGGGCGGGGCCGGACCGTCGGCACGGGGCCGGGGTCCCTCCCTCCTGGTATGTCTGCTGCGGTGCTTGGTGCATACTTTTTTGCTGTTGTTCCACCGGCCGGGCGCCGCGGCCGCACATAACGCTGCGGCGCCGGCCGGTTTTTGGCGCTTCTTCCTGAGGACATTCTCCTCACGATTGTCCTGGGGGCGGGGCCGGTGTTGCGGCGCGTCACCGCTGCCCACCCCCATCTATTCCTGGCGCCACTGAGGAGCTCTTGCCTTGCGTAGGGGGGGGGCGGTGCTTGGCGTCCCGCGCGTCCCGCGCTGACCACGCCCCCTTCTTCTCTTCCTGTCAGCAAGCCTCTTCCTCACGGTCACCATTCAAGCTCCCGCGGTTCTGTGAGTGGCCTGTGGCCCCCCCTCTTCCACATCCTCTGTTGTGTACTTGTGTCCTTTTGTTTCCCATTGCCTTATATCCCGTTTTCTGTGTCTTTCAGGCGGAGGTTTTCAGGAGGATCTCCATTAGCATTAGGGGGTCTCTCCCGATCCTTGATCTCTGGGTTCATTTATTGCACATAAATCCTCCCACTCGGGACATTAAAGGGGCATCCCGGGTTGTCTAAGTGGCGTAATTCCCTGGGTCATAGCGACTATTTTAAAAAGTTCACCTTATGGAGGCATCCCCGGATACTGGGCTCGGGGCCCCTTCGGGGCATCCCCGGAAGTGTGTGTTGTGTGGGGTATCCATTACTGGGGACGATGTACTTCTGTGTATACCATGTGCACAGCAAACTATTACGCGGCAGTCCGAACCCCAGGCGTCTGGGTCAGCACCGCCGGTCGCTTCATCTCCCCCTCCCGTCTTGACACGCACCCCGTGTGACGTCGTCATGGGCAGGGAGCTGCAATCTGAGATGTGCGCCAGATTGGCTAACCTTGAAAAAATTATCTCCAGCTCGGTCGCCCGTAAGGCTCCGACTAAGAGGAAGCATTTGTCGCCGGCTCCGCTGGTGGAGGACCATGAGGATGTTAATAATCTGGATTGGTCTGATTATTCCCCGCTAGAGGAAGGGGAGGTTTATGAGGATTCTGATATTTCGGACGATGAGCAGTCCTTTGGCGCTGATGCCGAGCTTGGTGACTTGGGGAGATCCTCGGATACTCCTCACGCTCTGGCTCTGATGTTGGGGGTTCTGAATATTTCCCCTCCCGAGGAGGTGTCTCAGCAGAAGGGTGAATTGTTTGTGGAATCCAGGCCGCGCTTGGACTTTCCTACACAAAGGCATTTTGACAAAATTATTACTTAGGAATGGGACAGGCCGGCTCGGCTCCCTGGCATCCCTCAGGGGTGGGATAAGAAATATCCCTTCCCTTCGGAGGCGGTTAAGCGCTGTGCATCTCCCCCCGAGGTGGATGCACCGGTTTTGGGGTTGTCCAACTCCTCGGTTTTGAATAGACCTGATTGTTCCACCCTCAAGGATGGAGAGGATAAACGTATTGACCAGATGGCTTGTCATGGTTTTGCTAGCGTTGGGTCAGCCATGCGGCCTGTTTGCGCTTCGGCGCTAATGGTGTTGGCTGCCAGGTCCGTGGTCAGGGACCTGCTGACTTCTTCCGGGCTTCGTCCTGGTAGTGCCGAGTTCCTTAGCCTTAAACGGTGTGAGTTATTTTTATCCTTTGTGTTAACAGCCTTGGATGACACTTTGATGATGTGTGGTAGGACATCGGCGCTGCTGGTGACTATTCGGCGGTCGGTGTGGCTGCGCCAGTGGGCGGTCGATTTTATGTCCAAGAAGTCACTGACGGCTCTACCTTTTGTTGGATTACGGCTCTTTGGAGAGACATTGGACTCTGTCACCAAGGGTGGTAGGTTACCTCAACGCAAGAAACGCCGCCGCCCCTTTCGGGGGGCGCCTTCTTTTACCCCCTCCTTTCGTGGGGCCAGATCTGGCAGGGGGTTTGCATTCCCCTCTTCCAGAGGAGATTCTGGGGGCAGAGGTCGTGCCCGTCCAGGATACAGTTGGGGCTCTAAGCCCAAGCCAGCCACTAAGCCGGCTCAGCAATGAGGGGGCGCCCTCACCCATGCGGGTGGGGGGACGGCTGCGACACTTCTCCCAGATCTGGGATCAAGAGGTCTCGGACAGATGGATCAGGGAAGTGGTGTCTTCCGGTTACAAGCTGGAGTTCGAGCTCCGCCCCCCTTCCAGATTTTTCAGGTCTCGGATGCCTTCGGAACCTCTGGCGGCGCAGGGGCTCCTGTTGGCAGTAGAGAATCTTCTGGACATGGCTGTCATTTGCCCAGTGCCCCCTTCGGACCAGGGCAGGGGTTTTTATTCCAATCTGTTCACGGTACCCAAGAAGGACGGATCGGTCCGGCCCATCTTGGATCTGAAGTTTCTCAACAGGTTCATCCGGCCACGGAAATTCCGCATGGAAACGCTGCGTTCGGCCATTCACTCTCTTCGTCAGGGAGACTTTCTGACGTCCATAGACATCAAGGATGCTTATCTACACGTTCCAATTTTTCCAGCACACCAGAGGTTTCTCAGGTTCGTGGTGGAGGATCGGCATTTTCAGTTTGTGGCACTCCCTTTCGGTCTCACCTCGGCTCCTCGGGTATTCACCAAGGTGTTAGCGGGGGTGATGGCTCTGCTAAGGGTTCAGGGTATCCGCATTGTGCCCTATTTGGACGATCTTCTGATCATGGCCTCTTCTTTCAACCAAGCGGAGTTGGACACCAGAGTGGTGGTGTCCACTCTGGAGAGGTTCGGTTGGGTGGTCAACCACCCCAAGTCTTCTCTTTCTCCGTCCAGAGTAGTGACCTTTCTGGGAATGTCTCTGGACACTTCGCAGGCCAGGGTGTTTCTGCCCCAGGCCAAGATTCTTTTGATTCAGGAGTTAGTTCGGCTTCTCTTGTCGGCCCCTCGTCCAGCCATCCGTCTAGGGATGAGGCTGGTGGGGTTAATGGTGGCCTCATTCGAGGCGGTTCCCTTTGCGCAGTTTCATACAAGGACGCTTCAGCTTTATCTGTTGAAGGTTTGGGACAGGTCTCCTCTATCGTTGGATCAGTCCTTCCTGATGACTCCCCGAGTTCGTCGATCCCTGCAATGGTGGCTGGGGTCAGTCAATCTGTTGAAGGGCAGATCTTTTCTGGCCCCGTGCTGGGAAACAGTCACCACGGATGCCAGTCTGTCAGGTTGGGGGGGTGTTTGGAAGGACCTCCAGTTTCAGGGTCTGTGGGGCCCGCAGGAGGCTCACGAGCCCATCAATGTTCTGGAGTTGGGAGCCATCAGGCTGGTTCTGTTTCGCTTGACTCATCAGTTGCGGGGCCTGCCTGTTCAGGTCCGGTCGGACAACCGGACGGCGGTTGCTTACATCAATCACCAGGGGGGGACTCGCAGCAGGAGTGCCCTCAGGGAAGTGTCTTTGATTCTGGACTGGGCGGAGAGCCACGTCCCGTGTATCTCAGCAGTCTACATTCCGGGAGTGGAGAACACGGAGGCGGACTCTCTGAGCAGGGCCTCCTCTCGTCAGGGGGAGTGGTCTCTCAGTCCGAAGGTGTTTTGTTTGATCTGTCTCAGGTGGGGGTTCCCAGCGGTGGACCTCTTTGCCTCTCGTCACAATCACAAGCTTCCGGTCTTTGTGTCTCTCTCGCAGGATCCTCTGGCGGTGGATGCCATGTCTCTGAATTGGAGGGATCTGGGGTTTCTTTACCTGTTCCCTCCGTTTCCAATGGTAGCCAGAGTGGTGCGCAAGCTGGCCCTGGAGGGCGCGTTGGCGATTCTGGTGGCACCAAGGTGGCCAAGGCAGGTTTGGTTCGCAGACCTGGTAAGACTGGCAGAGGATCAGTTCGTTCTGCCTCTACTGCCGGACCTGCTCACCCAGGGTCGGCTGCGCTATCCCAATTTACCTTCGCTGGCTTTGACGGCGTGGCTGCTGAAACCGCCATCTTGAAGGAGGAAGGTCTTTCTGACGCGGTGGTTCAGACTCTTATTAGCGCCAGGAAGCGCTCTTCCTCTACTATTTACTATAGGACTTGGAAGTCCTATATTGACTGGTGTGAAAGTAGGTCTTTCTCTTGTCGGGAGTTCTCCATTTCCAGAATCTTGGAGTTTCTTCAACATGGTCTGGATCAGGGGCTTCAACTTTGTACCTTGAAAGGGCAGGTTTCTGCCCTGGCGGTGTTCTTCCAAAGGTCCTTTGCACTTCATCCCTTGGTCAAGACCTTTTTCCAAGGAGTTACGCATGTACGGCCCCCGAGGAAGCCTTTTGTTCCGGTTTGGGATTTGAACCTGGTTCTTTCTGCTCTTCAGGGTCCTCCGTTTGAGCCCTTGAATGAGATTGCTTTGTCTTCACTTACTCAAAAGGTGGCCTTTTTGGTGGCTATCACTTCGGTTAGGCGTGTTTCTGAGTTGGCAGCTTTATCCATTAAAGCTCCGTACTTCGAAAGGCATCAGGACAAGGTTGTCTTTCGTTTCAAGCCGGATTTTCTTCCTAAGGTGGTCTCTGCCTTTCATCTGAATCAGGACATTGTTCTGCCTTCTCTATGTCCTAATCCCAGCAACGACAAGGAAAGGGCGCTGCATTCCTTGGATGTAGTTCGTGTTGTGAAATATTATCTGGTGGTTACGTCTTCCTTTCGTAAGACTGATGCTTTTTTTGTGGTGCCTTTTGGGCCTAGGAAAGGTTTGGCTCCTGCCAAATCTTCCATTAGTAAATGGATTCGTCAGGCCATCATTGGGGCCTATTCTGCCAAGGGGAGGAGTCCCCCTTTTCGTGTTACTGCTCATTCTACTCGTGCGGTTGGAGCGTCCTGGGCTTTTCAGCACCAGGCCTCGGTTGAGCAAGTTTGCAAGGCTGCTACTTGGTCCTCTGTTCACAATTTTTCCAAGTTTTACAAGGTTGATGTTCGGGCCTCAGCGGATGCTGTTTTTGGCCGCAAAGTTCTGCAAGCTGTTGTGGTTTAAGTTGTGCATTGTTGCCTTGTTTTGGATCCCCGCCCTTTTTATGGACACTGCTATTGGATGTCCCACATGTTATGGATATCTTGAAGCGGGGTGTGTGACATACTTAGAATAATACCATTTTGTGAAATACTCACCTGTAAAATGGGTATTATAAGTATGTCACACACCCCGCTTCACCCGCCCCTTTTTGTATTCTGGATCCGTTATATTGTGAACTTTGCGTTGTTATGACTTATAGTTGCCTCTTCCTGGTCCCTTACCTTACTGCTTCTATATACTGGGTGATGAGTGGGAGGTCCCAGGTATTTATGGATCAGGGAGGGGCTTTCTTTTTGCTATCATCTCTGCAGGAACGCCTTCTTCAGGTCGGTATTACCCACATGTTATGGATATCTTGAAGCGGGGTGTGTGACATACTTATAATACCCATTTTACAGGTGAGTATTTCACAAAATGGTATTATTGGGACATACCTCACTGTTCCAATATAGAACTTATTCTGTTCCAAGAATATTGGATTTTTTTCAGAAGGGTCTTGATGAAGGTTTTGAATTAAGTACTTTAGGGACAGATATCTGCTTTATCTATCTTAAAACCCATTGCTGAGAATAAATGTATCAGAGCTTTTGTATGGGGAGTCGCTCATGTGGGGCCTCCTTGTAAGCCACTTCTACAGGTTTGGGACCTGAACTTTGTTTTATCAGCTCTTCAGGGTTCTCCTTTTGAACCATTGGCAGATGCGTCATTAAGTTTGACTCTTATGGTTATTTTTTTAGTGGCAATAACTTCAGTAAGGAGGGTTTCTGAATTAGCAGCCTTATTAGTTAAGTCTCCTTATTTAGTGTTACATAAGGGCAAGGCCGTCTTCTGCTTTAAACAGCATTTTCTTCCCAAAGTGGTTTTCTCCTTTTCATCTTAATGAAGAGTTGTTTTTTTGCCTTGTGTCCTGCTCCAGTGTCCGAAAGGGTTCTTCACTCGCTGGATGTAGTGTAGTGTAGTAAACCATATATTCCCTGAAAGTACACATGTTAAGAGTATCCAGCTTGTTGTAGTAGGCTCACCTTTTTGGAAGTAATCCCTCGAATTCTTAGGTTGCACAGGGTTTCCCTAAAAAAAGAATAAAAAAACTGAATAAATAACGACATGTTTTCCTAAAATATCAATATGCAAACAAGAAAAAACAAGCTAAATCTGAAAGAGCAAGGTCCCCCGAGCAGAACAATACCCAACATGCATAGGTACTATTAACCCTTTTAATTGCCAGCCTACTTGATGTTTTGTCACCCTCTGTTGACAGGTCATTTTTCCCCATTCTGCGCCATGTTTAATCGTGATTTTTGCCGGAATTTCTAGGAAAATTATAGATATATATTTTGTAGCAGAGTTTAGGCTTTAACATAAAATGTCTTGTTTGTAATTTTTCTACTGTTTTTTTAATATTTTTGTGTATGGTGATTGTTATCATTGTTATAAGATACTCTTTGTAGTGTGTTTCGGTTCTGACACCCTTCTCCTCATTGTGTCTTTAAGACGGGTGAATCCATTGGCTTCTCCCGGCTTGGTGTAATTGATAGTCGGGCCCAGTATGTTATAAGTTACCAGTTTTTGGGTGGTTAAATTCTCCCGGTTTCTTGTTCACTGCTTTTCAATGCTGGGTATTTGAGGGGCCGGGAGGAGCCTGTTTTACATGGCGCTGCACTGCAGAGACATCTGGCGGAGGATAACCGAAGTGTAAGGAATCTATCTGGAGCAGGAAGTACTGTATACTTATAATACCAATTCTACAGGTGAGTATTTCACAGAATTGTATTTTTTCCCTCATCCAGTGTCATACTACTTTCCCCACCTTCATGGTAAGTGAAGAGCACCGAAGCTGGAAATTAAAAGTGCGGTAAGCCAGTATGCCTTTTCTGCCCATATGTGGGCTGTGGTGGGGCATCCACTTCTGGGGAGTAGGTATTTTGTTTATGCCTTCAAGTCATTCACTGTATTTTGAATTGTTTTCAGTAGTTTCTTGTGATATAAGCAGGGCAGCACTTCTGTTTGCAGGTGGCCTAATATGTACTACGGCAGGAGTTAGAAAAGGGTCAATGAGTTTTTATATGCAGCATTCTAAATTGCCCTTGGGAGGTGGGGCATATGAGCATGGTTTGTTGTGTTGGTCTGCTTTGTCATTTTTGACTGTTGTCACACTTTAAGATGTCTATACATTTATCATCTTTGCTGGTGGCAAGACATCGAAGGTATGTAGAATCACCTTTCTGGGCTCTTGATCTCCCTTTTTGTTGACAAGTTTCCATTGCAGGGCGGTATACGTAGGTCTTGGTTCTTATGTTAATAATTTTGAGATGGTTTGCACCCCCCTTTGCACTTTTCGTTCTTTACAAATGTTCTCCTAGCAGGGATATTGATGTACTGTTACTATGTGTATAATAGGAGTTGAGATTTCTTGTCTTTTTGGTCAGAACAGTTTTTTCCCCTTTTGGTCCTGAGTATTGGCCCTCCATTTGGTCTTCATGGTGGGGATGCCCCCACATGAAGTGCTGTACATGTGATACCAAATGCCTAATGGTCTGGTTTAGCAATGGACCAGCAAGCATAAAGCATAAAAAACAAGCATGCAATAGTCTAAAGCGTAGTATACAGTTTTAAAAATAGGCCAACAGTTACAAGGTCACGAAAAATTGCATTTGTGAAAAAATAGAACATTTTAGAAATGGTCCAAAAATGGTTTATACAAAAGATGAGCTTTAAAAAGGGACAATATTTTCTGGCATGTTTATGAATATGCCTAACATTCACACTTTGCACCTGTAGCAAAGCAGCAACTTACTCATTAAATACTAATAAAGCAATTGGCATATGTAATATACTGTAGGTATGCCTGGAATAGCTGCAGATTTATATGTTGAATAATCCATCTGCCCTACATATTTTTGTGCTTCCACAGATCACCATCACAAATCATACATTTTTTTTACTTTGCATCTAAACGACATAAAAACCCATCATGAAAGATTTGTATGTAACCTGCTTGTATTAAATAAATGCATATACAGCATATAATATGTAACTTTTTTTATTCAAGTATGCAGCACGTCCTGCTCCATTAATGATTCATAACAACTGGGATATAGTCCACAAGAGGGCGCTTTACTGCAGAGATGGCAAAAAAGAGGCCCCTCTCGGTCCATATATACCCGGGACCTCCCACTAATACCCTAGTTTCTTCTCTGCAGAGCGCTGCGAAGGTCAAGATGATGGCTTCTCTCCTCGCAGGTAAGCTGGGCTGCACAGCCCCTGGCCCTGTGTTCTATTCCCACCAGTTCCACCTTAACTTGCCTCCCAGCCTTGGCTGCGTGGTCGGGTGATGGTAGGCAGCACCTATTAGAGGTGTTTTACTGGAGATTGCTCCACCGCAAATGCCCCACCAAAGGGTAGGCGGCACAGGTTTGATGAGCCTGTTTTTGGGATGCCCCGTCCGCTTTAGCCCTCCCTCACATGTCCCAAATGTGATTAAGGCTTCTACTTCCCCCTTCTCACGTTTGCCCTGTTTGTGGGGGGGGGGGGAGGGGTGTGTGTGAGTGATTGCTCTGCTCTGTAAACTTGGTATGCCTTGTGACACTGTAGGATCGCTCTGGCAGTGTGCTCAGCGTTTCCCCCTCTGCTCCTGTGTGAGTGATTGCTTTGCGCTGCAAACTCGGTATGTGTTGTGACAATGTATGATCACGCTGGCAGTGTGCTCAGCATTTTCCCCTTCTCCTCCTGTGTGCTCGTTTGAATGGCCCGCGCGCTCGGCGGCGTCCATGGGGCGGTGTCCTCACAAGGGGCTGGCTGCACGCTGATTGGTTGAGGGGTGGCCTGTCTGTGGCCTGTCTTCGGCCTGTCCCCGCGTTCCGGGGGGGCGTGGCCTAGCGCTCGGCACGTTCTAACAGTGGCCCGCCCCTCCTGAGCCTCTCAGCGCCATCTTGTCCCTGCGGTCTGGTAGAGTGTAAGCTCTTCGGCGTCCGTGAGTGCCCTCATCGGGCCTGTTTTTGATCTGTTTTTCATATATTGTGTATATTATTATGATTGAGTGTCTTTAGGCGGGACAAACTAATTAGAGGTTTCTCCCTGTCCTGTGCCCTATATTAGTCCTATTGGCATTATTAGATGCTTAATTATTAATAGTAATTTATTAAATCCTCCCACTAGCGGACATTTAAGGGGCATCCCGGGTCATAGTGACACCAAAAATTCATCATGGAGGCTTCACAGGATGTTGTGCTCGGGGGGGCCCATCGGGGCAAGCCCGGCTGTGTGTGGGGCATCCAATGTGAGCGATGATATGCGGGTCTGTGTACCCGGTGCCCAGCAGGCGCTTGCGCAGCACTCGGGGCTGCATTTATCTGGGTCTGCACCCAACGTGTCTTCCCCCACACCCCCTCGCTTATGACTCCGAGTGAGATTGACACTAGTGGAGAGTCTCAACCTGATGTTTATACCAGGCTGGCCAACATTGAGAGACTGATTACTAGCTCTGCGGGCCGTAAGGCCTCAGCTAAAAGACGGCACTTGGCGCCTGCTGCGCCGGCCTTTCCCATGGAGCAGGATGATTTCCTTGATTTGTCGGTCTATACCCCTCTAGAGCAAGGGGAGTTATTCTCAGATTCAGATGTTTCTGATGATCAGCATTACCTTGGTGCTAATGCCGGCTCAGAGCATTGGGGTGCGGATGACACTTTTTGAAGTACTCTCCATTTCCCTTCCTGCAGCGGCACCTAAGCAGCAGGGGGAATTGTTTGGTACCGTAAAACCACGTTTGGAATTTCCAGAACTGACGCATTTTAATAATCTGGTTCTCAAGGAATGGGAGCGGCCTAGCCGGCTCCCCGGTATCCCTAAGGGGTGGGATAAGAGGTATCTTTTCCCCTCGGATGTGGTCAGATGTTGGTCATCTCCCCCAGAGGTGGATGCCCCTGTGTTGGGGTTGTCCAACACTTCTGTGGTGCATTCCCCGGATTCCACTACCTTGAAGGATGGTGAGGACCGACGTATTGACCAGCTGGCTTCCCACGCCTTTGCCTGTGGGGGTTCTGCCTTGCGCCCGGTTTGTGCTTCCGCTATTACGGCCGTGGCTATTAGGACTTTGATCAAGGGTCTTCTGGACGGTTCCCATGAGGATCCTTCTACTACCGATTTAGAGCCTTGTCACAATGTGAGATGTTCTTTCTGCCTTAGATGACACCATTTGGAGGTGTAGCAGGACCTCGCCTCTGGTTGTCTCTATCCGCCGATCGGTTTGGCTGCGCCAGTGGGCAGCTGACAATGCTGCTAAGGCGCTCACAGGGCTCCCCTTTAAGGGGCTGCGCCTTTTTGGTGTTCGTTTGGACCTTTTTGCAAAGTGTCCCAACACAAAAAGCAGCCGAGACCCTTTCGGGGCTCCGGGTCCTTCACTCCCTCCTTTCGCGGAGCCGGGGCCCGGATCCTCCTGGGGCTCCAAACCCAAATCTGCTGCCAAGGCCACTCAGCCATGAAGGGGCGCCCTCACCCTTGCGGGTGGGGGGGACGGCTGCTGCTCTTTGCTCGGGTCTGGGCTCAACAAGTCTCAGACAATTGGGTTCTGGAGGTTGTCTCCTCCGGATACAAGCTGGAGTTCGCGGACTGGCCTCCAAGACTCCTCGGGTCCAGGGTTCCTGCGGACCCTCGGGCAGCTGGGGGTCTTTTTCTGGCGTTACAAAACCTCTTGGCCATGGGAGTCGGTTCAGACCCATCCTGGACCTAAAGCTTCTCAACAGGTCATCAGGACCAGACGTTCTCGCATGGAAACTCTACACTCCTGCGCCCTGGGGACTTCATGACTTCAGTAGACATCAAGGATGCTTTCCTTCATGTGCCGGTCTTCCCAGGGCACCAGCGGTTCCCCAGGTTCGCAGTAGAGGAACAATGCTACCAATTTGTGGCACTTCCCTTCGGTCTCACCTCTGCCCCCAGAGTGTTCACCAAGGTGCTATTGGGCATGATGGCCCTTCTCAGAGCCCGGGGTATTCGCATTCTTCCTTATCTGGACGACCGTCTCATTATGTCCTTTTCACTCCAGCAGGCCAGTATTTTCCTTCCTCAGCAGAAGGTGGACTCTTTTCAAGCTCTGGTTCATTTCTTGCTGTCCAGCCCTCATCCCTCCATCCGGTAAGGGATGCAATTGGTGGGACAGATGGTGGCCTGCTTCAAGGCTGCCCCTTATGCTCTATTTCACATGAGATCCCTTCAGCTCCTCCTTCTGTCAGTCTGGGAAAAGTGTCCCCTGTCTCTGGATCAGGCCTTTGCTCTATCTCCTCTGGTCGGCGGTCCCTCCTGTGGTGGCGGGACTCGAGTAATTTTCTGGGGGGCAGGTCATTTCTGACACCATGTTGGGAGACGATCACTACGGATGCCAGTTTGTCAGGTTGGGGGGGCTACAGTAGAGCCCTCCAATTCTAGGGGCTGTGGGGCCCTCAGGAGGCCCACGCCCCCATCAATGTTCTGGAGCTGAGGGCGGTTCGGTTGGTGCTGGCGCCTCACCTCCAGGACCTGCCGGTTCAGGTTCGCTCCGACAACCGGACTGCGGTCGCCTACATCAATCAGGGCGGGACTCGGAGCAAGAGTGCCCTCCGGGAGGTGTCGTTGATCTTGTCTTGGGCCGAGGACAATGTCCCGTGCATCTCTGCGGTTTACATTCCGGGAGCGGAGAATCTGGAAGCGGATTCCCTGAGCAGGGGGGCCTCTTGCCGGGGAGAATGGTCCTTCAACAGCAAGGTCTTCCTATCTCTTTGTCACAGGTGGGGGATGCCGGACGTGGATCTGTTTGCTTCTCGCCACAATCACAAGCTACCAGCATTTGTCTCACTGTCCCAGGATCCACTGGCTCTGGCGGTGGATGCCCTGTCTCTGTCCTGGCAGGGGTTTGGTCTCCTGTACCTCTTCCCTCCCTTTCCCCTTCTGAGCAAGGTTCTGCGCAAGCTGATTCAGGAAAGGGTGCTAGCTGTTCTGGTGGCCCCCAGGTGGCCAAGACAGGTGTGGTTCGCAGACGTCGTGCAGCTGGCAGTGGATCAGTACCCTCTGCCCCTGGTTCCGGATCTTCTCACTCAAGGACGACTCTGTTACCCCAATTTACAAACGCTGGCTTTGACTGCTTGGCTGCTGAAACCTCCATCCTAAGGGAGAAAGGTCTGTCGGATTCGGTTGTTCAGACTCTTGTCAGGGCTAGGAAGAAATCCTCTTCTACCATCTACTATAGGACCGGGCGGACCTACATTGACTGGTGTGAGGCTATGGCCTTTCCCTGTCGGGTGTTCTCTATCCCTCGGATACTGGAGTTCCTTCAACATGGTCTGGATTTGGGTTTTCAGTTCAGCACTCTGAAGGGGCTCGTCTCCGCCTTGGCTGTTTCCCTCCGGAGGTCCTTTGTTCTTCATCCTCTGGTCAAGACTTTCTTCTAGGGGGTCACTCGTGTGCCCTCCCCGCAAACCCATGCTACCGGTCTTTAGGGTCCTCCATTTGAGCCTGTGCATGAGGCTGCGCTGTTTATTCTTACTTGGAAGGTTGCCTTCTTGGTGGCTATCACCTCTGTCCGGCGTGTTTCTGAGTTGGCGGCTCTGTCTATTCAGGCCCCCTACTTTGAGAGACACCAGGACAAGGTGGTTTTCTGCTTTAAACCCGACTTCTTGCCTAAGGTTGTCTCTGCCTTCCACCTCAATCAGGACATTGTGCTTCCTTCTTTGTGCCCTAATCCTGGTGAGGACAAGGAGAGGGCCTTGCATTTTCTGGACATTGTCAGGAATTTGAAATACTACCTGGTGGCTACAGCGCCTTTCAGAAAAACGGACGCCTCGCTTGTGGTACCCTCGGTTCCCAGGAAGGGTTTGGCTCCGGTTAAGTCTTATTTTAGTAAATGGTTTTGTTAGGGCCTATTTTGGTAAGGGGAAGGATCTTCCTTTCCAAGTCACTGCTCGTTTACCCGTGCTGTTGGGGCTTCTTGGGCCTTTCAGCACCAGGCTTCTGTTGAACAGGTTTGTAAGGCTGCTACTTGGTCTTCTGTTCATACCTTTTCTAAGTTTTACAAGGTTGATGTTCGGGCCTCAGCGGATGCTGTTTTTGGCCGCAAGGTTCTGCAGGCGGCAGTGGTTTGAACTGCGCCTTGTTGCCTTTTGGGATCCCCACCCGTTTGTTGGACACTGCTATTGGATGTCCAAGTTGTTATGAATCATTACTGTAGCAGGACGTGCTGCATACTTGGAATACAATTCTGTGAATACTCACCTTGTAGAATTGTTATAAGTATGCAGCACGTCCTGCTCCATCCCACCCTGAGTACTTATTCTTGGATCCTCTATATTGTGATTGATTCCTTGTTAAAATTGTTGCATTTGTTATTGGCTTCTCCTGGTTCCCTTACTGCTGTTTTATACTGGGGAATTAGTGGGAGGTCCCGGGTATATATGGACTGGGTGGGGCCTCTTTTTTGCCATCTCTGCAGTAAAGCGCCCTCTTGTGGCTATATCCCAGTTGTTATGAATCATTACTGGAGCAGGACGTGCTGCATACTTATAATAACCATTCTACAAGGTGAGTATTCACAGAATTGTATTTTTTTTATTTTTCAAGGTGTCCTATGCTCGTCCAAGTTCAGCTTCTATTCGGGATGCAAATCTCTATGTGAGTGGACTTCCAAAAACAATGACCCAGAAGGAACTAGAACAGTTGTTTTCTCAGTATGGTCGCATTATTACATCTCGCATATTAGTTGACCAAGTAACTGGTAAGTTGTGGCTTTTTTATACTTTAAATCATATCAACAGTTTAAGATTGTTAAATACAGTAATCGTTCCTACAGAGTCTAGCGAAGTGGTTATATGCGGGCCTAGAAAATGCAATTATGTGTTGGAACTTAAATACGGGTCCTAAAATCCTGGTTTCTAAGTGTTAATATTTAAATGCATCCATTGCTTTTTCATAAATGTGATAAACCTGCTTTTACCGAAACGGACACTATTTGCAGATTTGCCCAGATGCAAATGGTTGTAATCTCCGCTGTAGAAAGGGACGGCAAGATAGAAAAAAAATTAGCTCCTCCTGGCCTATGTAGGGCAGGCTGTGGCAGGATCTCCTCAGTTCTTTTCTTGCAGTCGCTAGGGACTGTGAAGATGTCTGCATTTTATTTTTTTTAGTTAGTGCTGACTGGGAGTTGGGGCTTCGACTCTGTCTCCTAGCCCCGCCACCAGTTGCAGCCGTTCCTGGGGCCCCCTATTAGATGCCTGAAGTAGGTTCCTAAGCCAATAGTGTGGGAGCGCGCATGGGTTCAGGTAAGCATGCCATTGATGGGGTTATTCTAAGCATTCAGTACGTCCTGCTCCAATATAATACTTACACGTGGGTAATCCTCCGCCAGAGGGCGCTGTTCACTGCAGACATGCAAAAACAGGCTCCTCCCGGCCCTTCATATACCCGGGGACCTCCCACAAATCCCCAGATTTCTCTGCAGTGCTGACTGCGAAGACATGAAGTATCAACTCTCTCGCAGGTGAGCGGGGCTTTTACAGCCTGCGGCCCTGCAGGACTATTACCACCCGTCCTCTTCGATAAGGATGTGCCTCCCAGCCTGGGCTGCGCTGGTCGAGTGAAGGTAGGCAGCACCTCGTGTGCTCACGGAGCTACGCTCCACCGCAATCCCCCACCATAGGGTAGGCGGTTTATGCCGATGGTGAGCCTCCAATAGATGCCCCTCCCGCATTGTTGCCCGTGCCCCTCATAGCGATGAACCCTGGGTGTAGGTCCGCTTCTCCCTCGCTTCCTCCCGTAGCTCGGGGGAAAAGAAAGGGGGGGGTATGTGTGTGGCGGTCCCAGCGTAATGTTAACACGTTTATGACCATTGACTTTTTATTTAAACTTGGGTGTCAGTGCCGCGCTCCTTGCTCCACTTAAACCTTGTCTGGTTGTGCGCGTGTGTCTCCTTTCATTACACGAAGTGTGCAGCCCGGGCGGCAGCATCATTCTCTAGTGTTGAGAGCAATCTCCTTAATTACACTCTGTATGTGTGTCCTATCCACTACTGTCATTGACGTTGCGCTGGTTAGAGCTTCGCGCTCTTTGGGGCAGGCGAGGACTTGGCATGACGCGCCCCGCGTCACGGCCAGATCAGGCCCGCCCCTCGAGGTTCGCTTGACGCCATTTTGACGGTCTTCGTGCGCGTGGTTGCGATCCGCCTCCTCATGTAAGTGCCCTCCCGGGCGGTTTTTGTTCCTATGATTTTTTATTCAGCTGCGCATGGCACTGACACCCCCCTCTTATCCCCTTTATGTCTTTCAGACGCCGAGGTTTCGGTGGCTTCTCCCGGCCGGACATATATTATAGCGGGTTCACATAAAAAATCCTCCCACATTCCTAGCGGGTCTTGGGGCATCCAGGGTTGCCTATTGCGTAAATCCTGCTCAGATGATCACCATATGGAGGCATCTCAGAATTATGTACCCGGGGTCCCTCGGGGACATAACCGGCTGTGTACAGTGTGTAGTCAGCCCCATGCTGATGCTGAAAGAGCACGGGTCTGCGGACCGTGTGCTGAACAGGCACTGACCCTGCAATCAGGTTTGCCAGTGGCTGCACCTCACTTCAATACACCCGTCTCCCCGGACCTAAATCTCACTCCTGATGAGTCTCACTCGAGCGGGGATGACCAGCAAGTCGTGCCGCGCAGGCTGCCTACGGCTGAGCAGGTGCTGTCTAGTTTGGCGGAGCGCTTGTGCCCTGGAAAGAAGCAGTCCCTGATGCCTCCTGGTTCTCCGGTTCCTAATGATACTGATGAATCTGCTGCTATGCAGGACCTTGATCCTTCTGATGAAGGTGAGCTATTCTCCGATTCGGGCTCCTCGGATGAGATGCCCTGGAGCCGTGATGATTCTGGGCCCGGTTCTTGGGGCCTGTGTGACACAGATGAACTACTTATTAAGATCTTTGAGGTTTTGTTAATCTACCCTCCTGGAGAGGCTCCCAAGCCCCTAAGAAGGAGAGTTTCCACACGGCGCCGCCGCGCTTGGAATTCCTGGAACAGGAGCATTTCCAGAATCGTATACCCAAAGAATGGGAATTGCCTTGTAAACTTAAAGGGGTCCCAGGGGTCTGGGATTTGAAGTACCCTTTCCCTCCTGATGTGGTTAACTTTTGGTCAGCACCTCCTGTGGTGGATGCACCGATTATAGGGGTTACTAATCCCCCCTTCATGACTGCTCCTTATTACCGTACCCTTCGGGATGCTGAGGACCGGCGCATTGACAGACTGACTTCCCACGCCTTTTCGTGTGCAGGGACGGCTCTGCACCCGGTCTGTGCCGCGGCCATCACTTCGGTGGCCGCAAGGACTCTCATTAGAAAACTACTTGATCACCTACCTGAGGACCTCCCCTGGGAGGTCTTTAATGTGATGTGTTTGGGAGGTTTATCCTCTCAGTGCTGGATGACACCATTAAGATGTGTGCTAGAACCTCTGCCCTTGTGGTAGCTATTCGCCGCCTGGTCTGGTTGCGACAGTGGGGTGCTGACGATGATACGAAAAAGGCTCTCACTGGCCTTCCTTTCAGAGGACGGCGTCTATTTGGGACCCGTTTGGACCTTTTTGGAAAAAAGGGTAAGGCACCCCTACGCAGAAGGCTGTCTCGGCCTCCTCTGGGCACGAACACGAACAAACACGAACCTGAGGTGTGCTTCCAACTTTTCGGAGTGGATTTCCACCATGGGGTGGGCAGGCAACGCCCTGGGCCGTCTGGCAGGGCAAAGTCCAAATCTGCCAAGATTTCCCAAGCATGAAGGGACGCCCTCGCCCTTCTGGGCGAGGGGACTGCCACAGCACCTGACTCCTATCTGGGAGCGTATCTTCTCCTTCTGGTGGTTCCAGGTGGTAGTTCCCCTGAACACAGGATAAAATTTGCTGGGCGGTCCCTCTCAGAGGTTGTCATGGTGCTTCTAGCCCCTGTTTTCCCCTCAGGAGTTGGTGCAGGAGGTACTCGGCCTGCAGGGTCTGGGCTTACTTGCAGGTTGCCCTTAACAGAATGGGGCGATGGCCTCTATGTTAACCTTTCTATTTCCCTCAAAATGATGAGGCAGTCTGGGCCATGCTGGCCTATGGTAGGCTTGGCAATTCTACACTCACAGGTAGTCCCTGTATGATATCTCTGTCTTGGGACACAGGCGCCCTGTGCAAGGGGGGCTTCTGGCCTCCTGTGGAGTTCTAGATCCTTTTAGTTCCCCCTGTGTCTTCTGGACACCAAGACGTTTACTAGTCAGTGTTGAAGGACCAACCCTGCGGATTGGGGCCTTGTTTTTGGCCTCTCTTCCACTCCCAGGCTACTCGCCAAGGCGCGGATGGGGGTGATGTCTCGGACATGCCTGTGGGGCATCCGCACTAGGACCTACCGGATCGTCCTTCCTTACTTCCCAATCTCTACGTCAGGCCGAGTGGGTTAGTCGGCCGGCGGTGTCCTCTGGGAGTTATTTGGATGGGTGCTCAGTCACCTCAATCCCTCATGGTCCCTTATTCGCTATCGCCATTCCTTGGATTCGGTTCAGGCTTGAGCCTTCTTCCTTGGCAATAAGTGGACTCCTGGTCACAGGGGCTCTGTCCCTCTTTGCTGACACCTTACTTTCACCAGGCAGGATTGCAGCTGGTGGGCCCGTTGGTGGCGTATCAGATGATGTCCCTTATATACAGAGCCCTTGGGCTCTTCGGCACAGTAGGTTATTGATCCTAGATGGGGTTCCAGCACCTCTGGAGCTAGGTCTGTGCTCATTCCCCCTTGGTACGGTGGTTCCTCTTGAGCTGGTTACATTCAAGGACCTTGTCAGGGGGCACCCCCTTCTTTGCTTGCATCTTCCTGTGAATGGTCACCTTGGTGCCAAGTCTCGCAGGTTGGCGGGGGGGGGGATTTTCTTCCAAAACCCCCCCACGGTTCCTAGGTAGGGTCCCTTAGAGGGTCCATCTTACCTACTATTTTGTTAAAACAGTGAGCCTTCAGTTGGCTCTATCTTGCTGGACTTCTCCTCTTGATTCTTGGCCTGTCGGAGGACAGTGGTTTTTTAATTGGTCTGGAACTTGAAGCAGGATGATTCTCCTAGAAGGTTTCTGATCCTGATCTAGGTGGGGGTCTACGTTCCCGGCACCTCAGTGGTATTTGCTGCAATGGATGTCCTTCAGTGGCAGGTTGTGCTATCCTGGTGTCCCTCTGAGAGCCAACTAGGATGGCTCTGTTGGGTCTCGTTAATATCACAGGGGCTCTGCCCTTGTTTTTACTGCCCCAAATTATTCTGACTCTGGTCATGGGGGCTTAGTAATTTTATGTCTGGACATTCTATTTTATGTGTCTTCTCTTCATTCACCCTGCTATGTGGAGTTCTGCGCAAGATTGCGCTGATAAGGGGACCCGTGATACTTATCGGTTACCCATATTGATTGGCGTGAGTCTTGGTCTCTCCCCTGTTGGACGTTATCTGTTCCCAGGGTTCTAGAGTTGTTACAGCATGGGTTGTGACCGCGCCGACCAATCCCCGCCGACGTCCAAGCGGGTGACAGGAACGTCCAAGCCACCGCCTCCCGCGCGTCACTCTCGGCGCGCCCGCGCCGGCCATTCACAGACGGCCGGCGCGGGCGCGCGCACGTCTAGAGGGGCGCGCGGGAGGCGGCGGATCAGGTAAGGTCTTTTTGGGGTCTTTGGGGGGTTTCACGGTGTGGGAGGTGATCGGCCCGGGAATCTTATAGATTTCCGGGCCTATCACCCCTGGGTGTTGGTCCTCTTTAAGCCCTTTTAGTCTGCCTATGGGCCTGATTCTTATGCTGAAGTAAAGGGGTCTACATTCCCTCAACAGTTGTTGAAGTTTTCCTGGTTGTTCTTGTCCCTTAGGGGGACTGATGCCCCTTGGGGTCTGCGGGCGCCTCCATATGTATGCGCCTGATCTCGTTTGCTTCCAGGGCCTATGCGCCTTTTGGACTGATCTTACTTGGATGGTTAGCCTTCCTGGTCCTGAGTAAAGGTTTCGGCTTCTTGCTGATCCTTGTTCGTGTAGGGGTCAGTATCCCTGCCTGTCTTGCGGGAGACCAGTTTTTCAATTCCCCGTTGGGGAGAGTTCTAAGTTTTACCGAGGCTCCTGTTGCATTTGGGCTGGTCAGGCAGTTACTCTGGCCTATTCCTTTAAGGGGAAGAATCTTCCTCTCTTTCTATTCTGTTCTACTTGTGCTTGGGTACCTTTGGCCCTTCAGCACCAGGTTTTCTGTTAAACAGGTTTGCTAGACCGCTGTTGTTTTCTGTTCATACCTTTTCAAAGGTTTTGTTATCAGATTGACGTTAGAGCCTTTGCTAATGTCGTGCTTGGTAGCAAGGTTTGCAGGTGACAGCGCCTTTACTGTCTGCTGTGCCTTTTTTGATGGGGATCCCACCCTACTTTATGGACACTGCTATTGGATGTCCCACGTGTAAGTATTATATTGGAGCAGGACGTACTGTATGCTTAGAATAATACAATTCTGTGAAATACTCACCTGTAGAATTGGTATTATACGCATACAGTATGTCCTGCTCCACCCCACCCTGGTTTTACTTTTTTCTGGATCCCCTGTATGGTGATTGTTATCATTGCTATTGTTACCAGTTTGGTGGTTGGTTTCTCCCGGCTTCTTTTCTCACTGCTTTTCAATGCTGGGGATTTGTGGGAGGTCCCCGGGTATATGAAGGGCCGGGAGGAGCCTGTTTTTGCATGTCTGCAGTGAACAGCGCCCTCTGGCGTAGCATTTCCCACGTGTAAGTATTATATTGGAGCAGGACGTACTGTATGCGTATAATACCAATTCTACAGGTGAGTATTTCACAGAATTGTATTTTTCTGATGTGGAGGACAGGGTGGCTCGATTGGAGAGCATGGTCAGTGGTTTTTGTCAGGGGCATCCCAAGTCTGTCTCTGCCTGCCCAGGTGGGAAGGCTGTGGCCAAACATAGGCATATTCAGATGGAATGCTCGGATTCTAGCTCCTACTTCAAGGACCTATTTAGGGGTTACATAGTTAATACGGTTGAAAAAGGCATGCCTTGTCTTTAGGGAGGATTTTACCTGAAATTGCATTTCCCCATATTTTTTGTATTGGCCATTTATATATTTATACAAGTTAATCATGT
This sequence comes from Gastrophryne carolinensis, assembly GCA_027917425.1. Taxonomy (NCBI): domain Eukaryota; kingdom Metazoa; phylum Chordata; class Amphibia; order Anura; family Microhylidae; genus Gastrophryne; species Gastrophryne carolinensis. The sequence continues at coordinate 364,410,493 of CM051234.1, forward strand.
CAGTCTCCTCTCAAGACTATACAGATTTAATTCTTGTAATCTCTCCTCATAACATAAGATCCTTCATTCCTCTTATTAGTTTGGTGCTCTTCTCTGCACCCTTTCCATAGTCATAGCGTCCTTTCTATGAACAGGTGACCAGAACTGGACAGCAAATTCCAGGTGAGGGCCAATCGGTGCCTTGTAAAGTGGCAAACTTACATCCTTTATCCCTTTCGCTGCCAGCCTACCTGGAGTTTTTGTCACCCTTGTTGCCAGACCATTTTGCACTATTTTGCGCTCCCCATGTTCTAATGTGATTTTTGAAGGGATTTCCCAGGAAAATGATATATTATTTTTTTCAGCATAGTCTGGGCTTTAACATGAAATGTCTTGTTTGTCATTTTTTAGGTGTATTCTCAATATTTTTGGGTGAAATACAATTTGTAGTGTTTTTTTGTTATAAAAAAATGTAAGTTTGTCAATAAAAGCTTATTGCGTGTGAAATCCCAATTTCTCCCGGTTACAGCGGTACCACATATGTATAGGTAGACACTCTTTCCTGCCCAGGAGACTCCCCCAAACTGAAACAGCGCTTTAGGGGATAAAATACAACTATGCAATGCGCTATGCGCACCTTGCAGTTTTTCCAGGAAAACAACCCTTTACATTTGAAATACCCCCAACAAACTATATATTCTCTGGAAGTACACACCTCAAGCTTTCTAGGTGTACCAGGCTTGTTGATGTGGCCATAGCTTTCTGGAAGTAATCCCTCAATGTATTCTTTGATTGCAAAGAGTTTCCCTAAAAAAAGGATAAAAAAGCAGAATCAAAGCCACATTTTCCTAAAAAAACTATATACAAACAAGAAAAAACAAGTTTACTCTGAAAAAGCAACATCCCCCGAACAGAACGATACGCAACATGCATTGCTACCGCCAAGGGAAGAGTTGCCAAACACCCCAAAGTAAAGCATGTGCGTAACGGTAATCTTACTTGAAAATTTCAGCTCTGCAGACAAAGTGCACACCTTGCGATATTTCAACCAAAACAACACAAAGTACACATGTTAAGCTTTCTAAGCGTACCCAGCTTGTTGTAGTGGGCTCATCTTTCTGGAATTAATCCCTCAAAGAATTCTTTGGTTGCGCAGGGTTTCCCTAAAAAATGTATAAAAAAGCTGAATAAAAAACACCTTTTCCTAAAATATAAATATGCAAACCAGAAAAAACAAGCTAAGTCTGAAAGCGCAAGGTCCCCCGAACAGAACAATACCCAACATGCATAGGTACTATTAACCCTTTTAATTGCCAGCCTACTTGAGATTTTGTCACCCTCTGTTGACAGGTCATTTTTCCCCATTTTTCGTCATGTTTTGCGCCATTTTTGCTGGAATTTTCAGGAAAATTATATATATTTTTTTTTGCAGCAGAGTTTAGGCTTTAACATGAAATGTCTTTTGTAAATTTTATTTAGTTTTTTACAATATTAGTAATAAAAATAAATACAATTTTTTTTTTGAAAATTGACTCCTTTATTTTAAATAAAAAAATGTATTTTATTAAGGAAAACCATATTGCATGTGAAAGCCCCATTTCTACCGATTAGAACGGTACCACATATTTATCGGTAGCCCCCGTTCCTGCCCAGGAGACCCCCCTAACTGAAACAAGTACTTTATACTTTTACAAATAAAATACAACTACCATCCACACTACAGGGTTAAATCGAGAAAAAAAATGATAGAGTCCCCCCTCCCGGGGCGGGGGGACCCCATTTTTTTGCGGGGGATTTTTAAGTGTTAAAAACCCTTAAAAATCCCCCAAAAAATTGACATGGGGTCCCCCTTACCCAGAGTATCCAGCCCGGGACCAGCTATGCAGGGCTTGTAGAAACAGGGCACAGGGGACAGCTTTTGTGGCCCCTGGCCCTGCAGGCTACAAGCCTGCATAGCCCATGGCCACGGGCTCTTCTGCCCCCCCCCCCGGGCTTTGGGGAGGCAGGTAATGGGGGTGCCGGGGGTTAATGGCAAGTCACCCGCTGGTTGCAGGTGACTTGCCATCCCCCCAGCCTTGTGAACTGGTATAGGGACCCCTTACCAGTTCACAAGGGGTTAAATGTAAAAAAAAACACACACGCAGAGAAAAAAATATATTCTAAGCATACAGCATGTCCTGCTCCCGAATAGTCATAACATGTGGGTAGTCCTCCGCCTCCGGCGCCGTGCATTGCAGACATGCAGAAAACAAGCTCCTCCCGGCCCCACACACACCGCGGGACCTCCCACAAATCCCCAGATTTCTCTGCAGTGCTGGAACTGCGAAGACATGAAGTATCACGCTCTCGCAGGCGAGCGGGCCTTGCGGCCCAAGGTCCTGTGGGACTATTTCCACCCGTCCTCTTCAGATGAATTATGCCTCCCAGGCTAGGCTGCGCGGGTCGGGTGAAGGTAGGTAGCACCTGGTGTGCTGAAGGGAGCTGCGCTCCACCGCAATCCCCCTCCATAGAGTAGGCGGTCAGGTCGATGGTGAGCCTCTAGAGGATGCCCCTGCCGCAATCTTGCCCGTGCCCCTCACAGACCCAGTCCATGGACACTGTAACTCGGGGGAAAAGAAAGGGGGGGGGGGGGTGTGTGTGCGTGGCAGCCCTAGTGCCCATTCGCCATTAGACCTTGTTTCTTTTAATCAGGGGGTCAGTGTCGCGCCTCGCTGTACTGTGCGAGCTGTCTTTTTTACTAACAGTCTGCCTCGGCAGATTCATTCCAGGGTGTCGGCATTAGATGTTACTTATTCTCCGCTGCTGCACTTGCCGTTGGAGCTTCGCGCTCTTTGGGGGAGGCGGAGACTCGGCATGACGCGTCTCGCGTCCCATCCTGGCCCTCCCCTCGAGGTTCGCTGGCGCCATTTTCTCTATCTTCACGCGTGGTGTGGCTCGTCTCCTCCCTCGGTCATGTAAGTGCCCTCCGGGGCGGTATGGTTTCTAGCTTTTTCAAACAGAGCATGGCACTGACTCCACTCCCCTGTCCCATTATGTCTTTCAGAAGCCAAGACTTTGTTACCGGCCCCGGCCTAACATATATTACAACGGGTCCTCTTTACAAATTCTCCCACATTACTAGCGGGTTTTTGGGGCATCCAGGGTTGCTTATCGCATAATTCCCTGCGTTATACTGCATATTAATCACCATATGGAGGCATTTCAGAATTATGGAACCGGGGTCCCTCCGGGAAGTGACCAGCTGTGTGCAGTGTGGGGCCAGCCCCTGGCTGAGGCTGACAGGGCACAGGTCTGCGGACAGTGTGCAGAACAGGCATTGCTAACAGAGGAACCTCCCTTCCTCACCCCCGTCTCCCCTCTCCCAAATATCACTCATGACGAGTCCCACTCCAGCGGGGATGACCTGCAAGACGTGCCGCGAGCGTTGCCCACGGCGGAGCAGGTGCTTTCTGGATTGGCGGAGCGTATGGCCCCGGGTAAAAAGCGGTCCCTGACGCCTCCAGGCTCTCCGGTTCCTGACGATACCGATGATTCTGCTGATATGCAGGACCCTGACCCTTCTGAGGAAGGTGAGCTATTCTCAGACTCGGGCTCCTCACATGGGATGCCCGCGGGCCGTGATGAATCCGAGCCTGGCTCCTGGGGTCTGTGTGACACGGATGAAATCCTGATCAAGATTTTTGAGGTCTTGTCAATCTCTCCCCCGGGGGAGATCCCCAAGCCTAAAAGGGAGAGTTTCCATACAGCGCCGCCGCGCCTGGAGTTCCTAGAACAGGAACATTTCCAGAATATTATATCCCAGGAATGGGAATCGCCTGGTAAGCTTAAAGTGGACCAACACCCAGGATTTTGACTATCCTGGGTTTTGGTCCACTTCGGCGGGGCACCCCGATCGGGGGTGCCCCGCTGTGTGAAACCCCCCAGAAAGCCCCAAAATCTTACCTGTCCCCGCTCCCACGTGACTGGACGGTCCAATCCCCGCCAACGTCCAGGCGGGGATCAGGAACGTCCAAGCGGCTGCCGCCGCCGCCGCCTCCCTCGCGTCACTTTCGGCGCGCGCGCGCCCCCACCGGCCATTCGCAGACGGCCGGCGCGGGCGCGCGCACGCCTACAGGGGCGCGAGGGAGGCGGCGGCCGGCCGCTGCCGAAGATCAGGTAAGCGATTTGGGGTGTCTGGGGGGGTTTCACCCCGCGGGACATCCCGATCTCGGATGTCCCGTGGGGTGGGAGGTGATCGGCCCGGGAATCTTATAGATTTCCGGGCCGATCACCTCTCGGTGTTGGTCCACTTTAAAGGGATTCCAGGGGTCTGGGAATGGAAGTACCCCTTTCCCCCTGATGTGGTCAATTTATGGTCAGCTCCCCTGGTGGTGGACGCGCCGGTTATAGGGGTCACAAACCCCCCTTTTATGACTGCCCCCTTTTACCGTACCCTTCGGGATGCTGAGGACCGGCGCATTGACAGACTGGCCTCAAACGCATTCTCTTGTGCCGGGACGGCCCTGCGCCCGGTTTGTGCCGCGGCTTTCACGGCGGTGACCGCGAGGACCCTTGTCAGACAGATACTGGATCACCGCCCTGAGGACCTCCCTTGGGGGGTGTTTAGTGCGCTATCAGACTGCAAAGCCTTTAAGTTTGACACCATTAAGATGTGTGCTAGGAGTTCAGCACTTGCGGTAGCCATTCGCTGCCTGGTCTGGCTGCGACAGTGGGGTGCCGATGGAGCTACAAAAAAGGCTCTCACTTGCCTTCCATTCAGAGGACGGCGGCTATTCGGGGCCCCCTTGGACCTTTTTGGCAAAAAGGCTATAGCACCCTTCCGCAGAAGGCCGCTCCGGCCTCCACGAGGCAGGGTCACCCCTCCACCTCCCTACGTTAGTGTCAAACGTGAATCTGAGGTGTGTTTCCAGCTGTTCGGCGTGGATTTCCAACATGGCGCGGGCAGGCAGCGCCCTGGGCCTTCTGGCAGGACCAAGTCCAAATCTGCCAAAACCTCGCAAGCATGAAGGGGCGCCCTCGCCCGTCTGGGCGAGGGGACGACTGCACAGCTGCCTCACATCAGGAATATGCCTTCTCCTTCTGGTGGTTCCGGGATGTAACCCACCTGGGCTCAGGATGGGTTCTCGCTGGACGGTCCCCCCTCAGCTTTTTGTCAGGGTGTTTTTAGTCCCTGCTCTCCCTTCTGAAACTGGCGCAGGCTGGACTGGGCCTGCAGTGTTGGGCGCGCCTGTTAATTGCTTTAACGGTATGGGGCAATGGCATATATATATATATATATATATATATATATATATATATATATATTCTCCATCCTCCCCCCTCATCAGTATGAGGTAGTCTGGACCCCGTGGGCCTATGACAGGCTTAGCAATTCTACCTTCACAAGTAGCCCATATATGACAACTCTGTCTTTGGTCTTGGGCCCCCTGCGGGGGGGGGGGGGGGGGTTCGGCCTCTTGCGAAGCTCTAGCTCTTCTTAGTTTATCTGGGGTCAGCTGGACGCCAAAGACTATTTCTAGTCAGTGTCACAGGATCAACCCTGCGGCTTGAGGCACTATTTGGGGCCTTTCTTTCGTGCCCAGGCGACTAGCCTGGCGTGTCTGGGGACACGCCTGAGGTGGGGCTTCTGCGTTGGGACCTACTGGGTCGTCTTCCTTACTCCCCAGCCTTCGCATCAGATGAAGTTGGTCGGTTGGCCGACAGTGTCCACCGGAAGCTACTGGATGGTTGCTTAAACACCTCATCCCCTCACGGTCACTTATCCACTATCCCCCGTTCCTGGGAAATCGGTTCAGGCTTGCTGCCTTCTTCTCTGGCATTGGGGGACCCCTGGTTACGGGGCTCTGCCCCCCCTTACTGGCGCCTTGCCTTCACCAGGCGGGTTGGCAGTTGGTGGGCCTGTTGGTGGCACATCAAGATGATGTCATTTATATACCGGGCCCTCGGGCTTCGGCGCGGTAGGTTACTAAACCTACATATGTCCCAGCACCCCGGGGCTTGGTCTGTGCTCATGCCTTCTTGGTAAGGTGGTTCCCCTGGAGCTTCCCATATGCAAGGGCCCCGTCAGGGGGGCACTCCCCTTCCTTACCAACATCTCCTAGAGTATGGTCACCCTGGGTACCAAGTCTCGCAGGTTTGGCAGGGGAAAGGTAAATCCCTTCCACAACCCCCGTGGTTCTAGGTTGGGCCCCTTAGAGGGTCCATCTTACCTGCTGGGCTTGTTGAAACGGTGGGCCCCGTTGACTCTCTATGGTGGGCCTTCTCCTCCTGCAGGACCGGTCGGTTTATGGGGGGACTCCTGGTCTGTTGAAAGACGATGGCATGTTGTTAATGCTGGTCTAAAGATTGCTACCTCTGGAGGGTCCCTGTTCCTGGCCGGGGTGGGGTTCTACCCCCCCTGCTTTTCAGCGGTATTCACTTCAATGGACGCCCTTAGCGGCAGGTTATGCTATCCCGTGTTGCCCAGGGAGTCTAGTGTGGCTCTGAGGGGTCTCCCTCCTGACACAGGGCCTCTGCCCTTGTTCCTACTGTCCCAGGATATTCTGACTCCGGTCAGGGGGCCTGAGTATTTAGGCATAGCCTTGTTATTTCATATGCCTTCTTTTCATCACCCTACCTTTGGGTTCTGCGCATGGCTGGCCTGATAGAGTCCCATGGGATGTATGGCCTAGGTGCCCCTGGGAGTAATGGTTCGCAGACGCCTCTCCTGAAGGCTGCTGAATTATGATATCTCTGTTGGGGTGCGGTTCTCGCCTTATCAGGTCTCTTCCTGTTTCCAATCAAAGGTCTCCTGTCTGGGGATTGACTGCTGTTTCATTCGCCCCTTGGGGACGGGCCTCATCTTCTGGGTGACATAGTATGACAGGGGGTTTGGGAGCTAGCTCCCCAGCTTCCCCTTACTCCGCCTATAATGGCTTGGTGGTATCCCATATTGACTGGCATGGGCCTTAGTCTCTTCCCTGTGAGACTTTATTGGTTCCCAGGGCCTTTAAAGCCATTACAGCGTAAATTGGGGTTGGCTCCCCATCTGGGGACTCTGAGGGTGTAGGTCTGTATTGGCCTTCCTGCAGGAGTCTGGTTCTGTCACCCCTGTAGAGTATTCTCTTTGGGATTGCTTAGCTGCACCTCCCCAGTAGTTCCATAAGTCCCCGTGGGGATCAATTTTTCGTTCTGTTACCCTGCGGACTTCCTGGGGACCCTGCCTGGATGCGGTCTCAGCTGCCCTGTAGGCCAGCCTGCTCCTCTGTGGCCTCCTGACTCCGTCAGACATGTGTCTGAGACGACGGATCTGGTTACTTACTCCCTGACTCGATGTATACACATATATACTTGTACAGATGGATACGGCTACAGGCACCCCATGCCTGGGGGTGTTCCTTTTACGCTGGGCTTCCGGTTCAGGTGGTCTGTTGGACCCTTGATTCAGTTCCTTAGTCTAGCCATGGGCGGATCATTGTCAATACTATTATGAGGGCCTACATCCCTCTACAGGTTTTGCACTTCTCCCCATGCCGGCCTTCTTGGCCTTTAGGGGGGACTGCTGTTCTTGGAGTCTACGGGCGCCTCCTTAGGTATGCGCCTGATGTCTATTCCAGCGCCATTGCGCCTTTGGACTGATCCTTCTGGATGCTCCCTGATCTTGAGGAAACCTTGGCTTCCTGATATTTAAGACTCTGTATTCCCGCCTTGGTCGGGTGACCTGTTGTTTGTTCCCTTCGGGGGTGTTACAAGAGTTGCCACAAGGCTTCATTGCCTGTGAGCTGGTTGCGTCACTACACTGACCTATGTTCCTTCAGGGGAGTGATTCTTCCCTTTGCTGTTTACTCCGTTACCATGGGTGCTTGGGTATCACTGGCCCTTCGGCACCAGGGTTTTTTCTCTGTTAGTTCAATTACTAGACTTATGGCCTGTCTCTGTTCATACCTTCATGGTCCTGTTATGAGACTGACGTTAGAGCACTTGCTCATGTCATGCCTGTTGCAAGTTTTGCAGGTGACAGCGCCTTTACTGTCCGCTGTGCCTTGCTGTTTCTGGGGATCCCATCCTGCTTATGGACACTGCTATTGGATGTCCCACATGTTATGACCATTCGGGAGCAGGACGTGCTGTATGCTTAGAATAATACAACTCTGTGAAGTACTCACCTGTAGAGTTGATATTATACGCATACAGCACGTCCTGCTCCACCCCGCCCTGGTTTCACTAATTCTGGATCCCCTGTATGGTGATTATTATCATTAAGATATTGCTACCAGTTATTCTGGGTGGTTGGTTCCTCCTGGCTTCTCTTCTCACTGCTTTTCAATGCTGGGGATTTGTGGGAGGTCCCGCGGTGTGTGTGTGGGGCCGGGAGGAGCTTGTTTTCTGCATGTCTGCAGTGCACGGCGGCGGAGGACTACCCACATGTTATGACTATTCGGGAGCAGGACGTGCTGTATGCATATAATATCAACTCTACAGGTGAGTACTTCACAGAGTTGTATTTTTATTAATTTTTTTTTTTTATACTTACCTCCCATCCATCCTGGAGCACTGTGAACCTTGGCAGCCACTGGATTCTGCTCACCTGCTGGAAGCCTTATCCCAGGGGGGACCCCATTTTTTTTGGATTTTGAAGGGTTAAAAACCCTTAAAAATCCCCCTAAAAATGACATGGGGTCCTCCTTACCCGAAGTAACCAGCCCGGGACCAGCTATGCAGGGCTTGTAGGAACAGGGCACAGGGGCCACAAAAGCAGCTCCCCTGCCCGGGCTCTTCTGCCGCGCACACCCAACCCCCCCCCCCCCCCCCGGTATAGGGATCACATGGACCCCTTACCAGTTCACAAGGGGTTAACAGTAAAAAAAAAAACACACACATTAAAAAATTACTTTATTAAAAAATAAAAAACTTTTTTTTTACTTTACTAACCTCTGATCCTCAGCTCCTGTGTCCCTCGCAGCTCTGATGAGTTATTGTCATCGCTGGGCAGTGGAGGAGGGAGGCAGGCGATCAGATCATCACCTGTTAATAGTACCTATGCATGATGGGTATTGTTCTGCTCGGGGGACCTTGCGCTTTCAGATTTAGCTTGTTTTTTTTTATTTGCATATTGATATTTTAGGAAAAGGTGTTTTTTATTCTGCTTTTTTATACATTTTTTTGTGAAACCCTGTGCAACCTAAGAATTCTTCAAGGGATTACTTCCAGAAAGATGAGCCCACAACAACAAGCTGGGTACGCTTAGAAAGCTTAAAATGTGTACTTTCAGGGAATATATGGTTTATGGGGGATATTCCAAATGTAAAGGGTTGTTTTGGTAGAAAAAGCACAAGGTGCGCACTTTGTCTGCAGAGCTGAAATTTTGAAGTAAAATTACCGTTACGCACATGCTTTACTTTAATGTGTTTGGCAACTCTTCCCTTGACAGTAGCTATGCATGCTGGGTATTGTTCTGTTCGGGACATGTTGCTTTTTCAGATTTTCAGTTTGCATATAGTTTTTTTTTTAGGAAAATGTAGTTTTGATTCTGCTTTTTTATACTTTTTTTTTAGGGAAACCCTGTGTAACCAAAGAATATATTGAGGGATTACTTCCAGAAAACTGCACCCATGTCAACAAGCCTGGTACGCCTAGAAAGCCTGAAGTGTGTACTTCCAGAGAATCTATAGTTTGTTGGGGGTATTTCAAATGTAAAGGGTTGTTTTTCTTGAAAAACTGCAAGGTGCGCATCAGCGCGTAGCATAGTTGTATTTTATCTGGAAATCTCCTAAAGCGTTGTTTCAGTTTGGGGGAATCTCCTGGGCAGGAAATGGTGTCTACCTATACATATTTGGTATCGCTGTAACCGGGAGAAATTGGGGTTTCACGCGCAATAAGATTTTATTGACAAACTTACATTTTTTTATTACAAAAAAACACTACAAATTGTAAAAAATGTTTTTTGGGGGTTTTTTGCACATATTTCATCCAAAAATATTGAGAATACACCTAAAAAATGACAAACAAGACATTTCATGTTAACCCTTTCAGTGCCAGCCTACCTGCAGCATTTGCCACTCCCTGTTGCCAGACCATGTTTCACCATTTTGCGCTACACATGTTCAACTGTCATTTTTGAAAGGATTTCCAGGGATTTCCCAGGAAAATGATATATTGTTTTTTCAGCAGAGTCTGGGCTTTAACATGAAATGTCTTGTTTGTAATTTTTAGGTGTATTCTCAATATTTTTGGGTGAAATATGTGAAAAAAAATTAAAGTATTTTTTTTACAATTTGTAGTGTCTTTTTGTAATAAAAAATGTAAGTTTGTCAATAAACTCTTATTACGTGTGAAATACCAATTTCTCCCGGTTACAGCGATACCACATATGTATAGGTAGACACCCTTTCCTGCCCAGGAGACTCCCCCAAACTGAAATAGCGCTTTAGGGGATTTTCTGAAAAAATAAAACTGTGATATGCTTTTACCAGAAAAACAACCCTTTACATTTGAAATACCCCCAACAAACTATATATTCTCTGGAAGTACACACCTCAAGCTTTCTAGGTGTACCAGGCATGTTGATGTGCCCATAGTTTTCTGGAAGTAATTCCTCAATGTAGTCTTTGGTTGCAAAGAGTTAACCAAAAAAAAGGATAAAAAAGCAGAATCAAAGCCACATTTTCCTAAAAAAAACTATATACAAACAAGAGAAAACAAGTTTAATCTGAAAAAGCAACATTCCCCGAACAGAACACCCAACATGCATAGATTCTGTCAAGGGAAGAGTTGCCAAACACCCCAAAGTAAAGCATGAGCATAACGGTAATTTTACTTGAAAATTTCAGTTCTGCAGACAAAGTGCGCACCTTGCGATTTTTCAACCAAAACAACCCTTTACATTTGGAACATTCCCCATAAACCATATATTCCCTGAAAGTACACGTTAAGCTTACTAAGCGTACCCAGCTTGTTGTAGTGGGCTCATCTTTCTGGAATTAATTCCTCAAAGAATTCTTTGGTTGCGCAGGGTTTCCCTAAAAAATGTATAAAAAAGCTGAATAAAAAACACCTTTTCCTTAAATATAAATATGCAAACCAGAAAAAACAAGCTAAGTGTCTGAAAGCGCAAGGTCTCCCGAACAGAACAATACCCAACATGCAGAGGTACTATTAACCCTTTTAATTGCCAGCCTACTTGAGATTTTGTCACCCTCTGTTGACAGGTCATTTTTCCCCATTTTGCGCCATTTTTGCTGTAATTTTCAGGAAAATTATATTTATATTGTTTTGCAGCAGAGTTTAGGCTTTAACATGAAATTTGTTTGTAAATTTTATTTTGTTTTTTACAATATTAAGTAAAAAATAAATAAAATTTTTAGAAAATTGACTCCTTTATTTTAAATAAAAAATGTATTTTATTAAGGAAAAGCATATTGCATGTGAAAGCCCCATTTCTACCGATTAGAACGGTACCACATATTTATCGGTAGCCCCCCCTTCCTGCCCAGGAGACCCCCCCTAAATGAAACAAGTACTTTATACTTTTACAAATAAAATACAACTACCATCCACACTACAAAGGGTTAAATCGAGAAAAAATGACATAGGGTCCCCCCTCCCTGGTTAAAAACCCTTAAAAATCCCCCCAAAAAATTGACATGGGGTCCCCCTTACCCAAAGTAACCAGCCCGGGACCAGCTATGCAGGGCTTGTAGAAACAGGGCACAGGGGCCAGCTTTTGTGGCCCCTGGCCCTGCAGGCTACAAGCCCGCATAGCCCGTGGGCCCAGGCTCTTCTGCCCCCCCCCCCCTGGGCTTTGGGGAGGCAGGTAATCGGGGTGCCGGGGGTTAATGACAAGTCACCCGCTAGTCACAGGTGACTTGCCACCTCCCCCAGCCTTGTGAACTGGTATAGGGGTCATGGACCCCTTACCAGTTCACAAGGGGTAAATGTAAAAAAAAAGACACACAAAAAGAAAAAAATTTAATTTTTTTTTTGTTTTTTTTTTTTTTAATATTTACCTCCCATCCATCCTGGAGCACTGTGTCCCTCGGCGATCACTGGCCTCTGCTCACCTGCTGGAAGCCTTTTATAGCTGCTGGATGACAGAACACAAAGGGTTAATTTAAAAAAAAAATGACATAGGGTTCCCCTTCCCGGTGGGGGGGGGGGGGGGCATTTTTTTTGATTTTTTAGGGTTAAAAACCCTTAAAAATCCCCCCCAAAAAATGACGTGGGGTCCCCTTTACCCAAAGTAACCAGCCCGGGACCAGCTATGGGGGCTTGTAGGCTCAGAGTGGGGGGGCCAGCTTTTGTGGCCCCCCCACCCTGCAGCCTACGAGCCCACATAGCCTATGTGGGCCCGGGCTCTTCTGCCGCCCCCCTGGGCTTTGGGGAGGCAGGTAATGGGGGTGCCCCCCCCCAGCCTTGTGAAGTGGTATAAGGGGTCACATGGACCCCTTACCAGTTCACAAGGGGTTAAATGTGGAATAAAAAAAACAGACACATAAAAAAAATGATCTTTATTATTTTATTTTTTTTACTTTACTCACCTCCGATCCTGTGTCCCCCGGCGATCTCCGCCGACAGTCTGCTCGCGGTTTGGAAGAGAGAGCCTGGGGAGGAGGGGGGGCATCACAGCCCTCTCCTCCTCCCCTCTGCTCCAAACACCGAGCAGACTGATTCAGTCTTGGGGGCTTGGACAGAAGAAGCCGGCTGCTGGTGACATCACATCATGATGTCATGATGGGGCGGGGCTAGCAGTCACGATGCAGGATGTGGGGGGAGAGGGCATTTTCTGCCCTCTCCTCGCCACCGAAGAGGCTGGGGGGGGGGGGCGATTGGAGGCCCCCCCAGTGAAGAGAAGACCCGGAGGGAGGCAGCGCGACCACAGACCCCCTACGGGGGATCGGATGGCACCAAATTAAAGAGGAGACCCGGCCGGATCCAACGAGGGGTCAGGAGAGTATTTTTATTTTTTATACTAGCAGCGGGGAAAGTCGAGCACGTAACACCTACGGGCTTGGCACTTAAGGCCCAGCCAAGCCAGCACGTAGGTGTTACGTGCTTGGCACTTAAAGGGTTAAAGCCCAGACTCTGCTGAAAAAAACAATATATCACTTTCCTGGGAAATCCCTGGAAATCCCTTCAAAAATCACAGTTGAACAAGGGGAGCGCAAAATGGTCTGGCAACAAAGGGTGACAAAATCTCAAGGTAGGCTGGCAGTTAAAGGGTTAAAGGATGGGGAGGACAAACGTATTGAACAAATGGCTTGCCATGTGTTTGCTAGCGTCGGCTCGGCCTTGCGTCCTGTGGGTGCGGCACTTATGGCAGTCTCTATTTCGGTCTGTTATTAGAGACCTATTGAATACCTCAGGGCTTGATCCAGCCTCTGATGAGTTTTCCGCTCTCAAGCGATGTGATTTGTGTCTTTTGTACTTTCTGCTTTAGATGACTCCATGGTCTTGTGTAGCAGAACTTCTGCCTTGCTTGTTGCGATTCAGCAGTCAATTTGGCTACGCCAGTGGGAGGCTGACACGGTGGCAAAGAAGTCGCTTACCGCGCTTCCCTTTGGGGGATTACGCCTCTTTGGTGAGAAGTTGGATTCTGTCATTAAAGGAGGCAAATTCCCTCAGCGTAAGAAGCAACGTCATTCCTTGCGGGAATCGGCTTCCTTTTGACCCTTCCTTTCGTGGTTCGAGAATGGGCAGAGGATCGTCTCTTTTCAGCCCCAAGGGGGACTGCATGGAACAGAGGAAGATGACGTGGCCGTCCAGGTCAGAGTTGGGGATCTAAGCCCAAGTCCACTTCCAAGCCTGCCCAGCAATGAGGAGGGGGGACGGCTGCGATTCTTTTTTCCAGGCTTGGGTCAAGAGGTATCAGACAGATTGATTCTGGAAGTTGTGTCCTCCGGTTACAAGCTGGAATTCGAGGTTTGGCCTCCTCACAGATTTTTCAGGTCTCGGATGCCCGCAGTTCCGGTGATCGCACAGGGGCTCCGGGCAACTGTGGCGAACTTTTTAAACATGGATGTTATCCGCCAGGTTCCTCCAGTGGAAAGAGGTCTGGGGTTTTACTCCAACCTATTTACGGTTCCCAAAAAAAGACGGCTCTGTTCGGCCTATTCTAGATTTGAGACGACTAAATCAGTTTATGCGTTTCCGAAGGTTCCACATGGAGTCGTTGCGTTCAACGATAGACGCTCTCCGCCAGGGGGACTTTATGACGTCCATAGACATCAAGGATGCTTATCTGCACATTCCTATTTTTGCCGCTCACCAAAGGTTTCTCAGATTCACAGTAGAAGACCACCATTTTCAGTTTGCGGCTCTTCCATTCGGTCTCACTCCATCCCCAAGAGTGTTTACCAGGGTACTGGCAGGAGTAATGGCTATTCTCAGGGTCCAGGGCATTCGCATCGTGCCATTGCTGGACGACTTGCTCATCACAGCGTCATCTTTCAATCAGACGGAACTGGACACCAGAACAGTGGTGACTACACTAGAGAGGTTTGGTTGGGTGATGCCAAATCCTCTTTTTCCCATAAGGGAGATTCCCTTTCTGGGTTTGATTCTGGATACCCTTTAGGCCAGGGTATTTCTTCCTCAGTCCAAGATTGTTCTGATTCAGTATTTAATTCATCTGTTCCTGTCCAATCCTCATCAGCCTATCCGCTTGGGGATGAGATTAGTGGGGTTGATGGTGGCCACGCTCGAAGTGGTTCCTTTTGCTCAGTTCCACATGAGGACGCTTCAGCTCTTTCTCCTGGCTAAGTGGGACAAGCGCCCGTTGTCTTTGAATCGGACTTGTCTGTTGTCTCCCCTCGTCCTGCAGTCCCTCCAGTGGTGGCTGATTTCGAGCAATCTCAGGGACGGCAAATCATTTCTGACCCCTTGTTGGGAGTTGGTCACCACAGATGCCAGTCTTACGGGCTGGAGGGGGCATCTGGAGGAGACACCGGTTTCAGGGGTTGTAGGGGCCTCTGGAGGCTCATTCCCCAATCAGTTTATTGGAACTTCGGGCCATTCGTCTTGTGGTGCTCCGACTGACTCATCTCTTGTGGGGTTTGCCGGTTCAGATTCGGTCAGACAACCGAACAGCAGTTGCATACATCAATCACCAGGGAGGGACTCGCAGTTGGGGTGCCCTCCGGGAAGCGTCTCTGATCCTTCAGTGGGCAGAGATCAATGTTCCCTGCATAGCGGCAGTTTACATTCCGGAGATAGAGAAGGTGGAGGCAGACTCCCTGAGCAGAGCATGCACTCGCCAGGGAGAATGGTCTCTCAACCCCGAGGTCTTTCAATTCCTTTGTCACAAGTGGGGGACACCGCGGTTGGACCTGTTTGCGTCTTGCCACAATCACAAGCTTCCAGCCTTTGTGTCTCTATCCCAGGATCCTCTGGCAGTGGCAGTGGATGCCATGTCTCTTGCCTGGAAAGGATCTGGGGTTCCTGTATCCTTTTCCCCCCATTCTCCATGATAAGCAAGGCGGTGCGCAAGTTGGTTCTGGAAGGGGCACCAGCAATTCTGGTGGCTCCAAAGTGGCCAAGACGCCTGTGGTTTGCAGAGGTCACAAGGCTGGCAGAGGATCTGTTGCCTCTGCCTCTTCTTCCAGATCTCTTAAACTCGGGGTCAACTTTGTTACCCCAATTTACCAACGCTGGCTTTGACGGCGTGGCTGCTGAAATCTCCATCTTAAAGGAGGAAGGCCTTTCTGATGCTGTCATTCTGACTCTTGTTAGAGCTAGAAAGAAGTCTTTTTCTGTGGTTTACTCAGGACTTGGAGGTCCTATATTGACTGGTGTGAGTCTAGGTCTCTGCCTTGCAGGGTATTTTCTATCCCTAGGATTTTGGAGTTTCTGCAATGGGGTCTGGATTTGGGCTTCCAGATTAGTACTTTGAAAGGGCAGGTTTCTGCTTTGGCTATTTTCTTTCAAAGGTAATTTGCTCTTCACCCTTTGGTTAAGATTTTTTTCCAGGGGCGGCCTCCTAGAAAGCTCCTACTTCCAGTTTGGGATCTTAGTCTGGTGCTCTCTGCTATGCAGGCGGCTCCTTTTGAACCTTTACAGGAGGTTCCTCTTCATATTCTCACTCAGAAAGTTGCCTTTTTGGTTGCTATTACCTCTGTC
This sequence comes from Gastrophryne carolinensis, assembly GCA_027917425.1. NCBI lineage: Eukaryota > Metazoa > Chordata > Amphibia > Anura > Microhylidae > Gastrophryne > Gastrophryne carolinensis. The sequence goes on from CM051234.1 coordinate 364,426,564, forward strand.
TGTCGGGTTTCTGAATTGGCGGCCCTGTCAATACAGGCTCCTTACTATGAGAGGCATCAGGATAAGGTGGTTTTCCGTTTTAAACCAGATTTTCTTCCTAAAGTGGTGTCTGCCTTCCACTTAAATCAGAATATAGTTCTTCCATCATTGTGCCCTAATCCTAGTAATAACAAGGAAAGGGTTTTGCATTCTTTGGATGTTCGTTGTGTTGTGCCTTCTGGGCCTAGAAAGGGTTTGGCACCCGCCAAATCTTCCATTAGTAAATGGATTCGTCAGGCCATTGTTGGGGCCTATTCTGCTAAGGGGAAGGTTCCCCCATTTCATGTTACTACTCATTCTACTCGTGCTGTTGGTGCGTCCTGGGCTTTTCGGCACCAGGCTTCTGTTGAACAAGTTTGCAAGGCTGCTACTTGGTTTTCGGTTCACACTTTTTCTAAGTTTCACAAGGTTGCGGGCCTCAGCGGTTGCTGCTTTTGGTCGCAAGGTTCTACAAGCTGCAGTAATTTATGTTATGCCTTATTTTCCTTGTGGGATCCACGCCCATTATAGACACTGCTATTGGATGTCCCAAGTGTCTTGAATGTTGGAAGCGGGGTGTGTGACATACTCGTAATACCTATTTTACAGGTGAGTATTCACAAAATGGTATTTTCTGGGGATCCATTCCAGACCCTCTGGCCCACCCTTTTTGGGTCATGATCTAGCTTTTGATGCTTTTTTATGGTGTTTAGTCCATTTATTATTTCATTGGCAGAGAAATTAAGTGGAGTTTGGTGTGAGGTAACATTGTCTCCTATAAGGGGGCCTCCCAGCCTGCCTCTGATTTATGTTTTACTGCTTTTTAAGTACTGATCTTGTTTGGGAGACAGCTATTACTTATGGGGCCGGGAGGGGCCACGCCTTTTTTGTCTTGCAGTCACACCCTTTCGGGCAAGGAAGTAATCCCAAGTGTAAGGAGGGTCTGGAATGGATCCCCAGAAAAAACAATTCTACAGGCGAGTTCTCACAGAATTGTGTTGTTTCACTCCCTGTGTCGCCGCTGAGGTCAGCCGGATGTGGACCTGTTTCCGTCACAAGCTTCCAAGATTTGTCTCCCTGTCACAAGACCCTCTGGCCTTCGCCACGGATGCGCTAGCAATTCCCTGGACAGAGTTTCGACTCCTCTATGTATTCCATCCCTTTCCTCTGCTGGGTCGGGTGCTGCGCAAGATAGCCCAGGAGGGGGTACCGGCCATTCTGGTGGCCCCCTGTTGGCCGAGGAGGGTGTGGTTTGCAGACGTCATACAGTTGGCAGTAGATCGTTACTTCTTGCCCGAGGATCCAGAGCTTCTCACTCAGGGACAGCTGCGCCATCCCAATTTACAAACGCTGGCTTTTAACGGCTTGGCTGCTGAGACCTCCATCTTGAAGGGCAAGGGGTTTACCGGCCTCTGTTACCATTATTCGTGCTCGGAAGAAGTCTTCATCTTTTATCTACTACAAGGTTTGGCATGCTTACATTGCCTGGTGCAAGTCCAATTCTCTTCCTTGTCGGGTGTTTTCTATCCCCAGGATTCTGGAGTTTTTACAACATGGTTTGGATTCGGGCCTTCAACTTGGTACTCTCAAGGGACAGGTGTCTGCTCTGGCAAGATCTTTTGCCAATCACAGGCTTGTTAAGACTTTCTTCCATGGAGTTACTCATGTGCGTCCGCTTCGTAAGCCTATGCTACCGGTTTGGGACTTAAATTTGGTGCTGTCTGCTCTACAAGGTCCTCCCTTTGAACCTATCCGTGGGGCAGCTTTACCCATTCTGACTCTTAAGGTGGCCTTTTTGGTGGCTATTACTTCGGTCAGGCGGGTTTCTGAGCTGGCGTCGCTCTCCATGAAAACTCCTTATTTTGAGCTGCATCAGGATAAGGTAGTTTTACGGACACTGCTATTGATGTTCCAGAAGTAAGGATTAAATGAAATGGGCCGTGCTGTACCCTGGGAAAAATACAATTCTGTGAGTAGTCACCTGTAGAATTGTTTTTACTGTGTACAGCACGGCCGGTTTCATCCCTCCCTTGTTATCGTTATTCTTGGTTGCCTCTTTATGGTGATTTGTTCCAAGTTTAGTTGTGAAGCTTTTATCTTTTTTATCTTGATTATCTCCTGGCTTCTTGTATAACTGCTTTTCAACACTGGGGATCTATTGGTGATTCCTGGTTTTATATGGGGCCGGGAGGAGCCACAAATCTGCAGTCCACTGCGCCACCTTGTGGCGGAATACCCAGAAGTAAGGATTAAATGAAACAGGCCGTGCTGTACACAGTAAAAACAATTCTACAGGTGAGTACTCACAGAATTGTATTTTTTTATTTTAACATTGTTTACATTGCCCCACACTTCTACCCACAAGTATTCTGCATCCTCACATTTTTCTGCTACTATCCCCTAATTAATATATATACTTTGCATTGCTTTATTGAGACACACTCTGCCCCTGTCCCATTAAGATTTGACAGTCCAGTCACATGTGGAATCCAGCCATGTATCGGCCCCACCAATAACATCAATATTTTTTTCCAGTACCAGAGCCTCAAGCTCCCCCGCTTTACTTGCCAGACTTTTGGCATTTGTGAACATGCACTTTAAGTTCCTATCTTGTTTTACACATTGAGCTTTAGTACTGCAGTAATGCATTCACCTATATTCTTAATATACAGTACGTCCTGCTCCAGATAGATTACTTACACTTGGTTATCCTCCGCCAGATGGCGCTGCACTGCAGAGACATGCAAAAACAGGCTCCTCCCGGCCTCTCAAATACCCGGGGACCTCCCACAAATCCCCAGATTTCTCTGCAGTGCTTACTGCGAAGACATGAAATTATCACTCTCTCGCAGGTGAGCGGGGCTATTAGCCTGCGGCCCTGTTGGACTATTCCCACCCGTTCCTCGTGTGATGTGCCTCCCAGCCTGGGCTGCGCTGGTCGGGTGAAGGTAGGTGGCACCATGCGTGCTTATGGAGCGCTGCTCCACCGCAGTCCCCCACCAAAGGGTCGGCGGTATAGGCTGATGGTGAGCCTTTATGGGATGCCCCTCCCGCCTTATTGCCACATGCCGTGTAGCGGGGGGTCCTGTACAGAGGGCCGCCATCCTCCCTCATTCTCCCTGTAGCCTTCGGGGGGGGGGGGGGGGGTGAGTGCGTATAGTGATTCGTGTGTGACTAGATATGGGGTGTCAGCCGCCGCGCTGACTTGTCTGTTTTACTATTACATGGCCGCCGCGCCTGTCTTTTCCTTCATTTGGATGTCCGGGCCGGACGGCGGCGTTACCTCAGAAGCTTCTGCGTTATCATTGTCTGCTTGTCTGTGGGATTTGCGCTCTAAGGGGGGAAGGGGGGGCTGGCGCGCTCCGCGTCACGGCCCGCTCTGGCCCGCCCTTCGAGGTTCGTTCGGCGCCATTTTGTACAGTCGCGTGTGTGACGGGTTTTCCTTCCGCGGTCTATAAGTGCCCTCGCGGGCGGCTTTTTTGCTCACTTACTGTGCATGGTTTTGACGCCCCTTCTTCTCATTGTGTCTTTCAGACGGGTGAAACCAGTGGCTTAATTGTTGGTGTAATTGTTAGTTGGGCCTAGTATAATTACTCCCACTTCCCTAGCGGGTCATTGGGGCATCCAGGGTAGCTTACAGCATCAATCCCTACTGGCTTATTGTGCCTATTAATCACCATATGGAGGCATCCCAGGATAATGTGACCGGGGTTCCTTCGGGACAAGCCCGGCTGTGTGTAGCTTGTGGGGTCTCGCCTATCAGCGGTGACAGAGCACGGGTCTGTGTTCCTTGTGCACAGCAGGCGCTAACGTTGCAACCCGCCCCTCCGGTGGCTGGGCCTGCACCTCGTCTCACTTCACCTACTCCCCCAAGCTTGAGTATCACCCCCATTGAATTGCATACAAGCGGGGATTCTCAACCTGATGTGTCTGCTAGACTGGCCAGTGTTGAAAAATTGATCGCTAATACCTTAGCGTGTAAGGCCACTGCTAAAAAGCGTCACTTAACCCCTGATGCCACTCTTTTCCCTATGGAGTCTGAGTCTGACTGAGTTGTTGCATCTATGTGGCTACACCCCATCGGACGAAGGGGAGCTGTTCTCTGATTCAGGGTCATCTGACGAGAGACCCAGGGGTCATGACGATTCTGGCTCTGACCCCTGGACCCCGGATGATACTGACAGACTGCTGGTTCAGATTTTTGAGGTTCTGTCCATCTCTCCCCCTGTTGCGGCTCCCAGGCAAAGGGGTGAGCTTTTTCATACTGCTAAGGCTCGTTTGGAATTTCCAGAGCAAACCCATTTCAATAACCTCGTGCTTAAGGAGTGGGAACATCCCAGTAGACTTCCCGGTATACCTAAGAGTTGGGACAGAAAGTATCCCTTTCCTGCTGATATGGTCAAGTGCTGGTCATCGCCTCCCGAGGTGGATGCTCCTATTCTAGAGCTGTCGAACACCTCTAGTATGCACTCCCCTGACACTACTACTCTGCGGGATGCTGAGGACCGCCGCATTGACCAATTGGCGTGCCATGCCTTTGCATTTGTGGGGGCGGCGCTGCGCCCGGTTTGCGCCTCGGCCATTACGTCTGTGGCGCTCAGGGCCCTGATCAGAAGTGTACTTGAAGGTGCTCCTGATGAATTGCCACCTGATACGTTTAATGCACTGTCTAACTGTGATGTGTTTGTAAACTTTATCCTATCTGCCTTGGATGATGCCATTAGGATGTGTGCGAGAACTTCTGCCTTGGTGGTGGCTATACGCCGCGCGGTTTGGCTGTGCCAGTGGGCTGCTGACAATGCTGCAAAGAAGGCCCTAACTGGGCTTCTACGCCTGTTCGGGGACCGCCTAGACCTTTTTGCTAAGGGAGGTAAGTTACCCCAGCGCAGGCGGCAGACTCTGCCCTTTCGGGGCCAGGGCCCCCTTTCACTCCCCTACCGCGGTGCTAAGCAGGGAAAAGGGGTGTCCTTCGCGGGGGCTCGTGCTGATTCCTGGCATAGGAGCCGAGGATGACTTTTGACTCCTCCTGAGGGTCTAAGCCCAAATCCTCTCCCAAGCCCCCTCAGGCATCATGGGGTGCCCTCGCCCATCAGGGTGGGGAGACGGCTACAGCACTTTGCGCACGTCTGGAGGCACCACGTCTCAGACCGGTGGATTCAGGAGGTAGTGTCCTCTGGTTACAAGATAGTTTGCTGTGCGCCCCCCCCCCCCCCCCCCCCCCCAAGATTCATCAGGTCCCGGATCCCCCAGGACCTTGTCTCAGCTCAGGTCTTGATGCTGGCCGTGCAAGGCCTTCTGGGTCTGGGGGTCATTTGCAGGGTCCCCTTAAGAGAAAGAGGCAAGGGGTTCTATTCCAACCTTTTCACAGTTCCCAAAAAAGATGGGTCAGTCAGCCCATTCTGGATTTAAAGATCCTCAACAAATTTGTCAATAACAGGCGCTTTCGCATGGAAACTCTGCGTCCGGCCATCAGCTCCCTGCGCCCAGGGGATTTCATGACGTCTGTGGACATCAGACGCTTACCTTCACATCCCTGTGTTCCCGGGACACCAAAGGTTTCTCAGATTCGCGTTGGAAGATCAACATTACCAATTTGTGGCCTTGCCATTTGGCCTGACCTCAGCTCCCAGAGTGTTCACCAAGGTGCTGGCGGGGGTGATGTCTCTGGTAAGGTCAAGGGGCATACGCGTGCTGCCCTACCTAGACGACATACTCATCACCTCTCGGTTTCTACAGCAGGCAGAGTTGGACACTCAGCTGGTGGTGTCCACCCTGGAATCCTTCGGCTGGGTGATCACCCCAAGTCCTCTCTGTCCCCTTCCTCGGTGACCCCGTTTTTGGGAATGATTCTGCATACGGTTCAGTCAAGGATATTCCTTCCTCAACAGAAGGTGGAAGCTCTAACTGCGCAGGTGAGGTTCCTGCTATCGTGTCCCCAGCCCTCCCTCAGGCAGGGAATGCAGTTGGTGGGCCTGATGGTGGCGTGCTTCGAGGCGGTGCTCTTTGCTCAGTTCCATTTGAGGCCTCTATAACTTCACCTTCTGTCAGTATGGGACAGGGACCCAACGTCCTTGGACGGGGTCTGTGTGCTTCCCCCCTTGGTCAGGCGGTCCCTTTCGTGGTGGCTGGACCACAGGAACTTGCTGGGGGGCAGGTCCTTTCTGGCCCCCTCCTGGGAGACGGTCACCACGGATGCCAGTCTGTCAGGCATGGGGGTGATTCTGGAAGTCCCTGTGGTTCCAGAGGAGGTGGGGCCCTCAGGAGGCCCACTTACCCATCAACATTCTGGAACTACGGGCGATCAGGTTGGTACTGGAGCAGTTGACCAATCACCTGAGGGGTCTGTCTGTGCAGGTGCGCTCAGACAACAGGACGGCGGTTGCCTACATCAACCATCAGGGAGGGACCCGGAGCAGGGGGGCCCTCCAGGAGGTGTCGCTGATTCTGACATGGGCGGAGGCCAATGTTCAATGCATTTCGGCTGTGTACATCCCGGGGGCAGAGAATCTACTGGCAGACTCTCTGAGCAGGGGGACCTCTCGTCAGGGAGAGTGGTCCCTCTGCAACAGGGTATTCCAGTCCCTGTGTCACCGTTGGGGTCTACCGGATGTGGATCTGTTTGCATCCCGTCACAATCACAAGCTCCAGGCTTTTGTCTCCCTGTCTCAGGATCCTCTGGCCTTGGCCACAGATGCTCTGTCCATGTCATGGCAGGAATTTCGGCTCCTGTATGTCTTTCCTCCATTCCTCCCTGCTGGGCAGGGTCCTGCGCAAGATTGCTCTGGAAGGGGTGCCAGTGATTCTGGTGGCCCCCAGGTGGCCAAGAAGAGTGTGGTTCGCAGACGTGGTGCAAATGGCAGTAGACCAGTACGTTCTGCCAGGAGTTCCAGATCTTCCCCTTACGCCATCCCAATTTAGAAACTCTGGCTTTGACGGCCTGGCTGCTGAAACCTCCATCTTGATGGAGAAAGGCTTGTCTGCCTCGGTGGTTGAGACCATGGTGAAGGCTAGGAAGAAAACTTCTTCTTCAATCTATTATAGGGTATGGCGTACCTACATTGACTGGTGTGAGTCTAGGTCTCTTCCCTGTCGGGTGTTCTCAGTTCCCAGGTTTCTGGAGTTTTTACAGCAAGGGTTGGAGTCGGTTCTCCAACTCAATACTTTGAAGGGTCAGGTTTCTGCCCTGTCTGTCTTCTTTCAGAAGTCTTTTGCTCAGCATTCTTTGGTTAATTTGGCATTTCTTTCAGGGGGTTACTCATGTGCTTCCCCCACGAAAACCTATGGTCCCTGTTTGGGATTTGAACTTGGTCCTGTCTGCCTTGCAGGGTGCTCCCTTTGAACCTATTAAGGATGCTGCTCTGGCTGTACTTACCCTCAAGGTTGTCTTTCTGGTGGCTATTACTTCGGTCAGGCGTGTGTCTGAGCTGGCGGCTCTGTCTATCCAGCCCCCATACTTTGAGAGACACCAGGATAAGGTGGTGTTCCGATTTAAGCCGGATTTTCTGCCTAAGGTGGTGTCTGCTTTTCATTTGAATCAAGATATTGTTCTTCCTTCATTGTGCCCTAATCCTAGCATTGCTAAGGAAAGGGTTCTGCATTCCTTGGATGTGGTCAGGTGTCTGAAGTATTACCTAGTAGTCACTGCGTCCTTCAGGAAAACTGATGCTCTTTTTGTGGTTCCTTCTGGTCCTAGGAAGGGTTTGGCTCCTGCCAAGTCTACTATCAGCAAATGAATCCATCAGGCTGTGATTCAGGCCTATTCTGCTAAGGGGAAGAATCCTCCCTTCCGCCTTACTCCTCATTCTACTCGTGCTATTGGTGCCTCTTGGGCTTTCCAGCACCAGGCTTCTGTTGAACAAGTTTGCAAGGCCGCTACTTGGTCTTCTGTTCATACCTTTTCTAAGTTTTACAAGGTTGATGTTAGGGCCTCAGCTGATGCTGTTTTTGGCCGCAAGGTTTTGCAGGCGGCAGTGGTTTAAACTGTCTATTACCTTTTTTGTTGGGGATCCCACCCTACTTTATGGACACTGCTATTGGATGTCCCAAGTGTAAGTAATCTATCTGGAGCAGGGCGTACTGTATACTAAGAAAAATACAATTCTGTGAAATACTCACCTGTAGAATTGGTATTATAAGTATACAGTACGTCCTGCTCCACCCCACCCTGGTTTTTGCATTTTTCTGGATCCCCTGTATGGTGATTATCATTGTTATAAGTTACCAGTTTTGGGGTGGTTAAAATCTCCTTCTCATTCTGCTTCTTGTTCACTGCTTTTCAATGCTGGGGATTTGTGGGAGGTCCCCGGATATTTGAGGTGCCGGGAGGAGTCTGTTTTTGCATGTCTCTGCAGTGCAGCGCCATCTGGCGGAGGATAACCAATTGTAAGTAATCTATCTGGAGCAGGACGTACTGTATACTTATAATACCAATTCTACAGGTGAGTATTTCACAAAATGGTATTTTTTCCCTATATTCAGTCCAGGTCATCCCAGAGTGATGACATGTGGGGTATTCTGCCCCCAGGGGGCGCTCAACTGCAAGCTGCAGCATCTGCTGACAGGCGGTGGAGGTGCGTGCGCGCTGCACGGTCTTTGTATGGGCGCCCCGCGGCATGAGGATTGTCCTCCATACTGGGGCAGGCCTTCTCTGTCATGACGGTCGCTTGTTTTCGCGCCGCCGGGGGGCGGGGCCGCACGATGACGCTTTTTCACGTCACTGCTGTGCGGCCCGCTTCTTGAGGAACGTGCTGAGCTGCTGGTTTTGTGCCATCTTGCCTGCAGCCTCTCCTGCCCCTCTGCCTGGGACCCCTCCGGTTTGCTTGGCTGTCGGTGTCATGAGTCCCTCTTGCTAATATCATTGTTTTATTAAGTATGCGCATGTGCTGTGGGATACTGATGGCCACTTTTGCTTTTGTCATTTAGGTGGGCCCATTGATTGAGGGTTGTGGTTCCTCCCGGTACCCCGCCCCCCTCTCCCATTTATTTAGAGGGATCACATAAGAGGGACTATATAAGTGGGCTAATTAGGTTTGGGCCGTCAGTGCCTTGTAACCTGCATACCAATTTTTGTCTAATCACCATAATGGAGGCATCTGGGGATAGTGAGCTGGTGGCCCCATCTGGGCGGGTGAAGCTCTGCCCCATGTGCAGTGCATGCCCTCTGGGCAAATTCAGCACTGTTTGTACCACTTGCTTCCGGAGCGTTATTTTGGAGCTTGAGTGGGCGGACGTACCTGCCCCTGGCCCTTCTTTGCCTACGGCTTCTCCAGAACCCCCGCTGCTGCAATTAGCCCCCAGTGAGGGAGACGCCCGCAGGGGCTCCCATGTTGATTTGGCATACAGGGTGGCCAGTCTTGAGAGACAGATCTCGCGAACGGCTCCTAGGAAGGCCAAGAGTAAGATACGGCACATCAAGCCCGTTTACTCGGATAATGATGATCTTTTTGACGGTTTGGGCTCTGTGGAAAAAGGTGAGTTGCCAGAGGATTCACGGTCCACTGCGGATTATTCTGCTGGCGAGGACAGTTTGTCTGTTTTCTCCTCTGAGGATGCGTGGCTTCCTGATGATACGGAGAAGTTGCTATTCTCAGTGTGCCACACACCCCGCTTCCCCTTTAATTCTTACGATCGGGTAACTCCACCAGCAGGTGGCGACGTTGCAGAGAAGTCTTGAAAACGAGCCCCTTCCAGCCTATATATACCTGGGACCTCCCACTCAACACCAGTTTTTTCTCTCTGCATGAAGCGACAAGACAGAAGAAAGAAGTCTCCTGCTTGCAGGTAGCCGGGGTCAAACCCGGCATCCCCTTTTGGTCTATTTCTGCCCAGTTCTATTGTGTTTATGCCTAGTTAAACGGAAGCCTCCCAGCCTAGGCTGCTGGCTGGGCAAAGGTAGATGGCACTTTAGGTGCCTAGGAGCTTATCTCCTCTGCTCGACCCCACTTGTGGGGCAATGCGGATATCCGGCATGGTGATCCGGATTTGGGATGCCCCATGTCCCGATGTTCCCTTTAGGTCACCTTCTCCCGCTTGGTCCCTTCTCCCTTCGCTAAATGGGGGGGGGGGGGGGGGGTGCGTGTTGCATGAGGTGCTTTAGTGTTGTGTGGAAGTGCTTTGGCAGGGCAGCGCTGCGGTGGCGGCACGTGGCTTGGGCTGCTGGGGCCTTTGTTTGTGTTGCACTTTCAAATTTCCCCCCTTTTTTTGCTGTGTCCGGGCCCGCCCTTCACTTCCCCTGTCTCATTAGAGACAGGTGTGCTGAAGCCGGTGGGGGAAGAGGTCCGGTGCGGCTTGAGCTGTAGAGGTAAACGGTCCCCACCATTGCGCACGTGGGCCCGTCCTTGTACTTTGTTATTGCCTGCCATGTATAGCGTTTTTTCCTGGGGCGCTTCTGCTTATGTATGGGTCAAATGCCTGTATTTGGGTATGTGTGGATATATATATATATATATATATATATATATATATATATATATATATAATGTGCATATATTTATGCAGGTATATACTCTTATTTTTTATTGATGCACTCTCTGGCTTTGCCTTGAAATAGCATGTGTCATGTTTATTTTATTCATGATGTTTAAACTATTCATATATGTTTGCCTTGTTGGTTTTGTATGAATGTGGTGCATACTGGTTGGGGGACTGACTGTGGTCTCTTTTCCACCACAGATTCTGGGATCCCCTCACTGCAGTGGCTCTCCCGATCTGTTATACCTGGCTACTCTTAGTCTCTAAATTGGGATTTTCCTAGGCTTAAAAAAAAAAAAAATCCTCCCACTTCCGGGACTTTAATTACAAAGGGGCATCCCGGGTTGCTTAACTCTTTAAGTGCCAGCCTACCTGGAGTTTTTGTCACACTCTGTTGCCAGACCATTTTGCACTATTATGCGCTCCCCATGTTCAAATGTGATTTTTGAAGGGATTTCCCAGGAAAATGATATATTGTTTTTTTCAGCAGAGTCTGGGCTTTAACATGAAATGTCTTGTTTGTCATTTTTTAGGTGTTTTCTCAATATTTTTGGGTGAAATATGTGCAAAAAAAAATATATATATATTTTTTACAATTTGTAGTTTTTTTTGTAATAAAAAATGTAAGTTTGTCAATAAAATCTTATTGCGTGTGAAATCCCAATTTCTCCCGGTTACAGCGGTACCACATATGTATAGGTAGACACCCTTTCCTGCCCAGGAGACTCCCCCCAAACAAACAGCGCTTTAGGGGATTTTCAGATAAAATACAACTATGCTACGCAATATGCGCACCTTGCAGTTTTTCCAGAAAAACAACCCTTTACATTTGAAATACCCCCAACAAACTATAGATTCTCTGGAAGTACACACCTCAGGCTTTCTAGGCGTACCAGGCTTGTTGATGTGGCCATAGTTTTCTGGAAGTCATCCCTCAATGGATTCTTTGGTTGCAAAGAGTTTCCCTAAAAAAAGGATAAAAAAGCAGAATCAAAGCCACATTTTCCTTAAAAAAGCTATATACAAACAACAAGTTTAATCTGAAAATGCAACATCCCCCGAACAGAACAACACCCAACATGCATAGCTACTGTCAAGGGAAGAGTTGCCAAACACCCCAAAGTAAAGCATGTGCGTAACAGTAATTTTACTTGAAAATTTCAGCTCTGCAGACAAAGTGCGCACCTTGCGATTTTTCAACCAAAACAACCCTTGACATTTGGAATATCCCCCATAAACCATATATTCCCTGAAAGTACACACGTTAAGCTTTCTAAGGGTACCCAGCTTGTTCTAGTGGGCTCATCTTTCTGGAATTATTACCTCAAAGAATTCTTTGTTTGCGCAGGGTTTCCCTAAAAAATTTATAAAAAAGCTGAATAAAAAACACCTTTTCCTAAAATATAAATATGCAAACCAGAAAAAACAAGCTAAGTCTGAAAGCGCAAGGTCCCCCGAACAGAACAATACCCAACATGCATAGGTACTATTAACCCTTTTAATTGCCAGCCTACTTGAGATTTTGTCACCCTCTGTTGATAGGCCATTTTTCCCCATTTTGCGTCATGTTTTGCGCCATTTTTGCTGGAACTTTCAGGAAAATTATATATATATTTTTTTGCAGCAGAGTTTAAGCTTTAACATGAAATGTCTTGTTTGTAAATTTAATTTTTTTTTTTTACAATATTATTAAGTAAAAAAAAAAATAAATACTTTTTTTTAGAAAATTGACTCCTTTATTTTAAATAAAAAATGTATTTTATTAAGGAAAAGCATATTGCATGTGAAGCCCCATTTCTACCGATTAGAACGGTACCACATATTTATCGGTAGCCCCCTGTTCCTGCCCAGGAGACCCCCCTAACTGAAACAAGTACTTTATAACATTCACAAATAAAATACAACTACCATCCACACTACAAAGGGTTAAATCGAGAAAAAAAATGACATAGGGTCCCCCCTCCCAGGGGAGGGGGATCCCTTTTTTTTTTTTGATTTTTAAGGGTTGAAAACCCTTAAAAATCAAAAAAAAAATTGACGTTTGGTCCCCCTTACCCAAAGTAACCAGCACGGGACCAGCTATGCAGGGCTTGTAGGAACAGGGCGCAGGGGCCAGCTTTTGTGGCCCCTGGCCCTGCAGGCTACAAGCCCGTATAGCCCGTGGGCCCGGGCTCTTCTGCCCCCCCTGGCCTTTGGGGAGGCAGGTAATGGGGGTGCCGGGGGTTAATGGCAAGTCACCCGCTAGTCGCAGATGACTTGCCATCCCCCCAGCCTTGTGAACTGGTATAGGGGTCATGGACCCCTTACCAGTTCACAAGAGGTTAAATGTAAAAAAAAGACACACAGAGAAAAAAATATTTTATTAATTTTTATTTTTTTTTATACTTACCTCCCATCCATCCTGGAGCACTCTGTCCCTCGGCGATCACTGGCTTCTGCTCACCTGCTGGAAGCCTTTTATAGCTGCTGGGTGACAGAACACAAAGGGTTAATCAAAAAAAAAATGACATAGGGTCCCCCCTCCCAGGGGAGGGGGACCCCATTTTTTTTGTTGATTTTTAAGGGTTAAAAACCTTTAAAAATCAAAAAAAAAATTGACGTGGGGTCCCCCTTACCTAAAGTAACCAGCCAGGGACCAGCTATGCAGGGCTTGTAGGGACAGGGCGCAGGGGCCAGCTTTTGTGGCCCCTGGCCCTGCAGGCTACAAGCCCGTGGGCCCGGGCTCTTCTGCCCCCCCTGGCCTTTGGGGAGGCAGGTAATGGGGGTGCCGGGGGTTAATGGCAAGTCACCCGCTAGCGCAGGTGACTTGCCATCCCCCCAGCCTTGTGAACTGGTATAGGGGTCATGGACCCCTTACCAGTTCACAAGGGGTTAAAAGTAAATAATCACACAGACACTTAAGAAAAAAAAATCTTTTTTTTTTTTTTTTTTTTTTACTGTACTCACCTCCGATCCGGCGTCCCTCGCCGCTGTCATTTTACTGACAGATGCCGGTGGTGATTGGCGCAGGGCGGGTGACAGGCGAGGGGGCTCCGATCGGAGCCTCCTCGCCTGACACCCGCCCTGCTCCGATCACCACCGGCATCTGACAGATGCCGGAGCTCGGAGGGGGTATAGGAGGAGCGGGATGACGTCATCCTGCTCCTCCTACAATGGGCGGGGCTAGGAGGCGCCGCCATTACAAGAGGTGAGGACCCGGAGCCCAGGGGGCCCCCCCCCCCCCCCCGGTGAAGAGGAGACCCGACAGAAGGCTCGGGCGCGGAGGTGAGTAAATGACAGTTTTTTTTATTTTTTTTTTCACAGCGGCGATGTCAGCGCTGGAAACGGGGGTGGGGGGCGCTGGTTTCGGGCCCCCTCCTGAAGATGGAGGACGACGGGGGGGGGGGGGGGGTGATCGGATGCCCCCAGCAGGAAGAGGGGACCCCAAGCTTCACGGGGATACCGGAGGTAAGTGGGTTTTTTTTTCTTTTTTTTTAACTGTTAGGGGTAAATGCCAGGCACGTGAAATTTACGTGGCTGGCACTTAAGTGACGGAGAGGCAACCACGTCAATTTTACGTGGCTGGCATTTAAAGGGTTAATGCGTAAAACCCTGGGTTGTTGCAAATACCACAAATTCACCATATGGAGGCTTCCAACATTACCGGAAATGGCTCTTCAGGGCTATCCAGGCTGTGTGGGGGTTGTGGGGCTCCACTCCCAGGCGATGTCATATTATGCATTCCATGTGCAAGGCAGAACATTGCGCGCCAGTCCGTTGCTACGGCTTCTGGCTCCTTGCAACTTCCGTCATCTCCTATCCCCCCCCAACCTATTCCGGACCCGTGTGACATTGTCAAAAATGGGGATTCGCATTCCGGGGTGCATGCGCGGTTAGCCAACCTCGAGAAAATAATTTCCGCTTCAGTGGCTCAGAAGGCTACGGCAAAGCGGAAGCACCTTTCTCCGGCAGTGCCTGCTTCGGAGGGTGAGGTACCTGAATTTTTGGATTGGTCCGATTGTCCCCTGATGAGGAGGGGGAACTCCTTGAGGAGTCGGATGAGCCTGCAGACCAGCTATTGTTTGACTCTGCTGGTGATCAGGCTGTGGGGGTGTCCATTGACACTCCTTCCATTTTGGCTCAAATGTTTAAAGTTTTGGCCTTGGATCCGCCTGCGGTGGTCCCTCTGCCAAAGGGTGAGTTGTTTGACTTACCCCAGCCGCGTTTGGTGTTTCCCAGGCAACAGCAACAGAGGGTTGTCCTTAAGGAATGGGAACAACCTGCGCGCCTGGTTGGAACTCCTCCTAATTGGGATAAGCGTTATCCCTTTCCGGAGGACTTGGTGAAGCTTTGGTCAGTGCCCCCCGACGTTGATACCCCTGTGTTAGGGCTGACTGACTCGGCTTTAAGGATGGTGAGGATCGTCGGATTGATCAATTGGCACGCCATGGTTTTATCAGTGCCGGGTCGACACTACGGTCATTTTGTGCTTTGGCACTTCTTCTGCTGGCAGTTAGATCCATTATAAGGGGTGTGCACGCAGATCTTGATCCCGCTTGTGATATGTTTAGTTCTCTCAAGCAGTGTGAGTCGTTTGTTTCTTTTGTCCTGACCGCTCAGGACAATGCTCTTGCGACGAGTAGCAGGACAGTGGCATTGCTGGTGGCTATTCGTCGGTCTATATGGCTGCGCCAGTGGACGGCGGACCTTAACTCTAAAAGGGCGCTTACAGCGCTACCTTTCTTAGGTTTACGCCTTTTTGGCGAGAAATTGGATGCTGTTACCAAGGATAGTAAGTTGCCTCAATTCAAGAAGCCTCGTTGCTCCTTTCAGGGTGCGAGTTCCTTTAGCCCCTCCTTTCGAGGAGCCAGAGCGGGCAGAGGGGCTTCCCTTCCCGTTACCGGGGGTGTAGGTTGGTCCCGGGGAAGAGGTCGTGGCCATCCCGGTCAGTCCTGGGGCGCCAAGCCCAAACTTACTGCTAAGCCCGCTCAGCAATGAGGGGCTGCCCTCACCCATGCGGGTGGGGGACGATTGCGACACTTCTCCCTGGTTTAAGGCCACGAGATTCCGGACACACAGATCTGGGAGGGGGTGTCGCCTGGTTACAAACCGGAGTTAGAGTCTCGCCCTCCTTCACGTTTTTTCCTGGAAATGGCGGGCGTCCGGCCGGTGCCGCGCTTAGAGGTCGGCCTCGGTTTTTGCTCCATTCTCTTCGCAGCCCCCAAGAAGGACGGGTCGGCTTGCCCCGTCCTGCATCTGAAGTTTTTCAACCTTCCCAGGTCCTCCCTTGCTCAGGCCAGGGTGGTGTCCTTTCTGGGAATGCAGTCGGATTCCGGTCAACACAGGGTGTTTCTCACTCAGTCCAAGGTTTGTCTGATTCAGGAGTTGGCTTGGGTCCTTCTTTCCAACCCTCGGCCGTCTGTTCTGGAGCTGAGAGCCTTCCGTCTGGTAATTGCTCTTTTGTCTCATCAGGGTCTGGGCCTTCTGGTTCAGCTTCGCTCGGACAATTAAACTGCGGTTGCTTACATCAGTCATCAGGGAAGGACTTGCAGTCTGGGTGCCCTCAGAGTGGTGTCCCTGATCCTGGGCGAAGGCACATGTTCCTTGTGTCTCGGCAGTCTGCAGTCCGCTCCGGTGGGGGACACCGGAGGTGGTCCTGTTTCCCTTTCGTCACAATTGCAGGCTCCCGATCTTTGTGTCGCTCTCCCAGGATCCTCTGGCTCTGGAGGCGGAAGCCATATCCCTGAGCTGGGGGGACCCAGGGTTTCTGTACCTGTATCCTCCGATACCCATGCTAGGCTGGGTGGTATGGAAGCTGGTTCTGGAAAGGGTGTCCGCCATTCTCGTGGCCCCAAGATGGCCAAGACGAGTATGGTGCGCAGACATCGTTTGGCTGACAGTGAATCAGCTCATTCTGCCTCTTCGGCCCGATCTGCTCACTCAGGGTCGGCTGTCTTACCCCAATTTACCAACGCTGGGTTTGACGGCTTGGCCGCTGAGGCCTCCATCTTGAAGGAGGAGGGTCTTTCTGACTTGGTTATTAAGACTCTGATCGGTGCCCAAAAGAGGTCTTCTTCTATCACCTACTATAGGACTTGGAAAGCCTATATCGCTTGGTGTGAGGTTAGGTCCTTGTCTTGTAGGGTCTTTTCGGACTCCAAGATTCTGGAGTTTTTACAATCAGGGCTGGACTCTTCAGCTGAGTACTTTGAGAGGGCAGGTTTCTGCCTTATCTATCTTTTTTCAGAAGCATTTTGCGCTTCTTCCTTTTAGTTAAAACTTTTTTCCAGGGGGTTACGCATGTGCGGCCTCCCAGGAAACCATTACTCCCTGTTTGGGACTTGAATTTGGTTCTTTCTGCTCTTCAGGCTCATCCCTTTGAGCCTTTGCAAGATATTGCTTTGTCTACCCTGACTCAGAAGATTGTCTTCTTGGTAGCTATCACTTCGGTTCGGCGTGTCTCGGAGTTGGCGGCCTTGTCTATTCAGGCGCCCTACTTTGAGAGGCATCAGGACAAAGTGGTCTTTCGGTTCAAACCGGACTTTCTTCCTAAGGTTGTTTCTGCTTTCCATTTGAATCAGGATATTGTTCTTCCCTCCCTGTGTCCTAAGCCTAAGAATGACAAGGAGAGGGTTTTGCATTGTTTGGATGTAGTACGCTGTGTTAAGTACCATTTGATTATTTCTCCTTTTCGTAAAACTGATGCCTTTTTTGTTGTGCCCTGTGGGCCTAGGAAGGGTTTGGCGCCGGCCAAATCTTCCATTAGCAAATGGATACGTCAGGCCGTTATTGCGGCCTATTCTGCTAAGGGGAAGGTTCCCCCTTTTCGTATCACTGCTCATTCTACTCGCGCCGTTGGAGCGTCTTGGGCTTTTCAGCACCAAGCTTCTGTTGAACAAGTTTGTAAGGCCGCTACTTGGTCTTCTGTTCATACTTTTTCTAAGTTTTACAAGGTTGATGTGCGGGCCTCAGTGGATGCTGTGTTTGGCCGCAAAGTTCTGCAGACTGCAGTCATTTAAGTGATGCTTCACTTTGCCTTCGGATACTCATCCCTTGTGGACACTGCTTTTGGATGTCCCGATCATAAGAATTAAAGGGGAAGCGGGGTGTGTGGCACACTGAGAATAATACCATTTTGTGAGTACTCACCTGAAAAATGGATATGGTCAGTGTGCCACACACCCCGCTTCACCCGCCCTTTTTGGTATCCTGGATCCTTTATATGGTGAAGCTTTTCTTTATTTTGAGGTTACCATTGGATTTCCTGGTACCTTGTCTTTCTGCTTTTTAAATCACTGGTGTTGAGTGGGAGGTCCCAGGTATATATAGGCTGGAAGGGGCTCGTTTTCAAGACTTCTCTGCAACGTCGCCACCTGCTGGTGGAGTAACCCGATCGTAAGAATTAAAGGGGAAGCGGGGTGTGTGGCACACTGACAATATCCATTTTTTAGGTGAGTACTCACAAAATGGTATTTTCCTCAGTGTTTGAGACTCTACACATTGTCCCTCCTAGAGCGGCTAAGAGGAAGCAGGGTGATTTGATTAGGCCTGAAAGACAGAGGTGAGTCTTTCCAGAGCAGGCCCATTTTTCTAATATGATTTTCAAGGAATGGGAAAGGCCTAACAAACTACCGTCGGTGCCTAAGGGCCTGGATAGGCGGCATCCCTTCCCTGAGGAGCTGGTCCGGCTATGCTGTCGTCCTCCGGAAATGGATGCCCCTGTGTCGGGGTTGTCCAACACTACTATTATGCCTTCACATGATACCACTTCCTTACGTGATCCAGCTGACAAGCGCATGGATCAGCTGGTCTGTCATGCCTTCACCTTTGCTGGTGCCTTGTTTCGGCCTGTGTGTGCCACGGCTATTGTCTCCCTGGCCTCTAGAGGTCGCCTTGGTGATACGCCTTGTGGATAGCGCTAAGACTCGCAAGCGGGCGGAGGATTTTAAAGACCTCGAGGCTTGCGTGGACTTCATTGCCTTTGTTGTCTCTGCCATGGACAATGGTGTCCGGCTTGGTGCCAGGATATCGTCCCTGCTTGTTGAGATACCTGGGGTAGAGGTAGGTCCCCGGCCGACCCAATCCGGCTTGGGGAGCCAAGTCCAAGCCCCTTGCCAAGTCCTCTCAGGCATGAGGAGGCGCCCTCACCCATCCGGGTGGGGGGACGGCTTCTGCTATTTGCTCATATCTGGAGACGGCACATCTCAGATCGGTGGATTCAGGAGGTGGTGTCCTCCGGTTACAAAATAGAGCTGGCAGTCAGGCCGCCCACAAAATTTCTTTGGTCTCGGATATCCCAAAAACCATTGAAGGCACAGGGCCTGAAAATGGCCGTGCAACACCTCCTGCGGTTAGGTGTGATTTGCCCTGTACCTCTGCAGGAGCAGGGTCAAAGTTTTTACTCCAACCTGTTCACGGTTCCCAAGAAGGACGGAACTTTTAGACCAATCCTGGACCTGAAGGGTCTCAACAGGTTTGTAAGGGTCAGACATTTCCACATGGAAACCTTACGGTCAGCGGTGAGCTCGCTTCGGCCCGGCGACTTCATGACCACGGTGGACATCAGGGATGTTTACCTGCACATCCTGATTTTCCAGGGGCTTTAGAAGTTCCTGAGGTTTGCTCTGGAGGATCAGCATTACCATTTTGTGGCTCTGCCATTCGGGATTTCCTCAGCGCCCTGCATCTTCACCAAGGTGCTGGCGGGCATCATGGCCATCCTGAGGAGTCAGGGCATTCGTGTGCTGCCCCATCTGGACGACTTGCGGATTGCGGCCGAGCCGTTGCAGCAGGCCGAAAACGATACTCGGACGGTGTTGTCAACCCTGGAGGCCTTCGGCTGGGTAGTCAATTACCCAAAGTCTTCTATCACTCCCAAAACAGTGAGATTTTTTTCTGGGAATGATGATAGACACCGCTCAGGTAAAGGTCTTTATGCCACAGCAGAAGGTGCTGGGTCTCCAGACGCAGGTGCTGGCCTTGCTGTCTTGTCAACAGCCATCGATCCGTCTGGGGATGAAACTGGTGAGTTTAATTGTGTCATGCTTCGAGGCAGTGCCCTTCGCCCAGTTTCGCATGAGACCTCTTCAATTGAACCGGTTTACCGGCTGGGACCAGATGCAGGAGTCACTGGAACAGGAATTTTCACTATCCCCCCTGGCCAGGCAGTCCCTCTTGTGGTGGTTGGACTTCAGGAACCTGTTGGTGGGCAAGTCCTTTCTGACTCCCTGTTGGGAGATAGTTACCACGGATGCCAGTCTGACCGGCTGGGGAGGCGTTTGGCAGACTCAGAGACTCAGAAGATCCAGGGTCAGTGGGGTCCACAGGAGAACCGCTTACCATAAATCTCTTGGAGCTGAGAGCTATCCGGGTGGTGCTTCTTCGCTTGACTCCCCACTTAAGGGGTCGTGCGATCCAGGTTCAATCAGACGGCTGTCGCCTACATCAATCACCAGGGCGGAACTCGGAGCAAGTGAGTCCTCAAGGAGGTGACCCAGATTCTGGCTTGGGCAGAGAATGTTCCCTGCATATCAGCGGTCTACATCTCCGGGGTGGAAAGCCAAGAGGCAAACTTCCTGAGCAGGAGTGCCTTGCGCCTGAGGGAATGGTCTCTCAACAGCAAAACCTTCCACGCTCTGTCTCCGCTGGGGTCAGCCGGATGTGGACCTGTTTGCGTCCAGACACAATCACAAGCTCCCAAGGTTAGTCTTCCTCTCAAGAGATCCTCTGGCCATTGCCACAGACGCTCTGGCAATTCCGTGGACGGAGTTCCATTTCCACTCCTGGGCTGCACAAAATAGCCTAGAAAGGGTACCAACCATTCCGGTGGCTCCTCGTTGGCCGAGAAGGAGTTGGTTTGCGGACATAGTTCAGATGTCAGTAGATCGCTGCATCATGCCCGACGACCCAGGGCTTCTCACGCAGGGGTCGCTGCGGCGTCCCAATTTATGGATGCTGGCTTTGACAGCCGGGCTATTGAAACCTCAATCCTGATGGAAAAGGGGCTGTCGGCCACAGTTGTGCATACCATGATTCAGGCACGGAAGACGTTTTCCTCCATGATATACTACAGAGTTTGGCACGCTTATATTGCTTGGTGCGAATCCAAGAGTCTCCCTTGCCGCACATTTTCTATTTCTAGGATTCTGGAGTTTTTACAACACTGCTTAGACTTGGGTCTCCAGATAAGCACCCTCAAGGGCCAGGTCTCAGCTTTAGCCATATTCTTCCAGAGATCCATTGCCAACCATAGGTTGATCAAGACCTTTTTCCAGGAGTCACCCATGTCCGGCCACCGCGTAAGTCAGTATTACTAGTGTGGGACTTGAATTAGGTACTGTCTGCTCTTCAGGGGTCCTCCCTTTGAACTTCTCTGCGATGCTGCATTGCCTATTTTGACTCTCAAGGTGGCCTTTTTGGTAGTGATCACCTCGGTGCGTCGCATATCAGAGCTGGCCGCGCTTTGTATGACGCCTCCCTATTTTGAGCGGCATAAGGATAAGGTGTTTTTTTGCTTTAAACCCGATTCTTTTGCCTAAGGTAGTTTCTCCCTTTCACCTTAATGAGGAAGTTGTCTTGCCTTCCTTGTGTCCTGCACCGACTAATTCTAATGGAAATGAACCTCCATGCCTTGGATGTGGTCAGAGCCATTACGTATTACCTGGTTGCAACTAAATCCTTCAGGAAGTCTGATTTGCTCTTTGTCCTAACAGAGGGCTCTAGGAAAGGTTTGCCACCAGCCAAGTCCACTCTCAGTAGGTGGATCAGACAGGCGGTGGTGCAAGCATATTCTGCCAAGGGATAGGAGCCCCCTTTTCGGATCACAGCTCATTCTACTAGAGCTATTGGTGCCTCTTGGGCTTTTCAGCACCAGGCATGGGTTGAACAAGTTTGTAAGGCCGCTACTTGGTCTTCTGTTCATACTTTTACAAGGTTCTACAAGGTTGATGTCAGGGCCTCTGCTGATGCTGTCTTTGGCTGGAAGGTGCTTCAGGCGGTAGTGAAATGAACTACATGCGGTTTCGCAGTGGGGATCCTGCCCTATATGGACACTGCTTTTGGATGTCCCACATGTCATCACTGAGACGACCTGGACTGGACATAGGGCCCTTGTTTATTATCTCTTGTTTACCTGTTATGGTGATTACCATTTTTTCTTGGACTTGAGTCCTTTAGTCTTGTTTGGAGAGAGTACAAGCTGAAGCTATGTGAAGTAACATGGTTTCTTAGCCTCCCGGCCTGTCTCCTCTTTACTGCTTTTTAACCACTGGGGAGTGATGGAGACACACCTGCCTTTATAGGGGGCTGGGAGGAGCGACAGCTTTTGATCTTGAAGTCGAGCGCCCCCCGGGGGCGGAATACCCATATGTCATCACTGGGACGACCTGGACTGGATATACTCAAAAAGAATTCAACAGGTGAGTTTCACAGAATTGTATTTTTGTGGAGAGCTGCTTTAAATTTTGCTAGCTCCTCGGCAATTGCCATCTTGACGGTTTCTTTTAACTCTATGGATTGGTTTTCTGAAGATTTTATAAATTCTAAGTTTTTTAACTGTTCTGAATTATCTTGAAATGCATTCTTTGTTTGCTGCTTAGCAGCCTCTTTACCCACAGAACCTCAGCCAGTGGTGTTTCCCCTAATAAAGAAAACACATTCTTTTGTTAATCTTTTTTTTATTTATTGCTAAGGTTGGATTTGGACTTAGCTGTGAAAACAAAGTATTTGTCTGATCTACTTGGTGAATTCTATCATGGGCCCTGGTAATATGCTCCTTATGAATATGATTATCAGTAGGTGACTGACTGTTTGTGATCCTTCCCCCTCATCTTCACCTCATCTTCACCCCTCTTCCTTTAGACTGTAAGCTTGCAAGGGCAGGGCTCTCTCCCCTATTGTATCTTCTGGCCTATATTTCGTTTTGGCCGATATTCGTTTTACCCAGCCCTTGTCACTGTGTGAGTGTTTCACTTGTGTGTGTGAGTGCTTGATGTTTACTGGCCAACACGTTCTTACTACAGCCTGGGGGAGCTTCTCCCACTCGGGCTGCGTTCGGGAATCGCTCCAAATAAGGGGGCGGGGCTACCGCGGCCACGCCGAGAGCCCGGCCCCCTTAGTGGGCGCGATTACAGTGCTCGTTGTCTAGGGGTCCGCGTTGCTGGGAGGGGGGCGTGGCCTCGGCAAACGCGCATTCTGCGCTGGCCCTCCCTCCCCCTGCTCTCCCTTCCCAGGCACGAGGCTGCGTGGGGGCCATCTTCCCTGGCAGGCCGCTTTGCACTCGGGGTGGTAAGGACCTGATGGCCATCTCTTTAGCTTGTGTGTGTGTGTGGGGGCCCCATTTAGCGGGGGGCCCAACTGGTCTCTAACGTGTGTGTTTATGCCTTATTTGCACATTTTGGCTATATATATATATATATATATATATAATATTATTATTCTTGGTGTGCCACACACCCCGCTTCACTTTTAAATATTCTTCACTTAATGGGTTAACTCACCGCCAGGTGACGTAGTGCAGAGAGGAAGTCTTGTAACGAGCCCCCTTCCGGCCTATATATACCTGGTACCTCCCTTCAATCACCAGTATTTTTCTCTCTGCTTGACGACAAGACAGAAGATTGAAGTCTCCTGCTTACAGGTAGGCCGGGGTTTCTACCCCGGCACCCCCCTTTTGGTCTATTTCTGCCCGGTTTGAGTGTTTATACCTTAATGGTGGAATGGAAGCCTCCCAGCCTAGGCTGCTCACTGGGCAAATGGTAGATGGCACTTTAAGTGCCTAGGAGCTTATCTCCGACCTCATGCGTGGGGCAATGCGGCTACCCGGCATGGTGATCCGGAAATGGGATGCCCCTGTCCCGAGGGTCCCCGTAGCCCCTTTCTCTCCCGTTACGGTCCCTTCTCCCTTCACCAGGGGGGGGGGGGAGTTTGAGGGTGTGCATTAAGTATGTGTTTCACTTGTATTACTTTATTTCAACGTGTGTGTTCATGTTATGCATTAAGTATATTTCAGCATGTGTATACCTTTTGTTCACTTGGTTTAGGTCTGCTTGAATGGCAGACCGCGCTGGGTAGGTGGCTGGCCGCTTTTTCAAAGCAGACTATTGCTTTAGTGGTCCCCTCCTGCCTCCCCCCTTCCCCGCTGGCACTGAATGTAGTTTATTTTGCATAGGCTGCACTATGCGGTCTTTATTGCCCCCCCCCCCCCCTCCGCTGCCTGGGCGCACGTGTAGTGGCCCATCTGGTGTAATCCCCAGCTGAATTGGCTGCACTGATCAGCGCAGGGGGCGGGTCCCGGTGACGCGGCGGCGTCATGCGGCGGCCCCAGCTTCACTTCCCTTCAAAGGGGGAAGTCACGTGGGCGCGCGGCCGCACTTGGTCTCCTGTGCTGTGGCTGCTGGCTGCTGTTCGCTCTCCGGCTGCTGCTTTCGCTTGGTCCAGGTAAGCGGCCCCACCTGGTGGGGCCGTTGAGTGGGAAGTGCATATCTTTTTGTATTGGATATGGTGGGGAGTTATTTTTCATTAGGGGGCATGGTTTTGCTCATTTTTTAAAGGCACTTTGGTGCCATGCTTATATGATTCCTATACACATGTGAGGATCTGATTGTGGTTTCTCTTGCCTTACAGATCCCTGTTTATGGTGGCCCTCCGGCTCTGTTGCCTGGCTATTAATTGGGATATTTATTAATGCATGTACATATAATCTATATATATATATATATATATATATATATATATATATATATATATATATATTTATTAAAGGGGACCTTAACTTAATTTAAAAAAAAAAAAAAAAAAAATCCTCCCTTCCGGGACATTTACAAATAAAGGGGCATCCCGGGTTGGCTTATGCCTTAAAAGACCGAAGTATTGCGAATACCATAAATCACCATATGGAGGCTTCCGTTATTGCCGGAAACGGTTCTGCTGAGCCTTTCGGGGGGTGCGTAGGTTGTGGGGCCCTACTCCCAGCTGATGTCTTTATTTGCATCCCTTGTGCAAAGCAGACTATTGCACGCCAGTCCATTGCTTCGGCTGCGGGCCTATCGCATCCTTCATCATCTCCTACCTCTCCCTCCCTGTTCCGGACCCCGCATGACACTGTCAAAAGTGGGGATTCGCATTCCGAGGTGGCGGCACAGCCCAGCCCCCAGAAAGTAGTGCCCGTTAAAGCAGCGTTAAAGGCCGCTGCAAAACGGAGGCACCTGACTCCGGTACCTTCGGCTCCACAGGACGAGTTATGTGAGCCTGTGGAATGGTCCGATGGATCCCCGGACGAGGATGAATTCCTGTTGGAGTCAGATGAGCCTGCAGATCAGCTTGAGGCTGATGTGATTGGCAATTGGTCGGAGGGGGTTGTTTTTTACACCCCCTCCATTCTGGCTCAAATGTTTAAAATTTTGAATTTAGATCCACCTGAGGCGGCCGCCCTGCCAAAGGGTCAGTTGTTTAAGGAGCCTCAGCCGCGTTGGGTTTTTCCCAGACAACACCACTTTGAGAGGGTGGTTCTTAAGGAATGGGAACATCCCACGCGGTTATCTGGAATTCCTTCCAGTTGGGAAAAGCGTTATCCTTTTCCGCCAGAGTTGGTAAAGCTTTGGTCTGTCCCTCCTGACGTCGATACCCCTGTGCTAGGGCTCTCCAGCACGGCTATGGTACAGTCTGCTGAGACCACTGTCCCTAAAGATGGGGAAGATCGTCGGATTGACCAATACGCGCGCCATGGTTTTATTTACTCCGGGTCAGCGTTGCGCCCGGTGTGTGCTTCAGCCCTTCTTCTATTGGCGATTAAGTTTTTAATTCAGGGGCTATATGAGGATCTCAATCCCGCTTGTAAACGGTTTACTGCGCTTAAGCAGTGTGAATCTTTTGTGTCTTATGTCCTGTCCGCTCAGGACGATGCGCTGGCTATGAGTAGCAAGGCAGCGGCTATGCTGGTGGCTATTCTCAGGTCAGTATGGCTGCGTCAGTGGTCAGCGGACGCGGCTTCTAAATGGGTGCTCACAGCTCTCCCCTTTTTGGGGTTGCGTCTGTTTGGGGAGAAAATTGATTCAGTCGCAAGGGGTGGTAAGATGCCACAACTCAAGAGGCCTCGTGTCCCCTTTAGGGGGGCAGGTTCCGGTGGGCCCTCCTTTCGAGGATTCAGAGCGGGCAGGGGTGCTTCCTTTCCCGCTACCAGAGGTGCAGGTTGGACTCGGGGACCCGTGGCCGGCCCGCTCAGTCCTGGGGCACCAAGCCCAAACCTGCTGATAAGCCCACTCAGCAATGAGGGGCTGCCCTCACCCGTGCGGGTGGGGGGACTATTGCGACACTTCTCCCAGGTTTGGAACCAAGTGGTTCCAGGCAGATGGATCCAGGAGGTAGTGTCGGCCGGTTACGACCTGGAATTCGAGTCTCACCCTCCTTCACGGTTCGTCCGGTCTCGGGTGCCCATCGATCCTCTGGCCACGCAGGGGCTCCTGGCGTCGGTAGGGAATCTGTTAGAGATGGCGGTCATCCGGCCGGTGCCGCGCTTAGAGATGGGCCTCGTTTTCTACTCCAATCTCTTCGCAGTCCCCGAGAGAGATGGGTCGGTTCGTCCCGACCTGGACTCTCATCAACACAGAGTGTTTCTTCCTTTTGCCCAAGTTCACACGGGAACGCTTCAGCTTTTTCTGTTAGCGTCTTGGGACCAGCAACCTCGGTCGCTGGATCAGTCCTTCCAGTTGTCCTCCCGGGTACGGCAGTCCCTCCTGTGGTGGTTGGTCTCGACCAATCTTGTGTAGGGCAGGTCTTTCCTGACCCCCCTTTGGGAAATTGTCACCACGGACGCCAGTCTGTCGGGATGGGGCAGATTCTGGAAGGAGCTGCAGTTTCAGGGGCAGTGGGGACCTCAAGAGGCCCACTTACCCATCAATATTCTGAAACTGAGAACCATCCGTCAGGTGCTTGCTCTCCTGACTTCCGGTCCAGATGCGTTCAGACAATCAAACAGCAGTGGCTTACATCGGTCTTCAGGGAAGGACTCGCAGTCTGAGTACTCTCAGAGAAGTGTCCCTGATCCTGACCTGGGCGGTGTTCCATGTTCCTTGTCTCTGGGCGGTCTACATTCCAGAGGTGAAGAACCAGGTAGCGGACCGGTTGAGCAGGGGCTCTCCCCGTCTGGAAGAATAGGCTCTCCATCCTCGGATGTTTTGCTCACTGTGTCTCCGATGGGGGACCCCGGAGGTGGACCTATTGGCCTCTCGTCACTATCACAGGCTCCCGAACTTCGTGTCGCTCTCCCAGGATCCTCTGGCTCTGGCAGTGGACGCCATGTCCCTGAGCTGGGGGGATCTGGGATTTCTATACCTGTTTCCCCCGATACCCATGCTGAGCAGGGTGCTTCGGAAGTTGACTCTGGAAAAGGTGTCCGCCGTTCTCGTGGCCCCAAGGTGGCCAAGACGAGTGCGGTTCGCAGACATCGTTCGGCTGGCAGTGGACCAGTTCGTTCTGCCTCTTCGGCCCGTTCTGCTCACTCAGGGTCAATTGTGTTACCCCAATTTACCAGCGCTGGGTTTGATGGCCTGGCTGCTGAAACCTCCATCCTGAAGGAGGGTCTTTCTGATTCAGTCATTAAGACTCTGATCAGTGCCCGGAAGAGGTCTTCTTCCATCACCTACTATAGGACTTGGAAAGCCTATATCGCTTGGTGTGAGATAAGATCTTTTCCTTGTAGGGTTTTTTCGGTCTCCAGGATTCTGGAGTTTTTACAATCAGGGCTGGACTCTGGTCTCCAGCTAAGTACGTTGAAAGGGCAGGTCTCTGCCTTATCTATCTTTTTTCAGAAGCGTGTTGCGCTTAAACCTTTAGTTAAAACTTTTTTCCAGGGGGTTACGCATATGCGGCCTCCCAGGAAACCATTACTCCCGGTTTGGGATTTGAATTTGGTTCTTTCTGCTCTTCAGGCTCCTCCTTTTGAGCCTTTGCAAGATATTGCTTTGTCTACCCTGACTCAGAAGATTGTCTTCTTGGTAGCGATCACTTCGGTCCGACGTGTCTCGGAGTTGGCTGCCTTGTCTATCCAGGCGCCTTACTTTGAGAGGCATCAGGATAAAGTGGTCTTTTGGTTCAAGCCGGATTTTCTTCCTAAGGTTGTTTCTACTTTTCATTTGAACCAAGATATTATTCTCCCCTCCTTGTGTCCTAATCCTAAGAATGACAAAGAGGGTTTTGCATTGTTTGGATGTAGTACGCTGTGTTAAGTACTACTTGATTATCACGTCTCCTTTTCGTAGGACGGATTCCTTTTTTGTTGTGCCCCATGGGCCTAAGAAGGGTTTGGCACCAGCCAAATCTACTATTAGCAAATGGATACGTCAGGCCGTTACTGCGGCCTATTCTGCTAAGGGAAGAGTTCCCCCTTTTCGTATCACTGCTCATTCTACTCGCGCCGTTGGGGCGTCTTGGGCACTTCAGCACCAAGCTTCTGTTGAACAGGTTTGTAAGACCGCCACTTGGTCTTCTGTTCATACTTTTTCTAAGTTTTACAAAGTTGATGTGCGGGCCTCAGCGGATGCTGTTTTTGGCCGCAAAGTTCTGCAGACTGCAGTCATTTAAGTTATGCTTCACCTGGCCTTGAGATGCCCATCCCTTGTGGACACTGCTTTTGGATGTCCCATTAAGTGAAGAATATTTAAAAGTGAAGCGGGGTGTGTGGCACACCAAGAATAATACCATTTTGTGAGTACTCACCTGAAAAATGGATATTGTTGGTGTGCCACACACCCCGCTTCACTCACACCCTTTTCGGTATTGCCGAAGCCTTTATATGGTGAAGCCTTTTTATTTATATCAAAATTGATTTTGAGGTTACCGGTGGAATACTGGTACCTTGTCTTTCTGCTTTTTAATATACTGGTGATTGAAGGGAGGTACCAGGTATATATAGGCCGGAAGGGGGCTCGTTACAAGACTTCCTCTCTGCACTACGTCACCTGGCGGTGAGTTAACCCATTAAGTAAAGAATATTTAAAAGTGAAGCAGGGTGTGTGGCACACCAACAATATCCATTTTTCAGGTGAGTACTCACAAAATGGTATTTTTCCATTGTGTGGCTGTGCTCTGCTCTTATGTGGCTTATTTTGTGTGTTAAAGGTTGCCCTGTATATGTGCATATTAGGGGGTCCCTCCTGGTCCTGGGGGTCCATAGTTATAAAAATTGTCCACCCAAAAATCCTCCCACCGGGACTTTTAAGGGGCATCTCGGGTTGCTTATGTGTAATTCCCTGTGGTCTTGCGACTGACCACAAAAATTCACCATATGGAGGCTCTGCAGGATACCGGGCCCGGGACAATCCGAGCCATGTGTTGGGTGCGGGGTATCCCTTACGGGGGAGAATGTGTGCTGATCTGTATACCATGCACACAAAAGGCCATAACACGGCAGTCTGGTACCCAGCCTTCTGGGTCGGCTCTTCCCGCTTCATCGCCTTCCCCTCCCCACCTGATCCGTACCCCAAGTGACATTGGTCCCAGTCTCATGTTTGGGCTCGGTTGGCCAGCATAGAGAAAATGATTGCTAGCACGGTGGGCAAGAAAGCCCAGGCTAAAAAGAGACAGTTGTCGTCGGCCCAGCCTTTGTGGGATATTGGCGACGAGTCCGCTGATTTGTCCGATTATTCCCCGTTAGAGGAGGGGGAATTGTATCAGGATTCAGAGGCTGACTATGGTCAGCCTGGGAATTCCAATGTCGGGCAGGCGCTGGGGGATGCCGTTGATACGGCCACTGTTTTGTCACATTTATTGGAGGTGTTGGATATTGATCCACCTGAGGCGCCCCCTCTTAAGGGGGAATTTTTTGGGGCCCACAAGCCCCGTCTGGAATTCCCTACCCAGGGTCATTTTGATGCGCTGATACTTAGAGAATGGGAGAGGCCCAGCCGGCTTCCTGGTGTGCCTCAGGGATCGGATAAGAAGTATCCTTTTCCGGTGGAGGCGGTCAAGCGCTGGTCTTCTCCTCCCGAGGTCGACGCGCCAGTTTTAGGTTTGACCAACTCTTCTGTGCTGAACACCCCTGACTCCACTTCCCTTAAGGATGGCGAGGATAAGCGCCTTGATCAGATGGCGTGCCACGCATTTGCCAACGTGGGCTCGGTTCTGCGGCCTGTTAGTGCATCTGCCCTGGTGTCGCTTGCTACCAGATCTCTTTTCAGGGACTGGCTGAATAACGCTCAGTTTGATCCAGCTGGCGCTGAGTTAGTTATCCTTAAGAAATGCGAATTGTTCATGGATTTGGTCATGGCTGCGATGGAAGACTCTATTGTCGTGTGTAGTAGGACATCAGCTTTACTGGTGGCTATGCGCCGGAAGTTGGGGCCAAGAAGTCGCTCACAGCTCTTCCCTTCTTGGGTTCGCGGCTGTTTGGAGATAAATTGGATGCTGTTGCTAAAGGAGGTAAGTTACCTCAACGGAGGAAACAGCGCCGCCCCTTTTCGGGGGGCGGGCTTGTTCACTCCTTCCTTTCGAGGTGCCCGAGCGACAAGGGGTTTGGCCTTCTCGGGTGTCAGGGGCTTGTCCTGGAACAGAGGCAGAGATCGGGCACGTCCTGCGCCTGCCTGGGGTCCCAAGCCTGCCGTTAAACCGGCTCAGCAATGAAGGGGCGCCCTCACCCGCAAGGGTGGGGGGACGGCTGCGGCTCTTCTTCCAGGTCTGGGCCCGGGAGGTCACAGACAATTGGATCTTGGAAGTGGTCTCCTCCGGGTACAAACTGGAGTTCGAGTACTGGCCGCCCCCAAGATTCTTAAGGTCTCGGGTGCCCTCGGACCCTCAGGCTGCACAGGGGCTCCTGTTAGCAGTAAAAAAAACCTTCTGGACATGAGGGTTATATGCCCGGTGCCTCTGTCGGAGAGAGGCAGGGGTTACTACTCCAACCTTTTCACGGTTCCCAAAAAAGAGGGTTCGGTGAGACCCATTCTAGATCTCAATGTTCTCAACAGATTTATCAGAGCCAAAAAGTTCCGCATGGAGACTCTGCGCTCAGCTATCAATTCCCTTCGCCAAGGGGATTTTATGACATCCATAGACATCAAGGATGCGTATCTGCACGTTCCGATTTTTCAGGCACATCAGAGATTCCTCCAGTTTGGGGTGGAGGATCAACATTATCAGTTTGTAGCTCTTCCCTTCGGTCTGACCTCGGCACCGAGGGTCTTCACCAAGGTTTTGGTGGGTGTAATGGCTCTGCTCAGATCTCAGGGCATTCGCATTGTGCCTTATCTGGACGATCTGTTGATTTCAGCTTCTTCCCTTCAGCAAGCGGAACTGGACACCCACCAGGTGGTGTCCACCCTGGAGAGGTTCGGGTGGGTGATCAACCGCACCAAGTCTTCTCTCTCCCCGTCTCAAGTGATTTCATTTCTGGGCATGAATCTGGATACCAGTCGGGCCAGCGTGTTTCTGCCCCAGACCAAAGTGCAGGGGATTCAGGGCCTGATCCGTCTTCTTCTGGCCAGTCCTTGTCCCTCTATCCGACAGGGGATGAAACTGGTGGGTCTGATGATGTCCTCCTTCGAGGCAGTACCGTTTGCACAATTTCACATGAGATCTCTTCAACTTCTCCTATTGACGTATTGGGACAGGAGCCCACAGTCATTGGATCAACCTTTCAAGATGTCTCCCAGGGTTCGGCAGTCCTTTCGGTAGTGGCTGGACTCGAGCAATCTGGTGAAGGGCAGATCCTTTCTGGTCCCTTGTTGGGAGACGGTTACCACGGATGCCAGCTTGTCTGGCTGGGGAGGTTATTGGAAGAGTCATCAGTTCAGCGGGGTGTGGGGTCCCCAGGAGGCTCACACCCCCATCAATGTATTGGAGCTCAGAGCCATTCTGGCTCGGCTGACCACACAGTTACGGGGTCTTCCGGTTCAGGTGCGTTCGGACAACTGAGCGGCAGTGGCTTACATAAATCACCAAGGAGGGACTTGCAGCAGGAGTGCCCTCAGGGAAGTCTCTCTGATCCTGCACTGGGCGGAGAGCAATGTTCCTTGCCTTTCGGCAGTCTACATTCCGGGAGTGGAGAGTATGGAGGCGGATTCCCTGAGCAGGGGATCCTCTCGCCACGGAGAGTGGTCTCTCAACCCCGAGGTTTTTCTGGATCTTTGCCGCAAGTGGGGGACTCCGGAGGTGGATCTCTTTGCCTCGAGGCACAATCACAAACTTCCGCCCTTTGCGTCTCTTTCTCAGGATCCTCAGTCTCTGGCAGTGGATACCTTGTCACTGGCTTGGAAGGAGTTGGGTTTTCTGTACCTGTTTCCATCCGTCTCCATGCTGGGCAAGGTAGTTCGCAAACTGGTTCTAGAAGGGGCACCAGCGATTCTGGTGGCTCCAAGGTGGCCAAGAAGGATTTGGTACGCAGACGTCATAAGGATGGCCGTAGACCAGTACCGGCTTCCCTTGTTGCTGGACCTGCTATCTCAGGGTCATCTACTTTACCCCAATTTACAAACGCTGGCTTTGACGGTTTGGCTGCTGAAACCTTCATTTTGAAAGAGGAAGGTTTGTCTGAGGCTGTTGTTCAGACCCTGATTAGGGCTAGGAAGCGGTCCTCTTCTGGCATTTACTATAGGACTTGGAGGTCCTATATTGATTGGTGTGAGGCTAGGGCCTTGCAGGGTTTTTTCTTTACCCAGGATTTTGGAGTTTCTTCAGCATAATCTGGATCTTGGGTTCCAGCTTAGTACTTTGAAAGGACAGGTTTCTACTCTGTCGGTTTTCTTTCAGAGGTCTTTTGCTTTACACCCGCTGGTTAAGACCTTTTTCCAAGGGGTGGCGCATGTGCGGCCCCCTCGGAAGGCTGTAGTTCCTGTTTGGGATTTGAGTTTGGTTCTTTTGGCTCTGCAGGGTCCACCACAGGATATTGCTCTTTTGGTTCTCACTCAGAAGGTTGCTTTCTTGGTGGCTATTACCTCTGTTCGGCATGTCTGAGTTGGCGGCTCTGTCGATTCAGGCCCCTTACTTTGAGAGACACCAGGATAAGGTGGTTTTTAGTTTTAAGCCGGATTTCCTTTCTAAGGTGGTGTCTGCTTTCCACCTCAATCAGGATATTGTTCTCCCTTCCTTGTGTCCTAAGCCTAACAATGACAAGGAGAGGGTTCTGCACAATTTGGATTTTGTTCGCTGTGTGAAGTACTATTTGGTGACTACTTCTTCCTTCCGCAAGACGGACGCTTTTTTCGTGGTGCCCTGCGGGCCCAGGAAAGGTTTGGCGCCTGCTAAGTCTACGATTAGCAAATGGATTCGTCAGGCCATTGTTGGGGCCTATTCTGCTAAGGGGAGGTCTCCTCCTTTTAGGATCACTGCGCACTCTACTCGTGCGGTCGGTGCGTCCTGGGCTTTTCAGCACCAGGCTTCTGTTGAACAAGTTTGTAAGGCTGCTACTTGGTCTTACGTTCATACTTTTTCCAAGTTTTACAAGGTTGATCTGCGGGCTTCAGCGGATGCTGTTTTTGGCCGCAAGGTTCTGCAAGCTGCAGTGGTTTGAGTTGGTACATTCTTTACTGTTTCTGGTTCCCACCCATGATGGACACTGCTATTGGATGTCCCAGATGTCATGAAGACCGAAGTGGAGTGTATGGCACACATAAAATAATACCGTTTTGTGAGTACTCACCTTTAAAACGGGTATTATGAGTGTGCCATACACTCCACTTCGCCCCACCCCTTTTTTCAGGTATTCTGGGGCTTTTATATGGTGAACCATTGGTTTTGATTGTTAAGGTTATATTTGGTTCTTCCTGGTCCCCTTACTGCTTTTATACACTGGGGAATTGGTGGGATGTCCCAGGTATATATGGACCAGGAGGGGCTTTCTTTTTTGCATATTCATCTCTGCAGAAGTTCGCCCTCTACTGGAGATTGCCCAGATGTCATGAAGACCGAAGTGGAGTGTATGGCACACTCATAATACCCGCTTTAAAGGTGAGTACTCACAAAACGGTATTTTTTGGATGTCTACAAAGGCAGATTTAAACTGCTGAAACATTTACTGAAACTTTTACTCCTGTGCATCTATGTAGATATCCGCAAATTATTGCTGATGGTACTTTTCCATATGACCTTATTTTTGTTAGTTTAAAATGTGCAGTGTATTGTTTCTTGAATTCCTTCAAAGTCCTTTTCATTACCCTAGGTGTATCGAGGGGGGTTGGCTTTATTCGGTTTGACAAGCGGATCGAGGCTGAAGAAGCTATAAAAGGTCTAAATGGACAGAAGCCTCCTGGAGCCACAGAACCTATAACAGTGAAGTTTGCGAACAATCCAAGCCAAAAAGTTAATCACACTATTCTTTCACAATTATACCAGTCACCAAATCGAAGATACCCAGGGCCACTTGCTCAACAAGCACAGCGATTTAGGTTTGTACCATAGTACACTTTACATTTTTTGTATTTGTACATTTTTCGCTGTAATTGCAAACAATTTTAACCATATAATTTGTATATGTTTCCTGAATAGCCACAGGGCCTATGTTGTATGCAATTTACATACATAAATATTCCCTGATCACTAAATGCATTTCTCATCTGGGGCACCAACCAGTAGCAACATGTCTGTTAATCTCAGCTGTAGGCGGGAACTGCAAGAAAGAAAAAAAAAAATAGCTCCTCCCAGCCTATATAGTACAGGCTTTGGTAGGATCGCCTCAGTTCTTTTCTTGAAGTCACAAGGGACTGTGAAGATGCCTGGATCTTTTCATTTTTTTTTTTGTTATAGTGGTGACTGGGAGGAGGACTTCGACTTGTCTGTCTCCCAGCCCTTCACCAGCTGCAGCGTTCCTGGGGACTGCTTTTGAAGCCTTAAGTCGGTTCCTAAGCCGATGGCGTGGAATTGTGCAAAGTGAGGGGAATGTGCATGGGTCCAGGTAAGCACGCCGGGGCTCGTCTGACTAGATCTGAGGCTCGAGGATCAGGATCCCACTGCAACAGGGTACAATTTTCCAGGCCTTGCATAGTGGCCCTGTTGTGTGTCTTCCACTTAACACCACGAGGCAGTCCCATTGTGCAGTGTCCAGAGGTCCCTGCTGCATCCCCGGATCGTTGCTTGGCAGCTCCTACACTTGGCTCCCTGTTCTCCTGGGCTGAGTATCAGATCCAGTGTAGCTCCGGTTTTCCCAGTGCGGTTTCTCCTGGTCAGGTAGGGCTTCCTCTGGGGCAAGGCGTTTTGACTTGTACTGATTACTTTGGGAATCTGACATTGTTTTTGTTACAGGGTGGGGGTCTGGAAGCTGCTGTATGGGTTGATCTCAGCTGAAGGGCGGTTGCTTTTCCATTAGTGAAGGTGGGTCTGACCAGTATTCGACATGCAGAGGAGGGTGGTGGGCACCAGCGCTCCAGCTGTATTGCTTAGCCATTAGAGTAGCCATTGTCCATTTCAGAGGCATGAGAAGTAACAGGGTTTCGCATTTTAAAGGAGAGTGGTGCCAGGTTCCAAGCGCACCTGACCTCAGCCGAGGGCCCCTGGTGCACTTCTGTCTGAAGGGGGTACCCCCAACAGTATCCTGCACTACATTACACAGCTGGCAGGTTCCGCGCCTCAGTTGGATCGTCCAGTTTCCCTTGTAGCTTCAGGCTCGGACTCGTCATAGCGGGATAACCCCTCGGGGAGTACCATCCACCCACAGTGAGGTTCCTCCTTCCCTCCCAGAGGATTCTAGCACCTACGTGGAGGACCTATTTAGGATCTAGTTCCAGCTGGTCAGAGGTGGAGGTGTCGTCTAATAGCGATGAGGAACCAGAACCCTCTAGATACCCGACAGATCAGACCGAGGAGCTTATTGATGCTATATTGGAGGCGCTGCACTTCTCTATTCCTCAGCCAAAGTGGCAGATGAAGAAGGGTGAATCCTACAAGATTCAGAAGGTCGACATGCTGGTGGCAAAGGAATGGGAGAAACCGGATAAGCTTCAGTCTCTTCCTAAGGTCCTGGACGCCAAGTACCCCTTTCCAGATGAGGCGGTCATGGTTTGGTCTTCGCCACCTGAGGTAGACAAACCAGGGTCTGGCTCGGCACACCATTATTCCTACTTCGGATAGTGCTTCCTTGATAGAACCGGCAAATAGAAGGTTGAACCAGCTGGCCAGCCATGTTTTCTCCAGGGTGGGGTTGTGGTGCCCAGCTTGCTCCATGTTCATGGCAGCTACTGCAGACAAAGTCTGGATGAAGCAGTAGAAGAAGCATTTGCGACATGGAAATTCCCGTTCCCCTGGACTTCGTTGGAGGTCTACAGATACATTGTCCCGGCTATGGACCACATGATGCGTCTGGTGGCTAGGGGGCTGGCCTTGCCGCCTTGCAACGCTCTGGCTAAAACAGGCATGGCTTCTAAGAAGATGCTTACTGCTCTCCTCTTTTCGGGGAAGGGGGGGGTGGGGCTTTTTGGTGAACCTGGTCTGGAAGGCCACAACTAGGCTTCCACAGAAATGGAGGACCTCGTTTTGCATGTCGTCGGATTTTTGTCCCTTCCGAAAGTTCAGGGGTTCTACAGACTTCAGATGCGTAAGGATTTTTTGGGTAAGCTGGGGGAAACCTAGACCCCAAGGGGCCAGCCTGTTCAAGCTCCCAGCCAAGCACTCTCAGGGTTAATGGGGTTCCCTCACCTAATCGGGTAGGGAGTGGTTTTTGCACTACACTCCATTGCGGAGGGAACAGATATCCTGTGCCTGGGTCCAGGAGGTTGTTTCTTCTGGATACCAGATCAAGTTCGGAACCAGGCCTCCACACAGGTTGGAGCCCAAGCCTTCCTGCGTTGCGGAAAGGGTGGCTTCCTGCAAACACATGATAGAGCTCTTACTGGACAGGGGAGTTGTAGTACCTGTGCCCCCCCTCAGAGCGGTACCGTGGTTTCTACTCTATACTATGTTGTCCTCAAGGAGGACGGGTCCGATCCTGGATCTGTGGAATCTGAACAGTTAGTTTCAGGTGAGTAAATTCCACATGAAATCTCTAAGGTCAGTAGTGACCATGTTGGACATAAATGGATGCTTATTTGCATTCCCGATCTTCCCTGGTCACCTACCAATACCTTGGCTTTTCAGTGGGTGCCTGATAAGTTTTCAATGTGACACTGCCGTTCAGATCCATTTGTCTGCCAGATCCATTTGTGTGCCATGCGCCCGCTCTGGCCCGCCCTTCGAGGTTCGTTTAGCGCCATTTTGTACAGTCGCGCGCGTGTGTGACGGTTCTTCCTTCCGCGGTCTGTAAGTGCCCTCGCGGGCGGCTTTTATGCTCATTACTTACTGTGCATGGTTTTGACGCCCCTTCTTTTCATTGTGTCTTTCAGACGGGTGAATCCAGTGGCTTCTCCCGGCCCGGTGTAATTGTTAGTTGTGCCTATTATAATTACTCCCACTTCCCTAGCGGGTCATTGGGGCATCCAGGGTAGCTTACAGCATCAATCTCTACTGGCTTATTGTGCCTATTAATCACCATATGGAGGCATCCCAGGATAATGTGACCGGGGTTCCTTCGGGACAAGCCCGGCTGTGTGTAGCTTGTGGGGTCTCACCTATCAGCGGTGACAGCGCACGGGTCTGTGTTCCTTGCGCAC
Organism: Gastrophryne carolinensis; assembly: GCA_027917425.1. Lineage (NCBI taxonomy): Eukaryota > Metazoa > Chordata > Amphibia > Anura > Microhylidae > Gastrophryne > Gastrophryne carolinensis. The sequence continues at coordinate 364,463,592 of CM051234.1, forward strand.
AGCAGGCGCTAACGATGCAACCCGCCCCTCCGGTGGCTGGGCTTGCACCTCATCTCACTTCACCTACTCCCCCAAGCTTGAGTCTCACCCCCATTGAATTGCATACAAGCGGGAATTCTCGACCTGATGTGTCTGCTAGACTGGCCAGTGTTGAAAAATTGATTGCTAATACCTTAGCGCATAAGGCCACCACTAAAAAGCGTCACTTAACCCCTGATGCCACTCTTTTCCCTATGGAGTCTGAGTCTGACTGAGTTGTTGCCTCTATGTGGCTACACCCCATCGGACGAAGGGGAGCTGTTCTCTGATTCAGGGTCATCTGACGAGAGACCCAGGGGTCATGACGATTCTGGCTCTGACCCCTGGCCCCCTGGATGATACTGACAGACTGCTGGTTCAGATTTTTGAGGTTCTGTCAATCTCTCCCCCTGTTGCGGCTCCCAGGCAAAGGGGTGAGCTTTTTCATACTGCTAAGGCTCGTTTGGAATTTCCGGGGGAGCAAACCCATTTCAATAACCTCGTGCTTAAGGAGTGGGAACATCCCAGTAGACTTCCCGGTATACCTAAGAGTTGGGACAGAAAGTATCCCTTTCCTGCTGATATGGTCAAGTGCTGGTCATCGCCTCCCGAGGTGGATGCTCCTATTCTACAGCTGTCTAACACCTCTATTATGCACTCCCCTGACACTACTACTCTTCCGGATGCTGAGGACCGGCGCATTGACCAACTGGCGTGCCATGCCTTTGCATTTGTGGGGGCGGCGTTGCGCCCGGTTTGCGCCTCGGCCATTACGTCTGTGGCGCTCAGGGCCCTGATCAGAAGTGTACTTGAAGGTGCTCCTGATGAATTGCCACCTGATACGTTTAATGCACTGTCTAACTGTGATGTGTTTGTAAACTTTATCCTATCTGCCTTGGATGATGCCATTAGGATGTGTGCGAGAACTTCTGCCTTGGTGGTGGCTATACGCCGCACGGTTTGGCTGCGCCAGTGGGCTGCTGACAATGCTGCAAAGAAGGCCCTTACTGGGCTTCCATTTAAGGGGCTACGCCTGTTCGGGGACCGCCTAGACCTTTTTGCTAAAGGAGGCAAGTTACCCCAGCGCAGGCGGCAGTCTCGGCCCTTTCGGGGCCAGGGCCCCCTTTCACTCCCCTACTGCGGTGCTAAGCAGGGAAAAGGGGTGTCCTTCGCGGGGGCTCGTGCTGATTCCTGGCATAGGAGCAGAGGACGACGTCCTGGCTCCTCCTGGGGGTCTAAGCCCAAATCCTCTCCCAAGCCCCCTCAGGCATGATGGGGCGCCCTCGCCCGTCAGGGTGGGGGGACGGCTACAGCACTTTGCGCACGTCTGGAGGCACCACGTCTCAGACCGGTGGATTCAGGAGGTACAGGTCCTTCTCAAAAAATTAGCATATAGTGCTAAAGTTCATTATTTTCCATAATGAAATGATAAAAATTAAACTTCCATATATTTGAGATTCATTGCACACCAACTGAAATTTTTCAGGTCTTTTTTTGTTTTAATACTGATGATTTTGCCATACAGCTCATAAAAACCCCAAAATCCTATCTCAAAAAATTAGCATATCATGAAAAGGTTCTCTAAACGAGCTATTAACCTAATCATCTGAATCAACTAATTAACTCTAAACACCTGCAAAAGATTCCTGAGGCTTTTAAAAAAGCCCAGCTGGTTCATTACTCAAAACCGCCATCATGGGTAAGACTGCCGACCTGACTGCTGTCCAGAAGGCCATCATTGACACCCTCAAGCAAGACCCAGAAAGAAATTTCTGAACAAATAGGCTGTTCCCAGAGTGCTGTATCAAGGCACCTCAATGGGAAGTTGTGGGAAGGAAAAAATGTGGCAGAAAACGCTGCACAACGAGAAGAGGTGACCGGACCCTGAGGAAGATTGTGGAGAAGGACCGATTCCAGACCTTGGGTTACCTGCGGAAGCAGTGGACTGAGTCTGGAGTAGAAACATCCAGAGCCACCGTGCACAGGCGTGTGCAGGAAATGGGCTACAGGTGCCGCATTCCCCAGGTCAAGCCACTTTTGAACCAGAAACAGCGGCAGAAGTGCCTGGCAGCACTGGACTGTTGCTCAGTGGTCCCAAGTACTTTTTTCTGATGAAAGCAAATTTTGCAAGTCATTCGGAAATGAAGGTGCCAGAGTCTGGAGGAAGACTTGGGAGAAGGAAATGCCAAAATGCCTGAAGTCCAGTGTCAAGTACTCACAGTCAGTGATGGTCTGGGGTGCCATGTCAGCTGCTGGTGTTGGTCGACTGTGTTTTATAAAGGGCAGGGTCAATGCAGCTAGCTATCAGGAGATTTTGGAGCACTTCATGCTTCCATCGGCTGAAAAGCTTTATGGAGATGAAGTTTGCATTTTTCAGCACGACCTGGCACCTGCTCACATTGCCAAAACCACTGGTAAATGGTTTACTGACCATGGTATTACTGTGCTCAGTTGGCCTGCCAACTCTCCTGACCTGAACCCCATAGAGAATCTGTGGAATATTGTGAAGAGAAAGTTGAGAGACGCAAGACCCAAAACTCTGGATGAGCTTAAGACCGCTATCGAAGCATCATGGGCCTCCATAACACCTCAGCAGTGCCACAGGCTGATTGCCTCCATGCCACGCCGCATTGAAGCAGTCATTTCTGCAAAAGGATTCCCGACCAAGTATTGAGTGCATAACTGAACATAATTATTTGAAGGTTGACTTTTTTTTTATTTATTAAAAACACTTTTCTTTTTTTGGTCGGATGAAATATGCTAATTTTTTGAGATAGGATTTTGGGGTTTTCATGAGCTGTAGGGCAAAATCATCAGTATTAAAACAAAAATAGACCTGAAAAATTTCAGTTGGTGTGCAATGAATCTAAAATATATGAAAGTTTAATTTTTATAATTTCATTATGGAAAATAATGAACTTTAGCACTATATGCTAATTTTTTGAGAAGGACCTGTAGTGTCCCCCCCCCCCCCCAAGATTCATCAGGTCCCGGATCCCCCAGGACCCTGTCTCAGCTCAGGTCTTGATGCAGGCCGTGCAAGGCCTTCTGGGTCTGGGGGTCATTTGCAGGGTCCCCTTAAGAGAACGAGGCGAGGGTTTCTATTCCAACATTTTCACATTTTCCAAAAAAGATGGGTCAGTCAGGCCTATTCTGGATTTAAAGATCCTCAACAAATTTGTCAAGAACAGGCGCTTTCGCATGGAAACTCTGCGCTCGGCCATCAGCTCCCTGCGCCCAGGGGATTTTATGACGTCTGTGGACATCAAAGACGCTTACCTTCACATCCCTGTGTTCCCGGGACACCAAAGGTTTCTCAGATTCGCGTTGGAACATAAACATTATCAATTTGTGGCCTTGCCATTTGGCCTGACCTCAGCTCCCAGAGTGTTCACCAAGGTGCTGGCGGGGGTGATGTCTCTGGTAAGGTCAAGGGGCATACGCGTGCTGCCCTACCTGGACGACATACTCATCACCTCTCGGTCTCTACAGCAGGCAGAGTTGGACACTCAGCTGGTGGTGTCCACCCTGGAGTCCTTCGGCTGGGTGATCGATCACCCCAAGTCCTCGCTGTCCCCTTCCTCGGTGACCCCGTTCCTGGGAATGATTCTGCATACGGTTCAGTCAAGGATATTCCTTCCTCAACAGAAGGTGGAAGCTCTAACTGCGCAGGTGAGGTTCCTGCTATCGTGTCCCCAGCCCTCCCTCAGGCAGGGAATGCAGCTGGTGGGCCTGATGGTGGCGCGCTTCGAGGCAGTGCCCTTTGCTCAGTTCCATTTGAGGCCTCTACAACTTCACCTTCTGTCAGTATGGAACAAGGACCCAATGTCCTTGGACGGGGTCTGTGTGCTTCCCCCCTTTCGTGGTGGCTGGACCACAGGAACTTGCTGGGGGGCAGGTCTTTTCTGGCCCCCTCCTGGGAGACGGTCACCACGGATGCCAGTCTGTCAGGATGGGGGGATTCTGGAAGTCCCTGCGGTTCCAGGGGAGGTGGGGCCCTCAGGAGGCCCACTTACCCATCAACATTCTGGAACTACGGGCGATCAGGTTGGTACTGGAGCAGTTGACCAATCACCTGAGGGGTCTGTCTGTGCAGGTGCGCTCAGACAACAGGACGGCGGTTGCCTACATCAACCATCAGGGAGGGACCCAGAGCAGAGGGGCCCTCCAGGAGGTGTCGCGGATTCTGACATGGGCGGAGGCCAATGTTCAATGCATTTCGGCTGTGTACATCCCGGGGGCAGAGAATCTACTGGCAGACTCTCTGAGCAGGGGAACCTCTCGTCAGGGAGAGTGGTCCCTCTGCAACAGGGTATTCCAGTCCCTGTGTCACCGTTGGGGTCTACTGGATGTGGATCTGTTTGCATCCCATCACGATCACAAGCTCCAGGCTTTTGTCTCCGTCTCAGGATGCCTCATGGCAGGAATTTCGGCTCCTGTATGTCTTTCCTCCATTCCCCCTGCTGGGCAGGGTCCTGCGCAAGATTGCTCTGGAAGGCGTGCCAGTGATTCTGGTGGCCCCCAGGTGGCCAAGAAGAGTGTGGTTCGCAGACGTGGTGCAGATGGCAGTAGACCAGTACGTACTGCCAGGAGTGCCAGATCTGCTCACTCAGGGCCCCTTACGCCATCCCAATTTACAAACTCTGGCTTTGACGGCCTGGCTGCTGAAACCTCAATCTTGATGGAAAAAGGCTTGTCTGCCTCGGTGGTTGAGACCATGGTGAAGGCTAGGAAGAAAACTTCTTCTTCCATCTATTATAGGGTAGGGCGTACCTACATTGACTGGTGACCCAGGGTTCTGGAGTTTTTACAGCATGGGTTGGAGTCGGGTCTCCAACTCAGTGCTTTGAAGGGTCAGGTTTCTGCCCTGTCTGTCTTCTTTCAGAAGTCTTTTGCTCAGCATTCTTTGGTTAAGACCTTCTTTCAGGGGGTTACTCGTGCGTCCTCACGAAAACCTATTGTCCCTGTTTGGGATTTGAACTTGGTCTTGTCTGCCTTGCAGGGTGCTCCCTTTGAACCTATTCAGGATGCTGCTCTGGCTGTACTTACCCTCAAGGTTGTCTTTCTGGTGGCTATTACTTCGGTCAGGCGTGTGTCTGAGCTGGCAGCTCTGTCTATCCAGCCCCCATACTTTGAGAGACACCAGGATAAGGTGGTGTTCCGCTTTTAAGCCGGATTTTCTGCTTAAGGTGGTGTCTGCTTTTCATTTGAATCAAGATATTGTTCTTCCTTCATTGTGCCCTAATCCTAGCAATGCTAAGGAAAGGGTTTTGCATTCCTTGGATGTGGTCAGGTGTTTGAAGTATTACCTAGTAGTCACTGCGTCCTTCAGGAAAACTGATGCTCTTTTTGTGGTCCCTTCTTGTCCTAGGAAGGGTTTGGCTCCTGCCAAGTCTACTATCAGCAAATGGATCCGTCAGGCTATGATTCAGGCCTATTCTGCTAAGGGGAAGAATCCTCCCTTCCTCCTTACTCCTCATTCTACTTGTGCTATTGGTGCCTCTTGGGCCTTCCAGCACAAGGCTTCTGTTGAACAAGTTTGCAAGGCCGCTACTTGGTCTTCGGTTCATACCTTTTCAAAGTTTTACAAGGTTGATGTTGGGGCCTCAGCTGATGCTGTTTTTGGCCGCAAGGTTTTGCAGGCGGCAGTGGTTTAAACAGTCTGCTGTTACCTTTTTTGTTGGGGATCCCACCCTACTTTATGGACACTGCTATTGGATGTCCCAAGTGTAAGTAATCTATCTGGAGCAGGACGTACTGTATACTAATAATACAATTCTGTGAAATACTCACCTGTAGAATTGGTATTATAAGTATACAGTACGTCCTGCTCCACCCCACCCTGGTTTTTGCATTATTCTGGATCCCCTGTATGGTGATTGTTATCATTGTTATAATTGTTATAAGTTACCAGTTTTTGGGTGGTTAAATTCCCCCGGCTTCTTGTTCACTGCTTTTCAATGTTGGGGATTTGTGGGAGGTCCCTGGGTATTTGAGGTGCCGGGAGGAGCCTGTTTTTACGTGTCTCTGCAGTGCAGCGCCATCTGGCGGAGGATAACCCATGTGTAAGTAATCTATCTGGAGCAGGACGTACTGTATTCTTATAATACCAATTCTACAGGTGAGTATTTCACAGAATTGTAGTTTTTCTATTGGAATCCTTTTCTCTACTAAGAGATGTTACACCATCTTGACATGGTCTGTGTCTTGAAGTTCTACATTCAAAGAACTAGGGGCATTTGAAAAATGTAGTATTCTTAGTATACAGTACGTCCTGCTCCAGATAGATTACTTACACTTGGGTTATCCTCCGCCAGATGGCGCTGCACTGCAGAGACATGTAAAACAGGCTCCTCCCGGCCCCTCAAATACCCGGGGACCTCCCACATATCCCCAGATTTCTCTGCAGTGCTTACTGCGAAGACATGAAATTATCATTCTGTCGCAGGTAAGTGGGGCTATTAGCCTGCGGCCCTGTTGGACTATTCCCACCCGTCCTTCGTGCGATGTGCCTCCCAGCCTGGGCTGCGCTGGTCGGGTGAAGGTAGGTGGCACCATGCGTGCTTATGGAGCGCTGCTCCACCGCAGACCCCCACCAAAGGGTAGGCGGTATAGGTTGATGGTGAGCCTTTATGGGATGCCCCTCCCGCATTATTGTCCCATGCCCCGGTAGCGATGGGCCCTGTACAAAGGGCGGCCATCCTCCCTCATTCTCCCTGTAGCCTTCGGGGGGAAAGAAAGGGGGGGTGGATGTCAGGGTATTGTGATTACTTTTTGTAATGTCTGTCTGGACTAGTATATCTGGTGTCAACCGCCGCGCTGACTTGTCTTTTTACACTGCAAATGCTGCCACCGCGCGCGCCTTTTCCTTCATTTGGATGTTCCGCGTCAGGCGCTTCTGCGTCCTCATTGGCTGCTTGTCGGTTGGACTTCGCGCTCTTCAGGGGGGCGGGGCATGGCCTGGCGCGCCCCGCGTCACGGCTCGCTCTGGCCCGCCCTTCCAGGTACTCGGCGCCATGTTGTCAGGTCGCGCACGCGTGTGACGTTCTTGCTTACCGTGGTCCGTAAGTGCCCTCGTGGGCGGCGTTATACTCTTTGTAGTGTGTTTCGGTTCTGACACCATTTCTTCTCGTGTCTTTCAGACGGGTGAATCCATTGGCTTCTCCCGGCCTGGTGTAATTGATGGCCTATAAAATTACTCCCACTTCCCTAGCGGGTCATTGGGGCATCCAGGGTTGCTTTATAGCGTCAATCCCTACTGGCATATTGTGCCTAATAATCACCATATGGAGGCATCTCAGGATAATGTGACCGGGGTCCCTTTGGGACAAGACCGGCTGTGTATGGCGTGTGGACAACCCCATGCTGACGCTGACAAGGCATGGGTCTGCGTACCCTGTGCTGAGCAAGCGCTGGCTTTGCAATCTGGCCTTCCAGTGGCTGCAACTCGTTTCATTACTCCCCCCAGCTTAAATCTCTCTCCTGTTGAGTCGCATACTTGTGGGGATTCTCAGCCTGATGTGTCTTCTAGACCAGTGGTTCCCAACCCTGTCCTCAAGGCACACCAACATGTCATGTTTTTTGGATCTCCAAATAGCCAGCTCTATTGCTCTGCAGCTGCACTAATTACTCCACCTGTGCATCTTTGTGGAGATCTGCAAAACCTGGCCTGTTGGTGTGCCTTGAGGACAGGGTTGGGAACCACTGTTCTAGACTGCCTACTGCTGAACAGATTATTGCAAGGTCTTTAGCACGTAAGGGCCCTGGTAAGAAGCGGCACTTGACGCCTTATGTTACTGTTTTCCCTATGGGATCTCAGGAGTTTATGAATCTGTGTGGCTATACCCCTTCTGATGAAGGAGAGCTCTTTTCTGACTCAGGCTCATCTGATGAGAGACCAAGGGGTCATGACGATTCTGGCTCTGACCCCTGGGCCCAGGATGACACTGACAGATTATTGACCCAGATCTTTGAGGTTCTGTCTATCTCTCTCCCTGGTGAGGCTCCCAGGCAAAGAGGGGAGCGTTTCATACAGCAACATCACGTTTGGAATTTCTAGAGCAGGCGCATGTCCATACCCTTGTGCTCAAGGAATGGGAGTGCCCCAGTAAACTTCCCAGGGTTCCAAGGGATTGGGATAGGAAGATGTCCCGATAATAGGGCTATCTAACACCCCTGTCATGCATCCCCCTGATTCTGCTACCCTGCGGGATGCTGAGGACCGGCGCATTGACCTGCTGGACTCCCACGCCTCCCACCATGGTGTTAAACAGGAACCAGGGGTGTCCTTCGCGGGGGCTCGCGCAGCTTCTGGATTTACAGATCTTCAGCAAATTGTCAAGTACAGGCGTTTTCCTCATGGATACTCTGCGCTCGGCCATCTGCTCCTTGCGCCCTGGGGGCTTCATGCCGTCTGTGGATATCAAAGATGCTTACTTTCACATCCTTGTGTTTTCAGGACACCAAGGTTCTTCAGATTCGCGTTGGAAGATCAACACTGCCAATTTGTGGCCTTGCCATCTGGCCTCTCTTCAGCTCCCAGAGTGCTCACCAGGGTGCTGGCGGGGGTGATGTCTCTGATGAGGCCAAGGGGCGTCCGCGTGCTGCCACTACCTGAACGTCCTCATCACTTCCCAGTCTCTACATCTGGCAAAGTTGGATACTCAGCTGGTGGTGTCCATTCTGGAGTCTTCTGGATGGGTGATCAGCCACCCCAAGTCCTCACTCTCCCCTTCCTTGGTATCTTCATTCCTAGGAATGAATCTGGACACAGTTCAGGCAAGGATATTCCTTCCTCAGTAGAAGGTGGACAATCTGCTTGCACAAGCTCAGTCCCTCCTAGCTGTCCCCGTCCCTCCACCAGGCAGGGGATGCAGCTGGTGGGCCTGATGGTGGCGTGCTTCGAAGCGGCCCCTTGTAGTGGATGGATCCTTCTTGTCCCTTCCTGGGAGACGGTCACCACGGATGCCAGTCTATCAGATTGGGGGGGGGGGGGGGTTCTGGAAGTCCCTGCGGTTCCAGGGGAGGTGGGGCACTTAGGAGGCCCATACACCTATCAATGTCTTGAAGCTGTGAGCGATCAGGTTATTTCTGGCTCGCTTGACTACTCATCTTCAGGGCCTGCCTGTTCAGGGGCGCACGGTCACGCTGATGGCAGTTGCCTACATCAATCATCAGGGAGGGACCCGGAGCAAGAGGGCCCTCCACGAAGTGTCTCGGATATGGATATGGGTGGAGGCCAATGTTCCCTGCATTTCAGCGGTATGCATTCCGGGGGGGGGGTACCTCTGCAACAGGGTGTTCCAATCTCTGTATCACTGTTGGGGCCAACCAGATGTGGATCTGTTTGCGTTCCGTCACAATCACAAGCTCCCGGCCTTGTTTCACTGTCCCAGGATCCTCTGGCCGTGACTAAGGATGCCTTAGTAATGTCATGGCTGGACATTCAGTTTCTGTATGTCTTTCCTCCATTCCCCCTGCTAGGCAGGGTTCTGCGCAAGATTGCTCTGGAAGGGGTGCCAGTGATTCTGGTGGCCCCCAGGTGGCCAAGAAGAGTGTGGTTCGCAGACGTGGTGCAGATGGCAGTAGATCAGTGCTTTCTGCCTGGAGTGCCTGATCTGCTCACTTAGGGCCCCTTACGTCATCCCAATTGCAAACTCTGGCTTTGACGGCATGGCTGCTGAAACCTCCATCTTGATGGAGAAAGGTTGTCTGCCTCGATGGTTGAGTCCATAGTGAAGTCTAGGAAGATGACTTCTTCTTCCATCTGTTATAAGGTATGGCGTACCTACATTGACTGGTGTGAGTCTTGGTCTCTTCCTTATTGGGTGTTCTCAGTTTCCAGGATTCTGGAGTTTTACTGCATGGGTTGGAGTCGGGTCTCCAACTCAGTACTTTGAAGGGTCAGGTTTCTACCCTGTCTGTCTTCTTTCAGAAGTCTTTTATTCAGCATTCCTTGATTAAGACTGCTTTTAGGTAGTTACTCATGTGTGTTCCCCATGACAACCTATGGTCCCTGTTTTGGGATTTGGACTTGGTCTTGCCTGCCTTGCAGGATGTTCCCTTTGATCCTATTCAGGATGCTGCTCTCGCTGTACCTACCCCCACGGTTGTTCTTTCTGGTGGCTATTGCGTCGGTCAGGCGTGTGTCTGAGCTGGCGGCTCTGTCTATCCAGCCCCCATACTTTGAGAGAGACCAAGATAAGTTGGTGTTCCGCTTTAAGCTGTTTTTTCTGCCTAGGTGGTGTCTGTCTTTCATTTGAATCCAGATATTGTTCTTTCTTCATTGTGCCCTAATTTTAGCAATGCTAAGGAAAGGGTTTTGCATTCCTTGGATGTGGTCAGGTGTCTGAAGTATTACCTAGTAGTAACTGCGTCCTTCAGGAAAATTTATGTTTTTTTGTGGTCCCTTCTTGTCCTAGGAGGGACTTGGCTTCTGCTAAGTCTACTATCAGCAAATGGATTTGTCAGGCTGTGATTCAGGCCTATTCTGCTAAGGGGGAGAATCCTCCCCTCTGCTTTATTGTTCATCCTACTCGTGCTATTGGTGCCTCTTGGGCCTTCCAGCACCAGGCTTCTGTTGAACAAGTTTGCAAGGCCGCTACTTGGTCTTCTGTTCATACCTTTTCGAAGTTTTACAAGGTTGATGTTAAGGCCTCAGCTGATGCTGTTTTTGGCCGCAAGGTTTTGCAGGTGGCAGTAGTTTAAACTGTCTGCTGTTACCTTTTTTATTGGGGATCCCACCCTACTTTATGGACACTGCTATTGGATGTCCCAAGTGTAAGTAATCTATCTGGAGCAGGACATACTGTATACTAAGAATAATACAATTCTGCGAAATACTCACCTGTATAATTGGTATTATAAGTATACAGTACGTCCTGCTCCACCCCACCCTGGTTTTTGCATTATTCTGGATCCCCTGTATGATGATTGTTGTCATTGTTATAGTTACCAGTTTTTGGGTGGTTAAATTCTCCCGGCTTCTTGTTCACTGCTTTTCAATGCTGGGGATTTGTGGGAGGTCCCCGGGTATTTGAGGGGCCGGGAGGAGCCTGTTTTACATGTCTCTGCAGTGCAGCGCCATCTGGCGGAGGATAACCCAAGTGTAAGTAATCTATCTGGAGCAGGACGTACTGTATACTTATAATACCAATTCTACAGGTGAGTATTTCACAGAATTGTATTATCTAGCTCTGTGGATTATCCCAAAAGAAGGGAGTCTCCTCCAAAAAATATCAGTAAATAGATCAGAATTGCAATCGCTGAGTCATACGTGGCCAGAGGCAAGCAATTTACTGTCGCATCTCATTCCACCAGATCTGTTGGCTCCTCTTGGGCATTTTCACATCAAGTCTTTTTGGGGCAGGTCAGTAGAGTAGCTACTGTAGTTTAGTAGAATTTGTTTTTTATAACTTGGAATTCAGCAGTTAAGGGTCAATTGATGGTGTGTTCCCACCTTACTTATTACTGCTTGGGACATCCCATACTTACTGAATATAGAACATAGAGCTGCGTCCTCCACAGAAGAAATAGTTTAAGTACACAATGCTAATGTCTTTTCCTCTGGGTTTGTGGGGGGTTTGTGCAGGGTCCCTCTCTAATGTTGACTGCCTCAGACTTAAGTGATTTTTCTATTTTTTTTTTTCGGCTGTTAATGATACCATAGAAGAAAAAGACTATAATGATTTTCAGGTTGGTTTATTTCTTTCCCACGGTGTCTCGTCCTCTGTTGCTACTTTACACGACTTGGCTATGGTTGCTGGAAGAGGCTGTGATATACCCATATTTGAATCCCCTTAAAGTGGACCAACACCCAGGATTTTGACTATCCTGGGTTTTGGTCCACTTCGGCGGGGCACCCCGATCGGGGGTGCCCCGCTGTGTGAAACCCCCCAGAAAGCCCCAAAATCTTACCTGTCCCCGCTCCCACGTGACTGGACGGTCCAATCCCCGCCAACGTCCAGGCGGGGATCAGGAACGTCCAAGCCGCCGCCGCCTCCCTCGCGTCACTTTCGGCGCGCGCGCGCCCCCGCCGGCCATTCGCAGACGGCCGGCGCGGGCGCGCGCACGCCTACAGGGGCGCGAGGGAGGCGGCGGCGGCCGGCCGCCGCCGAAGATCAGGTAAGCGATTTGGGGGGTTTCACCCCGCGGGACATCCCGATCTCGGATGTCCCGCGGGGTGGGAGGTGATCGGCCCGGGAATCTTATAGATTTCCGGGCCGATCACCTCTCGGTGTTGGTCCACTTTAAAAAAGTCTCTCCCATCAGCCTATACGTACTGAATAAAAAAATTAAGCACTTTTTATTCTTGGTGTGCCACACACCCCGCTTCACTTTTAAATATTCTTCACTTATTGGGTTAATCCACCGCCAGGTGGCGTAGTGCAGAGAGGAAGTCTTGTAACGAGCCCCCTTCCGGCCTATATATACCTGGTACCTCCCTTCAATCACCAGTATTTTTCTCTCTGCTTGACGACAAGACAGAAGATTGAAGTCTCCTGCTTACAGGTAGCCGGGGTCTTACCCCGGCACCCCCTTTTGGTCTATTTCTGCCCGGTTTGAGTGTTTATACCTTAAAGGTGAAATGGAAGCCTCCCAGCCTTGGCTGCTCGCTGGGCAATCGGTAGACTGCACTATTGGTGCCTAGGAGCTTATCTCCTCCGCTCGACCCCCTCTTTTGGGGGCAATGCGGCTATCCGGCATGGTGATCCGGAAATGGGATGCCCCTGTCCCGAGGGTCCCCTTAGCCCCTTACTCTCCCGTTACGGTCCCTTCTCCCTTCACTATTGGGGGGGGGGGGGGGTAGAGGGTTGTGTATTATGTATGTGTTTCACTGTATTACTATCATTAACATATGTGTGTTAACCTTATGCATAGAACAGACTGCACAGCATGGTGCACTCAGTCTGATATTTCTGGAGCTCTTCGGGCAGATCCTTTATTAACAGTGGCCAGTGTTTTGGTCAGCTTTAGGGGGGCGGTTGGGGCGGACCGCGCTTTGCAGGTTGGCTTGCCGCCTCAGTCTTCAGCCCCCTCCCGCCTCCCCCCTTCCCCGCTGGTCTCCGTGCGGCAGCCTGTGTGTGGCTGCGCTCATGCCTTCTCCTCCCCCCTCCTCCGCCGCCTTTCTGTGTTTAAGCGGCGCAGCTGGTGGCAATCCCTGAATGAATTGGCTGCGCTGACCGGGCTGTAGGGGGCGGTTCCCTGTGACGGGGGCGTGGCGACGGCGGCAGCGTCGCTCGGCGGGGGGGGCGCGCGCTGCAGCACATGCTTTTGTTTATCTTTGTGGCTGCTGCTGCTGCATTGTCCCTCCGGTCCTGCGTTCGGCCCTGTCAGGTAAGCGGCCCCACTCTTGTGGGGCCGAGAGTGGGATTTTTTTGTGTCCTTATTCTATTATTATGGGGGCGAGTTTTTAAGGAGGCATTCTTATCATTTATTATTATTATAATTATGATTGTGCATAAGACATGCTGGATGTGTTACACTCATATGGGGATCTGATGGTTTGTTTCCTTTCCTTTCAGATCCTGGGATCCCTGATTATAGCGGCCCTCCGGCTCTGTTGCCTGGCTAGTCTTTCTTTTTAAAGAAAAGAAAATGGGGATATTTTTTATATAAGATATACACATATAATATATATATACTTATATATACATATATATATATATATATATATATATATATATATATATATATATATATATATATATATTTTAGATTATTAAGGGGGACCTTTCTTTGTAAAAAAAAAAAAAAACCTCCCTTCCGGGACATTTTCTATAAGGGCGCATCCCGGGTTGGCTTATGCCTTAAAGCCCAAATAATTGCGATACCATAAATCACCAATATGGAGGCTTCCGTTATTGCCGGAAACGACTCTTCAGAGCCGTCCAGGGGGTGCGTAAGATGTGGGGCTTCGCTCCCAGCTGATGATGTCTTTATTTGCATTCCTTGTGCAAAGCAGAGCATTGCGCGTCAGTCTGCTGGCCCGTCGCATCTTCCATCATCTCCTGCCTCTCCCTCCCTGTTCCGGACCCCGCATGACACTGTCAAAAGTGGGGATTCGCAATCCGAGGTGGCGGCAAGGTTGGCCAGCCTCCGGAAAGTATTGCCCGTTAAAGCAGGGTTGAAGGCCCCTGCAAAACGGAAGCGCCTGACTCCGGTACCTTCGGCTCCACAGGACGAGTTATGTGAGCCTGTGGAATGGTCCGATGGCTCCCCGGACGAGGAAGAATTCCTCTTGGAGTCAGATGAGCCTGCAGATCAGCTTGAGGCTGATGCGATTGGCGATTGGTCGGCGGGGGTTGCCCTTGACACCCCCTCTATTCTGGCTCAAATGTTTGAGATTTTGAATTTAGATCCGCCTGAGGCTGTCACCCTGCCAAGGGGCCAGTTGTTTAAAGAGCCTCAGCCGCGTTGGGTTTTTCCCAGACAGCACCACTTTGAGAGGGTGGTCCTTAAGGAATGGGAACATCCCACGCGGTTATCTGGAATCCCTTCCAGTTGGGAAAAGCGTTATCCCTTTCCGCCAGAATTGGTGAAGCTTTGGTCCGTCCCTCCTGACGTCGATACCCCTGTGCTAGGGCTCTCCAGCACGGCTATGGTACAGTCTGCTGAGACCACTGTCCCTAAAGATGGGGAGGATCGTCGGATTGACCAGTATGCTCGCCATGGTTTTATTTATGCTGGGTCAACGATGCGCCCGGTGTGCGCTTCGGCCCTTCTTCTGTTGGCAGTCAGATCTGTAATCCAGGGGCTATACGAGGATCTCAATCCCGCTTGTAAAGAGTTCACTGCGCTTAAGCAGTGTGAATCTTTTGTGTCCTATGTTCTATCCGCTCAGGACGATGCGCTGACTATGAGTAGCAAGACAGCGGCAATGCTGGTGGCCATTCGTCGGTCTGTATGGCTGCGACAGTGGTCGGCGGATTCAGCTTCTAAAAAGGTGCTCACAGCTCTCCCCTTTTTGGGGCTGCGTCTGTTTGGGGAGAGAATTGATTCAGTCGCAAAGGGTGGTAAGATGCCACAACGCAAGAGGCCTCGGCGTCCCTTTAGGGGGGCTGGTTCTGGTAGGCCTTCCTTTCGAGGATACAGAGCGGGTAGGGGGGCTTCCTTTCCCTCTACCAGTCGTACAGGTTGGACTCGGGGGAGGGGCCGTGGCCGTCCCGCCCAGTCCTGGGGCTCCAAGCCCAAACCTGCTGGTAAGCCCGCTCAGCAATGAGGGGCTGCCCTCACCCGTGCGGGTGGGGGGACGATTACGACACTTCTCCCAGGTTTGGAATCGGGAAGTTCCGGACAGATGGATCCAGGAGATAGTGTCGTCCGGTTACAAGCTGGAATTCGAGTCTCACCCTCCTTCACGGTTCTTTCGGTCTCGGGTGCCCATCGATCCTTTGGCTGCACAGGGGCTCCTGGCGTCGGTAAAGAATCTGCTAGAGATGGCGGTCATCCGGCTGGTACCACGCTTAGAGATGGGCCTCGGTTTCTACTCCAATCTGTTCGCAGTCCCCAAGAAAGATGGGTCAGTTTGTCCCGTCTTGGACCTAAAGTTACTCAACAGGTTCATCCGGTTTCGGAAGTTTCGCATGGAAACCTTGCGTACTGCCGTCGGCTCTCTTCGGCAAGGGGACTTCATGACGTCCATAGACATCAAGGATGCTTACCTTCATGTTCCCATCTGCCACGCTCATCAATGTTTTCTTCGATTCGTGATGAAGGATCAGCATTATCAATTCGTGGCACTTCCGTTTGGCCTTACCTCAGCTCCAAGAGTGTTCACCAAGGTGCTGGCAGGGGTCATGGCCATTTTCAGATCTCGGGGCATTCGTGTCGTACCTTATTTGGACGACCTTCTCATCATGGCTCCGTCGCTCAATCAATCGGAGACAGACACCAGGATGGTGGTCTCCACGCTGGAAAGCTTTGGTTGGGTGATCAACTTCCCCAAGTCCTCCCTCGCTCCGGCCAGGGTGGTGTCCTTCCTGGGGATGCAGTTGGACTCTCATCAGCACAGAGTGTTTCTTCCCCAGTCCAAAATTCATCTGATTCAGGAGTTGGCTCGGGTCCTACTCTCCAATCCTCGGCCGTCCATCCGTCTGGGGATGAGGCTGGTAGGGTTGATGGTTGCCTCCTTCGAGGCAGTTCCTTTTGCTCAATTCCACACGAGGACGCTTCAGCTTTATCTGTTGGCGTCTTGGGACCGACGGCCTCGGCCGCTGGATCAGCCCTTCCAGTTGTCCTCCCGGGTCCGGCAGTCCCTCCAGTGGTGGTTGGTCTCGACCAATCTCGTGAAGGGCAGGTCTTTCCTGACCCCCCCTTGGGAAATTGTCACCAAGGATGCCAGTCGGGATGGGGCGGATTCTGGAAGGAGCTGCAGTTCCAGGGGCAGTGGGGACCTCAGGAGGCCCACTTACCCATCAATGTTCTGGAATTGAGAGCCATCCGTCAGGTGCTTGCTCTCCTGACTCAGCACGTCCTGGGCCTTCCGGTCCAGGTGCGTTCAGACAATCGAACAGCGGTTGCTTACATCAATCATCAGGGAGGGACTCGCAGCCTGAGTGCTCTCAGGGAGGTGTCCCTGATCCTGACCTGGGCAGAGGCCCATGTTCCTTGTCTTTCGGCGGTATACATTCCAGGAGTGGAGAACCAGGAAGCGGACCGGTTGAGCAGGGGCTCTCCCCGTCTGGGAGAATGGGCTATCCATCCTCGGGTGTTTCGCTGTGTCTCCGATGGGGGACACCGGAGGTGGACCTGTTTGCCTCTCGTCACAATCGCAGGCTCCCGAACTTCGTGTCGCTCTCCCAGGATCCTCTGGCTCTGGCAGTGGACGCCATGTCCCTGAGCTGGGGGGATCTGGGATTTCTATACCTGTTTCCTCCGATACCCATGCTAGGCAGGGTGCTTCGGAAGTTGGCTCTGGAAAGGGTGTCCGCCGTTCTCGTGGCCCCAAGGTGGCCAAGGCGAGTGTGGTTTGCAGACATCGTTCGGCTGGCAGTGGACCAAGTCGTTCTGCCTCTTTGGCCCGATCTGCTCACTCAGGGTCGATTGTGTTACCCCAATTTACCAGCGCTAGGTTTGACGGCCTGGCTGCTGAGACCTCCATCCTGAAGGAGGAGGGTCTTTCTGATTCAGTCATTAAGACTCTGATCAGTGCTCGGAAGAGGTCTTCTTCTATCATCTACTATAGGACTTGGAAAGCCTATATCGCTTGGTGCGAGATAAGAGCTTTTCCTTGTAGGGTCTTTTCAGTCTCCAGGATTCTGGAGTTTTTACAATCAGGGCTGGACTCTGGTCTTCAGCTTAGTACGTTGAAAGGGCAAGTTTCTGCCTTATCTATCTTTTTTCAGAAGCGTGTTGCGCTTAAGCCTTTAGTTAAAACCTTTTTCCAGGGGGTTACGCATGTGCGGCCTCCCAGGAAACCATTACTCCCGGTTTGGGATTTGAATTTGGTTCTTTCTGCTCTTCAGGCTCCTCCTTTTGAGCCTTTGCAAGATATTGCTTTGTCTACCCTGACTCAGAAGATTGTCTTCTTGGTAGCTATCACTTCGGTCCGGCGTGTCTCAGAGTTGGCGGCCTTGACTATCCAGGCGCCTTACCTCGCTCTGCGTGTAAAGGGGGCGTGGCCGGGACACGCTGTCTCCGGGCCCGCCCTTCGCTTCCCTGGTCTCATTAGAGACATGGACGCTGCAGCCGGTGGGGGAAAAGCTTTCTTGCGGCAGAAACTTCTCCTTGAGGAGTCGGATGAGCCTGCAGACCAGCTATTGTTTGATACTGCTGGTGATCAGGCTGTGGGGGTGTCCCTTGACACTCCTTCCATTTTGGCTCAAATGTTTAAAGTTTTGGCCTTGGATCCGCCTGCGGTGGTCCCTCTGCCAAAAGGTGAGTTGTTTGATGTACCCCAGCCGCGTTTGGTGTTTCCCAGGCAACAGCACTTTGAGAAGCTTGTCCTTAAAGAATGGGAACAACCCACGCGCCTGGCTGGAACTCCTCCTAATTGGGATAAGCGGTATCCCTTTCCAGAGGACTTGGTGAAGCTTTGGTCAGTTCCCCCCGAAGTCGACACCCCGGTGTTGGGGTTGACTGGCCCGGCTGCGTTGCACCTTTCTGGCACCACTACCATTAAGGATGGTGAGGATCGTCGGATTGATCAATTGGCTCGCCATGGTTTTATCAGTGCCGGCTCGACACTACGGCCAATTTGTGCTTCGGCACTTATTCTGCTGGCTGTTAGATCCATGATTAGGGATCTACTCGCAGATCTTGATCCCGCTTGTGATATGATTAGCTCTCTCAAGCAGTGCGAGTCGTTTGTTTCTTTTGCCCTGACTGCTCAGGACGATGCTCTTGCGACGAGTAGCAGGACAGCGGCATTGCTGGTGGCTATTCGTCGGTCTATATGGCTGCGCCAGTGGACGGCGGACCTTAATTCTAAAAGGGCGCTTACAGCGCTACCCTTCGTAGGTTTACGCCTTTTTGGCGAGAAATTGGATGCTGTTACCAAGGATGGTAAGTTGCCTCAATTCAAGAAACCTCGTCGCTCCTTCAGGGGTGCGAGTTCCTTTAGTCCCTCCTTTCGAGGAGCCAGAGCAGGCAGAGGGGCTTCCCGGGGAATAGGTCGTGGCCGTCCCGGTCAGTCCTGGGGCGCCAAGCCCAAACCTACTGCTAAGCCCGCTCAGCAATGAGGGGCTGCCCAAACCCGTGCGGGTGGGGGGACAATTGCGACACTTCTCCCTGGTTTAAGGCCGGGAGTCTCCGGACACACAGATCTGGGAGGTAGTGTCGCCTGGTTACAGACCGGAGGTCGAGTCTCGCCCTCCCTCACGGGTTTTCCTGGAAATGGCGGTCATCCGGCCGGTGCCGCACTTAGAGGTGGGCCTCGATTTTTACACCATTCTCTCCGCAATCCCCTAGAGGTACGGGTCAGCTTGCCCCGTCCTGCATCTGAAGTTTTTCAAACTTCCCAGGTGCCCCCTTGCTCTAGCCAGGGTGGTGTCCTCTCTGGGAATGCGGTCGGATTTCGGTCAACACAGGGTGTTGCTCGCTCAGTCCAAGGTTTGTCTGATTCAGGAGTTGGCTTGGATCCTTCGTTTCAATCCTCGGCCGTCTGTTCTGGAGCTGAGAGCCTTCCGTCTGGTTCTTGCTCTTGTGTCCCATCATGGTCTGGGCCTTCTGGTTCAGCTACGCTCGGACAGTCAAACAACGGTTGCTTACTTCAATCATCAGGGAGGGACTTGCAGTCTGGGTGCCCTCAGAGTGGAGTCCCTGATCCTGACCTGGGCGAAGGCACATGTTCCTTGTCTCTTGGCAGCCTGCAGTCCGCTCCGGTGGGGGACACCGGAGGTGGTCCTGTTTCCCTTTCGTCACAACTGCAGGCCCCCGATCTTTGTGTCGCCCTCCCAGGATCCTCTGGCTCTGGCGGCGGAAGCCATATCCCTGAGCCGGGGGAACCCGGGTTTTCTGTACCCGTTTCCTCTGATACCCATGCTAGGCTGGGTGGTACGGAAGATGGTTCTGGAAGGGGTGTCCGCCATTCTAGTGGCCCCAAGACGGCCAAGACGAGTGTGGTGCGCAGACATCGTTTGGCTGACAGTAAATCAGCTCATTCTGCCTCTTTGGTGCGGTCCGCTCGCGCAGGGTCGGCTGTCTTACCCCAGTTTACCAAGGCTGGTTTTGATGGCTTGGCCACTGAGACCTCCATCTTGAAGGAGGAGGGTCTTTCTGACTCTGTTATTAACTCTGATCGGTGCCCGAAAGAGGTCTTCTTCTATCACCTACTATAGGACTTGGAAAGCCTATATCGCTTGGTGTGAGGTTAGGTCCTTGCCTTGTAGGGTCTTTTCGGTCTCCAGGATTCTGGAGTTTTTACAATCTGGGCTGGACTCTGGTCTTCAGCTGAGTACTTTGAAAGGGCAGGTTTCTGCCTTATCTATCTTTTTTCAGAAGCGTTTTGCGCTTCATCCCTTAGTTAAAGCTTTTTTCCAGGGGGTTGCGCATGTGCGGCCTCCCAGGAAACCATTACTCCCTGTTTGGGATTTGAATTTGGTTCTTTCTGCTCTTCAGGCTCCTCCTTTTGAGCCTTTGCAAGATATTGCTTTGTCTACCCTGACTCAGAAGATTGTCTTCTTGGTAGCTATCACTTCGGTTCGGCGTGTCTCGGAGTTGGCGGCCTTGTCTATCCAGGCGCCCTACTTTGAGAGGCATCAGGACAAAGTGGTCTTTCGGTTCAAACCAGACTTTCTTCCTAAGGTTGTTTGTGCTTTTCATTTGAACCAAGACATTGTTCTTCCCTCCCTGTGTCCTAAGCCTGTTTCTGCTTTTCATTTGAACCAAGATATTGTTCTTCCCTCCCTGTGTCCTAAGCCTAAGAATGACAAGGAGAGGGTTTTGCATTGCTTGGATGTAGTACGCTGTGTTAAGTACTATTTGATTATTACTTCTCCTTTTCGTAAAACGGATTTTTTGTTGTGCCCTATGGGCCTAGGAAGGGTTTGGCGCCGGCCAAATCTTCCATTAGCAAGTGGATACGTCAGGCCGTTACTGCGGCCTATTCTGCTAAGGGGAAAGTTCCCCCTTTTCGTATCACTGCTCATTCTACTCGCGCCGTTGGAGCGTCTTGGGCTTTTCAGCACCAAGCTTCTGTTGAACAAGTTTGTAAGGCCGCTACTTGGTCTTCTGTTCATACTTTTTCTAAGTTTTACAAGGTTGATGTGCGGGCCTCAGTAGATGCTGCGTTTGGCCGCAAAGTTCTGCAGACTGCAGTCGTTTAAGTTATGCTTCACCTTACCTTTGGATACCCATCCCTTGCGGACACTGCTTTTGGATGTCCCGATCGTAAGAATTAAAGGGGAAGCGGGGTGTGTGGCACACTGAGAATAATACCATTTTGTGAGTACTCGCCTGAAAAATGGATATTGTCAGTGTGCCACACACCCCGCTTCACCTGCCCTTTTCGGTATCCCGAATCCTTTATATGGTGAAGCTTTTCTTTATTTTGAGGTTACCGTTGGATTTCCTGGTACCTTGTCTTTCTGCTTTTTAAATAACTGGTGATTCAGTGGGAGGTCCCAGGTATATATAGGCCGGAAGGGGCTCGTTTTCAAGACTTCTCCCTGCACGTCGCCACCTGCTGGTGGAGTAACCCGATCGTAAGAATTAAAGGGGAAGTGGGGTGTGTGGCACACTGACAATATCCATTTTTCAGGTGAGTACTCACAAAATGGTATTTTGTCATCTGCAAAAATACAGTGCCACCAATTCCATCTTCTATGTAATTTATAAACAAGTTGAATAGTGGTGGGCCCAGCACTGAACCCTCAGGTACACCGCTTACAACCGGGGACCAGTCAGAGTAAGTATCATTAGCCACAACTCCTTCAACCAGTTTGCAATCCAGTGTTTTTCTAATCCTAAAGACCTCAATTTCCCCAATAAGCTTCTATTAATGTCAATGTCACATGCTTTTGCAAAATCCAGAAAAATTAGATCTTTAGCTGCCCCTCTGTCCAGGCCTCTACTTACCTCTTCATAGATGCCAGTCAAGTTAGTCTGGCAGATTCTGTCCTTAGTGAAACTGTGCTGTTTGCATAATATTTAAAGTGACAACGTTAAACATTTGTGTATATAGTCCCTTAATCTCCCCTCAAGCAATTTTCTCTTTTCGTCCTTCAGGACGGCCATGGAGAAAGTGGTTTCTTCACTCTATAAAAATGCAACTGGAACATGTTTAAAAGGCCCCAGCTCTCCGTATTATGTTCCCCCCTAAGAGAAGGACCGCTTTTTTTTTTTTTTATTATTATTTCTTTGTTTTTACACCCCAGAAGACACATGGGGAGGTGCTTGCCAGACAGGCTAAATTGCCCCGTGATCCTGGCAGGTTCCTGGAATAGATCCTTCTGTAAGGCTTGCTTTGAACACAAGATGGAAAATGAAGTGACCAGTTATTTTATACAGATGGGCAATATGCAGTCCGACATGGCCTCTACCCTAGGTCTACGATCGTGACACCCTGGCTCAGGTGTCACATTCAGCTGACCTAAGATTTAGTCTTCAGGGACCCTACCTCAGCTCAGTCCCAGGGGGTGTCTAGTCAGGTTTCCACAGACTCAGCGCAGGTCTAGGTTTCTACCTCTCTTCCCTAATAGTAGCCACTGAGTCAGTGGATAGTGAGGGCTTCCTCAGATGAAGATCCCATAATATAAACTTTAGGGTAGGATCCAGTGTCGAAACCCCAGAGGTTCAAGCAGTAAGTTTTCAGAAGAAACCTTGTTACTTACTGAAGGGTATTTATGATACTATGTGGATTCGCTCTAACGAGTAGCCCTTATCTGCTCAGGATTCATTATACCATAAATTATTAAGAAAGGTAAAGCCTTTCCTGTTTATTCTGCCCTCCTTGAGGTTATGAAAAAGGAGTGGTAGTTGTCAGATAATTTTTTTTCTTATTAGTTCCTTGAAGAAGAAATTTCCCTTTTAATGATGCAGAGGTCTACTCTTTGGACAAAGTGTCCTAGATTTGATGCCTCCCTGGCTCAGGTGTCGCATTCAGCTGACCTTAGTTTTGATGACTTAATATCATTAAGGGATCTCATGAACCGCTGAAAGGCATGGGATACTGCAGCCTTTGCCTTTAAACCTATGATAGCTTCAGATTGCATGGCTAGAAACCATGAGGCTCGGCTTTCCTGCTTCCCTTGCATCCCATTTGAGGAGGAGTTGCATGCCACTTAAGGAGGAGTTATTCGGTTTGGAACTAGAAAACATTCTTTCTCTGAGAGAAGTTTCCTTCAAGAAGCAACAATTTAGAAATAAAGCCAAGATCAATTCTGGATCCTCAGAACCCCGGGGTCAGTTCAGGGGGGGGCGTAAACCCAACCCGATCTTTGCAACACCCACCCAATTTTATAGACCTCGGTCCTGACACCTAGATACCAGTGGGGGCAGACTTACTTTCTTTTCTGAAGCCTGGAAGTCAATTATGCAGAACCAATTAATTCTGGACCTTGTTTCCAGACCCTCAGAGAGATTTCACCTCACCAGGCTTTCCTACAATACAGAAAGGAGGCTACCATTCCCACTAGCTATCTCGGAACTCTGGAAAGAGAGTCATAGAACCTGTCATACTACATTTTCAGGGAAGGAAATCCTATTCCCACATTTTTCTACTCTTAAAACCATCTCGGGTCTACTGAGTGATTTCAATCTGAAGGACCTAAACTTGTACATAACGTTCAAAAAATTTGGATGAAGTCCATCTTCGAGAATCTCCTGGGCTCAGGACGATTGGATGATCAGTATCGATCTCTAAGATGCCCATTTACACATCCCAATTTGGCCAGGTCACTGCAACTTCCTAAAATTTGTGGTGTTACTAGGCACAGGGGGTCTTCCCTTAGGCATTTCTTTTGTACCCAGAATATTTTCAAAAATTTTGGCAGAAGTGATGTATGTGCTAAGATCTCTGAAAGTCCCCAATCTTTCCATATCTGGACTACCTTCTGGTGACAGAACCTCAGTTGGACAATGTCCTTTCTGCAGAGTCTGGGGTGGATTATAAACAGGGTCAAGTCTGTTCTCTTGCCATCCAGAACCTGCAAATTTCTGGGATAAATCATGGACTCTTCCTGACAGATGATTTTTCTTCTAACCGAAAAGCAAGAAAAACTGGTCATGCACCTTTAAATCTTCATTGGGGAGGGTCATTTCTGCTTTAAAAAGATCTTAATGATCCTTGGATTAATGACTTCCACCCTCCCGGCCATCTCATGGGCACAGCTTCACTATAGCGCTTTCTACTTCAGATCCAGGATCACACTCCAGATTTACTGGAGCAGACCCCCACTCTCCCAGGGAATCAAGAACTCTCTCTGGTGGTGGATGGATCCCTCAGTCCTGCAAGGATGCCTCTGGAGACAATCGAGTCCTATAGTTATCACCACAGATGCCAGCAGTTGGGTGTGGTGACTCCCACCATATACAGGTGATCTGGTCCAGAGAATTGAGGCATAGGTCCTCATCCAAATTCGGTCAGACAATGTGACGACCGTAGCTTACTTAAGATGTCGGAGGCACACCAGATCAGGAGTATTACAGTCCCTTGCCTTCCCTTGATCCCTGTCAGCAGTCCACTTAAAGGGATCCCCAAACTCAGTTGCAGACTTTCTGAGCAGGACTCTGGTTAGGCAGGGCGGAGCCTAAATCCACAGATCTATCAAATAATGGTAGACAGGTGGGACAAACCAGAGATCTCTTCAAGTCCTTAACAAATACAAAATGTCATCACTTCTCACTGAGTTGGGGCCCTGGGTATAGATGCCCTGGCCCAACTTTGGAGATTTTGACTCACCTGTGCATTCCCTCCCCCTCAGACCCTGCCACAGGTGCTTTGCAAGATAGCCCGGATTCGTTCCAATGCTATGTCAATCACACCCGCTTGGCCAAGAAAACGCTGGTTCACCATTCTAACGGCAAAGAAGACCAATGGTAACTACCTACCTAATTCCAAACCTGCTTACTCAGGGTCTGGTGTTTCACCCAAATCTTCGGTCTCTAAAATTATCGTCCTGAATGGACCATATTGAAGAAATAGGGTTTCTCTAACAGAGTAGTCATTACATGCCTGTGGAAGCGTTTCAATTCTTGAATTGAACAGTTTGAAGTGACAGAGGTTAGCAGTAATTAACCTAAAGACCCAAGTTCTGCCTTATCGGTCTTCCTAGACAGAAGACTACGAAAACACTTTGTCAGATTCTTTATCTGTCTAGCTTCGAAGAAACCAATGCTCTGTAACCATTGTCCTTCCTAGGACTTAGTCCTAGTCCTTAAAGTTTTAGCTAAACTTCCTTTTGAACTCTTAGATGAGGCCTCAGATAAGGTCCTATCAATCAAATCAGGACTTCTTTGGCCCTAACCAGTTAGTAACTTAAGGGCTCTATCCAAGAGCCTTATTGTACCATCCACGAGACCCCTATACCAGTTCACAAGGCTCTGGGTCTGGCAAGTCATCTACGGCTAGCTGGTGACTTGCCATTAACCCAGAACCCCCCCTTTACCTGCCTCCCCAAAGGCCGGGATGGGGGGGGGGGGGCAGAAGAGCCCGAGGCCATAGACTATGGCTGCTTGTAGCCTGCAGGGTGGGGGGCCACCAAATCTGGCCCCTGCGCCCTGTTCTACAAGCCCTGTATAGCTGGCCTCGGGCTGGTTATGCTGGGTAAGGGGGACCACACGCCATTTTTTTTGTTTTTTTAAGGGTTTTTAATATTTGTTTGGAAAGCGTACATTTTTTATTACAAAAAAGTATAAATACACTTTAAAAATGACAAACAAGACATTTCAGACTCTGCTGAAAAAAAGAATGTATAATTTACCTAGGAAATCCCTTCAAAAATCGAACATTGAACATGTGGAGTGCAAAATAGTGCAAATGGTCTGGCAACAAGGGGTGAAAAAATCTCTAGGTAGGCTGTCCGTTAAAGGGTTAAACATGGTCCAGTTGTGTTTCTGCTATGTGGTGAAGGATCTCGCTCTCTCCGTGACTGTCCTGAAAGACTTGTAGAAATACCGTTACAAGTAATACTAACAGGGATTTTTCTCACAATGGATTTTAAACTTGCAGGTCTATAGTTGCCTATAGAAGACTTATTGCCCTTTTTAAAAATTGACCACATTTGCCCTGTGCCAATCCCAAGCACTATACCAGTTTTAAGTGAGTCTTTAAAGATCGAGAACCGGGGTGAGATAACGGAGTTGAGTTCTTTGAGAACTTTGGTGAAGTCCATCTGGTCCTTCAGTCATATTCACATTTTTAAGTTTAGTCTTTCTTGGACGATATTGATTTTATTTTGTATTATACTTTGGGTATTGCTATCAGTGGCATCTCCTGTATTTGCTCCTTGCTCCTCTTGTGTACACAGAGCTAAAGAACCAATTTTCAGCTTCGCCGTCTTTTCACTCCCTGGGACTAATGCCGCATCATTAATTAGGACACCTACCTTTTCCAGTCTTCTTTGAATTGATTTATTTTTCTTACATGCTTTATTAACTGTTATACTTTTCAACGGTTACAGCTGAGAGCTCAGCGTTGTAATTTTTGAATTCCCTTTTCTTGTTCTTTATTGCCTGTTTAACCGCAGGTGTCAGCCATGAGGGGTTTACATACATAAGTTGATGAGCTTGATATGCAAACCTTTTCCTTTCCACATAAATATATACAAATAATTTTAGTAATTGGGAAACCTTGGAGAGTCCAGTCTTATGTTTTTATCTCCATAGCGAAATATGTTTTTCCCTTTTTGCCTGCTTCTTCAGGTATGTGGAGTAAAGTTCTTAGGGTGCACCTATGGATGAACCTCACCTCAGCAAACTATAAAAAGGTGCCCCCCAGGAAGTGCCACTCCACTCCCCTATAGAGAAGTGTACTACACTGCCTGGCTTCTTTCTATGACTGAAGTGGTCCTGGCTTGCTGTGGGGAGTTTGGAGCTGTGTCTTGGTGGCTGCCTCACATGCCCCAAATACAGGTACTAAGTTTCTCACGAGTTTCCCTTGTTGCTGTTATTCTAAGTATGTCACACACCCCGCTTCAGATAGTCATTACACTTGGGTTATACTGACCTGTAGAGGGCGATCTTGCAGAGATGTCATGAAAAAAAAAAAAGGGAACCCCTCCAGGTCCATAAATACCTGGGACCTCCCGCTCATTCCCCAGTCTTTCATCTCTGCAGACGGCGAGCAAGTCAGAAGATGGATGTCTCCTCCTTGCAGGTAGCTGGGGTAACTCCCGGCCCCCCTCTTTCGGTCTATTTCTGCCTGGACCTACTGTTAACCCCTTTTTTAGTAAAGAGCCTCCCAGCCTAGGCTGCGGGTCCTGGCAAAGGTAGACGGCACCTTAAGGTGCTTTAGGAGCTATGCTCCACCGTGAGACCCCATACTAAGGGGTAGGCGGTATTCCGGGTTGGTGATCTTGGTTGGGATGCCCTGTCCTTGCCCTTACACCTTTGGGGTGTTAATTCCCCCTTCCCCGGTCACCCATCGTTCCCTACTGCTGGGGGGGCGCTTATCCCCCTCTTAGTTTAGTCTCTCTCTTGAGTGCATGCTTGTGTGCAACAATTTGTGTGTGTGGGGTGCGCGTGATTGATGCTTCCTTGGCCGGGCCGGCGGTTTGCGGCACTGCCGGCCGTTGCTGTCAGTCTTCGGGAGAGCTTCTTCCCCTCCGGTGCGGTTTTGGGGAAGGGGGGGGGCTGTCGCGATCCTGCGGCCCGCCCCCCTCCCTCCCCCCGTGCTGCTGGTGCCGCTGCGGAGCCCGGTCACTGGCCGGGAGCCGCCTGTTGTCAGCAGAGAGGGGCGGGGTCGGGCGCAGCGCGCGATCTGCGCCGGCCCGCCCTTCTTCTTCCTTGCTGCCAAGTCCCTCCGCCTTGTGCAGGACCCCATTCAGTAAGCGCCCAGTGGGCTCCAGCCTGTGCAGCTGCTTGCCAGTGCGATATTGATTTATATATTCCTAGTTATATGTATGTGTGCCTTGGCCCTTCTGTTATGTGCCCTGCATTGTGTGACATGTGTGTGACAGTCCCCTTTTCTATTCCAGGCGGACCCTTGTTGGATCTTAAAGGGTCCTCCCGGTCCTAGGGTCCCTGGTTTAGTTTAAGAACTCCCTACTCCCACTCGGGACACAGAAGGGGCATCCCTGGTCGCTTATATTGCGTAATTCCCTTGGGTATTGTGACTACCGATAAAATCACCATATGGAGGCTTCCCAGGATACCGGGCTCGGGCTCCCCTCGGGGGAAACCCCGGCAGTGTTTGGGGTGTGGGGCATCCCTTACAGGGGAAGATATTTTCCTTTGCATACCATGTGCACAGCAGACTATTACGCGGCAGTCCGGATCCCATGCGTCTGGTTCTGCGCCGCCGGTCCCTTCTCCTACCCCTCCCCGCCTGATGCGTAACCCGTGTGATGTTGTCACGAGTGGGAAGTCGCAATCTGAGGAGTGTGCCAGATTGTCCAATCTTGAAAAACTATTTTCTAGCGCTGTTGCCAGAAAGGCCCCGGCTAAGAGAAGGCACTTGTCCCCAGCCACGCAGGCTTCTGATTTTGAGGAGTTTGATTCACTGGACTGATCTGATTACCCCCCGCCTACTCGGCTTCCGGGTGTCCCTCCGGGTTGGGATAAGAAATATCCCTTTCCGGTGGATGCGGTGAAGCGCTGGTCGTCGCCTCCTGAGGTGGACGCATTCTCCTGACTGTTCTACTCTCAAGGATGGTGAGGACAAACGCATTGACCAGATGGCTTGTCACGGTTTTGCCAGTGTCGGGTCGGCTTTGCGGCCTGTTTGTGCTTCGGCGCTTTTAATAGTGGCTTCTAGGTCGGTTGTTAGGGATCTGTTGTCTACCTCCAGGCTTGACCCGGCTAGTGATGAGTTCACCGCCCTTAAGGGGTGCGAATTGTTTTTGTCATTTGGGCTAGCCGCCCTGGATGACCCCATGGTGATGTGTAGTAGAACTTCGGCCTTACTGGTGGCTATTCGGCGGTCGGTTTGGTTGCGCCAGTGGGCGGCTGATTTTGTGTCCAAAAGGTCACGGCTCTTCCCTTTCTGGGCTTGCGGCTCTTTGGAGAAAAATTTGGATTCGGTCGCAAAAGGAGGTAGGTTACCTCAGCGAAAGAAGCAACGTCGTCCCTTTCGGGGGGCCAGAGCTGGACGGGGATTGGCTGTCTTCTCCTCCAGAGGTGATTCCTGGAACAGGGGAAGAGAACGTGCCCGTCCAGGTCACAGCTGGGGCTCCAAGCCCAAAGCCGCTGCCAAGCTGGCTCAGCAATGAGGGGGCGCCCTCATCCTCGCGGGTGGGGGGATGGCTGCGACACTTCTCCCAGGTCTGGGACCAAGAGGTCTCGGAGAGATGGATTCGGGAAGTGGTGTCTTCCGGTTACAAGCTGGAGTTCGAGATCCGGCCTCCTCCCAGATTCTTCATGTCTCGGGTGCCCTTGGATCCTCTGGCCGCGCAGGGGCTCCGGGCGGCAGTAAAAGATCTCCTGGACTTGGCTGTCATCTGCCCGGTGCCTCCCTCGGACCGGGGCCTGGGATACTATTCCAATCTGTTCACGGTACCCAAGAAGGATGGCTCCGTTTGTCCCATCCTGAAGTTTCTCAACAGGTTTATCCGTCCCAGGAAGTTCCGCATGGAAACTCTGCGCTCAGCCATAAATTCGCTTCGTCAGGAGGACTTCATGACGTCCATAGACATCAAGGATGCTTATCTGCATGTTCCAATCTTCCCGGCACATCAGATTTCTCAGGTTTGTGGTGGAAGATCGGCATTTTCAGTTTGTGGCTCTTCCGTTTGGCCTTACCTCGGCTCCAAGGGTTTTCACCAAGGTGCTGGCGGGGGTGATGGCCCTTCTCAGAGCCCAGGGTATCCGCATCGTGCCTTATATGGACGATCTTCTCATTATGGCATCCTCTCTCAGCCAGGCGGAGCTAGATACCAGGACTGTGGTAGCCACTCTGGAGAGATTCGGCTGGGTGATCAACTATCCTAAGTCCTTCCTCTCTCCGTCCAGGGTGGTGTCGTTCCTGGGAATGTATCTGGATACTTCTCAGTCCAGGGTGTTCCTCCCCCGGCCCAAGGTTCTTTTGATTCAGGAATTGACTCTGCTTCTTCTATCCATCCCTCATCCGTCCATCCGGCTGGGGATGAGACTGGTGGGATTGATGGTGGCTTCGTTCGAGGCGGTTCCCTTTGCCCAGTTTCACACAAGGACGCTCCAGCTCCATCTCTTGGCGGCCTGGGATAGGTCTCCGCTGTCATTGGATCAGTCTTTTCTGATGTCCCCCCGGGTTCAGCATTCCCTTTGGTGGTGGCTGGAACCAAGCAATCTGATGAGGGGCAGATTCTTTCTGACCCCTTGTTGGGAGACGGTCACCACGGATGCCAGCATGTCAGGTTGGGGGGGGGGGTTTGGAAGGATCTTCAGTTTCAGGGACTGTGGGGGCCTCAGGAGGCTCACGATCCCATCAATGTTCTGGAGCTAAAAGCCATCAGGTTTGTTCTGGGTCACTTGACTCATCAGTTACAGGGTTTGTCGGTTCAAGTTCGGTCGGACAATCGGACGGCGGTCGCCTACATCAATCACCAGGGAGGGACTCGCAGCAGGCGTGCCCTCAGGGAAGTGTCCTTGATCCTGGCTTGGGCAGAGAGCAATGTCCCATGCATCTCGCGGTGTACATTCCGGGAGTGGAGAACACAGAGGCGGACTCCCTGAGCAGGTGCTCATCTCGCCGGGGGGAATGGTCTCTCAGCCCCAAGGTGTTTCGGTCGCTTTGCCACCGGTAGGGGACTCCGGAGGTGGACCTCTTTGCCTCTCGTCACAATCACAAGCTTCCGGCATATGTGTGTCTCTCGCGGGATCCGCTGGCTCTGGCAGTGGATGCCATATCTCTGAACTGGAGGGATCTGGGGTTTCTGTACCTGTTCCCTCCGTTTCCCATGGTGGGCAAGGTGGTGCGCAAGCTGGCCCTAGAGGGTGCGTCAGCAGTCTTGGTGGCTCCAAGATGGCCAAGACAGGTTTGGTTCGCAGACGTGGTAAGGTTGGCAGCGGATCAGTTAGATCTGCCCCTTCTGCCGGATCTGCTCACTCAGGGTCAACTGCTCTACCCCAATTTACCAACGCTGGCTTTGACGGCGTGGTTGCTGAAACCTCCATCTTGAAGGAGGAAGGTCTTTCTGATGCTGTTATTCAGACTCTGGTTAGGGTTAGAAAGAAGTCTTCCTCTGCCATCTACTATTGGATTTGGAGGTCTTATATTGATTGGTGTGAGGTCCGGGCCTTGCCTTGCAGGGTGTTTTCTATCCCTAGGGTTTTGGAATTTCTGCAACATGGTCTGGACCTGGGTTTGCAGCTTAGTAAGCTGAAAGGGCACGTTTCTGCCCTGGCGGTTTTCTTTCAAAGGTCTTTTGCTCTTCATCCTCTGGTTAAGACCTTTTTCCAGGGGGTTACGCATGTGCGGCCTCCTAGGAAGCCTTTGCTTCCAGTTTGGGATTTAAATTTGGTTCTTTCTGCTTTTCAGGGTCCTCCTTTTGAACCTTTGCAGGATATTGCTCTTTCTACGCTTACTCAGAAGGTTGCGTTTTTGGTTGCCATCACTTCCGTTCGGCGTGTATCGGATTTGGCGGCTCCCGTACTTTGAGAGGCATCAGGACAAGGTTGTTTTCCGCTTCAAGCCAGATTTCCTTCCTAAGGTGGTTTCTGCCTTTCATCTTAATCAGGACATTGTTCTACCCTCCTTGTGTCCTAAGCCCAGCAATGACAAGGAGAGGGTTTTGCATTCTCTGGATGTGGTTCGCTGTGTGAAGTACTATTTGGTGGCTACTTCTTCTTTTCGTAGGACTGACGCCCTTTTTGTGGTGCCCTCCGGGCCTAGGAAAGGTTTGGCTCCCGCCAAGTCTTCCATTAATAAATGGATTCGCCAGGCCATTGTTGGGGCCTATTCTGCCAAGGGGAAGGTTCCCCCTTTTCGTGTTACTGCTCATTCTACTCGTGCCGTTGGGGCGTCCTGGGCCTTCCAGCATCAGGCCTCTGTTGAGCAAGTTTGTAAGGCTGCTACTTGGTCTTCCGTTCACACTTTTTCCAAGTTTTACAAGGTTGATGTACAGGCCTCAGCGGATGCTGTTTTTGGCCGCAAAGTTCTGCAAGCTGCAGTGGTTTAAGTTTGTGCATTATTGCCTTGTTTTGGATCCCCGACCTTTATAGACACTGCTATTGGATGTCCCAAGTGTAATGACTATCTGAAGCGGGGTGTATGACATAACTTAGAATAATACCATTTTGTGATTACTCACCTGTAAAATGGGTATTATAAGTATGTCACACACCCTGCTTCACCCCGCCCTTTGGTATTCTGGATCCTTTCTATGGTGAACCTTTTTACTGTTACTGGTTATTTTGGCTCTTCCTGGTCCCTTTTCTGCTGTCTTAATACTGGGGATTGAGTGGGAGGTCCCAGGTATTTATGGACCGGGAGGGGCTCCCTTTTTTTCATGACATCTCTGCAAGACCGCCCTCTACAGGTCGGCATAACCCAAGTGTAATGACTATCTGAAGCGGGGTGTGTGACATACTTATAATACTCATTTTACAGGTGAGTAATCACAAAATGGTATTTTTTCTTTTATAGCCTGGTTAAGCTGCTCATTACCCTTTTTCTTTCATTTAGCCTAATGGTCGATCCCACACGTTTTTTTTTCTTTTCTCTTGACCAATTAGATTTAGGCCTATTATTCTATCTGTTGCCCCATAATTTTTTGGAAAATTAGGATTCTTCTATTGACCTACTTGAGCCCTAGTTGTCGTCTTGGTTGATGGGGGGTGCTCCCGATACTCTACTCTAGTCTCTTAAAAGCCCCTGCCCCTCATTCCCACCCTTGTTGCTGTGTACTATTTGATATTTCCCATTGACTATATGAATACAAAAAGACTTTCTGGGCACCCTACAGGAAGTTAGGAAAGGCATTTTATGTACAGAAGATCCCATGAAACACAATATCTGTATGCCATAAAAAGACAATGTTGTCAGACTGGATACAAAGCCATTTTCTTCTAAAGAGATCAGGATAGCCTTTACTCCCTCTAACTTGACTGCCAGAACAGTGCATCAGTGATCTTGGCTGCAGGGGGTGGAGGGGCAGGACTGTGTGTGGGGGGGGGGGGGCTCTCGCCACCCCTGCCAGCATTTTCTAGTAGCGCAGTTGGCAAAAGTCCAAAAAAGAAAAAACCATTGAGTGTGACATTTGGAATAGGCTGATAACAGTGGATAGCGAGAGCGTCTGCATCCCTGCATCTACGGACTGTGCGAACAAGAGCCTGCTCATGCACTGTTGGACTTGGGAGAGGTGAATTTTACAGGGCTGGGGGGTTCACGCAGCTGAGCACTGGAATTCTGGATACCCCCGAGGCATGGAAAAAAACTCGGGATAGTCAAAATCTTGGGTTTTTTTCCACTTTAAGAACCATAAATAAAGGGAATGACTGTGAAGGAATTGCCAAGAGGGGGTAGCCAACAGACAACTCCTTATTCATAAGAACCATACAATACTGAAGCCTGTCCTCATGACTACCAGGAAGGCAAAAACCGCTGGATACAGCCACCTAAATGCATATCGTACATCCATGGTAATCGGCCACCCTGCACAGCTGAAAAAATGGTAAAAACAGGCCCCCTTGTGAAATTGCAAACTTCTAGCAACAGACAAAGGTTTGTAGAAGGGTTATTGTAAACATGCAGAAAACCTTTTAAAGTGGACCAAAACCCAGGATTTTGACTATCCTGGGTTTTGGTCCTTTCCACCGCGGCACCCCGTTTGGGGATGCCTAGCTGTGTGAAACCCCCCAGATTGCAACTCGTCTCTTCCTGGTCCTATGGCACATGCGTGGCCACTCGTCCAATTGGCCTGCTGGGAGCCACTGACGTTGCGTAGTCTAAGACTTCGTCTAAGGCCAGCGGCTCTGAGCTCGCTGGCGGCCGCATCCCCCGCTTCCCTCTTACAAATGCCATTCTTAAATGTCTGCCGCGGGCACGTACCCTGCTAGAGGGATAGTGGGGATGTGGCTGCGCCGTTGGACCGGGAAGCAAAGTGCGACCTGGGGGGTTTCGCACAGCAGGGCATCCTGATTTGGGATGTCCCAGGGGGGAGGGAATCAATCGGCCTGGGAATCGATAAGATCGCACTGGGTTTTGGTCCACTTTATCCTGATCATCAGAAAAATATGGCTCTAGAATGCAATATTAACACTGCCCAGTCCTCATAAGAACAAAAAATGTGCCACACAAGTTGTAAACGGGCATCTAACATTTTGTGAACTATACTTGGCCACCAAAACACATAGGTAGGGAAAAGTATTTTTACAGGATACATTTCGAAACCTATAAAAGATAACTTTAATAAACTCGTGTTTTGTTATCACCACATCGGTTGGCTTTAACAACTGATTACAAATGGCCTTTGTACTAAATTATGAATTTCCTTATCCTGTAGGGAGCCCAGTCTTATCTGATTTTGTGTGGGGCCCCTACAGGACTTCAGGAAAAGGATTTTATGGTGAGTACTAAAATCCTGTTTTCTGGCTATGTGTATTATCTCAAGCCTTTTTAATATGACTGGTGTATTAAACAATTATCTTTTACTTATATGCCCTTATTTACGGAAGCTATCCCAAGCTTGACTGGTCCAGCATATGGCATGCAAAAAGATAAAGAAGCAGTTTTGCCTTGATGGGCTCACACACTGAAGGAATTCAGTAATAACTAGTCTGTACGGAGTTCTGCGCACAGGTAGAAGGGTTTGCCTTCTTTTTGCTGGCAGGCTCACTTTCATAGCACACAATAGAAAAGCATATGAAGCATATTATTAGAAAGAAAAAACTTGTAGATGTCCAGTTTTTTAGAATATAATAAAAAAAAAAGCTGCACAGAATGGCATTCTTCGCTCTGTGCGCCATCCATTTATGCACTTGAATGCCCTGGAGCAGCAGCACAGGACCCAAACACCGGAGGAGAAGTGCCGGATTTTTTAAGAGCAGAACTTTTTTTTTAACCTCCCTACACCCCCATTATGCCTCAGTGTAGGGGGACAGGGGTAAAAGCACGACTAGACGTTTGCTTTAACATGATCAATTTTATTTATTTGTATCTCTGATTACATTCCCACATTTATTTGTTCATAGAAATTCCTTTCAGCTCATTTTAACGCATATCTTCCTCCTGTTCTAGTTTGCAGTAATAGTGAGCTTGACGGCAAAATTAGTAAATGTCTTTGCTAGTCATTTTCACATAGTGTGGTATAGTGTTGCTATGCAAAATGTATGTATTTTACCAATTTTAAAGTGTAACAAAACTCTTGCGGCTCAGCCCTGGAATCTAAAATATCTAGGGCTGGCCGATGGCCTCCTTCCCCAATGGAAATAATAATGCAGCCAGCAACTCTGATACCTGTCTTGTGTGCCTAATTTCAATTCTTTTCCTCCACCATAAGTGGTCTAACAGCCACTCTGTCCTTTGCTCTCATCATGAGCCAATGGCTGCAACAGAGCTTGCCCAAATAACTGTAACACGAGTTCCCTCCTCTGCTTTAGAAACAAAAAAAAGTATATTCTCAGTGTGCCACACACCCCGCTTCCCCTTTAATTCTCACGATTGGGTTACTCACCGCCAGGTGACGAAGTTGCAGAGAGGAAGTCTTGTAAGGAGCCCCCTTCCGGCCCATATACAGGTCCTTCTCAAAAAATTAGCATATATAGCTAAAGTTCATTATTTTCCATAATGAAATGATAAAAATTAAACTTTCATATATTTGAGATTCATTGCATACCAACTGAAATATTTCAGGTCTATTTTTGATTTAATACTGATGATTTTGCCATACAGCTCATGAAAACCCCCAAATCCTATCTCAAAAAATTAAAATATTTCATCCGACCAATAAAAGAAAAGTGTTTTTAATAAAAAGACAAGTCAACCTTCAAATAATTATGTTCAGTTATGCACTCAATACTTGGCCGGGAATCCTTTTGCTTCAATGACTGCTTCAATGCGGTGTGGCATGGAGGCAATCAGCCTGTCGCACTGCTGAGGTGTTATGGAGGCCCATGATGCTTCGATAGCGGCCTTAAGCTCATCCAGAGTGTTGGGTCTTGCGTCTCTCAACTTTCTCTTCACAATATTCCACAGATTCTCTATGGGGTTCAGGTCAGGAGAGTTGGCAGGCCAATTGAGCACAGTAATACCATGGTCAGTAAACCATTTACCAGTGGTTTTGGCAATGTGAGCAGGTGCCAGGTCGTGCTGAAAAATGCAAACTTCATCTCCATAAAGCTTTTCAGCCGATGGAAGCATGAAGTGCTCCAAAATCTCCTGATAGCTAGCTGCATTGACCCTGCCCTTTATAAAACACAGTCGACCAACACCAGCAGCTGACATGGCTACTTGACACTGGACTTCAGGCATTTTGGCATTTCCTTCTCCCCAGTCTTCCTCTAGACTCTGGCACCTTGATTTCCGAATGACATGCAAAATTTGCTTTCATAAGAAAAAAGTACAGTCCAGTGCTGCTTCTCTGTAGCCCAGGTCAGGCGCTTCTGCCGCTGTTTCTGGTTCAAAAGTGGCTTGACCTGGGGAATGCGGCACCTGTAGCCCATTTCCTGCACACGCCTGTGCACGGTGGCTCCGGATGTTTCTACTCCAGACTCAGTCCACTGCTTCCGCAGGTCCCCCAAGGTCTGGAACCGGTCCTTCTCCACAATCTTCCTCAGGGTCCGGTCACCTCTTCTCGTTGTGCAGCGTTTTCTGCCACATTTTTTCCTTCCCACAGACTTCCCATTGAAGTGCCTTGATACAGCACTCTGGGAACAGCCTATTTGTTCAGAAATTTCTTTCTGGGTCTTGCTTGAGGGTGTCAATGATGGCCTTCTGGACAGCAGTCAGGTCGGCAGTCTTACCCATGATGGCGGTTTTGAGTAATGAACCAGCTGGGCTTTTTTAAAAGCCTCAGGAATCTTTTGCAGGTGTTTAGAGTTAATTAGTTGATTCAGATGATTAGGTTAATAGCTCGTTTAGAGAACCTTTTCATGATATGCTAATTTTTTGAGATAGGATTTGGGGGTTTTCATGAGCTGTATGGCAAAATTATCAGTATTAAATCAAAAAAAGACCTGAAATATTTCAGTTGGTGTGCAATGAATCTCAAATATATGAAAGTATAATTTTTATCATTTCATTATGGAAAATAATGAACTTTAGCACTATATGCTAATTTTTTGAGAAGGACCTGTATACCTGGTACCTCACACTTAACACCAGTGTTTTTCTCTCTGCATTGCGCCATGACAGAAGAAAGAAGTCTCCTGCTTGCAGGTAGCCGGGGTCTTGCCCCGGCACCCCCTTTGGGTCTATTTCTGCCCAGTTTGTTTGTTACCTACGGGGTTAATGGAAGCTTCCCAGCCCAGGCTGCTCACTGGGCAAACGGTAGATGGCACTATAGGTGCCTAGGAGCTTATCTTCTCCGCTCGACCTCACGCGTGGGGCAATGCGGCTATCCGACATGGTGATCCAGATTTGGGATGCCCCTGTCCCGAGGTTCCCCCTGGCCCCTTTCTCTCCCGTTACGGTCCCTTCTCCCTTCACTATGGGGGGGGGGGGGGTTTGGGGGGTGTATTTTATGCATGTGGTGTTTTTACTTTACTTGTGTGTTGAAGTATTAACAGTCAGACTCAGCGCCGCGGTATGCACGCACGCGGCCTGACCTGCTAAGACTATGTATTGTGTATATGTTTCCCCTCCCCCCCCCCCCCCACTGATCCGAGGGTGTTGGGGCGCCCTCTCTGTTGGCAGCACCGCCATTGCGGGCCACGCTGTTGGCAGTTTCAGGCACGGCCTGAACTGCCAGGATTCCACTGATCCGAGGGCGTCGGAGCGCCCTCTCTGTATGCGGCCGCCATTGTGCGGGCCGTGCTGTCGGCAGTTTCAGGCGCACGGCCTGAACTGCCAGGGTTGTACTCCCCCCTCCCCCCCCCCTCACGCGAGGGCGTCGGGGCGCCCTCTCTGTATGCGGCACCGCCATTTGGCGGGCCGCACTATTTGAATTAAGGGGGCGGGGCCCTGATGTGGCGGGGGGCGTGGCCTGAGCGGCTTGACTCGTAGCTCGGCCCCGCCGCACTTCCTCCTTCTAATCAGGAGTCAGGTGCGGGGGACTCGGCTGCAGGAAGTGGTGTTTCAGACTCTGCTGCTGCCTTTGCTCTGCACGCTTGTTCAGGTAAGCGGCCTCACCTCGTGTGGGGCCGTTCCGTTTATACTAGGTTTGTTTCAGCTTGTTTTGTAGTGTATATTGGCTGGCCTCTTAAGCGCTTTGGGGCTTTTTGCAATGTATTTGTATGCTGTTTTCTTTATGAATGTTGTACTGCATGCTGCCCTTTTTTTCTGGGGATCTTACTGTTGTCTCTTTCCCCACAGTTCCTGGGATCCTCTCACTGCAGTGGCCCTCCCAGTTCTGTTATACCTGGCTAGTCTTATTACTCTAAATTGGGAAATAAAAAAAAAAAAGGGGTTAATTTAAATTTAATCCTCCCTTCCCGGGACATTAATTTAAAGGGGCATCCCGGGTGGCTTTATGCCTAAAACCCACGGTTGTTGCGAATACCATAAAATCACCATATGGAGGCTTCCGACAATACCGGAAATGGCTCTTCGGGGCCATCTAGACTGTGTGGGGGTTGTGGGACTCCGCTCCCAGGCGATGATGTTATTTTATGCATTCCTTGTGCAAAGCAGAATATTGTGCGTCAGTCCGTCGCTCCGGCTTCTGGCTCCTCACAACTTCCGTCATCTCCTACCCCCCCTCCCTATTCCGGACCCCGTGTGACATTGTCAAAAGTGGGGATTCGCAATCCGAGGTGTGTGCGCGATTGACCAACCTCGAGAAGATATTTTCCGCCAAAGTAGGTCAGAAGGCTACAGCGAAGCGGAAACACCTTTCTTCGGCAGCTCCTGCTTCGGAGGATGAGAGGTGCGAAGCTGTGGATTGGTCCGATTATTCCCTGGACGAGGAGGGGGAACTCCTTGTGGAGTCGGATGAGCCTGCAGACCAGCTAGAGATCGATGCTGTTGGCGATCAGGCTACGGGGGTATCCCTTGACACCCCCTCCATTTTGGCTCAAATGTTTGAAATTTTGAATTTAGATCCGCCTGAGGCAGTCGCCTTGCCAAAGGGTGAGTTGTTTGGTGTGCCTCAGCCGCGTTTGGTGTTTCCCAGGCAACAACACTTTGAGAGGGTTGTGCTTAAGGAATGGGAACATCCCACGCGACTGGCTGGAATCCCTTCTAGTTGGGATAAACGCTATCCTTTTCCGGTGGAATTGGTGAAGCTTTGGTCAGTTCCCCCTGACGTCGATACCCCTGTGTTAGGGCTGTCTAGCACGGCTGTGGTACATTCTTCTGACACCACTGCCATTAAGGATGGTGAGGATCGTCGGATTGACCAGTATGCTCGCCATGGTTTTATCAGTGCCGGATCGACGATGTGGCCGGTGTGTGCCTCTGCGCTTCTTCTGTTGGCAGTTAGGTCCATTTTTCGGGATATATGCGCAGATCTTGATCCCGCTTTGTGATGAGTTTAGTGCTCTTAAGCAGTGCGAGTCATTTATTTCCTTTGTCCTGACCGCTCAGGACGATGCTCTGGCGAGGAGTAGCAGGACAGCGGCAATGCTGGTGGCTATTCGTCGGTCAGTGTGGCTGCGCCAGTGGTCGGCGGACTTGGTCTCTAAAAAGGTGCTCACAGCACTTCCTTTTTTGGATTTGCGACTGTTTGGTGATAAATTAGATTCAGTTGCAAAAGGTGGTAAATTGCCTTGCAAGAGGCCTCGTCGCCCCTTTCAGGGTGCGAGTGCCTTTAGACCTTCCTTTCGGGGATTTAGAGCGGGTAGGGGGGTTTCCTTTCCCGCTACCAGAGGTGCAGGTTGGACCCGAGGGAGGGGCCGTGGCCGTCCCGCTCAGTCCTGGGGCGCCAAGCCCAAGCCTGCTGGTAAGCCCGCTCAGCAATGAGGGGCTGCCCTCACCCGTGCGGGTGGGGGGACGATTGCGACACTTCTCCCAGGTTTGGGACCAGGAGGTTCCGGACAGATGGATCCAGGAGGTGTTGTCGTCCGGTTACAAACTGGAGTTCGAGTCTCGCCCTCCTTCACGGTTCTTTCGGTCTCGGGTGCCCATCGATCCTTTGGCCGCACAGGGGCTCCTGGCGTCGATAAGGAATCTTTTAGAAATGGCGGTCATCCGGCCGGTGCCGCGCTTAGAGATGGGCCTCTGTTTCTGCTCCAATCTTTTCGCAGTCCCCAAAAAGGACAGGTCGGTTCGTCCCGTCCTGGACCTGAAATTACTCAACAGGTTTATCCGTATTTGGAAGTTTCGCATGGAAACTTTGCGTACGGCCATCGATTCTCTTCGGCAGGGGGACTTCATGACGTCCATAGACATCAAGGATGCTAATCTTCATGTTCCCATCTGCCAGGCTCATCAACGTTTTCTTCGATTCGTGATGAAAGATCAGCATTTTCAATTCGTGGCACTTCCGTTTGGCCTTACCTCGGCTCCAAGAGTGTTCACCAAGGTGCTGGCAGGGGTGATGGCCATTTTCAGATCTCGGGGCATTCGTGTCGTACCTTGTTTGGACGACCTTTTCATCATGGCTCCGTCCCTCAATCAATCAGAGACAGACACCAGGATGGTGGTCTCCACACTGGAAAGCTTTGGTTGGGTGATCAACTTTCCTAAGTCCTCCCTCGCTCTGGCCAGGGTGGTGTCCTTTCTGGGGATGCAGTTGGACTCTTGTCAACACAGGGTGTTTCTCCCTCAGTCCAAAATTTATCTGATTCAGGAGTTGGCTCGGGTCCTACTTTCCAATCCTCGGCCGTCCATCCGTCTGGGGATGAGGCTGGTAGGGTTGATGGTTGCCTCGTTCGAGGCAGTTCCTTTTGCTCAATTTCACACGAGGACGCTTCAGCTCTATCTGTTGGCGTCCTGGGACCGGCGGCCTCGGTCGCTGGATCGGCCCTTCCAGTTGTCCTCCCGGGTCCGGCAGTCCCTCCAATGGTGGTTGGTCTCGGCCAATCTCGTGAAGGGCAGGTCTTTCCTGACCCCTCTTTGGGAAATTGTCACCACGGACGCCAGTCTTTCGGGATGGGGGGGATTCTGGAAGGAGCTTCAGTTCCAGGGGCAGTGGGGACCTCAAGAGGCCCACTTACCCATCAATATTCTGGAACGGAGAGCCATCCGTCGGGTTCTTGCTCTTCTGACTCAACACGTTCTGGGCCTTCCGGTCCAGGTTCGTTCAAACAATCGAACAGCGGTTGCTTACATCAATCATCAGGGAGGGACTCGCAGTCTGGGTGCTCTCAGAGAGGTGTCCCTGATCCTGACCTGGGCGGAGGCCCATGTTCCTTGTCTCTCGGCGGTGTACATTCCAGGGGTGGAGAACCAGGAAGCGGACCGGTTGAGCAGGGGCTCTTCCCGTCTGGGAAAATGGGCTCTCCATCCTCAGGTTTTTCGCTCACTGTGTCTCCGGTGGGGGACGCCAGAGGTGGACCTGTTTGCCTCTCGTCACAATTGCAGGCTCCCGAACTTCGTGTCGCTCTCCCAGGATCCTCTGGCTCTGGCAGTGGACGCCATGTCCCTGAGCTGGGGGGATCTGGGGTTTCTGTACCTGTTTCCTCCGATACCCATGCTGGGCAGGGTGGTACGGAAGCTGGCTCTGGAAAGGGTGTCCGCCATTCTCGTGGCCCCAAGGTGGCCAAGGCGAGTATGGTTCGCAGACATCGTTCGGCTGGCAGTGGACCAGTTCCTTCTGCCTCTTCGGCCCGATCTGCTCACTCAGGGTCGGTTGTGTTACCCCAATTTACCAGCGCTGGGTTTGACGGCCTGGCTGCTGAAACCTCCATCTTGAAGGAGGAGGGTCTTTCTGACTCGGTCGTTAAGACTCTGATCAGTGCCCGGAAGAGGTCTTCTTCTATCATTTACTATAGGACTTGGAAAGCCTATATCGCTTGGTGTGAGATTAGATCTTTTCCTTGTAGGGTCTTTTCGGTCTCCAGGATTCTGGAGTTTTTACAATCTGGCCTGGACTCTGGTCTTCAGCTAAGTACGTTGAAAGGGCAAGTTTCTGCCTTATCTATCTTTTTTCAGAAGCGTTTTGCGCTTCATCCTTTAGTTAAAACTTTTTTCCAGGGGGTTACGCATGTGCGGCCTCCCAGGAAACCATTACTCCCTGTTTGGGATTTGAATTTGGTTCTTTTTGCTCTTCAGGCTCCTCCTTTTGAGCCTTTGCAAGATATTGCTTTGTCTACCCTGACTCAGAAGATTGTCTTCTTGGTAGCTATCACTTCGGTCCGGCGTGTCTCAGAGTTGGCGGCCTTGTCTATTCAGGCGCCCTACTTTGAGAGGCATCAGGATAAAGTGGTCTTTCGGTTCAAACCAGACTTTCTTCCTAAGGTTGTTTCTGCTTTTCATTTGAATCAGGATATTGTTCTTCCCTCCTTGTGTCCTAATCCTAAGAATGACAAAGAGAGGGTTTTGCATTGTTTGGATGTAGTACGCTGTGTTAAGTACTATTTGATTATTACGTCTCCTTTTCGTAAAACGGATGCCTTTTTTGTTGTGCCCTGTGGGCTTAAGAAGGGTTTGGCACTAGCCAAATCTTCCATTAGCAAATGGATACGTCAGGCCGTTATTGCGGCCTATTCTGCTAAGGGGAAAGTTCCCCCTTTTCGTATCACTGCTCATTCTACTCGCGCCGTTGGAGCATCTTGGGCTTTTCAGCACCAAGCTTCTGTTGAACAAGTTTGTAAGGCCGCTACTTGGTCTTCTGTTCATACTTTTTCTAAGTTTTACAAAGTTGATGTGCGGGCCTCAGCGGATGCTGTGTTTGGCCGCAAAGTTCTGCAGACTGCAGTCATTTAAGTTATGCTTCATTTTTGCCTTCGGATACCCATCCCTTGTGGACACTGCTTTTGGATGTCCCAATCGTAAGAATTAAAGGGGAAGCGGGGTGTGTGGCACACTGAGAATAATACCATTTTGTGAGTACTCACCTGAAAAATGGATATTGTCAGTGTGCCACACACCCCGCTTCACCCGCCCTTTTCGGTATCCCGGATCCTTTATGGTGAAGCTTTTCTTTATTTTGAGGTTACCGTTGGATTTCCTGGTACCTTGTCTTTCTGCTTTTTAAATCACTGGTGTTAAGTGGGAGGTACCAGGTATATATGGGCCGGAAGGGGGCTCGTTACAAGACTTCCTCTCTGCAACTTCGTCACCTGGCGGTGAGTAACCCAATCGTAAGAATTAAAGGGGAAGCGGGGTGTGTGGCACACTGAGAATATCCATTTTTCAGGTCAGTACTCATAAAATGGTATTTTACACATAATCTGATTCTGGTTTGATTTGAAATGGCTTATTTCGCTGAGGGAATGATACCTGTAAAGTCTGAAAAGGCATTACTTCCCTGTTAATGTCTCAAACACTGACAGAATAAGGTAATCCAAATGGGTATTTCCCACTGTGAATCCCTCCCATGTATGACCAGCAGTCTGGTTAACTGGTGATGAATTGCCAACCAGGCAACTCTGAATAACTGGTATCCGTCTCCTGTATTGGGATTTCCAGGCAGTGCTCTGCAGCAGGGCATCTGGTCCAGCGTGTTTTCAAGTTTACTTCCTTTTTAACTTAATCACAAAACCGCCATTTACACTTAATTCTAACCCTGCCACAAAATAACTGCTAATATATTTTCAGTGATCTTGTTCACTTAGGA
This sequence comes from Gastrophryne carolinensis, assembly GCA_027917425.1. Lineage (NCBI taxonomy): Eukaryota > Metazoa > Chordata > Amphibia > Anura > Microhylidae > Gastrophryne > Gastrophryne carolinensis. The sequence continues at coordinate 364,506,944 of CM051234.1, forward strand.
GAAATGGTTACTGATGACAAGGAAGGGGATATCGCTCTGTCATACAGATTTAACCCTTCTAGTGCCAGCTACGTGAGACTCACGTAGCTGAATTTAGAGCCCCATAAAAATAAAACTAACAAAGATACAGACTTACCTGACCCCTCGTTTGAAAGTGGCAGAGATTCTCTTCAAGTATCACCTGTTCGATTTCCGCTCCCGGGCCTCTGATCTTCAGGAGGGGGCCCGGAATAGCCCCCCCCCCCCCCCCCCCGCGCCATCTGAAAGAAAAAAAAAAAAATTAAAAATGACACAAACTCACCTGACAGCTCCTCAAATGTCTTCACTATGGGGGGGGGGGGGGTAGAGGGATGTGTATTGTGTGTATGGTTTACTGTATGTTCATGTGTTTTGCTTATTTCAACGTTGTCAGGCTGCACTGCAAGTGAGTGTGCATATGGCCTGACTTTGATTCCTCCTTATATGGCAGTCTCTGTTTTGCGGGCTGCTGCTGCTGGCCTGTAGAGCCAGAGCTTTAGGGGTGACCGGGGCAGGCTGTATGGTGTCAGGCTTGCTTTTGGCTGCCTGCGCTTTTCTCACCTTATCCAGCTCCCCTCCCCCCTCCGCTTTTCTCCTTTGTTTTAATCGGCCACTCCCGCCTTCGCTGACATTTTCTGCCTGTCTCCACCACCTCTTTGGTTGGGTGCTGGGCTTTTGTAAGCCTTACTGGGGCAGGTAAGCGGCCTCACCTGGTGGGGCCGTCTATATTTTTATGGGTTTGACTGTTTGTTAAAAAGTAATATATTTAATGGAAATATACTTTTGTTTTGAAAAAAAAAAAAAAAGGGGGAGGAAAATCGGAGGCCAGTTTTATTGCCTCTTCAAAGCACTTGGTGCTGTGTATGTATGTTATATTGCATGTTGCCATTGGTTTCTGGGGGTTTTTACTGTTGGTTGTTTTTTCCCCACAGATCCTGGGATTCCTTCAATTAGTAGCCTCCCAGTTCTTTATTGCCTGGCTAGTCTCTTTTTCTCCTAAATTGGGACATATTTATTTATATATACTTGCGTATATATATTTAAAAAAAAAAAATATATATATAATATATATATATATATATATATATATATATATATACACACAATCTATATTTATATATAGATTATTAAGGGGGACCTTCCTTTTTGAAAAAAAAAAAATATATATATAAATAAAAATCCTCCCGGGACATTTACAAATAAGGGGGCATCCCGGGTTGGCTTATGCCTTAAAGCCCAAAAATTGCGAATACCATAAATCACCAAATGGAGGCTTCCGTTATTGCCGGAAACGGTTCTTCTGAGCCATTCGGGGGGTGCGTAAGTTGTGGGGTTCTGCTCCCAGCTGATGTCTTTATTTGCATCCCTTGTGCAAAGCAGAGCATTGCGCGCCAGTCTGTTGCTTCGGCTGCTGGCCCATCGCAACCTTCATCATCGCCTACCTCGCCCTCCCTGTTCCGGACCCCGCATGACACTGTCAAAAGTGGGGATTCGCAGTCCGAGGTGGCGGCACGGTCGGCCAGCCCCCGGAAAGTAGTGCCCGTTAAAGCAGGGTTAAAGGCCGCTGCAAAACGGAGGCACCTGACTCCGGTACCTTCGGCTCCACAGGACGAGTTATGTGAGCCTGTGGAATGGTCCGATGGATCCCCGAACGAGGAAGAATTCCTGTTGGAGTCAGATGAGCCTGCAGATCAGCTTGAGGCTGATGCGATTGGTCGGAGGGGGTTGTTTTTGACACCCCCTCCATTCTGGCTCAAATGTTTAAAATTTTGAATTTAGATCCACCTGAGGCGGTCACCCTGCCAAAGGGTCAGTTGTTTAAGGAGCCTCAGCCGCGTTGGGTTTTTCCCAGACAACACCACTTTGAGAGGGTGGTCCTTAGGAATGGGAACATCCCACGCGGTTATCTGGAATCCCTTCCAGTTGGGAAAAGCGTTATCCTTTTCCGCCAGAGTTGGTAAAGCTTTGGTCTGTCCCTCCTGACGTCGATACCCCTGTGCTGGGGCTCTCCAGCACGGCTATGGTACAGTCTGCTGAGACCACTGTCTCTAAAGATGGGGAAGATCGTCGGATTGACCAATACGCGCGCCATGGTTTTATTTTTTCCGGGTCAGCGTTGCGCCCGGTGTGTGCTTCAGCCCTTCTTCTATTGGCGATTAGGTCTTTAATTCAGGGGCTATATGAGGATCTCAATCCCGCTTGTAAACAGTTTACTGCGCTTAAGCAGTGTGAATCTTTTGTGTCCTATGTCCTATCCGCTCAGGACAATGCGCTGGCTATGAGTAGCAAGGCAGCGGCTATGCTGGTGGCTATTCGCCGGTCAGTATGGCTGCGTCAGTGGTCGGCGGACGCAGTTTCTAAGAAGGTGCTCACAGCTCTCCCCTTTTTGGGGTTGCGTCTGTTTGGGGAGAAAATTGATTCGGTCGCAAAGGGTGGTAAGATGCCACAACGCAAGAGGCCTCGTGGCCCCTTTAGGGGGGCAGGTTCCGGTAGGCCTTTTTTTCGAGGATTCAGAGCGGGCAGGGGGGCTTCCTTTCCCGCTACCAGAGGTGCAGGTTGGACTCGGGGGAGGGGCCGTGGCCGGCCCACTCAGTCCTGGGGCACCAAGCCCAAACCTGCTAAGCCCTCTCAGCAATGAGGGGCTGCCCTCACCCGTGCGGGTGGGGGGACTATTGCGACACTTCTCCCAGGTTTGGAACCAAGTGGTTCCAGGCAGATGGATCCAGGAGGTAGTGTCGGCCGGTTACGACCTGGAATTCGAGTCCCCGAGAAAGATGGGTCGGTTCGTCCCGGCCTGGACTCTCATCAACACAGAGTGTTTCTTCCTTTTGCCCAAATTCACACGAGAACGCTTCAGCTTTTTCTGTTAGCGTCTTGGGACCAGCAGCCTCGGTCGCTGGATCAGTTCTTCCAGTTGTCCTCCCGGGTCCGGCAGTCCCTCCTGTGGTGGTTGGTCTCGACCAATCTGGTGTAGGGCAGGTTTTTCCTGACCCTCCTTTGGAAAATTGTCACCGCGGACGCCAGTCTGTCGGGATGGGGCGAATTCTGGAAGGAGCTGCAGTTTCAGGGGCAGTGGGGACCTCAAAAGGCCCACTTACCCACCAATATTCTGAAACTGAGAACCATCCGTCGGGTGCTTGCTCTCCTGACTCAGCACGTTCTGGGCCTTCCGGTCCAGGTGCGTTTAGACAATCAAACAGCGGTTGCTTACATCGGTCATCAGGGAGGGACTCGCAGTCCGAGTGCTCTCAGAGAAGTGTCCCTGATCCTGACCTGGGCGGTGTCCCATGTTCCTTGTCTCTCGGCGGTTTACATTCCAGAGGTGAAGAACCAGGTAGCGGACCGGTTGAGCAGGGGCTCTCCCCGTCTGGGAGAATGGGCTCTCCATCCTCGGGTGTTTCGCTCACTGTGTCTCCGATGGGGGACCCCGGAGGTGGACCCGTTTGCCTCTCGCAGGCTCCCGAACTTCGTGTCGCTCTCCCAGGTTCCTCTGGCAGTGGACGCCATGTCCCTGAGCTGGGGAGTTCTGGGATTTCTATACCGGTTTCCTCCGATGCCCATGCTGGGCAGGGTGCTTCAGAAGTTGGCTCTGGAAAAGGTGTCCGCCGTTCTCGTGGCCCCAAGGTGGCCAAGACGAGTGAGGTTCGCAGACGTCGTTCGGCTGGCAGTGGACCAGTTCGTTCGGCCTCTTCGGCCCGATCTGCTCACTCAGGGTCGATTGTGTTACCCCAATTTACCAGCGCTGGGTGTGATGGCCTGGCTGCTGAAACCTCCATCCTGAAGGAGGAGGGTCTTTCTGATTCAGTCATTAAGACTCTGATCAGTGCCCGGAAGAGGTCTTCTTCCATCACCTACTATAGGACTTGGAAAGCCTATATCGCTTGGTGTGAGATAAGATCTTTTCCTTGTAGGGTCTTTTCGGTCTCCAGGATTCTGGAGTTTTTACAATCAGGGCTGGACTCTGGTCTCCAGCTAAGTACGTTGAAAGGGCAGGTCTCTGCCTTATCTATCTGTTTTTTAGAAGCGTGTTGCACTTAAGCCTTTAGTTAAAACTTTTTTCCAGGGGGTTACGCATGTGCGGCCTCCCAGGAAACCATTACTCCCGGTTTGGGATTTGAATTTGGTTCTTTCTGCTCTTCAGGCTCCTCCTTTTGAGCCTTTGCAAGATATTGCTTTGTCTACCCTGACTCAGAAGATTGTCTTCTTGGTAGCGATCACTTCGGTCCGGCGTGTCTCGGAGTTGGCAGCTTTGTCTATCCAGGCGCCTTACTTTGAGAGGCATCAGGATAAAGTGGTCTTTCGGTTCAAGCCAGACTTTCTTCCTAAGGTTGTTTCTGCTTTTCATTTGAACCAAGATATTGTTCTTCCCTCCTTGTGTCCTAATCCTAAGAATGACAAGGAGAGGGTTTTGCATTGTTTGGATGTAGTACGCTGTGTTAAGTACTACTTGATTATCACATCTCCTTTTCGTAGGACGGATTCCTTCTTTGTTGTGCCCCATGGGCCTAAGAAGGGTTTGGCACCAGCCAAATCTGCCATTAGCAAGTGGATACGTCAGGCCGTTACTGCGGCCTATTCTGCTAAGGGAAGAGTTCCCCCTTTTCGTATCACTGCTCATTCTACTCGCGCCGTTGGGGCGTCTTGGGCTTTTCAGCACCAAGTTTTACAAAGTTGATGTGCGAGCCTCAGCGGATGCTGTTTTTGGCCGCAAATGTCTGCAGACTGCAGTCATTTAAGTTATGCTTCACCTGGCCTTGAGATGCCCATCCCTTGTGGACACTGCTTTTGGATGTCCCATTAAGTGAAGAATATTTAAAAGTGAAGCGGGGTGTGTGGCACACCAAGAATACCATTTTGTGAGTACTCACCTGAAAAATGGATATTGTTGGTGTGCCACACACCCCGCTTCACTTCCACCCTTTTCGGTATTTCCGAAGCCTTTATATGGTGAAGCTTTTTATTTATATCAAGTTGATTTTGAGGTTGCCGGTGGAATACTGGTACCTTGTCTTTCTGCTTTTTAATATACTGGTGATTGAAGGGAGGTACCAGGTATATATAGGCCGGAAGGGGGCTCGTTACAAGACTTCCTCTCAGCACTGCGTCACCTGGCGGTGAGTTAACCCATTAAGTGAAGAATATTTAAAAGTGAAGCGGGGTGTGTGGCACACCAACAATATCCATTTTTCAGGTGAGTACTCACAAAATGGTATATTTTTTTTTTTTTTACTTAACCCTTTGGGAACTGGTAAGGGGTCCATGAGACCCCTTATACCAGTTCACAAGGCTCTGGGGCTGGCAATCACCTGCGGCTAGCGGGTGACTTGCCAAAACCCCCAGCCCCCATTACCTGCCTCCCCAACGGCCGGGGGGGGGGGGGCAGAAGGGCCCGGGCCACTTAGTGGCTATGTGGGATAGTAGCCTGCAGGGCCAGGGGCCACCAACGCTGGCCCCTGCGCCCTGTTCTACAAGCCCCCATAGCTGGTCCGGGTTGGTAATGCTGGGTAAGGGGGACCCTACGTCATTTTTTGGGGGGATTTTAAGGGTTTTTAACCCTTAAAATTCAAACAAAAAAATGAGGCCCCTCCCTTTTTAAGTTAACCCCTTACAACTATGCAATCATATTGCATAGTTGTATCCTATCTGAAATCTCCTAAACTGCTGTATCAGTTTGGGGGAGTTTCCTGGGCAGGAAAGGGTGTATACCAATACATATGTGGTACCGTTGTACCCGGAAGAAATAGGGCTTTCACATGCAATAATATTTTATTAACAAACTTAAATTTTTTTATTACAAAAAAAACACTACAAATTGTAAAAAATAGATTTTTTTTTGCACATATTTCACCCAAAAGTATTGAGAATACACTAAAAAAAGGCCAAACAAGACATTTCATGTTGAAGCCCAGACTCTGCTGAAAAAAACAATATATAATTTTCCTGGAAAATCCCTGGGAAACCCTTCAAAAATCAAGGTTGAACATGTGTAGCGCAAAAACGTGAAAAGTAGTCTGGCAACAGAGTGACAAAAACTAGGTAGGCTGGCACTTAAAGGGTTAAGAGCAGACTGGTTGCTTTAAATGGAAGATGGTGCTTGACATCAATGTCTTCTGTTAACTATAGTTCCCTACAAGGAAACACATGTAGTCATCCTTGCTTTGTATCAAAAGGGCTTTACAGGCAAGAAATTTGCTATTCATAAAATTATGATCTGATAAATGTCTGATTTAGCGCAAAAGTACCTCAATGAGAGAGATTAATTTGCTGTGAAGGAAGCGTCAGGGCACTCAAAGCACAGCAAGTCCCAGAACTGTGTCCAATAGAGGATTCAGTTGCAGAATTGGTTCAACGTTCAGAGTTTGCTCAGGAATGGCAGCCAGCAAGTGTTGGTGCATCTACGTACATCGTTTAAAGGCCTTTGGAGGCTGGCCTGGCGAAGCAGCAACAAGGCCACTTTTCTGTAAGCAAAAATTCAAGGGTAAAACAACCTTCTACTGGAAGTATTTTCTCTAAAGATTACCCCTTTCAGACTTATGGGGATATCTGGAAGAATGCTTGTCCAAAGAAATTGAGAGTCCTGCCAGGAATCCTTTGTCATGCCAATAGTAAAACATACAGAGACCATATATGGGGCTGCTCACTCACATGTTTGCCAGAAAACACTGCTATGAATAAGGAATTGTGTCTAAACGTCACCTTTTTTTTCCCTCCCCCTCCGTATAAACATCTTTTATACCAGACAATCTTGGCACTGCACCAGACATTTTGGTGTCTTCCTTGGGGCAGAGCTTTTAGCCCTATGAGGTTTACCCCTGTCCTTCCCATTTCCCACCCCCTTCCCTAATATCTGGAAATTGGGACAGCGTTTGTTCAACTCGGAGAGGCACAAAAGGCAAAGAGAACTAGTAGCTAACTTTACGTTTAGGGCACTTAAAGCGGCCCCACTGCTGTTTTCTAACTAACGGGTGTGAGACAGCAGCATGGCAGGCTTGGGGGGCAACCAGATTGCTGGAGCCATGCACAATGACTCCTGCGCATGTTTCGGCCCTGGTCCAATAGAGGCGTCTGCTGTGACTGACATTTGTCAAACGGCTGTCATTGACTAGAATGGGGGGCGCGGCTGCTGCATCCGCCGCAATGCCTATCTGAATGGCAGCGGCGGATTGTGTGCACACAACGCCATGGATGCAGGGATTGCAGCAGTGCACACTCCCCATTCACAATAAGAGCCATTTGCCAAATTACATAATCATGGCAGCATGGTTCTAATTGGAGGAGAACCCACGCATGTGCCATTGGAGTGAAGAAAAAGGGGAGTTTTTATGGGTGCCCTGGGGGGTTTTAGCTAGTGGGACATCCTGAATCAAGATGCCCGGGAGGAGATTTCAGGGCCATCCCGGGTGGGTTTCGTTCTGCTTTAAAGTTGGGAAGTGCAAAATTTGGGGCAATTCCCAGATCCATGTTGCACCTTTGCCTGATGATAGGGGAGTCGGAAGAGAAAAAGAGGACTTTAATCCAGTTGGAATTATTTAAATGTTCAAGGTTTTGCATATATTTATGCATATATGAAGTAGTGCATGGTGGTAAGAATGTATGCTCATAGAAGTGGCATCATTTTAAGTGGGAAAGTTGAGTAGTCAAAAAGTTTTGAAATTTGAAGGGTTTGTAAAGAAGTGGGGGGGGGGGGGGGGGGTTTCGTGATGCGAAGAAACGTATTTGTCTGATATGTAATCAGTACAGTAGTTGGGTTTTTATCCTGTAGTAAACTACACTTGGTAATTTGCCATCCATCCCAGAACATCCCAGAATTGGACTACTTTAGGGTGGATGTTTAACCTGTTGAATATAGCTGCATGAAGTGCATCATATCTGGGTATGGTGCAAGTTCTGGGTGTTTAATAAAGAACAAAGGGTCCTTAGAAGTGCTTATGCAAAAGGATGCTTGGAAGTTTTTTACAAATAGTAATTTCCTTATGAATCACAAGATGTCGTTAACTGGATAGGACCTGATATAGGTCTAAACTTTCTATGCTTTTTCTAAAATTGAAAAAACATTTTTACACTAAAGTTTAAAGTGGACCAACACCCGATGCTGATCGGCCCGGAAATCTATAAGATTCCCGGGCCGATCAGCATCGAACCTGAGGGGCACCCCGGTCGGGGTTGCCCCGCTGTGTGAAACCCCCCACAAAGCCCCGAAATCCCTACCTGCTCCTCGATCCAGCGCGCACCCGCCCCGGCCATTTGTGAATGGCCGGCGCGGGCATGCTCCCTGTAAGAGTGACGCGCGGGAGGCGCGCTCGCTTGTCCGTCGGCGGGGATTGGCTTCAGCGGTCACGTGGGAGCGGGGACAGGTGAGTTTTTGGGGCTTTCTGGGGGTTTACACAGCCGAAGTGGACCAAAACCCAGGATAGTCAAAATGTTGTTGGTCCATTTTAAGCAAACCAAAATCTTCAATAGGTGAAATACATAGCGAAAAGATTCAGTAGGATCAAGGAGAGAGGTTTAGGTCATTCTCGGGTCAAATCTCCTGATTGCCAATCTGTATACCCTTTATCCTTGTGTCTTTATGCCATCAATAAGAGGCTCCCAATGTAAAATTGGAGATATGGGAAACCTTGTCCAGTGCCGTTGTTAATGTAGACTGTGGCAGTTTGCTTTTGATACAATAGCCTCAATTCAGTAGGATTGCTGATTGCTGGTGCTGTAGGTGGTGGGGAGACCCTTTACTGGCATACCTGTGATACCTTGAGTATATTTTGGTTGGATATATTTTTGCGCTGTTTGGTACTTAATGGTTGATTGATACTAGCATCTACATTGGTGAGGTATTTTGTGGTTATTTATATTTCTTATAGGGTATTTAGTTATTGGGCAATCATGTAGGTTCTGTTTGTGATTATACATTGTATTTGTATCTATTGATTGGTTGCACTTTGCACTTTATAGTTATTTGATATAGGATCCGGATCATAGGTAGGATTTGCACATTGTTATTTGCACTGATTAGATCACTTGTGTTTGTGTTTTAAATATAGATGCTGATTGATATTTGTGTCTGCCAGTGCTTTCCCCATCGCCTACACACTTCCATGTTGGTTTGTCTTATATGTATTGTCTCATTATGTGTTTTTTTTAAGGGATTTTAATTGTGTAGTGGTTATGTGTAGTGATAAATTTAGTGATAGGAATAAAATATTTTTTTTTGATAAATTTCTTGAGTGCCTCCCTCTAGGATTCTGTGTGTTTGAGGTGAGCTTTATATAGCTTTGGGAGTGGCACCTTCGGTGATTATAGGGTATTGTGCAGATCCCCTTGCCTTTATCGATTCAGTAAGATTGCTGAATCACCAGCTAGGAAGACAATGAAAGTCAATTACACTTTTTACTCCTAACAAAAGTAGTGAACTTATTAAAAAAAGTGCCATTGACTTTCAGTTGGGGGGTCATGCTAAAAATCTGATGACTCTTTACCTTTGGTTGTGCTTTCGGTGTGAACTGACGTTTCTATAAAACATTTCTGTAAAAATGTCCCAATCACAGAGGTGATTAAGAGGCCGGCGCCCAGGCATGAGGTGAAAATCGCGCCAGGGAGGATTATGGGATACATACTCGGGTGTAGCGAGATGTCCGGGAGCAGACTGCCTGTTAAGGTGAGTAGGTCACAAATAAGCATGCAGCGTAATTACCCTTTTTTTATTATTATTGACAACTTTCAGTTTGCTTTAATTTAAGGTAGTGGTAAGCAGATAATGCTTTTCGCTTGACAGATAAGCTTTTGTAATCCGGGTTTGTGTAGTTTTTGATGTCCCACCATACCAAACAATGATTGTGGCACCAACAGTAGATTCAAACTGTAAAGGCCTTGTGATAAGTCAACCCACTTTTTTCAAGCCATGTATTCAGTTACACTGCTTTGCTACTATTGGGTGTTGCTAAGAACCAAAGGCGGGACTAGAGCGTGAAGAGATTGGAACTGCTGCACCCGTAACCTGCCCCTCACTTATCTTGCACTTATTGCCGTTGGCAGACCACTGCAGGCACTGCCGCCAGTACGACCACCTACCTACTTGTCAACTATCCACTTTCATGGGCCACAGGCGTTCTCGGATGCTCCCAGCATGCACCCACACAAAGGCAGCCCAGGTGGATCCCCTGGGCCAAAGTACGGCCCCCAGTGGGGCTTATGGTTTATATTCTATATACAGATGGCAGCTTCCTTTAACACTTAAAGTGCACACCTACTGAATACTCAAAGGGAAGTGTATGTGGTCACCTTCCATCCCCAGCCCAGTGTCCCAAACAGCCTGTTTCTTTTTCACCATATCCAGTCCAGGTCATCCCACAATACTTACATGTGGGTATTCCGCCACCAGGTGGCGCAGTCTACTGCAAGATCCAAAGCTGTAGCTCCTCCCGGCCCCCTATAAAATGAGGTGTCTCACAAGAATCCCCAGAGTTCATCTTGCAGTGCTGCTGCTAGGATCGTCTTGGATACTCTCTCCTGGATACTGCAGCTGAGCGGGGCATTCTAAGCCTGTCGGCCGCTGCACCCCTATTCCCACTGTTCCCGTGGACCCATTTCTGCCTCCCAGCCTTGGCTGACGGGATGGTGAAGGTAGGGTGAACACCGGGGTCAGGCGTTGACAGAGCTAGGCTCTGGGCCGCAGACCCTCCCTAAAGGGTAGCTGGCCATAGGCGATGGTGAGCCTATTGGGGGGGGGGACCCCTCTATGCCCATGGGTTATGCCCATTTGTTCCCACAAGCTTTGTTATGTAGTGTTTTTGTGCACCCAGGGCTTCTCACTCAGGGGTCGCTGCGGCACCCCAATTTACAGTGCTGGTCTGTGCTCTTTTTGTCTGACATGCCTCCCTCGTTCGATCGGCTCCTTCTCCTCTCCCCTCCATCTTTGACCTCAATCCTGACGGAGGTGCAGACCATGATTCAGGCGCGGAGTTTGGCATACCTACATTCCTTGGTGTGAGTCCCAAGAGTTTCCCTTGTCGCACCTCCTCGGTCTCTAAAATTTTGGAGTTTTTACAACATGGTTTGGACTTGGGTCTCCAGCTGAGCACCCTCAAGGGCCAGGTCTCGGCTTTGGCTATTGTTTTCCAGAGATCTTTTGCCAATCATAGATTAAGATCTTCTTCCAGGGTGTTTCCCATGTACGTCCACTGCGTAAGCCTGTGTTACCGGTGTGGGACTTGAATTTGGTGCTTTCTGCTCTCCGGGGGCCTCCTTTTGAGCCCTTGTGTGATGCTGCCTTACGTATATTCTAAGTATACAGCATGTCCTGTTCCAGAAGATTCCTTACACTTGGGTAATACATCCACAAGATGGCGCTGGACTGTAGAGACAGAAAAGTGGCTCCTCCCGGCCCCATATATACCAGGGACCTCCCACAAATTCCCCAGTTCTTCTCTGCAGTCTGGGCTGCGAAGACTAGAAGATGGCTCTTTCTACTCGCAGGTGAGCGGGGCTTATTAGCCTGCGGCCCTGTAGGACTATTCCCACCCGTTCCTTTTCACTGCCTCCCAGCTTAGGCTGCGCTGATCGGGTGATGGTAGGCAGTACCACTGTCAGGTGCTAAGGAGCGCTGCTCCATCTGCAGTCCCCCACCAAAGGGTAGGCGGTACAGGCCCGTGGTGAGCCTTATAGGATGTCCCTCCCACGGCCGTTTGCCCTTCGCCCCTTGTCCCCTCAGTTAGGCTCCTCTTAGGCTGGCCGCTGCTTCCCCTTCGCTCTTCCTGGGTAGATCTTTGGGGGGGGTGTATGTATTAACGATGTATTTATCCATGTTGTGATCCCGCTTTGGTTTGGTTGCACTGGGTTTTTATTAATGCCGCTGCGCTCTTGTACTTAGCTCAGCGGACGGCGGAGACATCGCCTCAGGCGCTGCTGCGCCGTCATTGGCTGGCCTTGTCACGTGGGCGCGTTTTCGCGCTCTTGGAGGGGGCGGGCCTTGCGGATGACGTTTTCCGCATCACTTCTCTGTGGCCCTCCCCTCGAGGTATATGCGGGCGCCATTTTGGAGCTCCTGTGCTGCATGTCTGGCGTCTCCCTATCGCGGTCCGTAAGTGCCCCTGCGGGCTGGCTTTTCTTTGTATTTCATTGCATTTTGCTTATGGGATCTTTGCTTTGTCTTGCAGGCGGGTCAAACTTTTTTGTTGTTTCTCCCGGTCCTATCCACTCTATTTAGCGTTAACTCCTTATTGGAGGAATATTGTGATCCATTGTCTCCCACTTCCCTAGCGGGCTATTGGGGCATCCCGGGTAGCTTTATTAGCGTCAATCCCAATTGGCCTGTTGTGCCACAATAATCACCATATGAAGGCTTCTCAGGATAATGTGCTTGGGGTTCCTTTGGGACAAGCCTGGCTGTGTATGGCGTGTGGGGTATCCCCTATTAGTGACGATGTCAGGGTGTGTACCCTGCGCCCTGCAGACGCTTGCGCTGCAGTCTGGGTTACCGGTGGCTGGGCCTGCGCCCCCTCTGGCTTCGCCTACCCCCCCACGCTTACATCTGACTCCTAGTGAGGTGCATACCAGTGGGGAGTCTCAACCTGCCTGCACGGTCTGGCCCGCGTAAGGCTTCTGCTAAGAAGCGGCATTTATCACCTGGTGTTACTCTTTCCTATGGAGGCTGAGGAATTTTTTGACATTACCGGTTATACCCCCCTGGAAGAGGGGGAATTTTCTGATTCAGAATCATCTGAGCAACAGCCTAAGGTTTATGGTGCCGATTCTGGGTCTGACCCACGGGCTTCAGATGATACTGACAGGCTTTTAGCTCACATTTTTGAAGTACTCTGTATCTCTCCTCCTGCCGTGGCTCCGCGGCAGCAGGGGGAGCCGTTTCATACTGTTAAACCACGCTTGGAGTTTCCTGAACAAACTCATTTTAATAATCTGGTGCTCAATGAGTGGGAACGGCCTAGCCGGCTTCCCGGGGTACCAGTTGGGATAAGAGGTATTCCTTTCCCGCTGAGATGGTTAAACGTTGGTCTTGTCCTCCCGAATGAATGCACCAGTTCTGGGGTTGTCCAACACATCCGTCATGCATTCCCCTGACTCTACTAGCCTGAGGGATGGGGAGGACAGGCGCATAGATCAGCTGGCTTGCCATGCCTTTGCCTGTGTGGGGTCCCCGCTGCGTCCGGTCTGTGCCTCTGTCATTACGGCTGTTGCTATTAAAAGCCTGCTCAAGAGTCTCTTACATGGGGCCCCTGATGATGCAGGTAGTGAAGGAATTTGTTGCATATGTTCTCTCTGCCTTGAATGATACCATTAGAATGTGTGGCAGAGCATCTGCCTTGTTGGTGGCGATACGCCGCTCGGTCTGGCTGCGCCAGTGGGCAGCTGACAACACTGCTAAGAAGGCTCTCACTGGTTTTCCCTTCAAGGGGCTGCACCTCTTTGGTGAATGTCTGGACTTGTTTGCTAAGGGAGGCAAGTTACCTCAGCGTAGAAGGCAGCCCCGGTCCTTTCGGGGTTCAGGTTACTTACTTCCTTCCTTCTGTGGTTCCAGAATTGGACGGGGAGCTTCCTTTGCTGGGGCCCGCAGAGATTTTTGGGGCAGGGGCAGAGGACGTGGCCGCCCTGGTCCCTCCTGGGGTCCTAAGTCCTCCCCCAAGCCCCCTCAGGGATGAAGTGGCGCCCTCACCCATCCGGGTGGGGGGGGCGGCTTCGGCTCTCATGTGTCAGACCGGTGGATTCAGGAGGTAGTGTCCTCTGGTTACAAGATAGTTTGCAGCCTGGCCGCCCCCAAGATTCATCAGATCCCGGTTAGCTCAAAACCCCGTCAGCTCAGGGTCTGTCCCTTGCTGTCCAAAGCCTTCTGGACTTGGGAGTCATCTGCCGGGTGCCCTTAAGGGAAAGGGGCAAAGGCTACTATTCCAATCTTTTCACTGTTCCCAAAAAAGACGGGTCCATCAGACCCATCTTGGATTTAAATCCAAATTTGTCAGACACTTTCGCATGGAGACTCTGCTCTCCGCTGTGAATTCTCTACGCCCAGGGGACTTCACGACCTCTGTAGACATCAAGGATGCTTACCTTCACATACCAATCTTTCCAGGCCATCAGAGATTCCTCAGGTTCGCTCTGGAGGATCAGCACTACCAATTTGTGACCTTGCCCTTCGGTCTCACCTAGGCTCCCAGGGTATTCACCAAGGTGCTGGCAGGAGTGATGGCTCTGCTGAGATCTCGGGGTATTCGCATTCTTCCCTACTTGGACGACATGCTTATCACTTCTCAGTCCTTCCAACAGGCAGAGCTGCATACCCAGAGGTGGTGTCTACGCTGGAGTCATTCGGCTGGGTGATCAACCACCCCAAATCTTCCCTGTCTCCTTCCTTGGTGAAGTCCTTTCTGGGCATGATTCTGGATTCATCTCAGGTCAAGATCTTTCTTCCTCAGCAGAAGGTGGAGAGTCTTCAAGAGCAAGCACAGCTCCTTCTGTCTTGTCCTCATCCATCCATCAGGCAGGGAATGCAGCTGGTGGGCCTGATGGGTGTCCTGCTTCGAGGTGGTTCCATATGCTCAGTTTCACATGAGACCTCTTCAGCTTCACCTCTTTTCAGTATGGGATCGGGACCCTGTGTCCTTGGATCAGGTGTTTGTTCTGTCCCCTCTGGCCAGGCGGTCTCTATCGTGGTGGCTGGACTCAAGGAACCTGCTGGGGGGGGGGGAAGATCCTTTCTGGCCCCTTGCTGGGAGACTCTCACCACGGATGCCAATCTGACAGGTTGGGGGGGCTTTTGGAAATCCCTGAAATTCCAGGATCAGTGGGGCCCTCAGGAGGCCCACACCCCTATCAACGTTCTGGAGTTGAGGGCGATCAGATTGGTTCTCGCCCACTTAACCCCACACCTTCGGGGTCGGGCTGTTCAGGTCCGCTTGGACAACCAGACGGCGGTTGCCTACATCAATTATCAGGGAGGGACTCTGAGCAGGAGGGCCCTCAGGGAAGTGTCTATGATTCTGTCCTGGACAATGTTCCCTGCATCTCGGCTGTGTACATTCTAGGGGTGGAGAATCTGGAGGCAGACTCTCTGAGCAGGGGGACCTCTCGTCTGGGAGAATGGTCCCTCAGCAGCAGGGTGTTTCGCTCTCTGTGCCACCACTGGGGTCAGCCAGATGTGGATCTGTTTGTGTCCCGTGACAATCACAAGCTTCCAGTCTTTGTCTCTCTGTCCCAGGATCCTCTGGCCTTAGCCATGGATGCCTTACCAATGTCTTGGATAAGTTTTCAGCTCCTGTATGTGTTTCCCCTGCTGGGCAGGGTGCTGTGCAAGATAGCTCAAGAAGGGGTGCCAGCCATACTGGTGGCCCCCTGTTGGCCAAGAAGAGTGTGGTTTGCAGACATCGTGCAGCTGGCAGTAGATCAGTACGCCCTGCCCCGGGTTCCAGATCTGCTCACTCAGGGGCACCTACGCCACCCCAATTTACAAACGCTGGCTTTGACGGCCTGGCTGCTGAAACCTCCATCTTGATGGAGAAGGGGCTGCCTGCCTCGGTTGTTAATATCATGATCAGGGCTAGGAAAAGGTCCTCTTCTTCCATCTACTATAGGGTTTGGCGTACTTACATTGACTGGTGCGAGTCTAAGTCTCTTCCCTGTCATGTGTTTTCTATTCCTAGGATTCTGGAGTTTCTGCAACATGGTTTGGATCTGAGTCTTCAGCTCAGTACTCTGAAAGGTCATGTTTCTGCCTTGGCCATTTTCTTCCAAAGATCTTTTGCTCAGCATCCCCTGGTCAAGACCTTCTTCCAGGGGGTTACTCACGTGCGTCCCCCACGCAAGCCTATGTTACCAGTCTGGGACTTGAACTTAGTCTTATCTGCCTTGCAGGGGTCTCCCTTTGAGCCCTTGCAGGGGCCCCCTTTGTCCATTCTTACTCTTAAGGTAATCGTTTTGGTGGCTATTACCTCTGTTAGGCGTGTTTCTGAGTTGGTGGCACTTTCCATCAAACCCCCTTACTTTGAGAGACACCAGGACAAGGTGGTGTTTCGTTTTAAGCCAGACTTTCTGCCTAAGGTTGTGTCTGCCTTTCACCTCAAGCAGGACATTGTGTTGCCTTCTCTGTGCCCTAATCCTAGTAACTCTAAGGAGAGGGTCTTACATTCTCTGGATGTGGTCAGGAACTTGAAGTTCTACTTGGTGGCTACTGAATCCTTCAGGAAGACTGATGCTCTTTTTGTTCTCCCTTCTGGACCTAAGAAGGGTCTGGCTCCAGCTAAATCTACTATCAGCAAGTGGATTCGTCAGGCTGTGATTCAGGCCTATTCTGCTAAGGGGAAGAATCCTCCCTTCCGCCTTACTGCTCATTCCACTCGTGCTATTGGTGCCTCTTGGGCTTTTCAGCACCAGGCTTCTGTTGAACAAGTTTGCAAGGCCGCTACTTGGTCTTCTGTTCATACCTTTTCTAGGTTTTACAAGGTTGATGTTCGGGCTTCAGCTGATGCTGCTTTTGGCCGCAAAGTTCTGCAGGCGGCAGTGGTTTAAACTGTCTGCTCCAACTTTTTGGGGATCCCACCCTACTTTACGGACACTGCTATTGGATGTCCCAAGTGTAAGGAATCTTCTGGAACAGGACATGCTGTATACTTAGAATAATACAATTCTGTGATTACTCACCTGTTGAAATGGTATTATACGTATACAGCACATCCTGTTCCACCCCGCCCTTGTTGTTATTTTTAGTTACCTCTTTACGGCTTCATTTTAACTGCTTTTCAATACTGGGGAATTTGTGGGAGGTCCCTGGTATATATGGGGCCGGGAGGAGCCACTTTTCTGTCTCTGCAGTCCAGCGCCGTCTTGTGGATGTATTACCCAAGTGTAAGGAATCTTCTGGAACGGGACGTGCTGTATACGTATAATACCAATTCTACAGGTGAGTAATCACAGAATTGTATTTTGACCCTCAAGGTGGTCTTTTTGGTAGCGATAACTTCTGTACGTCGTGTGTCTGAGCTGGCCGCGCTTTGTATGCAGCCTCTCTATTTTGAGCTTCATAAGGATAAGGTGGTTTTTAGTTTTAAACCTGATTTTTTTACCTAAGGTCTTTTCTCCTTTTTACCTTAATGAGGAAGTTGTCTTACCTTGTGTCCAGCTCCGGCTAATTCCAAGGAACGGACCCTCCATGCTCTGGATGTGGTCAGGGCTGTTAAGTGTTACCTGTCTGCGACGGAATCCTTCAGGAAGTTGGATTTGCTCTTTGTCCTAACAGAGGGTTCTAGGAAGGGCTTGCCACCTGCTAAGTCCACTCTTAGTAGTGGATCAGACAGGCGGTGGTACAGGCATATTCTGCCAGGGGATAGGCCCCCCCTTTTCGGATCACATCTCATTCTACCAGAGCTATTGGTGCCTCTTGGGCTTTTCAGCACCAGGCATCGGTTGAACAAGTTTGTAAGGCCGCCACTTGGTCTTCAGTTCATACCTTTACCAAGTTTTACAAGGTTGACGTTAGGGCCTCAGCTGATGCGGTCTTTGGCCGAAAGGTTCTTCAGGCTGTAGTGAAATGAACTACTTGCTGTTCCGCACTGGGGTTCCCGCCCTAAAGGACACTGCTTTTGGATGTCCCACATGTAAGTATTGTGGGACGACCTGGACTGGATATGGTAAAAAATACAATTCTGTGAAACTCACCTGTAGAATTGTTTTTGAATATATCCAGTCCAGGTCGTCCCACCCCGCCCTTGTTCATTATCTCTGTTGCCTGTTATGGTGATTACAGTTTTTATATTGGGACGTTTTGCTGGAGAGAGTACATGCTGAAGCTATGTAATGTAACATGGTTTCTTGGCCTCCCGGGCCTCTCTCTTTTTTTACTGCTTTTTGACCACTGGGGATTCTTGTGAGACACCTCATTTTATATGGAGCCGGGAGAAGCTACAGTTTTGAATCTTGCAGTAGACTTCGCCACCTGGTGGCGGAATACCCACATGTAAGTATTGTGGGACGACCTGGACTGGATATATTCAAAAACAATTCTACAGGTGAGTTTCACAGAATTGTATTTAACTGAAGCCTGTGGCCAAATGGTGATTTGCACATCGAAAAAAATTCTCACAAAAAATGTTATCTTGATTTTTTTTTTTCTCTGTGCAATTCAGTACCATGTTTAACTGTGCAAATGTTTTTTAAATTTGCACAGCTAAAAAGGTCATAGAAATGGTTTTCTCACAGAAAAACAGGGAAAAAAATCCTCATGGTATTGAATCTGCCCTAATGTCCTAATGATTAGTTGTAACTGAACGAATTAGCATATGGCAGGCCATTTACCATAATACTACTTCCTGCTCTTTTTTTTAACTATTGAGCAAATGCTTTTGTAAAAAAAAAAACAGGCTGTTTTAGAGCCTGTTTATAAACTGCCTGTTTATAAACTTCCTTTCGGGAGTATAGGTGCACTAGTGCATCATACAATCTTGAATCTTCAATGCTTTCCATGGCTTCTGTGCAGAGATAATCCAATTAGTTCAGCTGTGATGTGTCAGTTGAAGTCATATTGTAGGCAAAATATAACACACACTACACTCCCCTTACTCCCCTTTAATCCCCCACAGGCGATTGCTGCTATTCCTGCGCTCGTACAGCGGGTGCCAAGCTCCAAGGCTGCTTCCACTCATTGGACCCCAAACCGCATAGCTACTATGCCATGCCCGCCTCTGTTGCTACGAATATAGGGGGCGGCCCATATTACCTGTGACAATGGCACGGAGCCACAAGCCAAAGATGGCGGCGGCTGTGTGAGCGCTACAAGTCCTTAAAATTGGCGTTCCTGTAAGTGTCAGCAGGATGGAATAGCAACCATAGTTTTTTGCCTACAATATGACTGTAACAATTGCTGCATCTCCATTAATGTTAATGAATGTATATATGTTTTTGATATAGATGATGGGGCGGTGGTGCAGGCATATTCTGCTAGGGGATAGGCCATCCCTTTTCGGATCACAGCTCATTCTACCAGAGCTATTGGTGCCTCTTGGGCTTTTCAGCACCAGGCATCGGTTGAACAAGTTTGTAAGGCCGCCACTTGGTCTTCAGTTCATACCTTTACCAAGTTTTACAAGGTTGACGTTAGGGCCTCAGCTGATGCTGTCTTTGGTACGAATATAGGGGGCGGCCCGTATTACCTGTGACAATGATCCCATCATCTATATGTTTTTGATATAGATGATGGGATCATTGTTTTTTTCCTTTCTTGCAGGAATAAAATCTTAAAGGGGGCACAGACAGGCAGGTTGAGATCAGGTCTCTGGGGAGGAGTGGGCTTTTCCATGTCTGACTATTCCTAGACGGCGCTAGCAGCATTTGCTGATTTGGTCTCTTAAGATTGGTCCTACAATCAGATATTTTACTTTGTCTTTGGTAGTAGATAAAGGTGCAAAGGTCTGCACATTGGGCACTACAATGACTTGGAAGCCAAATTCAGCAAAAGGGAGTGTGCCCTGTTTGTCTGCCATGGATCACAATTCTTCCAACAAAACCACTATGTCCTCCTTACGCTCACAGGGGATTCTTTTGGATGTAGGAATACAGCAATTAGATCATTCACAAACCTCTCTAGGCAGAAGAAACATCTGACCCAGTCTCTTTCTGGGTCAGGGTTCCAGGTGTTGTCACATGTGGACTGGGATTACCTTGAAAATGAATTAGCGGGTATATGCTGGCTTGTTTCCAATATTGGCAAGAACAAAGCCACTGCTGGAAAAAAAAAAATAGCAGTCTTCTTGGCCGAGTCAGAGGAGGATTTCTTTGGAATCTGATATTCTCTTTCTTTCTGGCAGGGAATAAGTATTGCGGGGGGCATAATTCTTCCGGAATCAGGGATTCTCTAGCTCTGAAACTAACACCTTATTCTGTTGCATCAGAGGAGCATGGACATGCCTACTAGGATGAGAGTGTCCACAAGGTTTTTCCAAATCAACAATACATTAATCGGGTCCTGGACAAAATGTGGGCAGGGGACAGCCCTGGCGCCCTGATCTACTAGCCCTCATAGCTGGTGCCCGGGCTGATTTTACTGGGAAGCACGGACCTTGCGCCATTTTTTTTTTTTTTTACGTTTCAGTCCTTTTAAAAATGTTAATGTGGAGCAGGAACTAAGGGCTACTGATACATATGTCCAATTGTAATTGGGAGGAGCACACTTTTTTTTTTTATTTAAAAAACAAGACCATGTTTAAAAAACTTTATTTCATTTACCCATATTATGAAAGAACTGAAAAAATTACAAGCAAGACACTTTTTGTTAAAGCCCAAACGCTGACAAAAAACAATATATCATTTTCCTGGAAATTCTTGCATAAACATAAAATGGCCTGTCAACAGAGGGCGACAAAATCTCAAGTAGGCTGGCAGTTAAAACTACAAGTATCCGTGCATGTTAGGTATTCTGTTCGGGGGACCTTGCGTCTTCAGATTTAGTTTGTTTCTTCTTGTTTGCATATTGATATATTCCTAGTATGTCACACACCCCTCTTCCAAATATTCGTGACACTTGGGAACCCGGCCTGTAGAGGGCGATCTTGCAGAGATGACATGGAAAAAGGAGCCCCTCCTGGTCCATAAGTACAGGGTTCCTCCCACTATTCCTCAGTCTTTTTGTCTCTGCAGTCAGCGAAGCATTCAGAAGACGACTCTCCTTCAAGCTGCAGGTAGCCGGGTTTGCTCCCGGACCCTTTTTTTCTCTATTTCTGTCTGATACTCTTTAACCCTTTAAATGCCAGCCACGTAAAATTTACGTGGTTGCCTCTCCATCACTTAAGTGCCAGCCACGTAAAATTTACGTGCCTGGCATTTACCCCTGCTAGTGGGCAAAAAAAAAAATACTCACCTGACCCCTCGTTGGATCCGGCCGGGTCTCCTCTTTAATTTGGTGCCATCCGATCCCCCATGGGGGGGTCGGATGGCTCCAGGAGAGCCCCGGAATAGGCCGCAACCCCCCCTCCCCGCTTCTGCAGCAGCAGCTGCTAACTGTAAAAAAATAAAAATGACATTCACTTACCTCCATGTGCGCTGGCTCCCGCTGTCTCTCCTCTTCACCTGGGGGGCCTCCGATCCCCCCCCAGGACTTACAGATCTTCAGGATCTCCCCTTTCATCCTCGATGGTGGCCGCCATCTTGCTGCCAAGGGTGCGGGGCTAATGACGTCATCCCGGCCCCGATATCCGGCTTCAGCCTTCTCAGCTGTCAGATGCCGGTGATCGGTGCCAGGGAAGGAGGTGGCAGGAGATCCTCTGATCTCCTGCCTCCCCCCTTCTCTGGATGCCGATCACCGGCATCTGTCATCAGAGCGGCGAGGGACAAAGGAGATTACAATCAAAGGTAAGTACAGTAAAAAATTTTTTTTTTTTATTAAAATACTTTTATTACTTGTGTGGTGTTTTTTTTTTCACAGTTAACCCTTTGTGAACTGGTAAGGGGTCCATGAGACCCCTTATACCAGTTCACAAGGCTCTGGGTCTGGCAAGTCACCTGCGGCTAGTGGGTGACTTGCCATTAACCCCCAGCCCCCCATTACCTGCCTCCCCAACGGCTAGGGGGGGGCAGAAGGGCCCGGGCCACTTAGTGGCTATGTGGGCTAGTAGCCTGCAGGGCCAGGGGCCACCAACGCTGGCCCCTGCGCCCTGTTCTACAAGCCCCCATAGCTGGCCCGGGTCGGTAATGCTGGGTAGGGGGGACCCTATGTCATTTTTTTTTTTTTTTTTTAATTAACCTCTTTGTGTTCTGTCATCTAGCAGCTATAAAAGGCTTCTAGCAAGTGAGCAGAAGCCAGTGATCGCCGAGGGACAGAGTGCTCCAGTATGGATGGGAGGTAAGTATTAAAAAAAAATATAATAATAAAATATTTTTTCTGTGTGGTGTTTTTTTTTTACATTTAACCACTTGTGAACTGGTAAGGGGTCCATGAGACCCCTATACCAGTTCTCAAGGCTGGGGGGATGGCAAGTCACCTGCGCTAGCCGGTGACTTACCATTAACCCCTGGCACCCCCATTACCTGCCTCCCCAAAGCCCGGGGGGGTAGAAGAGCCCGGGCCCACGGGCTATGCGGGCTTGTAGCCTGCAGGGCCAGGGGCCACAAAAGCTGGCCCCTGCGCCCTGTTCCTACAAGCCCTGCATAGCTGGTCCCGGGCTGGTTACTTTGGGTAAGGGGGGCCCCATGTCATTTTTTTGGGGGATTTTTAAGGGTTTTTAACCCTTAAAAATGCCCCCCCCCCCTCCCTGGGAGGGAGGACCCTATGTCATTTTTTTTTCTCGATTTAACCCTTTGTAGTGTGGATGGTAGTTGTATTTTATTTGTAAATGTTAAAAATTACTTGTTTCAGTTAGGGGGGTCTCCTGGGCAGGAACAGGGGGCTACCGATAAATATGTGGTACCGTTCTAATCGGTAGAGATGGGGCTTTCACATGCAATATGGTTTTCCCTAATAAAATACATTTTTTATTTAAAATACAATTTATTTATTTTTTTTACTTAATAAAATTAATAATAAATAAAATTTACAAACTAGACATTTCATGTTAAAGCCTAAACTCTGTTGCAAAAAATATATAATTTTCCTGAAAATTCTAGCAAAAATGTCGCAAAACATGGCGCAAAATGGGGAAAAATGACCTGTCAACAGAGGGTGACAAAATCTCAAGTAGGCTGGCAATTAAAAGGGTTAATAGTACCTCTGCATGTTGGGTATTCTGTTCGGGGGACCTTGCGCTTTCAGACTTAGCTTGTTTTTTCTTGTTTGCATATTTATATTTTAGGAAAAGGTGTTTTTTATTCAGCTTTTTTATACATTTTTTAGGGAAACCCTGCGCAACCAAAGAGTTCTTTGAGGGATTAATTCCAGAAAGATGAGCCCACTACAACAAGCTGGGTACGCATAGAAAGCTTAACGTGTACTTTCAGGATATATATGGTTTATGGGGGATATTCCAAATGTAAAGGGTTGTTTTGGTTGAAAAATCGCAAGGTGCACACTTTGTCTGCAGAGCTGAAATTTTCAAGAAAAATTACCGTTATGCTCATGTTTTACTTTGGGGTGTTTGGCAACTCTTCCCTTGACAGTAACTGTGCATGTTGGGTATCGTTCTGTTCAGGGGATGTTGCTTTTTCAGATTATACTTGTTTTTTCTTGTTTGTATATAGTTTTTTTAGGAAAATGTGGCTTTGATTCTGCTTTTTTAGCCTTTTTTTAGGGAAACTCTTTGCAACCAAAGAATACATTGAGGGATTACTTCTAGAAAACTGTGGCCACATCAACAAGCCTGGTACAAATAGAAAGCCTGAGGTGTGTACTTCCAAAGAATATATAGTTTGTGGGGGGTATTTCAAATGTAAAGGGTTGTTTTCTGGAAAAACTGCAAGGTGCGCATATCACAGTTGTATGGGCAGGAAAGGGTGTCTACCTATACATATGTGGTACCACTGTAACTGGGAGAAATTGGGGTTTCACACGCAATAAGATTTTATTGACAAACTTACATTTTTTATTACAAAAAAACACTACAAATTGTAAAAAAATAGATTTTTTTTATTTTTTTGCACATATTTCGCCAAAAAATATTGAGAATACACCTGAAAAAATGACAAACAAGACATTTCCTGTTAAAGCTCAGACTCTGCTGAAAAAAACTATATCATTTTCTTGGGAAATCCCTGGAAATACCTTCAAAAATGACATTTGAACATGGGGAGTGCAAAATAGTGCAAAATGGTCTGGCAACAGTGTGTGACAAAAACTCCAGGTAGGCTGGCACTTAAAGGGTTAAACCGGTTTGGTTATATTGTATGCCTCCCAGCCCTGGCTGTATGGTTCAGGCAAAGGTAGATGCATACACCTTCTGGTGTATACAGGAGTTTTACTCCTCCGTGAGACCCAAATGTGGGTAGGCTGTTTCCGGGTTGGTGTTCTCGGCATGGGATGCCCCTGTCCCTTTATAATCCCCTTGTGCCTTATGGGTGCATTTCTATCCTCTCCCCTTTAGTTCTCCTTTACCCTGCTGGGGTAAAAAGGAGGGGGGGGGCGTTATCTGGGCTTATTTTTCACCATGCACACAAATAAAAAAAAAAAAAAAAAAGATATCCAAATAAATCTATTACATATATTATATTATTATGTATGTTTACTATACTATTTAATAGGATATGTTTTATTTAGATTTTCCTATTTCGGTCTAGGCAGCATTCTTTTGCTTACCTTTTAAAGCTCTTTGTTTTCTGGCTATGTTCAGATTTGAATTTCCCTCCGTTCTTGGTCATGTGATTCTGGGGGTGGGCGGGGCTTAGGCACACAGCAATCATTTCATTCTCAAGCTCTTTGTCTGCCTTGCTCCTGTTGCTTCCCTATGGTCTTCCCTCATTGTGCTTGCTTTGGGAGCACATATACTAAGATTGGAACAATACAAAGAGGATTAGCATGGCCCCTGCGCAAGGATGGCACGCAAATTCGTGAAGCGTTCCATATTTAAAGGTGCTGTGAGTACCCCTCAGCTTGCTGAAGGGAGTTTCTGCCATTTTTTTCATGCTTTGTCATTTATTGTATTGTGTGCATTAGTGACTGTTTTCCTTGTAGGTGGAAACTCTTTATTTTAAAGGGGTTTTTCCTTGGTCTTTAGCCCTTAAAGCCTTATTTGGGGGTCCATTTGTGTTAATATCCTCCCACTTGGAACTATTTAAAGGGGCATCCCTGGTAGCAATTGCGTAAATCCCATATATACTTGGCGACTATAATCAATTATAGTATAATACTAAACACCATATGGAGGCATCTCAGGACAACGGGCATGCAGTTCCATCTGCACAGACTCGGCAGTGTTTTGGATGTGGGGCATCCCTTGTTGGGGATAACACAATTCTTTGCGTCCCTTGTGCTCAATTAACTATTATGCAGCAAACTGGGGCCCAGGCTTCGACGTCTCCGGCTTCTGCCTTATCTCCTACTCCGCCATGTCTTGTCCGTACTCCCAGTGATATTGTCATAGGTGGTGACTCAGGCCGTTCCGGTAAGTGAGTTGGATAATTGTGAAATGCTTTATTGGTCTGATCCTTCTCAGTAAGAAGGAGAATTATATGAGGATTCAGATGTTTCTGATGAACAGCAATTTGTTGGTACTGTGATTGAGCAGGGTGAAGCTAGTGTTGTGGATACCCCTAAGGCTCTTGCTCAGTTATTTGAGGTTTTGGTTATCACTCCTCCTGAAGTAGTCCCTCCTCAAAAAGGGGAATTCTTTGGAGTCTCTAAACCTCATTTAGAATTTCCAAATCAAAAGCATCTTGATGAAATTATTCTTAAAGAATGGGAGAAGCCTGCGCTGCTTCCTGGCATTCCCTCGGGCTGGGACAAGAAATATCCCTTCCCAGCTGATACTGTTAAGCGTTGGTCATCACCACCTGTGGTGGATGCCCCTGTGCTTTATTTATCCAATTCTTCTGTGTTGCATTCTCCTGACTCCACTACACTTAAAGATGGAGAGGATAAGCGTATTGATCAAATGGCGTGCCACGCTTTTTCCAGTGTGGGCTCGGCCTTGCTGCCTGTTGGTGCTTCTGCACTCATGACAGTGGCTATTAGGTCTGTTGTGAGAGACCTAATGAATTACTCAGGGCTTGATCCGGCCTCTGATGAGTACGCCGCTCTTAAGCGATGTGAGATGTTTGCATATTTTGTACTTTCTGCCTTAGATGATACTCTGCTCATGTGCAGCAGAACCTCTGCCTTGTTAATCGCCATTCGGCGGTCAGTATGGTTGCGGCAGTGGGCAGCTGATATTGTAGGCAAGAAATCGCTTACAGCGCTCCCTTTTGTGGGATTGCGCCTCTCTGGATTCTGTCACTAAAGGAGGTAAATTACCTCAGCGTAAGAAACAACGTTGTTCCTTTCGTGGCGTGGCCTCTTTTAACCCTTCCTTTCAGGGGTCTAGATCCGGTAGAGGATCGGCCTTTTCAGCGCCTAGAGGGAATGCATGGAATAGAGGAAAGGGACGTGGCTGTCCAAGTCAGAATTGTGGGTCCAAAACCAAATCTGCCACTAAGCCTGCTCAACAATGAGGGGACGCCCTCACCCTTATGGGTGGGGGGGGGGGGCGGCTGCGGTTCTTTTTCCAGGTCTGGGGTCAGGAGGTATCAGACAATTGGGTTCTGGAAGTAGTCTCTTCCGGTTGCAAACTGGAATTCGAGTTCCGGCCTCCTCCCAGATTTTTCATGTCCCGGATGCCGTCAGATCCGGCAATTGCGCAGGGTCTGCGGGCAGCAGTAGCGAATCTGTTAAGCATGGCTGTCATCTGCCTAGTGCCTCCAGCGGAAAGGGGTTTGGGGTTTTACTCCAACCTATTCACGGTACCCAAAAAGGATGGCTCTGTCGGACTATCCTAGACCTAAGGAGACTCAATCAATTTATCCGTTTCAGAAAATTCCGCATGGAGTCTCTGCGATCAACGATCGATGCTCTCCGTCAGGGGGACTTCATGACATCCATAGACATCAAGGATGCTTATTTGCACATTCCTATTTTTCCGGGTCACCAGAGATTTCTCAGGTTCTCGATAGAAGACCAGCATTATCAATTTGTGGCCCTGCCATTCGGCCTTACCTCGGCCCCAAGAGTCTTTACCAAGATGCTGGCAGGAGTGATGGCTATATTTAGGGTCCAGGGCATCCGCATTGTGCCTTTCCTGGACGATCTTCTTATCGTGGCCTCCTCCCTCGAACAATCAGAGTTGGACACCAGGACGGTGGTCTCTATGCTAGAGAGGTTCGGATGGGTAATAAGTTACCCCAAATCCTCTCTGTCCGTCCAGGGAAATTCCCTTCCTGGGCCTGATTCTGGATACATTTCAGGCCGGGGTTTTTCTTCCTCAGTCCAAAATGGTTCTGATTCAGGACTTGATTCGTCTATTCTTGTCCAACCCTCGTCAGTCTATCCGTCTAGGGATGAGACTAGTGGGATTGATGGTAGCTGCATTCGCGGCAGTCCCGTTTGCCTAGTTTCACATAAGGACGCTTCAGCTCTTCCTCTTGGCAAAGTGGGACAGGTGCCCACTATCATTAAATCAGACTTGTCTATTGTCTCCCCACATTTTGCAGTCCCTTCAGTGGTGGTTAATATCGCTCAACCTCCAGAAGGGCAAGTCATTTCTGACTCCGTGTTGGGAACTGGTTACCACGGATACCAGCCTGGTGGGCTGGGGGGGCTTCTGGAAGAAGCATCAGTTCCAAGGATTGTGGGGGCCTCAGGAGGCTCATTCTCCAATCAATGTATTAGAGCTTCGGGCCATACGTCTTGTTCTACTTCAACTGACCCATTTCTTACAGGGTCTGCCAGTTCAGATTCGGTCAGACAACCGAACAGCTGTTGCATACATCAATCACCAGGGAGGGACTCGCAGTTGGGGTGCCCTCCGGGAAGTGTCTCTGATCCTTCAGTGGGCAGAGATCAATGTTCCCTGCATATCAGCAGTTTACATTCCGGGGATAGAGAATGTGGAGGCAGACTCCCTGAGCAGGGGATGTTCTCGCCAGGGAGAATGGTCTCTCAATCCAAGGGTCTTTCAGTTCCTCTGTCACAAGTGGGGGACTCCACAGTTGGACCTGTTTGCTTCTCGCCACAATCACAAGCTCCAGCTTTTGTGTCTCTATCCCAGGATCCTCTGGCAGTGGCAGCGGATGCCATGTCTCTGGCTTGGAAGGATCTGGGGTTCCTATATCTGTTTCCCCCATTCTCCATGATCAGCAAGGTGGTGCGCAAGTTAGCACTGGAGGAGGCGCCAGCAATTCTGGTGGCGCCAAGGTGGCCAAGACGTCTATGGTACGCAGACGTCATAAGGCTGGTAGTGGATCGTTTCCATCTGCCTCTTCTTCCAGATCTCATCACTCAGGGTCAACTTTGTTACCCCAATTTACAAACGCTGGCTTTGACAGCATGGCTGCTGAAGTCTCCATCTTGAAAGAAGATGGTCTTTCTGATGTGGTTATTCAGACTCTTATTAGAGCTAGGAAGAAGTCTTCCTCTGTCATTTATTACAGGACTTGGAGGTCCTATATTGATTGGTGTGAATCCAGGACTTTGCCCTGTAGAGTATTTTCTATTCCTAGAATTCTGGAATATCTGCAACGAGGTCTGGATATGGGATTCCAGATTAGTACTTTGAAAGGGCAAGTCTCTGCCTTGGCTATTTTCTTTCAAAGGTCGTTTGCTCTTCATCCTTTGGTTAAGACTTTATGTGCGGCCTCCCAGAAAGCCTATACTTCCTGTTTGGGACCTTAACCTAGTGCTTTCAGCTATGCAGGCCGCTCCCTTTGACCCCTTGCAGGATATTTCTCTTCCTATTCTTACTCACTAGGTTGCCTTTTTGGTTGCTATTACTTCTGTCCGCCGAGTTTCTGAACTGGCGGCTTTGTCTATTCTAGCCCCTTATTTTGAGAGGCATCAAGATAAGGTTGTTTTCCGTTTTAAACCGGATTTCCTTCCTACACCTCCTAAGGTGGTGTCTGCTTTCCACCTAAATCAGGATATAGTTCTTCCTTCCTTGTGTCCTAAACCTAGTAACAACAAGGAAAGGGTCTTACATTCTTTGGATGTAGTTCGTTGTGTTAAGTATTATTTAGTTACTACTTCGGCCTTCCGCAAGACGGATGCCTTTTTTGTTGTGCCTTCTGGGCCCAAGAAGTGTTTTGCTCCTGCCAAATCTTCTCTTAGTAAGTGGATACGTCAGGCCATCATTGGGGCCTATTTAGCTAAGGGGAAGGTTCCCCCTTTTCGTGTCACCGCTCATTCTACTCGTGCTATTGGAGCTTCCTGGGCTTTTCAGCACCAGGCTTCTGTTTAACAGGTTTGCAAGGCTGCAACTTCTGTGCATACTTTTTCTAAGTTTTACAAGGTTGATGTGCGGGCCTCAGCGGATGCTGCTTTTGGCTGCAAAATTCTGCAAGCTGCAGTAATTTAAGTTATGCATTATTCCTTGGGGATCCCCACCCATTATAGACACTGCTATTGGATGTCCCAAGTGTCATGGATATTTGGAAGTGGGGTGTGTGTCATACTAGGAATAATACCATTTTGTGAGTACTCACCTGTAAAATGGTTATTACGAGTATGTCACACACCCCACTTCCCCCGCCCTTTTTTGTTCTAAGGGATCCTTTATATGGTGATTATAATTTTCAAACTATGTTTCAATCATCGAATATAATTTGCTCTTCCTGGTTCTTGACTGCTTTTTAAAAAGACTGAGGAATAGTGGGAGGAACCCAGTACTTATGGACCAAAAGGGGCTCCTTTTTCCATGTCATCTCTGCAAGATCGCCCTCTACAGGCCGGGTTCCCATGTGTCATGAATATTTGGAATTGGGGTGTGTGACATACTCGTAATAACCATTTTACAGGTGAGTACTCACAAAATGGTATTTTTAGGAAAATGTGGTTTTTATTCTGCTTTTTTTTAAACATTTTTTAGGAAAATGCTGTGCAACCAGTGAATTCTTCGAAGTCTTGCATCCAAAACTGCGTCCACGACAACAAGCTTGGTATTCCTATAATGCTTGAGGTGTGTACTTTGAGGGAATATATAGTTTGTGGGGTTATTTCATATGTAAATGGAAAAACTGCAAGGTGTGCATAGTTTTATTTTAATTAACATAGTAACATATTATGTAAGGCTGAATAAAGACTTTAGTCCATCCAGTTCAGCCTCTTGATCTCCTTCCAGTGTTCTAGTAGCCATAGCTGGAAGTGTCATTACATGCCAGGAAGGCATCAAGGCCACTTTTGAACGTTTTTACTGTATTCATCATTACTACCTCATCTGGCAGCAAGTTCCAGAGTCTCACTGCTCTTACAGAGAAGAATCCTCTCCTATGTTTCCTCTAACCTTAGTGGATGCCCTTGGGTTATGGTTACACTCCAGGGTAAAAAAATAGATTGTGGGACAGATCTTTGTATTGACCCCGAATATATTTATACATTTATACACTTTTTTTTTTCTAGTCTAAATAAACCTAACTTTGACAATCTTTAAGAGTACTCTAGTCCCCGCACTCCTTGTATTACCTTTGTTGCCCTTCTTTGAATGCGCTCCAGTTCTAATATGTCCTTTTTAAGCACAGGTGCCCAGAACTGTACACAGTATTCCATATGGGATCTGACCAGTGACTTGTACAGGGGTAAAATGATGCTCTGAGCACATATGCCCCTCTTGATGCACCCTCTGATCCTATTTGCTTTGGCAGCTGCTGCCTGGCATTGATTACTACAGTTGAGCTTATTGAAAACCTAGGTCATTTTCCATTGTTGTTTTACCAAGTGTTTCTTTTAGTATGTAATCGTGGCACAGATTTCTCCTTCCCATGGGCATAACCTTGCATTTATCTGTTAAACTTCATTTGCCATTTAACTGCCCATCTGTTTGTAACTGTCTGCTGTCCTCTTTTGTTTTAATTACTTTACACAGCTTAGTCTCTGCAAAGATTGAGACTTTACTGTTTAATCCGTACCCAATGTCATTTATTAGGTACGGAGAATTGGTCCCAGAACTAACCCTTGTGGTACTCCACTAGTAACAGTGACCCAATCTGAGTGTGTACCATTTATAACCACCCTCTGCTTCCGTTCATTAAGCCAATATTCTTGGTGTGCCACACACCCCGCTTCACCTTTAAATATTCTTCACTTATTGGGTTAATCCACCGCCAGGTGACGTAGTGCAGAGAGGAAGTCTTGTAACGAGCCCCCTTCCGGCCTATATATACCTGGTACCTCCCTTCAATCACCAGTATTTTTCTCTCTGCTTGACAAGATGGAAGTCTCCTGCTTACAGGTAGGCCGGGGGTTTTACCCCGGCACCCCCTTTTGGTCTATTTCTGCCCGGTTTGAGTGTTTATACCTTGATGGTGGAATGGAAGCCTCCCAGCCTAGGCTGCTCACTGGGCAAATGGTAGATGGCACTTTAAGTGCCTAGGAGCTTATCTCCTACCGCTCGACCTCATGCGTGGGGCAATGCGGCTATCCGGCATGGTGATCCGGAAATGGGATGCCCCTGTCCCGAGGGTCCCCTTAGCCCCTTGCTCTCCCGTTACGGTCCCTTCTCCCTTCACTATGGGGGGGGGGGGGGGGGGGTAGAGGGTTGTGTATTATGTATGTGTTTCACTGTATTACTGTCTTTTACATATGTGTGTTAACCTTGTGCATAAGAACAGACTGCACAGCATGGTGCACTCAGTCTGTTATTTCTGGAGCTCTTCGGGCAGATCCTTTTATTAAGCAGTGGCCAGTTTTTGGTCAGCTTTAGGGGAGCGGTTGGGGCGGACCGCGCTTTGCAGGTAGGCTTGCCGCCTCAGTCTTCAGCCGCCTCCCCCCTTCCCCGCTGGTCTCCGTGCGGCAGCCTGTGTGTGTGGCTGCACTCATGTCTTCTCCTCCCCCCTCCTCCGCCGCCTGTCTGTGTTTGAGCGGCGCAGCTGGTGGCAATCCCTGAATGAATTGGTTGCGCTGACCGGGCTGTAGGGGGCGGTTCCCTGTGACGCGGTGACGGGGGCGTGGTGCCGGCGGCAGCGTCGCTCGGCGGCCCCAGCCTCACTTCCTTCCTGTCCTGGTAAAAGGAGGTCACGTGGGGGGGGGGGGCGCGCGCTGCAGCACATGCTTTTGTTTATATTTGTGGCTGCTGTGGCTCCATCGTCCCTCCGGTCCTGCGTCGGCCCTGTCAGGTAAGCGGCCCCACTCTTGTGGGGCCGAGAGCAGGATTTTTCTGTGTCCTTATTCTATTATTATGGGGGCAAGTTTTTAAGGAGGCATTCTTATCATTTATTTATTAAAATTATGATTGTGCATAAGACATGCTGGATGTGTTACACTCATATGGGGATCTGATGGTTTGTTTCCTTTCCTTTCAGATCCTGGGATCCCTGATTATAGCGTCCCTCCGGCTCTGTTGTCTGGCTAGTCTTTCTTTTTAAAGAAAAGAAAATGGGGATATTTTTTAGATAAGATATACACATATAATATATATATACTCATATATATATATATATATAATTTAGATTATTAAGGGGGACCTTTCTTTGTAAAAAAAAAAAAAATATATATATATATATATATATATATATATATATATATATATATATAAAAAACCCTCCCTTCCGGGACATTTTCTATAAGGGGGCATCCCGGGTTGGCTTATGCCTTAAAAGCCCAAATAATTGCGATACCATGAATCACCAATATGGAGGCTTCCGTTATTACCGGAAACGACTCGTCAGAGCCGTCCAGGGGGTGCGTAAGATGTGGGGCTTCGCTCCCAGCTGATGATGTCTTTATTTGCATTCCTTGTGCAAAGCAGAGCATTGCGCGTCAGTCTGTTGATCCGGCTGCTGGCCCGTCGCAACTTCCATCATCTCCTGCCTCTCCCTCCCTGTTCCGGACCCCGCATGACACTGTCAAAAGTGGGGATTCGCAATCCGAGGTGGCGGCAAGGTTGGCCAGCCTCCGGAAAGTATTGCCCGTTAAGGCAGGGTTGAAGGCCCCTGCAAAACGGAAGCGCCTGACTCCGGTACCTTCGGCTCCACAGGACGAGTTATGTGAGCCTGTGGAATGGTCCGATGGCTCCCCGGACGAGGAAGAATTCCTCTTGGAGTCAGATGAGCCTGCAGATCAGCTTGAGGCTGATGCGATTGGTCGGCGGGGGTTGCCCTTGACACCCCCTCTATTCTGGCTCAAATGTTTGAGATTTTGAATTTAGATCCGCCTGAGGCTGTCACCCTGCCAAGGGGCCAGTTGTTTAAAGAGCCTCAGCCGCGTTGGGTTTTTCCCAGACAGCACCACTTTGAGAGGGTGGTCCTTAAGGAATGGGAACATCCCACGCGGTTATCTGGAATCCCTTCCAGTTGGGAAAAGCGTTATCCCTTTCCGCCAGAATTGGTGAAGCTTTGGTCCGTCCCTCCTGACGTCGATACCCCTGTGCTAGGGCTCTCCAGCACGGCTATGGTACAGTCTGCTGAGACCACTGTCCCTAAAGATGGGGAGGATCGTCGGATTGACCAATATGCTCGCCATGGTTTTAGTTATGCTGGGTCAACGATGCACCCGGTGTGCGCTTCGGCCCTTCTTCTATTGGCGGTCAGATCTGTAATCCAGGGGCTATACGAGGATCTCAATCCCGCTTGTAAAGAGTTCACTGCGCTTAAGCAGTGTGAATCTTTTGTGTCCTATGTTCTATCCGCTCAGGACGATGCGCTGGCTATGAGTAGCAAGACAGCGGCAATGCTGGTGGCCATTCGTCGGTCTGTATGGCTGCGACAGTGGTCGGCGGATTCAGCTTCTAAAAAGGTGCTCACAGCTCTCCCCTTTTTTGGGGCTGCGTCTGTTTGGGGAGAGAATTGATTCAGTCGCAAAGGGTGGTAAGATGCCACAACGCAAGAGGCCTCGGCGTCCCTTTAGGGGGGCAGGTTCTGGTAGGCCTTCCTTTCGAGGATACAGAGCGGGTAGGGGGGCTTCCTTTCCCTCTACCAGTCGTACAGGTTGGACTCGGGGGAGGGGCCGTGGCCGTCCCGCCCAGTCCTGGGGCTCCAAGCCCAAACCTGCTGGTAAGCCCGCTCAGCAATGAGGGGCTGCCCTCACCCGTGCGGGTGGGGGGACGATTACGACACTTCTCCCAGGTTTGGAACCGGGAAGTTCCGGACAGATGGATCCAGGAGATAGTGTCGTCCGGTTACAAGCTGGAATTCGAGTCTCGCCCTCCTTCACGGTTCTTTCGGTCTCGGGTGCCCATCGATCCTTTGGCCGCACAGGGGCTCCTGGCGTCGGTAAAGAATCTGCTAGAGATGGCGGTCATCCGGCCGGTACCGCGCTTAGAGATGGGCCTCGGTTTCTACTCCAATCTGTTCGCAGTCCCCAAGAAAGATGGGTCAGTTCGTCCCGTTTTGGACCTGAAGTTACTCAACAGGTTCATCCGGTTTCGGAAGTTTCGCATGGAAACCTTGCGTACTGCCGTCGGCTCTCTTCGGCAAGGGGACTTCATGACGTCCATAGACATCAAGGATGCTTACCTTCATGTTCCCATCTGCCACGCTCATCAACGTTTTCTTCGATTCGTGATGAAGGATCAGCATTATCAATTCGTGGCACTTCCGTTTGGCCTTACCTCAGCTCCAAGAGTGTTCACCAAGGTGCTGGCAGGGGTCATGGCCATTTTCAGATCTCGGGGCATTCGTGTCGTACCTTATTTGGACGACCTTCTCATCATGGCTCCGTCGCTCAATCAATCGGAGACAGACACCAGGATGGTGGTCTCCACGCTGGAAAGCTTTGGTTGGGTGATCAACTTCCCCAAGTCCTCCCTCGCTCCGGCCAGGGTAGTGTCCTTCCTGGGGATGCAGTTGGACTCTCATCAGCACAGAGTGTTTCTTCCCCAGTCCAAAATTCATCTGATTCAGGAGTTGGCTCGGGTCCTACTTTCCAATCCTCGGCCGTCCATCCGTCTGGGGATGAGGCTGGTAGGGTTGATGGTTGCCTCCTTCGAGGCAGTTCCTTTTGCTCAATCCCACACGAGGACGCTTCAGCTTTATCTGTTGGCGTCTTGGGACCGACGGCCTCGGTCGTCTTGGGACCGACGGCCTCGGTCGCTGGATCAGCCCTTCCAGTTGTCCTCCCGGGTCCGGCAGTCCCTCCAGTGGTGGTTGGTCTCGACCAATCTCGTGAAGGGCAGGTCTTTCCTGACCCCCCTTTGGGAAATTGTCACCACGGACGCCAGTCTGACGGGATGGGGCGGATTCTGGAAGGAGCTGCAGTTCCAGGGGCAATGGGGACCTCAGGAGGCCCACTTACCAATCAATATTCTGGAACTGAGAGCCATCCGTCAGGTGCTTGCTCTCCTGACTCGGCACGTCCTGGGCCTTCCGGTCCAGGTGCGTTCAGACAATCGATCAGCGGTTGCTTACATCAATCATAAGGGAGGGACTCGCAGCCTGAGTGCTCTCAGGGAGGTGTCCCTGATCCTGACCTGGGCAGAGGCCCATGTTCCTTGTCTCTCTGCGGTATACATTCCAGGAGTGGAGAACCAGGAAGCCGACCGGTTGAGCAGGGGCTCTCCCCGTCTGGGAGAATGGGCTCTCTATCCTCGGGTGTTTCGCTCACTGTGTCTCCGATGGGGGACACCGGAGGTGGACCTGTTTGCCTCTCGTCACAATCGCAGGCTCCCGGACTTCGTGTCGCTCTCCCGGGATCCTCTGGCTCTGGCAGTGGACGCCATGTCCCTGAGCTGGGGGGATCTGGGATTTCTATACCTGTTTCCTCCGATACCCATGCTAGGCAGGGTGCTTCGGAAGTTGGCTCTGGAAAGGGTGTCCGCCGTTCTCGTGGCCCCAAGGTGGCCAAGGCGAGTGTGGTTTGCAGACATCGTTCGGCTGGCAGTGGACCAAGTCGTTCTGCCTCTTCGGCCCGATCTGTTCACTCAGGGTCGATTGTGTTACCCCAATTTACCAGCGCTAGGTTTGACGGCCTGGCTGCTGAGACCTCCATCCTGAAGGAGGAGGGTCTTTCTGATTCAGTCGTTAAGACTCTGATCAGTGCTCGGAAGAGATCTTCTTCTATCATCTACTATAGGACTTGGAAAGCCTATATCGCTTGGTGCGAGATAAGAGCTTTTCCTTGTAGGGTCTTTTCAGTCTCCAGGATTCTGGAGTTTTTACAATCAGGGCTGGACTCTGGTCTTCAGCTTAGTACGTTGAAAGGGCAAGTTTTTGCCTTATCTATCTTTTTTCAGAAGCGTGTTGTGCTTAAGCCTTTGGTTAAAACCTTTTTCCAGGGGGTTACGTATGTGCGGCCTCCCAGGAAACCATTACTCCCGGTTTGGGATTTGAATTTGGTTCTTTCTGCTCTTCAGGCTCCTCCTTTTGAGCCTTTGCAAGATATTGCTTTGTCTACCCTGACTCAGAAGATTGTCTTCTTGGTAGCTATCACTTCGGTCCGGCGTGTCTCAGAGTTGGCGGCCTTAACTATCCAGGCGCCTTACTTTGAGAGGCATCAGGATAAAGTGGTCTTTCGGTTCAAGCCAGACTTTCTTCCCAAGGTTGTTTCTGCTTTTTCATTTGAACCAAGACATTGTTCTTCCCTCCTTATGTCCTAATCCTAAGAATGACAAAGAGAGGGTGTTGCATTGTTTGGATGTAGTACGCTGTGTTAAGTACTACTTGATTATCACGTCTCCTTTTCGTAGGACGGATTCCTTTTTTGTTGTGCCCCATGGGCCTAAGAAGGGTTTGGCACCAGCCAAATCTGCCATTAGCAAGTGGATACGTCAGGCCGTTACTGCGGCCTATTCTGCTAAGGGAAGAGTTCCCCCTTTTCGTATCACTGCTCATTCTACTCGCGCCATTGGGGCGTCTTGGGCTTTTCAGCACCAAGCTTCTGTTGAACAAGTTTGTAAGGCCGCCACTTGGTCTTCTGTTCATACTTTTTCTAAGTTTTACAAAGTTGATGTGCGAGCCTCAGCAGATGCTGTTTTTGGCCGCAAGGTTCTGCAGACTGCAGTCATTTAAGTTATGCTTCACCTGGCCTTTAGTTGCCCATCCCTTGTGGACACTGCTTTTGGATGTCCCAATAAGTGAAGAATATTTAAAGGTGAAGCGGGGTGTGTGGCACACCAAGAATAATACCATTTTGTGAGTACTCACCTGAAAAATGGATATTGTTGGTGTGCCACACACCCCGCTTCACTCCCACCCTTTTCGGTAGTTCCGAAGCCTTTATATGGTGAAGCTTTTTATTTATATCAAATTTGATTTTGAGGTTACCGGTGAATACTGGTACCTTGTCTTTCTGCTTTTTAATATACTGGTGATTGAAGGGAGGTAACAGGTATATATAGGCCGGAAGGGGGCTCGTTACAAGACTTCCTCTCTGCACTACGTCACCTGGCGGTGGATTAACCCAATAAGTGAAGAATATTTAAAGGTGAAGCGGGGTGTGTGGCACACCAACAATATCCATTTTTCAGGTGAGTACTCACAAAATGGTATTTTGTCACCCATCTGCACAATTTTTCCCCTAGTCCAGACATTCTCATCTTTTGTACCAGCCTTTTATGTGGCACAGTATCAAATGCTTTCGAAAAGTCAAGATATGATATCCAATGACTCCCCCCTGTTCCAATCTTGAATTTACCACCTCAGAAAAGCTGATTAGGTTTGTCTGGCAGGAGCGATTTCTCATAAATCCATGCTGATATGGAGTAATAGTCATTTTCCCCAAGATGCTCCAGGATAGTATCCCTTAAGAAACCTTCAAACAGCTTGCCCACCACAGATGTCAAGCTTACCGGTCTGTAGTTCCCAGGTTCCCCCCTTAGATCCCTTTTTGAATATTGGTACCACATTTGCCAAGCGCCAATCTCTCCGAACAGCCCCTGTAGTAATTGAATCCACAAATATTAGAAATAACGGCTTGTCTATTACTGTACATAACTCCTTTAAAACACGAGGATGTATGTCATCTGGTCCCCATGATTTATCGATTTGTATCTGCTTGAGACGGTGCTGGACTTCTTCCTTGGTTAGACCACTGATATTTAATGGAGAGTTTTGGTTATTCCCCTGCATTTCACTCGGTATGTCACATTCTTTTGTGAATATAGAAGAAAAGAAGTTGTTTAGTAAATTTGCTTTCTCATTCCCCTCTATAGGTGTCCCCTCCTTGCTCTTCAGGGGGCCCACACCCTCAGGTTTGTACCTTTACGGTTTAAGTAGCTAAAGAATAATTTGGGGTTAGTTTTACTCTCTTTTCGCGATCAGTCTTTGTCTCCAGCTTAGCTGCCCTTATCTGTTTACATTGTTTGTTTCCTTCTTTATAGTTTTTTTATGCTTCCGCTTCCCCTTCCTGCTTTAAAACGTTTAAATGCCTTTTTTTTGTTGTTTATTGCCCCCTTAACCTTTTTGTTTAGCCACATCGGTTTACACGTGTGTCTAACAGTTTTATTCCTGTAAGGTATATATCTATCACAATGAAAATTAAGGATTTCTTTGAAAGTATCCCATTTAGTGTCCATGCTTTTGTTTTTAAGGACATTTTCCCAGTCAATGCAGTTTAGGGCATCTCTAAGCTGGTCAAACTTTGCCTTTTTGAAGTTCCGCGTTTTTGTGGCTCCTTCATAAGGCACCCTAGTGACTAAGTGGAAATTAACGATATTATGATCCAAGGTGTCCCCCAACCTGTACTTTTTCCAAGTGTACAGCACGGCCTGTTTCATTTCAATCATTACTTCTGGGTATTCTGCCACAAGGTGGCGCAATTGACTGCAGAAGACTTGTGGCTCCTCCTGGCCCTATACAAAAGCCAGGAATCGCCTATAGACCCCCAGTGTTTTCTCTGCAGTCATGACTGCGAAGACCAGAAGATGGCTCTCTGTTATTCGCAGGTGAGTGGGGCAACCAAGCCTGTGGCCCTGTAATCCTATTTCCACCCGCTTCTGGACCCTCTTGCCTCCCAGCCTAGGCTGCTTGGATCGGGTGACGGTAGGGGAACACCTGGGTTGGGTGTTCGGTGAGCTCTGCGCCATGCCGCAGACCCTGTACCGAAGGGTAGCCCCCCCCCGTGTCTCGCTCCTGGGGACGATTTCTGCTCGACAGGGACTTCGCCTGCTCCCCCTGCGCTCACTGCGATCACCATTGCAGCTGGTCTGTGAGTTTTTCTGTGGGGCTTGTTTCCAATGTTTGGTGCATGTGCTGTGGGATACTCATGGTGTTTTTTTCACTTTGTCTTACAGACGGGATAACCGTGTTGTGGTTTCTCCTGGTCCAATAACCCCCCTCCCCCTGTCCCTTCTCTGTTGGGCATCCCTTGGGGGCATCCCGGGTTGGCCTTCTTAGCCTTATTCTGTGTTTGCTTATTGTGCCTTGTTGCTAATCACCATATGGAGGCTTCTGGGGATAGTGAGCTTGAGGGCCCCTCGAGGCAGGCTCGACTGTGTGTCATGTGCGGGGCATCCCCTTTGAGTGGTGGCGGCACGGTCTGTGTTCCGTGCGCCCAAAGCATTATTGCGGAACAGTCTGGGCTGAGCGCATCTCTTTCCAGCCCTGTCCTCCCTACAGCATCTCCTACTCCCCCGCGCCTGCATTTAGCTCCCAGCGAGGGGGAAGCTAGCAGGGGGTCGCAATCGGACCTGGTGCTGCGCGTGGCCAGCATTGAGGGTCAACTGGCCCGGCCGGCTGCGGGCAAGGCAAGAAGCACCTTGACGCGGATTTGTCCCTCTTTGCCGATGAGGACGAGGGCCTTTATATGTACGGCGGCCATGACTCCCTGGAGGAGGGGGAGTTGTTCTGTGACTCGGATTCCTCTGGGGATCGGCAGGTTGAATATGACAGTGATTGAGGATGTTCCTCGGACGAGGATACCTGGCTCCTGTCGGCTGTTTTTGATACCTTACACATCGCCCCCCCCCCTAAGGTGGGGAAGAAGAAGCAGGGTGAGCTCTTCTGCTCAGCAAACAACGCCTGGAGTTTCCGGAACAGGGCCATTTCTCTAATATGTGGGAGTGGGGGTGCCCAAGGGGTTGGACAGAAGGTATCCCTTCTCGGCGGATTTGGTCAGGCGCTGGTCGTGCCCGCCTGAGGGTGGACGCTCCGGTCCTGGGGCTATCTAACACTTCGGTCATGCCGTCCCCCTACACTACCACCTTGCGTGATAGCGCGGACCGGCGTATGGATCAGCTGGCTTGCCATGCCTTTGTAGGGGCCGGTTTGCGTCCGGTCTGCGCCACGGCTATTGTGGCCATTGCTATTAAAAAGGTCAGGCGCCTTGCTGAGGCTGCCCGATCTCGCAAGATCATGGAGGATTATAGGGACCTTTTGCTTTGTTCTGACTTTGTTGCCTTTGAGCTGTCTGCTATGGATGACGCCGTCCGGCTTGGCGGTATGCCTCGGCCCTGCTGGTTGCTATGCGTAGGTCTGTCAGTTGCGTCAGTGGACAGCTGACACCGCCGCTAAGAAGTCTCTCACTGGGCTCCCTTTCACTGGTCTTCGTCTCT
This sequence comes from Gastrophryne carolinensis, assembly GCA_027917425.1. Taxonomy (NCBI): domain Eukaryota; kingdom Metazoa; phylum Chordata; class Amphibia; order Anura; family Microhylidae; genus Gastrophryne; species Gastrophryne carolinensis. The sequence goes on from CM051234.1 coordinate 364,546,978, forward strand.
TCGGTGAGCGTCTTGACGCTCTGACCAAGGATGGTAGGCTCGGCCCTTTCGGGGGATCCTCTTCCTTTCGCCCTTCAAGGGTAGGTTGTGGATCCTCCTTTTCAGGTAGTCGCAGAGACTCTTGGGGTCGAGGCAGATCCCGGGGTCGCCCGTTCTCTCCTGGGGAACCAAGCCCAAACCCCCTACCAAGGCCCCTCAGGCATGAGGAGGCGCCCTCACTCGACCGGGTGGGGGGAAGGCTTCGGCTTTTTGCTCACGTTCCGGAGACTGCGCGTCTCAGACGGGTGGAATCAGGAGGTGGTTTCCTCCGGGTACAAGATAGTTTGCAGCCTGGCCGCCCCCAAGATTCCTCCGGTCCCGGATATCTCTAAACCCCGTGTCGGTTCAGGGACTGCCTTTGGCCGTACGTCTTCTGGCGTCCGGAGTCACTTGTCAGGTACCTCTTCAGGAACAGGGTCGGGGGTACTACTCCAACCTGTTCACAGAGCCCAGGAAGGACGGCTCCCTGAGGCCCATCCTGGACTTTAAGGGCCTCAACAAATTCATCAGGTTCAAGCACTTTCGCATGGAGACCTTGTGCTCGGCCGTAAGTTCCCTTCGGCCGGGCGATTTCATGACCACTGTGGACATCAAGGATGCCTACCTTCACGTTCCCATCTTCCCAGGTCACCAGAGGTTCCTGAGGTTCGCTCTGGGGGGATCAACACTACCAGTTTGTGGCCTTGCCGTTCGGTATCACCTCGGCTCCTCTGTTTTCACCAAGGTGCTGCCCGGTGTTATGGCTCTCCTGAGGAACCAGGGCATCCGCATCCTCCCTTACCTGGATGACATTCTGATTGCTGCTCAGTCTCTTCATCAGGCCGAAATGGATACTCAGGTGGTGACGTCCACTCTCGAGTCCTTTGGCTGGGTGATCAACTATCCCAAGTCTTCACTATCTCCTTCTTTGGCGAGGTCCTTCCTGGGCATGACGCTAGATACTTCTCAGGTCAAGGTTTTTCTCCCTCGGCAGAAGGTGGAGGGCCTTCAGTTGCAGGCGCGGGCCCTGCTGTCGTGTCCTCGCCCCCCATCCGTCTGGGGATGCAGTTGGTGGGGCTAATGGTGTCCTGCTTCGAGGTGGTTCCCTTTGCTCAGTCCCACATGAGACTTCTTCAGTTACATCTGTTGTCAGCTTGGGATTGGACTCAGGAGTCCATGGATCAGGAGTTTGCTCTGTTCCCTCTGGTCAGACAGTCCCTCTCGTGGTAGTTGGACTCGAGGAATCTTCTAGTGGGCAAGTCCTTTCTGCCTCCGCGATGGGAGATTGTCACCACGGACGCCAGTCTGACCGGCTGGGGTCGGGAGTTTGGCAGTCACTGAAGTTCCAGGGTCAGTGGGGTCCCCAGGAGGCCCACGCGCCCATCAACATCCTAGAGCTGAGGGCGATCAGGTTGGTGCTCTCCCAGTTGACTCCCCACCTTGGGGGTCGTGCCGTACAAGTCCGCTCAGACAATCAGACGGCGGTGGCCTAAATCAACTATCAGGGAGTGACCCGAAGCAAGCGAGCCCTCAAGGAAGTGTCTCTCTTATCTTGGGTGGAGGATACTGTTCCCTGCCTCTCGTCGGTTTACATTCCGGGGGGTGGAGAACCAGGAGGCAGACTCCCTGAGCAGGGGGGACGTCTCATCTGGGGGAATGGTCTCTCAGCAACAAGGTATTTCACGCTCTGTGCCGCCGCTGGGGTCAGCCGGATGCATCCCGTCACAATCACAAGCTTCCTAGATTTGTCTCCCTGTCAAAGGATCCTCTGGCCTTCGCCTCGGACTCGCTAGCGTTCCTTGGACGGAGTTTCGGCTCCTTTATGTATTCCCACCATTTCCTATGCTGGGTCGTGTGCTGCTCAAGATAGCCCAGGAGGGGGTACCGGCCATCCTAGTGGCCCCCCGCTGGCCGAGGAGGGTATGGTTCGCGGACGTCGTCCAGATGGCGGTGGATCGGTCTTGCCCGACGATCCAGAGCTTCTCACTCAGGGGCAGCTGCTCCATCCCATTTTACAAATGCTGGCTTTAACGGCTTGGCTGCTGAAACCTCCATCTTGATGGGCAAGGGTTTGCCGGCCTCCGTTGTTGATACTTTGATTCAGGCTCGGAAGAAATCTTCGTCCACTATTTACTACAGGTTCTGGCATGCTTATATTGCTTGGTGTGAGTCCAAGTCTCTATCTTAGCAAATTTTCTAGTGGCTGCCGCACTCTTACTCATATGTATCCTATGTCGGGTGCGCGGTCCGTGGAGACAACGCCAAAGTCCAAGAATTTTGTAAAGAATCAGCACTCCAATGTAAAGGTAAAAGTAAAATATTATATTGTAATCCAAACACCATAAATCGTGCAAAACAAGGATTGGTTTCTGGTTGACGTTTCGGGATGCACTGTGGCCCCCTTCCTCAGGACCAACCACATAACAACCAGACCAAGCAGTGAAGAGCCATTATATACAAAAAGGGGGCCCACTGGCCCATAACCATTCAAAAAATTTGCGCCTGACGTCATCAATGACGTCACCAATTACGTCACCGGCTCTCGGAAATTAGCATATCAATTACATTGTAAATTAATGCTATAAATGACAATAAAGGGGCCCCTTGAGGTCCCGGCTTACCTCTGCTGGGCGCCCCTGTCGATGGAATCTGCAGGGCACCGGTGCTACTATCAGCAGGGGGCAACCCAAAAAATACAATTCTGTGATTACTTACCTGTAGAATTGATTTTACTGTGTACAGCACAGCCTGTTTCATCCCTCCGTTATCATTGCCCTTGGTTGCCTCTTCATGGTGATTTGTTTAAAAGTTAAATTTTTTGTGAGGCTGTGTATTTATTCTTGGTGTGCCACACACCCCGCTTCACTTCTAAATATTCATCAATTAATGGGTTAACTCGCCGCCAGGTGGCGTAGTGCAGAGAGGAAGTCTTGTAACGAGCCCCCTTCCGGCCCATATATACCTGGTACCTCCCTTCAATCACCAGTATTTTTCTCTCTGCTTGACGACAAGACAGAGGTTGGAAGTCTCCTGCTTACAGGTAGGCCGGGGTTTTCTTACCCCGCCACCCCCCTTTGGTCTATTTCTGCCCGGTTTGAGTTTGTATACCTTAATGGTGGAATGGAAGCCTCCCAGCCTAGGCTGCTCACCGGGCAAATGGTAGATGGCACTTTAAGTGCCTAGGAGCTTATCTCCTACCGCTCGACCTCATGCGTGGGGCAATGCGGCTACCCGGCATGGTGATCCGGAAATGGGATGCCCCTGTCCCGAGGGTCCCCGTAGCCCCTTTCTCTCCCGTTACGGTCCCTTCTCCCTTCACTATGGGGGGGGGGGGTTGAGGGTGTGCTTTATGCTTATGTGTTTCACTTGTATCACTTTATTTCAACATGTGTGTGTGTGTTCATGTTATGCATTTAGTGTTATTCAGCACGTGTATACCTTTGTTTCATATGGTTTAGGTCTGCTTGAATGGCAGACCGCACTGGGTAGGTGGCTGGCCGCTTTTTCCTAACAGACCATTGCTTTTGGGGCCCCCTTCCCCCCCTCCCCCCTTTCCCCCTTCTCCGCTGACATTGTATGTGCTCTATTTTGCATAGGCTGCTGCCTTCGCTGATGCGGTCTTTGTTTTGTCCTCCCCCCTTCGCTGCCTGGGCGCACGTGTAGTGGCCCATCTGCTGTAATCTTCAGCTGAATGGCTGTACTGATTTGCGTGGGGGGGCGGGTCCCGGTGACGCGGCATTGGGGGCGCGGCACCGACGGCGGCGTCATGCGGCGCTTTGCGGCGGGCCCAGCATTCACTTCCCTTCAAAGGGGAAGTCGCGTGGGCGCGCGGCCGCACTTAGTCTTCTGGCTGTGGCTGCTGGCTGCAGGCTTGCTCTCCGGCTGCTGCCGTCGCTGGGCCAGGTAAGCGGCCCCACCCGTTGGGGCCGTTATGTGGGGAGTGCATATCTATTTTGTATTTGATATGGGGGGAGTCATATTTTATTAGGGGGCATGATTTTGTTCATGTTTAAAGGCACTTGGGTGCCATGCCTGTATGATTCTTATACACATGAGAGGATCTGATTGGGGTTTTCTTTTTCCTTACAGATCCCGGGATCCCTGCTTATGGTGGCCCTCCGGCTCTATGTTGCCTGACTATTTATTGGGATATTTATTAATGCATATATATATATATAGATATATAGATATATAGATATATAGATATAGATATATAGATATATAGATATAGATATATAGATATATAGATATATAGATATAGATATATAGATATAGATATATATAGATATAGATATAGATAGATATAGATATAGATAGATATAGATATAGATAGATATAGATAGATAGATATATATTATATATATACTATATATAGATATATATAGTTTGTTAAAGGGGACCTTAACTTAAAAAAAAAAAAAAAAAAAAATCCTCCCTTCCGGGGAAACTTACTAATAAAGGGACATCCCGGGTTGGCTTATGCCTTAAAAGTCCCAAGTATTGCGAATACCATAAATCACCATATGGAGGCTTCCGTAAATTCTCCGGAAACGGTTCTGCTGAGCCCTTCGGGGGGTGCGTAGGTTGTGGGGTTCCACTCCCAGCTGATGATGTCTTTATTTTGCATCCCTTGTGCAAAGCAGACTATTGCGCGCCAGTCCGTTGCTTCGGCTGTGGGCCCATCGCATCCTTCATCTCCTACCTCTCCCTCCCTGTTCCGGACCCCGCATGACACTGTCAAAAGTGGGGATTCGCATTCCGAGGTGGCGGCACTGCCCAGCCCCCGGAAAGTAGTGCCCGTTAAAGCAGCATTAAAAGCCGCTGCAAAACGGAGGCACCTGACTCCGGTACCTTCGGCTCCACAGGACGAGTTATGTGAGCCTGTGGAATGGTCCGATGGATCCCCGGACGAGGATGAATTCCCGTTGGAGTCAGATGAGCCTAAGGATCAGCTTGCGGCTGACCTGATTGGCGATTGGTCAGAGGGGGTTGTTTTTGACACCCCCTCCATTCTGGCTCAAATGTTTAAAATTTTGGATTTAGATCCACCTGAGGCGGCCGCCCTGCCAAAGGGTCAGTTGTTTAAGGAGCCTCAGCCGCTTTGGGTTTTTCCCAGACAACACCACTTTGAGAGGGTGGTTCTTAAGGAATGGGAACATCCCACGCGGTTATCTGGAATTCCTTCCAGTTGGGAAAAGCGTTATCCTTTTCCGCCAGAATTGGTGAAGCTTTGGTCTGTCCCTCCTGACGTCGATACCCCTGTGCTAGGGCTCTCCAGCACGGCTATGGTACGGTCTGCTGAGACCACTGTCCCTAAGGATGGGGAAGATCGTCGGATTGACCAATACGCTCGCCATGGTTTTATTTATTCCAGGTCAGCGTTGCGCCCGGTGTGTGCTTCAGCCCTTCTTCTATTGGCAATTAAGTCTTTAATTCAGGGGCTGTATGAGGATCTTAATCCCGCTTGTAAACAGTTCACTGCGCTTAAGCAGTGTGAATCTTTTGTGTCTTATGTCCTGGCCGCTCAGGACGATGCGCTGGCTATGAGTAGCAAGGCAGCGGCTATGCTGGTGGCTATTCGCAGGTCAGTATGGCTGCGTCAGTGGTCAGCGGACACGGCTTCCAAAAGGGTGCTCACAGCTCTCCCCTTTTTGGGGTTGCGTCTGTTTGGGGAGAAAATTGATTCAGTCGCAAAGGGTGGTAAGATGCCACAACGCAAGAGGCCTCGTGTCCCCTTTAGGGGGGCAGGTTCCGGTAGGCCCTCCTTTCGAGGATTCAGAGCGGGCAGGGGTGCTTCCTTTCCCACTACCAGAGGTACAGGCTGGACTCGGGGGAGGGGCCGTGGTCGGCCCGCTCAGTCCTGGGGCACCAAGCCCAAACCTGCTGATAAACCCACTCAGCAATGAGGGGCTGCCCTCACCCATGCGGGTGGGGGGACTATTGCGACACTTCTCCCAGATTTGGAACCAAGTGGTTCCAGGCAGATGGATCCAGGAGGTAGTGTCGGCCAGTTACGACCTGGAATTCGAGTCTCACCCTCCTTCACGGTTCGTTCGGTCTCGGGTGCCCATCGTTCCTTTGGCCACGCAGGGGCTCCCGGCGTCGGTAAGGGATCTGTTAGAGATAACGGTCATCCGGCCGGGGCCGCGCTTAGAGATGGGCCTCGTTTTCTACTCCAATCTTTTCGTAGTCCCCGAGAGAGATGGGTCGGTTCATCCCGGCCTGAACTCTCATCAACACAGAGGGTTTCTTCCTTTTGCCCAAATTCACACGAGAACGCTTCAGCTATTTCTGTTAGCGTTTTGGGACCAGCAACCTCAGTCGCTGGATCAGTCCTTCCAGTTGTCCTCCCGTGTACGGTAGTCCCTCCGGTGGTGGTTGGTCTCGACCAATCTTGTGTAGGGCAGGCCTTTCCTGACCCTCCTTTGGAAAATTGTCACCACGGACGACAGTCTGTCGGGATGGGGCAGATTCTGGAAGGAGCTGCAGTTTCAGGGGCAGTGGGGACCTCAAGGGCCCCACTTACCCATCAATATTCTGAAACTGAGAACCATTCGTCAGGTGCTTGCTCTCCTGACTCAGCACGTTCTGGGCCTTCCGGTCCAGATGTGTTCAGACAAGCAAACAGCGGTTGCTTACATCGGTCTTCAGGGAAGGACTCGCAGTCTGAGTACTCTCAGAGAAGTGTCCCTGATCAGGACCTGGGCAATGTTCCATGTTCCTTGTCTCTCGGCGGTTTACATTCTAGAGGTGAAGAAACAGGTAGCGGACCAGTTGAGCAAGGGCTCTCCCCGTCTGGAAGAATAGGCTCTCCATCCTCGGGTGGTTCGCTCACTGTGTCGCCAATGGGGGACCCCGGAGGTGGACCTGTTGGCCCCTCATCACTATTTCAGGCTCCCGAACTTTGTGTCGCTCTCCCAGGATCCTCTGGCTCTGACAGTGGACGCCATGTCCCTGAGCTGGGGAGTTCTGGGATTTCTATACCTGTTTCCTCCGATGCCCATGCTGGGCAGGGTTCTTCAGAAGTTGGCTCTGGAAAAGGTGTACGCCGTTCTCGTGGCCCCAAGGTGGCCAAGACGAGTGAGGTTCGCAGACATCGTTCGGCTGGCAGTGGACCAGTTCGTTCTGCCTCTTCGGCCCGATCTGCTCACTCAGGGTCAATTGTGTTACCCCAATTTACCAGCGCTGGGTTTGATGGCCTGGCTGCTGAAACCTCCATCCTGAAGGAGGAGGGTCTTTCTGATTCAGTCATTAAGACTGATCAGTGCCTGGAAGAGGTCTTCTTCCATGACCTACTATAGGACTTGGAAAGCCTATATTGCTTGGTGTGAGATAAGATCTTTTCCTTGTAGGGTCTTTTCGGTCTCCAGGATTGAGTTTTTACAATCAGGGCTGGACTCTGGTCTCCAGCTAAGTACGTTGAAAGGGCAGGTCTCTGCCTTATCTATCTTTTTTCAGAAGCGTGTTGCGCTTAAACCTTTAGTTAAAACTTTTTTCCAGGGGGTTACGCATGTGCGGCCTCCCAGGAAACCATTACTCCCGGTTTGGGATTTGAATTTGGTTCTTTCTGCTCTTCAGGCTCCTCCTTTTGAGCCTTTGCAAGATATTGCTTTGTCTACCCTGACTCAGAAGATTGTCTTCTTGGTAGCGATCACTTCGGTCCGGCGTGTCTCGGAGTTGGCGGCCTTGTCTATCCAGGCGCCTTACTTTGAGAGACATCAGGATAAAGTGGTCTTTCGGTTCAAGCCAGACTTTCTTCCTAAGGTTGTTTCTGCTTTTCATTTGAACCAAGATATTGTTCTCCCCTCCTTGTGTCCTAATTCTAAGAATGACAAAGAGAGGGTTTTGCATTGTTTAGATGTAGTACGCTGTGTTAAGTACTACTTGATTATCACGTCTCCTTTTCGTAGGACGGATTCCTTTTTTGCTGTGCCCCATGGGCCTAAGAAGGGTTTGGCACCAGCCAAATCTACTATTAGCAAGTGGATACGTCAGGCCGTTACTGCGGCCTATTCTGCTAAGGGAAGAGTTCCCCCTTTTCGTATCGCGGCTCATTCCACTCGCGCTGTTGGGGCGTCTTGGGCTTTTCAGCACCAAGCTTCTGTTGAACAGGTTTGTAAGGCCGCCACTTGGTCTTCTGTTCACACTTTTTCTAAGTTTTACAAAGTTGATGTGCGGGCCTCAGCGGATGCTGTTTTTGGCCGCAAAGGACTGCAGTCATTTAAGTTATGCTTCACATGGCCTTGAGATGCCCTTCCCTTGTGGACACTGCTTTTGGATGTCCCATTAATTGATGAATATTTAGAAGTGAAGCGGGGTGTGTGGCACACCAAGAATAATACCATTTTGTGAGTACTCACCTGAAAAATGGATATTGTTGGTGTGCCACACACCCCGCTTCACCCCCACCCTTTTCGGTATTACCGAAGCCTTTATATGGTGAAGCTTTTTATTTATATCAAAATTGATTTTGAGGTTACCGGTGGAATACTGGTACCTTGTCTTTCTGCTTTTTAATATACTGGTGATTGAAGGGAGGTACCGGGTATATATAGGCCGGAAGGGGGCTCGTTACAAGTCTTCCTCTCTGCACTACGTCACCTGGCGGCGAGTTAACCCATTAATTGATGAATATTTAGAAGTGAAGCGGGGTGTGTGGCACACCAACAATATCCATTTTTCAGGTGAGTACTCACAAAATGGTATTTTTTATTATGGTTTATCTCCCGGCTTCTTGCATAACTGCTTTTCAACACTGGGGGTCTATGGGTGAATCCTGGCTTTTTGTAGGCCCGGGAGGAGCCACAAGTCTTCTGCAGTCAACTGCGCCACCTTGTGACGGAATACCCAGAAGTAATGATTGAAATGAAACAGGCCGTGCTGTACACAGTAAAATCAATTCTACAGGTGAGTAATCACAGAATTGTATTTTATTACTTTGTCTGGTACATTGGTTAGTATTAGGTCCAATATGGCTCTCCCCTTTGTTGGAGCTTGTACTTGTTGGGAAAGGTCGCCATCTTTTGTTCTAGATAAAAAACTATTACTTTTATGCGAAACACATGTTTCAGCGTCCCAGTCTATATCTGGGTATTTAAAGTCCCCCACAATAACTACCTCATTTAGTTTAGAGGCTATATCTATTTGCCTTAGCATCCTATTTTCTGTGGATTCGGATATATCTGGAGGTTTGTAGCAAACCCCCATCTGTATTTTATTTTTGTTTCTCCCTCCATGTATTTCTACCTATAGCTCATAGCTTTCATCCAGCCAGGTCTCTGTTACCCCCACCCCCATGTCATATTATTCGCAGTTCATACATTTTATTAGTCAAGCTTCTAGCATTTGTAAGCATGCATTTCAAATGCATATGATAATTCTGATAATTTTGTATATTGCCCTTATTCCTGCTAGATGTGCTAACCCCTCCCCCCTCTCCACCCCCAGTTTCATGTCTACACCCACTGTCACTTTCTTTCCTACCTTCCCCTTTGTAACTGCTTTTACCCCCCCCCCCCCCGTGCTTAGTTTAAACACTCCCCCAACCTTTTAGCCAACCTCTCCCCCAGAACAGATGCACCCTCCCCATTGAGGTGCATCCCATCCCTGCCAAAGAACCTGTAGCCCACTATGAAGTTGGCCCAGTTCTCTAAGAACCCAAACCCCTCCTTTTCACTCCAATTTTTTGAGCCATCTGTTTACCCCTCTAATCTCCTACTGCCTTTCTGGTGTGGATCTTGCTACTGGTAGTATTTCTGAGAATGCTACAGTTAAGGTCCTTGCCTTAAGCTTAAGGCCTAAGTTCCTGAAATCATTTTTAAGGACCTTCCACCCACTTCTTCCAATGTTATTTGTTCCAATATGCACTATGACTGCTGGGTTCACGCCAGCCCCTCCCAATAATCTGTCAGCCCGCTCCGCGACATGCCGCACTCTTGCCCCAGGAAGGCAACACACTGGCAATCCCGGTCATTGTGACAGATTGCCGTGTGTGTTTCCCTAATAAATCACCCACTACCAGCACCTGTCTTGCCTGCCCTGTTCTCCCATTTCCCTTCCCTTTCTTACTGGAGCAGACAGATGTGTCTTGCTGCAGCTGTGCCATCCCTGAGGTAACACCCTCCTCATCTGCCCACCGGGCAAACTTGTTGGGAAGTGCCTGTTCAGGGCTAGCCTCCCTGTAACTTTTACCCCTACCCCGCCTTTTAACGGTTATCCAGCTAGCTGCCTCATTTTTGTGCTTTTCCTCTCCTCCCATCCTAACACCCCCCCCCCCGACCCAGAGAGTGCCAGCTAAGTGAGCTCCAGACTCATTTCCATGATACCTATGTCTTAGTGTTGCCAATTGCTTCTTTAGATCGTGAATGACGGCTTCCAAATATGCAATTCGCACACATGCGGGGCAGAAGTATCCACCATCGACCGATTGATCAAAAAGTGCATACATAGCACAAGATGTATACTGGACAGCATTGTTAGGCATGGAACACATTGTATCAATTTGTTGGAACAACAATCCCTTTATTAAGTGAAGAATTTACAACACTTAAAGTAACACTCTGGATTCAAAAGTAGATACTTACAGCTTCAGCAGTTCTGCCTGTAACTCCTGCTTTAACTCAGCACTTACCAAGCAGCACTTAACAGAGTCGGCCTCCAGAGCAAGCTCCAAGAGCTGTATGCTGCCTTATAACATACCTGCTTCAATTAGGCCTCAGCAGGAATCCAAGAGAGGGAGGGAGAGAGAGAGAAAAAAAAATGTTTTTTGTTTAAATTTGTGCCAGCATTAACACACTGGTTCACAAAAATCAACAATAGTTTGTAATATTTTACTTATCAAATGTGCCCAGTTCCCCAAAGCTTACCACAGGAGTTCCTGCTTTGAACCTTTCAGTGACAAGCACGTCTATTCTAAGTAGAATCTATGTGCCTGACTCCCCCCCCCCTGCTACAGTAAAAACAGTAAAAAAAAAAAACCTCACCTGACCCCTTGCTCGATCCGGCCGGGTCTCCTCTTCACCCTGGGGGCCTACAATGCTTCCCCCCCCGGGCTCCTCCGGCTGCAGGGGAGTGCCAAGAATAGGGTGCCCCCTTGCTTCAGCAGCGGCCAATTCCGGCTTAAAAAAAAAAAAAGACATTTACTCACCTGCGACTGCGATCGCTCCTGCTGGCTCTCCTGTTCACCTGTGTGGCCTCCGATCCCCCCCGGGATCTTCTATCTTCAGGCTCTCTCCCCCTCCTCTCCTGACGGACACCCCTTTGGGGGGCTGGGCTAATGACGTCACCCCCTCGGGCATCATCCTGGCTCCTCGCGGCTCGAGTGTCAGATGCCCAGAGATCGGTGGGCAGAGGAGAGAGGCAGGAGATGCTCTGATCCACTGCCCCCCCCCCTCCTCTGGCTGCCGATCACCGCCATCTGTCATCAAATCGGCGAGGGACACATGAGCTGACAGTCAAAGGTGAGTAACACATGAGCTGACAGTCGAAGGTGAGTAACACATGAGCTGACAATCGAAGGTGAGTAACACATGAGCTGACAATCGAAAGTGAGTAAAGAGAAACTTTTTTTTTTTTTTTTAATAAATACCTTTTCTATGTGTTGTTTTTTTTACTGTTAACCCTTTGTGAACTGGTAGGGGATCTATGTGACGCCTATACCAGTTTACAAGGCTCTGGGTCTGGCAAGTCACCTGCGGCTAGTGGGTGATTTGCCATTAACCCTGAGCCCCCCCATTACCTCCCTCCCCAAAGCCCGGGGGGGGGGCAGAAGAGCCCATGGCCATAGGCTATGCCGGCTTGTAGCCTGCAGGGCCAGGGGCCACCTAAGATGCCTATGTGCTTTGTTCCACAAGCCCCTATAGCTGGTCCCATGCTGGGTAAAGGGGACCTCATGCTATTTTTGGGGGGGATTTTTAGGGGTTTTTAACCCATAAAATTCCCCAAAAAATGGGCTCCCCCTTCCTTTTTTTAAATTAACCCCATGTTACCTGTTACCCAGCATGTATAAAAGGCTTCCGGCAGCAGCAGGAGAGCAAAAGCCAAAGAGATCATCGTGGGACACAGTGCTCCAGGATGGATAGAGGTAAGTATTAAAAAAAAATGTATATATATATTTTTTTACATTTAACCCTTTGTGAACTGGTAAGGGATCTATGTGACCCCTATACCAGTTTACAAGGCTCTGGGTCTGGCAAGTCACCTGCGGCACCCCAATTACCTGCCTCTTCAAAGCCCGGGGGGGGGGGCAGAAGAGCCCGTGGTTATGCCGGCTTGTGGGCAGGGGGCCCTGTTCTACAAGCCCCCATAGCTGGTCACTGGCTGCTTATGCTGGGTGGGGAGACCTCATGCAGTTTTTTTTATTCTTTTAGGGGTTTTTAACCATTAAAATCCCCCCCCCCCCAAAAAAAATGGGGTCCCCCACCCGGGAAGGGGGACCCTACGCCATTTTATTTAAAAATGAACCCTTTACAGTGTGGATAGTAGTTGTATTTTGTATTTTATTTGTAAATGTTAATAAACTGCTCTTTTCAGTTTGGGGGGTCTCCTGGACAAGAACTGGGGGGCTACCGATACATATGTGGTATAGTTGTAATTGGGAGAAATGGGGCTTTCACATGCAATATGGTTTTCTTTAATAAAATGTTTTATTTAAAATAAATGACAATTTGAAAAAAAAATTTTTACATAAAAATATTTTTAAAAACAGTAGAAAAATTACAAACAAGACATTTCATGTTAAAGTCTAAACTCTGCCTGGAAATTCCTGCTAAAATCACGGTTAAACATGGGGAAAAATGGTGAAAATTACCTGTCGACAAAATATCAAGTAGGCGGGCAATTAAAATGGTTAATGGTACCTATGCATGTTGGGTATTCTGCTCGAGGGACCTTGTGCTTTCCGATTTACCTTGTATTTTCTTGTTTGCATATTGATATTTTAGGAAAAGGTGTTTTTATTCTGCTTTTTTTATACATTTTTTAGGGAAACCCTGTGCAACCAAAGAATTGTGCGAGGCATTACTTTCAGAAAGATGAGCCCAGTACAACAAGCTGGGTATACTTAGAAAGCTTAACGTGTACTTTCAGTGAATATATGGTTTGTGGGGGGTATTCCAAATGTAAAGTGTTGTTTTGGTAGAAAAAAGTGCGCACTTTGTCTTCGGAGCTGAAATTTTCAAGTAAAATTATTCTGACGCACTTGCTTTACTTTGGGGTGTTTGCCAACTCTTTCCTTGACAGTGCCTATGCATGTTGGGTATTTTGTTCGAGGGATGTTGCTTTTTCAAATTTAACTTTTTTTCTTGTTTGCCAATTTTTTATTATAGGAAAATGTGTCTTTGATTCTGCTTTTTTGTTTTTTAGGGAAACCCTGTGCAACCAAATAATTCATTGAGGGATTACTTCCAGAAAACTGCACCCATGTCAACAAGCCTAGTACACCTAGAAAGCTTGAGGTGTGTACTTCCAGGGAATATATAGTTTGTTGGGGGTATTTCAAATGTAAAGTGTTGTTTTTATTGAAAAACTGCAAGGAGCGTATAGCGCCTAGCACAGTTGTATTTTATCTGAATATCTTCTAAAGCTCTGTTTCAGTTTGGGGGAGTCTTCTGGGCAGGAAAGGGTGTCTACCAATACATATGTGGTACTGTTGTAACCGGGAGAAATTGGGCTTTTACACGCAATAGATTTTATTGACAAACTTACATTTTTTTATTACAAAATAACATTACAAGTTTTAAAAAAGACTTTTTTAAATTTTTTTGCATATATTTCACCCAAAAATATCGAATACACCTAAAAATTGCAAACAAAACATTTCATGTTAAAGCCCAAAAACAATATACAATTTCCCTGGGAAATCCCTTCAAAAATCACAGTTGAACATGTGGAGCGCAAAATAGTGCAAAATGGTCTGGCAACAAGAGTGACACTCTCCAGGTAGGCTGGCAGCAAAAGGGATATCTCACCTCTTACCAAGCCGCACTTAACAGAGCAAGCTCCAAGAGCTGTATGCGTCCTTATAACACACCTGCTTCAATTAGGCCTCAGCAGGAATCCAGGGGAGAGAGGAAAAAACATTTATTCTTGGTGTGCCACACACCCCGCTTCACTTTTAATATTCTTCACGATTGGGTTACTCACCGCCAGGTGACGCTGTGCAGAGAGGAAGTCTTGTAACGAGCCCCCTTCCGGCCTATATATACCTGGTACCTCCCATTTATCACCAGTGTTTTCACTCTGCATGACGACAAGACAGAAGAATGAAGTCTCCTGTTTGCAGGTAGCCGGGGTCTTACCCCGGCACCCCCTTTGGTCTATTTCTGCCCGGTTTTTGATTGTTTTGTTACCTTTGTGGTTAAATGGGAGCCTCCCAGCCTAGGCTGCTCACTGGGCAATAGGTAGACGGCACTATAGGTGCCTAGGAGCTTATCTCCTCCGCTCGCCCCCCTCTTTTGGGGGCAATGCGGCTATCCGGCATGGTGATCCGGAAGTGGGATGCCCCTGTCCCGAGGGTCCCCTTAGCCCCTTACTCTCCCGTTGCGGTCCCTTCTCCCTTCACTATGGGGGGGGTAGAGGGATGTGTATTGCATGTGTGTTTCACTGTGTGTCTATATTTCATGTGTGTTTTACTTGTTTGCACTTGTCAGGCTGCACCGCAAGAGTGCACTTGGCCTGACTAATCCTCCTTACAGAGCTCATTTTTGTCCTCTGCCAGGTCTTGCAAGCAGCTGCTGGCCGGCATGGCCAGAATTTGGGTCAGCTTTAAAGCCGGGGCGGGCTGCGCTGTGGCAGGCTGGCTTATGGCTGCCTGCGCCCTTCTTGGTGGTTACAGCCTCCCTCCCCCCTCTCCCCTGGTCTCCTCTGTGAACGGCCTCCCCCCTTCCTTTTGCCTCTTGTTTTGCGGCCGCCGTCTGGCGGACCGCACTGTTTGGACTTTGAAGGGGGCGGGGCCCGTATGACGTCGGAGCTGGGGGCGTGGTGGCGGCATCATGCGGCCGGCCCCAGCCGCACTTCCTTCCGGTTATGAGGAAGACACGTGCGGGGCTCTCGGCCGCATATGCCTCTGGTTGCTATTGCCGCTACCGCCGCTTGCGCTTGCTACTGTGCTTACTACTGTGACTATTTACCGCTGCTGTTGCTGCTGCGGTTGTCGCTTCAGGCTGCTGCTGTTGCATCACTGAACATCGCTGCCATTTTCCCTGCTATACTGCTGGTTGCTAGGCGTTTCAGCCTTGCTCAGGTAAGCGGCCTCACCTTGCGTGGGGCCGTCTATTTTTTATTATGGCTGACTTTTATATAAAAGGGGGAAATATTAAAGAGGATGTATTTATTTATATGTTAAGAAAAGGAGGAATAATAGAGGGCAATTTTCTTTTGCCTATTTATAAGCACTTTGGTGCTGTGCATGAGTATTGTTTTGCATGTTGCCATTTGTTGTCAGGGGATCTTACTGTTGGTTTTCTTCCCCCACAGATCCTGGGAATCCCTCAAGTAAAGCGGCCTCCCGGTTCTATATTACCTGGCTAGTCCTTCTTTTCTAAATTGGGACATATTTATATAAAAAAAATATATATAATAATAATAGAATATCTTTTATTTATACGATACAAAGATTATTAAGGGGATCTTTATTATAAATTAAATCCTCCCTTCCGGGACATTTACAAAAAGGGGGCGTCCCGGGTGGCTTATGCCTTAAACCCAAAATTTTGCGAATACCATAAATCACCATATGGAGGCTTCCGATATTACCGGAAATGGTTCTTCTGGGCCATCTAGGGTGTGCGGAGGATGTGGGACTCCGCTCCCAGCTGATGATGTTTTTGTATGCATTCCTTGTGCAAAGCAGAGTATTGCGCGTCAGTCCGTTGCTCCGGCTGCTGGTCCTTCGCAACTTCCATCATCCCCTACCCCTCCCTCCCTGTTCCGGACCCCGCGTGACACTGTCAAGAGTGGGGATTCGCAATCCGAGGTGGCGGCACGGTTGGCCAACCTCGAGAAAATAGTGCCCGTTAAAGCAGGGTTAAAGGCCACTGCGAAACGGAAGCACCTGACTCCGGTACCTCCGGCTTCACAGGATGAGGTATGTGAGCCTGTGGAATGGTCCGATTGCTCCCTGGACGAGGAGGGAGAATTCCTGCTGGAGTCAGATGAGCCTGCAGATCAGCTTGAGGCTGATGCCATTGGCGATTTGTCGGCGGGGGTTTCCCTTGACACCCCCTCCATTCTGGCTCAAATGTTTGAAATTTTGAATTTAGATCCCTGCCAAAGGGTCAGTTGTTTAATGTGCCTCAGCCACATTTGGTTTTTCCCAGACAACATCACTTTGAGAGGGTGGTGCTTAAAGTGGACCAACACCCAGGATTTTGACTATCCTGGGTTTTGGTCCACTTCGGCTGTGCACCCCGATCGGGGGTGCCCCGCTGTGTGAAACCCCCAGAAAGCCCCAAAATCTTATCTGTCCCCGCTCCCACGTGACTGGACGGTCCAATCCCCGCCAACGTCCAGGCGGGGATCAGGAACGTCCAAGCGGCTGCCGCCGCCGCCGCCTCCCTCGCGTCACTTTCGGCGCGCGCGCGCCCCCGCCGGCCATTCGCAGACGGCCGGCGCGGGCGCGCGCACGCCTACAGGGGCGCGAGGGAGGCGGCGGCGGCCGGCCGCCGCCGAAGATCAGGTGAGCGATTTGGGGTGTCTGGGGGGGTTTCACCCCGCGGGACATCCCGATCTCGGATGTCCCGCGGGGTGGGAGGTGATCGGCCCGGGAATCTTATAGATTTCCGGGCCGATCACCTCTCGGTGTTGGTCCACTTTAAGGAATGGGAACATCCCACGCGGTTAACTGGAATCCCTTCCAGTTGGGAAAAACGTTATCCTTTTCCGCCAGAATTGGTGAAGCTTTGGTCCGTCCCTCCTGACGTCGATACTCCTGTCCTAGGGCTCTCCAGCACGGCTATGGTGCAGTCTTCTGAGACCACTACCCTTAAGGATGGTGAGGATCGTCGGATTGACCAGTATGCTCGCCATGGTTTTATTAGTGCTGGATCTACGATGCGACCGGTGTGTGCTTCGGCCCTTCTTCTGTTGGCGGTTAGATCTGTTATTCAGGATCTGTGTGTGGATCTTGATCCCACTTGTGGGGAGTTTACTGCTCTTAAGCAGTGTGAGTCTTTTGTTTCCTATGTTCTGTCCGCTCAGGACGATGCGCTGACTATGAGTAGCAGGACAGCGGCATTGCTGGTGGCTATTCGTCGGTCAGTGTGGCTGCGCCAGTGGTCGGCGGACTCAGCTTCTAAAAAGGTGCTCACAGCTCTCCCCTTTTTGGGCTTGCGACTGTTTGGTGAAAAGATTGAGTCAGTTGCAAAAGGTGGTAAAATGCCGCAGCGCAAGAGGCCTCGTCGTCCCTTTCGGGGGGCAAGTTCTGGTAGGCCTTCATTTCGGGGATTCAGAGCGGGTAGGGGAGCTTCCTTTCCCTTCGGCAGGGGGACTTCATGACGTCCATAGACATCAAGGATGCTTATCTTCATGTTCCCATCTGCCACGCTCATCAACGTTTTCTTCGATTCGTGATGGAAAATCAGCATTATCAATTCGTGGCACTTCCGTTTGGCCTTACCTCAGCTCCAAGAGTGTTCACCAAGGTGCTGGTAGGGGTCATGGCCATTTTCAGATCTCGGGGCATTCGTGTTGTGCCTTATTTGGACGACCTTCTCATCATGGCTCCGTCGCTCAATCAATCGGAGACAGACACCAGGATGGTGGTCTCCACGCTAGAAAGCTTTGGTTGGGTGATCAACTTCTCCAAGTCCTCCCTCGCTCCGGCCAGGGTGGTGTCCTTTCTGGGGATGCAGTTGGACTCTCATCAGCACAGAGTGTTTCTTCCCCAGTCCAAAATTCATCTGATTCAGGAGTTGGCTCGGGTCCTACTTTCCAATCCTCGGCCGTCCATCCGTCTGGGGATGAGGCTGGTAGGGTTGATGGTTGCCTCCTTCGAGGCAGTTCCTTTTGCTCAATTTCACACGAGGACGCTTCAGCTTTATCTGTTGGCGTCTTGGGACCAGCAGCCTCGGTCGCTGGATCAGCCCTTCCAGTTGTCCTCCCGGGTCCGGCAGTCCCTCCAGTGGTGGTTGGTCTCGACCAATCTCGTGAAGGGCAGGTCTTTCCTGACCCCTCTTTGGGAGATTGTCACCACGGACGCCAGTCTGTTGGGATGGGGCGGATTCTGGAAGGAGCTTCAGTTCCAGGGGCAGTGGGGACCTCTACCCATCAGTGTTCTAGAACTGAGAGCCATCCGTCTGGTTCTTGCTCTCCTGACTCAACACGTTCTGGGCCTTCCGGTCCAGGTGCGTTCAGACAATCGAACAGCGGTTGCTTACATCAATCATCAGGGAGGGACTCGCAGTCTGAGTGCTCTGAGAGGTGTCCCTGATCCTGACCTGGGCAGAGGCCCATGTTCCTTGTCTCTCGGCGGTATACATTCCAGGAGTGGAGAACCAGGAAGCGGACCGGTTGAGCAGGGGCTCTCCCCGTCTGGGAGAATGGGCTCTCCATCCTCAGGTTTTTCGCTCACTGTGTCTCCGATGGGGGACACCGGAGGTGGACCTGTTTGCATCTCGTCACAATCACAGGCTCCCGAACTTTGTGTCGCTCTCCCGGGATCCTCTGGCTCTGGCAGTGGACGCCATGTCCCTGAGCTGGGGGGATCTGGGATTTCTATACCTGTTTCCTCCGATACCCATGCTGGGCAGGGTGGTTCGGAAGTTGGCTCTGGAAAGGGTGTCCGCCGTTCTCGTGGCCCCAAGGTGGCCAAGGCGAGTGTGGTTCGCAGACATCATTCAGCTGGCAGTGGACCAGTTTGTTCTGCCTCTTCGGCCCGATCTGCTCACTCAGGGTCGGTTGTGTTACCCCAGTTTACCAGCGCTGGGTTTGACGGCCTGGCTGCTGAAACCTCCATCTTGAAGGAGGAGGGTCTTTCTGACTCAGTCGTTAAGACTTTGATCAGTGCCCGGAAGAGGTCTTCTTCTATCATCTACTATAGGACTTGGAAAGCCTATATCGCTTGGTGCGAGATTAGATCTTTTCCTTGTAGGGTTTTCTCGGTCTCCAGGATTCTGGGGTTTTTACAATCTGGGCTGGACTCTGGTCTTCAGCTAAGTACTTTGAAAGGGCAAGTTTGTGCCTTATCTATCTATCGCGTTTTGCGCTTCATTCTTTAGTTAAAACTTTTTTCCAGGGAGTTACGCATGTACGGCCTCCCAGGAAACCATTACTCCCGGTTTGGGATTTGAATTTGGTTCTTTCTGCTCTACAGGCTCCTCCTTTTGAGCCTCTGCAATATATTGCTTTGTGTACCCTGACTCAGAAGATTGTCTTCTTGGTAGCTATCACTTCGGTCCGGCGTGTCTCAGAGTTGGCGGCCTTGTCTATCCAGGCGCCCTACTTTGAGAGGCATCAGGATAAAGTGGTCTTTCGGTTCAAGCCAGACTTTCTTCCTAAGGTTGTTTCTGCTTTTCATTTGAATCAGGATATTGTTCTTCCCTCCTTGTGTCCTAATCCTAAGAATAAATTTTCTAGTGGCTGTCGCACTCTTACTCATATGTATCCCATGTCGGGTGGGTGCGCGGTCCGCGGAGACACCGCCAAAGTCCAAGAATTTTGTAAAGATCCAGCACTCCAATGTAAAGGTAAAAGTAAATGAGCTTATATTGGTAATCCAAACACCATAAATCGTGCAAAACAGGGATTGGTTTCTGGTCGACGTTTCGGGGTGCACTGTGGCCCCCTTCCTCAGGACCAACCACATACAACCAGAACAGGCAGTGAACAGCCATTATATACAAAAAGGGGGCCTACTGGCCCATAACCATTCAAAATTCGCGCCTGACGTCATCAATGACGTCGCCGGCGCTCGAAAATTAGCGTATCAATAAGAATGTAAATTAATGCTGTAAATGACAATAGAGGGGCCCCTTGAGGTCCCGGCTTACCTCTGCTAGGCGCCCCTGCCAATAGAATCTGCAGGGCACCGCCGCTATTGTCAGCAGGGGGTTGCCAAGCAACCCCATGCTGTCCCCCAATCAGGGAAGGTCAGGCGTGATGTCACAGGTCCCGGGAAATCTGCCCGGTAACCGATGACGCTGCCCAGGAGCCAAATGATTGGCTCTCGGGTGTAGCAGAGCTAGCACTCTATCTCCAGCAAAAGCTTTGCTGGAGGCAGAGCATCAGCTTCTGCACCCGACCCCAGTGCGGCGGTGTCTTAAAGAAGAACGCAACTGCAGGATATTTAAGAAGATTATACATGAAAAACCTATAAAAATAACCATACAACATTTGGAAATAAAAAATATGAAAAATAATAATGTGAAAAACTTATCCTACATAAGGAGAAAAGCCCTTAGGGATGGAAATGGAACACCAATAATTTGCTTGGACTGGAGAATTGGGGTATATACAGCCAGTCCTAAAGATAGGGGGAAAGGTTAATTAATCTGAAAAGGGGGGAGGGAAAAGGTTAGTTCATCTGGAATTGGGGAGAAAAAAAGGTTAGTTCATCTAGAATTGGGGAGAAAAAAGGTTAGTTCATCTAGTATCCAAGAAGCTGCTGAATCCAAATGATGTATTGAGTCCTCGTGGAGCAACAGTGTCCAGTCTATGGATCCAGTAAGTTTCACGTTGGAGCAGGTGACGATTCCTATCACCCCCCCTCGGTGGTCTGGGGATGTGTTCAATCACCATGCCCTTTAGTTCATGTGTCTGATGGCCATGTATATAAAAATGTACAGCTACAGGTTTTTCCATGTCCACCGGTTCTCCATTTCTTGCTTTCTCCTGATAAACTCGTACATCGCTTTTGTGTTTTTGAAAGCGTTTTTTGAAAGGGCCGATCGTCTTTCCCACATATAGGAGACCACAGGGGCATTTTAAGATATATACACAGAAATCCGTGTTGCAGTTGTGGTAGCCTCTAAGTTTTATTGGGCATCCCGTATGCGGATGTGAAAATTGTGTGCCTATAATGAGTGAATTGCACACATTGCATAAATGCTTCAATTGCATACCTTTTTTGTATTTGATATGGGGGGAGTCATATTTTATTAGGGGGCATGATTTTGTTCATGTTTAAAGGCACTTGGGTGCCATGCCTGTATGATTCTTATACACATGAGAGGATCTGATTGGGGTTTTCTTTTTCCTTACAGATCCCGGGATCCCTGCTTATGGTGGCCCTCCGGCTCTGTTACCTGACTATTTATTGGGATATTTATTAATGCATATATATATATATATATAAATATATTATAATATATATATATATATATATTATAATATATATATATATATATATATATATATATATATATATATATATATAGTTTGTTAAAGGGGACCTTAACTTAAAAAAAAAAAAAATCCTCCCTTCCGGGACATTTACTTATAAAGGGGCATCCCGGGTTGGCTTATGCCTTAAAAGTCCCAAGTATTGCGAATACCATAAATCACCATATGGAGGCTTCCGTAAATTCCGGAAACGGTTCTGCTGAGCCCTTCGGGGGGTGCGTAGGTTGTGGGGTTCCACTCCCAGCTGATGATGTCTTTATTTGCATCCCTTGTGCAAAGCAGACTATTGCGCGCCAGTCCGTAGCTTCGGCTGCGGGCCCATCGCATCCTTCATCATCTCCTACCTCTCCCTCCCTGTTCCGGACCCTGCATGACACTGTCAAAAGTGGGGATTCGCATTCCGAGGTGGCGGCACAGCCCAGCCCCCGGAAAGTAGTGCCCGTTAAAGCAGCATTAAAAGCCGCTGCAAAACGGAGGCACCTGACTCCGGTACCTTCGGCTCCACAGGACGAGTTATGTGAGCCTGTGGAATGGTCCGATGGATCCCCGGACGAGGATGAATTCCCGTTGGAGTCAGATGAGCCTAAGGATCAGCTTGCGGCTGACCTGATTGGCGATTGGTCAGAGGGGGGTCGTTTTTGACACCCCCTCCATTCTGGCTCAAATGTTAAAAATTTTGGATTTAGATCCACCTGAGGCGGCCGCCCTGCCAAAGGGTCAGTTGTTTAAGGAGCCTCAGCCGCGTTGGGTTTTTCCCAGACAACACCACTTTGAGAGGGTGGTTCTTAAGGAATGGGAACATCCCACGCGGTTATCTGGAATTCCTTCCAGTTGGGAAAAGCGTTATCCTTTTCCGCCAGAATTGGTGAAGCTTTGGTCTGTCCCTCCTGACGTCGATACCCCTGTGCTAGGGCTCTCCAGCACGGCTATGGTACAGTCTGCTGAGACCACTGTCCCTAAGGATGGGGAAGATCGTCGGATTGACCAATACGCTCGCCATGGTTTTATTTATTCCAGGTCAGAGTTGCGCCCGGTGTGTGCTTCAGCCCTTCTTCTATTGGCAATTAAGTCTTTAATTCAGGGGCTGTATGAGGATCTTAATCCCGCTTGTAAACAGTTCACTGCGCCTAGCAGTGTGAATCTTTTGTGTCTTATGTCCTGGCCGCTCAGGACGATGCGCTGGCTATGAGTAGCAAGGTAGCGGCTATGCTGGTGGCTATTCGCAGGTCAGTATGGCTGCGTCAGTGGTCAGCGGACACGGCTTCCAAAAGGGTGCTCACAGCTCTCCCCTTTTTGGGGTTGCGTCTGTTTGGGGAGAAAATTGATTCAGTCGCAAAGGGTGGTAAGATGCCACAACGTAAGAGGCCTCGTGTCCCCTTTAGGGGGGCAGGTTCCGGTAGGCCCTCCTTTCGAGGATTCAGAGCGGGCAGGGGTGCTTCCTTTCCCACTACCAGAGGTACAGGTTGGACTCGGGGGAGGGGCCATGGCCGGCCCGCTCAGTCCTGGGGCACCAAGCCCAAACCTGCTGATAAACCCACTCAGCAATGAGGGGCTGCCCTCACCCGTGCGGGTGGGGGGACTATTGCGACACTTCTCCCAGATTTGGAACCAAGTGGTTCCAGGCAGATGAATCCAGGAGGTAGTGTCGGCCAGTTACGACCTGGAATTCGAGTCTCACCCTCCTTCACGGTTCGTTCGGTCTCGGGTGCCCATCGTTCCTTTGGCCACGCAGGGGCTCCTGGCGTCGGTAAGGGATCTGTTAGAGATAACGGTCATCCGGCCGGGGCCGTGCTTAGAGATGGGCCTCGTTTTCTACTCCAATCTTTTCGTAGTCCCCGAGAGAGATGGGTCGGTTCATCCCGGCCTGAACTCTCATCAACACAGAGTGTTTCTTCCTTTTGCCCAAATTCACACGAGAACGCTTCAGCTATTTCTGTTAGCGTTTTGGGACCAGCAACCTCAGTCGTTGGATCAGTCCTTCCAATTGTCCTCCCGTGTACGGCAGTCCCTCCGGTGGTGGTTGGTCTCGACCAATCTTGTGTAGGGCAGGCCTTTCCTGACCCCCCTTTGGAAAATTGTCACCACGGACGCCAGTCTGTCGGGATGGGGCAGATTCTGGAAGGAGCTGCAGTTTCAGGGGCAGTGGGGACCTCAAGGGCCCCACTTACCCATCAATATTCTGAAACTAAGAACCATCCGTCAGGTGCTTGCTCTCCTGACTCAGCACGTTCTGGGCCTTCCGGTCCAGATGTGTTCAGACAATCAAACAGCGGTTGCTTACATCGGTCTTCAGGAAAGGACTCGCAGTCTGAGTACTCTCAGAGAAGTGTCCCTGATCCGGACCTGGGCGGTGTTCCATGTTCCTTGTCTCTCGGCGGTTTACATTCCAGAGGTGAAGAATCAGGTAGCGGACCGGTTGAGCAAGGGCTCTCCCCGTCTGGAAGAATAGGCTCTCCATCCTCGGGTGGTTCGCTCACTGTGTCTCCAATGGGGGACCCCGGAGGTGGACCTGTTGGCCCCTCATCACTATCACAGGCTCCCGAACTTCGTGTCGCTCTCCCAGGATCCTCTGGCTCTGGCAGTGGACGCCATGTCCCTGAGCTGGGGAGTTCTGGGATTTCTATACCTGTTTCCTCCGATGCCCATGCTGGGCGGGGTTCTTCAGAAGTTGGCTCTGGAAAAGGTGTACGCCGTTCTCATGGCCCCAAGGTGGCCAAGACGAGTGAGGTTCGCAGACATCGTTCGGCTGGCAGTGGACCAGTTCGTTCTGCCTCTTCGGCCCGATCTGCTCACTCAGGGTCAATTGTGTTACCCCAATTTACCAGTGCTGGGTTTGATGGCCTGGCTGCTGAAACCTCCATCCTGAAGGAGGGTCTTTCTGATTCAGTCATTAAGACTCTGATCAGTGCCCGGAAGAGGTCTTCTTCCATCACCTACTATAGGACTTGGAAAGCCTATATTGCTTGGTGTGAGATAAGATCTTTTCCTTGTAGGGTCTTTTCGGTCGCCAGGATTCTGGAGTTTTTACAATCGGGGCTGGACTCTGGTCTCCAGCTAAGTACGTTGAAAGGGCAGGTCTCTGCCTTATCTATCTATTTTCAGAAGCGTGTAGCGCTTAAACCTTTAGTTAAAACTTTTTTCCAGGGGGTTACGCATGTGCGGCCTCCCAGGAAACCATTACTCCCGGTTTGGGATTTGAATTTGGTTCTTTCTGCTCTTCAGGCTCCTCCTTTTGAGCCTTTGCAAGATATTGCTTTGTCTACCCTGACTCAGAAGATTGTCTTCTTGGTAGCGATCACTTCGGTCCGGCGTGTCTCGGAGTTGGCGGCCTTGTCTATCCAGGCGCCTTACTTCGAGAGACATCAGGATAAAGTGGTCTTTCGGTTCAAGCCAGACTTTCTTCCTAAGGTTGTTTCTGCTTTTCATTTGAACCAAGATATTGTTCTCCCCTCCTTGTGTCCTAATCCTAAGAATGACAAAGAGAGGGTTTTGCATTGTTTAGATGTAGTACGCTGTGTTAAGTACTACTTGATTATCACGTCTCCTTTTCATAGGACGGATTCCTTTTTTGTTGTGCCCCATGGGCCTAAGAAGGGTTTGGCACCAGCCAAATCTGCCATTAGCAAGTGGATACGTCAGGCCGTTACTGCGGCCTATTCTGCTAAGGGAAGAGTTTCCCCTTTTCGTATCACTGCTCATTCCACTCACGCTGTTGGGGCGTCTTGGGCTTTTCAGCACCAAGCTTCTGTTGAACAGGTTTGTAAGGCCGCCACTTGGTCTTCTGTTCATACTTTTTCTAAGTTTTACAAAGTTGATGTGCGGGCCTCAGCGGATGCTGTTTTTGGCCGCAAAGTTCTGCAGACTGCAGTCATTTAAGTTATGCTTCACCTGGCCTTGAGATGCCCTTCCCTTGTGGACACTGCTTTTGGATGTCCCATTAATTGATGAATATTTAGAAGTGAAGCGGGGTGTGTGGCACACCAAGAATAATACCATTTTGTGAGTACTCACCTGAAAAATGGATATTGTTGGTGTGCCACACACCCCGCTTCACCCCCACCCTTTTCGGTATTACCGAAGCCTTTATATGGTGAAGCTTTTTATTTATATCAAAATTGATTTTGAGGTTACCGGTGGAATACTGGTATTTTGTCTTTCTGCTTTTTAATATACTGGTGATTGAAGGGAGGTACCAGGTATATATAGGCCGGAAGGGGGCTCGTTACAAGACTTCCTCTCTGCACTACGTCACCTGGCGGCGAGTTAACCCATTAATTGATGAATATTTAGAAGTGAAGCGGGGTGTGTGGCACACCAACAATATCCATTTTTCAGGTGAGTACTCACAAAATGGTATTTTTGCAGGCCGTGGTCTAATAGTTGAATTTTGAAGTCCTCTTGTAAATCATACACTGTTGCAGCCTTATCGCTAGTTATGCAATGTCCACCCTGGTACTTACTGCTTTAGTACCCTGGTACTTACTGCTCTATGTTCCCTAGAATAAAGAGAAATGAAAACAAGACCTGCATCAACAGGGAAAAAAATGTTGGTACTTAATTTGAAATATTTTTTTGTTCAAATTATGTGGTGAATGCATGTCCTTACCTATTTGGTGGCTCCTTGAGTCGTATTGTTGCACTTTTTTCTTGATGTTCCAGTCAATTATTTCTTCCAAGACCATTACGGTTTGCTGCAAGAATGGTTGCTTGGGATTGAAATTATGTTTTCTAATCTTTGCGCCGTGAACTTTGACATGGGTTTCCATGAAATTTTAGCTGCATTTAAGCCTTATATCACCTAGCAAAATCCCAAGCCTCAGATTTCCAGTGGTGTAAACCATGAAACTGCTGAACAGTGAAGTGGTGGAAATGTCCTTGGTGGATTGACAAATCAGGCCTCTGATGGATGAGTCTAGGTTTGGCACTTTTCCCCAATTGGGCAGCACACCATTCAGTTTCAAATAATCCAGGGTGCTCCATTGCTGACATAGCATTTTGCATAGCTATGAACGTGTATACATAATTTGTGACATACTGTAATCCTGCCAGACAAGTTGTCTAATAATTTGTCAAACTGTTAAAACTTTTCAGGCCACCAGGATTTCACCATCAATTAATGACAAATATTCTTAAAGGTCCTCTTGTGGGCATTAGACTCCCCACTTACCTGCCACACCTTCACTGCTCATCGCTAGTATAAGAAACCAGGCCAACAGTGGATGGAGGCATCTATTCTCACCACATAACTTGGAAAAAAAAATTCAGGGTTAAGTGCTATAATACCCACTCTGCATCAAAGGACTATTATAAGGTCCACCCAAATATCTAGGATGTCAACTCGTTGAGGGCATCATTCTGCTGGCCTTAAAATGATCCTAACGTTCTTTGATGTCATGTGGCTTCCATCTGTCCCAAGTGACAAATTCAATGATTTTCTGTATGGTTTGGCCTGTTATTACCCACAGTTTTATAACAACAAAAGTTGTTTTGAGCCCTACTTGGTTGGTAGATTTGTTGGATGGTAGTTTCTGTTTTGTTTTGTGTTTCCCACCCTATGCTTTAAGGCACCCCATTATTAAGGTGTATGATGCCGGTTGTTGCTTAGCTAGAGGCTTGGTATCTTTTACAGCTGGGGCTTCTGCAGAGTATGTAGATTGGTCGGCCAGCTTTATATTTATACTGCTTGCTGTCATCTAATGGAGCTGTTGCAAGGTTGTGTTTATGGATCCAAGAGTTATGTATAGTATCCAGCTTCTTTAATACCTGGAGCTAAAAATAAAGAAGCCGTGTCCTGTGAGTTACTCAAGGAAACACAAGAATTTTTTTTTTCCTGGAGTTATGATTTGAAGGTGAACTCAATATTCTTAGTATACAGTACGTCCTGCTCCAAATCTAATACCTACACTTGGGATATACTCCGCCAGATGGCGCTGTACTGCAGAGACATCGAAAATAGGCTCCTCCCGGCCCCTCAAATACCCATGGACCTCCCAAAAATCCCCAGAATTTCTCTGCAGTCTGGCTGCGACGGACGAGAAATGGCGCTCTACTCGCAGGTGAGCGGGGCTATTAGCCCGCGGCCCTGTAGGACTATTCCCACCCTTTCCACTAGTAATATGCCTCCCAGCCTTGGCTGCGCTGGTCGGGTGAAGGTAGGCAGCATCGCTGTTAGGTGCTTAGGAGCGCTGCTCCACCGCAATCCCCCACCAAAGGGTAGGCGGTTCAGGCTTATGGTGAGCCTCTATGGGATGCCCCTCCCGCACTAGTGCCCCCTTGCCCCTGCCCATCGGTGGGCCCTGTTTAAGTGGCCGCTGTCCTCCCTCATCCTCCTTGTAGCCTTCGGGGGAAAAGGGGGGGGGGTGTAAATATGTATGCTATGCATTCTGTGTTTTACACTTTATTCTAAATATGTCTCACACCCTGCTTCGGATAGATTAATTACACGTGGGTTATGGTCCAGTAGAGGGCGAACTTCTGCAGAGATGACTAGAAAAAGAAGCCCCTCCCAGTCCATAATCACCTGGGACCTCCCACACACTCCCCAGTATTCTCTGCAGGAGTCGGCGAGCAAGTCAGAAGATGGCTGTCTCTTCCTTGCAGGTACGCTGAGTTCACACCCGGCCATCTTTGTCCCTATTTCTGCCCGGACCTAGTTAATTTTAAACCCCTATGCCTCCCAGCCTAGGCTGCAGGTCCGGGTGAGGATTGGGTACACCTTAACAGGTGTACTTATAGGAGCCATGCTCCTCCGTGAGACCCCATAACGGGGTAGGCGGCTACCAGGTTGGTGACCCTGGTTTGGGATGCCCTGTATGTTTCCCCACTCTCTACCACTGTAGTTGGGGAGCTTCCCCTTCCATTACTCCTTCCCGCAATGGGGGGGGGGGGGGGGGGGCTGTGTCCTTTCACTCATGATCCTTCACCTTTTTGTTTCTGTGTGATTGTGTGGGTGTGTGATGCTTGCACTGTACTGATGCGCCTGTTTGGGAGGCGCAGCGCGCCTGGAGCCGACGTAGCCCTCCTGTCTGTCCGGGGAGGGGCCGGACGCTCGGCACGCTGGTGGCGGCCCGCCCTCTCTCTCACTCTCTCTCTGTGGCGCCCTTTGCGGTGCTCTGCATTGGCCGGGAACCGTGATGATGGGGAAGGGGGCGGGGCCAGCGATCTGCGCTGGCCCGCCCTTCTTCTTCCTCTGCTGTCTGCACATTTTGGTCGGAGAGACCCCATTACAGCGTTGAGTGCCCTGCGGGGCTTCTTGTTGTTTTCATATACTTGTCTAAGTTATATGCGCCTTTTTTTTTGTCTAGCGCGGCGGCTGCCATTAACGCATGTATCTGTTGCACATTTGTGTTTAATATATTTACATTTTCTGCATGTATGATTGCTGTGGAGAGTGTGCCTTGCTTACAGGGTTCCCCTCTCTTTTTATGGCTTTCAGGAGGACCCTGCTTAGTTAAAAGGGGGGTTCTCCCGGTCCTAGGGTCCCTTGGCTAAATTTGGGGCATAATAATAATTATTATTAAAATCCTCCCACTAACGGACTTAAGGGGCATCCCGAGTAGCTTCTAGCGTAATTCCCTCTGGTCATTGCGACTACCATAAGATTCACCATATGGAGGCTTCCCAGGATACTGGGCTCGGGCTCCCTTCAGGGCAATCCCGGCAGTGCGTGGCTTGTGGGGCGTCCCTTACTGGGGATAATGTGCTGGTTTGCATACCATGTGCACAGCAGGCCATAACGCGGCAGTCGGGGTCCCAAGCGTCTGGGTCAGCGCCGCCCGTCTCATCTCTTACTCCACCACTCCTGATCCGTACCCCTAGTGACACTGTCAGTAGCGGGGAGTCGCAATCTGATGTATGTGCTAAATTTGCCAACATCGAAAAATTGATTTCTAGCTCTGCGGCCAGAAAGGCCCCGGCTAAGATAAGACATTGTCGCCGGCCGCGCCGGTTCTGGATTTTGATGATTATGATTCCCTTGACTGGTCTGATTATTCCCCACTTGAGGAAGGGGAACGGTTTGCGTAATCTGATGGCTCTGAGGACCAGCAGTTTTTGGATGCTGATGCTGGGCAGGTGCATGGGAATACCGTGGATACCCCCAAGATCCTCGCCCTTTTATTTGAGGTGCTGGCTATTACTCCTCCGGCGGAGTCTCCTCTGCAAAGGGGAAATTTTTTTGGGACCTCTAAGCCTTCGTTTGGAGTTCCCAAATCGGAAGCATTTCGAAAATCTGATTCTTAAGGAATGGGAAAGGCCTAGCCGGCTTCCCGGTGTTCCTCAGGGATGGGATAGAAAGTATCCCTTTCCGGTGGACGCGGTGAAGCGCTGGTCTTCCCCTCCCGAGGTCGATGCGCCCGTTCTGGGATTGTCCAACACATCTGTTGTGCACTCTCCAGACGCCACCATGATTAAGGATGGTGAGGACCGATGTATTGATCAAATGGCTTGCTATGCCTTTGCTAGCGTGGGTTCAGCCTTGCGGCCTGTTTGTGCTTCTGCGCTCACGGCTGTGGCTACCAGGTCTGTGGTTAGGGGCCTGTTGAGTGGTTCCCAGCTTAACCCGGCCAGCGATGAATTTGCAGTGCTTATGCGGTGTGAATTGTTCATGTCCTTTGTCTTATCTGCCTTGGATGACACAATATGTATATGTAGCAGAACTTTGCTGATGCACAGAGCGTTGCTGGTGGCTATTCGCCGATCGGTCTGGTTGCGCCAATGGGCGGCTGACATTGCAGCTAAGAAGTCACAGGGCTACCCTTCCTGGGTATGCGGCTGTTTGGAGATAAATTGGATTCAGTAGCGAAAGGAGGAAAGCTACCGCAACGCAAGAAGCAGCGTCGCTCCTTTCGGGGGGGGTAGGCTCCTTTAATCCTTCCTTTCGTGGGGCCCAGAACAGGCAGAGGAGCTGCCTACTCTACCTTCAGAGGGGACTTCATGACGTCCATAGACATCAAGGATGCTTACCTTCATGTACCGATCTTCCCAGCACACCAGAGATTTCTCAGGTTTGTGGTGGGAGATCGCATTCTCAGTTTGTGGCCCTCCCGTTCGGGCTGACTTAGGCACCAAGGGTGTTCACCAAGGTGCTGGCGGGTATAATGGCCCTTCTTAGAGCCCAGGGCATTCGCATTGTGCCGTATCTGGACGACCTCCTCATTACGGCATCCTCTCTGACAGGCGGAGCTAGACACCAGGACGGTGGTGTCAACGCTGGAGAGGTTCGGCTGGGTGATCAACCACCCCAAGTCTTCTCTCTCCCCGTCAAGGGAGATTGCATTTCTGGGCATGAATCTGGATACCATTCAGACCAGGATGTTCCTACCTCAGTCGAAGGTGCGGATGGTTCAAGATCTGATACGTCTTCTTCTGTCCAACCCTCGCCCGTCTATCCGGCTAGGGATGAGACTGATGGGGTTGATGGTGGCTTCCTTCGAGGCAGTCCCCTTTGCTCAGTTCCACATGAGGTCGCTCCAGCTCCATCTACTGTTGGCTTGGGACAGATGTCCGCTGTCATTGGATCAGTCATTTCTGATGTCTCCCCTGGTTCGGCAGTCTCTTCAGTGGTGGCTGGAACCAAGGAATCTTCTGAGGGGCAGGTCTTTTCTGACCCCTTGTTGGGAGACGGTCACCACGGATGCCATCCTGTCGGGCTGGGGGGGGGTTCTGGAAGGAACATCAGTTCCAGGGGCTGTGGGGTCCTTGGGAGGCCCACACCCCCATCACGCTGAACCGCAAGGTATTCCGGTCTCTTTGTCACAAGTGGGGGATTCCGGAGGTGGATCTCTTTGCCTCACGTCACAATCACAAGCTTCCGGCATTTGGGTCTCTGTCTCAGGATCCTCTGGCCCTGGCAGTGGATGCCTTGTCTCTTGCCTGGAGGGATCTGGGTTTTCTGTATCTGTTTCCCCCCTTCTTCGTGGCAGGCAAGGTGGTGCGCAGGCTGGCTCAAGAGGGTGCGCCAGCAATTCTGGTGGCCCCAAGGTGGCCAAGACAGGTTTGGTTCGCAGACGTCGTACGGCTGGCGGTAGATCAGTACAGGTTGCCCCTGTTTCCGGATCTGATCACTCAAGGTCAACTTTGTTACCCCAATTTACAAACGCTGGCTTTGACGGCGTGGCTGCTGAAACCTCCATCTTAAAGGAGGAAGGTTTGTCTGATGCTGTGATTCAGACACTTGTTAGAGCTAGGAAGAGATCTTCCTCTAACATCTACTACAGGACTTGGAGGTCCTATATTGACTGGTGTGAGGCTAGGGATTGCCTTGCAGGGTGTTTTCGATTCCTAGAATTTTGGATTTTCTTCAATACGGTCTGGACCTGGGGTTCCAGCTTAGTACCTTGAAAGGGCAGGTCTCTGTCCTGGCGGTCTTCTTTCAAAGGTCCTTTGCTCTGCATCCCTTGGTTAAGACTTTTTCCAGGGGATCACTCATGTGCGGCCCCCTAGAAAGCCTTTGTTGCCCGTTTGGGATTTGAATTTGGTTCTGTCGCCCTCCAGGGGCCTCCTTTTGAGCCGGTGCAGGATGTTGCACTTTCTATGCTTACACAAAAGATTGCCTTTTTGGTGGCCATTACATCTGTTCGTCGTGTCTCTGAGTTGGCGGCTCTGTCCATTCAGGCCCCTTACTTTGAGAGACACCAGGACAAGGTGGTCTTTCGCTTTAAGCCAGATTTCCTTCCTAAGGTGGTTTCTGCCTTCCATCTCAATCAGGATGTGGTTCTCCCTTCCTAGCAATGACAAGGAGAGGGTCCTGCACTCTTTGGATGTGGTTTGTTGTGTGAAGTACTATTTGGTGGCTACTTCTTCCTTTCGTAAGACGGACGCCTTGTTCGTGGTGCCCAGGAAAAGGTTTGGCGCCTGCCAAGTCTACCATTAGTAAATGGATATGTCAGGCCATTGTTGGGGCCTATACTGCCAAGGGGAGGGTCCCCCCTTTTCAGATCACTGCTCATTCTACTCGTGCTGTTGGGGCTTCTTGGGCTTTTCAGCACCAGGCTTTTGTTTTAACAAGTTTGTAAGGCTACTACTTGGTCTTCGGTTTACACTTTTTCCAATTTTTACAAGGTTGATGTGCGGGCCTCAGCGGATGCTGTTTTTGGCCGCAAAGTTCTGCAAGCTGCAGTGGTTTAATTTGTGCACTATTGCCTGTTGGGATCCCCACCCTTTTTTGGACACTGCTATTGGATGTCCCACGTGTAATTAATCTATCCGAAGCAGGGTGTGAGACATACTTGGAATAATACCATTTTGTGATTACTCACCTGTAAAATGGGTATTATAAGTGTGTCTCACACCCTGCTTTGTCCCACCCTGAGTTGTATCTTGGATCCTCTATATGGTAAAATTTTATTCTCATGGATTTTATTGGTGCTTCCTGGTCTCCTTACTGCTTTCTTATACTGGGGAGTGTGTGGGAGGTCCCAGGTGTTTATGGACTGGGAGGGGCTTCTTTTTCTAGTCATCTCTGCAGAAGTTCGCCCTCTACTGGACCATAACCCACGTGTAATTAATCAATCCGAAGCAGGGTGTGAGACATACTTATAATACCCATTTTACAGGTGAGTAATCACAAAATGGTATTTTTTCCATTATGTTTAGTCTTGTGTCAGCCGCCGCGCTGGCTTGTCTTTACTGTCTTTTTAAAATTGCCGCCGCACGCTGACTTGGTTCCGCGCTTGGCGGCGGCATTACCTCAGGCGCTGGTGCGCCATCATTGGCTGCTTGCACGTTCTCGGCTTTGCGCTCTTCGGGGGGGGGGGGGCGGGGCCCGTCTATGGTGCGCTCTGCGTCATCGCTGATACCGCCCCTCGGGGTATACCGACGCCATCTTTATCCTGCTTGGTTGGCCCATGTGCGACGGACCCCTACCTACCTCGGTCCGTAAGTGCCCTCGCGGGCGGCTTTATATCTTTCACTTTTGTTACTGTGTGCTTACAGGTCTTGTCTGCTTATGTCTTTCAGGCGGAGCGAACCCTTTTGGCTTCTCCCGGCCCTGTATTAGTATATAACTTGTAGGCTTTGTAAAAATAATACTCCCACTTCCCTAGCGGGTTATTGGGGCATCCGGGGTTGCTATATAGCGTTATTACCTATCGGAGTATAGCGCCGCTATAATCACCATATGGAGGCATCCCAGGACAATGTGACCGGGGTCCCGTGTGTAGCATGTAGGCAGCCTCATGCGGAGGCTGACAAGGCGCGGGTCTGTGTACCCTGTGCTGAGCAGGTGCTTGCATTGCAATCTTGCCTGCCAGTGGCTACACCTCGTTTCACTTCACCTACTCCCCCAAGCTTAAACCTCACTCCTGCTGAGTTGCATACTAGTGGGGATTCTCAGCCTGATGTGTCTTCTAGACTGGCTACTGTTGAGCAGTTGATTGCTAAGTCCTTAGCGCGTAAGGCCCCTGCTAAGAAGCGACACTTGACGCCTAATGTCACTGTTTTCCCTATGGGAACTGAGGAGTTTTGGAATCTTTGTGGCTATACCCCGTCTGATGAAGGGGAGCTCTTTTCTCATTCAGGCTCATCTGACGAGAGACCAAGGGGTCATGACGATTCTGGCTCTGACCCCTGGACCCCGATGAAACTGACAGATTATTGACCCAGATTTTTGAGGTTCTGTCCATCTCTCTCCCTTTTGCGGCTCCCAGGCAAAGAGGGGAGCTTTTCCATACAGCTAAATCACGTTTGGAATTTCCAGAGAAGGCACATTTCCATAACCTTGTGCTCAAGGAATGGGAGCGCCCCAGTAAACTTCCCGGGGGTTCCAAAGAGTTGGGAGGTGGTTAAATGTTGGTCATCCCCCCCCCCCCCCCCCCCCCTGAGGTGGATGCCCCGATACTAGGGCTATCTAACACCTCTGTCATGCATTCCCCTGACTCTACTACCCTGCGGGATGCTGAGGACCGGCGCATTGACCAGCTGGCGTCCCACGCCTTTGCATGTGCAGGGACCGTGCTGTGCCCGGTCTGTGCCATTACTGCTGTGGCCACTAGAACCCTTATCAGAAATATGCTTGATAGTGCCCCTGATGATTTGCCTTGTGAGGTGTTTAATGCACTCTCCAGTTGTGATGTTTTTGTAAATTTTGTCCTCTCAGCATTGGATGACACCATCAGAATGTGTGCCAGAACTTCTGCCCTTGTGGTGGCTATACGCCGCTCGGTTTGGCTGCGCCAGTGGGCTGCTGACAACACTGCCAAGAAGGCCCTCAATGGGTTTCCCTTTAAAGGTCTGCGCCTGTTTGGGGACCGCCTGGACCTTTTTGCTAAGGGAGGCAGGTTACCCCAGCGCAGGCGGCAATCTCGGCCCTTTCGGGGTCAGGGTTCCTTCTCCTCCCCCTACCGTGGTTCAAGACAGGGAAGGGGGGTTTCCTTTCCTGGGGCCCGGGGAGATTTCTGGTGTAGAGGCAGAGGACGTGGACGTCCTGGCTCCTCCTGGGGTCCCAAAGCAAAATCCTCTCCCAAGCCCCCTCAGGCATGATGGGGCGCCCTCACCCATCCGGGTGGGGGGACAGCTGCAGCACTTCGCTCACGTCTGGAGGCTTCATGTCTCATACCGGTGGATTCAGGAGGTAGTGTCCTCCGGTTACAAGTTGGAGTTTGCTGCCGATCCCCCTCCAAGATTCATCAGATCCCGGATTCCTCAGGACCCTGTGTCAGCTCAGGAGCTAGTGCAAGCAGTGCAAGGCCTCCTGGAGCTGGGGGTTATCTACCAGGTCCCCTTAAGAGAAAAAGGCAAGGGCTTTTATTCCAACCTATTCACAGTACCCAAAAAAGATGGTAGAGTCAGGCCCATCCTGGACTTGAAGATCCTGAACAAGTTTGTCAGGGGCAGGGGCTTTCGCATGGAGACTCTGCGCTCTGCCATCAGTTCCCTGCGCCAAGGGGATTTCATGACTTCTGTGCACATCAAAGATGCTTATCTTCATATTCCTGTGTTCCTAGGTCATCAAAGGTTCCTCAGGTTCGCTCTGATGGATCAACACTACCAGTTTGTGGCCTTGCCCTTCGGCCTCACTTCAGCTCCCAGGGTGTTCACCAAGGTGCTGGCTGGCGTGATGTCTCTGCTCAGATGTCACGTGCTTCCCTATCTGGACGACATCCTCATCACTTCCCAGTCTCTACATCAGGCAAAGTTGGATACTCAGCTGGTGGTGTCTACTCTGGAGTCATTTGGATGGGTGATCAACCACCCCAAGTCCTCACTGTCCCCTTCCTTGGTAATTCCATTCCTAGGAATGAATCTGGATACAATTCAGACAAGGATCTTCCTTCCTCAACAGAAGGTGGACAGTCTGATTGCACAGGCTCAGTCCCTCCTAGCTTGTCCCCATGCCTCTATCAGGCAGGGGATGCAGCTGGTGGGCCTGATGGTGGCATGCTTCGAAGCGGTCCCTTATGCTCAGTTCCACTTGAGGCCTCTGCAACTTCACCTATTGTCAGTATGGGACAAGGACCCAGCGTCTCTGGACAGGCTCTGTGTGCTCTCCCCCCGGGTCAGGAGGTCCCTCTCGTGGTGGATGGACTCAAGGAACCTGTTGGGGGGCAGATCCTTTCTTGCCCCTTCCTGGGAGACGGTCACCGTGGATGCCAGTCTGTCAGGTTGGGGGGTTTCTGGAAGTCCCTGCGGTTCCAGGGGAGGTGGGGCCTTCAGGAGGCCCACACACCTATCAATGTCTTGGAACTGCGGGCGATCAGGCTAGTTCTGGCTCACTTGACTCCTCACCTTCGGGGTCTGCCTGTTCAGGTGCGCTCGGACAGCCAGACAGCAGTCGCCTACATCATTCATCTGGGAGGGACCCGGAGCAAGGGGGCCCTCCAGGAAGTGTCTCTGATCCTGACTTGGGCGGAGGCCAATGGCCCCTGCATGTCAGCTGTGTACATCCCGGGGTTGGAAAATCACCTGGCGGACTCTCTGAGCAGGGGGACCTCTCGCCAGGGAGAATGGTCCCTATGCAGCAGGGTGTTTCAATCTCTGTGTCACCGTTGGGGCCAACCAGATGTGGATCTATTTGCGTCCCGCCACAATCACAAGCTCCCAGCCTTTGTCTCTGTCCCAGGATCCTCTGGCTTTGATCTCGGATGCGCTAGCAATGTCATGGAAGGACTTTCAGTTCCTGTATGTCTTCCCTCCAATCCCCCTGCTGGGCAGGGTTCTGCGCAAGATTGCTCTGGAAAGGGTGCCAGCAATTCTGGTGGCCCCCAGGTGGCCAAGAAGAGTGGGGTTCGCAGACGTGGTACAGCTGGCAGTAGATCAATGCGCTCTGCACTTGGTGCCAGATCTGCTCACTCAGGGCTCACTACGCCATCCCAATTTACAAACTCTGGCTTTGACAGCTTGGCTGCTGAAACCTCAATCTTGATGGAGAAGGGACTGTCCTCCTCGGTTGTGGATACTTTGATTAAAACTAGGAAGAAGTCTTCCTCTTCCATTTATTACAGGGTTTGGCGTGCCTACATTGACTGGTGTGAGTCTAGGTCTCTTCCCTGTTGTGTGTTCTCTATTCCCAGGATTCTGGAGTTCCTGCAGCATGGGTTGGAGATGGGGCTCCAACTCAGTACTCTGAAGGGTCAGGTTTCTGCCCTGGCTATTTTCTTCCAGAAGTCCTTTGCTCAGCACCCTCTGATCAGGACTTTTTTCCAGGGGGTCACTCATGTGCGCCCCCCACGTATGCCTATGGTGCCTATTTGGGATCTGAACTTGGTTCTGTCAGCCTTGCAGGGTGCTCCCTTTGAACCTGTGCAGGATGCTGCCTTGGCCATTCTTACGCTCAAGGTTGTATTTCTGGTGGCTATCACTTCTGTCAGGCGTGTGTCTGAGTTGGCGGCGCTTTCCATTCAGCCCCCCTACTATGAGAGACACCAGGACCAGGTGGTGTTTCGTTTCAAACCTGACTTTCTGCCTAAGGTGGTGTCTGCTTTTCATTTGAATCAGGATATTGTTCTTCCTTGTTTGTGCCCTAATCCTAGCAATGCTAGGGAGAGGGTTTTGCACTCTCTGGATGTGGTTAGGTGTCTGAAGTACTATCTGGTGGCTACTGCACCTTTCAGGAAAACTGATGCTCTTTTTGTGGTC
The DNA here is from genome assembly GCA_027917425.1 of Gastrophryne carolinensis. Taxonomy (NCBI): domain Eukaryota; kingdom Metazoa; phylum Chordata; class Amphibia; order Anura; family Microhylidae; genus Gastrophryne; species Gastrophryne carolinensis. The sequence goes on from CM051234.1 coordinate 364,584,406, forward strand.
CCTTCTGGTCTTAGGAAGGGTTTGGCTCCTGCCAAGTCTACTATCAGCAAGTGGATTCGTCAGGCTGTGATTCAGGCCTACTCTGCTAAGGGGAAGAATCCTCCCTTCCGCCTTACTGCTCATTCCACTCGTGCTATTGGTGCCTCTTGGGCTTTTCAGCACCAGGCTTCTGTTGATCACCTGTAGAATTGGTATTATGAGTATACAGTACGTCCTGCTCCAATCCACCCTTGGTTGAATTATCTTGGACCCCCTGTATGGTGATTGTTAGCCTTGTTATAGTTGATAGTTTGGATTGTTTAATTCTCCCGGCTTCTCATTAACTGCTTTTCAATGCTGGGGATTTGTGGGAGGTCCCCGGGTATTTGAGGGGCCGGGAGGAGCCTATTTTCGATGTCTCTGCAGTCCAGCGCCATCTGGCGGAGTATATCCCAAGTGTAAGTATTAGATTTGGAGCAGGACTTACTGTATACTCATAATACCAATTCTACAGGTGAGTAATCACAGAATTGTATTTTATTATTGACCCAAAATGTCCACTGGAGCCCTTCTTTCCATTTTCACTCCAGTGAAACTGATAGATTTAATCTGGTGCAATCATGCCCCTGCTACAAAGAGGATATTAAAGCACAGATAGAGACCTGCAAGAATGAAATGGCATGGGCATTACTGGATTCAACGTTACTCAAATTCATTTTTTTTTCAATTTTGTATTTTTGCAAATACTGCTTTCAATTGTCTCTAGGTGAATGTTTAAAGCTGCAGGTTTATCTGCTTTCATAGCTTTCATTAGGCTTAAAGTGGATCAAAACCCCATGTGGCTGGCTTCCTCATCCCCTGTAGCTTTGGGATGTCAGGCCAGGGATGTGGCCGGCCAACTTAGCTCGCCACTTAGCACCCCAGCCAATCTGCGATCTCTAAAGGTGTGGGGTGGGCGTGGCCATAGCGGTGGAAAACCCAGTCTTTTTTTTTTTTTTTTTTTTTTTTTTTAAACCAGGCCACCACCAAGCTGGCAGCATCGCCTGGGTGGAGGGGGGGCATGGCAGCTGCCGAACATCCAAAATGTGTACCTTAAAGTGGACCAACACCCATGGTTGATCTATAAGATTCCCGGGCCGATCAGCTCCCTCCCTGTGGGGCATCTGAAATCGGGATGCCCCGCTGTGTGAAACCCCCCCAGGACGCCCACATACCTTACCTTCTCGCCTTTCCAACGGCACATGCGTGGGCCGTGGCCGCCTCTCGCGCTTCCCTCTAGCAGGGCGTGCACCTTCTAAGAGGAAGCGCGCCGGCCATTCACAAACGGCCGGCGCGCTTCCTCTTAGAAGGAAGCGCGAGAGGCGGCCTCCAGCGCGCTCAGAGCCGCTGTGGTTGTCCGTCCATATAACAGCGACTCTGAGCGCTCTGATTGGACGAGCAATTACGTAGGAGTGGGGTGAGGTGAGTTTTTTGGGGCGTTCTGGGGGGTTTCACCCCAATCGGGTTGCCCCGCAGAAGTGGACCAAAACCCAGGATAGTGAAAATCCTGGGTGTTGGTCCACTTTAAGCAAAAACGGTAGCACTACTTTTGGTTTACATGAATCTCTTCCAGACCATGTCTTTTGGTTGGGGCGGGTAAAGCAGATCTTTGGTTACAATGCACTGTATTAACATTTTTTCACTTTCTACAAGCCATACTACTACCGGAATTATTTTAATCTGCATCTTAAGCATTGGAACAATAATGAATGCTGAGTAGTAAACTTAAACCGGACCAACATCCTTGGCACAGTTGGAAAAGGGCAGTGGCCATTTTCCTCTCCCAGCATCTCAGCCATGCTGCTTCCTGGATTCAACTGACATAACTGACAATGCACAGTAACAGGAAGCCCAGCAGCATCTAAATTGCCCTGGGGAGGGATGTATATGAGCACTGTTGTGTTGGTCTGGTTTAAGTCATTTTTTGACTGCTGGTTTGCTTTAACCTGATTAATTGTTGACCTGAATTCACTACTAACTGCAGGAGCATTAACATTATATCAAGGTGTAAATGCTTGTTTTTAATAATGGTTTTTAATAGAGATGGCAGGTATTTGATGCACCCAACATGTCTTTTGGCACACTAATGTTCTGTGAATTCTTTCTATGCGCAGAGTTGCCATTGTAGTAATATATTGCATGGGGCCAGGTGCTAATAACTAAAATGCAGAAAGGCAGCATATGCCAAGACTGAACGATCTGCTAAATGTGTCTTGCAGGTTGGACAATCTGCTCAATATGGCTTATGGAGGAATAAAGAGGTAAATTGCTGTTGCCTTATTATCCCCCACCTTTTGTGATTTTAATTGGCTTTTCTTTGTGTTTGCATGTTTGATTTGTTTCTGGTGGAAGTGACTGTGCACCCATCATACGTTCCATTCATATATTATCTGATTTGATTTTGAAAATACTTTTGACATGGTACAGGTCTAAGTAAGACAAATATTGAAATTAGAAAATTGCAGTGTTGCAGCAGTGTGTATGCATTGATTTGGTTCCATTTGGGTGTGTTTTTCTTTTAAAGGGCTTGTGGGGGAAATTGTTTGATATCCTCCAAAAGGGGTTACCCTATTATGATCTGCCTAAAGTTTGCAATCAAAATTGATTATTCTATGGGATGGGTTCCTGACTGATTCATATGTGGGCTCATACAATGCACATTCAAGATTAGAGGCGAGGTTTCCCTGGTATAGGTTTTGAGCTGTTACACATGACTGCATCACAATAGTTTCTGTCTATATCGTTAAAAATAGTTTTTATTATAAACATTAAAAACTTATTTCCATTTTCATACTATTCAAGTCACAATAATTAAACATATGAATATATCCAATAAATCATTTTTCACCATTATGGTTCAACCTATATTTTCTTTTTTTGTAGGGCAGACTTGTTTCACCCTCCACAGGCTTTTTCAATGCCCCTGTGTATGAAAGATGGATAAATATTATTTAGGAACAGTTCTTATGTATAAAAAAAAGTTTTATATACCAAAAACAATGTGCAAGTTACCTTCATTTTTTGAGACGTTCTAGTTACCAAAGGGAAAATGGTAGTACGTCTCACAATGATTAATATATCGCACGTTCTGATATTTGAACTATGTAAAAAAAATGTTATCGTTGTGCCTTGTCTTGTAATCAGATGTGCCTTGTCTTGTGGTCAGGGTATTCACATTAACCCTGCAGTTTCAAATGTATTTGTTATGTGTGGATGTGTGATGCAAGTATACAAACTTTATATACAACAATATATGTATTATTGATCATTAGGGTAGTACCTGAATGCACATGCTTGGAAAGTGCATGGGTTGCAGTCGCAGCGGCTTGATGATTATGCCCAGCGGGGAAGAGGGTGGCCTCGAGGGTGCCTCTATGGAGTTTTATTCCTAGAGTAATGTGAAATAAGTAGTTTGAGGCTATTTATCTATTGGTTGCCTGGCTCTGTGCAGAAATATATGCTAAGAGAGAGTGCCATACCTTTCCCTGTGTTGTTCAGGGGGTCCAGATCTCAAATTGCAGCCAGTAAGGGGCTGTGTCGTCCTCTTCCCTCTCCCGTGGCGTCCGCAGGGCAAAGCATAGGGCCGCCGCACCAGTGCGGCTTTTATAAGCACTCCAAGTTGCTTGGAGAGCCATGTGACGTCACTGCAGGCTCCTGCAGGAAGTGATGTCAAGCCGCACTGGTTGGAGACTAGGCTACCGTGTCCTTAGTAGACACCATTTTGTTGTAGTACAGGCGTCTTATTCAGATGCCATTTTGTGGAGGTACAGGCGTCTTGTTCACACGCCATTTTATCTAAGTACAGGCATCTTATTCAGACTCCATTTTATCAAAGTGCAGGTGTCTTTTTCAGGCACCATTTTGTCAGAGCTGTGGCCTTTTTCTTGGAGTCCTATGGAAAAACTCACAGTAACAGCAATGTCCATTTTGTGGAAGTCTGGACATTTGGTTCACATTGGTGTTTATATTGATTATGGACGTCCTTTTATCAGAGTTTTTTAAAAGGAATATCATTAAATTTATGTTCATAAGTAAAAATAGTGTATTTAATAACTATATTCATGGCCCAGTGTCTGACCTATATTTTCGGGATATTTATTAGCATCTGATATTTACATTGCTTAGATCTCCAAACTGCAGTGCACTTCCCTAATTCTGAATATTGTGTACTGCCTATATGCGCTGCTTATTATATGGCGCCTATATAGGCCGTCCATATTCTTAAGGTTATGTATGTACACCATTTTACTTTTAATATTACAGTTAGAGCAGCAAGATGACCATAAGTTCATTTCAATAGCGCTTTATATAAATAACGTTGCTTTTATAAAAATGAAACAAAACTTAATGTTTCGTTAAGACCGGGGAAATGGGATGCCCTTAGTTTGTAAATCCATCTTGTTTCCAGTTTGTGTCATTTTTTCCAAATTTCCCCTGCGTGGGGGTTCATGTATTCGGTCTATGCCCTCGACTCTGAGGACACTAGGATCCTTATTATGTTTTTCAGTAAAATGGCGACCAACCGGTGTTTTTATGTTGCCTGTCCTGATGCTATAGTGATCATATATTCTTTTCCTCGGGGCGATTTCTTTTCCCCACAGTTTCTGTCACATGGACATGTTAAAAGGTATATGACATTTTTCATTGCACAATTTATAAAGTGATGTATAGCAAATGTACCTATGTTTTTGAGGGAGACTTTGGTACCTGTTTGTATATATCTACACATGCTGCAACCATGGCATCGAAAGGTGCCTTTTATTTTGCAACACTCTATTTGCTGTTTTATGTGATGACTATGCCCAAGCCTATCCTTGATGTCCCTGGGTCTTCTAAAGACTATTTTGGGTTCATGAGGGAGAAAGGATTTCAAATTCGGGTCATTGAGGAGGATCAGCCAATGAGATTTTAGCATTTGTCTATAGGACTATAACTGGTCCATGTTGTGTATCTCTCTGTTTTGATTTATATAATTCTTGCCTGTTTTTAGACAGCGCCTTCCTATAGGCTGCTTTAAAAATGGAAGTTTCATAACCCCTCTCCTGTAGTCTACTACTTATCCTGTTGGCTTCTATCTTAAAGGTTTCAATTGTTGTGCAGTTGCGCCTGGCTCTTATGTATTCCCCATAGGGAAGGCTTCGTAATAGGTGCTTGGGGTGCGAACTTGAGGCCCTCAGGGTGGTATTGGCTGAGGTCGCCTTTTTATAAAGTTTTGTGGCGAGTCGTCCCTCTTTGTCTTTCATTATTTCAATATCTAAAAATGTTATTTTTTCTTGATTGTATTCACAAGTAAATTTTAGATTTACATTATTTTGGTTGAGGATCCTCACAAAATCCACCAGCTCCTTCTCTGGCCCCTCCCAGATGACCAAGATGTCATCTATGTACCTGTGCCACGCCTCAACGTGGCACAGGTACCGGGCCATATCATCGTCTGCCCACAGCTCCCTCTCCCACCATCCCAGATACAGGTTGGCAAACGATGGGGCACAGGTCGTCCCTATCACTGTCCCCTGTATCTGGTGGTACAGTTGGCCCTTAAATAGGAAGAGGTTATGTGTCAAGATGAAAAGGAGGAGCCGGAGTAGGAACAGGTTATGATTATGCTTGGAAATTTCTAATTCGTTAAGAAAACGTTCTACTGCCCGTATCCCCTTCTGATGGGGGATACTCGAATATAGGGCCTCTACGTCCAGAGTCACCAGGGTTGCATCAGGGGATACCCATAGTTCGTCCAAAATCCTCAAGATGTGCCCCGTGACTTTCACATAGCAGGGTAGTCTGGCAACTATGGGCTGCAGATGTAGATCAACATAGTGACTGGCCTTAGTTCACATTGACCACTTGTTAGTTCATGATTTGACAAATTAACTATGTCTTTTTGTGTATCTGTTTTTGTGTGATGGGACATGTTGTCCCTATCAACTTCCTCTATTTCGGTGGTAATAGGGACAGTTTTTTGGGAGGTTGAGTAGACTTCTCGGACTCTTCTTCTGGCTGCCTTCCTCCTATGGCTTCTGCATTTGTTATGTTGTTTCCTAAAAAAAAAACCCTCTCTATACTATTTGTTGCTTCACTGTCCCCTGCTAATGTATTTCTGTGTTCTATTTTGCGTTTGGTATATGCTCTCTTATCAGTTTTTGGTAGGGAAATCTCCCTCTGTGGTGGACCTTTCCAGGGTTTACCGACCCTGTTTCTATCCATAGGGGCTTTTAGCCTCCTTTGTGGATCCCAGTTTTCTATCCCATATGTCGGTTGTCTTTCTCTCGAAGAAGTGTCTGACGAACTCGAGAAGCGTCCCGGACGATCCCTCTCATATTCTTTTCTCGTATCTGGCCACATGTATGCATCCTTATTTCTATATGCCAATTTGTCCCTGTATAGTTTTCTTTTCTTTCTATTAGGTCCTGATTCATTTTCTCTATGGATTCTCGAATACTATGGTCCCTTTGTTTAAATTGGTCCAATGTGTCTATGGTGGTTTTGATTTGGGCATATATCAATTCTAATTGTTCTGTGTGATGAGTGATTAATAAATTAATGAGTTTTAGGGAACATTCCTGTAGAATACCTTCCCATTTTTGTTTGAAAGTATCATCTGGTACAGGTATCTGTGGGAAAAGTCTCAATCTCAGCCCTAGTGGGACTATCCCATTATCCAGGTATTCACGTAGATATTGGATGTCCCACCAGAGTTTCAATTTTTTCCACTTTCCAAGCATGTGCATTCAGGTACTACCCTAATGATCAATAACACATATATTGTTGTATATAAATTTTGTATACTTGCATCATACATCCACACATAACTAACAAATTTGATACTGTAGGGTTAATGTGAATACCCTGACCACAAGACACGGCACATCTGATTACAAGACAAGGCACACCGATAAAAAATTTTTTACATCGTTCAAATATCAGAACGTGTGATATATTAATCATTGTGAGACGTACTACCATTTTCCCTTTGGTAACTAGAACATCTCAAAAAATGAAGGTAACTTGCACAATGTTTTTGGTATAATTTTTTTTTTTTATATACATAAGAACTGTTCCTAAATAATAATTATCCATCTTTCATACACAGGGGCATTGAAAAAGCCCGTGGAGGGCGAAACATGTCTGCCCTACAAAAAAGAAAATATAGGTTGAACCATAATGGTGAAAGAAATGTTTTATTGGATATATTCATATGTTTAATTATTATCATGTGACTTGAAAAGTATGAAAATGGAAATAAGTTTTTAATGTTTATAATAAAAAGATTTTTAATGATATAGACAGAAACTATTGTGATGCGGTCATGTGTAACGGCTCAAAACCTATACCAGGGCAAACCTAGCCTCTGATCTTGAATGTGTTTTTCTTTTGCATGACCCGGACTTAAAAAAAACATGTTTTTAATATTGCTACACTTGTCCAATACGGTTTTCACTTTGGTGCCACCTGATGCTATGAGGGTTTCCTTTAACCCAAGTTCCCTGTATTCCGGATGACATGGTCATGTATTCCTTACTATAGGATAAGCCCATTTGTTAAGAACAGCTAAACTGAAGCAGGAATTCCAGGTTGGGTTCATCAAATGTTTTATATATTCTAGTGTACTATGTGAAGCTCTATATATTTAAAGTTGCCTTGAGTGTTTTTAATACTACATATAACAATTTCGGTTTGTACATTTGTAGATGCCAATTTTGTTTGCCATGTAAATTACTTTTATTGTAGAAACCTATTCATGAATATATATATATATATATATATATATATATATATATATATATATATATATATATCTCACCCATTCTTCAGTTCCCCCACCAATGAAACAGCGTTCTAACTCATTTTCTTTTTCTTTTCTTTTAGTAGATTTTCGCCAGTGACTATCGACGGTATGACTAGTTTGGCTGGAATAAATTTTCCCGGGCATGCTGGCACTGGGTGGTGCATATTTGTATACAACCTGGCCCCCGATGCAGACGAAAGTATCTTATGGCAGATGTTTGGTCCCTTTGGGGCAGTCACCAATGTTAAAGTCATCCGTGACTTCAACACAAACAAGTGCAAGGGCTTTGGATTTGTGACTATGACAAACTATGATGAGGCAGCGATGGCTATTGCCAGCCTTAACGGGTACCGTCTGGGTGACAGAGTTTTGCAGGTATCTTTTAAAACAAGCAAAACTCATAAAGCTTAAGAGTTCACCATTCTCCTGTTAACACACACGTCAAAGTCAAGTTAAAAAACATTACACTTTGATAATTGCTCTTGCAGACAATGTGTGTGTGGGATGGAGTAAGGTAAGTTAAAATTATGATTTAGAATGTGTATTTTGTTAGGTATTTGAATTTCTTTTATGTTGGATACTAGGCAACAGGGTTTTGACCTGTCTAATTGCATTCTAAAGCCTTCAATTCATGGGGCCTTTTAAGATGTGTCTGCTATGAAAAGAAAGCGATGATTTATTTTGTTGTACTTTGCTTTTTGTTGTAAGGTTTAATTTTTGTTTGTGTGTGCGTTCAGCGTATGGTTTACATTTTTATATTTTGGTTTTGATTTCTAAATTTTTTTTAGGAAGCAAACATAAATTTATGTTGTACGTATTTAGGTATAGAGGCATGTGTGGCCTCCGTTATTAAGCCTATTGTAAGATTACTGGAGACTTTTCATAAAGTAGTACCTAGCCAAAGAGATTAAAAAACCTCTTTGATGTAGGTTTAAAATGAGAAAAAGCATCTATTTTTATAAAAAACTAAAATGAAAAAAATTTGAACAACATTTTTACTGGTCCTCAAACAAACTATTTTGACTTGAATACTTTACAAAACCTACTTCATATAACAGCGTTGTGAGCTTTTAAAACTTACCAGGATATTTTGAGCAATGATTAATTTTGAAAGAAAGGGATATTAAAGCCCAGAATGAAAGTGACATAAAGATTACCTTTTTGTTTAATTGCTGGGGGTTTTTGTTACTGTATTTATAGTAAATCTAAGGGAATAGTTTGTTCATCTGCATTTTTCTGAAATTGCTCGCATCAATTTTTTGTTTTCAATCGAAAAGATAAATATAAATCTCTAAATGAGCTAACAAGCAGAATTAAATTACTGAAAGGTTAGGGTGGAGAGAAATCTGTTCTTCCTTAAGTATTCCCTTCAGAAGGAGCTCATGGTGTTTAGTGATGTACTTGTAGTCTTGTTGGAAAAGTTACGTTTGTTTTTCGCAGGCTATTAATATTTTGTGTAGAAAAAAAAGACGTACATTTGGTGGCACTGTCAACATGCAAAGTGGCACAATTTTGTCAATGAACGTACTTTGTTTAAACTGGCACCTGAGCTTTTTTTGTATTGTAAATATTATCTTTATTTGAAATAAGCTAAAGAATCACTTAGTCTTGATGGTGACAACAACTTTCCAAAAGCTTACTGGTAGTTGTGTTAACCATCTTAAACCTAAACTTTTTTCATTCTGCCGTTTCATATGGCTTGCTTTAAATTAATAACTTAAGTTGATAAAGCATTATGCTTGCTTGCTTTCTTACTGTTCATTGCAGTTAGTATTTAATTACATAATTTTATTGTGTACATTTTTTTTTTTAGTTTATGTAACTATATTGTGGTGGTCTATATATTTTGTTGTTACTAAGACTAATTTGTTTTACACAAGTTACACTGGTATTTTTTTTTACATCTTTTTGTGGTACAAAACCGTACAGTATTTTTTCTTTATGGTGTAAAAAGTAACACATTTTCTTTTACATTTAAAAATTGTTCTCAGATTTGAAACATTTAAGTAAAGCTGAAAGATCACTAAAGCGGGAAGCTTGCTACTTTTCACATTTGCTGCACTGCATTTTTTCACCTCACAAATTCAAATGCTTCCTTCCCTCCTTCTTTAAAAACAGCAAAGCAGTGTTTGCTATGCATTAACAGATATATATTTTAATTTCTTATAAGTTTGTATGTACATTTTGATAGTACAGTACATATACTGTGAAAGTGTAATAAAGCGTTAAGGCAAATTTTCATGCTTTTCCACTGCTAATTTGAATTGTTACAAAATCTGCTCACTGCAAAATGTAATAATTAAATAACGCTGCTTTTGGGGAAAGCCCTTTATATAAACATACATATATTTTTACAAAGTTTACAAAGAAAAATACTCTTATCCTACTAACCACTTGTAGTGGTACTATCAAAACAGCATGACAATTGTGCCTCACTTTGCAGTGATTTGTACTAGCACTTAATAAAATGAGGTTGATGTTTATTTGAACTTGTACTGTATGACTTGATTAAACACATTGGTTATAATATACTGTATATTCTGTTAAGTATTTAACAGGGAGTATGTGTTTTTTTATTTTGTGTTTATATCATTTGTATTTTTTCATGTATAGTACATCAATAAACAAAATGTTGAAGGGAAATTCCTGCTTTTGCCTTTTGTCTAATAAAGTCCAAAGTCTGTATTCATTGCACACCCACAAGATGTTTATACATCAGAATACAGTAATTTGTATATGTAGTTTTAATCTGTATTTTCTTTGGGAGAGGGGGTCTAGGTATACTATAAAATGAATGTATTCAAAGGTCTACACTATTCATATTTGAAATACAGGTACATGCATAAAAGGCACATGGGCTGTCTGTGTTCTTCCCCCCCCCCCCCCCCCCCCAAATATGTATATATTATTTAGAAAACCTTATTGCTGGTAAGTTTTCTTATGGACCTTTTAACCGCCAGCCTACCTTGAGATTTTGTTGCCAGACCATTTTGCGCTCCCCATGTTAAAATGTGATTTTTGAAGGGATTACCAGGGATTTCCCAGGAAAGTGATATATTTTTTTTTCAGCAGAGCCTGAGCTTTAACATGAAATGTCTTGTTTGTCATTTTCTAAGTGTATTCTCAATATTTTTGGGTGAAAATTGTGCAAAAAAAAAGTTTTCACAATTTGTAGTTTTTTTTTTTGTAATAAAAAATGTGTCAATAAAATCTTATTGCGTGTGAAACCTCAATGTTTCCCAGTTACAGCGGTACCACATATGTATAGGTAGACACCCTTTCCTACCCAGGAGACTCCCCCAAACTGAAACAACGCTTTAGGAGATTTTCTGATAAAATTCAACTATGCTATACGCTATGCGCACCTTGCAGTTATTCTAAGAATGTCACACACCCCGCTTCAGATAGTCATTACACTTGGGTTATACTGTCCTGTAGAGGGCAATCTTGCAGAGATGTAAAGAAAAAAAGTGAGCCCCTCCCTGTCCATAAATACCTGGGACCTCCCACTCATTCCCGTCTTTCATCTCTGCAGAGGCGAGCAAGTCAGAAGATGTCTCCTCCTTGCAGGTAGCCGGGGTAACTCTGGGCCCTCTATTTGATCTATTTCTGCCCGGATCCCCTTATTTGATTTTACCTTGCCTCCCAGCCTAGGCTGCTGGTCCGGGCAAGGGTAGATGGCACCCTATGGTGCTTAGGAGCTATGCTCCACCGCGAGACCCCATACCAAGGGGTAGGCGGTTCGCCGGTTGGTGATCCTGGTGTGGGATGCCCTGTCCCTTGACTTCCCACCTCCAGTGTGGATTCCCCCTCTCCCGGATTTCCTTTCTCCTTTGGGGGGGGGGGGTTCTCCCTTGTGAGTAAAAATGTTAGTTTTATTGGATGTCAGTGTGTGTGGGTGCATATTCACTGTATGTGTTTTTCACTGTTGTTTTGTTGCATTACCGGCGCCGGTTGTACCGCGCCGCCGACCATTGCAAGCTGCTGGTCGGTGGGGGAGCTTCTTCCCCTCAGGTGCGGTGGTTGAAGGAGGCGGGGCCGGGCGCTCGGCGCGATCGCCCGCGGCCCGCCCCCGTGCTGCTGGCACTCTGGCTGAGCACGGCCATTGCGAGCTGCTGGTCGGTGGGGGAGCTTCTTCCCCTCAGGTGCAGTGGTTGAAGGGGGCGGGCCGGGCGCTCGCCCGCCCCCGTGCTGCTGGTGCTGTGGCTGAGCCCGGCCATTGCGAGCTGCTGGTCGGTGGGGGAGCTTCTTCCCCTCAGGTGCGGTGGTTGAATGGGCCGGGCGCTCGGCGCTATCGCCCGCGGCCCGCCCCCGTTCTGCTGGCACCGTGGCTGAGCACGGCCATTGCGAGCTGCTGGTCAGTGGGGGAGCTTCTTCCCCCTCAGGTGCGGTGGTTGAAGGGGGCGGGCCGGGTGCTCGGTGCGATCGCCCGCGGCCCGCCCCCGTGCTGCTGTGGCTGAGCCCGGCCATTGCAAGCTGCTGGTTGGTGGGGGAGCTTCTTCCCCTCAGGTGCGGTGGTTGAAGGGGGGGGGGGGGGCGGGCGCGATGGCCCGCCCCCGTGCTGCTGGCACCGTGGCTGAGCACGGCCATTGCGAGCTGCTGGTCAGTGGGGGAGCTTCTTCCCCTCAGGTGCAGTGGTTGAAGGGGGCGGGCCGGGGTGCTCGGTGCGATCGCCCGCGGCCCGCCCCCGTGCTGCTGTGGCTGAGCCCGGCCATTGCAAGCTGCTGGTCGGTGGGGGAGCTTCTTCCCCTCAGGTGCGGTGGTTGAAGGGGCCGGCCGGACGCTCGGCGCGATCGCCCGCGGCCCGCCCCCGGCCCGCCCCCGTGCTGCTGGCGCCGTGACTGAGCCCGGCCACTGGCTGGGAGCCGCGCTGTGTGCAGGGGGGAGGGGCAGGGCGCGGTGCACGAACCACGCCGGTCCGCCCTCCTTCTGCTTCTCTCCTCTCACGTGTCGTGTTGGAGGACGCCTTTGTCGCCTTGTTAGTGGCCCTTGGGGGCCTCATTACTTGTTGCAGTTTTATTTCATGTGTACTGCTTTTCTCTGATTGATGTGTATATGTGTGTATATATATATATATATTTGTGTGTTGCTGCATTATTTTGGTGGGCATGTTGCTTGTGTGCTGAATGGCTCTATCCCTGTGTCTTTCAGGTGGCCCTACATTGCTTATTAAGGGGGTACTCCCGGTCCTAGGGTCCCCGGGTTAAATTGGGTTCATATGCAAATCCTCCCACTTGGGACATAAAAGGGGCATCCCGGGTAGCTTTTATTGCGTAATTCCCTTAGTCATTGCGACTACCTATAAAATCACCGTATGGAGGCTTCCCCGGATTCCGGGCTTGGGCTCCTCTTGGGGCAATCCCGGAAGTGTATGGGGTGTGGGGTATCACTTACTAGGGATGATGTAATCCTTTGCATACCAGGTGCGCAGCAAACTATTACGCGGCAGTCCGGACCCCAGGCGTCTGGTTGAGTGCCGCCGGTCTCTTCACCTACCCCTCCCCGCCTGTTCCATACCCCATGTGATGTCATGAGTGGGGAGTCGCTATCTGAGGTCTGTGCCAGATTGTCCAACCTGGAAAAATTATTTTTCCAGCGCTGTGGCCAGAAAGGTCCCGGCTAAGAGAAAGCACTTGTCCCCAGACAGCATGGTCTGATTACCCCCCGCTAGAGGAAGGGGAACCTTTTTGAGAGTCGGATGGTTCTGACGATCAGCAGTTTCTGGGCGCTGATGCCGAGCGGGGTCAGGGGGATTCTGTGGATACCCCTAGGGTCCTGGCTCATATGTTTGAGGTTCTGGCAATCTCTCCTCCTGAAGTGACTCTTCTGCAGAAGGGGGAGTTCTCTGAGGAGGCTAAGCCGCGCTTAGAATTTCCTAACCAAAGGCATTTCGACGGCATTATTCTTAAGGAATGGGAGAGGCCTACTCGGCTTCCGGGCGTCCTTACTGGTTGGGATAAGAAATATCCCTTTCCGGTGGACGCAGTGAGGCGCTGGTCGTCCCCTCCCGAGGTGGACGCCCCTGTTTTGGGGTTGTCTAGCACCTCTGTCTTGCATTCTCCTGACTGTTCTACTTTTAAGGACGGTGAGGACAAACGCATTGACCAGATGGCTTGTCTCGGTTTTGCCAGTGTCTGGTTGGCCTTGCGGCCTGTTTGTGCTTCAGCGCTTCTAATCGTGGCTTCTAGGTCGGTTGTCAGGGACCTGTTGTCTACCTCCAGGCTTGACCCATCTAGTGATGTGTTCACCGCGCTTAAGCGGTGTGAATTGTTTTTGTCATTTGTGCTAGCCGCCCTGGATGACACTATTGTGCTGTGTAGTAGAACTTCGGCCTTGCTGGTGGCTATTTGGCGGTCAGTTTGGTTGCACCAGTGGGCAGCTGATTTTGTGTCCAAATAGTCTCTTACGGCTCTTCCCTTCTGGGCTTGCGGCTCTTTGGAGAAAAATTGGTTTCAGTCGCAAAAGGAGGTAGGTTACCTCAGCGGAAAAAGCAACGTCGTCCCTTTCGGGGGGTAGCTTCATTTACCCCTTCCTTTCGTGGGGCCAGAGCTGGACGGGGATCGGCTGTCTTCCCCTCCAGAGGCGATTCCTGGAACAGGGGAAGAGGACGTGCCCGTCCAGGTCACAGCTGGGGCGCCAAGCTCAAAGCCGCTGCTAAGCCGGCTCAGCAATGAGGGGCCGCCTTCAGCCTCGCAGGTGGGGGGACGGCTGCGACACTTCTCCCAGGTCTGGGACCAGGAGGTCTCGGACAAATGGATTCGGGAAGTGGTACCCTCCGGTTACAAACTGGAGTTCGAGATCCGGCCTCCTCCCAGATTCTTCAGGTCTCGCGTGCCCTTGGATCCTCTGGCCGCGCAGGGGCTCAGGGCGGCAGTAAAAGATCTCCTTGGATTTGAAGTTTCTCAACAGGTTTATCCGTCCCAGGAAGTTCCGCATGGAAACTCTCCGCTCTGCCATAGATTCTCTTCGGCAGGAGGACTTCATGACGTCCATTGACATAAAGGATGCTTATCTGCATGTTCCGATCTTCCCGGCGCATCAGAGATTTCTCGGGTTCGTGGTGGAAGATCGGCATTTTCAGCTTGTGAGGTGCTAGCGGGGGTGATGGCCCTCCTCAGAGCCCAGGGAATCCGCATCGTGCCTTGTCTGGACGTTCTTCTTTTATGGCATCCTCTCTCGGCCAGGCGGCGCTAGATACCAGGACTGTGGTAGCCACCCTGGAGAGATTCGGCTGGGTGACCAACTATCCCAAGCCCTGCCTCTCTCCGTCCAGGGTGGTGGCGTTCCTGGGAATGTGGAGGGTGTTCTTTCCCCGGCCCAAGGTTCTTTTGATTCAGGAATTGACTCAGCTTCTCCTATCCATCCCTCGCTCGTCCATTCGGCTGGGGATGCGATTGGTGGGATTGATGGTGGCTTCGTTCGAGGCGGTTCCATTTGCCCAGTTTCACTCAAGGACGCTCCAGCTTCATCTCTTGGCCGCCTGGGTCGGGTCCCCGCTGTCATTGGATCAGTCTTTTCTGATGTCCCCCCCCCGGGTTCGGCATTTCCTTCGGTGGTGGCTGGAACCGAGCAATCTGATGAGGGGCAGATCCTTCTGACCCCTCGTTGGGAGACGATCACCAAGGATGCCAGCCTGTCAGGTTGGGGGGGATTTTGGTAGGATCTGAACCGGAGGAATCTGGGGTTTCTGTACCTGTTCCCCCCGTTTCCCATGGTGGGCAAAGTGGTGCGCAAGCTGGCCCTAGGGGGGCGCGTCAGCAATCCTGGTGGCTCCAAGATGGCCAAGACAGGTTTGGTTCGCAGACGTGGTAAGGTTGGCAGCGGATCATTTAGATATGCCGGATCTGCTCACTCGGGGTCCACTGTGCTACCCCAATTTACCAACACTGGCTTTGACGGCGTGGCTGCTGAATCCTCCATCCTGATGGAGGAAGGTCTTTCAGAATCTGGTTAGGGCTAGAAAGAAGTCTTCCTCTACCATCTACTATAGGATTTGGAGGTCTTAAATTGATTGGTGTGAGGTCAGGGCCTTGCCTTGCAGGGCGTTTTCTATCCCTAGGGTCTTGGAATTTCTGCAACATGGTCTGGACCTAGGTTTGCAGCTTAGTACGCTGAAAGGGCATGTTTCTGCCCTGGCGGTTTTCTTTCAAAAGTCTTTTGCTCTTCATCCTCGGGTTAAGACCTTTTTCCAGGGGGTTACGCATGTGCGACCTCCTAGGAAGCCGTTGCTCCGAGTTTAGGATTTGAACTTGGTTCTTTCGGCCTTGCAAGGTCCTCCTTTTGAACCTTTGCGCTTTCTGCACTTACTCAGAAGGTTGTTTTTCTGGTTGCCATCACTTCTGTTCGGCCTGTTTCGGAGTTGGCAGCCTTGTCCATTAAGGCTCCTTACCTTGAGAGGCATCAGGTCAAGGTTGCTTTCTGCTTCAAGCCAGATTTCCTTCCTAAGGTGGTCTCGGCTTTTCATCTTTATCAGGATATTGTTCTTCCCTCCTTGTGTCCTAAGCCTAGCAATGACAAGGAGAGGGTTTTGCATTCTTTGGATGTGGTTCGCGCTGTGAAGAACTATTTGGTGGCTTCTTCCCCTTTTTCGTAGGACTGACGCTCTTTTTGTGGTGCCCTCTGGGCCTAGGAAAGGTTTGGCTCCCGCCAAGTCTTCCATTAGTAAATGGATTCGCCAGGCCATTGTTGGGGCCTATTCTGCTAAGGGGAAGATTCCCCCTTTTCGTGTTACTGCTCATTCTACTCTTGCTGTTGGGGCGTCCTGGGCTTTCCAGCACCAGGCCTCTGTTGAGCAGGTTTTAAGTTTTACAAGGTTGATGTGCGGGCCTCAGCAGATGCTGTTTTTGGCCGCAAAGTTCTGCAAGCTGCAGTGGTTTGTTTGTGCATTGTTGCCTTGTTTTGGGTCCCCGCCCTTTATGGACACTGCTATTGGATGTCCCAAGTGTAATGACTATCTGAAGCGGGGTGTGTGACATACTTAGAATAATACTATTTTGTGAATACTCACCTGTAAAATGGGTATTATAAGTATGTCACACACCCCGCTTCACCCCACCCTTTGGTATTCTGGATCCTTTCTATGGTGAACCTTTTTTATTGTTACTGGTTATATTTGGCTCTTCCTGGTCCCTTTACTGCTGTCTTAATACTGGGGAATGAGTGGGAGGTCCCAGGTATTTATGGACAGGGAGGGGCTCACTTTTTTTCTTTACATGTCTGCAAGATCGCCCTCTACAGGACAGTATAACCCAAGTGTAATGACTATCTGAAGCGGGGTGTGTGACATACTTATAATACCCATTTTACAGGTGAGTATTCACAAAATGGTATTTTTCCAGAAAAACAACCCTTTACATTTGAAATACCCCTGACAAACTATATATTCCCTAGAAGTATAGACCTCAGGCTTTCTAGGCGTACCAAGTTTGTTGACATGGGTGCAATTTTCTGGAAGTAATCCCTCCAATGTATTCTTTGGTTGCACAGGGTTTCCCTAAAAATGAATAAATAAGCAGAATCAAAACCACATTTTCCTAAAAAAAAAAACTATATGCAAACAAGAAAATAACTGAAAATCTGAAAAAGCAACTTCCCTCAAACAGAACAATACCCAACATGCATAGGTACTGTCAAGGAAAGAGTTGCCAAACACACCAAAGTAAAGCATGCGCATAACGGTAATTTTACTTCAAAATTTCAGCTCTGCAGACAAAGTGCGCACCTTGTGCTTTTTCTACACTAAAACAACCCTTTACATTTGGAATATCCCCAATAAACCATATATTTCCTGAAAGTACACATGTTAAGCTTTCTAAGTGTACACAGCTTTTGTAGTGGGCTCATCTTTCTGGAAGTAATATCTCGAATTCTTAGGTTGCACAGGGTTTCACAAAAAAATGTATAAAAAAGCAGAATAAAAACACCTTTTCCTAAAATCAATATGCAAATAAGAAAAAGCAAGCTAAATCTGAAAGCGCAAGGTCCCCCGAGCAGAACAATACCCAACATGCATAGGTACCTGTAACTTTTTAACTGCCAGCCTACTTGAGATTTTGTCACCCTCTGGTGACAGGATATTTTTCACCATTTTGCGTGATGTTTAACTGTGATTTTTGCAGGAATTTCCAAGAAAATGGCATATTTTCTTTTTGTGGCAGAGTTTAGGCTTTAACATGAAATGTCTTCATATTTTTCTACTTTTTTTTTATATATTTTTAAGTAAATAAGGAAATATATATATATTTTTTAAATTATCACCTTTATTTTAACAAAAATATTTATTTTATTAAAGAAAACCATATTGCATGTGAAAGCCCCATTTCTCCCGATTACAATGATACCACATATGTATCGGTAGCCCCCCCTTTCCTGTCCAGGTGATCCCCTAAACTGAAAAGAGTACTTTATAACATTTACAAATAAAATACACTACTATCCACATAATAAAGGGGGGGGGGGGGCACCATTTCTTGGGGGAATTTAAGTGTTTTTGGGGAGGCAGGTAATAGGGGGTCTCGGAGTTAATGGCAAGTCACCCACTAGCCACAGGTGACTTACCAGACCCAGAGCCTTGTGAACTGGTATAGGGGTCTCATAGATACCTTACCAGTTCACAAAGGGTTAAAAGTAAATAAAAACACACAAACACTTTAAAAATAACTTTATTAAAAAAAAAAAAATAACTTTTCTCAGACGTCGTGGAAAGATGTCCGGCTCTTAGCGGCACAGCACGGTTCTCAGTCCCCCGCCGTGGAAAGATTTTCGGCTTAGTGAAGTGTTGAGCACCGCCGACTACTTCCGGTTCTTCTCAGTGGCACAAGCGCAGTTCTCAGTCTGCTGCCGCGGAAAGATTTTCGGCTTAGCGAAGTGCCGTGCACCGCCGACACCTCCGGTTATTCTTAGGGGGCTCAGCGCTCTTTTCTCGGCTGACGCAGTGGAAAGATTTTCGGCTTAGTGAAGTGCCGAGCAGCGCCAGGGCGTTGGGGTTGCTGGTCGGCAGGGCGCTGCTCCGAGCCGCCGCACGACCACCTAAACCATTAGGTAGGGCCCCCCCCCCCCCCAGAGGTCTCGGACTAGTCACTTGTGGCTGTTAAACTGTTACATACTTGGTCTCAGATCCCCATAGACGTAGACTAGTATTATATTCTAAGTATGTCACACACCCCGCTTCAAGACATTCATTACACTTGGGTATACTGACCTGTAGATGGCGATCTTGCAGAGATAACAAAAAAGGGTCAGACCCTCCCAGCCCATAAATACCTGGGACCTCCCACGCATTCCCCAGTTTTCCATCTCTGCAGAGGCCAGCAAGTCAGAAGATGTCTCCTCCTTGCAGGTAGCCGGGATGACTCCGGGCCTTCTATTCTATTTCTGCCCGGATCCCCTTATTTAAAGTGCTTGCCTCTCAGCCTAGGCTGCTGGTCCGGGCAAAGGTAGTTGGCACCCCTGGTGCTTAGGAGCCGTGAGACCCCATAACAAGGGGTAGGCGGCTATCCGGGTTGGTGATCCCGGTTTGGGATGCCCCGTCCCTTGGCCCTACCCTGGCATGGATTCCCCCTCTCCCGGATACCCATAGAGGGGGGGGGGGCGGGTCCCTTATGGATTCATCCCATTATGGTGTATATGTGTGTTGGTGCTTTAACTGTATGTGTGTGTTTTAAACGTTAGGCTGGCGCCGGCGGTTCTGCAGCGCCGGCCTCCGGCGTGCGCTATGGCAGCTGTATGTGCCCATGAGGGCTTCTTCTCCTCAGGGTGGCCCGCCCCCGTGCTGTGTGCGCCGCTTTCAGGTCCCGGCTTCTGGCCGGGAGAGACGCGGGCCGGGCGCGACGCGTGAACCGCGCCGGCCCACCCTCCCTCCTCCTTCTGCACATGCGCGTCTTTCACTCCCCTCCTGCCCGGCGTGCGGTGTTTGGGTGAAGGTCGGGTGAGTGGCCTGTTGGCTTAAAATCCTCCCACTCGGGACTTAAAGGGGCATCCCGGGTTGCATTATTGCGTAATTCCCTCGGAGCATTGTACACATACATATATATATATATATATATTAAAAAATCACCATATGGAGGCTTCCCCGGATACTGGGCTTGTGCCCCCCTTGGGGCAATCCAGGCTGTGTTTGGGGTGTGGGGTATCCCTTTTGGGGGATGATGTATTTCTATGTGTACCCTGTGCGCAGCGGTCTATTATGCGGCAGACCGGATCCCAGGCGTCCGGTTCTGCTCCGCCAGTCTCCTCTCCGTCTTCCCCTCGCTTGACACGTACCTCGTGTGATGTGGTCATTGGCGGGGAGTCGCAATCTGAGGTGTGTGCCAGATTGGCCAATCTTGAGAAATTGTTTTCCAGTGCCGTTGCTAAAAAGGTCACGGCAAAGAGAAAACATTTGTATACGGCTGCGCAGGCCTTTGATAGGGAGGATTTTGACTCCCTGGATTGGTCTGATTGTTCCCCGCGAGAGGAAGGGGAGTTGTATGAGGAGTCTGATGACTCTGATGATCAGCAGTTTGTGGGCACTGATACCGAGCAGGGCCAGGGGGGATTCCGCTAGGGTCCTGGCTCATGTGTTTGAGGTCCTGGCTATTTGTCCCCCCCCCCCCCCCCCCCCCCCCAAGGCGGCTCCTCCACTGAAGCGGGAGTTCTTTGAAGTGACTAAGCCGCGCTTGGAATTTCCTTATCAAAAGCACTTTGATGGTATCATTCTCAAGGAATGAGAGAGGCCGACTCGGCTTCCGGGTGTCCCACCGGGTTGGGACAAGAAATATCCCTTTCTGGCGGACGCGGTGAAGCACTGGTCGTCTTCCTCCCCCCGAGGTGGATGCTCTTGTTTTGGGGTTGTCCAGCTCCTCAGTCCTCCATTCTCCGGAGTGCACTACTCTCAAGGATGGTGAGGATAAACGCATTGACCAAATGGCCTGTCATGGTTTTGCCAGTGTTGGATTGGCCTTGCGGCCGGTTTGTGCTTCTGTGCTTGTATTGGTAGCTGCCAGGTCGGTTATTAGAGGATTGTTGACCTCTTCCGGGCTTGATCCGGCTAGTGGGGAGTTTGCCGACCTTAAGCGCTGTGAGTTGTTTTTGTCCTTTGTGCTGTCCGCACTGGACGACACTTTGGTGATGTGTAGCAGAGCTGCGGCCCTGCTTGTGGCTATCCGCCGGTCGGGTTGGTTACGCCAGTGGGCGGCTGATTTTGTGTCCAAAAAGTCGCTCACAGCCCTTCCCTTTGTGGGGTTGCGGCTCTTTGGAGAAAAATTGGATTCGGTGGCAAAGGGGGGTAAGGGCGTAAGAAGCAGCGTTGCCCCTTTCGGGGGGCGTCTTCCTTCTCTCAGTCCTTTCGTGGGGCTAGAGTCTGCAGGGGTTCGGCTTTCCCCTCATCCAGAAGTGATTCCTGGACCAGGGGCAGGGGTCGGGCCTGTCCAGGACACAGTTGGGGCTCCAAGCCTAGAGCCGCTGCCAAGCCGGCTCAGCAATGAGGGGGCGCCCTCACCCTTGCGGATGGGGGGACGGCTGCTACTCTTCTCCCAGGTTTGGGTCCAAGAGGTCTCGGACAGGTGGATTCAGGAAGTGGTGTCTTCCGGTTACAAGCTGGAGTTCGAGTTCCGGCCCCCTCCCAGATTCTTCAGTTCTCGGGTGCCGTCAGATCCTCTGGCCACCCAGGGGCTTCGGGCGGCAGTAGCAAGTCTTTTGGAAATGGCTGTCATCTGTCCGGTGCCCCACTCAGACCGGGGCCTGGGCTTCTATTCCAATCTGTTCACGGTGCCCAAGAAGGACGCATCCGTTCGTCCCATTCTGGATCTGAAGTTGCTCAACAGGTTCATTCGTCCCCGGAAGTTCCGTATGGAAACTCTGCGCTCAGCCATCCACTCACTTCGTCAGGGGGACTTCATGACGTCCATAGACATCAAGGATGCTTACCTGCATATTCCAATATTTCAGGCACACCAGAGATTCCTCAGGTTTGTCGTGGACAATCGACATTTTCAGTTTGTGGCTCTTCCGTTTGGCCTTACCTCGGCTCCAAGGGTTTTCACCAAGGTGTTGGCAGGAGTGATGGCCATCCTCCGAGCCAGGGGTATCCGCATCGTGCCCTATCTGGACGATCTTCTCATCACGGCATCTTCCCTCAGTCAGGCGCAGCTGGATACCAGGAATGTGGTGTCCGCTCTGGAGAGTTTTGGTTGGGTGATCAACTATCCCAAGTCCTGCCTCACTCCCTCCAGGGTGGTGGAGTTCCTGGGAATGTCGCTGGATACTTCTCAGGCCAGGGTGTTTCTCCCCCGAGCCAAGGTTCTTCTGATTCAGGAATTGACTCGTCTTCTATCCATTCCCCGTCCGTCCATCCTACTAGGGATGCGACTCGTGGGATTGATGGTGGCGTCGTTCGAGGCGGTTCCCTTTGCCCAGTTTCACACAAGGATGCTCCATCTCTTGGCGGCCTGGGACGGGTCCTCGCTGTCATTGGATCAGTCCTTTCTGATGTCCCCCCAGGTGCGGCGTTCCCTTCGGTGGTAGCTGAAACCAAGCAATCTGACGAGGGGCAGGTCCTTTCTGACCCCTCGTTGGAAGACGGTCACCACGGATGCCAGCCTGTCAGGTTGGGGGGGATTTTGGAAGGATCTTCCGTTTCAGGGACTGTGTGGGCCTCTGGAGGCTCACGATCCCATCAATGTTCTGGAGTTGAGAGCCATCAGGCTGGTTCTGGCTCACTTGACTCATCAGTTGCGGGGCATACCGGTCCAAGTTCGGTCGGACAATCGGACGGCGGTCGCCTACATCAATCACCAGGGAGGGACTCGCAGCAGGCGTGCCCTCAGGGAAGTGTCCTTGATCCTTGCCTGGGCAGAGAGCAATGTCCCATGCATCTCGACGGTGTACATTCCGGGAGTGGAGAACACGGAGGCGGACTCCCTGAGCAGGGGGTCATCTCGCCGGGGGAAATGGTCGCTCTGCCCCAAGATGTTTCGGTCGCTTTGCCACCCGTGGGGGTCTCCGGAGGTGGACCTCTTTGCCTCTCGTCACAATCACAAGCTTCCGGCATTTGTGTCTCTTTCGCAGGATCCACTGGCTCTGGCAGTGGATGCCATGTCTCTGAACTGGAGGGATCTGGGATTTCTGTACCTGTTCCCTCCGTTTCCCATGGTGGGCAGAGTGGTGCGCAAGCTGGCCCTAGAGGACGCATCAGCAACCCTGGTGGCTCCAAAGTGGCCAAGACAGGTTTGGTTCGCAGACGTGGTAAGGTTGGCGGAGTTAGACCTGCCCCTTCTGCCGAATCTGCTCACTCAGGGGCCACTGCTCTACCCCAATTTACCAATGCTGGCTTTGACTGCGTGGTTGCTGAAACCTCCATCTTGAGGGAGGAAGGTCTTTCTGATGCTGTCATTCAGACTCTGGTTAGGGCTAGGAAGCAGTCTTCCTCTGCCATCTATTATAGGACTTGGAGGTCTTATATTGATTGGTATGAGGTCAGGGCCTTGCCTTGCAGGGCGTTTTCTATCCCTAGGGTTTTGGAATTTCTGCAACATGGTCTGGACCAAGGTTTGCAGCTTAGTACGCTGAAGGGGGAGGTTTCTGCCCTGGCAGCTTTCTTTCAAAAGTCTTTTGCTCTTCATCCTCTGGTTAAGACCTTTTTCCAGGGGGTTACGCATGTGCGGCCTAGGAAGCCTTTGCTCCCGGTTTGGGATTTGAATTTGGCTTTGTCTGCCTTGCAGGGTCCTCCTTTTGAACCTTTGCAGGATATTGTACTTTCTACGCTTACTCAGAAGGTTGTTTTTCTGGTTGCCATCACTTCCGTTCAACGTGTTTCGGAGTTGGCAGCCTTGTCTATTAAGGCTCCTTACTTTGAGAGGCATCAGGACAAGGTTGTTTTCCGCTTCAGACCAGATTTCCTTCCTAAGGTGGTCTCTGCTTTTCATTTGAATCAGGATATTGTTCTTCCCTCCTTGTGTCCTAAGCCCAGCAATGACAAGGAGAGGGTTTTGCATTCTTTGGATGTGGTTCGCTGTGTGACGTACTATTTGGTGGCTACTTCTCCTTTTCGTAGGACTGACGCCCTTTTTGTGGTGCCCTCTGGGCCTAGGAAGGGTTTGGCTCCTGCCAAGTCTTCCATTAGTAAATGGATTCGCCAGGCCATTGTTGGGGCCTATTCTGCTAAGGGGAAGATTCTCCCTTTTCGTGTTACTGCTCATTCTACTCGTGCTGTTGGGGCATCCTGGGCCTTCCAGCACCAGGCTTCTGTTGAGCAGGTTTGTAAGGCTGCTGCTTGGTCTTCGTTTCACACTTTTTCCAAGTTTTACAAGGTTGATGTTCGGGCCTCAGCGGATGCTGTTTTTGGCCGCAAAGTTCTGCAAGCTGCAGTGGTTTAAGTTTGTGCCTTGTTTTTTGGATCCCCACCCTTTATGGACACTGCTATTGGATGTCCCAAGTGTAATGAATGTCTTGAAGCGGGGTGTGTGACATACTTAGAATAATACCATTTTGTGAATACTCACCTGTAAAATGGGTATTATAAGTATGTCACACACCCCGCTTCACCCTGCCCTTTTGTATTCTGGATCCTTTATATGGTGAACCTTTGTTAGTTTTTATTGGCTTTCCTGGTCCCTTGGTCTTACTGCTATCTTTATACTGGGGAATGAGTGGGAGGTCCCAGGTATTTATGGGCCGGGAGGGTCTGACCTTTTTTTATCATCTCTGCAAGATCGCCATCTACAGGTCAGTATACCCAAGTGTAATGAATGTCTTGAAGCGGGGTGTGTGACATACTTATAATACCCATTTTACAGGTGAGTATTCACAAAATGGTATTTTTCACCATGGTGGAGGCATCTGTGGTAATCTGATCTGGTCTTTAACAGATTTACCACATGTCCAGTATGCTTGCAGGTGGCACTGGACGAGGATTGCACGGTGTGCAGGGATGCTGCTACGGTAGTAGTGGATAAGTTGTCCACCCTTGTCGCCAGTGCCCTCTGAGCCTTAAAAACAACCTTGGGAGCCTTCAAGACGACCTAAACCTTTAGTGAGTCGTATCGGCTACTAAGGTTTTTGAAAAACAAAATCCTCTGCGTTTTTGAAGAGGATATTGTGGATGCCATAGTCTTCCTCTGAGTCTTTCAACTCTGTCAGCAGCCGTCAAGTGGTCCTAAATCTTTATAGAGTCTTTAAGAAGTATTGGCTACTAAAAAGGTTTTAAAAAAAGATTTTTTACTCTTAGTTGAGGAAATTGTGGCCGCATAGTCTCCCAGAAAGTTATCAGTTCGGGAGGATTCATCCAGTAGGGACTCTGATTCAGAGTCCTCTCCACAAGGGGGTGCTCAGTTAAATTGGACCAACACCCAGGGGGGATCGGCCCGGGAATCTATAAGATTCCCGGGCTGATCAGATCCCTCCCCGCGGGGCATCCGAAATCGGGATGTCCCGCGGGGTGAAACCCCCCAGGAAGCCCAGAAACCTTACCTTAACCCCGCTCCAACGGCGCATGCGCCGGCCGCGTCTCGCCCTTCCCTCTAGCAGGGCGCACACCCGTGTCGGCCGTTTGTGAATGGCCGGCGCGGGCGTGCTCCCTGTTAGAGGGAAGCGCGAGACGTGACCTCCAGCGCTCAGAGCCACTGTGGTTGGACGCCACTTGTACGTGCATACCACAGTGGCTCTGAGCGCTCTGATTGGAAGAGCGCCCACGTAGGAGCGTGGTGAGGTGAGTGTTTCCGGGTGTTCTGGGGGGTTTCACACAGCGGGGCACCCCCGATCGGGGTGCCCCACTGAAGTGGACCAAAACCCAGGATAGTCAAAATCCTGGGTGTTGGTCCACTTTAACCCTTTAAATGCCAGCCACGTAAAATTTACGTGGTTGCCTCACCTCCACTTAAGTGCCAGCCACGTAAAATTCACGTGCCTGGCATTTACCCCTGCTAGCGGGCAAAAAAATAAATACTCACCTGACCCCTCGTTGGATCCGTCCGGGTCTCCTCTTTAATTTGGTGCCATCCGATCCCCTATGGGGGCTCGGATGGCTCCAGGAGAGCCCCCGGAATAGGCCGCCCCCTTCGGCAGCAGAAGCTGCGAACTGTAAAAAAAAATAAAAATGGCATTCACTTACCTCCGTGTGCGCTGGCTCCCGCTGTCCCTCCTCTTCTCCTGGGTGGCCTCCGATCCCCCCCAGGACTTACCGATCTTCAGGAGAGAGCACGGGAGGCTCTCACCCCTCTGCTCCTCCGACGGCGGCCATTTGGGGCGGGGCTAATGACGTCATCCAGGCCGCGATCACCGGCATCAGCTCTCTCAGGAGATCCTCTGATCTGCCTCCCCCTTCTCTGGATGCCGATCACCGGCATCTGTCAGCACAGCGGCGAGGGACAAGAGCTTACAATCGGAGGGCCCTTCCTGCGAGACTGGGAGAATGGTGGCCGAGTGAAAAGCCCTCGAGTTCCTCAGGCTCAGCTCCCGGCCTATGTTGCCCCGTGCTTGAAAATAGTTCGGCAATGACAATTGACAGCAGAGGACATTAGATCTACTCTGAGGAAGCTTCTGGTGAGTCGGGTCCTGGGTCTGGCTTTTCATGAGCCATTGTCCCTCAGGGATTGCCCAGGTTCCATCATGAGGGAGGGTTTGAGGCTTATTAACGCCTTAAGAATTCCTTTGAAATACCGGGATATAGCCTGGCTCTCCTTCCAAGGAAAACTCTACCTTAGGGGGATCCGGAAGAGTCCCAGCCTGCCAGAGATAATTTGTCTCTGTGAGGAGTGTCAGGATGAGGTGGAGACTATGGACCACTTCCTGCTCCGGTGTCCCTTTAATGTAGATGTGTGTAAACAGGTGGGGTTGGCCCCCGATGCCCCCTTCTTCTCCCAGCTTTCCTATGCTGAGTGGGTGTATGGGGCATTCATAGATTTTTTAAAACAAAGACAGATTTTTGAAGAACGGCTGCGTGCACAGGTGACAGGGTCTTAGTCTTCCTGTTGATTTGTGTATAGTGTAGTGTTGTAGATAGGATTGTATATAGAATAATGGATATTATATGCCGAATTGTTAGGCCTGTTTCTTTTTGTTTAGTTATTAATTTTATTTTATTTATTACTGTAACTTTGTATATATTGTATATGATTGCTTGATTTTACTTAATAAAAAAAGTTACAATCGGAGGTGCTCAGAGCGGCCGAGTTATGGACGTCTAAGAGACGTCTAAACTCAGCCAATCCGAGCATGCTGGAGACCGCATCCCCCACTTCCCTCTAACGGAGCGTGCCCGCGCCGGCCATTCATAAATAGCCAGCGCGGGCACGCGCCCTGCTAGAGGGATAGCGGGGATGCGGCCCGCGCATGCGCCGTAGGACCGGGATTCAGGTAAGTGGTAGCGGGTGTTCCGGGGGGGGTTTCACACAGAGGGGCATCCCGATTTTGGATGCCCCGGGGGGAGGGAATAGAACGGTCTGGGAATCTTATAGATTCCCGGGCCGATCAGCCCTGGGTGTTGGTCCACTTTAACCCATTGTGAACTTGTAAGGATTCCATGAAACCCCTATACCAGTTCATAAGGCTGGGGGGCTGTCAAGTCACCTTCGGCTAGCAGGTGACTTGCCATTAACCCCGGCCCCCCTATTACCTGCCTCCCCGAATCCCAGGGGGGGCAGAAGGGCCCGGGCTGATTTAGGCGGTGCAGGCTTATACTTGGCAGGGCGGGGGGCCACCAAAGCTGGCCCCTGCGCCCTGTTCTACAAGCTCTGCATAGCTGATCCCCGGGCTGGTTATGCTGGGTAGGGGGGACCCCATGTCATTTTTATGGGAATTTTTAAGGGTTTTTAACCCTTAAAATGTTTTTTTAAAAATGGGGATTACCCCCCCACGCCAATTTTTTTCTTGATTTAACCCTTTTATAGTGTGGATTGTAGTTGTATTTTATTTTTACATGTTATAAAGTGTTCTTTTCAGTTTGAGGGGGGTCTTCTGAACAGTAACGGGGGCTACCGATACATATGTGGTGCCGTTGTAATCGGGAGAAATGGGGCTTTCACATGCAATATGGTTTTCTTTAAAAAAAAAAAAACAAAGTTTTATTTGAAATAAAGGAGACAATTTTCTAAAAAAAAAATTTTGTTGTTTAATTTACTCAAATATATTTTAAAAAGCAGTAAAAAAATTGCAAACAAGACATTTCATGTTAAAGCCTAAACTGCAAAAATAAAATATATAATATTCTAAGCATACAGCACGTCCTGCTCCATCTATAATACTTACACATGGGTAATCCTCCGCCTGAGGGTGCTGTTCACTGCAGACATGCAAAAACGGGCTCCTCCCGGCCCTACATATACTGAGGGACCTCCCACAAATCCCCAGATTTCTCTGCAGTGCTCACTGCGAAGACATGAAGTATCACGCTCTCGCAGGCGAGCGGGACTTTACAGCCCGAGGCCCTGCGGGACTATTTCCACCCGTCGTCCTTGTGAAGAATATGCCTCCCAGCCTGGGCTGCGTTGGTCGGGTGAAGGTAGGCAGCACCGTGTGTGCTTACGGAGCTAAGCTCCACCACAATCCCCCCACCATAGGGTAGGCGGTCAAGGCTAATGGTGAGCCTTCAGAGGATGCCCCTCCAGCATCAGTGCCCCATGCCCCTTATAGCGGTGAACCCCATGTATTGGGTCACCTTCCTCCCTAGTTCCCCCCTTTATTGGGGGGAAAAAGAGGGGGGGGGGTTGTGTGTACGATGGCCTAACCTTGCCCTATTACACTTGTGTGCTTATAGCCCTTAACGGTTTATCGGGTGTCAGAGCCGCACTTTACTTTGGTTGTATTATCAGCTACAACGCCTTTATTGTATTTCACTCGGCGTGTACGGCGGCTCTGTTTCGCAGACGCTACGGCGTTTACTTTTCTATTCCATCCTGTCATTTTCGTTCTGAGGTAATTCACTCGGTCTGGTTTCAGACGTTGCTAACTGCTGTTTCTGATTGGACTATTCACTTCGAGCTCTCCGGGGGTCGTGGTCTGGTTTAGCGTGTTCCGCGTCGCCTTCAGCTCTGGCCTGCCCTTCGAGGTTCGCTTGGCGCCTTTTCCTTCTCACGCGCGCATGGTGAAGACTGTCCTCCCCTCGCTGTTATGTAAGTGCCCTCATGGGCGACCCTTTCTTCAGCTTTTGCTGCTTCTCGCTTGGCTCTGACATCCTTGTTCCCCTTGTGTCTTTCAGACCGTGTACTTCGGTGGCTTCTCCCGGCCCGGTGTAGCGCCCGATCCTGCCTTTCAAATACTACTCCCACTTCCCCGCGGGTCATTAGGGCATCCAGGGTTGCTTTCTAGCGTCAATCTCTACTGACTTATTGTACCTATTGATTACCTTATGGAGGCATCTCAGGACATTGTGAACGGGGTTCCTTCGGGACAAGCCCATCTGTGTGTAGCTTGTAGGGTCTTGCATAGCAGCGGTGACAATGCACGGGTCTGCGTTCCTTGTGCACAGCAGGCACTTGCCGGTCTTCCCGCCTCTTCTGAGGCTGGGCCTGCTCCTCGCATCACTTCACCTACTCCCCCAAGTCTGAGTCTAACCCCCAATACCAGTGGGAATTCTCATACTGATTTGGCCACTAGACTGGCTAGTGTTAGCTTGCTCCTTAGCGCGTAAGGCCACTGCCAAGAGGCGGCATTTGAATCCTGAATCGACTATATTTCCTATAGAATCTGATGATTTACTGCTTTCTTATGCTCATCCCCCCTCAGACAAAGGGGAGCTGTTCTCTGACTCAGGGTCATACGACGACGAGTCCAGGGGACAGGAGGAGTCTGGTTCCGAACATTGGTCCTCGGATGACATTGATAGACTGTTGGCCCAGATCTTTGATGTATTGTCCCTCTCTCCCCCTGCCGCGGCTCCCCGGCAAAGGGGTGATCTGTTTCACACCGCTAGGGCGTGGTTGGAATTTCCTGAACAAACCCATTTTAATAGCCTTGTGCTGAGAGAATGGGAACACCCCAGCAAACTTCATGGGGTTCCTAAAAGTGTGGATAAGAAATACCCATTCCCTGCTGACCTGGTCAAGTGCTGGACATCGCCACCCGAGGTCGATGCCCCAATTTTAAGTCTGTCGAACTCCTCTATTATGCACTCCCCCGACACTACTACGCTGCGGGATTCTGAGGACCGGCGTGTTGACCAACTGGCATGCCATGCCTTTGCATTTGGGGGTGCGTCGCTCCGCCCGGTTTGCGCCTTAGCCATTACGGCGGTGGCGCTCAGGACTGTGGTTAGGAATGCTCTAGAAGGTGCGGATGAGTTGCCCTCTGATGCTGCCAATGCTCTGACCACCCGTGAAACTTTTGTTAACTTTATCCTATCGGCATCGGATGATGCTATTAAGGTGAGTGCTAGATCTTCTGCTCTGGTGGTAGCCATACGCCGTGCGGTCTGGTTGCACCAATGGGCTGCTGATAACGCCGCCAAGAAGGCCCTTACGGGGCTGTGCCTGTTTGGAGAAAGGTTAGACATTTTCGCCAAGGGGGGCAAGTTGCCCCAGCGCAAGCGTCAGACTCGCCCCTTTCGTGGCCCAAGCTCCCAATCGATCCCCTACCGTGGGGCTAAGCAGGGCAGAGGAGTGTCCTTCGCTGGATCTCGCGCAGATTCCTGGAACAAGAACAGAGGATGCCGTCCCGGTTCCTCTTGGGGGCCCAAGCCCAAAGTCCCTCCCAAGACCCTCCAGGCATGAAGGGGCGCCCTCGCCAGTCAGGGTGGGGGAAGTCTACAGCACTTCGAGCAGGTTTGGAGACGCCACGTCTCAGACCGGTGGATTCAGGAGGTAGTGTCCTCCGGTTACAAGATAGAATTTGCTGTACGGCCCCCTACCAGGTTTGTTGGGTCCCGGATCCCACAGGATCCTGCCTCAGCTCAGGTCTTGTTGCTGGCCGTGCAGGACCTTCTGGATCTAGGGGTCATTTGCAAGGTCCCTTTAAAAGACAGAAGCATGGGGTTCTATTCCAACCTTTTCACAGTGCCCAAGAAGGACGGGTCAGTCAGGCCCATTCTGGACTTAAAAATCCTCAACAAATTTGTCAGAAACAAACATTTTCGTATGGAAACCTTGCGCTCGGCCATCGCTTCGCTGTGCCCGGGGGACTTTGACGTCTGTGGACATCAAGGATGCTTACCTTCACGTTCCAGGACACCAAAGGTTTCTCAAATTTGCGCTGCTGGATCAGCATTACCAATTCGTGGCCTTGCCATTCGGCCTCACGTAGGCTCCCAGGCTATTCACCAAGGTGCTGGCAGGGGTGATGTCCCTGTTAAGGCTAAAGGGCATACGTGTGTTGCCCTACCTGGACGATATACTCATCACCTCTCGGTCTCTGCGGCAGGCAGAGCTGGACACTCGGTTGGTAGTGTCCACCCTGGAGTCCTTCGGCTGGGTGATCAATTATCCCAAGTCCTCTCTGTCCCCTGCGCTTCCAGGGAAGGTGGGGCCCTCAGGAGGCCCATCTACCCATTAATATCTTGGAACTCAGGGCGGTCAGATTGGTGCTGGAACAATTGACCCATCACCTGAGGGGTCTGGCGGTTCAGGTACGCTCAGACAACAGAACGGCGGTTGCCTACATCAACCATCAGGGAGGGACCCGGAGCAAGGGGGCTCTCCAGGAAGTATCTCGGATTCTAACATGGGCGGAGGCCAATGTCCAATGCATCTCGGCTGTCTACATTCCGGAGGCGGAGAACCTGCTGGCAGATGCTCTGAGCAGGGGGTCGTCCCGTCAGGGGGAGTGGTCCCTCTGCAACAGGGTATTTCAGTCCCTGTGTCACCGTTGGGGTGTGATAGATGTGGATCTGTTTGCGTCCCGTCACAATCACAAGCTCCCAAGCTTTGTATCCCTGTCTCAGGATCCTCTGGCTCTGGCCACGGATGCCCTGTCCATGTCTTAGAGGGAGTTTCGGCTCCTATATGTTTCCACCAGTTCCCCTTCTGGGCAGAGTTCTGCGCAAGATTGCTCTAGAAGGGGTACCCGCGATTCTGGTGGCCCCAAGGTGGCCAAGAAGAGTGTGGTTCGCGGCCGTGGTTCAAATGGCAGTAGATCAGTACGATCTGCCAAGGTTGCCAGATCTTCTAACTCAAGGGTCTCTACGCCATCCCAATTTACTAACTCTGGCTTTGATGGCTTGGCTGTTGAAACCTCCATGATGGAGAAGGGTTTGTCTGAGTCTGTAGTGGCTACTATGGTGCAAGCCAGGAAAAACACTTCTTCTGCTATCTATTATAGAGTATGGCGTTCTTACATTGACTGGTGTGAGTCCAGGTCTCTTCCCTGCCAGGAATTCTTAGTCTCTAGGGTGCTGGAGTTTCTACAACATGGTCTAGACTTAGGTCTCAAGCTTAGTACTCTGAAGGGTCAGGTTTCGGCCCTGTCTATCTTCTTTCAGAAGACCTTTGCCCAGCATCCCCTGATCAAGACCTTCTTTCAGGGGGTCACTCATGTGCGTCCCCCTCGAAAACCTATGGTACCTGTTTGGGATTTAAACTTGGTTTTATCGGCTCTGCAGGGTGCTCCCTTTGAGCCTATTCAGGAGGCTGCTCTCGCTGTTCTCACGCTCAAGGTCGTTTTTCTGGTAGCTATCACTTCTGTTAGGCGTGTGTCTGAGTTGGCTGCCTTATCTATTCAGCCTCCCTACTATGAGTGACACCAGGATAAGGTGGTGTTCCGCTTCAAGCCAGACTTTCTGCATTTCATTTGAATCAGGATATTGTACTTCCTTCTTTGTGCCCTAACCCTAGTAACCCCAAGGAAAGGGTTTTGCATTCCCTGGATGTGGTTAGGTGCGTCAAGTATTACCTAGTTATCACTAAGGCTTTCAGGAAGACTGATGCTCTCTTCGTTGTGCCTCACGGGCCTAGGAAGGGTTTGGCTCCTGCCAAGTCTACCATCAGTAAATGGATTCGTCAGGCTGTGGTTCAGGCCTATTCTACTAAGGGGAAGACTCCCCCCTTCTACTCGGGCTGTTGGGGCTTCTTGGGCTTTCCAGCACCAGGCCTCTGTTGAACAAGTTTGCAAGGCCGCTACTTGGTCTTCTGTTCATACCTTTACTAAGTTTTACAAGGTTGATGTTAGGGCCTCAGCTGATGCTGTGTTTGGCCGCAAGGTTTTGCAGGCGGCAGTGGTATAAACTGCTTGCTGTTGCCTTTTCTGTTGGGGATCCCACCCTACCTTACGGGCACTGCTATTGGATGTCCCATGTGTAAGTATTATAGATGGAGCAGGACGTGCTGTATGCTTAGAATAATACAATTCTGTGAAGTGCTCACCTGTAGAATTGGTATTATGCGCATACAGCACGTCCTGCTCCAACCCACCCTGGTTTTCACTTTGTTCTGGATCCCCTGTATGGTGATTATCATTGTTGTTGTTGCCAGTTTTCTGGGTGGTTGGTTTCTCCCGGCTTCTCCTTTTTCACTGCTTTTCAATGCTGGGGATTTGTGGGAGGTCCCTCGGTACATGTAGGGCCGGGAGGAGCCTGTTTTTGCATGTCTGCAGTGAACAGCGCCCTCAGGCGGAGGATTACCCATGTGTAAGTATTATAGATGGAGCAGGACGTGCTGTATGCGCATAATACCAATTCTACAGGTGAACACTTCACAGAACTGTATTTTTCCTGGAAATACCTGCAAAAATCAACAGTTAAGCATAGCGCAAAATGGTTAAAAATGACCTGTCAAGAGAGGGTGACAAAATCTCAAGTAGGCTGGCAGTTAAAAGGGTTAAAAGTACCTATGCATGTTGGGTATCGTTCTGCTCGGGGGACCTTGCGCTTTTAGATTTATCTTGTTTTTTCTTGTTTGCATATTGATATTTTAGGAAAACTCATTTTTTATTCTATAAATAAAGACAATTGTTCACCGCGCTGCACAAAACAAATCTTAAACACCACTAATACATGCTACAACGTGCAAAACTCCTTATTCCATAAAAAGTCCTGAAATAAATTTAAAACAAAAAATGCACAGAGCAGTTCGTTGTAATGGAAGTAGCACAGCTTCAATGACGGTGTGAATACTAGGATATCCCTAAAAGCATGCACACTTCAACACGTGCCCTCCACCTCTCTCATATACTCTTACCAACAAGAATATAAGGTCAAGCCATATGAGCCTTTGACAAAGTTGTTTTTAACAACGAAACGCGCCAGGACACGGGGAATTTGCACGGCACGCCATTTTTATTAATTAGATACTTCCAGCTTTACCCTATCAGCGGCCGCGGTGGGGAAGCTTTGGGACATCTTTTATGCGCTATGATCATCTATTGGTTTGTGAGTAATATTTACTACTATTAAAGCCCTTGTGGATTTTATGGAGTTGCACTAGATTTGCTTTCTCTTTCTTTTGGATTATGAATGAATGAGGTCACCAGTTAATGCCTTAACCAAGGAGAAGATTTCTGTGGATCATCTGTTAATAACCTGTGATCTCAGGAGGAAGTCTTTGGATAATTACCTTTCCAGAATCTATGGTGGAGATTAGAATGGCTCATATGGCTTGACCTTATATTCTTGTTGGTAAGAGTATATGAGAGAGGTGGAGGGCACGTGTTGAAGTGTGCATGCTTTTAGGGATATCCTAGTATTCACACCGTCATTGAAGCTGTGCTACTTCCATTACAACGAACTGCTCTGTGCATTTTTTGTTTTAAATTCATTTTTTATTCTGCTTTATTATACATTTTTTAAGGGAACCCTGTGCGACCAAAGAATTCTTTGAGGGATTACTTTCAGAAAGATGGGCCCACTACAACATGCTGGGTACGCTTAGAAAGCTTATCATGTGTACTTTCAAGGAATGTATGGTTTGTGGGGGGTATTCCAAATGTAAAGGGTTGTTTTGGTAGAAAAAGCGCAAGGTGCGCACTTTGTCTGCAGAGCTGAAATTTTCAAGCAAAATTGCCATTGTGCACATGCTTTACTTTTTGGTGTTTGGCAACTCTTCTTTTGACAGTAGCTATGCATGTTGGGTATCGTTCGGTTCGGGGGATGTTGCTTTTTCAGATTAACGTGTTTTTTCTTGTTTGCATATAGTTTTTTTTAGGCTTTGATCCTGCTTTTTTTATCCTTTTTTAGGGAAGCTCTGTGTAACCAAAGAATACATTGAGGGAGAACTTCCAGAAAACTGTGGTAACATCAACAAGCCTGGTACGCCTAGAAAGCTTGAAGTGTGTATTTCCAGAGAATATATAGTTTGTGGGGGGGGTATTTCAAATGTAAAGGGTTGTTTTTATTAATAAACTGCAAGGTGCACATAGTGCTTAGCATAGCTGTATTTGATCTAAAAATCTCTTAAAGTGCTGTTTCAGTTTGGGGGAGTCTCCTGGGCAGGAAAGGGTGTCTACCAATACATATGTGGTACCATTGTAACCGGGGGAAATTGGGATTTCACACGCAATAAGATTTTATTGACAAACTTACATTTTTTGTTACACCCCATATTTCACCCCAAAATATTAAGAATACACTTGACAAATGACAAACAAGACATTTTATGTTAAAGCCCAGACTCTGCTGAAAAAAACAATATATAATTTTCCTGGGAAATCCCTGGAAATCCCTTCAAAAATCACAGTTGAACATGCATAGTACAAAATAGTGAAAAATAGTCTGGCAACAAAGCGTAACAAAAACTCCAGGTAGGCTGGTACTTAAAGGGTTAAGGAGAAGATGGATGGTTTGATCTCAAGTCCTAGATACTATGTATCCTTTTCCTCCAGATCAGATTGAATTATGGTCTCACCCTTAGGCCATCCTTTGATAGTGCTTCTCCAAACGATCCAGCGGATAAGCGCATGGATCAGGTGGTACGTCATGCTTATTCTATTATGGGGTTGACCTTACGGCCGACCTGTGCTACATCCATAGCGTCTTTGGCGAGCAGGAGGTTGTTAAAACAACTGGACTGTAAGACTCGTATTGGTTGTTCAGTCATGCTCCCAGTTGATCAGAACCAGTTTGGATACAACAGGTATGTGATTTTGGCTATGGAGGATTTGATCTGGTTAAGTGCCAGAAGCTTAGTTCTGGTGGTCACCTTAAGGTGTGCTTTATGGCTTAAGCAATGGCCAGCTTTCCTCAGAAGCCGAAGTCTAATACTGCTTTCTGCAGGGCCTCTAATCCACCGGGGTTCCAGCTTAGAGGTTTGGCCTCTTCGGGATACCGAAGAGATTTTTTGGAATAACACAGTCCCAAATTAAGGCAAAAGTTGTCTGGCGGAATAAAGCCAAACCCCCTTCAAACCCTGCTCAGGCATGAAGGGACGCCCCCAACCTTGCAGGTGTGGGGGGCAGCTTCTGCATTTTGCTTATATTTGGAGGCTTCATGTAACAGATATTTGGATACAGGAAGTTATGTCCTCAGGTTACAAGATCAAATTAGGAGCCAGACCTCCTCGGAGATTCTCTTGGTCAGGGGTATCCTTAATTCTACAGAAACCTCAGAGATTGGAGTTGTTCACAGTCATGTTATTCCAGCCGGGATTTTTTATAACCACAGTGTATATATAAGGATGCATACCTACATATTCGGTTTATCAGCACCAAGGGTGTTTACCAAGGTGTTGGCAGGTCTTATGTTTTCTCTAAGAAGTCAGGGTATACATATAATCCCTTACTTAGACGATCTGTTTATATGGGCCCCATCATATCAGGGGGCCCAGAAGGATATACAGACTGTCTAATCGACTATCCAGTCGAATTCTTCTGGCAAATAATCATATCATATACCTTCAAGAGTTATTCCTATTCTGGAAATGTCATTACACGTCTCAGTCAAAAGTGTTCTTCCAACACAGAAGTTTTTTACTTCGTGCCAGGGTACAGCGTCTCTTTTCTTGCCCTCACCCAACAATTCGTCAAGGAATGTGTCTGTTAGGCCTGATGGTATCTTGCTTGAGGCAGTACCTTTTGCACTGTTTCACACAAGACCCCATGCAGATGGTATTGCTCACAATCTGTGATCGAGACACACACTCTGGATCACTCTTTTTGCATGACACCGTCAACAAGGCAGTCTCTAGTCTGGCCCTCAGCCTCTTCAGATCGGCAAATCCTTCCTTCCAGTACAGTGGAAGATCATCACCACAGATGCCAGTCTATCTGGTAGGGGGAGTGTCATGGAGTCACAAACGATCCAGCGACAGTGCAGTCCGAAGGACTCTCAGTAAATATCCTGGAACTGAGAGCGATTCTATTGTCTCAGACATGGGACACCCTGTCCGGATTCAATTGGACGGCAGTGCTATATATCAACCACCATGGGGGCACCAGAAGCCCTAAAGCCCTCATGGAAGTGAGCTTGGATTTTACTTTGGGCCGAGAAACTGGTTCCATGTATCTTGGCTGTACACATACGTGGAGTGGACAACTTGCAGGCGGATCATCTCAGCAGAACGGTCCTGCATCAGAGGGAATAGTCTCTCGGTCAGAGGGTTTTTTAATCCCTATGCATGCGCTGGGGGATTCCGGACGTAAATCTCTTTGCATCATGGCACAATCGAAAGCTTCCAAAGTTTGTGTCCCGATCCAGGGATCCTCTAGCAATAGCAACAGATGCCCTGACTCTTTAGTGGTCAGCATACAAGCTTCTTTTTCCAGGTTGAGGGAGTTCCCAACCATGCTGGTGGCTCCTTGGTGGGCAAGGAGAAGCTGGTTTTCAGACTTAGTAAGGATGTCAGAGGGCAACCCTTGGAGGTTACCCGACGATCCAGATCTGCTCACTCAGGTCTTCATACTGATTCAGGCCAGGAAGACCCCCCCAAACTGAAATGAGTTATAACTTTATAACATTTGCAAATAAAATACAACTACTATCCACACTATAAAAGGTTAAATCAAGAAAACAATTGGCGTAGGGGTGATATAACATAAGGGGTTAATTTAAAAAAATGACAGGCCCCCCTCCCGGGGGGGGGGGGGGGGGGGCATTTTTTTTTTTTAATTTTAAGGGTTAAAACCCCTTAATCCTCAAAAAATTTAATGGGATTCCCCCTACCCGAAATAACCAGCCCGGGACCAGGCTTGTAGAAACAGGGTGCAGGGGCCATATTTGGTGGCCCCTGGCCCTGCAGGCTACAAGCCAGCATAGCCTATGGCCTGGGCTCTTCTGCCCCCCCCCCCTGGACGTTGGGGAGGCAGGTAATTGGGGATGCCTAAGGTTAATGGCAAGTCACCCGCTAGCCGCAGGTGACTTGCCAGCCCCCAGCCTTGTGAACTGGTATAGGGGTCTCATGGATCCCTTACCAGTTCACAAGGGGTTAAATGTAAAAAAAACAGACACACAGAAAAAAATATTTTATTCGTTTTCTTTTTAATACTTACCTCCCACCCATCTTGCACTGTGTCCCTCGGCACTGGCTTCTGCTCACCTGCTGGAAGCTTTTTATAGCTACTGGGTGACAGAACATAAGGGGTTAATTTTAAAAAAAAGTGCCCCCTCCCAGGGGGGAACCCCATTTTATTTGAATTTTAAGGGTTAAAAACCCTTAAAATCCCCCCCAAAAATGAAATGGGGGTCCCCCTTAACCGAAGTAACCAGCCCGGGACCAGCTATGCAGGGCTTGTAAGATCGGGGCGCAGGGGCCAGCTTTTGTGGCCCCTGGCCCTGCAGGCTACAAGCCCACATAGCCTATGGCCAGGGCTCTTCTGCTTCCCCCAGGCTTTGGGGAGGCAGGTAATTGGAGGTGCCGGGGGTTAATGGCAAGTCACCCGCTAGCTGCAGGTGACTTGCCAGCCCCCAGC
Source organism: Gastrophryne carolinensis (assembly GCA_027917425.1). Lineage (NCBI taxonomy): Eukaryota > Metazoa > Chordata > Amphibia > Anura > Microhylidae > Gastrophryne > Gastrophryne carolinensis. Next base: position 364,622,945 of record CM051234.1, read on the forward strand.
CTTATGAACTGGTACAGGGGTCTCATGGACCCCCTTACCAGTTCACAAAGGGTTAAGTGAAAAAAAAAGACACAGAGAAAATAAAAACTTATTTTTTTGACACTCGCCTCCGATCCTGTGTCCCGCAGTGAGCCTGTCCCCTGGCGATCAGCTGACAGCTGCCGGGGCTGATCACTGGAGGCAGGTTGGAGGGTAGAGGGCTGTAGTCCCCACCCTCCAACCTACCACCGGTGATCAGCTCCGACCTCTGACAGTCCGCCGCAAGGGGCTGGGCTAGCGTCGTGAACGTCGGAGGGGGCATGTTTTGCCCCCTCCTCACCTCGGAAAAGCACGGGGGGTGAAAAGGAGACCCGGCCCGAGGGATCTGGCACAGAGGGTAGTAACTGTCATTTTATTTTTTTTTAATTCTTAGCAGCAGCGGCTGCGGGGGGGGGGGGGGGGCTATTTTTTGCCCCCTCCTGAAGGCAGAAGGGGGTAATTGGATTCCCCCAGGGTGAAGAGAAGATCCGGCTGGTTTGAACGAGGGGTCAGGTGAGTGTTAATTTACTTTACTTTTTAGACTAGCAAGGGGGGAAAGCCAGCCCATAGGTACTACGGGCTTGGCACTTAACGGTCGGAGAAGCAACCCTGTAGTACCTACTGGCTTGGCACTTAAAGGGTTAAACTGAATGTTCTTCCTAAGGTGGTTTCTGTCTTAATGAAGAGGTAAATTTGCCTTCCTTATGTCCTACTCCAGTGTCCTATAAAGAAAGGATTCTTCATTCGCTGGATGTAGTGAAAGTTCTAAGATACTATCTCTTTGCTACACAATCTTTCCGTAGGTCGGACTCTTTTTGTCATACCCAAGGGTCCACGGAAAGGTCTACCATCTGCTGATGGATTAGACAGGCAGCGTTAGGAGCCTATGTCTCCAAAGGGAAGGATCCTTCCTTTAGGACTTCTGCTCATTCGACAAGAGCTATTGGAGCATCTTGGGCATCAAGCTTCAGTAGAACAAGTATGCAAAGCTGCTACTTGGCCTTCAGTTCATACATTTACCAAATTCTATAAGGTAAAGCCTTTGGTAAGGAAGGAATTACATACAGTAGTAATTAGATGGCTTTTGGAATATTTTCTTTCTGAATGGAGTAAGGGTTTTTGGGGATCCCACACAAATTAAGGGTACTGCTTTTGGAGGTCCCAATTGTCTCTGAATTACTACGATGGCCTGTAAAATGGAAGAGAAAATTTTGTGAGTACTAACCTGTAGAATTAATTTCTCTTCCATTATTACTTCAGGACATCATACCCTCCCTATCTGCTAGGTTACTATGTCTATGTCTTGGATGCCTAGTCCTAGCGGAGTGGTAAATAGTTGCTGTAAATAATCAGAATCGAAAAAAAAAACATTTAAATGGAAAGAGGATTCTTGTATTTGATCTTCAGCCTTTTGTTTCCAACAGGAGATATAGGTATGCCTCCCGGTCGTCTGGTTCTACTGCTTTTTAATTAAACTGAAGTTAAGTAAGTCAGCCGGAAGGATATAGGCCCGGAATCAACCCCAACTAATATGAAACAAAAATAATTACGGCCCCATCCTTTTAAGTAGGCCTCCAATTAGAAATAGCTTAGTTCCCCCCCCCCCCCCCCCAAATTAACAGTTTGCTGCATTCCTGCCTACATATGAGCTGTTTATGCAACAGCCCATACAAATTGAGAGATGCCTTAGAAGCACAGGATTTGCCTGTCATTTTCTGCACACACTAAATAACCTGAAAATGTGGCAAAGGAATTCTGTGTGAGGGGGAAGATGTTAGTGTATCTTTTTGGATCCAGCAAACACAGAGTTCCATCAGTAAAAACTACGTATTTAGAAGATCTCAGCTGTAAGCAGAGCTATGATGGCTTATGATTAGAAATATGGGATGCTTGTACACAGCTTTGAGGAATTTTTGACTGTGGGACTTGGTTTTTTAGATGCAGTTCTCTCGTGTGTGGCAAGATGGCTGCTCCCAAGGAGTTCAGGAGGGCATAATTTGCATGCTATTCCACATCTGCATGGAGTAAAGGGACTGTACACTCAATGTCTATAATAAGGAAGCCAACTGCAATTAAAAGCCGCAGTAGGGCTCTAAAATTTTTCTTTTAACCGTTTAACTGCCAGCCTATCTGGAGATTTTGTCACACTTTGTTGCCAGACCATTTTGCACTATTTTGCGCTCCACATGTTCAACTGTGATTTTTGAAGGGATTTCCAGGGATTTCCTAGGGAAATCATATACTGTTTTTTTCAGCAGAGTCTGGGCTTTAACATGAACATGTCTTGTTTGTAATTTTTGGGTGAAATGTGCGCAAAAAAATAAAAAAACTTTACAATTTTGTAATAAAAATTGTAAGTTTGTCAAAATCTGTGTGTGAAATCCCAATCTCTCCCGATTACAACGGTACCACATGTGTATTGGTAGACACCCTTTCCTGCCCAGGAGACTCCCCCAAACTGAAACAGCGCTTTAAGAGATTTTCAGATAAAATACAACTATGCTAAGCACTAGGCGCACCTTGCAGTTTTTCAATAAAAACAATCCTTTACATTTGAAACACCCCCAACAAACTATATAGTTTCCCTAAGAAAAGAATAGAAAAGCAGAATCAAAGCCACATTTTCCTAAACAAACTATGAGCAAACAAGAAAAAACAAGTTAAATCTGAAAAAGCAACATCCCTCGAACAGAACAATACCCAACATGCATAGGTAGTGTCAAGGGAAAAGTTGTCAAACACCCCAAAGTAAAGCATGCACATAATGGTAATTTTACTCGACAATGTCAGCTTTGCAGACAAAATGCAATTTTTGTACCAAAACAACCCTTTACATTTGGAATACCCAACAAATCATATATTCCCTGAAAGTACACGTTAGGCTTTCTAGGCATACCTGGCATTTTTTCAGTGGGCTCATCTTTCTGGAAGTAATCCCTTGAAGAATTCTTAGGTTGCACAGGGTTTCCCTAAAAAATGTATAAAAAAGCAGAATAAAAAAAACACCTTTCCCTTAACCCTTTCACTGCCAGCCTACCTGCAGCTTTTGTCGCCCTCTGTTGCCAGACCATGTTTCACTATATTCCTAGTATGTCACACCCCCCACTTCCCAATATTCATGACACTTGGGAACCCGGCCTGTAGAGGGCGATCTTGCAGAGATGACATGGAAAAAAGGAGCCCCTCCTGGTCCATAAGTACTGGGTTCCTCCCACTATCCCTCAGTCTTTTCGTCTCTGCAGTCGGCGAAGCATTCAGAAGATGACTCTCCTTCAAGCTGCAGGTAGCCGGGTTTACTCCCGGCCCTTTTTTTCTCTATTTCTGTCTGAAACTCCTTAAACCTGTTTGGTTATATTGTATGCCTCCCAGCCCTGGCTGTGTTGTGGGGGCAAAGGTGGATACATACACCTTCTGGTGTATACAGGAGTATTACTCCTCCGTGAGACCTAAATGTGGGTAGGCGGCTTCCGGGTTGGTGTTCCCGGCATGGGATGCCCCTGCCCCTTTATTATCCCCTTGTGCCTTATGGGTGCCTTTCTTTCCTCTCCCCTTAGTTCTCCTTTTACCCTGCTGGGTAAAAAGGAGGGGGGGCGTTATCTGGGCTTATTTGTCACCATGCACACAAAAAAAAAGAGTTATATAAAATAACTCTTTCTTATTTTTATTATGTATGTTTTACTATACTATTTAATAGGAAATGTCTTATTTAGATTTTCCTATCTCTGTCTAGGCAGCATTTGCATTTTTTGCTTACCTATTAAAGCTCTTTGTTTTCTGGCTGTGTTCAGATTTGAATTTTCCCTCCATTTTTGGCCATGTGATCCTGGAAGTGGGCGGGGCTTAGGCATGCTTTTATTCAGAGAGCACCTGGTGTGCTCTGTTTGACTTCCTGCTTCCCTGTGGCCTTACCTCATGATGTGAGCTTATTGCATGGGCCGTGAGTACCCTTCAGCTTTGCGGAAGGGAGTTTTTTTCTGTCATTTATTTATATTGTGTGCATTTGGTGACTTTTTTTGTTTTCTCTGTAGGTAGAAACTCCTTATTTAAAAAGGGGTTTCCACCTGCTCCTTATATAAAAAAAAAGCCCTTAAGCCTTATTTGGGGGTCCATTTGTATTTCAATCCTCCCACTTGGGACTGTTTAAAGGGGCATCCCAGGTAGCAATTGCGTAAATCCCATATATACTTGGCGACTATAATCAATTATAGTATAATACTAAACACCATATGGAGGCATCCCAGGATAACGGACATGCAATTCCCTCTGCACAGACTCGGCAATGTTCTGGATGTGGGGCATCCCTTGTTGGGGATAACGCAATTCTTTGCGTCCTTTGTGCACAATTAACTATTATGCAGCAAACTGAGGCCCAGGCTTCAGGGCCTGCGGCTAATGCCTCATCTCCTACTCCGCCATGTCTTGTCCGTACCCCCAATTATATTGTCATGGGTGGTGAGTCGCATGCTGATTTATGTGCCAGATTGGCTCATCTTGAAAGATTAATGTCTACCTCTGTGCCTAAGAAGGCCTCAGCTAAAAGAAAGCACTTGACTCATGCCGCTCCAGCAAGGGAGTCAGACAATTGTGAATTGCTTGATTGGTCTGATCCTTCTCAGTTAGAAGAAGGAGAATTATTATGAGGAATCAGATGTTTCTGATGAACAGCAATTTGTTGGTACGGAGATTGAGCAGGGTGAAGCAAGTGTTGTGGATACCCCAAAAGCTCTTGCTCAGTTATTTGTGGTTTTGGTTATTACTCCTCCTGAAGTAGTCCCTCCTCAAAAAGGGGAATTCTTTGGAGTCTCTAAACCTTGTTTAGAATTTCCAAATCAAAAGCATTTTGATGAAATTATTCTTAAAGAATGGGAGAAGCCTGCGCGGCTTCCTGGCATTCCCTTGGGCTGGGACAAGAAATATCCCTTCCCAGCTGATACTGTTAAGCGTTGGTCATCACCGCCTGTGCCCACCGCTCTGGGCATGTGTACACTCACTGCACGGATGGGTTAAATGTGGAGGACAAATTCCTATGTGTGTGCAAGCATACAATGACCATCTATGCATTAATATTTAATTAATTTATAGAGAGACTGGATTTTTAAAAGATACTCTGCTCATGGGTGGATGCCCCTGTGCTTAATTTATCCAATTCTTCTGTGTTGCATTCTCCTGACTCCACTACACTTAAAGATGGAGAGGATAAGCGTATTGATCAAATGGCGTGTCACACTTTTTCCAGTGTGGGCTCGGCCTTGCTGCCTGTTGGTGCTTCGGCACTCATGACAGTGGCTATTAGGTCTGTTGTGAGAGACCTAATGAATTACTCAGGGCTTGATCCGGCCTCTGATGAGTACGCCACTCTTAAGCGATGTGAGATGTTTGCATCTTTTGTACTTTCTGCCTTAGATGATACTCTGCTCATGTGCAACAGAACCTCTGCCTTGTTAGTCGCCATCCGGCGGTCAGTATGGTTGCGGCAGTGGGCAGCTGATATTGTAGCTAAGAAATCGCTTACAGCGCTCCCTTTTGTGGGATTGCGCCTCTTTGGAGAAAGAATTGGATTCTGTCACTAAAGGAGGTAAATTACCTCAGCCTAAGAAACAACGTCGTTCCTTTCGTGGAATAGAGGAAAGGGACGTGGCCGTCCAAGTCAGAATTGGGGGTCCAAAACCAAATCTGCCACTAAGCCTGCTCAACAATGAGGGGACGCCCTCACCCTTACGGGTTGGGGGACGGCTGCGGTTCTTCCAGGTCTGGGTTCAGGAGGTATCAGACAATTGGGTTCTGGAAGTAGTCTCTTCCGGTTACTAACTGGAATTCGAGTCCCGGCCTCCTCCCAGATTTTTCATGTCCCGGATGCTGTCAGATCCGGCAATTGCGCAGGGACTGCGGGCAGCAGTAGCGAATCTGTTAAACATGGCTGTTATCGGCCTAGTGCCTCCAGCGGAAAGGGGTTTGGGGTTTTACTCCAACCTATTCACGGTACCCAAAAAGGACGGCTCTGTTCGGCCTATCCTAGACCTAAGGAGACTCAATCAATTTATCAGTTTCGGAAAATTCCGCATGGAGTCTCTGCGATCAACGATCGATGCTCTCCGTCAGGGGGACTTCATGACATCCATAGACATCAAGGATGCTTATTTGCACATTCCTATATTCCGGGTCACCGGAGATTTCTCAGGTTCTCGATAAAAGACCAGCATTATCAATTTGTGGCTCTGCCATTCGGCCTTACCTCGGCCCCAAGAGTCTTTACCAAGATGCTGGCAGGAGTGATGACTATATTCAGGGTCCAGGGCATCCGCATTGTGCCTTTTCTGGACGATCTTCTTATCGTGGCCTCCTCCCTCGAACAATCAGAGTTGGACACCAGGATGGTGGTCTCTACGCTAGAGAGGTTCGGATGGGTAATAAGTTACCCAAATCCTCTCTCTGTCCGTCCAGGGAAATTCCCTTCTTGCTGGAATTGTTCTGATTCAGGACTTCATTCGTCTATTCTTGTTCAACCCTCGTCAGTCTATCTGTCTAGGGATGAGACTAGTGGGATTGATGGTAGCTGCATTCGAGGCAGTTCGTTTGCCCAGTTTCACATAAGGGCGCTTCAGCTCTTCCTCTTGGCAAAGTGGGACAGGTGCCCACTATCATTGAATCAGACTTGTCTATTGTCTCCCCACGTTTTGCAGTCCCTTCAGTGGTGGTTAATATCGCTCAACCTCCAGAAGGGCAAGTCATTTCGGACTCCGCGTTGGGAACTGGTTACCACGGATGCCAGCCTGGTGGGCTGGGGGGGCTTCTGGAAGAAGCATAAGTTCCAAGGATTGTGGGGGCCTCAGGAGGCTCATTCTCCAATCAATGTATTAGAGCTTCGGGCCATACGTCTTGTTCTACTTCGACTGATCCATTTCTTACAGGGTCTGCCAGTTCAGATTCGGTCAGACAACCGAACAGCTGTTGCATACATCAATCACCAGGTAGGGACTCGCAGTTGGGGTGCCCTGCGGGAAGTGTCTCTGATCCTTCAGTGGGCAGAGATCAATGTTCCCTGCATATCATCAGTTTACATTCCGGGGATAGAGAATGTGGAGGCAGACTCCCTGAGCAGGGGATGTTCTCACCAGGGAGAATGGTCTCTCAATCCAAGGATCTTTCAGTTCCTCTGTCACAAGTGGGGGACTCCACGGTTGGACCTGTTTGCTTCTCGTCACAATCACAAGCTGCCAGCTTTTGTGTTTCTATCCCAGGATCCTCTGGCAGTGGCAGCGGATACCATGTCTCTAGCCTGGAAGGATCTGGGGTTCCTATATCTGTTTACCCCATTCTCCATGATCAGCAAGGTGGTGCGCAAGCTAGCACTGGAGGAGGTGCCAGCAATTCTGGTGGCGCCAAGGTGGCCAAGACGTCGTAAGGCTGGCAGTGGATCGTGTCCATCTGCCTCTTCTTCCAGATCTCATCACTCAGGGTCAACTTTGTTACCCCAATTTACAAACGCTGGCTTTGACGGCATGGCTGCTGAAGTCTCCATCTTGAAAGAAGGTCTTTCTGATGCGGTTATTCAGACTCTTATTAGAGCTAGGAAGAAGTCTTCCTCTGTCATTTATTACAGGACTTGGAGGTCCTATATTGATTGGTGTGAATCCAGGGCTTTGCCCTGTAGAGTATTTTCTATTCCTAGAATTCTGGAATATCTGCAACGAGGTCTGGATATGGGATTCCAGATTAGTACTTTGAAAGGGCAAGTCTCTGCCTTGGCTATTTTCTTTCAAAGGTCGTTTGCTCTTCATCCTTTGGTTAAGACTTTTTTCCAAGGAGTCGCGCATGTGCGGCCTCCCAGAAAGCCTATACTTCCTGTTTGGTACCTTAACCTAGTGCTTTCAGCTATGCAGGCCGCTCCCTTTGAGCCCTTCAGGATATTCCTCTTCCTACTCTTACTCAGAAGGTTGCCTTTTTGGTTGCTATTACTTCTGTCTGCCGAGTTTCTGAACTGGCGGCTTTGTCTATTCAAGCCCCTTATTTTGAGAGGCATCAAGATAAGGTTGTTTTCCGTTTTAAACCGGATTTCCTTCCTAGGGTGGTGTCTGCTTTCCACCTAAATCAGGATATAGTTCTTCCTTCCTTGTGTCCTAAACCTAGTAACGACAAGGAAAGGGTCTTACATTCTTTGAATGTAGTTTGTTGTGTTAAGTATTATTTAGTTACTACTTCGGCCTTCCGCAAGATGGATGCCTTTTTTGTTGTGCCTTCTGGGCCCAAGAAGGGTTTTGCTCCTGCCAAATCTTCCCTTCGTAAGTGGATACGTCAGGCTATCATTGGGGCCTATATGGTGAAGGGGAAGGTTCCCCCTTTTCGTGTCACGGCTCATTCTACTCGTGCTATTGCTTCTGTATATGCTTCTGTGCATACTTTTTCTAAGTTTTACAAGGTTGATGTGCGGGCCTCAGCGTATGCTGTTTTTGGCCACAAAGTTCTGCAAGCTGCAGTAAATTAAGTTATGCATTATTCCTTTGGGATCCCCACCCATTATAGACACTGCTATTGGATGTCCCAAGTGTCATGAATATCGGGAAGTGGGGGGTGTGACATACTATGAATAATACCATTTTGTGAGATACTCACCTGTAAAATGGTTATTACGAGTATGTCACACCCCCCACTTCCCCCGCCCTTTTTTGTTCGAGGGATCCTTTATAGGGTGATTATTATTATTATTATTTCAAATCATTTTACAATTATTGAATATAATTGGCTCTTCCTGGTTCTTCACTGCTGTTTAAAAAGACTGAGGAATAGTGGGAGGAACCCAGTACTTATGGACCAGAAGGGGCTCCTTTTTACCATGTCATCTCTGCAAGATCGCCCTCTACAGGCCGGGTTCCCAAGTGTCATGAATATCGGGAAGTGGGGGGTGTGACATACTCGTAATAACCATTTTACAGGTGAGTATCTCACAAAATGGTATTTTTGCTCTACACATGTTCAACTGTGATTTTTGAAAGGATTTCCAGGGATTTCCCAGGAAAATGATATATTGTTTTTTTCAAGAGAGTCTGGGCTTCAACATGAAATTTCTTGTTTGTAATTTTTTAGGTGTATTCTCAATACTTTTTGGTGAAATATGTGCAAAAAAAATAAAAAAAAAATCTATTTTGCAATTTGTTGTGTTTTTTTGTAATAAAAAAAAAATAAGTTTGTCAGTAAAATATATTATTTTTTTTTTAAACTTTTTAATACTTACCTCCCATCCATCCCTGTGTCCCACGCTGATCAATCTGACTTCCTGCTGCAGCTGGAAGCCTTTTATAGCTGCTAGGCGACGGAACACAAAGGGTTAATTTAAAAAAAAAAAATGACGGGTCATTTTTTGGGGAATTTTAAGGGTTAAAAACCCTTAAAAATAAAAAAAAATGAAATGGGGGTCCCCCTTACCAAGCATTACCAGCCCGGGACCAGCTATAGGGGCTTGTAGGAACAGAGTGGGGGGGGGCAGCTATTCTAAGCATACAGCACGTCCTGCTCCCGAATAGTAATAACATGTGGATAATCCTCCGCCTCAGGTGCTGTGCACTGCAGACATGTAGAAAACAAGCTCCTCCCGGCCCTACATATACCGAGGGACCTCCCACAAATCCCCAGATTTCTCTGCAGTGCTGGAACTGCGAAGACATGAAGTATCACGCTCTCGCTGGCGAGCGGGCCTTACGGCCCAAGGTCCTGTGGGACTATTTCCACCCGTCCTCTTCAGAAGAAATATGCCTCCCAGCCTAGGCTGCGCGGGTCGGGTGAAGGTAGGTAGCACCTGGTGTGCTGAACGGAGCCATGCTCCACCGCAATCCCCCTCCATAGGGTAGGCGGTCAGGCCGATGGTGAGCCTCAAGGGGATGCCCCTCCCGCAATCTTGCCCGTGCCCCTCACAGACCTAGCCCATGGACACCGTCCGCTTTCCCCTCGCTTCCTCCCGTAACTCGGGGGAAAAGAAGGGGGGGTATGTGTGGCAGCCCTAGTGCTAATTCGTCTTTACACCTTGGTTCTCTATTTATGGGGTCAGTGTCGCAGTTCGCTATACAGCGCGAGCTGTCTTTTTCACTAACAATCTGCTTGTTCGGCAGCATCATTCCAGCGTGTCAGCATTAGAGGTATGCTTATTCTCTGCGGTTCTACTTTTGCCGTTGGTTAGAGCTTCGCGCTCTTTGGGGGAGTCGGAGACTCGGCATGACGCGCCTCGCGTCACAGCCCGGCCTGGCCCACCCCTCGAGGTTCGCTGGCGCCATTTTCTCTATCTTCGCGCGCGCGGTGTGGTTCGCCTCCTCCCTCGGTCATGTAAGTGCCCTCCGGGGCGGCATGGTTCTATGTTTTTCAGACAGCGCATGGCACTGACTCCACCCTTCTTGTCCCATTATGTCTTTCAGACGCCAAGACTTCGTTGCCTTTCCCCGGCCTAACATATATTACAGCGGGTCCTCCTTACAAATTCTCCCACATTACTAGCGGGTTTTGGGGCATCCAGGGTTGCCTATTGCATAAATCCCTGCATCATACTGCTTAATAATCACCATATGGAGGCATTTCAGAATTATGAAACCGGGTCCCTCCGGGACGTGACCGGCTGTGTGCAGTGTGTGGCCAGCCCGTGGCTGAGGCTGACAGGCAGGTAGGCAGGTTTGCTAACAGAGGAACCTCCCTTCCTTACTCCCGTCTCCCCGCTCCCAAATATCACTCATGACGAGTCCCACTCGAGCGGGGATGACCTGCAATCAGTGCCGCGAGTGTTGCCCACGGCGGAGCAGGTGCTTTCTGGATTGGCGGAGCGTATGGGCCCTGGTAAAAATCGGTCCCTGACGCCTCCAGGCTCCCCGGTTTCTGACGATACCGATGACTCTGCTGATATGCAGGACCCTGACCCTTCTGAGGAAGGTGAGCTATTCTCAGACTCGGGCTCCTCCCATGGGATGCCCGGGGGCTGTGATGATTCTGAGCCCGGTTCCTGGGGCCTGTGTGACACAGATGAAATCCTCATCAAGATTTTTGAGGTTTTGTCAATTTCCCCTCCTGGGGAGATCCCCAAGCCGAAAAGGGAGAGTTTCCATACAGCGCCGCCGCGCTTGGAGTTCCTAGAACAGGAACATTTCCAGAATCTTATATCCCAAGAATGGGAATCGCCTTGTAAGCTTAAAGGGATTCCAGGGGCCTGGGAATGGAAGTACCCTTTCCCTCCTGATGTGGTTAATTTATGGTCAGCTCCCCTGGTGGTGGACGCACCGGTTATAGGGGTCACAAACCCCCCTTTTATGACTGCTCCTTTTTACCGTACCCTTCAGGATGCTGATTGACAGACTGGCTTCACACGCCTTCTCGTGTGCTGGGACGACCCTGCGCCCGGTTTGTGCTGCGGCCATCACTGCTGTGGCCGCCAGGACTCTTGTCAGAAAAATACACCCTTGGGGTGTAGCGTTTGTGAAGTTTATTCTATCGGCACTGGATGACACCATTAAGATGTGTGCTAGAAACTCAGCCCTTGCGGTAGCTATTCGCCGCCTGGTCTGGCTGCGACAGTGGGGTGCTGACGGAGCTACGAAAAAGGCTCTCACTTGCCTTCCCTTCAGAGGACGGCGGTTATTTGGGGCCCACTTGGACCTTTTTGGAAAAAAGGCTAAAGCACCCTTGCGCAGAAGGCCGCTCCGGCCTCCACGAGGCAGGGTCACCCCTCCACCTCCCTACGTTAGTGTCAAATGCGAATCTGAGGTGTGTTTCCAGCTGTTCGGTGTGGATTTCCAACATGGGGCTGGCAGGCAGCGCCCTGGGCCTTCTGGCAGAACCAAGTCCAAATCTTCCAAAACCTCTCAAGCATGAAGGGGCGCCCTCGCCCGTCTGGGCGAGGGGACAACTGCCGCGGCTGTCTCACATCCAGGAATATGCCTTCTCGTTCTGGTGGTTCCGGGATGTAATCCCCCTGGACACAGGATGGGTTTTTGCTGGGCGGTCCCCCTCAGTGATTGTCAGGGTGTTTCCTGTCCCTGCTTTTCCTTCTGAAATTGGCGCAGGCCGGACTGGGCCTACAGTGTTGGGCGCACTTACTGATTGCCCTTAACAGTATGGGGCTATGGCCTCTATATTATCCTTCCTCCCCCCTCCACAGTATGAGGTAGTCTGGACCGCGTTGGCCTATGGCAGGCTTAGCAATTCTACCTTCACAGGTAGTCCCTATATGACAACTCTGTCTTAGGTCACGGGCCCCCTGCGCGGGGGGGGGGGGGGCTTTCGGCCTCTTGCGAAGTACTAGATCTTCTTAGTCTCCCTTGTGTATGCTGGACGCCAAGACTATTTCTAGAACAGTGTCGCAGGATCAACCCTGCGGATTGAGGCATTACTTGGAGCCTCTCTTTCGTCCCCAGGCTACTCGCCTGGCGCGACTGGGGACACGCCTGAGGGGGGGGGGCGTCTGCGTTAGGACCTACCGGGTCGTCTTCCTTACTCCCCAGTCTCTGCATCAGGCCGAAGTGGATCGGTTGGCCGGCAGTGTCCCCTGGGAGCTACTGGATGGTTACTCAGTCACCTCATTCCCTCATGGTCCCTTATCCACTATCCCCCATTCCTGGGAGTCGGTTCAGGCTTGCAGCATTCTTCTCTGGCAATAAGGGACCCCTGGTTACGGGGGCTCTGCCCCCCTTTACTGGCGCCTCACCTTCACCAGGCAGGATGGCAGCTGGTGGGCCCGTTGGCGGCACATCAAGATGATGTCACTTATATACCGAGCCCTTGGGCTTTTCGGCGCAGTAGGTTACTGAACCTACATATGTCCCAGCACCCCGGTGCTTGGTCTGTGCTCATGCCTTCTTGGTAAGGTGGTTCCTCTTGAGCTTCCCATATGCAAGGGCCCCGTCAGGGGGGCACTCCCCTTCCTTACTAGCATCTTCTAGCGAATGGTCACCCTGGGTACCAAGTCTCGCAGGTTTGATGGGGGAAGGGAAAATTCTTCCACAATCCCCGTGGTTTCTAGGTAGGGCCCACTAGAGGGTCCATCTTACCTGCTGGGGTTGTTGAAACGGTGGGCCCCCGTTGACTCTATATGGCTGGCCTTCTCCTCCTTCAGGATCGGTCGGTTTATTGGGGGACTCCTGGTCTGTTGATTGACAATGGCCTGTTTTTTTTTTTTTTTTTTTTTTTTTTTTTTTAATACTGGTCTAAAGATTGTGGCAGGCTGCTACCTCTGGAGGGTCCCTGATCCTGCCTTGGGGCGGGGTTCTACTCCCCCTGCTTCTCAGCGGTATTCGCTTCAATGGATGCCCTTAGCCTCAGGTTATGCTATCCCGGGTTGCCCGGGGAGCCTAGCGTGGCTCTGTGGGGTCTCCCTCCTGACACAGGGGCTCTGCCCTTTTTCCTACTGTCCCAGAATATTCTGAGTATTTAGGCATAGCCTTGTTATTTCATATGCCTTCTCTTCATCACTCTACTTGTGGGTTCTGCGCACGGTTTGCCTGATAGAGAGTCCCATGGGATCTATGGCCTGGGCGGCCTTGGGAGTAGTGGTTCGCAGATGCCTCTGCTGAAGGCTGCTGACTTGTGATATCTCTTTCAGGAGTGCGGTTCTGCCCTTATCTGGCCTCTCCTGTCTGGGGATTGACAGCTGATTCATTCACCCCTTGGTGACGGGCCTTATCTTCTGGGTGACTTACTATGAGAGGGGGCTGGGAGCTAGCTCCCCAGCTTCCCCTTCCTCCGTCTATGGGGGCTTTGTGGCATCCCATATTGATTGGCATGGGCCTTAGTCTCTTCCCTGTTAGACGTTCTCGGTTCCCAGGACCTTTAAAGTCATTACAACGTAAGTTGGGGTTGCTCCCCATCTGGGGACTCTGAAGGTGTAGGTTTTGTCCTGGCCTTCCCGCAGGAGTCTGGTTCTGTCGCCCGCGTAGGGAATTCTTTTGGGGATTGCTTAGCTGCATCTCCCCAGTAGTTCCATGGTCCCTGTGGGGATCAATTTTCTTTTTTTTACCCTGCGGACTTCCTGGGGACCCTGGCTGGATGCTGTCTCAGCTGCCCTATAGTCCAGCTCGCTTCTCTGGGGCCTCCTGACTCCGTCAGACATGTTCCTGAGACGATGGATCTGGTTACTTAACCCTGGCTCGAGGTACATATATATATATGTATGTACAGATATATACGGGCACCCCATGCCTGGGGGTGTTTCCTCTTACGCTGGGCCTCCGGTCCAGGTGGTCTGTAGGATCCTTGCTTTAGTCCCTTAGTCTAGCCATGGGCTTATTTTTAATAATACTAATATGAGGGCCTACATTCCTCCACAGGTATTGCAATTCTCCCCATGTGGGCCTTCTTGGCCTTTAGGGGGACTGATGCTCTTGGAGTCTATGGGCGCTTCTTTATGTATGCGCCTGATATCTACTTCCAGCGCCTTGCGCCTTTGGATTAATCCTTCTGGATGTCCCCTGATCCTGAGGAATCCTTGGCTTCCTGATAATTAGGGGTCTGTATTCCCCCCTAGGTCGGGTGACTTGTTCTGTTTCCCCTTGGGGGTGTTACAAGTTTTGCCACAAGGCTTCCTTGCCTGTGAGCTGGTTGGGCCATTACACTGACCTATGTTCCCTTTCAGGGGAGAGAATCTTCCCTTTTGCTGTTTACTCCGTTATATTGGTGCTTGGGTACCACTGGCCCTTCAGCACCAGGGTTTTCTTCTCTGTTGATTCAGTTGCTAGACTTATGGCCTGTCTCTGTTCATACCTTCATGGTCCTGTTATGAGACTGACGTTAGAGCCTTTGCTCAGGTCATGCCTGTTGCAAGTTTTGCAGGTGACAGCGCCTTTACTGTCTGCTGTGCCTTGTTTTTCTGGGGGATCCCACCCTGCTTATGGACACTGCTATTGGATGTCCCACATGTTATTACTATTCGGGAGCAGGACGTGCTGTATGCTTAGAATTATACAACTCTGTGAAGTACTCACCTGTAGAGTTGATATTATACGCATACAGCACGTCCTGCTCCACCCCACCCTGGTTTCACTTATTCTGGATCCCCTGTATGGTGATTATCATTTGATATTGTTACCAGTTCTTCTGGGTGGTTGTTCCTCCCGGCTTCTCTTCTCACTGCTTTTCAATGCTGGGGACTTGTGGGAGGTCCCTCGGTATATGTAGGGCCGGGAGGAGCTTGTTTTCTACATGTCTGCAGTGCATGGCGCCTGAGGCGGAGGATTACCCACATGTTATTACTATTCGGGAGCAGGACGTGCTGTATGCGTATAATATCAACTCTACAGGTGAGTACTTGTTGTATTTTTGTCCCCCCCCCCCCCCCCGGTAGTGGGGGTGCCGGGTGTTAGTGGCAAGTCGCATGGACCCCTTACCAGTTCACAAGGGGTTAAATGTTTAATAAAAACAGACACATAAGAGAAAAAAATGATCTTTATTAATTTTTTTTTTTTTCTTACTTTACTCACCTCCGATCCTGTGTCCCCCCGGCGATCTGCGATGACAGCTGTCAGTCTGCTCGTGTGTTTGAAGGAGAGAGCCTGGGGAGGGGGGGCGATCTCAGCCCTCTCCTCCCCATCTGCCCTCCTCCAGGCACCCGAGCAGACTGATTCTCTGTCTCGGGTGCCGGCATTAAGAGAGCTGCTGGTGACATCACAATGATAGCACCCCTGTTCCAGGAAGTGGGGGGGAGGGCAATTTCTGCCCTCTCCTCGCCATTGAAGAGGCTGGGGGGGGGCGATCGGGCCCCCCCCCCCCCCAGTGAAGAGGACACCCATCGGGAGACAGCGCGGCCTCAGGTAAGTAAATGTCATTTTGATTTTTTTTTTTTTTTTACAGTTAGCAGCTGCTGCCGAAGCGGGGGGGGGGGGCTATTCCGGGGGCTCTCCTGGAGCCATCCGACCCCCTACGGAGGATCGGATGACACCAAGTTTAAAGGGGAGACCCGGCCGGATCCAAAGAGGGGTCAGGTGAGTATTTTTGATTTTGATTTTTTTTACTAGCAGGGGGGAAAGTTAAGCATGTAGAATCTACGTGCTTGGCACTGAAAGGGTTAAATATCAATATGCAAACAAGAAAAACAAGCTAAATCTGAAAACACAAGGTCCCCTGAGCAGAACAATACCCAACATGCATAGCTAATTTTAACCCTTTTAATTGCCACCCTACTTGATATTTTGTCACCCTCTGACAGGTCATTTTTCACCATTTTGTTCCATGTTTAACTGTGATTTTTGCAGGAATTTCCAGGAAAATTCTATATATATATTTTGCAGTAGAGTTTAGGCTTTAACATGAAATGTCTTTTTTGTAATTTTTCTACATTTTTTTTTTTAATATTTTTAAAAAAAAAATAACAAAAATTAATTATTTTTTTAAATTGTCTCATTTATTTTAAATAAACCATTTCTATTATTAAAGAAAACCATATTGCACGTGAAAGCCCCATTTCTCTCGATTACAACGGTACCACATATGTATTGGTAGACACCCTTTCCTGTCCAGGAGACCCTCTAGGCACAGGTGACTTGCCAGACCCAGGGCATTGCGAACTGGTATAGGGGTCTCATAAATCCCTTACCAGTTCACAAAGGGTTAAATGTAAAAAAAACAGAGAAAAAAATATTTTATAATTTTTTTAATACTTACCTTCCATCCATCCCAGAGCACTGTGTCCCACGCTGATCAATTTGACTTCTGGTCTGCTGATGTTGGAAGCTTTTTATACCTACTGGGTAACAGGTAACATAGGGTTAATTTAAAAAAAGACATAGGGTCCCCCCTCCCCGGGAGGGGAACCCCATTTATCTGGAATTTTAAGGGTTTAAGACCCAAAAATAGCGTGGGGTCCCCCCTACCTATCTTAACCAGCCATGGGGGCTTGTAGAATAGGACGCAGGGGCCAGCTTTGGTGGCTACAAGCCAGCATAGCCTATGGCCACGGCTCTTCTGCCCCCCCCTGGGCTTTGAGGAGGCAGGTAATGAGGGGGCTCGGGGTTAATGGCAAGTCACCCGCTAGCCGCAGGTGACTTGCCAGACCCAGAGCCTTGTGAACTGGTATAGGGGTCACATAGATCCCTTACCAGTCCACAAAGGGTTAATGTAAAAAAAAAACACACCAAAAAAAAAATGTTATAATTTTTTTTAATACTTACCTCCCATTCATCCCACGCTGATCAATTTGGCTTCTGCTCACCTGCTGATGCTGGAAGCTTTTTATACCTGCTGGGTGACAGGTAACATAGGGTTAATTAAAAAAAAAAAAGCTAGCCGCAGGTGACTTGCCAGCCCCCAGCCTTGTGAACTGGTACAGGGGTCTCATGGAGTTCACAAAGGGTTACCAGTAAAATAAAACACACAAACGCATAGTAAAAATTATTTTATTAAAAAAAAATATACATTTGTTTTTTCTTTACTCACGTGCGATCGTCAGCTCCTCTGTCCCTCGCTGATACAATGACAGATACCGGTGATCGGCAGCCAGAGGAGGAGGGGAGGAAGGAGATCAGAGGATCTCCTGTCCTCTCCTTCTCAGGCCATTGATCACCGGCATCTGACAGCTGAGAGGCCTGGAGCTGTCATGATACCGGTCATAAGACCCACCCCCAAAAGGGGCGGGGCTTCACTGCAAAATGGCGGCGTCCGTCGAAAGAAGAGGGGAGAGAGCCTGACAGGCTCGCTTGATTGCCTGAGGGGGCTTTAGGGGAGCAATTTACTAAGCTTAGATTTTTCTTTGACTAGAGGTCCGCTTTAAAGCCAGATTACAAGTTCTTTGATCTTTTTTTCTTTCAGTTATGAAAAGGATATGCAAAATTCTGCGAACTTGCTGCTCAATTACCTCCTGTGCAATTGCTGTGCTGTCAAGCATGTCTTGACATTCTGTGTGGTTTCTCAGACTGATTGAAACTACAGTGCTGAAGTGGTAGCTGACTTTTTGACACAGCGAATGATTGCTTAAGTGTTTATCAGTGCTTGAAGTGATGACAAATTGAAATAAAAAGGCGGGCCTTTAATTAGCACCTCACCTTTGCTAAGGGTCTACCTTTCCTTTGCAGTGCTTCAGTGCAAGGACAAGGGTTGGCTTTCTAAATGTAAAGTATATTCTTTATACTTAAAGCAACATATTTGCATATGTCAGAGAAGCATCTGTAGTTCAAATTATCACCATAACCTTCTTTTTAAGGCGGAACTTCACTCACCTACTGACCCCCACCCACGATGAGGCAGGACGGAGGTGGGTTACATATTTAAAAAGCCAATACATTACCCAGGGGGCCACAGGAAAAGAGACAAAGCCGCATCACCCGCCACTCATTCACTTGAGCAGACGGAAGCGCACACTGAGCCGGGGGATGTGGCTCTGTCTCTCTAGGCCAAGATAGTGGGGTACAGAGAGCGGTGCGGGTGCCTTCCTAAGGTATGGGCTTTTTATTTGTAACCCCCAAGGCCCCCAAACAGGTCATATTTAGTAGATCGCCCCGCAGATACAGGTGAACTAAGTGCTGCAGCAGAACTTTAGAGGCAGCTATGTGGAGATCCACAAAATATGACCTGTTGGTGGGCCTTGACAAATACAATAAAATGAAGATATGGGATGCGAGAAAACAATGGTAATAAAGCAAAATGAAGGCAAAACATGTTGTGGTTCATGACTTTCCCAGGTTTTGTTCTGTGCCCCCGGGGTATCCCGAACTGGTATGCTTTCACTCTAAAACCAACCCCCCCAAGTTTGCCCAGAACAATTTGCCTCTTTCCAGGCCAATGGGGCATGCGTGGGCTCTTTTCCAATCCAAACTGTTTGCCGTGCATATTAAATGTTAGACAAACATCTCAAGTTTATGGTAACAAAAGCAGCCGCATCCCACGCAGTGTGCACTCGTCCCCAGCTTATGTGTCTGTCCGTGCACAGCCCGAAGAGGCAGGGGCTTTGCCCGCCATTGTTTACATCAGCAAGGGGTCCTGGAAGCAGGTGAGTGTTGCAGCGCTTTGGGGGATTCACACAGCGGGGCAGCCTGATCTTGGATGCCCCGGGGGGAAGGGCAGCGGCCAGCCTTGGAATCTTTTACATTCCAGGGCTGGTTGTGCTGGGTTTTGTTCCGTTTGAGGGACTGGGGTTTTATCCGTTAGTCATATTCTAAGTATGTCACACACCCCGCTTCAAAACATTCATTACATGTGGGTTATACTGACCTGTAGATGGCGATCTTGCAGAGATGTAAAGTAAAAAAGAGAGCCCCTCCCGGTCCATAAATACCTGGGACCTCCCACTCATTACCCAGTCTTTCATCTCTGCAGACGGCGAGCAAGTCAGAAGATGATGTCCCCTCCTTGCACAGGGGGATTTCAGGTAGCCGGGATGACCCCCGGCCCGTTATATTCTCGGTGTGCCACACACCCCGCTTCCCTTTTAATACTTACGATCGGGTTACTCCACCAATTGGTGGCGACGTGCAGGGAGAAGTCTTGAAAACGAGCCCCTTCCGGCCTATATATACCTGGGACCTCCCACTGAATCACCAGTTTTTTTCTCTCTGCATGAAGCGACAAGACAGAAGAATGAAGTCTCCTGCTTGCAGGTAGCCGGGGTAAAATCCGAAAATCCGGCATCCCCTTTTGGTCTATTTCTGCCCAGTTCTTGTGTGTTTATTATGCTTAGTTAAATGGAAGCCTCCCAGCCTAGGCTGCGGGCTGGGCAAAGGTAGATGGCACTTTAGGTGCCTAGGAGCTTATCTCCTCCGCTCGACCCCACTTGTGGGGCAATGCGGCTATCCGGCTGGTGATCCGGATTTGTGATGCCCCTGTCCCGATGTCCCTTTAGGTCACCTTCTCCCGCTTGGCCTTCTCCCTTTGCTAAGGGGGGGGGGGGTGTAATGTGCATGAGTGCTTTACTTTACTGTGAAAAGGTCTTAGTGTCAGCGCATGGACAGGGCTTCTGGGGCCTGTTTTTCACTGTGTGTTTGTTTGTTTTTCCCTCCCTTTGCTGGCCGGGACGCGCTGTCTCCGGGCCCGCCCCTCGCTTCCCTGGTCTCATTAGAGACCTGGATGCTGCAGCCGGTGGGGGAAGAGCTTCCTCGCTGCTGAAAACTACACAGGTAAAACGGCCCCACGTGCGCAATGCTTGTGCAGCATTTTTCTCCCTGGGGCATTTCTACTTATGGGGAATGTTGTTGTTTCA
Organism: Gastrophryne carolinensis; assembly: GCA_027917425.1. Lineage (NCBI taxonomy): Eukaryota > Metazoa > Chordata > Amphibia > Anura > Microhylidae > Gastrophryne > Gastrophryne carolinensis. The sequence goes on from CM051234.1 coordinate 364,643,109, forward strand.
CATAGGGGGATATGTGCTCCAGTGGCTGCGATTGTTCACTTTACCTTTGTGATTCGTATATATATATATATATATATATATATATATATATATATTTAATGTGTAGGTATGTGTATATATATATATATATATATATATATATATTTTATATATGTATTTATGTTTATATATGTATGTGTATGTATGTACAGGTATGTTTTTATATATGTACGTGTATGGGCATGTATTTATACACAGTATGTGATTTTTTGCACTCTGCTTTGCCTTGAAATTACATGTGTCATGTATATTTATTCAGGATGTTTAAGCTAGCCATATATGTTTGCCTTATTGGTTATGTATGATTGTAGCTGGGGGACTGAGTGTGGTCTCTTTTCCCCCACAGATTCTGGGATCCCCTCACTGCAGTGGCTCTCCCGGTCTGTTATACCTGGCTAGTCTTAGTCTCTAAATTGGGATTTTCCTAGGTTTAAAAAAAAAATAAAAATCCTCCCACTTCCGGGACTTTAATTATAAAGGGGCATCCCGGGTTGCTTATTGCGTAAAACCCTGGGTTGTTGCGAATACCATAAATTCACCATATGGAGGCTTCCAATGTTACCAGAAATGGCTCCTCTGGGCCATCCAGGTTGTGTGGGGGCTGTGGGGTTCCGCTCCCAGGCGATGATGTCATATTATGTGCCATGTGCTCAGCAGAACATTGCGCGCCAGTCCGTTGCTCCGGCTTCTGGCTCCTCGCAATTTCCGTCATCTCCTATCCCCCCCAACCTAGTCCGGACCCCGTGTGACACTGTCAAAAATGGGGATTCGCATTCCGAGGTGCATGCGCGGTTGGCCAACCTTGAGAAAATTATCTCCGCTTCAGTGGCTCAGAAGGCTACGGCAAAGCTGAAGCACCTTGCTCCGGCAGTACCTGCCCCGGAGTATGAGGTATCTGAATTTTTGGATTATTCTGATTGTCCCCCTGATGAGGAGGGGGAACTTCTTGAGGAATCGGATGAGCCTGCAGACCAGCTCTTGTTTGATACTGCTGGTGATCAGGCTGTGGGGGTGTCCCTTGACACTCCTTCTATTTTGGCTCAAATGTTTAAAGTTTTGGCCTTGGATCCGCCTGCGGTGGTCCCTCTGCCAAAAGGTGAGTTGTTTGATGTACCCCAGCCGCGTTTGGTGTTTCCCAGGCAACAGCACTTTGAGAAGCTTGTCCTTAAGTAATGGGAACAACCCACGCGCCTGGCTGGAACTCCTCCTAATTGGGATAAGCGTTATCCCTTTCCAGAGGACTTGGTGAAGCTTTGGTCAGTGCCCCCCGAAGTCGACACCCCGGTGTTGGGGTTGACTGGCCCGGCTGCGTTGCACCTTTCTGGCACCACTACCATTAAGGATGGTGAGGATCGTCGGATTGATCAATTGGCTCGCCATGGTTTTATCAGTGCCGGCTCGACACTACGACCAATTTGTGCTTCGGCACAACTGTTAGATCCATGATTAGGGATCTGCTTGCAGATCTTGATCCTGCTTGTGATATGATTAGCTCTCTCAAGCAGTGTGAGTCGTTTGTTTCTTTTGCCCTGACTGCTCAGGACGATGCTCTTGTGACGAGTAGCAGGACAGCGGCATTGCTGGTGGCTATTCGTCGGCCTATATGGCTGCGCCAGTGGACGGCTGACCTTAATGCTAAAAAGGCGCTTACAGCGCTACCCTTCGTAGGTTTATGCCTATTTGGCGAGAAATTGGATGCTGTTACCAAGGATGGTAAGTTGCCTCAATTCAAGAAACCTCGTCGCTCCTTCAGGGGTGCGAGTTCCTTTAGTCCCTCCTTTCGAGGAGCCAGAGCGGGCAGAGGGGCTTCCCTTCCCGTTACCGGGGCTGTAGGTTGGTCCCGGGGAAGAGGTCGTGGCCGTCCCGGTCAGTCCTGGGGCGCCAAGCCCAAACCTACTGCTAAGCCCGCTCAGCAATGAGGGGCTGCCCTCACCCGTGCGGGTGGGGGGACAATTGCGACACTCCTCCCTGGTTTAAGGCCGGGAGTCTCCGGACACATAGATCTGGGAGGTAGTGTCGCCTGGTTACAGACCGGAGGTCGAGTCTCGCCCTCCCTCACGGGTTTTCCTGGAAATGGCGGTCATCCGGCCGGTGCCGCACTTAGAGGTGGGCCTCGATTTTTACACCATTCTCTTCGCAGTCCCCTAGAAGGACGGGTCAGCTTGCCCCGTCCTGCATCTGAAGTTTTTCAAACTTCCCAGGTTCCCCCTTGCTCTAGCCAGGGTGGTGTCCTTTCGGGGAATACGGTCGGATTTCGGTCAACACAGGGTGTTGCTCACTCAGTCCAAGGTCTGTCTGATTCAGGAGTTGGTTTGGATCCTTCTTTCCAATCCTCGGCCGTCTGTTCTGGAGCTGAGAGCCTTCCGTCTGGTTCTTGCTCTTTTGTCCCATCGTGGTCTGGGCCTTCTGGTTCAGCTACGCTCGGACAGTCAAGCAGCGGTTGCTTACTTCAATCATCAGGGAGGGACTTCCAGTCTGGGTGCTCTCAGAGTGGAGTCCCTGATCCTGACCTGGGCGAAGACACATGTTCCTTGTCTCTCGGCAGTCTGCAGTCCGCTCCGGTGGGGGACACCGGAGGTGGTCCCGTTTTCCGTTCGCCACAATTGCAGGCTCCCGATCTTTGTGTCACCCTCCCAGGATCCTCTGGCTCGGGCGGCGGAAGCCATATCCCTGAGCCGGGGGAACCCGGGTTTTCTGTACCTGTTTCCTCCGATACTCATGCTAGGCTGAGTGGTACAGAAGCTGGTTCTGGAAAGGGTGTCCACCATTCTCGTGGCCCCAAGAGGACCAAGACGAGTGTGGTGCGCAGACATCGTTTGGCTGACAGCGAATCGGCTCGTTTTGCCTCTTCGGCCCGATCTGCTCACTCAGGGTCGGCTGTCTTACCCCAGTTTACCAACGCTGGTTTTGATGGCTTGGCTGCTGAGACCTCCATCTTGAAGGAGGAGGGTCTTTCTGACTCGGTTATTAAGACTCTGATCGCTGCCCGAAAGAGGTCTTCTTCTATCACCTACTATAGGACTTGGAAAGCCTATATCGCTTGGTGTGAGGTTAGGTCTTTGCCTTGTAGGGTCTTTTCGGTCTCCAGGATTCTAGAGTTTTTACAATCGGGGCTGGACTCTGGTCTTCAGCTGAGTACTTTGAAAGGGCAGGTTTCTGCCTTATCTATCTTTTTTCAGAAGCGTTTTGCGCTTCTTCCTTTAGTTAAAACTTTTTTCCAGGGGGTTACGCATGTGCGGCCTCCCAGGAAACCATTACTCCCTGTTTGGGACTTGAATTTGGTTCTTTCTGCTCTTCAGGCTCCTCCCTTTGAGCCTTTGCAAGATATTGCTTTGTCTACCCTGACTCAGAAGATTGTCTTCTTGGTAGCTATCACTTCGGTTCGGCGCGTCTCGGAGTTGGCGGCCTTGTCTATTCAGGCGCCCTACTTTGAGAGGGCATCAGGACAAAGTGGTCTTTCGGTTCAAACCAGACTTCTTCCTAAGGTTGTTTCTGCTTTTCATTTGAATCAGGATATTGTTCTTCCCTCCCTGTGTCCTAAGCCTAAGAATGACAAGGAGAGGGTTTTGCATTGTTTGGATGTAGTACGCTGTGTTAAGTACTATTTGATTATTACTTCTCCTTTTCGTAAGACTGATGCCTTGTGGGCCTAGGAAGGGTTTGGCGCCGGTCAAATCTTCCATTAGCAAATGGATACGTCAGGCCATTATTGCGGCCTATTCTAAGGGGAAAGTTCCTCCTTTTCGTATCACTGCTCATTCTACTCGCGCCGTTGGAGTGTCTTGGGCTTTTCAGCACCAAGCTTCTGTTGAACAAGTTTGTAAGGCCGCTACTTGGTCTTCTGTTCATACTTTTTTTTTTTACAAAGTTTTACAAGGTTGATGTGCGGGCCTCAGCGGATGCTGTTTTTGGCTCAAAGTTCTGCAGACTGCAGTCATTTAAGTTATGCTTCACCTTGCCTTTGGATACCCATCCCTTGTGGACACTGCTTTTGGATGTCCCGATCGTAAGTATTAAAAGGGAAGCGGGGTGTGTGGCACACCGAGAATAATACCATTTTGTGAGTACTCACCTGAAAAATGGATATTATCGGTGTGCCACACACCCCGCTTCACCCGCCCTTTTCGGTATCCCGAATCCTTTATATGGTGAAGCTTTTCTTTATTTTGAGGTTACCGTTGGATTTCCTGGTACCTTGTATTTCTGCTTTTTAAATAACTGGTGATTCAGTGGGAGGTCCCAGGTATATATAGGCCGGAAGGGGCTCGTTTTCAAGACTTCTCCCTGCACGTCGCCACCTGCTGGTGGAGTAACCCGATCGTAAGTATTAAAAGGGAAGCGGGGTGTGTGGCACACCGATAATATCCATTTTACAGGTGAGTACTCACAAAATGGTATTTTTATCTATTTCTTCCCGGATCCCTGTTTTGTCTTACCCTGCCTCCCAGCCTAGGCTGCTGGTTCGGGCGAGGGTAGATGGCACCCTAGGTGCTTAGGAGCTAATGCTCCACCGTGAGACCCTGTACTAAAGGGTAGGCAGTTAACCGGGTTGGTGACCCCGGTTTTGGGATGCCCTGTCCCTTGGCCTTCCACCCGGGTGGTTTTCTCCCCTCTCCGGATGCCCTTCTCCTTAGAGGGGGGGGCGACCCGTCTCCCGCAATGTCCATTAGTTTTATTTTTAAGACATTTGTGTGTGGTGTTTGTTTTGGCTGACTGGCGCCACGAGCAGCCGGTGTTGGGGGAGCTTCTCCCCTCCGGTGGTTGAGGGGGGCGGGGCCGGCCATTCGGCGCGAAGCCGCGGCCCGCCCCCGTGCGGCTGGCGCCGCTGCGGAGCCCGGCCACTGGCTGGGAACCGCGCTGTGTGGAGCAGGGGGGGCGGAGCAGGGCGCGGCGCGCGAACTGCGCTGGACATGCCCCCCTTCTCCTCTCTGTCCTCTCCTCTCAGCATCGTGGGATCAGCGTAGACGCCATTGCAGCGCTGTGAGTGGCCCTGTGGTCCTTCTTTAATGGCATATATCTGTGTTGTTTTTTGTGTATATATGGTTATGTGTTTTACATATGAAGGCTGGTGATGCTGAATGGGCCTGTTATTGTGTCTTCCAGGTGGACCTACATTGATTATTAAGGGGGTTCTCCCGGTCCTAGGGTCCCTGGGTTCAATTGGGCTTATATGTAAATCCTCCCACTTGGGACATTAAAGGGGCATCCCTTGGTTGCTTATATGCGTAATTCCCTTGGTCATTGTGACTACCTATAAGATCACCGTATGGAGGCGTCCCCGGATACTGGGCTTGGGCTCCCCTCGGGGCAATCCCGGCAGTGTATGGGGTGTGGAGTATCCCTTACGGGGGATGGTGTGTTTCTTTGTATACCATGTGCGCAGCAGACTATTACGCGGCAGTCCGAACCCCAGGCGTCTGGTTCAGCGCCGCCGGTCTCTTCTCCTACCCCTCCCCGACTGATCCGTGCCCCATGTGACGTTGTCATGGGTGGGGAGTCGCAATCTGAGGTGTGTGCCAGATTGGCCAATCTTGAGAAATTATTTTCTAGCGCGGTTGCCAGAAAGGCCCCGGCTAAGAGAAAGCACTTGTCTCCAGCCATGCCGGCTGTTGACTTTGATGAGTTTGAGTCTCTGGACTGGTCCGATTACTCCCTGCTAGAGGAAGGGGAGCTATTTGAGGAGTCGGATGATTCTAACGATCAGCAGTTTGTTGGCGCTGATACCGAGCGGGGGCTGGGGGATTCCTTGGATACCCCTAAGGTTCTGGCTCAGATGTTTGAGGTTCTGGCTATTTCTCTTCCTGAGGTGGCTCATCCGCAAAATAGTTTTTCGAGGAGTCTAAGCCGTGCTTGGAATTCCCTAATCAAAAGCATTTTGATGGCATTATTACTAAGGAATGGGAGAGGCCTACTCGGTTCCCAGGTGTTCCTCCGGGTTGGGATAAGAAATATCCCTTTCCGTTGGATGCGGTAAAATGTTGGTTGTCCCCTCCCGAGGTGGATGCCCCGGTTTTGGGGTTGTCCAACACCGCTATTTTGAATCCTCCTGATTGTTCCACTCTTAAAGATGGTGAGGATAAACGCATTGACCAGATGGCTTGTCATGGTTTTGCCAGTGTCGGGTCGGCCTTGCGGCCTGTTTGTGCTTCGACGCTTTTAGTGGTTGCTACCAGGTCGGTTGTTAGGGACCTGTTGACTACTTCCAGGCTCGATCCGGCTAGTGATGAGTTCATTGCTCTTAAACGGTGTGAATTGTTTTTGTCATTTGTACTAGCCGCCTTGGATGACACATTGGTGATGTGTGGAAGAACGTCGGCCCTGCTTGTGGCTATTCGGCGTTCGGTTTGGTTGCGCCAGTGGGCGGCTGATTTTGTGTCCAAAAAGTCGCTTATGGCACTTCCCTTTGTGGGGTTGCGGCTCGTTGGAGAAAAATTGGATTCGGTCGCCAAAGGCAGTAAGTTACCTCAGCGAAGGAAGCAACGTCGTTCCTTTCGGGGGGCGGCTTCCTTTACCCCTTCCTTTCGTGGGGCCAGAGCTGGCAGAGGATTGGCTTTCTCCTCATCCAGAGGTGATTCTTGGAACAGGGGCAGGAGACGTGCCCGTCCAGGACACAGTTGGGGCTCTAAGCCCAAAGTCGCTGCCAAGCCAGCTCAGCAATGAGGGGGCGCCCTCACCCTTGTGTGTGGGGGGACGGCTGCGACACTTCTCCCAGGTCTGGGTCCAGGAGGTCTCGGACAGATGGATTCGGGAAGTGGTGTCTTCCGGCTACAAGCTGGAGTTCGAGATCCGGCCCCCTCCCAGATTCTTCAGGTCTCGGGTGCCTTCGGATCCTCTGGCCGCGCAGGGGCTCCAGGCGGCGGTAAAAAATCTTCTGGATATGGCTGTCATTTGCCTGGTGCCTCCCTCGGACCGGGGCCGGGGTTTTTATTCCAATCTGTTCACGGTGCCGAAGAAGGACGGCTCTGTTCGGCCCATCCTGGATCTGAAGATCCTCAACGGGTTCTTCCATCCCCAGAAGTTCCGCATGGAAACGCTGCATTCAGCCATCTACTCTCTTCGTCAGGGGGACTTCATGACGTCCATAGACATCAAGGATGCTTATCTGCATGTTCCAATCTTTCCGGCGCAACAGAGATTTCTCAGGTTCATTGTGGAAGATCGGCATTTTCAGTTTGTGGCCCTTCCTTTCGCCCTTACCTCGGCTCCAAGGGTTTTCACCAAGGTGCTGGCATGGGTGATGGCTCTCCTCAGAGCCCAGGGTATCCGCATCGTGCCATATCTGGACGATCTTCTCATTATGGCGTCTTCCTTCAGCCAAGCGGAGTTAGACACCAGGACTGTGGTATCCACTCTGGAGAGATTCAGTTGGGTGATCAACTACCCCAAGTCCTCCCTTTCTCCGTCCAGGGTGGTGTCTTTTCTGGGAATGTCTCTGGATACTTCTCAGACCAGGGTGTTTCTTCCTCGGTCCAAGGTTCTTTTGATTCAGGAATTGGCTCGGCTTCTCCTGTCCATCGACCGTCCGGCCATCCGGCTGGGGATGAGACTGGTGGAATTGATGGTGGCTTCCTTCGAGGCGGTTCCTTTTGCTCAGTTTCACACAAGGACGCTCCAGCTCCATCTGTTGGCGGCCTGGGACAGGTCTCCGCTGTCGTTGGATCAGTCTTTTCTGATGTCCCCCTGGGTTCGGCGTTCCCTTCAGCGGTGGCTGGATCCAATCAATCAGTTGAGGAGCAGATCCTTTCTGACTCCTTGTTGGGAAACTGTCACCATGGATGCCAGCCTGTCAGGATGGGGGAGTTTCTGGAAGGATCGTCAGTTTTAGGGTCTGTGGGGGCCTCAGGAGGCTAACGAGCCCATCAATGTTCTGGAACTGAGAGCCATCAGGTTGGTTCTGTTTCACTTGACTCATCAGGTACAGGGCTTGCCGGTTCAGGTTCGGTCGGATAATCGGACGGCGGTCGCCTACATCAATCACCAGGGAGGGACTCGCAGCAGGAGTGCCCTCAGGGAAGTGTCTTTGATTCTTGATTCTGGCCTGGGCGGAGAGACATGTCCCGTGCATTTTGGCAGTTTACATTCCGGGAGTGGAGAACACGGAGGCAGACTCCCTGAGCAGGTTCTCATCTCGCTGGGGGGAATGGTCTCTCAGCCCCAAGGTGTTTCGCTCGATTTGCCTCAGGTGGGGTTCTCCGGAGGTGGACCTCTTTGCTTCTCTGCACAATCACAAGCTTCCGGCATTTGTGTCTCTCTCGCGGGATCCGCTGGCTCTGGCAGTGGATGCGATGTCTCTGAACTGGAGGGATCTGGGGTTTCTGTACCTGTTCCCTCCGTTTCCCATGGTGGGCAAGGTGGTGCGCAAGCCGGCCCTAGAGGGGGCGACGGCCATCCTGGTGGCTCCAAGATGACCAAGGCAGGTTTGGTTCGCAGACGTCGTGCGGTTGGCAGTGGATCAGTTCGCTCTGCCCCTTCTGCCGGATCTGCTCACTCAGAGTCAACTACTTTACCCCAATTTACCAACGCTGGCTTTGACGGCGTGGCTGCTGAAACCTCCATCTTGAAGGAGGAAGGTCTTTCCGATGCTGTGATTCGGACTCTTGTTAGTTCTAGGAAGAGGTCTTCCTCTACCATCTACTATAGGACTTGGAGGTCTTATATTGATTGGTGTGAGGTCAGGGCCTTGCCTTGTAGGGTGTTTTCTATCCCTAGGATTTTGGAGTTTCTGCAATATGGTCTGGACTTGGGGCTCCAGCTTAGTACGCTGAAAGGGCAGCGTTTCTGCCCTGGCGGTTTTCTTTCAAAGGTCTTTTGCTCTTTATCCTCTGGTTAAGACCTTTTTCCAGGGGGTTACGCATGTGCGGCCTCCTAGGAAGCCTTTGCTTCCAGTTTGGGATTTGAATTTGGTTCTTTCTGCTCTTCAGGGTCCTCCTTTTGAGCCTTTACATGATATTGCATTGTCTTCGCTTACGCAGAAGGTTGCATTTTTGGTTGCTATCACTTCTGTTCGGCGCGTCTCTGAGTTGCCGGCTTTGTCCATTCAGGCCCCGTACTTTGAGAGGCATCAGGACAAGGTTGTTTTCCGATTCAAGCCGGATTTCCTTCCTAAGGTGGTTTCTGCCTTTCATCTTAATCAGGACATTGTTCTGCCCTCCTTGTGTCCTAAGCCCAGCAATGACAAGGAGAGGGTCTTGCATTCCTTGGATGTGGTTCGCTGTGTGAAGTACTATTTGGTGGTTACTTCTTCCTTTCGTAAGATGAATGCTTTTTTTTTGTGGTGCCCAGGAAAGGTTTGGCGCCCGCCAGGTCTTCCATTAGTAAATGGATTCGTCAGGCCGTTGTTGGGGCCTATTCTGCCAAGGGGAAGGTTCCCCCTTTTCGTGTTACTGCTCATTCTATTCGTGCAGTTGGGGCTTCCTGGGCTTTCCTGCACCAGGCCTCTGTTGAACAAGTTTGTAAGGCTGCTACTTGGTCTTCTGTTCACACTTTTCCAAGTTTTACAAGGTTGATGTGCGGGCCTCAGCGGATGCTGTTTTTGGCCGCAAAGTTCTGCAAGCTAGAGTAGTTTAAGTTGTGCTTTATTACCTTGTTTGGATCCCCGCCCATTATGGACACTGCTATTGGATGTCCCACATGTAATGAATGTTTTGAAGCGGGGTGTGTGACATACTTAGAATAATACCATTTTGTGAATACTCACCTGTAAAATGGGTATTATAAGTGTCACACACCCCGCTTCACCCTGCCCTTTTGTGTTCTGGATCCTTTATATGGTGAACTTTTCGTTGTTATGACTTATATTTGGCTCTTCCTGGTCCCTTACCTTACTGCTGTCCTTATACTGGGTAATGAGTGGGAGGTAACAGGTATATATGGACCGGGAGGGGCTCTCTTTTTTCCTTTACATCTCTGCAAGATCGCCATCTACAGGTCAGTATAACCCACATGTAATGAATGTTTTGAAGCGGGGTGTGTGACATACTTATAATACCCATTTTACAGGTGAGTATTCACAAAATGGTATTTTTCCCATTGCATGGCACGGCCTGCTTCACAAAGTCATCACATCTGGGTATTCCGCCACAAGGTAATGACTTTGTGAAGCAGGCCGTGCCATGCATGGCAAAAGCAATTCTACAGGTGAGTACTCACAGAATTGTCTTTTTTGCTTCCAGACACAATCACAAACTTCCAAGGTTTGTGTCTCTCTCAAGAGACCCTCTGGCCATAGCAACAGAAGTTCTAGCGATCCCTTGGACAGAGTTCAACCTACTGTATGCATTCCCTCCGTTTCCGCTCCTGGGCAGAGTGCTACGCAAGATAGGCCAGGAGGGGGTACCAGCCATCCTGGTGGCTCCTCGTTGGCCAAGGACGAGTTGGTTTGCGGGCATAGTACAGATGTCAATAGATCACTACATCATTCCCGATGACCCACAGGGGTCGCTATGGCACCCGGATTTACGGACGCTGGCTTTGACGGCCTGGCTATTGAAACCTCCATCCTGACGGAGAAAAGGTTAACGGCCACGGTTGTTCACACAATGATTCAGGCACGGAAGAAGTCTTCTTCCATGATATACTACAGAGTTTGGCGGGCCTATATCACTTGGTGCGAGGCCAGGAGCCTTCCTTGCTGGAAATATTCTGTTTCTAGAGTCCTTGAGTCTCTACAAAACAGTCTAGACTTGGGCCTCCAGCTGAGTAACCTCAAGGGTCTGGTCTCGGCCTTATCCAGTATACAGCACGTCTTGTTCCAGAAGATTCCTTACACATGGGTAATACATCCACAAGATGGCGCTGGACTGCAGAAAACAGCTTGTGGCTCCTCCCGGCCCTATATAAGTCAGGGACCTCCCACAAAATCCCCAGTTCTTTGCAGTCTGGACTGCGAAGATAGACGATAGCTCTCTGTGGCACAGGTGAGCGGGGCTTAAAAGCCTGCAGCCCTGCAAGACTATTTCTACCCGTTCCATCTCATTTACTGCCTCCCAGCCTTGGCTGTTAAGGTTCGAGTGAAGGTAGGTTAGCTAGCACCAATTGTGCTGAGGAGCTAGGCTCCTACCGCTGTCCCTGCTCTAACAGGGTAGGTGGTTTAGGCTAATGGTGAGCCTTTTTGGGATGCCCCCACTGCCTCATGGGTTTTGCCAGGTTATTCTGTGCAGTTAAACCCTATTGACATATATATTTCCCCCTCCACCCTCACTTGTCACATTAGTCCTCTGGGCGCCATTTTCCCTGGGAATTCTGCTTTTATCCTCCCTCACTCTCCCCTTGGTGGATCTCCGGGGGGGGGGGTCCGTCTAGTGATTCAACAATGTATTTCACTCTTGACATGTTTTAGTGCTTGTAACTTTACAATACGCCGCCGCGCTTTGTACTGCGCTCGGCACCTGGCAGCCCCATTCAACTCAGAGCTGCCGGGCCGCTATTGGCCGGCCGGATCACGTGGGCGCGTTTCCCGCTCTTCGGGGGGGCGGGCTCTGTGGATGAGGCATTTTACCTCATAAACTCCACAGCCTGCCCCTCGAGGTCTGCGGGCGCCATTTTGTCTCCTTGCTGCGTGCTGCTGGCTCTCTGCGGTCCGTGAGTAACCCCGATGGGGTGATTTTTTTCTAAAAGTTTTTTCTAACTGCCTTATTCTCATGGGAATGTTGATTATGTCTTCCAGGCGGGTGAATATTTCAGCACTGTGGTTTCTCCCTGCAATTTTCCCTCACTAACTCCCAATTCCCTGGCGGTTCTTGGGGCATCCCGGGTAGCTCTTTAGCGTTAACCCTTACTGGCCTATTGTGCCATTCAAATCACCATATGGAGGCTTCTGGGGATAATGGGCCTGGGGTTCCTTCGGGACAAACCCGGCTATGTGTTGTGTGTGGGGTATCCCCTATTAGTGATTGTCAGGGTGTGTGTACCCTGCGCCCAGCAGGTACTTGCTCTGCAGTCTGGGTTGTCTGTTACTGGGCCTGGTGGTGTGACCCCTCTGGCCTCACCTACCCCCCCACGCTTACATCTGACCCCCACTGCGGGGCATACTAGTGGGGAGTCTCAACCTGATTTAGCTGCACGGGTGGCCAGCATTGAGAAACATCTTGCTGGGTCTGCCCCGCGTAAGGCTTCTGCTAAGAAGCGACATTTATCACCCGCGTTTTCCTCTTCCCTGTGGAAGATGAGGGCCCTTACTCACTCTCAGGTCCCTACCCCCTTGAGGAGGGGGAATTATTTTCTGATTCAGAATCCTCCGAGGAACAACCTAAGATATACGGTGGTACTGGCACTCCCTTTGGGGAAGACCCGGGGTCACATGTTTGAAGTGTATTTCTCCCCCGGCAGTGGCTCCGCAGCAGCAGGGTGAGCTTTTTCATACGGTTAAGCCACACTGGGAGTTTCCTGAGCAGTCTCACTTTAATAATCTAGTGCTCAAAGAATGGGAACGGCCTAGCAAGCTGCCCGGGGTGCCTAAGAGTTGGGAGAAGAGGTATCCCTTTCCTGCTGATGTTAAGCGTTGGTCATGTCCTCCCGAGGTGGATGCACCCGTTCTAGGGTTGTCCAATACATCTGTCATGTATTCTCCTGACACTACTACCCTGCGAGATGCTGAGGACCGGCGTTTGGACCAACTGTCATGCCTTTGCATGTGTCCCGGTTTGTGCCTCTGCTATTACGGCTATTGCCATTAAAGGGGTGCTTAAGTGTATTTTGGATGGGGCATCTGAGGATGTGGATAGAGAGGAGTATAGATCTCTCCTGCTTTGTGAGGCATTTATTGCATATATCCTCTCTGCCATGGATGATGCCATTAGAATGTGTGGTAGGACTTCTGCCCTGTTGGTGGCTATACGTCGTTCTTTTTGGCTACGTCAGTGGGTGGCTGACAGTGCTGCTAAGAAGGCTCTCACTGGTTTCCCCTTCAAGGGCCTGCGTCTCTTTGGGGGACGCTTGGATTTGTTTGCTAAGGGTGGTAGGTTACCTCAACGCAGGAGGCCGTCTCGGTCCTTTCGGGGAACAGGTGCCTTTCTCCCATCCTTCCGTGGTTCCAGGACTAACCGTGGAGTCTTTTTTACTGGGGCCCGTGGAGACCATTGGGGTAGGGGCAGAAGACGTGGCCGTCCTGGCCTCTCCTGGGGTCTTAAGCCAAAAACCTCACCCAAGCCCCCTCAGGCATGAAGGGGCGCCCTCACCCATCCGGGTGGGGGGACGGCTTCGGCTTTTTGCTCACGTCTGGAGACTTTACGTCTCAGACCGGTGGATTCGGGAGGTAGTGTCCTCCGGTCACAAGATAGTTTGCAGCCTGGCCGCCCCTAAGATTCATCAAATCCCGAATGGCTCAAAACCCTCTTTTAGCCCAGGGTCTGCGCCTTGCTGTCCAAAACCTTCTGGAGTTAGGGGTCATCTGCCAAGTGCCTTTAAAGGAAAGGGGCAGAGGCTACTATTCCAATCTTTTCACTGTTCCCAAGAAAGACGGGTCCATCAGACCCATCCTGGATTTAAAGCGCCTCAACAAATTTGTATCCAAATCCTATATACTATCCCCTCGATTCAAAGAGCAAAAGTTAATTGATTTCAGATCGAGAATCGTAAGTTTGGGTGGGTGTTAGTCATTTTTTCCTGTTTTTTTGGCCATTTACGACTCGCACGAGCCTACGTTCGAATGCGTATATGCTCTTACGATCATCGCAAGTTCGTTCCTAAATTTTAGGATCAAAACGTAAAACTTAGGATCAAATCCTAAAACTTAGGATCAAAACGTAAAACTTAGGATAATCGAATGGGTTTAGGTGTGATTCAGAGAACAGTTTTCAAACCTCTAAAGACGTTTTAAAAGAAAGCCACTGCCGACACCTTTTAGCAGTCGTATTGCTGTTCTTGAACAGGTTTTTTGGCTATGTGGAGGAGTCTGCGCGTCTTGAGCTCCAATGAACTGCATGTATCAGCATGGCCGAGGCCATAAATTGTATGGCAATGCATACCTGATTCATGTATGCCTTATAAAAGCATTTTAATGTGGACCTTAATTAGTCCTTTGCATGTAAACCTTTATTTTGCAATATATTTGCGTTAATTAAAGAAACTTATGTCCTTTGTTATTTATTTTTAAATTGATGTACTAGAATAATATTTTTAGATTGCATTTATTGGTGTAGTTGTTTACCTTTGCTTTGTTTAATTATTTAAGCACATCTTTGGTCAGATGCATCACACTTACTGAGGAGAGGAGAGCGGGATAAAGTGCAGGATGTGGGTTACTGCTGTATTTTGCACAGACACAGCAGAGCTGGGGGCACGGAAAGGTCAGAAATCAAAGAATGCAGAGCAACACAGTCACAAGGCCCTTTCTGTTTGCAGGCTGCCCGAGAATACCTGAGCCGCCATCTTGGCTGTTTCTAGGCTCATAACATGCTGAAGTTGCTGGGTGTTTTTTAATTTTGGAGAGCAAATCTGTATGTAGAGGGTGTGGGTAACTACACCCAAAATTTTAAGTTGTACCATTTGAAGCCAAAATATTAAAATTCAATCCACAAGTAAAAAATGCAAGTTAACTAAAAATTAAACAAAGTAAGATTTACTTATGCAAATGCATTCATTAATGGTTGGTTACTACAAAATGAATGAAATAAAGAAAAATAAAAGACCAAATATTTAGAATGCACTTTAATGAGGTAAGTTTGTAGTGCGCAGCCGCAAGATCAGAAGGATTTACGTCCAGACAAAAAAGGAAAAAGGGCAAAACCAATGTTGCAACCTGAGAAATGAAACGGAAAATTCAGGATGGAAACTGACATAGGAACGGACGTACATTTTAGGATAGAAACGTATTTGCTTATAGAATCACTCGCAAGTTCATACGAACGCACGAGCGATCGGAAATAATAGGATGATCGGCACCAAAATCAAAGCTGTTACATGTTTCTTTGAATCGACCCTTATAACTAGTATGCTCTCAGATGCAAAAGTGCAAAAATACAACAAAAAATGTGCTAAACCCACCTATTAATCAATTCAGATCCACATGAGTGTACAAAAATAAAGCAGAATAACATACCATTGAGCAGGAAAACACGCCGTGGTGATGGAAGTGAAAGAGAAAGAAATGAACAAAAGTGCATACAGACCAACCAGACGTGTGCCCTTGAAGTAGTGCAGGAGACACTACGAACGCGCTCGGCGTTGTTACCTGTGGGGGGTCCACGTCTGGTTGGTTAATAGGTGGGTTTAGCACATTTTTTGGTGTATTTTTGCACTTTTGCATCTGAGAGCATACTAGTTATAGTATATAGGATTTGGATACACACTTTTAATGGAGAGTATTTTACTCTTTGCACTGAGACAGACCTCCAGCGCCCCCTTGTGGTTTTAAATGTTTGTCATGTAGTTGTTATTGTATAGTCTTAATGTTCATTGTGATTGTAAATATATGTAATTAGTCAATAAATTTGAATATTTTTTAGACCCTTAAAGTGGTGCAACTGTTTCATCCTTGGCACTTTTTAGAGGGTACTGTGGGTGTCCCTCTTTTCTTGCAGTGTCCTTCCTTACTTGGACGACATTCTCATCACTTCTCGGTACTTCCAGCAGGCCAAGGATACCCAGATGGTGGTGTCCACACTGGAGTCCTTCGGCTGGGTGATCAACCATCCCAAATCTTCCCTGTCACCGTCGATGGTCAAGTCCTTTCTGGGCATGACTCTGGATACATCTCAGGTCAAGATCCTTCTCCCTTAGCAGAAGGTGGACAGTCTGCAAGCTCAAGCCAAGCTTCTTCTGTCTTGCCCTCATCCTTCCATCCGGCAGGGTATGCAGCTGGTGGGCCTGATGGTGTCTTGCTTCGAGGCTGTTCCATACGCTCAGTTTCACATGAGGCCTCTCCAACTTCACCTCTTGTCAGTTTGGGATCTGGACTCGGTGTCCCTGGATCAGGTGTTTCTGTCCCCTCTGGTCAGGCGGTCTCTCTCGTGGTGGCTAGACTCAAGAAACCTGTTGGTGGGCAGATCCTTTCTGGCTCCATGCTGGGAGACAGTCACCACAGATGCCAGTCTGACAGGTTGGGGGGCTTCTGGAAATCCCTGAAATTCCAGGATCAGTGGGGCCCTCAGGAGGCAGACTCCCTCAGCAGGGGGACTTCTCGCCTGGGAGAATGGTCCCTCAGCAGCAGGGTGTTCCGCTCCCTGTGCCACCGTTGTGGTCAGCCAGATGTGGATCTGTTTGCGTCCCGCCACAATCGCAAGCTTCCAGCCTTTGTCTCTCTGTCCCAGGACCCTCTGGCCTTGGCCATGGATGCACTAGCAATGTCTTGGAAGAGCTTTCAGCTCCTTTATGTGTTCCCTCCGTTTCCTCTGCTGGGCAGGGTGCTGCGCAAGATATCCCAGGAAGGGGTACTAACCATCCTGGTGGCCCCCTGTTGGCCAAAAAGAGTGTGGTTCGCAGACATCCTGCAGTTGGCAGTAGATCAGTATGCCCTGCCCAAAGTTCCAGACCTGCTCACTCAGGGGCAGCTACGCCATCCCAATTTACAAACGCTAACTTTAACGGCCTGGCTGCTGAAACCTCCATCTTGATGGAAAAGGGGCTGCCTGCCTCTGTTGTTAATACCATGATTAGGGCTAGGAAGAAGTCCTCGTCCTCCATCTACTATAGGGTATGGCATGCTTATATTGACTGGTGTGAGTTTAAGTCATTTCCCTGTCGGGTGTTTTCTGTCCCTAGGATTCTGGAGTTTCTGCAACATGGTTTGGATTTGGGTCTTCAACTTAGTACCCTTAAATGTTTCTGCCTTAGCCATTTTCTTCAAAGATCTTTTGCTCACCATCGTTTGGTTAAGACCTTCTTCCAGGGGGTTACTCATGTGCGTCCCCCATGTAAGCCTATGTTACCAGTCTGGGATTTAAACTTGGTCTTATCTGCCTTGCAGGGGTCTCCCTTTGAGCCCTTGCGTGAGGCCCCTTTGTCCATTTTGACGCTTAAGGTAGTGTTTTTGGTGGCCATCACTTCTGTTAGGCGTGTTTCTGAGTTGACAGTGCTCTCCATCAAACCCCCTTACTTTGAGAGACATCAGGACAAGGTGGTGTTTCGTTTTAAGCCAGATTTTCTGCCTAAGGTTGTGTCTGCTTTTCATCTCAATCAGGACATTGTTTTGCCTTCTCTGTGCCCTAATCCTAGTAACCCTAAGGAGCAGGTTTTACACTATTTGGATGTGGGTAGGAACCTGAAGTTCTATTTGGTGGCTACTGAATCCTTCAGGAAGACTGATGCTCTTTTTGTGCTCCCGTCTGGACCTAAGAAGGGTCTGGCTCCAGCTAAGTCCACTATCAGCAAGTGGATCCGTCAGGCTGTGATACAAGCCTATTCTGCTAAGGGGAAGGAACCTCCCTTCTTCCTTACTGCTCATTCTACTCGTGCTATTGGTGCCTCTTGGGCTTTTCAGCACCAGGCTTCTGTTGAACAAGTTTGCAAGGCCGCCACTTGGTCTTCTGTTCATACTTTTTCCAAGTTTTACAGAGTTGATGTTAGGGCCTCAGCTGACGCTGCTTTTGGCCGCAAAGTTCTGCAGGCGCAGTGGTTTAAACTGCCTGCTGTTACTTTTTGGGGATCCCACCCTACCTTACGGACACTGCTATTGGATGTCCCATGTGTAAGGAATCTTCTGGAACAGGACGTGCTGTATACTTAGAATAATACAATTCTGTTATTACTCACCTGTAGAATTGGTATTATATGTATACAGCACGTCCTGTTCCACCCACCCTTGTTATCATTGTTCTTAGTTACCTCTGTATGGTGATTGTTCGTTTTGAGTTCTTGTTATTGTCCTCCCGGCTTCTTGTTAACTGCTTGTCAATACTGGGGATTTTGTGGGAGGTCCCTGACTTATATAGGGCCAGGAGGAGCCACAAGCTGTTTTCTGCAGTCCAGCGCCATCTTGTGGATGTATTACCCATGTGTAAGGAATCTTCTGGAACAGGACGTGCTGTATACATATAATACCAATTCTACAGGTGAGTAATCACAGAATTGTATTTTTTTTCCAGAGGTCCACTGCCAATCGTAGAATGATTAGGACTTTTTTCCAGGGGGTCACCCATGTCCGTCCACCGCGTAAATTAATCTTACCGGCCATTGAATGACGCTACATTGTCTATGCTGACACTCAAGGTGGTTTTTCTGTGGCGATCGCCTCGGTGCGTCGCGTATCAGAGCTGGCCGTGCTATGTATGAAACCAGCCTATTTTGAGATGCACAGAGATAAGGTGGTTTTTCGTTTTTAGGCGGATTTTTTGCCTAAGGTCGTTTCTCCTTTTCACCTTAATGAGGAAGTTGTTTTACCTTCCTTGTGTCCAGCACCGGCTAATCCCCAAGAATGGACTCTCCATGCTTTGGATGGATTTTTTGTTTAAGGTCGTTTCTCCTTTTTACCTTCCTTGTGTCCAGCACCGGCTAATCCCCAAGAACGGACTTTCCATGCTTTGGATGTGGTCAGAGCCATAAGGTATTACCTGGCGGCGACTGCATCCTTCAGGAAATCGGATTTGCTTTTTGTCTTGACAGAGGGTTCTAGGAAGGGATTGCCACCAGCCAAGTCCACTCTCAGTAAGTGGATTAGACAGGCGGTGGTACAAGCCTATTCTGCCAGGGGGAAGGAACCCCCTTTTCGGATCACAGCTCATTCTACTAGAGCCATTGGTGCTTCGTGGTCTTTTCAGCACCAGGCCTCGGTTGAAACAAGTTTGCAAGGCTGCTACTTGGTCTTCAGTTCATACTTTTACAAAGTTTTACAAGGTGGATGTCAGGGCCTCAGCTGACGCTGTTTTTGGCCGAAAGGTACTTCAGGCGGTAGTGAAATGGACTACCTGCTCTTCCGCACTGGGGATCCTGCCCATATGGACACTGCTTTTGGATGTCCCAATCGTGATGACTTGTGGACGGGCTAGAATGGATTTGGAAAGAAAAAGGCAATTCTGTGAAACTCAACTGTAGAATTGCTTTTGTTTCCGCTCCATTCCAGTCCGTCCACCCCGCCCTTGAGGTTTGTTATGTCCTGCATGCCTGTTATGGGGATTGAACCATTTTTACTCATAGGACACTTGTTATACAAGTTTGGAATTTACGTTTTTTGATTCGACAGAGTACAAGTGGAGGCTATCTGAAGTAACATGGTCTCCTATTTTTTTTTGGATCTCCCGGCCTGCCTCTTCTATTGAGCACTGCTTTTAAATTACTGGAGCTGGGTTGAGAGGCAGCTGCATTTATAGAGGGCGGGAGGGGCTACATCTCTGATCTTGCAGTCAGCGCCCAGGGCGAATTCCCAATCGTGATGACTTCTGGACGGACTGGAATGAATCGGAAACAAAACAATTCTACAAGTGACTTTCACATAATTGCCTTTTTAACCCTTAAAATATGTTTATAGTTTGGATAGTAGTTGTATTTTATTTATAAATGTTATAAAGTGCTCTTTTCAGTTTGGGGGGGTTTCCTGGGCAAGAATGGAGACTACAGATACATATGTGGTACCGTTGTAATCGGGAGAAATTGGGCTTTCACATGCAATATGGTTTTCACTAAGAAAACAAATGTTTTATTTAAAATAAAGGAGACAATTGTCAAACATTTTTTTATTTATTTTTTTATGCAAAAATATTAAAAAAAACAGAAAAATTACAAACAAGACATTTCATGTTAGCCTAAACTCTGCTGCAAAATATATATCTATAATTTTCCTAGAAATTCCGGCAAGAATCACAGTTAAACATGGCGCAAAATGGGGAGAAATGACCTGTCAGCAGAGGGTGACAAAACTTCAAGTAGGCTGGCAATTAAAAGGTTTAATAGTACTTATGCATGTTGGGTTTTCTTCTGCTCTGGGGACCTTGCGCTTTCAGATTTAGCTTGTTTTTTCTTGTTTGCATATTGATATTTTAGGAAAACATGTTTTTTCTTCTTCGAGGGATTACTTACAGAAAGATGAGCCCACTACAACAAGCTGGGTACGCTTAGAAAGCTTAACGTGTACTTTCAGGGAATATATGGTTTATGGGGGATATTCCCATCGTAAAGGGTTGTTTTGGTTGAAAAATTGCAAGGTGCGCACTTTGCAGAGCTGAAATTTTCAAGTAAAATTACCGTTATGCGCACACTTTACTTTGTGGTAAAACTACACCCACATAAACAAGACTGGTACGCCTAGAAAGCTTGAGGCGAGTACTTCCAGAGAATATATGGTTTGTGGGGGGGCATTTCAAATGTAAAGAGTTGTTTTTCTGGAAAAACTGCAAGGTGCGCATAGCGCATATCACAGTTGTATTTTATCTTAAAATCTCCTAAAGCTCTGTTTCAGTTTGGGGGAGTCTCCTGGGCAGGAAAGGGTGTCTACCTGTAAGGAACTTACCTGGGAGTCCTGCCGCGCCTCCGCGCGCTCACAGCCGACAGCCGTGCACGTGCTCGCGTGCCAGCACGTTCGTTTATGTCCCCCGGTGGGGGCAGATTTAAAGGGACCAATCCTGGCCCAGGGATCCTCTGCTCTGGGGAGGTCAGGGACTGGACAGCCTGACTGGCCAGGGCGGTCCAGTCCCTGGGGTTTCTCCTATCAGGGGTGAGATCGTGTGTTGCACCAATCAGCACATTCCCCTTCCCATTGGTCAGTCACCATTTAAATATATTCTTGGTGCATAACTGAGACACTGTATGAATAACGACAACTCATGTCCTGGAATAGTTTATTTGTAAGTGAACAAAATGTTGTACTGTTTATCTTTATACCAAAATTTCAATAAAAAAGATTGAAACAGAAATATATTCTTGGTGTGCCACACACCCCGCTTCACCTTTAATATTCTTCACGATTGGGTTAACTCACCGCCAGGTGATGCTGTGCAGAGAGGAAGTCTTGTAACGAGCCCCCTTCCGGCCTATATATACCTGGTACCTCCCATTTATCACCAGTGTTTTTCTCTCTGCTTGACGACAAGACAGAAGATTGAAGTCTCCTGCTTACAGGTAGCCGGGGTCTTACCCCGGCACCCCCTTTTGGTCTATTTCTGCCCGGTTTTTGATTGTTTGTACCTTTATGGTGGAATGGAAGCCTCCCAGCCTAGGCTGCTCACTGGGCAATTGGTAGACGGCACTATAGGTGCCTAGGAGCTTATCTCCTCCTCTCGACCCCCTGTTTTGGGGGCAATGCGGCTATCCGGCATGGTGATCCGGAAATGGGATGCCCCTGTCCCGAGGGTCCCCTTAGCCCCTTACTCTCCCGTTACGGTCCCTTCTCCCTTCACTATGGGGGGGGGGGTTAGAGGGTTATGTATTGCATGTGTGTTTCACTGTGTGTTTTTTATTGCATTTGTGTTTTTTACTTATGAACACTGGTCAGAATGCACCGCAAGAGTGCATTTGGCCTGACTAATCCTCCTCATAGAGCTATCCTCGGGCAGGTCTTTTTAAGCAACTGCTGGCCGGCATGGCCAGAATTTGGGTCAGCTTTAATGGGCGGCCGGGGCGGGCTGCGCTGTGGCAGGCTGGCTTATAGCTGCCTGAGCCTGTGTGGGTTACAGCTCCCCTCCCCCCTTCCCCCTGGTCTCCTCTTTGTTCGGCCGCTGTTTGGCGGCCCGCGTGTTTAGCCTGGGCTGCGCTGCTAGTTTCCCTGTCGTTTGTTTTCTATTCCTAGGATTCTGGAATTTCTCCAACATGGTTTGGATCTGGGGCTTCAACTCAGCACTCTGAAAGGTCATGTTTCTGCCTTTGCTATTTTCTTCCAGAGATCTTTTGCTCAGCATCATCTGGTCAAGACTTTTTTCCAGGGGGTTTCTCATGTGCGCCCCCCACGTAAGCCTATGTTACCAGTCTGGGACTTGAACTTGGTTCTATCTGCCTTTCAGGGGTCTCCTTTTGAGCCTGTGCATCAGGCTGCTTTGTCCATTCTTACTCTTAAGGTAGTCTTTTTGGTGGCTATCACTTCTGTTAGGCGTGTTTCTGAGTTGGCAGTGCTTTCCATCAAGCCCCCTTACTTTGAGAGACACCAGGACAAGGTGGTGTTTCGCTTCAAGCCAGATTTTCTGCCTAAGGTAGTGTCTGCCTTTCATTTGAATCAGGACATTGTCCTTCCTTCATTGTGCCCTAATCCTAGTAATACTAAGGAGAGGGTTTTGCATTCTTTGGATGTGGCTAGGTGTCTGAAGTACTATCTGGTGGCTACGGCACCCTTCAGAAAAACTGATGCTCTTTTTGTGGTCCCTTCTGGTCCTAGGAAGGGTTTGGCTCCTGCCAAGTCTATTATCAGCAAATGGATCCGTCAGGCTGTATTTCAGGCCTACTCTGCTAAGGGGAAGAATCCTCCCATCCGCCTTACTGCTTATTCTACTTGTGCTTTAAACCAGATTTTCTGCCTAAGGTTGTGTCTGCTTTTCTTTTACAATAATTTTTATTGTTTACAGAGAAGCAGTAGAAGTCATATACAAGGATAGAATAAAAGCATTCTGCAGACTTCGTCAGTAACAGCATGTACATGTAAAATGACAAAACCAGCATGCATAAAAAATTCACTTTACATATTCTGAAAAGGAGAAAAATATAAAGTATAAAGTTTCTATTCAGCATAATGTTTCGTATATACTGTGGTTATCATAGTTGTGTCTGCTTTTCATCTCAATCAGGACATTGTTCTGCCTTCTCTGTGCCCTAATCCTAGTAACCCTAAGGAGAGGGCTCTTCATTCCTTGGATGTGGTCAGGAACCTGAAGTTCTATTTGGTGGCTACTGAACCCTTCAGGAAGACTGATGCTATTTTTGTGGTCCCTTCTGGTCCTAAGAAGGGTCTGGCTCCAGCTAGTCTACTATCAGCAAGTGGATCCGTCAGGCTGTGATTCAGGCCTATTCTGCTAAGGGGAAGAATCCTCCCTTCCGCCTTACTGCTCATTCCACTCGTGCTATTGGTGCCTCTTGGGCCTTTCAGCACCAGGCTTCTGTTGAACACGTTTGCAAGGCCGCTACTTGGTCTTCTTTTCATACCTTTTTTTACAAGGTTGATGTTCGGGCTTCAGCTGATGCTGCTTTTGGCCGCAAGGTTCTGCAGGCGGCAGTGGTCTAAACTGCCCGTTGTTGCTTTTTGTGGATCCCACCCTACCTTACAGACACTGCTATTGGATGTCCCAAATGTAAGGAATTATCTCTGGAGCTGGACGTGCTGTATACTTAGAATAATACAATTCTGTGATTACTCACCTGTAAAATTGGTATTATACGTATACAGCACGTCCTGCTCCACCCCACCCTTGTTATCATTATTCTTTGTTCCTCTGTATGGTGATTGTTATCATGTTTTCATGGTTAAAATTGTTGATTATGGGTTTAATTCTCCCGGCTTCCCTGGTTGGAGGGGCATCCGGGTGGCTCTTGCTAGCCTTGACCCTGTACTGGCCATTGTGCCTATACTAATCACCATATGGGGGCTTCCGGGGATAATGTGCTTGGGGTTCCTTCAGGACAAGCCCAGCTGTGTGCCGCGTGTGGGCTATCCTCTGTGAGTGATGGTGTCAGGGTATGTGTGCCCTGCGCCCAGAAGGTACTTGCGCTTCAGTCTGGATTGCCTGCTACGCTGCCCAGCTCTGCGCCCCTTTCTACATCACCTACCCCCCCCCCCCCCACGCCTGCATTTATCCCTTAGTGAGGGACATGCTAGCGGGGAATCACATTATGAATTGGCTTTGCGGGTGGCCAGCCTGGAAAGGCATATTACTGGGCCTGCCCCCCGTAAGGCTTCTGGCAAGAAGCGGCATTTAACTCCTGCTGTTTCCCTTTTTTTCCTGAGGAGGATGAGGGACATTATTCTTTTTCTGGCCCTTACCCCCTAGAAGAGGGGGAACTGCAGGAGGTTTATGGCGGTTTTGGAGAAGATCCATGGTCTCCCGAGGGCACTGATAGGCTGTTGGCTCGCATTTTTGAAGTACTATGTATTACCCCTCCTGTGCCGGCCAAAAAGCAGCAGAGTGAGCTTTTTCACACTGTTAAACAACGCTTGGAGATCCCTGAGCAGAACCACTTTAATAATTTGGTGCTCAAGGAGTGGGAACGTCCTAGCAGATTGCCCGCGGTGCCCAAGAGTTGGGACAGGAGGTATCCCTTCCCTGCTGATGTGGTTAAGCGCTGGTCGTGTCCCCCCGAGGTGGATGCTCCCATGCTTGGGTTGTCCAATACCTCGGTCATGCATTCCCCTGACACTTCTACACTGAGGGATGGTGAGGACCGGCGTGGGGATCAGCTGGCCTGTCACACATTTGCTTGTGCGGGGACTGGGCTGCGCCCTTTGTGCGCTTCTGCCTTCATGGCTCTTGCTATTTAAGGGCTGCTCAAGTGCCTTCTGGATAATGCCTCGGATGCCAATAGGGGGGAGGAGTATAGATCCCTCCTGCTTTGCTATGAATTTGTTGCATTTATTCTTTCTGCTATGGATGATGCGGTCAGGATGTGTGGTAAGACTTCTGCCCTTTTGGTGGCTATACGCCGTTCTGTTTGTCTGTGTCAGTGGGGCGGCTGATAATGCTGCTAAGAAGGCCCTCACTGGATTCCCCTTTACGGGGCTACGGCTCTTTGGTGAGCGTCTGGATCTGTTTGCCAAGGATGGGAGGCTGCCTCAATGCAGAAGGCAGCCGCGGCGCTTTCGGGGGCTGGTTCTTCCCTCCCTCCGTGCTCCCAGGTCTGGCCGGGGTGCGCCATTTGCGGGGACACATAGAGGCCCTTGGGGCCGGGGTAGAGGCTGTGGACGTCCCGGTCTCTCATGGGGTCCCAAGTCCAAATCTTCCCCCAAGCCCCCTCAGGCATGAGGAGGCGCCCTCACCCATCTGGGTGGGGGGACGGTTGCGGCTCTTTGCTCACGTCTGGAGACTGCGCATCTCAGACCGGTGGATTCAGGAGGTGGTGTCCTCCGGGTACAAGATAGTTTCCAGCCTGGCCGCCCTCAAGATTCGCCAGATCCCGGATGGCTCAAAACCCACTGTTGGCTCAGGGCTTGCGGTCCAAAGCCTTTTGGAATTGGGTGTCATCTGTCCGGTGCCCTTCCGGGAAAGGGGCAGGGGCTTCTACTCCAATTTGTTCACAGTTCTCAAAAAGGATGGGTCCCTGAAGCCCATCCTGGATTTGAAGCGCCTCAACAATTTTGTCAGGTTCAAGCATTTTCGCATGAAGACTCTGCGCTCGGTGGTCAGTACCCTGCGGCCGGGCGACTTCATGACTTCTGTGGACATCAAAGATCCATGTTCCAATCTTTCCAGGTCATCAGAGATTTCTCAGGTTCGCTCTGGAGGATCAGCACTACCAATTTGTGGCCTTCCTGTTCGGTCTTACCTTGGTTCCTCAGGTTTTCACCAAGGTGCTGGCGGGGGTGATGG
The DNA here is from genome assembly GCA_027917425.1 of Gastrophryne carolinensis. NCBI lineage: Eukaryota > Metazoa > Chordata > Amphibia > Anura > Microhylidae > Gastrophryne > Gastrophryne carolinensis. Next base: position 364,668,515 of record CM051234.1, read on the forward strand.
CTCTGTTGAGATCTAAGGGCATACGCATCCTTCCTTATCTGGACGACATTCTGATTGCGTCTCAGTCCTTCCATCAAGCCGAGCTGGATACCCAGATGGTGGTCTCCACACTCGAGTCCTTCGGCTGGGTGATCAACCATCCCAAGTCTTCACTGTCTCTGTCCTTGGTGAGGTCCTTTCTGGGCATGACTCTGGATACATCTCAGGTCAAGGTTTTCCTGCCTCAGCAGAAGGTGGAGAGCCTGCAGACGCAGGCACGGTTTCTACTTTCTTGTCCTCATCCCTCCATTCGGCAGCGGATGCAGTTGGTGGGCCTGATGGTGTCATTCTTCGAGGCGGTCCCCTATGCTCAGTTTCACATGAGACCTCTTCAGCTGCACCTCTTGTCAGTGTGGGATCGGGACCCTGTATCCCTGGATCAGGAATTTGCTCTGTCCCCTCTTGTCAGTCAGTCCCTCTCATGGTGGCTGGACTCAAGGAATCTCCTAGTGGGCAGGACCTTTCTGCCCCCGTGCTGGGAGACTGTCACCACAGATGCCAGTCTGGTTGGGGGGCTTTTGGAAGTCTCTGAAGTTCCAAGGTCAGTGGGGCCCTCAGGAGGCCCATGCTCCCATCAACATTCTAGAACTGCGGGCGATAAGGTTGGTTCTCTCCCAGTTGACCCCACACCTTCGGGGTCGGGCTGTTCAGATCCGCTCAGACAACCAGACAGCGGTTGCCTACATCAATCATCAGGGAGGGACTCAGAGCAAGAGGTCCTTCAAGGAATTGTCCCTGATACTGTCCTGGGTGGAAGAGAATGTCCCCTGCATCTCGGCAGTTTACATCCCGGGAGTGGAAAACCTGGAGGCAGACTCCTAGAGCAGGGGGATATCTCGGCTGGGGGAGTGGTCCCTCAGCAACAGGGCCTTCACTCCCTGTGCCATCGCTGGGGTCTGCCGGATGTGGACCTGTTTGCATCCCGTCACAATCACAAGCTTCCATTCTTTGTCTCTGTCACAGGACCCTCTGGACTTCGCCATGGATGCACTAGCAATGCCTTGGAAGGGGTTTCGGCTCCTCTATGTGTTCCCTCTATTTCCTCTGTTGGGCAGGGTGCTGAGCAAAATAGCCCAGGAAGGGGTGCCAACCATTCTGGTGGCCCCCTGTTGGCCAAGAAGGGTGTGGTTTGCAAACATTGTGTAGTTGGCAGTAGATCAGTATGTCCTGCCCAAGGATCCAGACCTGCTCACTCAGGGGCAGCTGCGCCATCCCAATTTACAAACGCTGGCTTTGACGGCTTGGCTGCTGAAACCTCCATCTTGATGGAAAAGGGGTTGCCTGCCTCTGTTGTTGATACCATGATTAGGGCTAGGAAGAAATCCTCGTCCTTTATCTACTACAGGGTCTGGCATGCTTACATTGTCTGGTGCGAGTCCAAATCTCTTCCCTGTCGGGTGTTTTCTATCCCCAGGATTCTGGAATTCTTGCAACATGATTTGGATTTGGGCCTTCAACTTAGTACCCTCAAAGGTCATGTTTCGGCTCTGGCTATTTTTTTCCAAAGATCTTTTGCCTATCACCGTTTGATTAAGACCTTTTTCCAGGGGGTTTCTCACGTGCGTCCGCCACGTAAGCCTATGTTATCAGTTTGGGATCTGAATCTGGTATTATCTGCTCTGCAGGGTCGTCCCTTTGAGCCTCTTCGTGAGGCCGCTTTGCCCATTCTGACTCTTAAGGTAGCCTTTTTGGTGGCTATCACTTCTGTTAGGCGTGTTTCTGAGTTTTTTGAGCGACACCAGGACAAGGTGGTGTTTCGGTTTAAGCCAGATTTCTTGCCTAAGGTTGTGTCTGCCTTGTGTCTGCCTTTCATCTCAATCAGGACATTGTTTTGCTCTCTTTGTGCCCTAATCCTAATAATCCTAAGGAGCGGACTTTGCATTCTTTGGATGTGGTCAGGGTTCTGAAGTTTTATTTGGTAGCTACTGAATCATTCAGGAAGACTGATGCTCTTTTTGTTCTCCCTTCTGGACCTAGGAAGGGTTTGCCTCAGGCTAAATCCACTATCAGCAAGTTGATCCGTCAGGTGGTGGTGCAAGCCTATTCTGCTAAGGGGAAGGATCATCCCTTCCGCCTTACTGCTCATTCCACTCGTGCTATTGGTGCCTCTTGGGCTTTTCAGCACCAAGCTTCTGTTTAGCAAGTTTGTAAGGCCGCAACTTGGTCTTCTGTTCATACTTTTACAAGGTTGATGTTAGGGCCTCAGCTGATGTTGCTTTTGGCCGCAAGGTTCTTCAGGCGGCAGTGGTTTAATTGCCCGCCGTTGCCCTTTGGGAATCTCACCCTACCTTACGGACACTGCTTTTGGATGTAAGGTAAGTAAGGAATTAGTGAAACAGGACGTGCTGTATACTTGGAAAAATACAATTCTGTGAGTACTCACCTGTAGAATTGTTTTTGTAGTATGCAGCACGTCCTGTTTCATCCCTCCCTTGTTATCATTATTCTTGGTTACCTCTGTATGGTGATTGTTCAAATGTTTGGTTGGGGTTCCCTTCATTATTGTTCTCCCGGCTTCTTGTCTAACTGCTTTGTAAAGCTGGGAATTAGTGGGAGGTTCCTGGCTTTTTATAGGGCCGGGAGATGCCACAAGTCTTTTCTGCAGTCCACTGCGCCACCTTGTGGCTGATAACCTAGAAGTAAGGAAACAGGACGTGCTGTATACTACAAAAACAATTCTACAGGTGAGTACTCACAGAATTGTATATTCTAAGCATACAGCACGTCCTGCTCCATCTATAATACTTACACATGGGTAATCCTCCGCCTGAGGGCGCTGTTCACTGCAGACATGCAAAAACAGGCTCCTCCCGGCCCTACATATACCGAAGGACCTCCCACAAATCCCCAGATTTCTCTGCAGTGCTCACTGCGAAGACATGAAGTATCACGCTCTCGCAGGCTAGCAGGGCTTTACAGCCCGAGGCCCTGAGGGACTATTTCCACCCGTCCTCCTTGTGAAGAATATGCCTCCCAGCCTGGGCTGCATTGGTCAGGTGAAGGTAGGCAGCACCGTGTGTGCTTACGGAGCTAAGCTCCACCGCAATCCCCCACCATAGGGTAGGCGGTCAAGGCCAATGGTGAGCCTTCAGAGGATGCCCCTCCTGCATCAGTGCCCCTCGCCCCGTATAGCGGTGAACCCCATGTATCGGGTCACCTTCCTCCCTAGTTCCCCCCTTTATTGGGGGGAAAAAGAGGGGGGGGGGGGTTGTGTGTACGATGGCCTAACCTTGCCCTATTACACTATTGTGCTTATAGCCCTTAACGGTTTATCGGGTGTCAGAGCTGCACTTTCGTTTGGTTGTATTGATAGCTGCAACGCCTTTACTGTATTTCACTCGGCGTGTACGGCGGCTCTGTTCGCGGACGCTACGGCGTTTATTTTTCCATTTCATCCTGTCATTTTGTTCTGAGGTAATTTACTCGGTCTGTTTCAGACGTTGCTTACTACTTTCTGATTGGCTATTCACTTCGAGCTTCACGCTCTCCGGGGGGGGGGCGTGGTCTGGCTTGGCGCGCTCCGCGTCGCCTTCAGCTCTGGCCCGCCCTTCGAGGTTTGCTTGGTGCCATTTCCTCTTCACGCGGGCGTGGTGAAGACTGTCCTCCCCTCGCTGTTCTGTAAGTGCCCTCATGGGCGACCTTTCTTTAGCTTTTGCTTCTCGCTTGGCTCTGACATCCTTGTGCCCCTTGTGTCTTTCAGACCGTGTACTTCGATGGCTTCTCCCGGCCCGGTGTAGCACCCGGTCCTGTCTTTCAAATATTACTCCCACTTCCCCGCGGGTCATTGGGGCATCCAGGGTTGCTTTCTAGTGTCAATCCCTACTGGCTTATTGTACATAATAATCACCATATGGAGGCATCTCAGGATATTGTGAACGGGGTTCTTTCGGGACAAGCCCGTCTGTGTGTAGCTTGTGGGGTCTTACCTAGCAGCGGTGACAATGCACGGGTCTGCGTTCCTTGTGCACAGCAGGCGCTTGCCGGTCTCCCCGCCTCTTCTGAGGCTGGGCCTGCTCCTCGCATCACTTCACCTACTCCACCAAGTCTGAGCCTAACCCCCAATACCAGTGGGGATTCTCATACTGATTTGGCCACTAGACTGGCTAGTGTTGAAAACTTGATAGCTGGCTCCTTAGCGCGTAAGGCCACTGCCAAGAGTTGGCATTTGAATCCTGAATCGACTATATTTCCTATAGAGTCTGATGATTTACTGCTTATGCACCTCAGACGAAGGGGAGCTGTTTTCTGACTCAGGGTCATACGACGATGAGTCCAGGGGACAGGAGGAGTCTGTTTCTGAACATTGGTCCTCGGATGACATTGATAGACTGTTGGCCCAGATCTTTCATGTATTGTCCCTCTCTCCCCCTGCCGCGGCTCCCCGGCAAAGGGGTGATCTGTTTCACACCGCTAGGGCGCGGTTGGAATTTCCTGAACAAACCCATTTTAATAGCCTTGTGCTGAGAGAATGGGAACACCCCAGCAAACTTCATGGGGTTCCTAAAATATCCATTTCCTGCTGACCTGGTCAAGTGCTGGACATCGCCGCCCGAGGTCGATGCCCCAATTTTAAGTCTGTCCAACACTTCTATTATGCACTTCCCCGACACTACTACACTGCAGGATTCTGAGGACCGGTGTGCTGACCAACTGGCATGTCATACCTTTGCATTTGGGGGAGCGTCGCTCCGCCCGGTTTGCGCCTTAGCCATTACGGCGGTGGCGCTCAGGACTGTGGTTAGGAATGCTCTAGAAGGTGTGGATGAGTTGCCCTCTGATGCTGCCAATGCTCTGGCCACCTGTGAAACTTTTGTTAACTTTATCCTATCGGTATTGGACGATGCTATTAAGCTGAGCGCTAGATTCTAGCTTCTGCTCTGGTGGTTGCCATACGCCGAGCGGTCTGGTTGCGCCAGTGGGCCGCTGATAACGCCGCCAAGAAGGCCCTTACGGGGCTTCCATTTAAGGGACTGCGCCTGTTTGGAGAAAGGTTAGACATCTTCGCTAAGGGTGGCAAGTTGCCCTGGCGCAAGCGTCAGGCTCGGCCCAAGCTCCCAATCGACCCCCTACCATGGGGCTAAGCAAGGCAGAGGAGTGTCCTTCGCTGGGTCTCGAGCAGATTCCTGGAACAAGAACAGAGGACGCCGTCCCAGTTCTTCCTGGGGGCCCAAGCCCAAAGCCCCTCCCAAGACCCCCCAGGCATGAAGGGGCGCCCTCGCCCGTCAGGGTGGGGGGACGTCTACAGCACTTCGAGCAGGTTTGGAGACGCCATGTCTCAGACCGGTGGATTCAGGAGGTAGTGTCCTCCGGTTACAAGATAGAATTTGCTGTACAGCCCCCTACCCGGTTCGTTGGGTCCCGGATCCCACAGGACCCTGCCTCAGCTCAGGTCTTGTTGCTGGCTGTGCAGGACCTTCTGGATCTAGGGGTCATTTGCAAGGTCCCCTTAGGAGACAGGGGCATGGGGTTCTATTCCAACCTTTTCACAGTTCCCAAAAAGGACGGGTCAGTCAGGCCCATTCTGAATTTAAAAACCCTCAACAAATTTGTCAGAAACAAACATTTTCGTATGGAAACCTTGCGCTCGGCCATCGCCTCGCTGCGCCCAGGGGACTTTGACGTCCGTGGACATCAAGGATGCTTACCTTCACGTTCCGGTGTTTCCAGGACACCAAAGGTTTCTCAGATTCGCGCTGCTGGATCAGCATTACCAATTCGTGGCCTTGCCATTCGGCCTCACGTCGGCTCCCAGGGTTTTCACCAAGGTGCTGGCAGGGGTGATGTCCCTGTTAAGGCTAAGGGACATACGTGTGTTGCCCTACCTGGACGATATACTCATCACCTCTCGGTCTCTGCGGCAGGCAGAGCTGGACACTCGATTGGCAGTGTCCACCCTGGAGTCCTTCGGCTGGGTGATCAATTATCCCAAGTCCTCTCTGTCCCCCTCCTCGGTGGCCCGGTTCTTGGGGATGATTCTGGATACGGTTCAGTCAAGGATATTCCTTCTCCACAGAAGGTGGAAGCTCTGACAATGCAGGTGAGGTCCCTGCTTTCGAGCCCTCATCCCTCCATGCGGCAGGGAATGCAGTTGGTGGGCTTGATGGTGGCAAGCTTCGAGGCGGTGCCCTTTGCCCAGTTCCATCTGAGAACTCTGCAGCTTCACCTTCTGTCAGTTTGGAACAAGAACCCAGCATCCTTGGACGAGATCTGGGTGCTCCCCCTCTCGGTCAGACAATCCCTTGCGTGGTGGCTGGACCACAGGAATTTGATAAGGGGCAGATCCTTCCTGGCCCCCTCCTGGGAGACGGTCACAACAGATGCCAGTCTGACGAGTTGGGGGGATTCTGGAAGTCCCTGCGCTTCCATGGGAGGTGGGGTCCTCAGGAGGCCCATCTACCCATCAATGTCTTGGAACTCAGGGCGGTCAGATTGGTGCTGGAACAATTGACCCATCACCTGAGGGGTCTGGCGGTTCAGGTACGCTCAGACAACAAAACAGCGGTTGCCTACATCAACCATCAGGGGGGGAGCCGGAGCAAAGGGGCTCTCCAGGAAGTATCTCTGATTCTAACATGGGCGGAGGCCAATGTCCAATGCATCTCGGCTGTCTACATTCCGGGGCCGGAGAACCTGCTGGCAGATGCTCTGAGCAAGGGGTCGTCCCGTCAGGGGGGAGTGATCCCTCTGCAACAGGGTATTCCAGTCCCTGTGTCACCGTTGGGGTGTGCCAGATGTGGATCTGTTTGCGTCCCGTCACAATCACAAGCTCCCGAGCTTTGTATCCCTGTCTCAGGATCCTCTGGCTCTGGCCACGGATGCCCTGTCCATGTCTTGGAGGGAGTTTCGGCTCATGTATGTATTTCCACCAATTTCCCTTCTGGGCAGAGTTCTGCGCAAGATTGCTCTAGAAGGGGTACCCGCGATTCTGGTGGCCCCAAAGTGGCCAAGAAGAGTGTGGTTCGCGGACGTGGTTCAAATGGCAGTAGATCAGTACGATCTGCCAAGGTTGCCAGATCTTCTAACTCAGGGGTCTCTACGCCATCCCAATTTACTAACTCTGGCTTTGACGGCTTGGCTATAGAAACCTCCATCTTGATGGAGAAGGGTTTGTCTGCGTCTGTAGTGAATACTATGGTGCAAGCCAGGAAGAAGACGACTTCTGCTATCTATTAGAGTATGGCGTTCTTACATTGACTGGTGTGAGTCCAGGTCTCTTCCCTGCCAGGAATTCTTAGTCTCTAGGGTGCTGGAGTTTTTACAACATGGTCTAGACTTAGGTCTCAAGCTTAGTGCTCTGAAGGGTCAGGTTTCGGCCCTGTCTATCTTCTTTCAGAAGACCTTTGCCCAGCATCCCCTGATCAAGACCTTCTTTCAGGGGGTCACTCATGTGCGTCCCCCTCGAAAACCTATGGTACCTGTTTGGGATTTAAACTTGGTTTTATCGGCTCTGCAGGGTGCTCCCTTTGAGCCTATTCAGGAGGCTGCTCTCGCTGTTCTCACGCTCAAGGTCGTTTTTCTGGTAGCTATCACTTCTGTTAGGCGTGTGTCTGAGTTGGTTGCCTTATCTATTCAGCCTCTCTACTATGAGAGACACCAGGATAAGGTGGTGTTCCGCTTCAAGCCAGACTTTCTGCCTAAAGTGGTGTCTGCGTTTCATTTGAATCAAGATATTGTACTTCCTTCTTTGTGCCCTAACCCTAGTAACCCCAAGGAGAGGGTTCTGCATTCCTTGGATGTGGTTAGGTGCGTCAAGTATTACCTAGTTATCACTAAGGCTTTCAGGAAGACTGATGCTCTCTTTGTTGTGCCTCACGAGCCTAGGAAGGGTTTGGCTCCTGCCAAGTCTACCATCAGTAAATGGATTCGTCAGGCTGTGGTTCAGGCCTATTCTACTAAGGGGAAGACTCCCCCTTTCCGTCTTACTACCCATTCTACTCGGGCTGTTGGGGCTTCTTGGGCTTTCCAGCACCAGGCCTCTGTTGAACAAGTTTGCAAGGCCGCTACTTGGTCTTCTGTTCATACCTTTACAAAGTTTTACAAGGTTGATGTTAGGGCCTCAGCTGATGTTGTGTTTGGCCGCAAGGTTTTGCAGGCGGCAGTGGTTTAAACTGCTCGCTGTTGCCTTTTCTGTTGGGGATCCCACCCTACCTTACGGACACTGCTATTGGATGTCCCATGTGTAAGTATTATAGATGGAGCAGGACGTGCTGTATGCTTAGAATAATACAATTCTGTGAAATACTCACCTGTAGAATTTGTATTATATGCATACAGCACGTCCTGCTCCAACCCACCCTGGTTTTTACTTTGTTCTGGATCCCCTGTATGGTGATTGTTATCATTGTTATTATTGCAAGTTCCTGGGTGGTTGGTTGCTCCCGGCTTCTCCTTCTCACTGCTTTTCAATGCTGGGGATTTGTGGGAGGTCCTTCGGTATATGTAGGGCCGGGAGGAGCCTGTTTTTGCATGTCTGCAGTGAACAGCGCCCTCAGGCGGAGGATTACCCATGTGTAAGTATTATAGATGGAGCAGGACGTGCTGTATGCATATAATACCAATTCTACAGGTGAGTATTTCACAGAATTGTATTATTCTAAGCATACAGCACGTCCTGCTCCATAGTGATAACAAATTTACACAAGACAAGTCCAAATAAAATACAGAAAATCAAAATGATGTCCCAAAAATATTTTTTTTGCTACTTTTCGCCCCTTTTCCCCAACTGTGAGTTTGTTTCAACTCCTTTGGTGGATAGAAGCTTCCTCCTCACCATCTTGGAGGTCCCCATGTTGTACCGGAACATTTGCTTCCACCAGACATCCTGTACTGGCAGAAATCCCATCGTATACTTGCATTTTAGAGCCATTATGTGAGATTACCAACAGGGGAACGCAAGATGTCATAGACAAAACAAGCTTTAGACTGCCGAACTGAAAGCAAACTACAGTTAGTAACTTTATCTCAACCTGTGGTATGTGTTGCAGGTGGAAGAGGTACATTGCAATGTTGTGGGAGCACAAAAAATGGAGCCTGGTGGTTTTGGAATATTATTTTTATATTTTATTTTTATTTTATATTTTTAAATATCATGACTTCTGATGCTTGAAATATCCCTTTCAGTGGCAAGCACGTAGATTCTTTTTTTTTTTTTTTTAAATTGTAATTTTAAAAAAGGCCCGCCAGAAATTGAGTGGCTGCATCGAATGTTTAGCAGCCAGAACCTCCGCCCCACACCACCTGCCCCCCTCGCGCATATGCAGGATCCTAAAGAAGTTCCGCTGTGCAGTTCCGCAACCCATGCCCCCACATTTTATTTTAAATTATGCAAGAACAGAACAACTAAGTACATAACACATGACAAAACAGAAAGCACGAAAAGTAGAGAGCGTGAAAAGGAGAGGACAGAAAGGGGAAGGCTAGAAAGATGGGGGGGTAGCTGGGAAATGTGGTATGGGGGGAGAGACACGCTCTGCATTAACCTGGCATCACTCCTGAAGAAAGCCAAGGTAATCGGCCGAGAAAGTAAACTGATCCCATGTGCGCCACATCTTCCTGTATTTGTCTAGGGTTCCTTTCACTGAGGCCGTCAGTTCCACCATCCTACTTATATCTCTTACCCTCGACAGCCACATAGCTGTCGAAGGTGGATTGGGCGACTTCCAACACTCTGGAATACATGTCTTTGCAGCATTCAGCAGTGGGGCCAGAAGGGATTTGCCCCTCTTACTTATAGAGGTGGGGTCCAGGTTGAGGAGGTAGCTGGCCGGGTCCTCTCCCAGATCAACCCCAGTCAAGTGTAGCACTATTTTCCGGACGTTACTCCAGAATTTAGTGAGGCCAGTGCACTCCCAGAAAACATGGTGCCCCTCTCACGCGAGCACCTCCAGCATAGGGGGCTAGAAGAGGGAAACATCTTTGACAGCCTAGACGGCACATAATACCAGCGGGACAGAATTTTATAGGCGGCTTCTTGAGATAGAGGATTTGTGAGCCAGCTGAAACATAGCCCGCCTCTGCTCCACTGAGAAGTTTCTTTTTAGCTCCCTCTCCCATCCCCCCACGCAAGGGGGCACAAACGAATCCGGAGGACTGATAAGCAGGGAATAGGCATACGACAGAGCCCCTCTAAAATGGCCCACCCCGGAGCAGATTCGCTCAAAGGGTGTCAATGGTCTGTCGGCCTCGCCCAGCTGGTCAACAGATCTCTGGTAGTGTGACAACTGAAAGGCCCGCCAGAAATTGAGTGGCTGCATCGAATGTTTAGCAGCCAGAACCTCCGCCCCACACCACCTGCCCCCCTCGCGCATATGCAGGATCCTAAAGAAGTTCCGCTGTGCCCAAGACCGGAAAACACCATCAGATTGGCTCGCCGGGAAATCTGGGTGTCCTATCACCGGGGTTAATGGTGATGGGGTGTAGGAGAAATATCCAGCTTCGGAAAAACCCTTGCCACTACCCTCCTCGTGGGGCCTATTGTTGGGTGTTTACTGAGTACTTGGATCTGGCCTGGCGGTAACCATGGGAGTCCCGGAAGGAAGGCAGGTGAGGCCTTCTGTTCAATTTGTGCCCATTGTTTCAGCTTGGGATGCCTGCACCAATCGACCACCCTGACCAGATGTGCAGCAGCGTGATAAATTTTCCAATCCGGGAGACCCAGGCCCCCGAGGACCTTGGGAAGGGTCAAGAGGGGCTGCCAGGCGATGTGATTTCCCAGCCCAAACAAACCTTGAACACAACCCTGCAAGTCGCTTAAAGAACGAGTGGGGGACCTCTATTGGAAGGGCCTGGAAGAGATATAGCACTCTAGGAAGAATGTTCATCTTAATAATATTCACCTGGCCAAACCAGGCGAATGCACCCTTTTTCCACTTCCGAAGGTCCTCTTCCACTTTTCTCAGCAATGGGGGGAAGTTGAGACCGTAAATCCTCTGGGGCTGGGCTGGAATTTGTGTTCCTAGGTATGTCACCGCCTCCCTCTCCCATTTAAAGTGGAAAGACTTTGAGATTTGCGCTAGCCTTTGGGGGGGAGATTAATATTAAGGGCCGATGATTTCTGGTAATTAATTTTATAATTTGACACTGCCTTGAAGTTTCTGAGCTCCGCCAGCAAAACGGGTAGAGTCGTTTCCGGCTTAGTGATAAAAAAGATTAGGTCGTCGGCATACGCTGCCACTTTGTGTTCTACATGACCAACTTGTACCCCGGCAACGTCCTGATTGTTCCTGACAGTGCGTAAGAATGGTTCTAGTGTTAAGATGAAAATCAACGGTGAAAGCGCCAAGCGGGCATCCCTGACGTGTCCCATTTGATTGGTTAAATGGCCTGGAGGGGAGCCCGTTTACTATGACGGACGCAGAGGGGCATGAGTAGGAGGCTTTGATCCAATGGGTCATGTTCTCCCCAAGGCCGATATGACTAAGGCTCGCAAATAAAAACTCCCAGCTGAGGAGCAAGGTACCCGGCCCCCCCAGGGTTGCCTGATAAATCAAGTTAATGACCCTTGTGGTATTGTCCCTACCCTCTCTCGAAGGGACAAAGACAACCTGATCCCAGTGGACAAGATGGGGAATGAGAGGCGCCAGTCTGTCTGCTATAATCTTGTTGAATAGCTTCAGGTCACAGTTCAATAAAGAAATGGGCCTGTAGCTGCCACACTGCATCGGGTCCTTGCCCTCCTTCGGGATGATCGCGATGTGTGCTCGGAGAGTGTCTCTAGGTGGCGGGCGACTGTCCTTCAGGGAGCCGAAGGAAGCAATAAACTGAGGGCCAAGCAACTCGACAAACTCCTTGTAATATCCCAGGTTAAAACCGTCTGGGCCGGCGCCCTGCTTGGCTTAGTGCCTTTAATTGCCCTCAGATATTCATCCATTTCGATCTCCCCCTCAAGGGCGCTAATTACCTCTTTCTTGAGCCTAGGGAGCCCGGACTCCCGGATGTAAGAAGCAACACGGTTCAAGTGATTGGGCGTACGCTCCTGGGGCAGATTGTAAAGGCCCTCGTAGAACTCCCTGAAGGCCTGCGCTATGTCCGCCGTGAGGTGTTTCTTGCTCCCCTTGGAATCGTGGATAACTGGGATAAAATTCCTCCCATGCTGGGCTCTCAGCGCCCTTGCAAGGGCCTTACCCGACTTATTGGCGTACTCATAGAAAAATCTCTGATTCCTAGCCGCGCGTTTTTTAGCTTCAGCGAGGCAGATGTCTCTAAGAGACTCCCGGAGGCACACCAGTCGGGCCCCAAGGGCTTTGTCTAATGTCTGCTTGTGCCTAACTTCAATATCCAGTATCTCCTGAGTCAGCTGAGCAATTTGGCGGTTTCGTTGTTTTTTTAAGGCGCGACCCATGTTTAATTAGCAGGCCCCTGACCACGCACTTGTGGGCCTCCCATACAGCCATCCGTGGGACCCCCTCCATGATGTTTACGGAAAAAAATTCAGCGATGGCCTTGTGAATATCGGCCCTGACCTCAGGGTCCTGTAAGTGTGAGTTGTTAAGTCTCCATTGGCCTCTGAGGGGTGGGGTGTCCGGGATGTAGAGGGTAACCGAAACAGGTGCGTGGTCTGAGATGGTTATCTGGCCTATGTCCATGCTAACTACCAGGTGCAAAAACCTATGTGGGATCAGGAAGAAGTCTATACGCGAGTAAGAGTTATGAGAAGAACGTATAGTCTCTCTCCCTTGGATTGAGGGTCTGCCATGCATCCATCAACTGGTTTTTGTGGAATTGGGCCTTAATTTTTTTAAGCATAGAGAAAGGCAAGTGTGAGATCCCCCTGTAGGTGTCCAACCCAGGGTCCAAGACTATGTTAAAATCCCCCCCACCAGAAGAACCCCTTCAGCAAAGGTCACAAGTTTCTCTAGGGTGGAATGGAGAAACTTGTGTTGATTAGAGTTGGGACAGTAACATGTTGCTAGAGTAATTTTTAGGGAGTAAAGTGTTCCCTTCACAAAGAGAAACCTTCCCTCAGGATCTGCGAGAGTCTCGAGGTGTGTCCAGGGTAGAGACCCTGCCAGGACGATGGCGACCTCCCTAGATTTTGAGTCAGGTGAGGGGCAAAGATATTGAGTTTTAAAGTGACGGTCAGTGAGATTATGGGACCTGCCTACTTTGAGGTGAGTTTCTTGTATAAAAGCAATCTGAGTGCGCATGCGCCTCCGTTCCCTGAGGATGGAGGATCTCTTAAAGGGGGAATTCAGACCCTTGACGTTGAGGGAAGTGCATTTTACTTTGGACATGCTTGCATGCAGAGGGGAACCTCGGGGTCAGCTTTTAGTGACCGACGCGCGGTCCACGTATCAGAGGCGGGGGGAGGGTGAGAGGGAGGAAGGGGGTGGGACAGAGGGTAAGGAGGACACAAGAGGGTAAAGCACGAAGGATAAGGAGAGAGAGAGGAAAGAAAGGAGAACGAAGAATTAACTACCAGTGGATGCTTAAGGCACGCCACCTGTATGGGAACAAAACACTGTTCCAAACGTGTGCCCCCCCCACCAAGCGGCGTCGGGGAGGTGAGGCACAGGCCTACTGTGGGTGAGCGGCGAATCAGAACGGGACGAGGAGGTCCCCTCGGCTGGCCACAGCATAAATCAACTAGGACCACATCGATATCTGTACCCGGTGGAGTGCAGCAACAACGGGTCATAACAACCAATAGAACTAATGCAAAAACATAAACATAACCTCATAGAATGGTCAAAGGTCAGAGCGGGGGCGCGCCCACCCCAGCCAGGCGCACGGGACGGAAGAGAGGCGGGACAGTAAGGCCCTAACAAATTAACCAGGAAGGCTGGTTGGAGGACGCCATGGCAATAGTACAGGTCCAAAGGTTAAATCCGTCCGGCGGTCACTCGGCCGAGGCGCGCAGAACCCCCCCAGGACCCCCCCCATCCAGCCACCCCCCAACAACGAGAACCCGCTAGGGGCTAGAACTGTTATGTGGGTGGTGCCTGGAGCAGACAGTGAAACAATCTACTTGAGCATGACCAGGCGATGAGAACCTGAGAGGAAAGAAAAATGATCATGCAAAGGAAGTCAGGGGCATTCAGAGAGGCAATCAACGTAACCATAATATGAGTATGGGAACCTAAGGGGAGGAAAAAATAGTTATGTTAAGGATATCAGGGGCATTCAGAGAGGCATTCTATATCTCATTGTCCAAGGGGCGGCGGGGCGCTGCCCTCCTCTCATTGCTTCTTCTACTCGCTGGGCCGGATCTCCTCTCGCAGCGCGGTCTGGGCGGTTGCCATCCCCTCAGGGCCTGAGGGGTGGGAGGGGGTGGAATGTCCAGCCAGTTGGGAACATCCATCAGAGGGGTGTCCAAAAAAGTAAACAGTTCCGGGAGGTCCTCCGGAGAACGCAAGGCGAATACACACTGATTCCTCCGAATCAAGAGGTGAAATGGGTAACCCCATCGATATGAGGCCCCGCTCTCCTGAATTTTTGCCAGTAGAGGTTTCATCTGTAGGGATCTTCTGGAAACGTCCGGAAATATCTGCATTGACGCCCCGTCAAAGCTTATCTGGCCTTTTTCCCAGGCCTTCTTAATTATTTCATCCTTCACCTGGAAGTAATGCAGGCGGCATAGCACATCACGGGGATGGCTGGGATCAGAAGGTTTGGGACCAAGTGCCCTGTGGATACGATCCATCACGATTTCTGAATCTGGAGGGCGGTTCAGGAGATCATTGAAGATGCCAGTGACTGTGTGCTGAAGCTGCTCCTGCCCAGTAGCCTCTGGCAGGCCTCTCACCCGGATGTTGTTGCAACGGCTCCGGTTCTCCAGATCATCAAGATGCAGAATCGTGGCTTGGGAGAGGGATTGTTGGCAAGACATCTTTCTCTCCAGGGCCTCTATTCTTTGCAGGGACGTTTGCTGCGACTGCTCCAGGAAAGCCACTTTAGAGTCCAAGTTTTCCACCGAATTTTGCAGATTTAGAATGTCCTTCTTAAAGGTGCTCTCTACTCGCAATATGAAGGCCTCCAGGTCCACTTTAGTGGGGAGTGCTTTAATTTCTGACTTGATGTCCGCCAAAGCTGAGTGGTCATATTCCAGTTGGGATGGAGGAAGAAGCCGGTGTGTAGGGGGGGACGGGCTGTCTTGCTGTACTCTGGAGGAATACTTTTCTCGGCTCTGTATTCAGATGTTCCCCTGTGGCCCCCTTTTTGTGTTAGAGGGGGTCCCACAGAGCTGATAATGTTGCATGCATGGGATGGGACCTCGTCTTAGCCGGTCCTGGGTTACATCAAGGCCAGGAAAGCTTTCCCGAGTGGGTCGTTGTGTGCTCACTTCCGGACCCAAACTAGAGTGCCATGAGGGGGTGTGCGGACATTGAATGCCCCCCCCCAGAGAGATCCATTCCCCTGACGGTGGGCCTCTGGCGCGGATCACCGGGTCTGGGCTTGGTGGGTTGATGCAGGGAGAGGTCGGACCCCGGTGGGTAGCAGAGAACATAACCCAGTCCCCTGGGGATGCCGGGCTGTCAGGGTCCCTGGCTGACATGCAGGCTGAACGAGGGGGTGACGAGGTGTTACTCCAAGCCGGGCGTCCCTTCTCATCCGGCTGGCCCTCCCCATCCAACCCAGCTGCGGGACCACACATGCGCTGTATATTAGAGGGGGATCCCCCCTCCGAGGACCCTCAGCCGCCTGGCTCCTGAGCATCTGCCCCCCACCGTCCCCCGGAACTTTCACTGTGCCCCCGCTGCCCTGCCCTTATGTAGGGTTCACAATGGTTGGGAGGGAGGGGGGAGAGACGTCTCCGCAGCCCGCGAGAGTCTCGCTGCGGGCCGCTCTGCCCCCATCCTCCCCCCGACTCACCCCCGGCAGCTGCGTGTTCGGCGTCTTCCGAGGCCCGCCGCCCGCCATCAGGTTGCGGCGCCTCGGTCTCCGGAGCGTTGGCCGCTCTTTTCAGCTCTGCGGCCGGCGGTTCAGACAGCTCCGTCACCCGCCGAGCGTCGCTGCCCCTTCCGCCGCTCCTCGATGCCTCGCCGACAGGACTCCTGTCCTGCGGTCTCGTCAAACCAGCCGACGCTGCACTGTGGGCTGCCGATGACGCCTCCTCGGAGCTTGCTCCTCTGATCTCCTCCAGCATGTCACGCTCGTCCAGCACCTCCCGCCTCTTTGCCACCGCCATCTTGGACACCTGGGTCCCGCTCTCCTTCCTCCTACGATCCATCAGGTAAGTGCTTATTTTTTTAGTTTGGGGAAATGGTGATGCCCTCTGCCCCTTCCTCTTCTTCGCCATCAGTTTAAGGGCTCTGGATCTGGCTGTAAAGGTTGGGAAAATGGCTAAATTTCGGCAGTCTGAAGGGAGCCCCCAAGCACGTAGATTCTACGTGCCCAACTTTACCCCCTGCTACAGTAAAAAACAAGTAAAAAAAACACTCACCTGATCCCTTGTTCGATCCGGCTGGGTCTTCTCTTCATCCTTAAAAAAAAGAAAAATGACATTTACTCACCTGCTGCTGTGATCGCTCCTGCAGGCTTTTCTCTCTGGGGAGGGGGGCTTTGACCACCCCCCCCCCCCCCCCGCACTGCTCACTCTTCAGGAGAGAGCTCAACATGCCCTCTCCCCCTGCTTCCCGGTGTGCGCCGCCATTTTGACAACTAGCCCGACAGGTGTCGTCCTGGTTCCCTGCGGCTCAGCTGTCAGATTGCCCTGGTGATCGCTGAGCAGAGCAGTAGGAGGGTGGGGGATGCTCTGATCCCCTGCCCCCCCTCCTCTGGCCGGCAATCACCGGCATCTGTCATCGGATAGACGAGAGACACAGGAGCTGACAATCGGTGAGTAAAGATAATTTTTTTTTAATAAATTAAATTTTTGTGTGGTGTTTTTTTTTTACTGTTAACCCTATGTGAGCTGGTAAGGGGTCCTTGAGACCCCTATACCAGTTCACAAGGCTCTGGGACTAGCAAGTCACCTGCAGCTAGCGGGTGACTTGCCATTAACCCAGAGCCCCCCCATTACCTGCCTGCAGAAGAGCCTGTGGGCCATAGGCTATGCCGGCTTGTAGCCTGCAGGGCCTGGGCCATCAAAGCTGGCCACTGCACCCGGTTCTACAAGCCCCCCATAGCTTGTCACGGGCTGGTTATGCTGGGTGGGGGGGACTTCATGCCATTTTTTTGGATTTTTTAACCCTTAAAACTCCCCCGCCTTGGGAAGGGGGACGCTACGCCAATTTTTTTTTTTTTAATTAACCCTTTATAGTGTGGATAGTAGTTGTATTTTATTTGTAAATGTTATAAAGTGCTCTTTTCAGTTTGGGGGGTCTCCTGGACAGGAACGGGGGGGCTACTGATACATATGTGGTACCGTTGTAATCAGGAGAAATGGGGCTTTCACATCCAATATGGGTTAAATTTAAAAAAAATTGTTGTGGGGTCCCCATTCCCGGCGGAGGGGGACCCATTTTTTGGTGGGGGAATTTTAACTCTTAAAAATTCCCCCCCAAAAAATGGCGTGAGGACCCACTACCCAGCATAACCAGTCTTGGGACCAGCTATGGGGGCTTGTGCAAGGCGCAGGGGCCAACTTTGGTGGCCACTGGCCCTGCAGGCTACAAGGCGGCATAGCCTATGGCCATGGGCTCTTCTGCCCCCCCCCCTCGGGCTTTGGGAAGGTAGGTAATGGGGGGGCTCAGAGTTAATGGCAAGTCACCCACTAGCCGCAGCTGACTTGCCAGACCCAGAGCCTTGTGAACTGGTATAGGGGTCACATAGATCCCTTACAGTTCACAAAGGGTTAAATGTAAACAAAACACACACACACAGAGTAAAATAAAATATTTTTTTAATACTTACCTCTCATCCATCCCGGAGCACCGTGTCCCACGCTGATCACTTTGGCTTCAGCTCTCCTGTTGCTGCTGGAAGCCTTTTCTACCTGCTGGGTGACAGGTAACATTGGGTTAATTAAAAAAATAAATGACATAGGGTCCCCCCCTCCCGGGGTGGGGGAACCCCATTTTTTGGGGGAATTATAAGGGTTAAAAATCCCCCAAAAATGGCGCGAGGTCCCCCCTACCCAGCATAACCTGCCCAGGGCCAGCTATGCAGGGCTTGTAGAACAGGGCGCAGGGGCCAGCTTTGGCAGCCCCTGGCCCTGCAGGCTACAAGCCCACATAGCCTCTGTGAGGCCTGGGCCCTTCTGCCCCCCCTGGGCTTTGGGGAGGCAGGTAATTTGGGGTGCCGGGGGTTAATGGCAAGTCACCCTCTAGTTGCAGGTGACTTGCCAGCCCCCAGCATTGTGATCTGGTATAGGGATCTCATGGATCCCTTACCAGTTCACAAAGGGTTAACAGTTAAAAAAAACATAATTAAAAATGACTTTTATTAAAAAATAAAAACTTTTTTTTTTTTACTTACCTCCAATTGTCAGCTCCTGTGTCCCTCGATGTGATGACAGATGCGATCATGCTGGCTTCAGGAGCAGAGGGGCAGGCGATCCCTCTGCTCCTGTGGCCAGCATGATCGCATCTGAAAGAATAACAGCCGGGAGGCAGGACGACACCCGGGAGTGACGTCATAAACTTAGCGGCAAGATGGCGGCACCCGTCGGGAGAGGAGGGGGAGAGGCCTGTCAGGCTCTCCCCTGAAGCTGAAGAGCCAGGGGGGTGATTGGAGGCCCCCTGGTGAAAAGGAGACCCGGCGTGAGCGATCGGACACTGAGGTGAGTAAATGTAATTTGTATTTATTTATTTTTTTTGCATGTAATTCTGGCGGGGGGTGGCTATTCCGGGCACTCCCCTGCAGCCGGGGGGGGGGGGGGGGGGGCTGGATGGGGGATCAAAGCCCCCCCCCGGATGAAGAGGAGACCCGGCCGGATCGAACAAGGGGTCAGGTGAGTTTTTTTTACTTCTATTTTACTGTAGCAGGGGGGAAAGTCAGGCACGTAGATTCTACATGCTTGGCACTTAAGTGGAGTAGAAGCGAGCACATAGAATCTACGTGCTTGGCACTGAAAGGGTTAAAGCTTAAACTCTGCTGCAAAAAAATATATTCTTGGTGTGCCACACACCCCGCTTCACCTTTAATTCTTCACGAATGGGTTACTCACCGCCAGGTGACGCTGTTGCAGAGAGGAAGTCTTGTAACGAGCCCCCTTCCGGCCTATATATACCTGGTACCTCCCATTTATCACCAGTGTTTTTCTCTCTGCATGACGACAAGACAGAAGGTTGAAGTCTCCTGCTTGCAGGTAGCCGGGGTCTTACCCCGGCACCCCCCTTTGGTCTATTTCTGCCCGGTTTTGATTGTTTGTTGCCTTTGTGGTTAAATGGAAGCCTCCCAGCCTTGGCTGCTCACTGGGCAATTGGTAGACGGCACTATAGGTGCCTAGGAGCTTATCTCCTCCGCTCGACCCCCTGTTTTGGGGGCAATGCGGCTATCCGGCATGGTGATCCGGAGGTGGGATGCCCCTGTCCCGAGGGTCCCCTTGGCCCCTTGCTCTCCCGTTTCGGTCCCTTCTCCCTTCACTATGGGGGGGGGGGTAGAGGGATGTGTATTGTGTGTATGGTTTACTGTATGTTCATGTATTTGCTTATTTCAACGTTGTCAGGCTGCACCGCAAGTGAGTGTGCATATGGCCTGACTTTGATTCCTCCTTATATGGCAGTCTATGTTTTGCGGGCTGCTGCTGCTGGCCTGTAGGGCCAGAGCTTTGGGTCAGCTTTAGGGGTGACCGGGGCGAGCTGTACGGTGTCAGGCTTGCTTATGGCTGCCTGCGCTTTTCTCATTTTATCCAGCTCCCCTCCCCCCTCCCCTTATCTCCTTTGTTTTAATCGGCCGCCGCTTGTTTTTTATTTGAGGGCAGCACAGGCTGCCTAGTATCTCCGGTCCCCCTCCCCCCTTCTCCTTTTTACTAAGGGCTTGTTAGCCCTCTAGCTGCTTTGACACCGCCGTTCGGCGGGCCGCCCTGTTCATATTTGGCGGGGGGCGGGGCCCGGATGACGTCAGGGGTGGGGGCATGGTCCGGCGGCGCGTCATTCACCGGCCCCAGCCGCACTTCCTTCCTGTTCATCAGGAGGCTGCGTGCGGGGCTCTCAGCCGCATATGGGTGCTGCTGCTGCTACTGCTGCCTGCTCCGCCGCTTCTGCGAGCTCTGCCGCTTCGGCTCCCACTGCTGCCACTGCCGCCTTCGCTGACATTTGCTGCCTGTCTTCCACCACTTCTATGGTCGGGTGCTGGGCTTTTGTAAGCCTTACTTGGGCAGATAAGCGGCCTCACCTGGCGTGGGGCCGTCTATTTTTTTATGGTGTTTGACTGTTTATTTAAAAAGTAATATATTTAATGGAAAAATACTTTTATTTAAAAAAAAAAAAGAGAAAAATATATAAGGAGGAAAATCAGAGGCCAGTTTCCTTGCCTCTTCAAAGCACTTTGGTGCTGTGTATGTATGTTATATTACATGTTGCCATTGGTTTCTGGGGGTCTTACTGTTGGTTGGTTTCTTCCCCACAGATCCTGGGATTCCCTCAATACAGTGGCCTCCCGGTTCTATTTTGCCTGGCTAGTCCTTTCTTTTCCTCCAAATTGGGACATATTTATATATTTATATATATATACATGTATATATATTAAAAAAAAATATATATATATATTTATTTAAGGGGATCTTTATTATAAATTAAATCCTCCCTCCCGGGACATTAACATAAAGGGGCATCCCGGGTGGCTTATGCCTTAAACCCAGAATTTTGCGAATACCATAAATCACCATATGGAGGCTTCCGATAATACCGAAAATGGTTCTTCTGGGCCATCTAGGGTGTGTGGAGGCTGTGCATTCCTTGTGCAAGGCAGAATATTGCGCGTCAGTCCGTTGCTCCGGCTGCTGGCTCTTCGCAACTTCCATCATCCCCTACCCCTCCCTCCCTGTTCCGGACCCCATGTGACATTGTCAAAGGTGGGGATTCGCAATCCGAGGTGGCGGCACGGTTGGCCAACCTCGAGAAGATAATTTCCATTAAAGCAGGATTAAAGGCCACTGCGAAACGGAAGCACCTTTCTCCTGTACCTCCGGCTTCACAGGATGAAGTATGTGAGCCTGTAGATTGGTCCGATTCCTCCCTGGACGAGGAGGGAGAATTCCTGGTGGAGTCAGATGAGCCTGCAGATCAGCTTGAGGTTGATGATATTGGCGATTTGTCTGCGGGGGTTTCCCTTGACACCCCCTCCATTCTGGCTCAAATGTTTGAAATTTTGAATTTAGATCCGCCTGAGGCCGTCACCCTGCCTAAGGGTCAGTTGTTTAATGTGCCTCAGCCGCGTTTGGTTTTTCCCAGACAACACCACTTTGAGAGGGTTGTGCTTAAAGAATGGGAACATCCCACGCGGTTAACTGGAATTCCTTCCAGTTGGGAGAAACGTTATCCTTTTCCGCCAGAATTGGTGAAGCTTTGGTCGGTTCCTCCTGACGTCGATACCCCTGTGCTAGGGCTCTCCAACACGGCTATGGTGCAGTCTGCTGAGACCACTGCCCTTAAGGATGGTGAGGATCGTCGGATTGACCAGTACGCTCGCCATGGTTTTATTTATGCCGGGTCAACGATGCGCCCGACGTGTGCTTCGGCGCTTCTTCTATTGGCGGTTAGATCTGTAATTCAGGATCTGTGTGTGGATCTTGATCCCACTTGTAAGGAGTTTACTGCTCTCAGGCAGTGTGAGTCTTTTGTTTCCTATGTTCTGTCCGCTCAGGACGATGCGCTGGCTATGAGTAGCAAGATAGCGGCAATGCTGGTGGCTATTCGTCGGGCAGTATGGCTGCGCCAGTGGTCGGCGGACGTAGCTTCTAAAAGGGTACTCACAGCTCTCCCCTTTTTGGGTTTGCGACTGTTTGGTGATAAAATTGATTCAGTTGCAAAAGGTGGTAAAATGCCGCAACGTAAGAGGCCTCGTCGTCCCTTTCGGGGGGCAGGTTCTGGTAGGCCTTCCTTTCAGGGATTCAGAGCGGGTAGGGTGGCTTCCTTTCCCGCTACCAGAGGTGCAGGTTGGACTCGGGGGAAGGGCCGTGGCTGCCCCGCACAGTCCTGGGGCACCAAGCCCAAGCCTGCCGGTAAGCCCGCTCAGCAATGAGGGGCTGCCCTCACCCGTGCGGGTGGGGGGACGATTGCGACACTTCTCCCAGGTTTGGGACCAGGAGATTCCGGACAGATGGATCCGGGAGGTAGTGTCGTCCGGTTACAAGCTGGAATTCGAGTCTCGCCCTCCTTCACGGTTCTTTCGGTCTCGGGTGCCTATCGATCCTTTGGCCGCACAGGGGCTCCTGGCGTTGGTAAAGAATCTGTTAGAAATGGCGGTCATCCGGCAGGTACCGCGCTTAGAGATGGGCCTCGGTTTCTACTCCAATCTTTTCGCAGTCCCCAAAAAGGACAGGTCGGTCCGTCCCTTCCTGGACCTGAAATTACTCAACAAGTTCATCCGTTTTCGGAAGTTTCGCATGGAAACTTTGCGTACGGCCGTCGGTTCCCTTCGGCAGGGGGACTTCATGACGTCCATAGACATCAAGGATGCTTATCTTCATGTTCCCATCTGCCACGCTCATCAACGTTTTCTTCGATTCGTGATGAAAGATCAGCATTATCAATTCGTGGCACTTCCGTTTGGCCTTACCTCGGCTCCAAGAGTGTTTACCAAGGTACTGGCAGGGGTGATGGCCATTTTCAGATCTCGGGGCATTCGGGTCGTACCTTATTTGGACGACCTTCTCATCATGGCTCCATCGCTCAATCAATCGGAGACAGACACCAGGATGGTGGTCTCCACGCTGGAAAGTTTTGGTTGGGTGATCAACTTCCCCAAGTCCTCCCTCGCTCCGGCCAGGGTGGTGTCCTTTTTGGGGATGCAGTTGGACTCTCATCAACACAGAGTGTTTCTCTCCCAGTCCAAAATTCATCTGATTCAGGAGTTGGCTCGGGTCCTTCTTTCCAATCCTCGGCCGTCCATCCGTCTGGGGATGAGGCTGGTAGGGTTGATGGTCGCCTCTTTCGAGGCAGTTCCTTTTGCTCAATTTCACACAAGGACGCTTCAGCTTTATCTGTTGGCGTCCTGGGACCGGCAGCCTCGGTCGCTGGATCAGCCCTTCCAGTTGTCCTTCCGGGTCCGGCAGTCCCTCCAGTGGTGGTTGGTCTCGGCCAATCTCGTGAGAGGCAGGTCCTTCCTGACCCCTCTTTGGGAAATTGTCACCACGGACGCCAGTCTTTCGGGATGGGGCGGATTCTGGAAGGAGCTTCACTTCCAGGGGCAGTGGGGACCTCAAGAGGCCCACTTACCCATCAGTGTTCTGGAACTGAGAGCCATCTGTCGGGTGCTTGCTCTCCTGACTCATCACGTTCTGGGCCTTCCGGTCCAGGTGCGTTCAGATAATCGAACAGCGGTTGCTTACATCAATGATCAGGGAGGGACTCGCAGTCTGAGTGCTCTCAGAGAGGTGTCCCTGATCCTGACCTGGGCAGAGGCCCATGTTCCTTGTCTCTCGGCGGTATACATTCCAGGAGTGGAGAACCAGGAAGCGGACCGGTTGAGCAGGGGCTCTCCCCGTCTGGGAGAATGGGCTCTCCATCCTCAGGTTTTTCGCTCACTGTGTCTCCGATGGGGGACACCGGAGGTGGACCTGTTTGCCTCTCGTCACAATCACAGGCTCCCGAACTTCGTGTCGCTCTCCCGGGATCCTCTGGCTCTGGCAGTGGACGCCATGTCCCTGAGCTGGGGGGATCTGGGATTTCTATACCTGTTTCCTCCGATACCCATGCTGGGCAGGGTGGTTCGGAAGTTGGCTCTGGAAAGGGTGTCCGCCGTTCTCGTGGCCCCAAGGTGGCCAGGGCGAGTGTGGTTCGCAGACATCGTTCGGCTGGCAGTGGACCAGTTCGTTCTGCCTCTTCGGCCCGATCTGCTCACTCAGGGTAGGTTGTGTTACCCCAATTTACCAGCGCTGGGTTTGACGGCCTGGCTGCTGAAACCTCCATCTTGAAGGAGGAGGGTCTTTCTGACTCAGTCGTTAAGACTTTGATCAGTGCCCGGAAGAGGTCTTCTTCTATCATCTACTATAGGACTTGGAAAGCCTATATCGCTTGGTGTGAGTTTAGATCCTTTCCTTGTAGGGTCTTCTCGGTCTCCAGGATTCTGGAGTTTTTACAATCTGGGCTGGACTCTGGCCTTCAGCTAAGTACTTTGAAAGGGCAAGTTTCTGCCTTATCTATCTTTTTTCAGAAGCGTTTTGCGCTTTATCCTTTAGTTAAAACTTTTTCCAGGGGGTTACGCATGTGCGGCCTCCCAGGAAACCATTACTCCCGGTTTGGGATTTGAATTTGGTTCTTTCTGCTCTGCAGGCTCCTCCTTTTGAGCCTCTGCAAGATATTGCTTTGTCTACCCTGACTCAGAAGATTGTCTTCTTGGTAGCTATCACTTCGGTCCGGCGTGTCTCGGAGTTGGCAGCCTTGTCTATCCAGGCGCCCTACTTTGAGAGGCATCAGGATAAAGTGGTCTTTCGGTTCAAGCCAGATTTTCTTCCTAAGGTTGTTTCTGCTTTTCATTTGAATCAGGATATTGTTCTTCCCTCCTTGTGTCCTAATCCTAAGAATGACAAAGAGAGGGTTTTGCATTGTTTGGATGTAGTACGCTGTGTTAAGTACTACTTGATTATCACGTCTCCTTTTCGTGAGACGGATGCCTTTTTTGTTGTGCCCTGTGGGCCTAAGAAGGGTTGGGCTCCGGCCAAATCTTCCATTAGCAAATGGATACGTCAGGCCGTTATTGCGGCCTATTCTGCTAAGGGGAAAGTTCCCCCTTTTCGTATCACTGCCCATTCTACTCGCGCCGTTGGAGCGTCTTGGGCTTTTCAGCACCAAGCTTCTGTTGAACAAGTTTGTAAGGCCGCCACTTGGTCTTCTGTTCATACTTTTTCTAAGTTTTACAAAGTTGATGTGCGAGCCTCAGCGGATGCTGTTTTTGGCCGCAAAGTTCTGCAGACTGCAGTCATTTAAGTTATGCTTCACCTTGCCTTGGGATGCCCATCCCTTGTGGACACTGCTTTTGGATGTCCCAATCGTGAAGAATTAAAGGTGAAGCGGGGTGTGTGGCACACCAAGAATAATACCATTTTGTGAGTACTCACCTGAAAAATGGATATTGTTGGTGTGCCACACACCCCGCTTCACTCCCACCCTTTTCGGTATTCCGAATCCTTTATATGGTGAAGCTTTTATTTTGGTTTATTTTGAGGTTACCGTTAAATTACTGGTACCTTGTCTTTCTGCTTTTTAATACACTGGTGATAAATGGGAGGTACCAGGTATATATAGGCCGGAAGGGGGCTCGTTACAAGACTTCCTCTCTGCAACAGCGTCACCTGGCGGTGAGTAACCCAATCGTGAAGAATTAAAGGTGAAGCGGGGTGTGTGGCACACCAACAATATCCATTTTTCAGGTGAGTACTCACAAAATGGTATTATTGAATTGTCCTGGAAATTCCTGCAAAAATCCCAGTTAAACATGGGGATAAATGGGGAAAAATGAGCTGGCAATTAAAAGGGTTGAATGTAGCTATGCATGTTGGGTATTGTTCTGCTCAGGGGACCTTTCGCTTTCAGATTTACCTTGTTTTTCTTGTTTGTATATTGATATTTTAGGACAAGGTGTTTTTTACTCTGCTTTTTTTATACATTTTTTTAGGGAAACTGTGCAACCAAAGAATTATTCGAGGGATTACGTCCAGAAGGATGAGCCCACTACAACAAGCTGGGTACGCTTAGAAAGCTTAACATGTGTACTTTCAGAGAATATATTTTTGTAGGGGGTATTCCAAATGTAAAGGATTGTTTTGCTAAAAAAAGCGCAAGGTGCACACTTTGATATCCGAGCTGAAATTTTCAAGTAACATTACCGTTCTGCACATGCTTTAGATTGGGATATTTGGCAACTCTTCCCTTGACAGGACCTATGCATGTTGGGTATTGTTCTGTTCGGGAGATGTTGCTTTTTCAGATGTAACTTTCTTGTTTCCATATAGTTTTTTTTTTAGGAAAATGTGGCTTTGATTCTATTTTTTTTATTTTTTTAGGGAATCCCTGTCCAACCAAATAATTCATTGAGGGATTACTTCCAGAAAACTGCATTCATGTCAACAAGCCTGGTACGCCTAGAAAGCTTGATGTGTGTACTTCCAGAGTATGGGGGGTATTTCAAATGTAAAGGGTTGCTTTTCTTGAAAAACTGCAAGGTGTGCATAGCGCCTAGCATAATTGTATTTTATCTGAGAATCTACTAAAGTGCTGTTTCAGTTAGGGGGAGTCTCCTGGGCAGGAAAGGGTGTCAACCAATACATATGTGATACCGATGTAACCGGGAGAAATGGGGCTTTTAAACGCAATAAGATTGTGACAAACTTACATTTTTTTATTACAATAAAACACTACAAATGGTAAAAAATAGAATGTTTTTGCACATATTTTACTCAAAAATAATGAAAATACACCTAAATGACAAACAAGACATTTCTTGTTAAGGCCCAAACAATATATGATTTCCCTGGGAAATCCCTTCAAAAATCACAGTTGAACATATGGAGTGCAAAATGGTCTGGCAACAAGGGTGAGAAATCTCCAGATAGACTGGCAGCGAAAGGGATATACTTATTTTGGTAACATTTATATTTCATCACCTTATTGGGGGACACAGTTGGCACTTTCTGAAGTAAAGTAGAACTTTTTAGTGCATGAGGGTGGTAGCTGGCAAAAATAACTGGACCATAGGATAACATGTAATATATTGCATTGCTATGAAAGTATCTTAATGAATTGTTTGGATTATCTGCGTCTTATCGGTCAACTGGAAAAAAAATCTCTGGGTTTTAATTTAAATCCCTATGTGTATACTGTACATTTTATGGCATTGGTGGTTTATTTAAAATATTTAATTGTTGGCTATTTCACAACTGAAATTAAAACCATAAGCTAAGGCTCCAAGAATTGTGGGGGATCTGCCTAACTTTCAGCTCCCTCCTAGAGGCTTCAGTCAGGCTTCCCTTACTACAGAAAATACAATTCTTGTATACTATACACTGTGATGGGAAGTGGAATAAGATTTTGGACATCAAAAATATTTTAAACCAACTTTTAGTAGTTTTTTTTTCTAATTTTAGGGCACCTAGAAGGATGCCCTCCTCTGCAATGATTGTGTAAGTAAGGAATATGACAAGTGTTCTGCAATGCATGGAACTTTTAAAACAGATCATACATTTTTGGGAGAATTTTTTTTAGTTTTTATCTCCTCAAGGCTATGAACAAATTAAATCCTTGTTGTTAAATGAAGCACTACCACCTTATCTACAAAAAGTAGCCCTGCACTGGCTGCACTTTCTTATATTTTTTAAGCCCCAATATAAACAAAAGAACTGGGATAAAACAATGGAGATACAAGGGTAAGGTAAGAATATAGCAAGAGGATTTCACCCCCAACCCCACCACCCCAAGGAACTTAACTGAGAATTCAGCATGTGTGCAGTCGTGTTTCGGAAGGAAGGTGAGGGGGAGTATATGATGTGATTTTTGTTTTTCACCAGAAAGCTTTTTCTGCATCATCAAGCCACATATAATTTTCTATAAACAAACATTTGTTCATTTTTGATAATTTGATTAAATTGATAAATCTACTATAGTGTGGCATCCCAACCCACGCTTCAAAATGTTTGGCATGGGCGCCACTGCACCCCTAGTGGGCTTGGGGGTGGACAGGCTTCGTTATACATATATAAGTCCTGGTTTCTGCATGTGGCTCCCCAGCATGCACATAGTTACCCAATATGACACAGGCCATCACGGCATGCCTGTGTCATATTGGTGTGGCAGGTTGGTTATCTGGTGTGGCAGGTTGGTTATCTGGTGCCCCAGGCAAAAAATGGCCCTGACAGTGATGGGGACCTATTGTTTTTGGTACTCTAGACAATTTCTTTATAAACTCCTATAAATGTAACTAGGGCTTATTTTAAGCGTAGGGCTTATATTTGAAGCATTCTCAAAAATCCTGAAAAAAACATGCTAAGGCTTATTTTTGGTGAAAGGGGGTATGTTGAATAATTAATAAAAATTTGATGAAAACAAATATTGACATTATGTTCCTGCCCTTAATTCATATTTTATCTCATCTTAAATAATTGACTCGACAAAAACGGGAGCTAAAGTAGAAAAAAATTAAATCTTTTTTTATTCTATTTTTTCCAAGTCATCCTTCAGCTTGACCACATGGAGATATTATGCTTCACTTCCTGGGAGGAAACACAAAACAGGAACAGAGGTTAAACCCCCACCCCTTCCTCCTCACCTGAGTTCTTTGTGTTTCCTCCCTGGGAAACCTTGGGACAGAGAGTGTGCCTGAAGTAGTCTACGGCCAGTTGATTAGCTTGGGCATTAACTAAAACATGTCTTTATTATGTTTTAGAGAGAGTCTGATTCTAAAACAAAGTCTGAAGAAAAAAACATGTTAAAACTGCCAAGAAATCCAAACGCTGTGAAGATAAAGAAAGGATTCTTCATTGCTGGATGTAGTGAAAGCACTAAGATACTATCTCACTACTACACAACCTTTCCGTAGGTCGGACTCTTTATTTGTAATAACTGATGATCCACGGAAAGGTCTTCCACCATCTAAGTCTACCATCAGCGATGGATTAGACAGACAGTGGTAAGAGCCTATATTCCTTAGGGGAAGGATCCTCCTTTTAGAACTACTGCTCATTCAACAAGAGCTATTGGAGCATCTTGGGCCTCAAGCTTCAGTAAAACAAGTATGCAAAGCCGCTACTTGGTCTTCAGTTCATACATTTACTAAATTCTACAAGGGTAGAGCCTTTGGTAGGAAGGAATTGCATACAGTAGTAATTACATGGTTTTTGGAGTGTCTTATTCCTAAAAGGAATAAGGTTTGGGGATCCCACCCGAATTAGGGTACTGCTTTTGGAGGTCCCATTCGTCTCTGAATTCTTCTGATGGCCTGAAGTAAAATGGAAAAGGAAAGAAAATTCTGTGAGTACTCACCTGTAGAATTAATTTCTCTTCCATTATTACTTCAGGACATCAGACCCTCCCTGTCTGCTAGGTTACTATGTCCATGTCTTGGATGCCTAGTTTTAGTGGAGTGGTAAATGTGTAAATAGTTGCTGTAAATAATGATCTGCATAAAAAAAAAAAAAAACGGAGAGAGGAGTCTTGTATTTTGTCTCCAGTCTTTTGTTTCCAACAGGAGATATAGGTATGCCTCCCGGTCGGCTGGTTCTACTGCTTTTTAATTTAACTGAAGTGGATCAAGTCAGCCAGGTGGATATAGGCCCAGGAGGTGGAGACACACCTTTGTTCTTGCAGTACACACCCTTCAGGAAAGGTTAACCCATTCGTCCCTGAATTTATCTGATGTCCTGAAGTAATAATGGAAGAGAATTTAATTCTACAGGTGAGTACTCACAGAATTTTCTTTTTCAATTTAGGCCAGCAATGGCTTCCGATGTGGTTCTGAGAAGTATGTCAAAATGGGTGGACAACCTGAAATCTCATATGGGAAGCAGGGTTCCTCATCAAGAGCTTATAGATACTCTTCCTACCTTGTACAGGGCCATCGCATTTTTAACCCATGCTTCTCAGGAAATAATCAGAGCTTCTGCTAAGACTTTTGCTTTTGTAACCTGTGATTGAACCTTGTAACCAGGTGATTGATCGTCCCACTCAGCAGGAGGTTATTTCCCTTTTTCACTGAGGTGACTATTTCTTTGTTAGTTTTGCATTTTTTGCACATTTATATTTAGCACTCTAATATTGCACATAGGCACTTTAGGATCACTTAGATGGATGCATCTATGTGAAGCTAAATTAATTGGTTAAGCACAGATGGCTAGGATCAATTGGGTTCCTCTTGCTGGCTTGGGCTGTGTATTGTTATGTCCTCTTTAAATGTTTGTGATGGTTAATGTATTGTATGTTTTTTAGTGAGATTTTCTGATGAATTAAACTATTGATATTAATTAATGATGGTGTTGGCTTATTAGTTGAGTAGGAGTGGTGCCCTTTTTTAGTTTGGTGCCTGTTCTTGTGGTATACTGGGCCACAAGGTGTTTTGTTTAGTATACTGTATAGTTGGGACTCCTAAATTGGCACACTCCCATGTATATATATTTGATTTAGATGGTGCTGAACTAGGTGCACTTTGTGCAGGTCTTACATACTTTTGTAACCTGTGCTCGTCGGACAATCTGGTTGAGCACTTGGTCGGGAGACAGTAGTTAAAAAAATAGACTGTGCCATCACATTTAAAAGTGAGAGACTTTTTGGAGAAGATTTAGGCAATATTCTAACAAGGTCCACAGAGTCAGGATTTCTTTTTAACATGAAATCTCTTTCCTAATTTTTCCGGTCAGCAAACAAAAGCAGAGCAGGTACTAGTCTGACCCAGTCCAGAATAATGAACTCTAAAAAGCGCTGGATACAGCCTAGGCCCAAATGGAAGTACTCCTTGGTGAACAAGGCACCTGCAGGGCCTAGGCAGCAGTCCTGACAATCCAAGGTAGGGGGAAGACTTTTCAAGTTTATACCTGCTTGGAAAGAAGTTACTGAAAACCAATTTTTGGGTAAAAAAGGGTATCATTTAGAATTTTCTTCCCTACCCCCATTTTCCTTCTTAGTGACCAAGTTGCCAAAGGACCCCAAGAAGCGGGGGCTTTCCATCAGTACTGCAGGAACTATTACAGAAAAATGTGATAGAGTTAGTTCCTCCGCATTCAGGAGGGTTATTACTCGCCTTAAGTCTATTTGTTCCTTTACAAAATCATATTCGGTCCCTGACAGCAGTTCATCTGAGGGGGTCCCTGAACACTCTAGTAGACACACAAGGGAAGTTGCTTCAAACAGAGTGGTGTCTGAATCAGGACATCTTCAATCTGATCACGAGTGTGTGGGGTCAACCTCAAATAGACCTTTTTGCAAACAGAGAGAATGCAAAATGCTAAAAGTTTTTTTTCTCCAATAAGGGAAGAGGGTGTGGTAGCAATAAATGCACTTGCTCAGAAATGGGACTATCACCTTGTTTATGCTTTTCCACCCTTCAGAATCCTGCCCCAAGTGATCCAGAAAAGGTCAAAGTAATTCTAATCACTCCTTATTGGCCGAGAAGAGTGTGGTTTGCAAAATTGACCAGGATGGCGATAAAAGGTCCATAGAATCTGCTGGCAGTTTCAGATATCATCCATCAAGAATCCACGTGGAATTCAAATCTGGCAAGACTTCAGTTCACAGCTTGGATCCTGAGAGGGCGCTATTGAGAAAGAAAGGGTGCTCTCTGAGAGTAACAGAGACATTACTACAGAGTCGTAAGTTAGCTACAAGAAAAATCTACGGAAAGGTATGGAAAAAATGTTCTTCTTTTTGTGAAGTTAACAATCTGAAGGAAAAGGATATAGCTTCGGTGCTAGAATTTTTGCAAAAAGGGTTTTAAAAGGTACTGGCTGTAAGTACCCTGAAGATGCAAGCCTCTGCATTATCAGTTTTCCTGGATCGTAAACTTAGACAGAATGTAAATTGTTTTTTCAAATCTATCATATGTAAGAGACCAGCACTGTTTAAAGGCTTTCCTACTTGGGATTTGTCTAGTGTTTTAAAAGGCTTAATGAAACTTCCAGTTGAACCACTAGAAGAGAAATGGTTATCTATGAAATGTTGTTTTTTGCTAGCAATAACATCAGCAAGAAGGGTGAGTGAAATTCAAGCATTATCCATTAAGGAACCTTATTGTGCTATACTAACAGATAAAGTGATCCTTAGATCCAATCCACAATTTTTACCAAAAATAGCAACTTCGGATAACAAGTCGCAAGAGATTGTTCTCCCAACACTGCCAAATGCAGTAGGAAAGGAGGAAGACCTCTTGCTGCTTGATGTCAGAAGAGCTCTGATTATCTAGTTGGAAAGGTCAAAAGACTGGTGCCAAGCAGAACAAATGCTTATAACATTTAATGGGAAAAATAAGGGTGTAGCAGCTTCTAAATCTACTATTGCTAGATGGATAAAACAGACTATTGCAAAGTCTTATTCTATTAAGGGAGTGACTCCTGCTGAAGTATCTGCTCACTCCACAAGAGCAATGGCCACATCTTGGGCAGAAATAACTTGGGCTTCAATAGATAAATATGTAAAGCTGCCATGTGGTCTTCGCCCTACACCTTCCTTAAACACTATAGACTTGATCTACTGTCTGCAAAACATCAGACCTTCGGAAGAAGTGTACTCCTTGCAGCATCCCACCCCTAAGGTATAATTACTTGCCTAATCCTCTCTATGTGGTCAAGCTGAAGGATGACTTGGAAAAACCTCCATTAGACTTTTTAGGAATCCTTCAGCTTGACCACCAGTTACCTGCCCACATGCGAAGGGTTGAGGTACGGTTACTGTACTATAACTGAGGTGGGGAGGAAGGGGTAGGGCTTTTAACCTCTGTTCCTCTTTTGTGTTTCCTCCCAGGGGGTGGAGGATAATATCTCCATGTGGTCAAGCTGAAGGATTCCTAAGAAAGCAGTTAACGGTAAGTCTAATGGAGGTTTTTTTTTTTTTAGAAATAAAAAATACCTTGTTTGGTCAATCTAATCACGAACCTTTGTTGACCCGTAGCATTACGTGATATTCCACCTTTCCACCCAAGACACTTATATGGAACAGGCTTTCAGAACTACCTTGTATAATAAGCAGACGCAGACTTCAGCCTCCAGCCTCCGCTGGAGGCTGAAGCCTCCGCTGAGCCTGGACCAGTTACCGGGTGTAGTTCACTCAAGGTCTTTTGGCTGCCAGGATAGCCCCACATAGCCTGACAGGCATTAGTTGTGTAACGTCCTCTTTAAATCCCGTGAGAAGTTTCCAGTTTTGTGCTTGACCTCTGGGGTACTCACTTGAGCACTTTGACTGGCAATCTTGGGATTCCAGCTGATTTTTGCAATTTCATTTTTTCCCTACATTTTTTTTAATTTTAGGGGCGGAGTCTCCCGCTCAATGACCCGGCACTCTAACGTCACTTCTGGGTACAGCGCTGGCACATTTTGGGACCCGGAAGCAGTTAGGCGGCACTGTCTCCCCAACCAGCGTGCAGGTTGGAGTGAGAGAAACAGAGTCAGCAGTGAGTCACGTGCAGCATTCGGGACGGTGGCGAGTGGCCAGGCTACCTTGAGGCAGCATCGACAGCACAGCGGCCTTCAGCAGCAGCAGCAATGTCCGTTCCTAGCCCAGCAGGGAGCAACTATACCGGGCTTAAAGAGACAAGTGAGGGCAATTCTTCCATTAGCCTTCTCACCTCAAACAAGACGTCCCAGGATAAACCGGAAATGTAGAAATCTTGTTTTAAATTTGAGAGGTTTGTATATATAAAAAGTATTATCGTTATAGCCTGACACGCCTAAGGTTAAAGATAAGACAAGAACTTCCCAAAAGTAAAGCTCAAGACCTCTGAGAAGTCAAAATGCTGTGAATCCTGTAACACTACTCTTCCGGATTCTTGGAAAAGACCTTTGTGTCAGGAATCTAGGCATTTAAAAATGGAAGAGGACACTACAGCCATTGTTACGGAAATCCTTTCTATGAGGAATCAAATTACCGGTTCTCAGCCAGAGGTATCCACTGCTGCCGCATCTACCCCTCAGTCAGTTGTGGAAAGTCAGGAACCAAAACCTGCAGTTTCGCTTAAATCAGCAACCCCCAATGCACTCAGTTCAGGTCTGTTTCAAATTGAAGTAGGATTCGAAATTGTAGAAGAAAGGGAAGGCGATCTTTCTTAGGATTCCCTGGATGATGGTTCACAGGGCAATTATTCCCGGTCCTTCAGAAAAACTGGCAGAAGAATTGGCAGGGTTGTTAAACAATATTTATGAAACTTGGGGAATTAAGTGTGATAAGCCACTGTCTGTACATTTTTGCGGAAAACTTCTAAAGCTTTTCCCATTCATTGAGCACTTTTAGGATATTATTAAGCCTCAATGGGAAAACCCGGAAAATTATTTTTTGTATGCCTATCTCATTTAAAAGACTATTCTCGTTCCTCGAGCAGGACATAGAGCCTTGGAGAAAAATGTCCAAGACTGGATGCTCCACTGGGTTAGTTGTCCAGGGCAGGAGGTTTAATTTTTGATGGCATGGGGGCAAAACCTGATCCCATGGATCGCCGGATTGAAAACATTCTAAAAAGAGCGTGGGATGCTACCTCATTTACATTTAGGCCTACTTTGGCATCTGACGGTGTTCTCAGAAGCATGGAGATGTAGCTCATTAACCTTGAGGGGTGCATTGAGAGGGATACTCCTAAGGAGAGTAACTTCATCAACCCTCTTTAGATCTAGCCTCTTTCTAATGCTTCAGAGGAGGCCATCAGAGCCACAACCCTGATTTCCTGAGCTAGAAGGGCCCTTTGGCGTAACACTTGGTCAGGAGACACGGTTTCCAAGACCAAACTTTGAAAACGCTAGATACTATTTTGACTCGGTTTAACAAAATGAGCAGAAAAAGCATTGGACTCAGGCTAGGTCTCAAAAGAGGAGTAGTCTGCTCTGCAAGCCTCCAGAGGGCCCTAAGTCTCAGACTTACCTGGTTTGTAGCCGCTTGAAGAATAATTATCCATAATCAGTTTGTGCTACAAACACTAGAAACGTGGTATCGATTAGACTTTTCATCCCTTACTGCCGGCTGCCGAAAGAACCCAGCCAAGAGGGAAACTTTTCCTCTAGTATTATAAGAGCATCTTCAGTAAAACATGATAGAAGTAGTACCACCACCCTCATAAGGGAGGGGATTCTACTCCCACGTTTTTCTGGTTCAGAAACCGCCTGAAATATCGAATGGTACAGGGCACTATTGTTCGGCCTGTCATCAGCCCCACAGATCTTTACAAAGATCTTGGCAGAACCAATGGCATACCTCAGAAAACAGGGAATAATAGTGCTTCCTTATTTGGATGATCTCCTCTTGTTAAACAAGTCGAGGGAGTCACTCCTAGCAGATCTATTGCTAAGAACCTTGTCATTGTCATATTGTCATTGCTAAGAACCTTGAGTTGGGTGGACAATCTGGAAAAATCAACTCGAACACCCAGTCACATATGCAGATTTCTCTGGTACATTATAGACAGTATTCATCAAAAAATATTTCTCCCACAGGAAAAGATATTGAGGATCATTGCAAAGTCCCAGAGATTCTTCACTGTCCCTCAGGTTTCCATACGAGAAATCACGACCTTGCTCAGTCTCATGACCTTGGTGATTCCAGCAGTGCCATTGGCTCAATTACACATGAGAACACTGCAGAAATGCCTTCTATCTCAGTGGGACATGTGTCCAGACTCACTAGATCAGCTAGTCCAGCTACAATCATGAGTCCTAGAGGATCTCTGATGGTGGTCAGATCCAGGGTTGCTAAAAGGGGGATGAGAATGGACGCAAAGAAATCCAGTAATCATCACAACAGATGCCAGCAGCTGGGGTTGGGGAGCTCACTTCAGTCAACATGTCCAGGGGAAGTGACCAACGACCTTGGCCGTCAGATCTTCAAACTTCAGAGAACGCCTGTCGGTCAAGATGGCACTGAGGTCCAGATGGCAGAGATGTCCAGATTCACTCAGACAATGCTTCCACAGTAGCTTACTTAAATCATCAGGGCGAGACCAGATCCTCTGCACTGATAAACTCAAATTCAATTCTACTTCCCTTACAGGAGCAAGTTCGGTCCATTTCAGCAGTCCATATAAAAGGGACCCCAAATACTCACGCAGATTACTTAAGTCGAGTCAGGGTTCAGCAGACAGAGTGGCGTCTAAACCAAGAAATTTTCCTTCAGATTGTAATTGCATGGGTTCTCCCTCAGATAGACCTTTTTGCCACTGCCAGCAATTTAAAATACAAGACATTTTATTCACTTACAAGGGAAGAGTGTGAGCTAGCAGTGGATGCTCTAGCTCATCAATGGAATTTTTACCTAGCTTATGCTTTACCTGCTGTCAGAATTCCTCCACAAGTGATCCGGAAGATAGCGCAAGTTATCTTCGTAGCTCTGTTTTGGCCAAGAAGAGCCTGGTTCGTGGAACTGAAAAGAATGATGAAAAAGGGCACCTGGCGACTATATATCCTTTATCAGGGTCCCATTCTACATCCAGACCCATCAAGGCTTCAACTGACAGTGTAAATCTTGAAGGGGCCATCTTAGAAGTAAGGGCTGTTAGCCAAGAGTGATAGAAACTCTCCTGGACAGTCAAAAATTGACCACTAGATGCATTAACGCAAATGTATGGATATGTTTTTCTTTTTTTGAATTTCAAAAGTTGAGGAAAAAGGATATAAACACAGTCCTCAAATTCCTGCAGGAAGGTTTGAAAAAAGGGCTAGCAGTCGTCACACTAAAGTCACAGACATCAGCCTTACCAGTCTTCTTAGACTGACAATTGAGACAGAATAAACTTATTGATAGATTCTTCAAATCAGTTACTCGCAAGAGACCAATGTCTGTTAAAGGCTTTCCAGCATGGGACTTACCAATTGTGCTAAAAGAGTTAATGGAACCCCCTTTTGAACCTTTAGAAGAGGTTGCAGTAAAATGGTTATCACTGAAATTTTGTTTCCGGCTGGCCATCGGTTCACTGAGACGAGTGAGTGAACTACAGGCCTTATCGGTGAAGGAGCTTTACTGTTCCGTTCTCCCGGATAGTCATACTTAGACCTAATCCATTATATTCTTAGTATACAGTACGTCCTGCTCCAAATCTAATACTTACAGTTGGGATATACTCCGCCAGATGGTGCTGGACTGCAGAGACATCGAAAATAGGCTCCTCCCGGCCCCTCAAATACCCGGGGACCTCCCACAAATCCCCAGAATTTCTCTGCAGTCTGCTGCGAAGGACGAGAAATTGGCTCTCTACTCGCAGGTGGGTGGGGTTATTAGCCTGCGGCCCTGTAGGACTATTCCCACCTGTTCCACTAGTAATATGCCTCCCAGCCTTGGCTGCGCTGGTCGGGTGAAGGTAGGCAGCACCGCTGTTAGGTGCTTAGGAGCGCTGCTCCACCGCAATCCCCCACCAAAGGGTAGGTGGTTCAGGCTTATGCTGAGCCTCTATGGGATGCCCCTCCCGCACTAGTGCCCCTTGCCCCTGCCTATCGGTGGGCCCTGTTTAAGTGGCCGCTGTCCTCCCTCATTGTCCTTGTAGCCTTCGGGGGAAAAGGGGGGGGGTGTAAATGTGTATGCTATGCATTCTGTGTTTTACACTCTTTTTCCATTCTGTTAGTCTTGTGTCAGCCACTGCGGTGACTTGCCTTTCTGTCTTTTTTAAATTGCCGCCGCCGCGCACTGACTTGGTTCCGCGCTTGGCGGCGGCATTACCTCAGGCGCTGGTGTGCCATCATTTGCTGCTTGCTCGTTCTGGCTTCGCGCTCTTCGGGGGGGGGGAGCGGGGCCCGTTTATGGCGTGCTCAGCATCATCGCTGATACCGGCCCACCCCTCGAGGTATACCGACGCCATCTTTAACCTGTTGGTTGGCCCATGCGCAACGGACCCCTACCTACCGCGGTCCATAAGTGCCCTCGCAGGCGGCTTTATATCTCACTTTTGTATACTGTGTGCTTACAGGTCTTGTCTGCTTATGTCTTTCAAGCGGGGCGAACCCTTTTGGCTTCTCCCGGCCCTGTATTAGTATATAACTTGTAGGCCTTGTAAAAATAATACTCCCACTTCCCTAGCGGGTTATTGGGGCATCCGGGGTTGCTATATAGCGTTATTCCCTATCAGCGTATAGCGCCGCTATAATCACCATATGGACGCATCCCAGGATAATGTGACCGGGGTCCCTTCGGGACAAAACCGGCTGTGTGTAGCGTGTGGGCAGCCTCATGCTGACGCTGACAAGGCGCGGGTCTGTGTACCCTGTGCTGAGCAGGTGCTTGCATTGAAATCTGGCCTGCCAGTGGCTGCACCTCGTTTCACTTCACCTACTCCCCCAAGCTTAAATCTCACTCCTGCTGAGTTGCATACTAGTGGGGATTCTCAGCCTGATGTGTCTTCTAGACTGGCTACTGTTGAGCAGTTGATTGCTAAGTCCTTAGCGCGTAAGGCCCCTGCTAAGAAGCGGCACTTGACGCCTAATGTCACTGTTTTCCCTATGGGAACTGAGGAGTTTTGGAATCTTTGTGGCTATACCCCGTCTGATGAAGGGGAGCTTTTTTCTGATTCACGCTCATCTGATAAGAGACCAAGGGGTCATGACGATTCTGGCTCTGACCCCTGGGCCCCGGATGACACTGACGGATTATTGACCCAGATTTTTGAGGTTCTGTCCATCTCTTTCCCTGTTGCGGCTCCCAGGCAAAGAGGGGAGCTTTTCCATACAGCAAAATCACGTTTGGAATTTCCCGAGCAGGCACATTTCCATAACCTTGTGCTCAAGGATTGGGAGCGCCCCAGTAAACTTCCCGGGGTTCCAAAAAGTTGGGATAGGAAGTATCCCTTTCCTGCTGAGGTGGTTAAATGTTGGTCATCCCCCCCGAGGTGGATGCCCCGATCCTAGGGCTATCTAACACCTCTGTCATGCATTGCCCTGACTCCGCTACCCTGCGGGATGCTGAGGACTGGGGCATTGACCAGCTGGCATCCCACGCCTTTGCATGTGCAGGGACGGCGCTGCGCCCGGTCTGTGCCTCTGCCATAACTGCTGTGGCCACTAGAACCCTTATCAGAAATATGCTTGATAGTGCCCATGATGATTTGCCTTGTGAGGTGTTTAATGCACTCTCCAATTGTGATGTTTTTGCAAATTTTGTCCTCTCAGCATTGGATGACACCATCAGAATGTGTGCCAGAACTTCTGCCCTCGTGGTGGCTGTACGCCGCTCGGTTTGGCTGCGCCAGTGGGCTGCTGACAACGCTGACAAGAAGGCCCTCACTGGGTTCCCCTTTAAAGGACTGCGCCTGTTTGGGGACTGCCTGGACCTTTTTGCTAAGGGAGGCAGGCTACCCCTGCGCAGGCGTCAATCTAGGCCCTTTCGGGGTCAGGGTTCTTTCTCCTTACCATGGTGCCAGACAGGGGAGGGGGGTTTCCTTTCCTGGGACCCAGGGAGATTTCTGGGGCAGGGGCAGAGGACGTGGGCGTCCTGGCCCCTCCTGGGGTCCCAAGGCAAAATCTTCCCCCAAGCCCCCTCAGGCATGATGGGGTGCCCTCACCCATCCGGGTGGGGGGCGGCTGCAGCACTTCGCTCACATCTGGAGGCTTCATGTCTCAGACCGATGGATTCAGGAGGTAGTGTCCTCTGGTTACAAGATAGAGTTGACTGCCTGTCCCCCTCCAAGATTCATCAGATCCCAGATTCCTCAGGACCCTGTGTCAGCTCAGGAGCTAGTGCAAGCAGTGCAAGGTCTCCTGGAGCTGGGGGTCATCTGCCAGGTCCCCTTAAGCCAGTCCGCCCTGGTGAAGTGGTTCTTCCACGCAACGCGTCGGCAGGCTTGGTACATGGGGGACCCCAGGCAACTTATGACCTCTTGAAACGGTGATGTAATACCTTCCCTTGCTATTATTGTGTTACAATGTATCGTCGGCCAGTGTATCATGATCTGCCTTAGAGCAGACATTCATTCACACATTGTACCTCATTATGCTCTTTGACATAATTGCTCTTTTGCACAATATCTTTTTTGCTCTTTCTTCTCCTAATATATTGCACATAGCACTTTTTCCTTCTTTACACAGTGTTTTTTCTATAAATATACCATTTGCTGGTGGATATAACAATATTCACCAGCACATTACTCTCACTGGCAATTAGTATGGTGTTTAATCACACCTACATACATTAACTACTCATTGATAAGATTAGGAAGGTAATATTTATACATTTTTGAAGCCTCTGTGTGGGATACCCCCTTTCCCTTTTTGTTATTGTGTTTATGTATTTTAAATTGTGGATCATTTTTGTGTATTTATGTATATTTGTTTGAGTCTTTCTAACTTAATAAAATTAGATACATTTTTTTCACATAGTTTGTTGTATATGTATTGTCCTGGGTGGAGTGCGGACCTTCTGGGGACCTGTGGGGAGATTTTCAGAGCCTGCCCCAAAACTGTGTGTCTTCATTCCCTTAAGAGAAAAAAGGCAAGGGCTTTTATTCCAACCTATTCACAATACCCAAAAAAGATGGTTCAGTCAGGCCCATCCTGGACTTGAAGATCCTCAACAAGTTTGTCAGGGGCAGGCGCTTTCGCATGGAAACTCTGCGCTCTGCCATCAGTTCCCTGCGCCAAGGGGATTTTATGACTTCTGTGAACATCAAAGATGCTTATCTTCATATTCCTGTGTTCCCAGGTCATCAAAGGTTCCTCAGGTTCGCTCTGATGGATCAACACTACCAGTTTGTGGCCTTGCCCTTTGGCCTCACTTCAGCTCCCAGGGTGTTCACCAAGGTGCTGGCCGGCGTGATGTCTCTGCTCAGGTGTCAGGGCGTCCGCGTGCTTCCCTATCTAGGCGACATTCTCATCACTTCCCAGTCTCTACATCAGGCAGAGTTGGATACTCAGCTGGTGGTGTCCACTCTGGAGTCATTTGGATGGGTGATCAACCACCCCAAGTCCTCACTGTCCCCTTCCTTGGTAACTCCATTCCTAGGAATGAATCTGGATACAGTTCAGGCAAGGATCTTCCTTCCTCAACAGAAGGTGGACAGTCTGATTGCACAGGCTCAGTCCCTCCTAGCTTGTCCCCATCCCTCCATCAGGCAGGGGATGCAGCTGGTGGGCCTGATGGTGGCATGCTTCGAAGCGGTCCCTTATGCTCAGTTCCACTTGAGGCCTCTGCAACTTCACCTATTGTCAGTATGGGACAAGGACCCAGCGTCCCTGGACAGGGTCTGTGTGCTCTCCCCCCTGGTCAGGAGGTCCCTCTCGTGCTGGATGGACTCAAGGAACCTGTTGGGGGGAAGATCCTTTCTTGCCCCTTCCTGGGAGACGGTCACCACAGATGCCAGTCTGTCAGGTTGGGGGGGGGGTTTGGTAGTCCCTGTGGTTCCAGGGGAGGTGGGGCCCTCAGGAGGCCCACACACCTATCAATGTCTTGGAACTGCGGGCGATCAGGCTAGTTCAGGCTCACTTGACTACTCTCCTTCGTGGCCTGCCTGTTCAGGTGCGCTCGGACAACCAGATGGCAGTTGCCTGCATCAATCATCAGGGAGGGACCCGGAGCAAGAGGGCCCTCCAGGAAGTGTCTCTGATCCTGACCTGGGCGGAGACCAATGTCCCCTGCATATCAGCTGTGTACATCCCGGGGTGGAAAATCGCCTGGCGGACTCCCTGAGCAGGGGGACCTCTCGCCAGGGAGAATGGTCCCTATGCAGCAGGGTGTTTCAATCTCTGTGTCACCGTTGGGGCCAGCCAGATGTGGATCTGTTTGCATCTCGCCACAATCACAAGCTCCCAGCTTTTGTCTCTGTCCCAGGATCCTCTGGCCTTGACCTAGGATGCGCTAGCAATGTCATGGCAGGACTTTCAGTTCTTCCTCTTCCCTCCAATCCCCCTGCTGGGCAGGGTTCCGCGCAAGATTGCTCTGGAAGGGGTGCCAGCAATTCTGGTGGCACCAAGGTGGCCAAGAAGAGTGTGGTTCGCAGACGTGGTGCAGCTGGCAGTAGATCAGTACGCTTTGCCCTTGGTGCCAGATCTGCTCACCCAGGGCTCACTACACCATGCCAATTTACAAACTCTGGCTTTGACGGCTTGGCTGCTGAAACCTCCATCTTGATGGAGAAGGGGCTGTCTTCCTCGGTTGTGGATACTTTGATTAAAGCTAGGAAAAAGTCTTCGTCTTCCATTTATTACAGGGTTTGGTGTGCCTACATTGACTCGTGTGAGTCTAAGTCTCTTCCCTGTCGTGTGTTCTCTATTCCCAGGATTCTGGAGTTCCTGCAGCATGGGTTGGAGATGGGACTCCAGCTCAGTACTCTGAAGGGTCAGGTTTCTGCCCTGGCTATTTTCTTCCAGAAGTCCTTTGCTCAGCACCCTCTGATCAGGACTTTTTTCCAGGGGGTCACTCATGTGCGCCCCCCACATAAGCCTATGGTGCCCATTTGGGATCTGAACTTGGTTCTGTCTGCCTTGCAGGGTGCTCCCTTTGAACCTGTGCAGGATGCTGCCTCGGCCATTCTTACGCTCAAGGTTGTATTTCTGGTGGCTATCACTTCTGTCAGGCGTGTGTCTGAGTTGGCGGCGCTTTCCATTCAGCCCCCCTACTATGAGAGACACCAGGACAAGGTGGTGTTTCGTTTCAAACCTGACTTTCTGCCTAAGGTAGTGTCTGCCTTTCATTTGAATCAGGATATTGTTCTTCCTTCCTTGTGCCCTAATCCTAGCAATGCTAAGGAGAGGGTTTTGCACTCTTTGGATGTGGTTAGGTGTCTAAAGTACTATCTGGTGGCTACTGCACCTTTCAGGAAAACTGATGCTCTTTTTGTGGTCCCTTCTGGTCCTAGGAAGGGTTTGGTTCCTGTCAAGTCTACTATCAGCAAGTGGACTCGTCAGGCTGTGATTCAGGCCTACTCTGCTAAGGGGAAGAATCCTCCCTGCCGCCTTACTGCTCATTCCACTCGTGCTATTGGTGCCTCTTGTGCTTTTCAGCACCAGGCTTCTGTTGAACAAGTTTGCAAGGCTGCTACTTGGTTTTCTGTTCATACCTTTTCAAAGTTTTACAAGGTTGATGTTAGGGCCTCAGCTGATGCTGCTTTTGGCCGAAAGGTTCTGCAAGCGGCAGTGGTTTAAATTGTCTGCTGCTGATTTTTCTTGGGGATCCCACCCTACTTTATGGACACTGCTATTTGATGTCCCAACTGTAAGTATTAGATTTGGAGCAGGACGTACTGTATACTAAGAATAATACAATTCTGTGATTACTCACCTGTAGAATTGGTATTATGAGTATACAGTATGTCCTGCTCCAACCCACCCTTGGTTTGCATTATCTTGGATCCCCTGTATGGTAATTGGTATCATTGTTATAGTTGATAGTTTGGATTGTTTAATTCTCCCGGGTTCTCATTAACTGCTTTTCAATGCTGGGGATTTGTGGGAGGTCCCCGGGGATTTGAGGGGCCAGGAGGAGCCTATTTTCGATGTCTCTGCAGTCCAGCACCATCTGGCGGAGTATATCCCAACTGTAAGTATTAGATTTGGAGCAGGACGTACTGTATACTTATAATACCAATTCTACAGGTGAGTAATCACAGAATTGTATTTTTTGCCAAAAATTACTGCTGCTAATAGGTCAGGATATAGTGCTTCCGATGTTGCCAGTCGGAGCAGGCAAAGAGGAGGATCTTGCACTTTTAGATGTGAGGAGAACGCTGATTTTATTCATCCAAAGATCAAGATCCAAAGAATGCCTAATAGCGGCCTCAAAATCCACTATTTCCCAATGGATAAAGCAAACTATTGCACAGGCTTATTCATACAGGGGAGTCTAAGATTTATTCTAAGTATACAGTACGTCCTGCTCCAGATATAATACTTACACTTGGGTTATCCTCCGCCAGAGGGCGCTGTGCACTGCAGACATGCAAAAACAGGCTCCTCCCGGCCCTTCATATACCCAGGGACCTCCCACAAATCCCCAGGTATCACTCTCTCGCAGGTGAGCGGGGCTATTACAGCCTGCGGCCCTGTTGGACTACTCCCACCCGTCCTATTTGTGATGTGCCTCCCAGCCTGGGCTGCGCTGGTTGGGTGAAGGTAGGCAGCACCATGCGTGCTTAACGGAGCCATGCTCCACCGCAGTCCCCCACCAAAGCGTAGGCGGTTTAGGCTGATGGTGAGCCTTTAGGGGATGCCCCTCCCGCTTAATTGTCCCACGCCCCGTGTAGCAGTGGACCCTGTGTAAAGGGTCGCCATCCTCCCTCGTTCCCCCCCCTAGCCCGGAGGGAAAGAAAGGGGGGGAGGGGTTTGTGAGTATGGCGGCCTCAGTTTACCCTATCACGCGCTTATGGCCCCGGTGTCGTGTTTGACTGGGAATGGATGTCAGAGCCGCGCTGTGTACTTTTTACTCTTATTGGTAGCCGCCACGCCCCTTCTATATGGCTGTACAGCACGGGCGGCGGTGGCTTTGTTGACGCTGCGGCGTCTTTTTCTTAGTCCGTAGTGGCTCTGCTGCGGTAATCCACTCAATCATTCCTTCAGGCGTCACTGCCCTGTTCTGCCCTGTTGTCTCTATTTGTATAGCGTTTTCGGAGCTTCGCACTCTCCGAGGGGGGTGGGGCCCTGACTTGACGCGCTCCGCGTCACGATTTGGCGCGCTCCGCGTCACCTTCAGCTCTTGCCTGCCCTTCGAGGATCGTTTGGCGCCATTCTTGTTCGCGTGCGCGCGTGGTGAAGACCGCCCTCCCCCGCTGTCTATAAGTGCCCTCGCGGGCGACCATATATTATCCTTATACTTACCTGTATCTTACCTTTATCACACCTTGCCAAACAAAGAGAGGGGATGCCCCACAACCCCTAAATGGGGGGAATGACCAGAGACTGACAATGGCACTCTAAAATATTTGAATCATGAGAAAAGTTTATTAAACATCTAAGTCACAAACTAGGACATATTAAAAATATTTGTATTAAAAAACATATATCACAGCTAAATCCATACTACTCACGAGGGATAGGGAAAATAAAGGAGGGAGGGGAGGGGAGGGCTGTACAGCAGGCAGTTTGGTTAGATCAGTGACTATAACTAAAACCTATACTAAGAAAATATGTGCAAGCTAAAGCCCTATTGAAATAATATATAATATAAATA
The DNA here is from genome assembly GCA_027917425.1 of Gastrophryne carolinensis. NCBI lineage: Eukaryota > Metazoa > Chordata > Amphibia > Anura > Microhylidae > Gastrophryne > Gastrophryne carolinensis. Next base: position 364,713,349 of record CM051234.1, read on the forward strand.
CTATATATGCAATTGCAAAAGAAAGTGCCAAGTGCTACATACAGTGCATCAGTGTCAAACCAATGAATATAAAACAATCCAAATCATGAAAGAAACAACCAGTAAATACCTTCCAAGTAAAGTGCTAAGTGCAAATGGCCGCTGTCGCTCCCCTCACAACCCTCACATGTACCGGCCCTGGACGCGTTTCGTGACGTCACCGTCACTTCCTCTGCTTGAGGAAGTGACGGTGACGTCACGAAACGCGTCCAGGGCCGGTACATGTGAGGGTTGTGAGGGGAGCGACAGCGGCCATTTGCACTTAGCACTTTACTTGGAAGGTATTTACTGGTTGTTTCTTTCATGATTTGGATTGTTTTATATTCATTGGTTTGACACTGATGCACTGTATGTAGCACTTGGCACTTTCTTTTGCAATTGCATATATAGTATTTATATTATATATTATTTCAATAGGGCTTTAGCTTGCACATATTTTCTTAGTATAGGTTTTAGTTATAGTCACTGATCTAACCAAACTGCCGGCTGTACAGCCCTCCCCTCCCCTCCCTCCTTTATTTTCCCTATCCCTCGTGAGTAGTACGGATTTAGCTGTGATATATGTTTTTTAATACAAATATTTTTAATATGTCCTAGTTTGTGACTTAGATGTTTAATAAACTTTTCTCATGATTCAAATATTTTAGAGTGCCATTGTCAGTCTCTGGTCATTCCCCCCATTTAGGGGTTGTGGGGCATCCCCTCTCTTTGTTTGGCTATTTGTACATGTTTCTGGGGGGCCACCAGAGCAGGGCACCATAATACTGTTGCTTACCATTTTTCTAATCTGAGCTGGTGCCATCAAACTCCTTTTTGATTAAACATTTTATCACACCTTGCGCATGGCTCTGACATTCCTGTCCCTCTTATGTCTTTCAGACCGTGAATTCCGGTGGCTTCTCCTGGCCCGGTGTATCTCCCGGTTGAGACTATTAAAATTACTCCCACTTCCCTGCGGGTTATTGGGGCATCCAGGGTAGCTTATAGCGTCAATCCCTACTGGCCTATTGTGCCGATACAATCACCATATGGAGGCATCCCAGGATATTGTGAACGGGGTTCCTTCGGGACAAGCCCGGCTGTGTGTAGCTTGTGGGGTCTTTCCTAGCAGCGGTGACAATGCACGGTCTGTGTTCCTTGTGCACAGCAGGCGTTATCGGTTCTTCCCGCCTCTTCAGTGGCTGGGCCTGCACCTCGCCTCACTTCATCTACTCCCCCAAGCCTGAGTCTAACCCCCAATACAAGCGGGGATTCTCATCCTGATATGGCTACTAGACTGGCCAGTGTTGAAAGATTGCTCGCTAGCGCGTAAGGCCACCGCTAAGAGGCGGCATTTAACCCCTGACTCTGCCCTTTTCCCTATGGAATCTGGAGCCTTACTGCCAACCCCCCTCGGATGACGGGGAGCTGTTCTCTGACTCGGGGTCATACGACGAGGAGTCAAGGGGTCATGACGAATCTGGTTCCGAGCACTGGACCTCGGATGATATTGACAGATTGCTGGCTCAGATATTTGAAGTTTTGTCCATCTCTCCCCCTGTTGCGGCGCCCAGGCAAAGGGGTGAGCTTTTTCATACTGCTAAGGCTCGTCTTGAATTTCCGGAGCAAACCCATTTCAATAGCCATGTGCTTAAGGAATGGGAACATCCCAGCAGACTACCTGGGATCCCTAAGAGTGTGGATAGAAAGTATCCCTTCCCGGCTGACTTGGTTAAGTACTGGCCATCGCCCCCCGAGGTCCATGCTCCTATTCTAGGGTTGTCTAACACCTCTATTATGCACTACTATGCTACGGGACTCTGAGGACCGGCGTATTGATCAATTGGCATGCCATGCCTTTGCATTTGGGGGAGCGACCTTGCGCCCGGTTTGCGCCTTAGCCATTACGGCAGTAGCGCTCAGGGCCATGGTCAGGAATGCACTCGATGGCACAAATGAGTTGCCCTCTGATACTGTCAATACTTTGTCTAACTGTGATGTGTTCATAAACTTTATCCTGTCTGCCTCGGACGATGCTATAAAGAAGTGTGCCAGATCTTCTGCCTTGGCGGTAGCTATACGCCTCGCGGTTTGGTTGCGACAGTGGGCTGCTGACAATGCCGCTAAAAAAGCCCTTACTGGGCTTCCATTTAAGGGGCTACGCCTGTTTGGAGACCGTCTAGACCTCTTCGCCAAAGGAGGCAAGTTGCCCCAGCGCCGGTGGCAGATTCGGCCTTTTCGAGGCCAGGGCGCCCTTTCAATCCCCTACCGCGGGGCTGAACAGGGAAAAGGGGTGTCCTTTGCGGGGTCCCACGCAGATTCCTGGCACAGGAATAGAGGAAGCCATCCCGGTTCCTCCTGGGGGCTCAAGCCCAAAGCCCCTCCCAAGACCCCTCAGGCATGAGGGGTCGCCCTCGCCCGTCAGGGTGGGGGGACGTCTGCAGCACTTCGAGCACGTCTGGTGGCGCCACGTCTCAGACCGGTGGATTCAGGAGGTAGTGTCCTCCGGCTACAAGATAGAATTTGCTGTACGGCCCCCCACCAGATTCATTGGGTCCTGAATCCCTCAAGACCCTGCCTCAGCCCAGGTCTTGTTGCTGGCCGTGCAGGGTCTCCTAGATCTAGGGGTCATTTGCAAGGTCCCCTTTGGAGACAGGGGCACGGGGTTCTACTCCAACCTTTTCACAGTACCCAAGAAGGATGGGTCAGTCAGGCCCATTCTGGATTCTGTCCTCAACAAATTTGTCAAGAAGAGGCATTTTCGCATGGAAACTCTGCGCTCGGCCATTGGCTCCCTGCGCCCAGGGGACTTCATAACGTCAGTAAACATCAAGGATGCTTACCTTCACGTCCCGGTGTTTCCAGGACACCTAAGGTTTCTCAGATTTGCACTGAAGGATCAGCATTACCAATTTGTGGCCTTGCCATTCGGCCTCACGTCAGCTCCCAGGGTGTTCACCAAGGTGCTGGCAGGGGTGATGTCCCTGATAAGGGGCATACGCGTGCTGCCCTACCTGGACGACATCCTCATCACCTCTCGGTCTCTGCGGCAGGCAGAGTTGGACACTCAACTGGTAGTGTCCACCCTGAAGTCCTTCGGCTGGGTGATCAATTACCCCAAGTCCTCTCTGTCCCCCTCCTCGGTGACTCCGTTCCTGGGAATGATTCTGGATACGGTTCAGTCACGGATATTCCTTCCTCAACAGAAGGTGGAAGCTCTGACTGCGCAGGCCAGGTTCCTGCTCTCGTGCTCACAGCCCTCCATCAGGCAGGGAATGCAGCTGGTGGGCCTGATGGTGGCGAGCTTCGAGGCTGTGCCTTTTGATCAGTTCCATTTGAGACCTCTGCAGCTTCACCTTCTGTCAGTATGGGACAAGAACCCAGTGTCCTTGGACGGGGTCTGTGTGCTTCCCCCCTTGGTCAGACGGTCCCTTGCGTGGTGGCTGGACCTCGGGAACTTGATAGGGGGCAGGTCTTTTCTGGCCCCTTCCTGGGAGACGATCACAACGGATGCCAGTCTGTCAGGTTGGGGGGGGGGGGATTCTGGAAGTCCCTGCGCTTCCAGGGGATGTGGGGTCCTCAGGAGGCCCATTTACCCATCAACATTCTGGAATTGCGGGCAGTCCGGTTGGTACTGGAGCGGTTGACCCAACACCTGAGGGGTCTGTCGGTCCAGGTACGCTCAGACAACAGGACGGCGGTTGCCTACATCAACCATCAGGGAGGGACCCGGAGCAAGGGTGCCCTCCGGGAGGTGTCTCAGATTCTGACATGGGCGGAGGCCAATGTACAATGCATTTCGGCTGTTTACATCCCGGGGGCGGAGAATCTGCTTGCAGATGCTCTGAGCCGGAGGACTTCCCGTCAGGGAGAGTGGTCCCTCTGCAACAGGGTATTCCAGTCCCTGTGTCACCGTTGGGGTCTACCGGATGTGGACCTGTTTGCGTCCCGTCACAACCACAAGCTCCCGGTCTTCGTATCCCTGTCTCAGGACCCTCTGGCCTTGGCCACGGATGCCCTGTCCATGTCATGGAAAGAGTTTCGGCTCCTGTATGTATTTCCACCATCCCCCCTGCTGAGCAGGGTTCTGCGCAAGATTGCTCTGGAGGGGGTGCCTGTGATTCTAGTGGCCCCCCGGTGGCAGTAGACCAGTACAATCTGCCAGGGGTGCCAGATCTGCTAACTCAGGGCTCCCTATGCCATCCCAATTTACAAACGCTGGCTTTGACGGCCTGGCTGCTGAAACCTCTATCTTGATGGAGAAGGGTTTATCTGCCTCTGTGGTAGGTACTATGGTGCAGGCTAGGAAGAAGACTTCTGCTGCTATCTATTATAGAGTATGGCGTACCTACATTGACTGGTGTGAGTCTAGGTCTCTTCCCTGTAGGGAGTTCTCTGTCCCCAGGGTTCTGGAGTTCTTACAGGATGGTTTGGAGTTGGGTCTAAAACTCAGTACTCTGAAGGGTCAGGTTTCTGCCCTGTCCATCTTCTTTCAGAAGACCTTTGCTCAACATCATTTGGTTAAGACCTTCTTTCAGGGGGTCACTCATGCGCGTCCCCCTCGTAAACCTGTGGTCCCCGTTTGGGATTTAAACTTGGTTTTATCTGCCTTGCAGGGTGCTCCCTTTGAGCCTATTCAAGATGCTGCTCTGGCTGTTCTTACTCTCAAGGTTGTCTTTTTGGTGGCCATAACTTCGGTTAGGCGTGTGTCTGAGCTGGCTGCTCTATCCATTCAGTCCCCCTACTATGAGAGACACCAGGACAAGGTGGTGTTCCGCTTCAAGACGGATTTTCTGCCTAAGGTTGTGTCTGCTTTTCATTTGACTCAGGACATTGTTCTTCCTTCCTTGTGTCCCAATCCTAGTAATGACAAGGATAGGGTTCTGCATTCCTTGGTGGTCAGGTGTTTGAAGTATTACCTGGTTGTCACTGCGGCTTTCAGGAAGACTGATGCTCTCTTCGTTGTGCCTTCTGGGCCTAGGAAGGGTTTGGCTCCTGCCAAGTCTACTATCAGCAAGTGGATCCGTCAGGCTGTGGTTCAAGCCTATTCTGCTAAGGGGAGGAGTCCTCCTTTCCGTCTTACTGCTCATTCCACTCGTGCTATTGGGGCCTCCTGGGCCTTCCAGCACCAGGCTTCTGTGGAAAAAATTTGCAAGGCCGCTACTTGGTCTTCTGTCGACACCTTTTCAAAGTTTTACAAGGTTGATGTTCGGGCCTCAGCTGATGCTGCGTTTGGCCGCAAGGTTTTGCAGGCGGTAGTAGTTTAAGCTACGTGCTATTGCCTTTTTTGCTGGGGATCCCACCCTACTTTTATGGACACTGCTATTGGATGTCCCAAGTGTAAGTATTATATCTGGAGCAGGACGTACTGTATACTTAGAATAATACAATTCTGTGAAGTACTCACCTGTAGAATTGGTATTATACGTATACAGTACGTCCTGCTCCACCCCACCCTGGTTTTTGCATTATTCTGGATCCCCTGTATGGTGATTGTTGTTATTGTTATCATTACCAGTTGTTTTGGTGGTTGGTTTCTCCCGGCTTCTGGTTCACTGCTTTTCAATGCTGGGGATTTGTGGGAGGTCCCTGGGTATATGAAGGGCCGGTAGGAGCCTGTTTTTCCATGTCTGCAGTGCACAGCGCCCTCTGGCGGAGGATAACCCAAGTGTAAGTATTATATCTGGAGCAGAACGTACTGTATACGTATAATACCAATTCTACAGGTGAGTACTTCACAGAATTGTATTTTTTTCTGCATGTTGATGCAACACTGTTTTAGTAGATGTGTTTCTTGCAATGACTCATCATGCACCAGTGTAAAAAGAAAATTCTGAATTATATTTTTCCAAACACTAATCACACTAGCACCAATGTGACATATTCTGGCAGATAGTCCTTCATAAAACAGCCCTAAATATGAATTTCTCGGCTAAAGAGAATAGACTTTGTAAAAGCTTATACTAAAAAATTGGAGGCCGGACGGGTGCGCCAGACCTGAAGCCCTACCACAACACTGCGGTTTTGATGAGATTGATAGACTGGACGTATAGGAGAGGGGACAAGCTCTGGGTCCAGCTGGAGAGGGACATGCTGGGTCTCAACCCAAGAGTACTCCCATGGGTGCCTGTCTCTGAAGAGAGGGACACTCCCTATCTGACCCGGCACTTCTTTGCCAGCTGGAGTGGGATCCAGAGAAGAGGGGCCCTGGTGAACAAACCGGGCCCTCTCACCCCCTTGTTTAACAACCCGGAGTTCCCCCCGGGCCAGCGGACCCCTCGGTACTTGATTTGGAGGGAGAAGGAAGATGTCAGGTTGAGGGACATTCTGGTAGCGGGGAGACTGCCCTCGATGAATGACCTCAAAGCACAAAACCAAGGGAGGCAGGTGTTGTGGCTCCTACATCGCCAGCTAGTGGCATATCTCTCATCAGAGGGGCAACTAGAGAGAGCCCTTCTCCCTTTGACTTCCCTAGAGGAGCCCCTCACACAGTCCCAACCTCCAGAACATGTGGTATCAAGGCTCTATGCCCTACTGCTAGCTTCCAGACATACTTCGGAGCTGGGATTCCTCCTCTAGTGGGAGAGAGATCTTGGAATTCCCATCACAAGGGAGATGGCCAGCAAGATTTTTGCATTGACACATGGACTTTCAGGCACTAGCGCAGCACAGGAGAAGAGCTACAAGGTCCTCACGAGGTGGTACCGTTGCCCAGCGGACATTGCAGCATTCTCGCCAGAAGAATCAGGAGCCTGCTGGAGGTGTGGGGCGGCCCATGGGGGCATCCTTCACATCTGGTGGGAGTGTCCCAAGATCAAGCAACTTTGGGAGACCGTATTCCGGATACATGCAGAAGTGGAGGGTCGAGAATTACCAAACAGGCCCTATTATCCCTTATTCCGGGCTCGCTCTCCAAAGGAAAGAAGGGTATCCTCAGACACTTTTTGACGGCAGCAAAGACAATTATTCCCAGGCGCTGGAAAACTCCTAACCCCCCAACTGTGGTGGACTGGTTTACTGAAATGGACCACATACGAAGGATGGATGACCTAGTTTCTGAGACTAGAGAAAATCCAGAGGCGTATCTGCTGACCTGGACAAACTGGATACGTTTCAGAGAGTCTGATGCGGCAAAGGCCTTTTTGACGCTGGATGCTGGCTGAGGGCGATGCTGTTTCCCACGGGGGGGGGGGGGGCGATCCGGTGGGGTGTCGGTACTGGCCTTGCCCGGTTGGGGCAGAGAGGCTTTCTCTTTCTCTCGTGGTCCTCGGAATTCCCCCTCACCCCCCCTTCTGGTGTTCTCTTTCCTCCTGGTCTTTTATCTCTCCTCTTCTCTCCCCTCCTATCCACCCTTCTTTTTGTTTCCTTCTTGCTTCCCTTCCTTGTCTTCCTCCCTCCCGGACTCGCCTCCCCCTCTTTTGCTCCCGCGCCCCGCTGCCCTGTTCCCCCCTCCTTTCACCTCGGGGTGGAGAGTTGCGGTATCCCCCTCTCACCCTCAAATAGGCCCGCTGGATCATCTGAAGTCTCCCTGGCACTGGTCCACAGAGAGAAGCCTGGCTCATCGAGCTTTAACGAGATTAGAAGAGATTGAGATGCCTCATGGGAACTACACGCCGGATATGGTGCTGTGTCATGGGTGGTCTAATGTGCCTTCCTCTGTGTTTGGGTGCAGTTATCTGTGTCATAGACTGATAGGCGCACCTTAGACTGATGGGGCCTGAAATCAACCGGCCGCCGGGAGATGACGGGCGTGGATGTGAGATGCGGACATTACCCATGGTTGCTCCGTGTTATTTTTTTTTCTCTTGTCGGCGCCCCCTGGTGGGTGGGGGGTGCTGTCGGGTCGTGTGGAGCTGGGGCGGCTCTGGGGGTGGGTTTGATGTCCTTGTGTTTGAGCTAACCTTCATCTTGTTTTACCCCTGTACTTTGTAATGTGTATTTGTTTTTCTGTATTGTACAAAATCCCAATAAAGACAAATTGAACTAAAAAATTGGAGGCCATTGTCTTTTTGATATACTTTTCTTTTAACGTACTAACTTTTTTTTTTATCACATCTGCATTCATTGAGATGTACACAGTAATATAAATGCAAATAGTTACACCTGTGCCATTGAGCAAGAAAACTGCTTTTTATGGGGTAAAAATGAACACACGTAAACGAATCTGTGCTTAGGATAGCGTGAAAAACACAAGCCAATAGAGCTTCTAGTAAATCAAATGCATAGCATTATCTTACCAGACTGGCATTTAATCATTTTGCAATGTGACAGATACAATTGGTTTTTATGCTGTCAGGTGACACACATCTCCAAATATTACATCTCAAATCTGCAAACAAAACTGCCTGCATCTGACAGAATGTGCTTTGCTTTACATGCCATTATTTGAATCTTTACAGCTCGGATGTCAGAAAGCTATTCAGAGCTTTTGCTATCAATGATTTTTGCATTGTGAATGTGCTCCATTTTTTTTTAACAATCCCAACTGACTACACTAAATTTGCAGTCAAAGATAGTTGAAAGCGAAACTCCGGGGGTCATATTATTTGGAAGAGAAAATATTAAAATATGATCACACAGCAGTGGCTTCTAATTTGGCCTGTGTGAAAAGGAGCTAGAAGGTCTGGGTGAATAGACTTATTTGAGTACTACATCATGACTATTCACAAAGGGCTATTACTGTTACAGGGTTTTAACGAAAAGATCTAAGAGCATGTCATTATTTCTTGAAATAGGCTGTGAATATATGACCAAAGAATGAGAAATTATGGTTAAAAGTACTTAATGCAATGCCCCAAACACCATCATTAATATCAGAGACACAAGTTTTTGACCGGCAACGGTGGTCATTCTGGATCTGTAACCATGAAACAGCTGAAATGAAGACATCTTGCAGATGAGGTAGAAAGAGTTGATGGTGGGAAAACCTATGTTAAACACCACAGGGCCCCTTTAGGGAACAATGTGCAGTTGTGCAATTTTAGTCATCGTGGGAGTCTGGAGTGGCCTTAGGTAATAATCTTCCCCCTCCAAAAAAAAAGAGATGAACATCAAGAACCCTTTATTCTACCGTTCACAGCCTAATCTAACCAAGGAAGCGTATTCGGCTCTATGATCATTGATGTCTAAGAGATTTACTGTAGATCTGAAGATAAAGGGGAAGCAGTTGTGATATAAACCCTTTAAGTGCCAGCCTACCTGGAGTTTTTGTCACACTCTGTTGCCAGACCATTTTGTACTATTTTGCACTCCCCATGTTCAAATGTGATTTTTGAAGGGATTTCCCAGGAAAATGATATCTTGTTTTTTTCAGCAGAGTCTGAGCTTTAACATGAAATGCCTTGTTTGTCATTTTTAGGTGTATTCTCAATATTTTTTGGCGAAATATGTGCAAAAAAATAAAAAAAAATCTATTTTTTACAATTTGTAGTGTTTTTTTGTAATAAAAAATGTAAGTTTGTCAATAAAATCTTATTGCGTGTGAAATCCCAATTTCTTCCGATCACAGCGGTACCACGTATGTATTGGTAGACACCCTTTCCAGCCCAGGAGACTCCCCCAAACTGAGCTTTAGGGGATTTTCAGAAAAAATTGTGATATGCGCTATGCGCACCTTGCAGTTTTACCAGAAAAACAACCCTTTACATTTGAAATACCCCCCACAAACTATATATTCTCTGGAAGTACACACCTCAGGCTTTCTATTTGTACCAGGCTTGTTGATGTGGCCACCGTTTTCTGGAAGTAATCCCTCAATGTATTCTTTGGTTGCAAAGAGTTTCCCTAAAAAAAGGATAAAGAAGCAGAATCAAAGCCACATTTTCCTAAAAAAACTATATACAAACGATACCCAACATGCATAGTTACTGTCAAGGGAAGAGTTGCCAAACACCCCAAAGTAAAGCATGAGCATAACGGTAATTTTTCTTGAAAATTTCAGCTCTGCAGACAAAGTGCGCACCTTGCGATTTTTCAACCAAAACAACCCTTTACATTTGGAATATCCCCCATAAACTATATATTCCCTGAAAGTACACATGTTAAGCTTTCTAAGCGTACCCAGCTTGTTGTAGTTGGCTCATCTTTCTGGAATTGATCCCTCAAAGAATTCTTTGGTTGCGCAGGGTTTCCCTAAAAAATGTATAAAACAGCTGAATAAAAAACACCTTTTCCTAAAATATAAATATGCAAACAAGAAAAAAGCTAAGTCTGAAAGCGCAAGGTCCCCCGAACAGAACAATACCCAACATGCAGAGGTACTATTAACCCTTTTAATTGCCAGCCTACTTGAGATTTTGTCACCCTCTGTTGACAGGTCATTTTTCCCCATTTTGCGCCATGTTTTGCGACATTTTTGCTGGAATTTTCAGGAAAATTATATATATATATTTTTTGCAGCAAAGTTTAGGCTTTAACATGAAATGTCTTGTTTGTAAATTTTATTTATTATTAATTTTATTATTAAGTAAAAAAAAATAAATAAATAAAAAATTTTTTTAGAAAATTGCCTCCTTTATTTTAAATAAAAAATGTATTTTATTAGGGAAAACCATATTGCATGTGAAAGCCCCATTTCTACCGATTAGAACAGTACCACATATTTATCAGTAGCCCCCTGTTCCTGCCCAGGAGACACCCCAAACTGAAACAAGTAATTTTTAACATTTACAAATAAAATACAACTACCATCCACACTACAAAGGGTTAAATCGAGAAAAAAAAATGACATAGGGTCCCTCCGCATTTTTTGGGGGGATTTTTAAGGGTTAAAAACCCTTAAAAATCCCCCAAAAAATGACATGGGGCCCCCCTTACCCAAAGTAACCAGCTATGCAGGGCTCGTAGGAACAGGGCGCAGGGGCCAGCTTTTGTGGCCCCTGGCCCTGCAGGCTACAAACCCGCATAGCCCATGGGCCTGGGCTCTTCTGCCCCCCCCCCCCGGGCTTTGGGGAGGCAGGTAATGGGGGTGCCGGGGGTTAATGGCAAGTCACCCGCTAGTCGCAGGTGACTTGCCACCCCCCCCCAGCCTTGTGAACTGGTATAGGGGTCATGGACCCCTTACCAGTTCACAAGGGGTTAAATGTAAAAAAAAACACACACACACAAAGAGAAAAAATTATTTTATTATTTTTTTTTTTTTAATACTTACCTCCCATCCATCCTGGAGCACTCTGTCCCTCGGCGATCACTGGCTTCTGCTCACTTGCTAGAAGCCTGTTATAGCTGCTGGATGACAGAACACAAAAGGGTTAATTACAAAAAAAAGACATAGGGAGGGGGGACCCCATTTTTTTGGGAATTTTAAGGGTTAAAAACCCTTAAAAATCCCCCCAAAAAATGACGTAGGGTCCCCCCTACCCAGCATTACCGACCCGGGCCAGCTATGGGGGCTTGTAGAACAGGGCGCAGGGGCCAGCGTTGGTGGCCCCTGGCCCTGCAGGCTACTAGCCCACATAGCCACTAAGTGGCCCGGACACCCTTGTGCCCCCCCCCCCTGGCCCTTGGGGAGGCAGGTAATGGGGGGCTGGGGGTTAATGGCAAGTCACCCACTAGTTGCAGGTGACTTGCCAGACCCAGAGCATTGTGAGCTGGTATAAGGGGTCTCATGGACCCCTTACCAGCTCACAAAGGGTTAACTGTGAAAAAAAAAAACACCACACAGAGGATCTCCTGCCACCTCCTTCCCCGGCACCGATCACCGGCATCTGAAAGCTGAGAGAGCTGAAGCCGGTGATCGGGGCCGGGATGACGGCTTAGCGGCAAAATGGCGCCCACCATCGAGGAGGAAAGAGGAGAGAGCCTCCCGGGCTCTCTCCTGAAGATCGGTAACTCCTGGGGGGGGGTCGGAGGCCCCCCAGGTGAAGAGGAGGGACAGCGGGAGCCAGTGCACACGCAGGTAAGTGAATGTCATTTTTTTTTTTTTTGACAGTTAGCAGCTGCTGCTGCAGAAGCGGGGGGGGCGCCTATTCCAGGGGCTCTCCTGGAGCCATCCGAGCCCCCACGGCAGATCGGATGGCACCAAATTAAAGAGGAGACCCGGCCGGATCCAACGAGGGGTCAGGTGAGTATTTTTTTATTTTTACGTGGCTGGCACTTAAGTGATGGAGAGGCAACCACGTAAATTTTACGTGGCTGGCATTTAAAGGGTTAAATACATAGAAGAAACTATGAGACAACTGTTAGTACTACTTACAGGAGTTGAAGGGTAATCCTACCAAAGAATTTCTATCAAATTTGGTATAATCATTGCACAATAGGCTGGCACTCGGCGTACTTGGTGCCAGAGAGGCTGAGTGTATGAAAATCAAGTCGCTCAATGTGCAGGTCTTCCACCTCCTCCCCAAGATCCATATGTCCACCCGGTCAGAATGGATTGGGGAGGATAGAGTTTAGTAGGGGGGAGACCAGTTATTAATAAGTTACAGTAATCAAGGTAAAAATGGATCAGGGCAACAATTAGAGTTTTTGTTGTTTCCACTGTGAGAATGGATTCTAGAGATGTTTCTGAGACACAAACAGCATGAATAGGACAGCAATTGAATGATAGATCAGAGTCAAGTGCAACACCTAGACAGCGGGCGTTCTGCTTCTGAGTTATGATGGTGCCACACACTGAAACGGAAATGTCAGGTTTAGGTAGGTTGGTAGATGGTGAGAACACAAGTATTTTTGTTTGAGAAAGGTTTAGCTGCAGAGGAAGAGAGGGCATAATGTTAGAGACAGCAGACAGTCACTGGGGTGAGGTTGGGGGGGGGCGTGATTTCTTCAGCATATAGATGGTATATATGGTCAAATCTACTGATTGTCCGATAGGGGCTGTGTAGAGAAACTTCAACAGTAGGAGGGAAAGTAGAAGAGGTAAAGCCAGCAAAAGATAAACTTAAGGTGTGTCCAGAAAGGTAGGAAGAAAACCAAGAGAGAGCAGTGTCTTTAAGGCCAATAGATCAGAGCATGCCAAGTAAGACATTGTGGTCTGTGTCAAATGCTGCTGAAAGTTCAAGCAGAATGAGTAGTCACCATTGCATTTGGCAGCCAGGAGGTAATTTGTCATTTTGGTGAGGTGGGTGCAATTCAGATTGCAGTGGGTCAAGGAGAGAGTTGTCTGAGAGGTAGCAGATAAGGTGGGAGTAGACCAGACATTCAAAAAGTTTCGAGATAAAGGGAAGATTAGAGACAGCTCTGTATTTGGTTGTGCTGGATTTTTTTAGCAGTGGAGTTATAACAGATTGTTTGAAAGTGGAAGGGAAGATACCAGAAGAGAGAAACTAAAATTCTGGTTAAGTAGGTAGTGACAGTAGGGGATGAAACTGGAGAAGATGTGAGGGGATGGGGTTAGAAGTGCCTGTGGTAGGGTGAGAGGAAGAGAGGAGGGAGTGTTTATACATTGCCCTTGTTTTGTTCTCATGCCCTGTAAGTCTATGCCCTCCTCAAACACAATATTCTAAGCATACAGCACGTCCTGCTCCATCTATAATACTTTCACATGGGTAATCCTCCGCCTGAGGGTGCTGTTCACTGCAGACATGCAAAAACAGGCTCCTCCCGGCCCTACATATACCAAGGGACCTCCCACAAATCCCCAGATTTCTCTGCAGTGCTCACTGCACGCTCTCGCAGGCGAGCGGGGCTTTACAGCCCGAGGCCCTGCGAGACTATTTCCACCCGTCCTCCTTGTGAAGAATATGCCTCCCAGCCTGGGCTGCGTTGGTCGGGTGAAGGTAGGCAGCACCGTGTGTGCTTACGGAGCTAAGCTCCACCGCAATCCCCCACCATAGGGTAGGCGGTCAAGGCTAATGGTGAGCCTTCAGAGGATGCCCCTTCTGCATCAGTGCCCCACGCCCCTTATAGCGGTGAACCCCATGTATTGGGTCACCTTCCTCCCTAGTTCCCCCCCTTTATTGGGGGGAAAAAGGGGGGGGGGGTTGTGTGTACCATGGCCTAACCTTGCCCTATTACACTAGTGTGCTTATAGCCCTTAACGGTTTATCGGGTGTCAGAGCCGCACTTTACTTTGGTTGTATTATCAGCTACAACGCCTTTATTGTATTTCACTCGGCGTGTACAGCGGCTCTGTTCGCGGATGCTACGGCGTTTACTTTTTTATTCCATTCTGTCATTTTCGTTCTGAGGTAATTCACTCGGTCTGGTTTCAGACATTGCTAACTGCTGTTTCTGATTGGACTATTCACTTCGAGCTTCGCGCTCTCTGGGGGGGGTGTGGTCTGGTTTGGCGCGTTCCGCGTCGCCTTCAACTTTGGCCCGCCCTTGGAGGTTCGCTTGGCGCAATTTCCTTCTCACGCGCGCGTGGTGAAGACTGTCCTCCCCTCGCTGTTCTGTAAGTGCCCTCATGGGCGACCCTTTCTTCAGATTTTGCTCCTTATCGCTTGGCTCTGACATCCTTGTTCCCCTTGTGTCTTTCAGACCATGTACTTCGGTGGCTTCTCCCGCCCCGGTGTAGCGCCCGGTCCTGCCTTTCAAATACTACTCCCACTTCCCCGCGGGTCATTGGGGCATCCAGGGTTGCTTTCTAGCGTCAATCCCTACTGGCTTATTGTACCTATTAATCACCTTATGGAGGCATCTCAGGACATTGTGAACGGGGTTCCTTCGGGACAAGCCCGTCTGTGTGTAGCTTGTGTGGTCTTGCCTAGCAGCGGTGACAATGCACGGGTCTGCGTTCCTTGTGCACAGCAGGCACTTGCCGGTCTTCCCGCCTCTTCTGAGGCTGGGCCTGCTCCTCGCATCACTTCACCTACTCCCCCAAGTCTGAGTCTAACCCCCAATACCAGTGGGGATTCTCATACTGATTTGGCCACTAGACTGGCTAGTGTTAGCTGGCTCCTTAGCGCGTAAGGCCACTGCCAAGAGGCGGCATTTGAATCCTGAATCGACTATATTTCCTATAGAGTCTGATGATTTACTGCTTTCTTATGCTCATCCCCCCTCAGACGAAGGGGAGCTGTTCTCTGACTCAGGGTCATACGACGACGAGCCCAGGGGACAGGAGGAGTCTGGTTCCGAACATTGGTCCTCGGATGACATTGATAGACTGTTGGCCCAGATCTTTGATGTATTGTCCCTCTCTCCCCCTGCCGCGGCTCCCCGGCAAAGGGGTGATCTGTTTCACACCGCTAGGGCGCGGTTGGAATTTCCTGAACAAACCCATTTTAATAGCCTTGTGCTGAGAGAATGGGAACACCCCAGCAAACTTCATGGGGTTCCTAAAAGTGTGGATAAGAAATACCCATTCCCTGCTGACCTGGTCAAGTGCTGGACATCGCCACCCGAGGTCGATGCCCCAATTTTAAGTCTGTCCAACACCTCTATTATGCACTCCCCCGACACTACTACGCTGCGGGATTCTGAGGACCGGCGTGTTGACCAACTGGCATGCCATGCCTTTGCATTTTGGGGTGCGTCGCTCCGCCCGGTTTGCGCCTTAGCCATTACGGCGGTGGCGCTCAGGACTGTGGTTAGGAATGCTCTAGAAGGTGTGGATGAGTTGCCCTCTGATGCTGCCAATGCTCTGACCACCTGTGAAACTTTTGTTAACTTTATCCTATCGGCATTGGATGATGCTATTAAGGTGAGCGCTAGATCTTCTGCTCTGGTGGTAGCCATACGCCGTGCGGTCTGGTTGCGCCAATGGGCTGCTGATAACGCCGCCAAGAAGGCCCTTACGGGGCTTCCATGTAAGGGACTGCACCTGTTTGGAGAAAGGTTAGACATTTTCGCCAAGGGGGGCAAGTTGCCCCAGCGCAAGCATCAGACTCGGCCCTTTCGTGGCCCAAGCTCCCAATCGACACCCTACCGTGGGGCTAAGCAGGGCAGAGGAGTGTCCTTCGCTGGATCTCGTGCAGATTCCTGGTACAAGAACAGAGGACGCCGTCCCGGTTCCTCCTGGGGGCCCAAGCCCAAAGCCCCTCCCGAGACCACCCAGGCATGAAGGGGCGCCCTCACCCGTCAGGGTGGGGGGACGTCTACAGCACTTCGAGCAGGTTTGGAGACGCCACGTCTCAGACTGGTGGATTCAGGAGGTAGTGTCCTCCGGTTACAAGATAGAATTTGCTGTACGGCCCCCTACCAGGTTTGTTGGGTCCCGGATCCCACAGGATCCTGCCTCAGCTCAGGTCTTGTTGCTGGCCGTGCAGGACCTTCTGGATCTAGGGGTCATTTGCAAGGTCCCTTTAAAAGACAGGGGCATTGGGTTCTATTCCAACCTTTTCACAGTGCCCAAGAAGGACGGGTCAGTCAGGCCCATTCTGAATTTAAAAATCCTCAACAAATTTGTCAGAAACAAACATTTTCGTATGGAAAGCTTGCGCTCGGCCATCGCTTCGCTGCGCCCGGGGGACTTTATGACGTCTGTGGACATCAAGGATGCTTACCTTCACGTTACGGTGTTTCCAGGACACCAAAGGTTTCTCAGATTTGCGCTGCTGGATCAGCATTACCAATTCGTGGCCTTGCCATTCGGCCTCTCGTCGGCTCCCAGGGTATTCACCAAGGTGCTGGCAGGGGTGATGTCCCTGTTAAGGCTAAAGGGCATACGTGTGTTGCCCTATCTGGACGATATACTCATCACCTCTCGGTCTCTGCGGCAGGCAGAGCTGGACACTCGGTTGGTAGTGTCCACCCTGGAGTCCTTCGGCTGGGTGATCAATTATCCCAAGTCCTCTCTGTCCCCCTCCTCGGTGGCCCCATTCCTGGGGATGATTCTGGATACAGTTCAGTCAAGGATATTCCTTCCTCAGCAGAAGGTGGAAGCTCTGACAACGCAGGCGAGCTCCCTGCTTTCGAGCCCTCATCCCGCCATCTGGCAGGGAATGCAGTTGGTGGGCTTGATGGTGGCAAGCTTCGAGGCGGTGCCCTTTGCCCAGTTCCATCTGAGAACTCTGCAACTTCACCTTCTGTCAGTTTGGAACAAGAACTCAGCGTCCTTGGACGAGACCTGGGTGCTTCCCCCCTCGGTCAGACAATCCCTTGCGTGGTGGCTGGACCACAGGAATTTGACAAGGGGCAGATCCTTCCTGGCCCCCTCTTGGGAGGGGGGGGGATTCTGGAAGTCCCTGCGCTTCCAGGGGAGGTGGGGCCCTCAGGAGGCCCATCTACCCATCAATATCTTGGAACTCAGGGCGGTCAGATTGGTGCTGGAACAATTGACCCATCACCTGAGGGGTCTGGCGGTTCAGGTACGCTCAGACAACAGAACGGCGGTTGCCTACATCAACCATCAGGGAGGGACCCGGAGCAAGGGGGCTCTCCAGGAAGTATCTTGGATTCTAACATGGGCGGAGGCCAATGTCCAGTGCATCTCAGCTGTCTACATTCCGGGGGCGGAGAACCTGCTGGCAGATGCTCTGAGCAGGGGGTCATCTCGTCAGGGAGAGTGGTCCCTCTGCAACAGGGTATTTCAGTCCCTGTGTCACCGTTGGGGGGTGCCAGATGTGGATCTGTTTGCGTCCCGTCACAATCACAAGCTCCCGAGCTTTGTATCCCTGTCTCAGGATCCTCTGGCTCTGGTCATGGATGCCCTGTCCATGTCTTGGAGGGAGTTTCAGCTCCTGTATGTGTTTCCACCAGTTCCCCTTCTGGGCAGAGTTCTGCGCAAGATTGCTCTAGAAGGGGTACCCGCGATTCTGGTGGCCCCAAGGTGGCCAAGAAGAGTGTGGTTCGCGGACGTGGTTCAAATGGCAGTAGATCAGTACGATCTGCCAAGGTTGCCAGATCTTCTAACTCAAGGGTCTGTACGCCATCCCAATTTACTAACTCTGGCTTTGACGGCTTGGCTGTTGAAACCTCCATGATGGAGAAGGGTTTGTCTGAGTCTGTAGTGGCTTCTCTGGTGCAAGCCAGGAAAAACACTTCTTCTGCTATCTATTATAGAGTATGGTGTTCTTACATTGACTGGTGTGAGTCCAGGTCTCTTCCCTGCCGGGAATTATTAGTCTCTAGGGTGCTGGAGTTTCTACAATATGGTCTAGACTTAGGTCTCAAGCTTAGTACTCTGAAGGGTCAGGTTTCGGCCCTGTCTATCTTCTTTCAGAAGACCTTTGCCCAGCATCCCCTGATCAAGACCTTCTTTCAGGGGGTCACTCATGTGCGTCCCCCTCGAAAACCTATGGTACCTGTTTGGGATTTAAACTTGGTTTTATCGGCTCTGCAGGGTGCTCCCTTTGAGCCTATTCAGGAGGCTGCTCTCGCTGTTCTCATGCTCAAGGTCGTTTTTCTGGTAGCTATCACTTAGGCGTGTGTCTGAGTTGGCTGCCTTATCTATTCAGCCTCCCTACTATGAGAGACACCAGGATAAGGTGGTGTTCCACTTCAAGCCAGACTTTCTACCTAAAGTGGTGTCTGCATTTCATTTGAATCAGGATATTGTACTTCCTTCTTTGTGCCCTAACCCTAGTAACCCCAAGGAAAGGGTTTTGCATTCCCTGGATGTGGTTAGGTGCGTCAAGTATTACCTAGTTATCACTAAGGCTTTCAGGAAGACTGATGCTCTCTTCGTTGTGCCTCACGGGCCTAGGAAGGGTTTGGCTCCTGCCAAGTCTACCATCAGTAAATGGATTCGTCAGGCTGTGGTTCAGGCCTATTCTACTAAGGGGAAGACTCCCCCCTTCCGTCTTACTGCCCATTCTACTCGGGCTGTTGGGGCTTCTTGGGCTTTCCAGCACCAGGCCTCTGTTGAACAAGTTTGCAAGGCCGCTACTTGGTCTTCTGTTCATACCTTTACTAAGTTTTACAAGGTTGATGTTAGGGCCTCAGCTGATGCTGTGTTTGGCCGCAAGGTTTTGTAGGCGGCAGTGGTATAAACTGCTTGCTGTTGCCTTTTCTGTTGGGGATCCCAGCCTACCTTACGGACACTGCTATTGGATGTCCCATGTGTAAGTATTATAGATGGAGCAGGACGTGCTGTATGCTTAGAATAATACAATTCTGTGAAATACTCACCTGTAGAATTGGTATTATACACATACAGCCCATCCTGCTCCAACCCACCCTGGTTTTCACTTTGTTCTGGATCCCCTGTATGGTGATTGTTATCATTGTTATTATTGCCAGTTTTCTGGGTGGTTGGTTTCTCCCGGCTTCTCCTTTTTCACTGCTTTTCAATGCTGGGGATTTGTGGGAGGTCCCTCAGTATATGTAGGGCCGGGAGGAGCCTGTTTTTGCATGTCTGCAGTGAACAGCGCCCTCAGGCGGAGGATTACCCATGTGTAAGTATTATAGATGGAGCAGGACGTGCTGTATGCGTATAATACCAATTCTACAGGTGAGTATTTCACAGAATTGT
This sequence comes from Gastrophryne carolinensis, assembly GCA_027917425.1. Lineage (NCBI taxonomy): Eukaryota > Metazoa > Chordata > Amphibia > Anura > Microhylidae > Gastrophryne > Gastrophryne carolinensis. Next base: position 364,732,664 of record CM051234.1, read on the forward strand.
ACTTTTCCTGTTTCAATATTTGTATTGTACTCATTGCAGTCAAATTAACGTTATGTTTCCCAACTCTTGCAGAGGAAACACTCATTTATCATTCAATGTATACCAATTATGTTTTGATTTAAAGGCGTTAATAACAATGTATAATTTTCCCCAAAATAGTATTTAATGATCTTGAAACTCAAACTTCTAACTATACCATAATTGTGTTATTTATACTACATCTGATCTTAGCCAAGAGACAGAGAAGTGATATAATTGTGCTATTTCTTATTAGCTCAATAAATCTGGTTCTATATCATTGATATAGTTTTGTATTTAGACTCAAATGAAAAATGTGCACACACAAATGAAAATAAAATGAAATGAAATTAGATTGTATTAGGATTAAAGAATGGGTTTGGGGGGCGTTCCATATCGAAGGGTATTAGGAACTGGGAAGTATCATGCCCCACCCAGAATCCTCCCTGGTGATCAATTCAAAGCAATCTGAGCTATGCTGGGCCACATGCGTTGTCTCTAGGGTTCCCAGATCACGAAAATACATGTATTGTAATCATTAAAAAATGCGTAAACATTTCTCATTAATGAAAAGCCCATTCATTGCTTGACAGCAAAAAGTAGTTAAACAGGCAAGGTTCAGGGAGAGAAGCAAATTACAACTTCGGGCAATGGGACAAAACCGAGGGAAAGTCAAGTTCACAGGTTTTGTTCTGCTTTAACCTCGGAGCTTTAATTGGCACTTAGGGGTGGACTAGGGCATGGATGATGGCAACTATTTGAGGGGAAGTAACAATTCCTATCTGTATATTTTGAAGAATGCACTTGAGTTAAAGCTGGGTACCTTCTTTTACAATCTGGAGATCTATAAAATACATTTCCTTTTGGAGGGGCTGACACCGGAGACTGTTGGAGATGTAGTGGGGCCCCGGGGACTATGTTGCATATCTGGTGGGAGTGCCCGTTGATACGGGCCTTCTGGGAGGGGGTTTTGGGGTTGTATGAACATTTGACGCTTGAAAAGATCCCCCACACCCCACAGGTTGCTCTCCTGTCCATGATTCCCGGGTCGGTGTCATCCAGTAAGAAGGGGTTGCTGAGACATCTGCTCACAGCCGCAAGGTCGGTGATACCTAGACACTGGCATACCTCTGTTGTTCCATCCCTGGTGGAGTGGTATGGGGAGGTCGAGAGCATCAAGAGGCTGGAGGAGTTAACTTTGGAGGGTGTGGAGGGGGGGACCCAGAGGTTTCTTAAGACATGGATGTTGTGGGAGGTTTCTCGAGCTACCCCTGCCTTTCAGATACTACTGGAGCCTATGGGTGGCGAATAGTGGGCTCGGGTAAGACCTCACGGTTACTGTCAAGGTTACGGACTTTAGATGGGAGGGGGTGTCTGGATGGGCTGTGGGTTTGGAATCCCGGTTGTCTATGTCTATGTCTTTGTTTGTGTCTATGTCTATATCCCTGTCTATGTCTTAGTTCTTGCTCTTGTCTTGTCCTGTCATGTCTTATCCTACTATATTTCTTTCTCTTTTCCTCTTTTCCTTTTATCTCTATTTTCTATTCTATGGATCAATAGGGGAAGGCTGGGTTACTGGGCACTGGCTGTTAGTGAGGGGATCAGTTCAAGGCATGGTGCGACCCTATACCAGGGAAGCGACCCGGTTGATATACTGGGTGTCCTTGAAGCCTGATGGTGGACATCTCATGGATGGTCTTTCTGTGTACCCTGCTGTGTTCGGGACTTACTCGGGTTCTCCTGAATACTGTATAATGTATAACGAGTGAAGTGGAATTTGAAACTGTTACCCCTATCACTGCAGTGGCTGTATCATTTTCAACCTAGGATCCTTCTGCTATCATTTTATTGTTTCATTTTTATTTTGTTCTTTTATTCTCTTGTCTGGAATTTTCTTTTGAAAAATCTCTCTCAATAAAAATATATTGAAATAAAAATACATTTCCTTTTACTTGTTTCTGCTGCAAATTCTGAGTTATTATCATTGATTTGCTTTAAGTGTGTGTCCAATCCCTCCATGTGAGCCACCCCAAAAAGTTGACGTTATCAATTAACCTTTTCCACAACAAAACAGAATCATTAATTGTTCTAAAAATAAACTGGTGCTCCCACCATATTGGGAGAATATTTTGCTCCCATGGCTACTCTCCATATTTTCCATTTGCACATACTGGATTTTAACAAATTGGTACCTGATAACTCCAGCCCTAGCTTGATGGCCACAGGCAGGGTGAGGGAAGGTTTTTACTGTTGTGTTTTTTTAAATGCAAGCTCCAAGTGGAATTTTTGTATGTGCAATACCTATCGGCTTTTTTAGAATTTAATATACTATATAGAATTATATCATGTATGTGCTCTATCTTTTAATGGTCCATAAATAAGGGTTGAATGGACATTGACTTGAGAAGTAATTTCTGGTGGTGTAGTAAGAACTAAGTTTGCAGGCTACTGTAGCAGAGAACCTGTAATGAGATAATGGATTGGAATCAGGTAAGTATAGTGAGGAGTAAACCCAAAAAAAAAAGTTCAGCTGAACTTGCCGTAAAAGTTCAGTTCGGGTCCCCAGACTCAACCCGAACCCCATTGAAGACAATAGGGACCTGAATTCGAGGACCACAAACTGGCTGTAGTAAGCTATAGAGCTGCAAATCGGGTGAGAGTGGGGAAAGACCAGGATGTTTGCCCTGCAGAAAAAGGGGCTAGAGAAAGTACTCAAAATAATAACCGTGAACGAAAAATTTTAAACAAATACATACATTAAAATTATTTTTTCAACAAGTGTCAAAGGCTAATTTATGAGTAACACCAGCACGATTGCCCTGCACAAACTGAGGTAGGGAAAGTACTCAAAATAATAATACAACAAGATTAAATAAATACATAAAAAATATTTTTTCAGTCGGATTAGGAGGCCAATTTAGAGGTAAAACCAGGACGATTGCCCTACACAAAATGGGGTAGGTAAAGTACTCAAAATGATAACATACATAAAAACAAAAAAAATACATACTTAATAAATTAAAAAAAAAGTAAAATATTTAACAGGTGTCAGACTCAGAGGCCAATTTAGGGGAAGCACTGGGGCAATTGCGCTTTACAAAAGGAGGTAGGGAAAGTACTCAAAATAACCTAAAACGCGGGGCGTGGCCTGCTAATGGCGGAGTGAGAGACAATTCCAGGAGGCTCCCCACTAACCCTTTGTTAATCTCAGTCTACGACGCCAGCAAGTCACTTATTGCAGCATGTCCAAGAAGCGGAGGACCAAGGGAGCGGTGCAGCTCGCCCGACGGACCCCCATCTCCTCATATTTTGAAGCCAGTCCAGCAGAAAGCTCCAGGATGCCACAGACCACAATGGCGCCGATTGCTGCGGAGCCGGAGGACGGGGGGGCCCCTTCATTGCACACCGACGCCACCCGATATACCTTTACAGCGGGACTGGAGCGGTGAGAAGTCAGGCCCAGTGTCCCCCCGGCCGGCTGGAGAGGAGGATACTCCGTGGCAAGCATCGGTGGGGGACGAGGAAATGCAGGGCAGGATGGTGCTGGCCCCCCCGCAGCCGGCGGGGGCGTGCGCTGCTCCATGCTGCGGCCGCCGGAGCCCTGTGGCAGAGAGCAGCAGGCTGCAAGCCTCCCAGCGCGTGTCAGGGAGCGACAGAGAAGACGGTCCAGGTGAGAGGCCGACCAGCCAGACGCCTGCCCATAGCTCTGCATCTATGAGCTCTGACGGTGGGGAGGAGGAGGGGGGGCGCAGGGGTCAGCACATAATTACAGCACAAGTGCACTGGGAGGAGGGCAGGAATCAGCCAGGGGAGACACACAGCAGCAAGATGCCAGAAAAAGCTGCCAAATACAATGATCATCTTAAAGGGGCAGTCACACAGATTACCTTGCGACCTGAGCAGCCCAATATGCCCACATTATCAGATCACAGTGACACAAGCAGCCCACCTATACCAATAGCTAAATGGAGACAAGAAGTCGTGTCCTCACCCAAGCCCTGCAATCCGGCCCCTCCGAGTCGCCCAGAAGAGCCCAGATCCCCTGAGCTAGATGACCGCCTAGCGGAGTATGCGAGTCTAGGTTCGACGGCGCCCCTTCTTCCAGACTCCTGATCTCAATTATCATGGAATCAGTGAGAAGTAATATCGCAGATGCCATTAAGTCGCTGCCATCAAGAGCAGATTTTGAGTCTTACATTTCAAGGATGGAAGGGACTTTTCGCAGGGAAATTACATCCATGCAGGACACTATGGCGGACCTATCCAGCAGAGTGGAAATCAACACGGCCGCACAGTCAGATATCCAGACCAGGGTTGAAGCTCTGGAACAGGAAAGGGATGCCACACGCAGAATGCTTTCGGCCCTACAGGTCCAACATGACGACCTGGAGAACAGAAACCGCCGTAATAATATTCGGCTACGGGCATTCCGGAATCAGCGGGCCCAGCGGGACTACATGCAACGGCGTGTAATCTGTTCAATGATCTCCTGGGCCATTCCCCTGAAGAGATTATCGAAATTGACCGAATTCACCGCGCACTAGGCCCTGTCAGCGGCGATTCGAGCAGACCAAGGGACGTTATTTGTAGAGTCCACTTTTTTCAAATTAAAGAAGCAATCATGAAAGCAGCTTGGAATAAAGGCCCTAGCGATTTGAATGGTGCACGCGTCACTCTATTGCCGGACTTATCCCACAGAACCCTGCACATGCGACGCCTGGTGAAACCCATACTGGATCTCGTGCAACGACAAGGAGCGACATATCGGTGGGCCACCCCTTCCAGCTATTAGTGCGTAAAGACCGGAGAACATATGCCCTGAGGTCGCCGGATCAACTAGCGGGTCTCTTTGAATTTCTGGGATCTGCACCCATAGCCGTCCCGGATTGGCTAGCACCAGACATTGATCAGAGAGCGGGACCGATCCCGCAGCGCCCAAGGAGACAAGACCGGGACAGAAGAAATCCAGCCCGCCGACCCGATGCAGAGCGCGGGGGGAACCCTGACCACATGGACAGTTGATAGGGGGTAATAATATTTAGTTGCATGCAAATTTACAGAGTTACTGTTGAATGTTGTTTACAATAGTTGAGCTCCTGTTTCTTTCATATATACCTGTTAAACGCAGTTCCTGAAAATGTAGAAGATTATAGCTGAAATATTGAGCGGCCGGTGACCTCTCATTGTCTCTGATGTGGCTGAGGTGCATGGCATCGGGTGGCCCTGCGGGGGGGCGGAGTATGGGCTTCGGTGGGGGGCCTCAGTCTGGGGCGGCGTGTGCCCTAGGGGGAGGTCCCCGGCTGCGCCGCTGTGGCCCCTCCCCGCGGTTTCGCCCGATGTGTGGCCGTCCCCGGGACTCATGGAGCCCCTATCTGATCGGAGGCCTGAGCAGGGGATACACTCCCCGGTATCTGGGGCGTCGGGGGGATGAGGGGTCACCTCCCCTGATCGTAATTTTGATGCCCCTCCCCTATGATCTGAGGCACAGGCTCCCCCTCTAGCCGGAAGTTTTGGTAGAGGGGTACTCGTGTGGTTGGAGACTCAAACGGGTGGGTAGGATGATATCGTGGGGATGGGAGATTCCAGATTGAAGGAGAGACCACCACCATGGGAAACACCCCTGGAATAGTAACACGGCTCTACTCAGGGCTTAAGCTCCCACAAAGATGAAGTATGACGCGCGCCGGTGGGGGGGCCCCGTCCTGTGCCCTACGTGGGCTCACTGACTGGCCTCACCGGTGGTCCCTCCTGTTTGGGAAGACATCCCGGGTTTACTGTGATTCAAAGGGGGGAGATCCCCACATGGAGGGCCTCTCGGACTGAGTGCCCCTGTGGCTCCCTCCATTTTAATAGGACGGATGCCCAGTGGAGCGAGGAATCTCACATTAGCTGGGACCACAGAGGGCCTGGGGGGCGGAATGGCCATAGAGCCCGTGAGACTAAAAGGCAGACTAGCTCAAACTCCACGAGTCCTGTCATGAGGGGAATGGAGGGAGCCTGCCTCTGACCCGGACTGCCCTTGGGTGGGAGCGGGGAAGGATATCTACTGAAGGGGGGGAGGGGGAAGGGCACCAACCTGGGGAATTGGCCGCCTGGGCGGAGAAATGGGGAGAGGCCCTCGGACATGGAATAAAAGCTACTAATATGGACACTGTGTTTGCTATTTCTATATAATGTCAATGTTGCTGTTTTACTGTTAATGTGTTATGAAGGGGGGTAGTCTAATTGGAATAATTGAAACCAACTGTTACAACTACCCTCAGGGAGCTGGTTCCTCTTTGCCTGGTATCCATTTTCCCCCAGAGGCCCGTGTGACCTCCCGAGGAGAGCTACCGGAGACTCCCCCGGGAGACACGTGGCCAGACTTCCTTATATTAGGGAAGTCAATTCTAATAACCTAATAGACCTAAGGATCTTCTTAGGTTTCTCCGGTTTGATAAACTTTGTTCTCTTCTTTCCTACCTTTATCTCACCCCCTATCCCCTATCTCTCTAATCTTAACCCTTGCTCTCGCCCCAATACACCATACCACTACTAGCTCTACATCGCACGCCCGATTTTGGGAGATGTCGGCCGTCAGGGAGAGGGAGGGGGCAAGTAATGCACGGGGTCCTCAGGAGGCAAGATTGAAGATGGTGTCCCTGAACGGCAGAGGCCTTAACATCCCGGAGAAGAGATCGGCGGTGATCTCAGAACTTAAAAGGATGAAGGCCAAAATCATTTTCCTGCAGGAGACACACTTCAAAGGAGGTACCTGCCCCAAGATGTCACCTAGACTTTTTCCCCAGCTCTATGCAAGCTCCTCCCCGACCTCTAAATCCAAAGGAGTGGCAATATTACTAGCCAAAGATGTCCCTTTCCAGAAGCTGGAAACCTCTACGGACAAGGAGGGCAGATACATAATGATCAAAGGTACAATTTCGTGAGAGATGTATACAATGGCCTCAGTATACGCTTCCAACTGTAGCCAGGTAGATTTCTTATTGCAGTTCTTAGAGAGGTTGTCTGACTTCCAGGAGGGGAAATTACTCTTGGGAGGAGACCTAAATGTCACCCTAGACCCGCTTCTTGACTCATCAACCGGTAAGTCGTCTATACCGTATGGAGGACTACGGAAGGTGAAACAGGCTCTACATAAAATACAACTGTGTGATCCTTGGAGAATCTTTAACCCTAAGAGTAGAGACTATTCACATTTTTCAGCAGTCCACTCGACCTACGCGAGGTTGGACTACATACTAATTTCCCATAGCCTGCTACCCAGAGCGACCAACCCTGATATCGGACCAGCATCCTTATCAGACCACGGCCCAGTCTGGCTATCCCTGACCATGGCTGAAAAGAGTAAAGGGGAGTGGACGTGGCGCCTAAATGAAAACCTACTTAGGGACTCAGTAACGGAGCAGGCGATCCATACTGCCCTTACTGAATATTTCACGCTGAATTGCTCAGGGGAAGTGTCCCCAATGGTCGTGTGGCAGGCACACAAGGCAGTGATGAGAGGAGTACTTATCCAGCAGGTGTCTAGACTGAAAAAAGCACACACAATGGAAAGAAACTGCCTACTCTTGAAAATCCAAAGCCTCGAACAAAGACATAAAGAATCCCAGCTAAGAGACACACTACAAGAGCTAACCACTTGCAGATAACAGCTAAACTCCTTGTTACTAAACAAGGCAGCTTTCACCATAAAGAAATGTAAAATACTTTACTACGAATGGGGAAACAAAAGCGTCTCGCTTCTTGCCAGAGCCTTGAGGAAGCAACAATCCCTCAACTACATCGAAGCAATTATGGACGCACAGCAACAGAAAAAACACAAAACGGAGGACATTGCCAAGGTATTCCAACGATATTATCATGGATTATACAACTTAAGACTGCAGGGAGTGGGGAACACCCAGAGGGACTTGTCCCAAATACGACAATAGATAACTGCCTCCGGTATGCCAACGTTAGATGATGAGGCTATCAACAAATTAGGGGAGCCAATCTCAGACGCTGAATTGCATCAGGCGATAAAAGCATCCCCGATCGGGAAATCACCTGGCCCAGACGGACTCACCATTGCTTATTACAAAAAATTTGAGAGCATCCTGAACAAACAATTCCTCCATGCTTTTAATACGACCGCAGGAGAGGACGAACCCATGTTATTCCCAATGGAAGCATTGGAAGCCCACGTCACGGAAATACACAGGAAAAGACCCTCTGAATTGCAAAAGCTACTGTCCTATTTCACTATTGAATGTGGACCTCAAATTGCTCACTAAAATCCTGGCAACTCCCTTGGCGGCCTACCTACCCAACCTAATAGATGGGGACCAATGCGGTTTCATCTCTGGCAGGGAACCCAGGGTTAACACTATTAGGACCCTGAACCTGATACATAGATCGAGGATGGATGATTCCCCTATGATGTTATTGTCCACTGACGCTGAAAAAGCGTTCGACCGGGTGGACTGGAATTTTGCATTTGAAGTGCTGAAGCACATTGGACTCCAGGGTAGAGCGCTCAAATACATCCTGGGTATATACTCTGCTCCCCAGGCTAGGGTAAAAGTAAACGGTAGCCTTCCCCCCCCCCTTTCGGATAACTAATGGAACCAGACAGGGTTGCCCCTTGTCACCCCTGATTTTTGCCCTGGTGGTAGAACCCTTTTTGAGACACGTAAGAAACAACGTAGACCTTAAAGGAATTTTTGTGAGGGGAGTCGAACATAAGATATCTGCATATGCGGATGATCTTTTGTTCTTCATTTCCAACCCAACGATAGGACTCCCGGTCCTGATGAAAGATTTTGAAACTTTTGGAAAACTCTCTAATTTTAAAATCAACTTTGATAAATCAGAGGCACTCAACGTGGGGCTGCCAGAAGCCGTGTTAGCGCCCATCAGAACCTGTTTCCCATTCAAGTGGACACCATCAGTTCTGACTTACTTGGGCACAAAGATTCCAAATGGATTGGTGAAATCTTCTGGTATAACTTCATCCCACTACTCAACAAAGTTAAGTCTGACCTATCAAGCTGGAGCACCCTCACACTCACGTGGCTGGGACGGATGAGTGCCATAAAAATGACAATCCTGCCTAGAATTTTATACCTGTTCCAAACTCTTCCATGCCATATACCAGCAAGCTATTTCAAGAATTTAAATACGATTTTCATAAATTTCATATGGGTAAACAAGAAGCCGAGAATCAAATTCACTATACTACAATGACCTAGATCCAGAGGAGGACTGGCAGTACCAAACCTGAAGAAATACTGGCAAGCAGCCCACCTGCAGAGAACAGTAGACTGGATGAGAAACTGAGAAACCAAGAAATGGGTTAAAGTGGAGGCAGGTTCGACAGGGACCCCGTTAAAAGAGATCCCATGGTCATCAGTAACCTCAAGCAGATGGGCGGGTCTTAACCCACTGGTTAAAGCTACCCTTGATGTATGGGATGAAGTTAGGAGAGGGGAGGAAATCTCACCTTGGCCATCTCCTCTGATCCCAGTAATGGGCAATCCAGAGCTCCCTCTCAGCCAGAAGACGCGAGCAACGGGGGGCTGGGGGGACCTGGGAACACTCAGGGGGCGAGACCTAATTAAAGGACGGAACTGGCGCCATATTGAGGAACTAAGGAATACGTGGAACAACCCTCACTTGGACCCTTGGCATTTACTCCTCTTCCAGCACTTCCTACAAAAAGTAGGACCTAAAAATTTACTAGGGCGAGACCTTACGCAATTCGAGACAATGACTACTTGCAAAGACCCCCCAAGAGGGGTAATTTCACAGATATACCAACTACTAGATGAAGAGCAGAACTTAGCCCCCAGTTTTTGTAGAGAATGGGAAAAAGATTTAGGCAGGAAATTCACAACTGAAGACTGGAAAAAAATATTCTCATTAGCCTACAAATCATCAATCTCTGCACAAATTCAAGAAACCAAAGAAACTTAACTAGATGGTACTATACACCAAAATGGTTAGTGTACATCTTCCCGGGATCCTCACCTACAGTCAGGGCCAGAAATATTTGGACAGTGACACAAGTTTTGTTATTTTAGCTGTTTACAAAAGCATGTTCAGAAATACAATTATATATATAATATGGGCTGAAAGTGCACACTCCCAGCTGCATTATGAGAGTTTCCACATCCAAATCGGAGAAAGGGTTTAGGAATCATAGCTCTGTAATGCATAGCCTCCTCTTTTTCAAGGGACCAAAAGTAATTGGACAATGGACTCTAAGGGCTGCAATTAACTCTGAAGGCGTCTCCCTCGTTAACCTGTAATCAATGAAGTAGTTAAAAGGTCTGGGGTTGATTCCAGGTGTGTGGTTTTGCATTTGGAAGCTGTTGCTGTGACCAGACAACATGCGGTCAAAGGAACTCTCAATTGAGGTGAAGCAGAACATCCTGAGGCTGAAAAAAAAGAAAAAATCCATCAGAGAGATAGCAGACATGCTTGGATTAGCAAAATCAACAGTCGGGTACATTCTGAGAAAAAAAGGAATTGACTGGTGAGCTTGGGAACTCAAAAAGGCCTGGGCGTCCACGGAAGACAACAGTGGTGGATGATCGCCGCATACTTTCTTTGGTGAAGAAGAACCCGTTCACAACATTAACTGAAGTCCAGAACACTCTCAGGGAAGTAGGTGTATCTGTCTCTAAGTCAACAGTAAAGAGAAGACTCCATGAAAGTAAATACAAAGGGTTCACATCTAGATGCAAACCATTCATCAATTCCAAAAATAGACAGGCCAGAGTTAAATTTGCCCAAAAACACCTCAACAAGCCAGCTCAGTTCTGGAAAAGTATTCTATGGACAGATGAGACAAAGATCAACCTGTACCAGAATGATGGGAAGAAAAAAGTTTGGAGAAGAAAGGGAACGGCACATGATCCAAGGCACACCACATTCTCTGTAAAACATGGTGGAGGCAACGTGATGGCATGGGCATGCATGGCTTTCAATGGCACTGGGTCACTTGTGTTTATTGATGACATAACAGCAGACAAGAGTAGCCGGATGAATTCTGAAGTGTACCGGGATATACTTTCAGCCCAGATTCAGCCAAATGCTGCAAAGTTGATCGGACGGCGCTTCATAGTACAGATGGACAATGACCCCAAGCATACAGCCAAAGCTACCCAGGAGTTCATGAGTGCAAAAAAGTGGAACATTCTGCAATGGCCAAGTCAATCACCAGATCTTAACCCAATTGAGCATGCATTTCACTTGCTCAAATCCAGACTTAAGACGGAAAGACCCACAAACAAGCAAGACCTGAAGGCTGCGGCTGGAAAGGCCTGGCAAAGCATTAAGAAGGAGGAAACCCAGCGTTTGGTGATGTCCATGGGTTCCAGACTTAAGGCAGTGATTGCCTCCAAAGGATTTGCAACAAAATATTGAGAAAATAAATATTTTGTTTGGGTTATGTTTATTTGTCCAATTACTTTTGAGCTCCTAAAATGTGGAGTGTTTGTAAAGAAATGTGTACAATTCCTACATTTTCTATCAGGTATTTTTGTTCAACCCTTCGAATTAAACGTTACAATCTGCACTTGAATTCTGTTGTAGAGGTTTCATTTCAAATCCAATGCGGTCGCATGCAGAGCCCAACTTGCGAAAATTGTGTCACTGTCCAAATATTTCTGGCCCTGACTGTATGTGCTGGAGATGTGAATCAGAGGAAGGGTCACTGCTCCACTGGTCATGTCCCAAAATCGCACCTTTTTGGGCAAAAATCTCGGAAACTATAGGGTCGATTCTAAATCCAAAAGTTAATTGATTTCGTATCGGGATTCGGAAGTTTGGGTGGGTGTTAGTCATTTTTTCCTTTTTTTTTTGGCCATTCCGGATTTGCACGAACGTTCGGGCATAGACGTATATGTTCATTCGATTTTCGGGCGTCAATTGTATTATTTGCGTTAGTTCGGGTTTTTTTCCCGTCCAAATCGTATTTTTTTCGTTTGTTCCTAATTTTTCCGTTATTGACATGGGCTTGCGAGCAATTCAGAGAGCTGATTGCTAAGTGTTTCGAAGCACATTTAATTGTTGAGTTGGGAAATCTTTTCCGGCACCTTTTTGGCCTCGGGATTAGGATGGAGAGGGGTGAGTTCGAGGAACATCAAGGCCTAATGCTGTTTGGCATTGATTTGATCTGGATGTCTGAGGGCAGATTACTTGGTAAGTGACCAACATTTTTTTGGGGTGTTTTTGGCCCGATTTTTTTTTAAATTGATTGTTGGACTTTTTCTGATTTGTGGTTAACCTTAAACAACATTTTGCAACTGCTGCAACATAATAGTTAAAGTTTTGTCAAACAAACAAGCGGTGGACTCACTTTGTCCTTCATCATTTGTTAGATTTTTGGCCGACGTCTGTTACTTCCATTTCTCAAACTCCCTTGTATAGCAGATTGACCAGAAGTAGCTGCTAGTTTATGGCCCTTTTTTTGTATTTGACTGTAACTGACAAACTAGAGTAGAACTGCATACAGTGCATTTTGTTTTTGGAATGTTTGGGGCCCCTCAGCAGCATCATAAATCGTACATTTCTGAACCCTACAATACAAACATCTTTCCCAGCACACTTGTCATAGCAGATGTGTTATCAGTCTGTTTTTACCTTATGCTGCATTTTTCTTTATGGCACACATCTGTTACATTAGTCATTTATATCATTGGCCCTGGGTGAAATGTTTGTTTCTTTAGCTGACATAATTGTGCTATCTACTAATATTTTTTTTGGGATGCCTTTCCTTGCTTAATTGTGTTTTTAATTGGTTTTGTTAAGGGGACTCTGGTTACCCACTGCTTCCGTGGCTCATGACGCCTGTGCTCCGGCCCAGGATGCCTCTCAGGAAGCATACAACCGAGCGCACCGCAAGACCAGGGCTGTGGTTGAGAGGGCCTTTGGACTTTTGAAGACCCGTTTGAATGAAGAAGAAATGCAACCGGAAAGGGGTTTGGGTAAGTTTTAGGGTCTGGAAAATGAAGAAGAATGGAACCGGAAAGGGGTTTGGGTAAGTTTTAGGGTTAATAAAGGTAAGTGTTAGACTGGCGCAAAGTAGTTGGGGTGAGCTTGGTAGTGTAAGATATGGGGCACATTTGTTTGAGGAGTGTAGCTTGTATTGCGCATGTGCAAGATCTTCTACATTTCCGAACGAACTAATATTAGAGGTTAAAAACCATTCTAACCCATCGGGAAATGCCAGGAATTCGTAGAGGTGGACGATGGAAGAAGGGAAAAAACACATGCTGCCGTCGCTACAATAGATCAATCAACCTATAATTTACGATGGAAAATGACTGAGCCAAGGTCGGAAGATAGCATACGAACGGACGGGCATTTTACGATAGGAAACGGTTTCGTGTATAGAATCGCTCGCAAGTTCATACGAGTGCACGAGCGTTCGGAAAAAATACCATGATCGGCAACAAAAACAAAGCTTTTACATGTTTCTCTGAATCGACCCTTATGACAAAGGTAACAGGCTCACAAGTCCCATGCTGCCCGGCACTAATGTTACTACACCATACTGGTTGTAGTATTGCTAACTACAAGAAATCAGTACTGAGACATCTGATTAATGCGGCCCGAGCACTGCTCCCCAGACTATGGAAAACCAAGAACATCCCAACAGAAAATGATTGGGTCCAGGAAGTAGATAGAATAAAAGAAATGGAGGAATTGACAGCCACCATCCAAGATAAAGAAGAGGAGACCAGAATTTTATGGACTCCTTGGTATATGTTCCGATACGGTACAGGAGGACGGGAGAGGAACTAATTTGGGACTCTTCACCGGAATGCTGCTTCTTGGCCAATATCTCCCCCCCCCCCCCCCCCCACTGGCAGTGAAACAAGCAGTCATGGCTCTTCTCCCCATGTCTTTTACCACCCCTCAGTCCAACCACCTCCCCCTCTCTCCCTCTCCCCCCTTCCTCCTTGACCCCCTACTGCCTCTTACACATACTCTCTTCTCTTCTTACATCACACACTTACCTGTTTTCTCTCATCCCCTCACTCTTCCTTCTCTATTTGCTGATTAGTTATGTGAGCCTGTGGAATGGTCCGATGGATCCCCGGACGAGGAAGAATTCCTGTTGGAGTCAGATGAGCCTGCAGATCAGCTTGAGGCTGATGCAATTGGCGATTGGTCGGAGGGGGTTGTTTTTTGACACCCCCTCCATTCTGGCTCAAATGTTTAAAATTTTGAATTTAGATCCGCCTGAGGCTGTCACCCTGCCAAAGGGTCAGTTGTTTAAGGAGCCTCAGCCGCGTTGGGTTTTTCCCAGACAGCACCACTTTGAGAGGGTGGTCCTTAAGGAATGGGAACATCCCACGCGGTTATCTGGAATCCCTTCCAGTTGGGAAAAGCGTTATCCTTTTCCGCCAGAGTTGGTAAAGCTTTGGTCTGTCCCTCCTGACGTCGATTCCCCTGTGCTAGGACTCTCCAGCACGGCTATGGTACAGTCTGCTGAGACCACTGTCCCTAAAGATGGTGAAGATCGTCGGATTGACCAATACGCGCGCCATGGTTTTATTTATTCCGGGTCAGAGTTGCGCCCGGTGTGTGCTTCAGCCCTTCTTCTATTGGCGATTAGGTCTTTAATTCAGGGGCTATATGAGGATCTCAATCCCGCTTGTAAAGAGTTTACTGCGCTTAAGCAGTGTGAATCTTTTGTGTCCTATGTCCTATCCGCTCAGGACGATGCGCTGGCTATGAGTAGCAAGGCAGCGGGTATGCTGGTGGCTATTCGCCGGTCAGTATGGCTGCGTCAGTGGTCGGCGGACGCGGTTTCTAAAAAGGTGCTCACAGCTCTCCCCTTTTTGGGGTTGCGTCTGTTTGGGGAGAAAATTGATTCAGTCGCAAAGGGTGGTAAGATGCCACAACGCAAGAGGCCTCGTGGTCCCTTTAGGGGGGCAGGTTCCGGTAGGCCTTCCTTTTGAGGATTCAGAGCGGGTAGGGGGGCTTCCTTTCCCGTTACCAGAGGTGCAGGTTGGACTCGGGGGAGGGGCCGTGGCCGGCCCACTCAGTCCTGGGGCACCAAGCCCAAACCTGCTGATAAGCCCACTCAGCAATGAGGGGCTGCCCTCACCCGTGCGGGTGGGGGGACTATTGCGACACTTCTCCCAGGTTTGGAACCAAGTGGTTCCAGGCAGATGGATCCAGGAGGTAGTGTCGGCCGGTTACGACCTGGAATTCGAGTCTCACCCTCCTTCACGGTTCTTTCGGTCTCGGGTGCCCATCGATCCTTTGGCCACGCAGGGGCTCCTGGCGTCGGTAAGGAATCTGTTAGAGATGGTGGTCATCCGGCCGGTGCCGCGCTTAGAGATGGGCCTCGGTTTCTACTCCAATCTTTTCGCAGTCCCCAAGAGAGATGGGTCGGTTCGTCCTGGCCTGGACTCTCATCAACACAGAGTGTTTCTTCCTTTTGCCCAAATTCACACAAGAACGCTTCAGCTTTTTCGGTTAGCGTCTTGGGACCAGCAGCCTCGGTCGCTGGATCAGTCCTTCCAGTTGTCCTCCCGGGTCCGGCAGTCCCTCCTGTGGTGGTTGGTCTCGACCAATCTTGTGTAGGGCAGGTTTTTCCTGACCCCCCTTTGGGAAATTGCCACCACGGACGCCAGTCTGTCGGGATGGGGCGGATTCTGGAAGGAGCTGCAGTTTCAGGGGCAGTGGGGACCTCAAGAGGCCCACTTACCCACCAATATTCTGGAACTGAGAACCATCCGTCGGGTGCTTGCTCTCCTGACTCAGCACGTTCTGGGCCTTCCGGTCCAGGTGCGTTCAGACAGTCAAACAGCGGTTGCTTACATCAGTCATCAGGGAGGGATTCGCAGTCTGAATGCTCTCAGAGAAGTGTCCCTGATCCGGGCCTGGGCAGAGTCCCATGTTCCTTGTCTCTCGGCGGTATACATTCCAGGGGTGAAGAACCAGGTAGCGGACCGGTTGAGCAGGGGCTTTCCCCGTCTGGGAGAATAGGCTCTCCATCCTTGGGTGTTTCGCTCACTGCGTCTCCAATGGGGGACCCCGGAGGTGGACCCGTTTGCCTCTCGTCACAATCACAGGCTCCCGAACTTCGTGTCGCTCTCCCAGGATCCTCTGGCTCTGGCAGTGGACGCCATGTCCCTGAGCTGGGGAGTTCTGGGATTTCTATACCTGTTTCCTCCGATGCCCATGCTGGGCAGGGTGCTTCGGAAGTTGGCTCTGGAAAAGGTGTCCGCCGTTCTCGTGGCCCCAAGGTGGCCAAGGCGAGTGGGGTTCGCAGACATCGTTCGACTGGCAGTGGACCAGTTCGTTCTGCCTCTTCGGCCCGATCTGCTCACTCAGGGTCGATTGTGTTACCCCAATTTACCAGCGTTGGGTTTGATGGCCTGGCTGCTGAAACCTCCATCCTGAAGGAGGAGGGTCTTTCTGATTCAGTCGTTAAGACTCTGATCAGTGCCCGGAAGAGGTCTTCTTCCATCATCTACTATAGGACTTGGAAAGCCTATATCGCTTGGTGTGAGATAAGATCTTTTCCTTGTAGGGTCTTTTCGGTCTCCAGGATTCTGGAGTTTTTACAATCAGGGCTGGACTCTGGTCTTCAGCTAAGTACGTTGAAAGGGCAAGTTTCTGCCTTATCTATCTTTTTTTCAGAAGCGTGTTGCGCTTAAGCCTTTAGTTAAAACTTTTTTCCAGGGGGTTACGCATGTGCGGCCTCCCAGGAAACCATTACTCCCGGTTTGGGATTTGAATTTGGTTCTTTCTGCTCTTCAGGCTCCTCCTTTTGAGCCTTTGCAAGATATTGCTTTGTCTACCCTGACTCAGAAGATTGTCTTCTTGGTAGCGATCACTTCGGTCCGGCGTGTCTCGGAGTTGGCGGCCTTGTCTATCCAGGCGCCTTACTTTGAGAGGCATCAGGATAAAGTGGTCTTTCGGTTCAAGCCAGACTTTCTTCCTAAGGTTGTTTCTGCTTTTCATTTGAACCAAGATATTGTTCTTCCCTCCTTGTGTCCTAATCCTAAGAATGACAAAGAGAGGGTTTTGCATTGTTTGGATGTAGTACGCTGTGTTAAGTACTACTTGATTATCACGTCTCCTTTTCGTAGGACGGATTCCTTTTTTGTTGTGCCCCATGGGCCTAAGAAGGGTTTGGCACCAGCCAAATCTGCCATTAGCAAGTGGATACGTCAGGCCGTTACTGCGGCCTATTCTGCTAAGGGGAAAGTTCCCCCTTTTCGTATCACTGCTCATTCTACTCGCGCCATTGGGGCGTCTTGGGCTTTTCAGCACCAAGCTTCTGTTGAACAAGTTTGTAAGGCCGCCACTTGGTCTTCTGTTCACACTTTTTCTAAGTTTTACAAAGTTGATGTGCGAGCCTCAGCGGATGCTGTTTTTGGCCGCAAAGTTCTGCAGACTGCAGTCATTTAAGTTATGCTTCACCTGGCCTTGAGATGCCCATCCCTTGTGGACACTGCTTTTGGATGTCCCAATAAGTGAAGAATATTTAAAAGTGAAGCGGGGTGTGTGGCACACCAAGAATAATACCATTTTGTGAGTACTCACCTGAAAAATGGATATTGTTGGTGTGTCACACACCCCGCTTCACTCCCACCCTTTTCGGTATTTCCGAAGCCTTTATATGGTGAAGCTTTTTATTTATATCAAATTGATTTTGAGGTTACCGGTGGAATACTGGTACCTTGTCTTTCTGCTTTTTTAATATACTGGTGATTGAAGGGAGGTACCAGGTATATGTAGGTCGGAAGGGGGCTCGTTACAAGACTTCCTCTCTGCACAGCGTCACCTGGCGGTGAGTTAACCCAATAAGTGAAGAATATTTAAAAGTGAAGCGGGGTGTGTGGCACACCAACAATATCCATTTTTCATGTGAGTACTCACAAAATGGTATTTTCTCATTTAAGAAAAAAATCTGTTCATTCTGGTGACTCAATGAGTAAAGGGGGAGGGGAAGAAGAGTCAATTTCCAAAGAAAATTGTCCATTGCACTTCTATGGACAGGTGGCTCACATACTGAGGGGAAGCTAGGAACAAAGAGACCTCTGCAAATTGTCCTTTTCAGGCCACTTCCAGAGACAGGATGCTCGTATACTTAGGGGGAGAGAAAAACAGCTAATTGTCCTTTTCATGCCACTTTCAGGCTGCTCATGTATGAGGGAGATAGAAAAACATCTAATTGTCTATTTTAGGACCCTTCCAGGGACATGTCACAAAAAGAAGGAAACAGCAAATAAGAGATCGGGCTGTGGTGTTGGTGTAGCACGTGTGTTATTCATGCCTGCTACACCTTCCTCTGGTGCCAACAGGGTTTTCAGCGTATTCTTGTAGGGCCCAATACCATTGCCAGAATTATTTCTTGCCTTCACTCGTTGCCTCCTGTGGCCTCCTGCCATCCAGTCAGCGCAGCGTATGCAGCACAATTCTAACAGAAACACAGTGGGCGGTGCTGAAAGTCCCGGGCCAGGACCTGTGGACTGGGATCCAGGAGCAGGTAGATGAGTGGTTGCTGCTGCTGAACCTTAAGTCCAGCAATGTGGTGTGCAACAACGTGCAGAACCTATTAGCAGCTTTGGGTGGATTCAGGCACATCAGTTGGGTGGCGCATGTGCTCACCTTGTTTGTTTTCCGAGCTTCTAGGCTAATTATCCAGACATGCCATGTGCGCACACTTTACGCATTTACACCCTACTGCCACATGCCTTCCCACCCACCACCTCGTAGGTGATTTGCCAAACAGATGAAATTCCACTTTACATATGTTAGAAAGGGTGTGTGAACAGCAGCAGGCAATAGTGGAGTTCCAGCTACAAAATACCAAGGTGAGTCGAAGTGCAGACCAACAGCACTTTATCACTGAGTTAGACTTTCATGAGGGACATTTGTGCAGTGCTTCCAGTACGCCACCAATATGGTCAGCAATACCATCCCCATCTTTTGCCTGCTAGAAAAAAAACACTTAAGGCCATAACAAAGGATGTAATAGTACCACAGAGGAAGGCACATATACACATGTCAAGCCAATCCACACGTGGCTTTCAAGAAGGGTTGTTGGGCCAACAGTGGCCAGCCAAGGGACAGTTTTGGAAGCCTTGGAGAACTTTTCCCCACAGCAGAATGTCACCCAGCGCATCTCACAGGTGTAACTGGAGCATGGTTGGGGGCTGGGGGGGATGCAGAGGAGGAGACACCACTGACTTACCGTAGGACAGCTTCTCCTTGACTCAGGGCAGCCTGGCTTACATGAGCCTCTACATGCTCCAGTGCCTGCGGTGGAAGCTGTACTGACATAGTTCCCAAATTACATTGAGAGCTCAGTTTGCATGCTTTGCCACCAGTCACTGAAGCTAGGGAAACGTATGAATAATATTTGCATGACATTGGTCATCAGGCCCTGCAAAGCAAACAGGAAAACATTGTTAATATTTTTGTATTGATTTCACCACTGGCGCGTGATAGTGAAAACGCAACCTGGAAGTCACTAATGGCATTGTTCCCATCTGACATTGTTGCCTCAGTGGCAGCACAAGGCAGAGGAGAAGCCAATGCAGCAGGAGTACCAGCAACAACTCAGAAGGGTGGGATTGCCACAATGTGGAACACGTTCAGTTCTCCACCACAGCCCGTAGTACCAGGAGGTTACTGAGAGATGGGTCCTTCACCATTGATTTTCCTCAGCAAACTGGACACAAGGCAATAGCTTGCCCTCTATGCCTTGGAGGTGCTGGAATGCCCTCCAGCAAGTGTCCTATCAGAATGTGTGTTCAGCACAAAAGGGGGTGTCATCAAAAACAAGAGGATTCACCTATCCACAGCCAAGGTGGACATCCTTCCATTCGTTAAGGTGAACCAGGCATGGGTCCCAACGGACTTGGCTGTGCCGGCACCTGATCAAGTGGTTAAAATTTTGGCTACCGCTACATCCACCTTCTCCACCTCTTCACTTTTAATTCATTTTATTTGTTGTTAGTTTTTCCAAGTCATCATTCAGCTTGACCACATGGAGAGATTATGCTCCATCCCCTGGGAGGAAACAAACATGAACAGAGATTAAAAGCCCCACCCCTTCCTCCCTACCTCAGTTGTGATTCCTCCCTGTGAAACCGTTGGATGTGTGCCTGGATGTGTTAGACTTCAGCCAGTTCGTTATTTTACTTTTTTATTTTACAACCTCCAGAGTACTGGAGTAGCTCACTGTCCTGTACAAAATACCAGAAGAGTACTTTCTGAGGTCTGGATACAGCCAGGGCTATATTCCCTTATAGTCTTATATAGCTGTGCAGTATATCTTTAAATCCCAGCAACTGAGTTAGTTGTGGGTATGCTTTGTCTTTAACAAATTGACTTCAGGTACTAAGTTTGATTCGTTTTGCCTTTTGCTTAAATATGGGGTGGGGTCAGTGACGCGGTACCTTCGGCAGTGAAGCCAAAAGGCCGGAAACGAAAGGAGACAAGTTTCCTCTCCTGTCGTTCGGAACGCAGCGGGACAGAAGAGCGATACCTCGGGGCAGCAGAGCTTTGTAGCTGGCACCCCGGGTGATTGTTCAGGAGCGCAGCAGGAGAAAAGCAGTGGCGGTGGCAGCAACAGTAGCAGGGCAGCGTTCCCTACCAGAAAGAAGACCTGTTGTGTTGGACAGCAATGCCGACAGTGAAGCGCAGCATGCGGTAGGATGTTTATGCATTTTTATTATGGATAAAATTAGCGATGCAGGGAAAAGGTATTTAGTTATATTTTTTATTATTGTTTTTAGAAAGAAAATTAATCTAAAACTAAAACAGAAGACAAAAAAGCATGCTAAAGCTCCAAAAAAGTGTAGACACCGTGAATCTTGTAATTTAAGAAAGAAGCAGTAGCCTTTATGTTTAGACCAGCAATGGCTCTGAAGTGGTCCTTAGAAGCATGGCTACGTGGGTGGATACACTTATGACTCACATGGACAGTTAGATTGCTTCGAAGCTACCATACCAACCCTAAATAGAGGCATTGCCCTTCTCACTTATGCTTCACAGGAACTCATCAGGGCCTCAGTAAAAGCCTCCGCTTTGATTTTTATGTGCTCATAGAGCACTCTGGTTAAAAACCTGGTCAGACGACAGTGTGTCTAAAACTAAACTTTGTGATATCCCATTCCATGGTGGCTTCTTTTTGGGGAAGACTTGAATGTGATCCTAACCAGATCAAATGAAGCAGGGAAAAAGTTTTGTACTAGGACAGGCAGTTTTAATCCACGGCCTAGTAATAGAAGGAGAGAGGTTCCAAGCCTGAGACAAAGTGATACCAAGAGACGTTGGGCTAAGCCTAGGCCCCAAAGAAGGTATTCTTTAGTTAACAAGCCTTCGGAGGGGCCGCAGTCCTGACAAAGACTATCTGGTGGGGGGGAGACTCCTGGTTCATACCCGCCTGGAGAGAAATTACCCAAAATCAGTTTGTACTACAAACGCTGGAAAAAGGGTATCAATTCGAATTTGTATCCCTCTCCCAGTCATCTGTCTACCAAAAGACCTCAACAAGAGAGAAGCCTTCCTGCTAGTGCTTCAGGAGATTCTACAGAAAAATGTGATAGAAATGATTCTTTCAACCCCTGTGGAAGAGGGGTTCTACTCTCACATTTTTCTGTTTCAGAAGCCATCAGGAAAGTACCAAATTATTTTGAATCTAAAAAGAGTAAACAAATTAATTTGAAACAAGAGGTTCAGAATTAAATCAATTTATTTGGTATGAAATGTGCTGATAGTGAATCTAGATTTACAAGATGCCCATCTACATATCCCTATTCTGATCGCACACCGCAAATATCTGAGGTTTGCGGTCCAGCTGGATCAGGAAGTCCTACGTTATCACTACAGAGTACTACCCTTCGGCGTGTCCTCATTCCTGAGGATTTTTACAAAGATCTTGGCCTACCTCAGACAACAGGGAATCATTGTGATACCCTATCTGGACGACCACCTTCTGTTAAACAAATCACAGGTCGCAATGTTAACAGACATAAAAGAGACACTGGCAATGTTAAAGAATCTGGGGTGGGTAATAAACTTAGAGAAGTCCAGCCTAACACCCAGTCAACAGTGCACATTCCTGGGGTTCAACATAGACAGCACCCAGCAAGTTAATTCTTCCACAGGAAAAAAGAGACAGGATTGCAGCAGAGGTGCTAGGCCTAACATAGAATCCTCGGGTCTCCATAAGGGTTGTGATGAGTGCTTGGGTTTATGACCTTGGCAATCCCTGCAATACACTGGGCTCAGTTACACACACGGACCCTGCAGAGAGAAATGGGACAAAAGACAGAGTTCATTGGATCATCTAGTTCATTTGAGCCCAATAGTACTAAAAGATCTAAAATGGTGGATAGATCCAGACAACCTCGGAAAAGGAAAAGAGTGGAGACAGACCAACCCAGTAATAGTCACAACAGTTGGGGAGCCCATTTAGGAAGCCACCAGGTTCAGGGGAGGGGGTTAAAAAAGGTGGCAGCCAGGTCCTCAAATTTAGGGAGCTTCTGGCAATCAAGCTCACACTAGATCACTTTCAACCATCAATTCTGGGCAAGGAAGTTCAGATAACATCAGACAAGGCCTCAACAGTGGCATATCCCCTGACAAGAGAGGAGGGTGGGTTAGCAATAGATGCTCAGGTTCAGCCATGGAATTTTTATCTTGCTTATGCCTCCCTCCCTTTCAGAACCCTCCCCCAGTGGTTCAAGTGGTTCAGATGATTGCGCAAGAAGAAGTGACGGTGAGCCTCATCGCTCCGTTCTGGCTGAAGAGAGCTTGGTTCGCAGAATTAATGAAGATGGCAAGGAAAGGTCACTGGAGGCTTCCAGACATTCCAAACATCATTCATCAGGCTGTCATTCTGCATTAGAATCTGTCAAAACGTCTTCTAACAGCATGGATCCTGAAAGGACCATATTAAGTAATACCGTGTTTCCCCGAAAATAAGACCTACTCCGAAATAAGGCCTACTGTGCTTTTAGCATGAAGGCTAAATATACGACCTCCCCCGAAAATAAGACCTCCCCCCGCAGCAAGAGTCCTCAGTCAGCTGCGGCCGGCTCTCTCTGATGACGAGTGACGCCCCTGACGTTGCGCATAGGGGGACATCACTGGGGGACGTCACTCGTCATCAAAGCGGCCGCCACCAAAGTGAAAGCTGCTGTCTGCTGCTCGCTCTCTGACAGTAAGTTAGTGAGTAGTGGCAGCAGACTGTGAAGAAGAAAAAAAAAGAATTTCTATGGGGAAATGCCAGGTGAAGTGTGGGGAGGGGGGAATGGAAACTAGAGAATTCCCTGGATTCTCTAGACTCTACCCCCACCTTCACCCACTGATGATGAGGAGGGGGGGTTGTATGTTTTGGATTCCCCACATATGCCACTACCGGTAGTACAGGAGAAGGGGGGTAAATTGGGACAGGAGGATCGGGGGGGGGGGAGGTAACATGAAATTTTGACAGGAGTCACATTTTGTCTGGTTATGCTGGTTTGTGATGGCAACTACTACTGTTTAACAGTTAATAAATTTCCTTTTTTTTGTGAATGCATGTGAATTCTTCTTCATGGAAAAATGTAAGACATCCCCTGAAAATAAGACCTAGCGCATCTTTGGGAGCAAAAATTAATATAAGACACTGTCTTATTTTTGGGGAAACAGGGTAAGGGTTGTTCATTGAGAGTGACTGAAACTCTTCTATCCAGCCATAAGTAAACTACTAGGATGATCTATGGAAAGGTATGGAAACATTTTACTTATTTTTGTGAAATGAACAAGTTGAAGAAAAAAAGAGAGCGCCACAGTACTAGAATTCCTGCAGGAAGGTTTTGATAGAGGGCTGACTGTAAGTACCTTAAAGACTCAGACTTCTGCATTATCAGTTTTTCTCAAACAGAAATTGAGACAAAATTAACTAAACAATTGTTTTTTCAAAGCAATTTTGCGAAAAAGACCTGCACCGTTCAAGGGATTCCCTTCATGGGAATTATCTATTGTGTTAAAAGTGTTAATTAAGCCCCCATTTGAACACATGGATGAAGTGTCAGAGAAATGGTTAGCACTAATATTAGCAACTACAAGCTTTATCTGTTAAGGAACCATATTGTGCAGTACTGCCAGAAAAGGTTTGGACCCATTATTTATACCAAAAATAGTGACTTTGGCTAACAGGTCGCAAGAGAGAGTTCTTCCAACATTGCCAAATGGAGCAGGCAAGGAAGAAGATCTCTCGCTGCTTGATGTTAGAAGAGCCTTGATCACTTTAGTAAGGTCAAGAGAGTGGCACACTCTTTATAACTTTTAGCGGAAAAAAGAAAGGCTCAGCAGCTTCCAAGTACATTATAACCAGATGGATAAGACAATTGCACAAGCATATTCTACTAGGGGGGTATCTCCCCTAGAAGTTTCTGCCTATTCTACAAAAGCTATGGCTACGTCATGGGCGGAGAGGACTGGTTCTTCTATAGAGGGGATCTGCAAAGCAGCACCCCACACCTTCCTCAAACATTATAGACTTCATTTACTATGTGCAACACATCAGGCCTTTGGTAGAAGGGTACTACTTGCAGCTTCCTAAGGTATAATTACTTGCCTAATCCTCTCCATGTGGTCAAGCTGAAGGATGACTTGGAAATACCACCACTAGACTTACCGGTAACAGATTTTTCAGGAATTCTTCAGCTTGACTGCTTATTACCCACCCATAGTCCAAGGGTGGTTATATTAGGTTACTTTTCAAATACTTAGGTGGGGAGGAAGGGGTGGGGCTTTTAATCTCTGTTCATGTTTGCGTTTCCTCCCAGGGAGTGGAGCAAAATCTCTCTATGTGGTCAAGCTGAAGGATTCCTGAAAATTCCGTTACCGGTAAGTCTAACAGTGTTTTTTTTTTAATTTATGTATTTTAGTTTCATGTGAGGGGAGGTACCACCACCTCTGCAGCTGGCATCCTTTTCTGCCACAGTCCGCTGCTGCAACCCAGTCCTGGGATGCCTACATAAACAACTTTGTGGACGGCAGAGTGTGTACGGATGCCGCCCGGGCACAGGGTGTTCAAATGAAAATTCCCTTTTTGCCAGGTTTTTGGTGTTCTGCCTTATTCTCCTTTTTAGAATGGAAAATTTGTATTTAAGATTGTGCCCCTATCCCTGTGAGCAGCAGTAGTAATGACCTCCCCAGGGGAGAATTCTCACCTGACCTCCCCAGGAGAGAATGTTTTATCCAGCACCCAGTAAGTAGAATGCAGGTGATTATTAGTATCAAACACCCAGTATACACAATGCAGGTGGGCAGAAATGAGTACTTGGATCAAACATCCAGTGATGAGAATGCAGGTGGCCACGGTTGAGTAGTTTTATCAAACACACGTATAATACAGGTGGCCAGAAGTGAGTAGTTTTATTTAATTTAATACTACTCTTTAATACTATTATTATTCCTTCCTCTGATAGTGCCTCTCTAAAGGATCCAGCAGATAAGAGCAAAGACCAGGTGGCTTGTCATGGTTTTTAGTAGGGTCAACCTACAGCCAACCTGTGGGGCCTTCTTGGCAAGCAAAAGGTTGTTAAAACAACTGGATTCGGTTGAGTCTTTTATATAATACAAGCTCCCAGTTGATTAATACCTTTTTGGATATTAACAAATATGTCTTCTCTGCTGTGGATGATTTGGTTAGGTTAAGTGCCAGTGGTTTAGTTTTGTTAATTATGGCTTAAGCAATGGTAAGCGGACGCTATCTCCAATAAAATGACGGAACTCCCTCTTTCAAGGGGGACGTCTGGGGAACGTTTGAAAGATATGGTAAGGAGGGCTACTGGAGGTAAATCAACTAGACTTCCACAAAGAAGGAAGTCTAACCCCTCTTTTCGTAGGTCCTCCAATCCTCAGCGGTTTTGTCGGGGTAGAGGTTCTGCCTCTCAGGGATTCTGGAAAGAATTTGGAAATAGACCAAAGCCCCATAATAAAGCAAGATCTTTTTGGTGGAACAGAGCAAAAACCCCTCCCTCCCTTTTGCTCCCATTTGGAGGCTCCACATATTAGATCTTGGATACAGGTGGTTATTCCTCAGGTTACTATATCGAATTGGGGGCCAGACCTCCTAGGAGATTCCTTCGGTCAGGGGCTTCCTGAAATCTGGCAAAAGCATTGAGATCCACCAATACTCATCTTTACAGATTGGAGTAGTCTGTCTTGTTCCTCTTTTAGAAGAGATGTCAGGAGTTTTACCCCAGTTTTGGTCATAATTCCCAGGAATGACAGTTCTGTGTACCCAATATTCTTCAAAAGGTTTGTTAATATGAAGACAATTTATGTGGAATCTTTAGTTCCACAGTAATGTTGCCTCAACTGGGAGAATTTAGGACTGGTGGATATACAGGATCCCCATATATTTTGGGTCATCAAAAGTATTTGATCTTTGTAGTAGATGGTCTACATCTTCAGTTGTGTGACTCGGCCCTTCGACTTGTCAGCCCCAAGGGTGTTTACCAAGGTCTCTTGGCCTTTCTAAGAAACCAGGGGAGATACATATTATCCTTTACTTAGTTGATCTGTTGAGCAAGGCCCCCCCATCCTTTTAGAATTCTCTAATGGGCATACAGACAGAGACCTATCCAAAGTCTCATATCATACCTTTAAGAGTTATACTTTTCCTGGGAATGTCGTTAGGCACAACTCAGGTCAAGGTATTTCTTCCGGAACAGAGGAGAATATTACTTCAGGCCAGGGTACAGGATCTATTGACCTGCCCTACCCAAAGATTCATCAAGGAATGCGCTGGGCCTTATGGTTTCTTACTCCGAGGCAATGCCCCTTGCACAATTTCACACAAGACCCTTGCAGATGGAATTGCTTTCGGTTTGGAATCGGAGTCCAGAATTCCTGGATCACCCCTTTTCCATGACACGTTCAACAAGGCAGTCCTGGGTCGAGTACCAAAAAAGTATGGTCCATAAGGAAACCCGCCATATGGACCCTGTGGTGGCCAAGGAGAAGCTGGGTTTCAGACATAGTAATTATGTCAGAAGGTGATCATTGGAGGGGCCCAACAATCCAGAACTCTCACTCAAAGGGCCCTTGTGTTACCCCAATTTACAAATTCTGGGTTTGAGCGCCTTGCTACTGAGACCTCCATCTTGCCAGGGGCCTTTTCTCCCAGAGTCATCCATGACTATAATTCAGGCCCCAAAGCAGACCTCATCAAGAATTTACTACAGAGTCTGGTGACTATTATCGCTTGGTGTAAATGTAGAGGTTTTGCCTGTAGAAAGTTTTTGGTCTCCAGAATACTGGGAATTTTGCAGAAAGGTCTTGATGAAGGTCTTCAGTTAGGGACAGAAATCTGCTTTATTTGTTTTCTTTCAGAAACCCATTGCTGAGAATAAATTTATTAGGACTTTTTCACAGGGGGTCAGTCATGTTCCCATACCTGTTTGGGATTTGATCTCAGTTTTGTCAGCCCTTCAGGGTCCTCCCTTTGATCCACTGGCAGAAACATCGCCAGGGTTGATGACACTTGAGGTCAGCTTTCTAGCGGCAATTACCTCTGTACGGCCGGTTTCTGAATGAGCAGCCTTATCGGTTAAGCCTCTTTATTCAGTGTTGTATAAGGACAAGGCAATTGATTTCTCTTATATTACCACTCCGGTTCATCAACCCCTCCCTGTCGGCTAGGATACATGTACATAGTTGATCAACATAAAAAAAAAATGAAAAAACTCAAAATTAATGGAGCGAGGTTGAGAGGAGCTTATGACAAATCTTAGGATGTCTTATCCTCCTGGGCAGCTGTGTCTACTGCTTTTCAATTACTGGATTAGGAAGATGCAGCCGGAAGTGTATAGACCAGGAGGAGCCACGCCCTTTTGTCTTGCAGTCCACGCCCTTCGGGTGAGAGTTAACCGATTTGTTACTGATTCTGATGAACTGGAGTGGTAATAGAAGAGAAATCCGTTCCACAGGTGAGAATCACAGAATTGTATTTTTGTGACTCTTGAACAAAGTTACACCTGTAGCTGCTTTCCATGTATCCAGATCTAAGCATCCACAACAAAGCCACAAGTTTAGTATCCCCCATTATTAAAATTTAGAAAACCTTTTGCCCTAGCCACATCCATGATTACTCTAACTAGATCATATATTTTAACACAGCACCCAACAAGCAAACATAATAGAGCACTTTTGGCCCAGAAATTTGAACCAGCATTCTGTGGACACAACAGTGGAGCAAACATTACGGTATTTTTGCATTACCCTGCAGAGAAAATTCAACACTTATATTGGGGTGAATTTGTGGCTCTACTTAAATATGTTTGAATTACCTATAGGCTGCATTTACCTCACCTTAGGGCTGTTGTATAAAAATTAAAAGGGTTATTTTTGTCACATTGTGCAAAAGCAGATTGACACGAGTTTAATTCTGTGAAGTAAAATAACGCTCTTATTATACAAAGGTGGTATTTAGCACCATATGTAAGATCAATGATGGGGAACTGTCATGTGTTATTTTATGTCACATTACTCTGACAGAGGTAAAATAGGTGATATTTTCTCTGTAGTACATCAATTTTATCTTTATAAAGCTAGGTTACTGGATATCCAATTATTTCTGCAGAGTACATACCTATTTTAGGACATTGCAATAGAATGATTGCCTTATATTTAATCACAGACTGACATACCAAACAACACTTTGGTGCCGCCCTTAACAATAATGCTATAGTATAGTTAGATGCAAGTTGTCTTTCTATCCATGAATTTAACTCTGCGGGGCACACTACTGTAAGAAAATAACTACATGCTGAAAACCAGAGCCTGAACTAAACCAGTAATGTTTTCTGCAATGCAGTTAAACATAATTAAAAGGTAGAATAGTACATTAGTTTTATATTTACGAAGAAACAATACCAAAAATCAAATATATATACACCTATTTAGTGCCCAAATAAAGTATCGTGGAACAGAAGAACATGAAGAGTGTGGATGCATGAAATACTATGAGAAAAGAAGAAAACGTTGGCAAACATTCTGCCATTCATATAAAGACTAAAGTCATACTTACAGTACAATTTAAAAATTGTCATTTGTTAATTATTCCGGGGAAGACACAACTGCCCATCACCAAACTTGGTTTATCTGTGGCCTGCCATGAAGGCTAGACACTATCTTGAGCTCTATTCTGTCCCCTGTTAGTTATACTGTAACTCAGCTAAGAACAGGCCTTCCATCTTTGTTGCTGTACAAGGAATAGACATTGATGTCGGGTCTCCCAGCATCTTCATTTCTATTCCTAGTATGTCACACCCCCCACTTCCCGATATTCATGACACTTGGGAACCCGGCCTGTAGAGGGCGATCTTGCAGAGATGACATGGAAAAAAGGAGTCCCTCCTGGTCCATAAGTACTGGGTTCCTCCCACTATTCCTCAGTCTTTTCGTCTCTGCAGTCGGCGAAGCATTCAGAAGATGACTCTCCTTCAAGCTGCAGGTAGCCGGGTTTGCTCCCGGCCCTTTTTTTTCTCTATTTCTGTCTGAAACTCTTTAAACCTGTTTGGTTATATTGTATGCCTCCCAGCCCTGGCTGTGTGGTTCAGGCAAAGGTAGATACATACACCTTCTGGTGTATACAGGAGTATTACTCCTCCGTGAGACCTAAATGTGGGTAGGCAGCTTCCGGGTTGGTGTTCCCGGCATGGGATGCCCCTGTCACTTTATAATCCCCTTGTGCCTTATGGGTGCTTTTTTATCCTCTCCCCTTAGTTCTCCTTTAACCCTGCTGGGTAAAAGGGAGGGGGGAAGGGGGGCGTTATCTGGGCTTATTTGTCACCATGCACAAAAAAAAAAAAAAAAAAAAAAGATATATAAAATAAGTCTTTATTTCTTATTTTTATTATGTATGTTTTACTATACTATTTAATAGGAAATGTTTTATTTAGATTTTCCTATCTCTGTCTAGGCAGCATTTTTTGCTTACCTATTAAAGCTCTTTGTTTTCTGGCTGTGTTCAGATTTGAATTTTCCCTCCATTTTTGGCCATGTGATCCTGGAAGTGGGCGGGGCTTAGGCATGCTTTTATTCAGAGAGCACCTGTATGCTCTGTTTGACTTCCTGTTCCCTGCTTCCCTGTGGCCTTACCTCATGATGTGAGCTTATTGCATGGGCTGTGAGTTTTTTTCTGTCATTTATTTATATTGTGTGCATTTGGTGACTGTTTTTTTGTTTTCTCTGTAGGTAGAAACTCCTTATTTAAAAAGGGGTTTCTCCTGGTCCTTATATAAAAAAAAAAAAGCCCTTAAGCCTTATTTGGGGGTCCATTTGTGTTTTAATCCTCCCACTTGGGACTATTTAAACGGGCATCCCGGGTAGCAATTGCGTAAATCCCATATATACTTGGCGACTATAATCAATTAAAGTATAATACTAAACACCATATGGAGGCATCCCAGGATAACGGACATGCAATTCCCTCTGCACAGACTCGGCAATGTTTTGGATGTGGGGCATCCCTTGTTGGGGATAACGCAATTCTTTGCATCCCTTGTGCACAATTAACTATTATGCAGCAAACTGAGGCCCAGGCTTCAGGGCCTGCGGCTAATGCCTCATCTCCTACTCCGCCATGTCTTGTCCGTACCCTCAATGATATTGTCATGGGTGGTGAGTCGCATGCTGATTTATGTGCCAGATTGGCTCATCTTGAAAGATTAATGTATACCTCTGTGCCTAAGAAGGCCTCAGCTAAAAGAAAGCACTTGACTCATGCCGCTCCGGCAAGGGAGTCAGACAATTGTGAATTGCTTGATTGGTCTGATCCTTCTCAGTTAGAAGAAGGAGAATTATTATGAGGAATCAGATGTTTCTGATGAACAGCAATTTGTTGGTACTGAGATTGAGCAGGGTGAAGCAAGTGTTGTGGATACCCCAAAAGCTCTTGCTCAGTTATTTGTGGTTTTGGTTATTACTCCTCCTGAAGTAGTCCCTCCTCAAAAAGGGGAATTCTTTGGAGTCTCTAAACCTCGTTTAGAATTTCCAAATCAAAAGCATTTTGATGAAATTATTCTTAAAGAATGGGAGAAGCCTGCGCGGCTTCCTGGCATTCCCTTGGGCTAGGACAAGAAATATCCCTTCCCAGCTGATACTGTTAAGCGTTGGTCATCACCACCTGTGCCCACCGCTCTGTGGAGGACAAATTCCTATGTGTGCGCAAGCATACAATGGCCATCTATGCATTGATATTTAATTAATTTATAGAGAGACTGGATTTTTAAAAGATACTCTGCTCATGGGTGGATGCCCCTGTGCTTAATTTATCCAATTCTTCTGTGTTGCATTCTCCTGACTCCACTACACTTAAAGATGGAGAGGATAAGCGTATTGATCAAATGGCGTGCCACGCTTTTTCCAGTGTGGGCTCGGCCTTGCTGCCTGTTGGTGCTTCGGCACTCATGACAGTGGCTATTAGGTCTGTTGTGAGAGACCTAATGAATTACTCAGGGCTTGATCCGGCCTCTGATGAGTACGCCGCTCTTAAGCGATGTGAGATGTTTGCATCTTTTGTACTTTCTGCCTTAGATGATACTCTGCTCATGTGCAGCAGAACCTCTGCCTTGTTAGTCGCCATCCGGCGGTCAGTATGGTTGCGGCAGTGGGCAGCTGATATTGTAGCTAAGAAATCGCCTACAGCGCTCCCTTTTGTGGGATTGCGCCTCTTTGGAGAAAGAATTGGATTCTGTCACTAAAGGAGGTAAATTACCTCAGCGTAAGAAACAACGTTGTTCCTTAGGAAAGGGAAATGGCCGTCCAAGTCAGAATTGGGGGTCCAAAACCAAATCTGCCACTAAGCCTGCTCAACAATGAGGGGACGCCCTCACCCTTACGGGTGGGGGGACGGCTGTGGTTCTTCTTCCAGGTCTGGGTTCAGGAGGTATCAGACAATTGGGTTCTGGAAGTAGTCTCTTCCGGTTACTAACTGGAATTCGAGTCCCGGCCTCCTCCCAGATTTTTCATGTCCCGGATGCCGTCAGAACCGGCAATTGCGCAGGGACTGCGGGCAGCAGTAGCGAATCTGTTAAACATGGCTGTTATCGGCCTAGTGCCTCCAGCGGAAAGGGGTTTGGGGTTTTACTCCAACCTATTCACGGTAACCAGAAAGGACGGCTCTGTTCGGCCTATCCTAGACCTAAGGAGACTCAATCAATTTATCAGTTTCGGAAAATTCCGCATGGAGTCTCTGTGATCAACGATCGATGCTCTCCGTCAGGGGGACTTCATGACATCCATAGACATCAAGGATGCTTATTTGCACATTCCTATTTTCCGGGTCACCAGAGATTTCTCAGGTTCTCGATAGAAGACCAGCATTATCAATTTGTGGCCCTGCCATTCGCCCTTATCTCGGCCCCAAGAGTCTTTACCAAGATGCTGTCAGGAGTGATGGCTATATTCAGGGTCCAGGGCATCCGCATTGTGCCTTTCCTGGACGATCTTCTTATCGCGGCCTCCTCCTTCGAACAATCAGAGTTGGACACCAGGACGGTGGTCTCTATGCTAGAAAGATTCGGATGGGTAACAAGTTACCCCAAATCCTCTCTCTGTCCGTCCAGGGAAATTCCCTTCCTGGGCCTGATTCTGGATACATTTCAGGCCAGGGTTTTTCTTCCTCAGTCCAAAATGGTTCTGATTCAGGACTTGATTCGTCTATTCTTGTCCAACCCTCGTCAGTCTATCCGTCTAGGGATGAGACTAGTGGGATTGATGGTAGCTGCATTCGAGGCAGTCCCGTTTCACATAAGGACGCTTCAGCTCTTCCTCTTGGCAAAGTGGGACAGGTGCCCACTATCATTGAATCAGACTTGTCTATTGTCTCCCCACGTTTTGCAGTCCCTTCAGTGGTGGTTAATATCGCACAACCTCCAGAAGGGCAAGTCATTTCTGACTCCCGGTTGGGAACTGGTTACCACGGATGCCAGCCTGGTGGGCTGGGAGGGCTTCTGGAAGAAGCATCAGTTCCAAGGATTGTGGGGGCCTCAGGAGGCTCATTCTCCAATCAATGTATTAGAGCTTCGGGCCATACGTCTTGTTCTACTTCGACTGACCCATTTCTTACAGGGTCTGCCAGTTCAGATTTGGTCAGACAACCGAACAGCTGTTGCCTACATCAATCACCAGGGAGGGACTCGCAGTTGGGGTGCCCTCCGGGAAGTGTCTCTGATCCTTCAGTGGGCAGAGATCAATGTTCCCTGCATATCAGCAGTTTACATTCCGGGGATAGAGAATGTGGAGGCAGACTCACTGAGCAGGGGATGTTCTCGCCAGGGAGAATGGTCTCTCAATCCAAGGTTCTTTCAGTTCCTCTGTCACAAGTGGGGGACTCCACGGTTGGACCTGTTTGCTTCTCGTCACAATCACAAGCTGCCAGCTTTTGTGTCTCTATCCCAGGATCCTCTGGCAGTGGCAGCGGATGCCATGTCTCTAGCCTGGAAGGATCTGGGGTTCCTATATCTGTTTCCCCCATTCTCCATGATCAGCAAGGTGGTGCGCAAGCTAGCACTGGAGGAGGTGCCAGCAATTCTGGTGGCGCCAAGGTGGCCAAGATGTCTGTGGTACGCAGACGTCGTAAGGCTGGCAGTGGATCGTGTCCATCTGCCTCTTCTTCCAGATCTCATCACTCAGGGTCAACTTTGTTACCCCAATTTACAAACGCTGGCTTTGACGGCATGACTGCTGAAGTCTCCATCTTGAAAGAAGAAGGTCTTTCTGATGTGGTTATTCAGACTCTTATTAGAGCTAGGAAGAAGTCTTCCTCTGTCATTTATTACAGGACTTGGGGGTCCTATATTGATTGGTGTGAATCCAGGGCTTTGCCCTGTAGAGTATTTTATATTCCTAGAATTCTGGAATATCTGCAACGAGGTCTGGATATGGGATTACAGATTAGTACTTTGAAAGGGCAAGTCTCTGCCTTGGCAATTTTCTTTCAAAGATTGTTTGCTTTTTATCCTTTGGTTAAGACCTTTTTCCAAGGAGTCGCGCATGTGCGGCCTCCCAGAAAGCCTTTACTTCCTGTTTGGGATCTTAATTTGGTGCTTTCGGCTATGCAAGCTGCTCCCTTTGAGCCATTGCAGGATATTCCTCTTCCTATTCTTATTCAGAAGGTTGCCTTTTTGGTTGCTATTACTTCTGTCCGCCGAGTTTCTGAACTGGCGGCTTTGTCTATTCAAGCCCCTTATTTTGAGAGGCATCAAGATAAAGTTGTTTTCCGTTTTAAACCGGATTTCATTCCTAAGGTGGTGTCTGCTTTCCACCTAAATCAGGCCAGATGCAGAGCCTCCCCGTTCAGCTATCCCGTACGTTTTCCCGGTTTTGGCCTGTGATCGGGTCCTGAAAGGGTGCTACATTGGTTTTTGTATGCGTTTATGCGCTCAGGTGTGTCGGCATGCGCTGAACTCCGTGAAAACGGACGGCCCGTTGATTGGTCCGTTTTTTTAATTGATTCATAGCCTTGATTTCCGATTGAAACCAGCCCCATTTAACGAGGGCCTCGACGCTTCACTTACTGCCACTATTAGCACCCGTATTTGAGCTCCGTAACATGGTTTCCTCTGTGCGCGAGCATCAAAGGCGTCAGCTACGCGGTCTTGTACTTTTGAGCATGGCAGAAACCAGGCTGCACCGTACACGTTTGGACATCGATGGCATGCATGACGTTGAGCTATTCGAGCTCGCCCGCCTTAACCGTGTTTCTCTCCAGGACTTGTATAGCCAGCTGCGGCCATGGTTAGCCCCCACCACAAGAAAGGGGCATGCAATTGCAGGTATGACCAAATTGGTTGGCTGCCTGCAGTTTTTGGCGAACGGCTTGTTCCAGAGACTGGGTGCCTTCTCCGTGGGGATGTCCCAGTCTACGCTGAGCCGCAGCCTAACCAAGTTTTTGGATGGCATGGCTACCCTGGCCCCAAAATTTATATTTTTCCCAAACACAGGGGAAGCCTGGAATGCGGTTAAGCTGGCCTTTTATAACCTAGCCGACACGCCCAACGTCATGGGTGCCATTGACTGTACTCACGTATCGATCATTCCGCCTGCTGACCAGGAATATCTGTTCAGGTATGTGGTTTAGGTCTGCTTTTTTTTTTGTTTTTTGTTTTTTTTTTGTTTTCAAGCAGACCTACACCCTGTGTATCACTAGCATCCATTGTTTAGTAATGTTGTTGATGTTTAAGAATATTGGTGTGCATCTTGACACGTATGGTCACACTAATTGCAGTTATGTTTGGTTTGTGCAGGAACAGGAAGATGGGCCATTCCATTAATGTCCAGGCAGTGTCCGACCCTGATCTGCAATTTTTTAGTCTATTTGCAGCCTTCCCTGGTTCCACGCATGATGCCCACATTTTGAGGAACTCCTGCCTCTTTGAACGTTTTCAATCTGGAGATCTGTCTGGCGGATGGCTACTGGGTATGTGTCTCAAACGTGTTGTTGCTGTGCAAAATTAATGTTATTGTTTGGGGCCTGTCCCCCACTAATCTGTGAGAGATAGCAATGAAACAGTACAAGTGGGCAATCACCACTATTTGATCATCTTAATTCTTGTATGTATTCTCCACTATTGCATCCTGCCCTGGCCCTCTTAGCTAGGTAGCATACCACAGTCATTG
The DNA here is from genome assembly GCA_027917425.1 of Gastrophryne carolinensis. NCBI lineage: Eukaryota > Metazoa > Chordata > Amphibia > Anura > Microhylidae > Gastrophryne > Gastrophryne carolinensis. Next base: position 364,768,334 of record CM051234.1, read on the forward strand.
TATCGGAGTGTACTGCTTGGATGTGCATGTTGGCTCATCAGAACTGTGCTTTGCTCTGACACTGCACAGCTCACATATTTGTCCCTGTTCAATAATGCTTTAATGCACACCTAAACATTATTGATGTTATTCCCCTTAGGGCTCTGTCTGTTGTTCCATGTTGTTAGGCTTTTCAAGTTACCTAACATGCCATTTTTGTTTAACCCTTTGAGTGCCAGCATACCGAGATTTTTTGTCACACTCTGTTGCCGGACTACTTTTCACATTTTTGCGCTACACGTGTTCAACCTGGATTTGCCTGCCTGCCACCCTCCCTGCTCCGATCGCTACCGACAACTGACAGAACGGAGCCTGGGTGCCGGTAACCCGAGGAGCGGGATGACGTCATCAAGTGGGCGGGGCCAGCGCCGGCCAAAGAGGATGGTGAGGGCCTGTTTCTGGGCCCTCACCCGAAGCGTGGAAAGCCCAGGGGGGGGTGAAGAGAAGACCCGGGGAGAGCCATCGCGCTGTGAGGTGAGTAAATTACATTTACTTTTTTTTTTTTTTTAAGATGTCGGCACTGGCGGGGGGGGGGGGGGCTATTCCGGGCCCCCTCCTGAAGATCAGAAGCCCGGGGGCGAAAATCTACTACTTGATTCTTGTACAGAATCGCTGGCACTTTCAAATGAGGGCACTTTTTTTTTTTTATGGGGCTCTAAAGTCAGCTACGTGACTCTCGTGTAGCTGGTACTTAACGGTTGGAGAGGCAGCTACATGAGAGTCACGTAGCTGGCACTAGAGGGGTTAATGCATGTAAGGTACTTGTGGATATTGTTTAGTTATTAGAATTAGAGTTATTTGTTCTTTTTTGATGGCCTTATAGTTATGTGTTGACTAGTTAGGGTGCCCGACACTACATATGTTTCCAATAGGCACATTTGTCATGTGTGTTGGTGTTATTGTTAGTGCTTATTTTTGGTTTGTTTTTTTGCAGATGATTCTGGCTATCCTTTGCTACCATGGCTACTCACACCCATCCTGCACCCATCTTCCCAGGCCCAGGAGCGGTATAACACTGCCCATAGGAGGACTCGCTCAGTGGTGGAACGTACCTTTGGCTTGCTCAAGATGCGCTTCCGATGTCTGGATCAGACTGGGGGGGCACTACAGTATCAGCCTGCCAAGGTCATCAAAATCATTATGGCTTGTGGTGTCCTGCACAACCTTGCCATTCGAGCCCAGATATCCAGATACACTGACCTGCCTGAGGACACTTTAGAGATTGCAGAAGATCACACCCCTCCATACTCCGGATCACCAAGTGGCACAGCACAGGCAATACGTTCTCAACTAGTGGACAATGTTTTTGCATAAAACACACGCCTTTGAAATGTTTTTCACATTAACACAACCATTTAGTGGTAGGTAGAGTATGATGTTGCAGCTGATGGTTGGGGTGGGTGAATGTGTGCAGCAATATGTGCCAGGCTTTGGTTAATGTGCTGCCATTGTTGGACCATTTCACCCATATGCCTGTTTAGGCTTCTTGTTTCTGCCAGTAGGCCAGACACATTGGAGTTTAAAGCCTCTAATTGGTTAGTCATCGATGTTAATTGGGTGCGCACCGTGTCATTAAATTGTTGGGTGGTTTGTGAGAAAGCTATATTCTCCTGGTGCCACGCTTCCTCCATAATCTGAAGCTGTCTCCTCTGGCTTATATGTCGCCTTGAAGTGTTCTTGCACTGGCACGGGTGGGTGGTTCTGCACCAGATTGAGTTGGTGCTGGTGGTTCGGTTGCCACCGAGTGTGTGGTGCAGACGGCAGAAGAGGTTGTTGGCACAGAGGTTGTGGTAGTGGACACCAGGTGATGAAGTTGCTGTGCCTGTTGGTTCTGATGTTCACACACTGGTTGTGTAGGCAATTGCGGCATCTGATTGGCGTCCTCCTCCAAATCTCGAATGTCTTCAAGAACTGGGGGACTTTGTATGTTCTGTAAAGAAAAGTAGAATTTATTGAGTTCACTCTTTTCCCAATAATGGATGCAAGTGCAATTTCCAAAGTCTACACAGTGGACCATTGACTTACCTCATCCAAACACCCAATTTGGTTGGTGTTGGAAGAAACCTGGTGTTGCATGGGCCTCTGGAACAAGCCAGGGGTTGCTTGGCCTTGTGACGTGTTTTGAGTTTGTTCTTGGAAGAGAGAATGAAATGTCATTTTTAACAACAAACACAGTGTGTATTAACGGTTACCCAAGTTTTTGGGTGCACATTGAAAAGTCTCTCTGTAAAAACAAACTCACCTTTCGACCTGACATTCCTGTCTGTGTCTAGTCCCTCTGGCAGGCCCTGAAGGGTTGCAGGGTGTATATATGTGTTGACATGTTCTTCTGCTGGGGTTAGTGTGATTTTAGTCGGGAGACCACCCCCTGTCTGCTGGCTGGGGTAGATTAAATCACACCTATTAAGTGTTACATGCTGTTACAAAGCAGGCTAGACATGCATTTACACTCTAAATGGACTTTACCTCTGCTGGCGGCGCATGTCCATTTTTTTTTTCCCCATAATATTTTAGATCACCAAATTTGCGCTTAATTTGCTGCAGATCTCTCCTGACAGAGCCAACACTATTAACTTGGCTGCAAATATTAGCCCAGATCTCCTGCTTTGCCTGCTTTGTGGTGCTTTTTGAATAATGGCCAAAATAGGGCATCATAGTGCTCACAGACACCAGTGGCTACAGCCATGCTTTGGGCATCACAAAAACGGGCTGTAAGTGAGCCACGGCGTAGCTGACGGTCACATGGGTGTGTGGTATCCCCTGCATCAGATGAAATAGTTGACTGGCTGTCTGGGGAGTCGTGTGGGGTTCTTGGGCTTATGGGTGAGTGTGATGGAGTGTGGGTGCTGCTCTGTGTTAATGGCTGGGTGCCTGTGGAACTTTCACCTGTTGAGCTTTCTAGTGAATCTGTGGTAGTGGTACTTTGTGACACAGAGTGGGGTGGGGTGGAGGTTTTGGACCTACGCTTCCCCTTGGTGGTGTGTCTTGTTTTTTGGGCATGCTTTGTGTGTGGAGGAGGTGCAGGCTGCAGGCTTTTAACAGATTTGGGTCCCTTGTGAGGCCTGGCTGATTTAGCAGGTGCTGGCGAATGTGGCAAGGGCTCCTTGCTCCTGCGTTTTGGGTGAGCTACCTGTGTGTGTGGCTTATCCACCCTTTTAGTAGGTGCATGTCCTTCCTGGCTCTTGTGGCTGCTCTTGTGATGTTTTTTGTGTGCTGGATCTGAGCGGCTAGTATGTGCCTCTGGGCTTTTGTGGGTCTTACGGCTCCCTTTTGGTCTGGCCATAGTGATATGGTATCCAACACAGAGCTGAGTGCATTGACCTTTAAATATTTTTACCGTGTGGGCGTGTTCAGCAGCGTGTGTGCCTGCGTGCGCGCACGCACGCACGTCACCGCGGGGGAACGTCATAGCCATACCCGGAACGCCTAAAAAAATGTCGCCAGCTATATACACAGCGGAGCAGGACGACCTAATCATGGATGTGAGTAGGCGAGCGTGCGTTTATGTGCGCGCACAAGGCGCTTTAAAAAAATAGCTATGGCAGGGCAAGATTAATGAGGATCAACTGACTTGTTAAAGTAAACTACTAGACCACCTTACTTTTAAACATGTGCGCAACATCAAACTAGCCTACATGCAGATTGTAGAACTAGGCCCATGTCAGTAGGAATGAGGGGCAGAAAGTGACTTTAGGTAGGGCATGAGACTTGGACATGTTTTTTTGTGACTAATGGGGTACCATTGTGTTTTTTCCAAAAAGATGATGCTGAGAAATCGCTACGATTTCCTGTCGTGCGATTTCTAGAAGAGGATGTTGGCGCTGGCGGTGGTAGACACGATTGCCCGCATTTCGGGGACCACCTATACCTTCACTCAGATCGGCCAACACTGGTCTGACTTAAAGAGGAGGCATATGCCCTGGGTGAGGCGGTACTTTGCCAAACATTTTCGATGTAAGTGTGGCAACTTGACATGCAAGAATCACACTGGCCTTGGCTGGGCCTGTTTTTATGATTGTGTTTATATTTCAGCTAATGAATGAAATATGCGTTGCCGCCCCACCCGGAAAAGAGCCCGCAGCCCAGTGTTGGATGAAGCTGGGGAAGGTATAGGTGGCCCACCGCCAGTGCCAACGCCCACCCCCTCCTCTGCCAGTGAGTATGAGGGCCCCTTAGACCTCAGTATGCAGGGGGGGGGAAGTGCATGACAGGGAGTCTAGCCTCACTGAGCAGCAACCTGACTCCGGTAAGACTATCCAAATAACATATGTCCTGATACATGTAAGAAAGACATAGGCTAATGTGCACTATTGTTCTATGTAGATTCTGACGTCGCAGGCCCATCCCAAGGGATAGTGGAGGGAGGTGCAGAACCTGAAGAGGTGGCTGGGGAAGATGAGTGATTTGATGCCTCGAAGCATAACCTAATCTGACATTCAGGAGGCACAAAGAGTAACTAATATACTTGTGTTTTGGATCCAAATAGATTCAGAGCCGGACGTACTGGTGGACCCAGGGAGGAGGTTGCGCCCCAGACGCCCTGTTGCCCAAAAGCAATGTAAGTTTTAGTTATTTTTTGGAAAACTAGTTTAAACTCATGTCCCCGCAAATAACAAAAATCAAATAAAAAAAACACTAAAAATGATGATGTTTTTCTTTCACAGATCAAAGAAAACGGCAACTCTTTTAAAGGAGCCACCCATTTTAATAAAAATTTTAATTTTGTTATTGGACACATTTTGCCCAAAATTTTAACAGTTTAAAAAAAAAAAATTACAGTAAAAAAAACAAAACACTAAAACAAAGTGTGGTGTGTTTTATTTCCTGCCAATGTACGTTATCACAACATCATCATACTGTTACATGTCCCAAAAGGTAAGTATATGGGACAAGGAATAGAAAGAAGAAGGAGAAGAAAACACAGAAGAAGAAACAGAGATTAAGGTAAGCATTATAGACAAGCCAGAAGAAGAAATATGTAAGTATACTTGTCCTAAACATCAAAATAGGGGTGGAAACGGATGGCAAGAAGGTACGTTTGGAAACCCATTAAAAAGGAGGGAAAAACTGATCATCCGTGGGAACGGGAACGGAAGCCACGATGAAATAGCATGCCCCCGAGAGGGGGAAAAAACTTTTCCCGATTGAAGACACAGAAAGGGAGCATTAACGGAGTTCCCCCGACGGCGACTCTGCATCACACTTTAACCCCGGGATAAATGTTAGCAAAACGGGCCATAGGGAAAACGGAACAAAATAAGCTCAGATTGGGGGAGGCTCTGCATCAGGCCAATAGTTCTTCCTTCCTTGTGTCCTAAACCTAGTAACGACAAGGAAAGGGTCTTACATTCTTTGGATGTAGTTCTTTGTGTTAAGTATTATTTAGTTACTACCTCGGCCTTCCGCAAGACGGATGCCTTTTTTGTTGTGCCTTCTGGGCCCAAGAAGGGTTTTGCTCCTGCCAAATCTTCCCTTAGTAAGTGGATACGTCAGGCTATCATTGGGGCCTATATGGCGAAGGGGAAGGTTCCCCCTTTTCGTGTCACCACTCATTCTACTCGTGCTATTGGAGCCTCTTGGGCTTTTCAGCACCAAGCTTCTGTTGAACAAGTCTGCAAGGCTGCGACTTGGTCTTCTGTGCATACTTTTTCTAAGTTTTACAAGGTTGATGTGCGGGCCTCAGCGGATGCTATTTTTGGCCGCAAAGTTCTGCAAGCTGCAGTAATTTAAGTTATGCATTATTCCTTTGGGATCCCCACCCATTATAGACACTGCTATTGGATGTCCCAAGTGTCATGAATATCGGGAAGTGGGGGGTGTGACATACTAGGAATAATACCATTTTGTGAGATACTCACCTGTAAAATGGTTATTACGAGTATGTCACACCCCCCACTTCCCCTGCCCTTTTTTTATTCAAGGGATCCTTTATATGTGATTATTATTATTTCAAATAATTTTACAATTATTGAATATAATTGGCTCTTTTTGCTCTAGAGATCCTTTATTTGGTATTATTATTTCAAATAATTTTACAGTTATTGAATATAATTGGCTCTTTTTGTTCTAAGGGATCCTTTATTTGGTATTATTATTCTCATATAATTTTACAATTATTGAATATAATTGGCTCTTTTTGCTCTAGAGATCCTTTATTTGGTATTATTATTTCAAATAATTTTACAGTTATTGAATATAATTGGCTCTTTTTGTTCTAAGGGATCCTTTATTTGGTATTATTATTCTCATATAATTTTACAATTATTGAATATAATTGGCTCTTCCTGGTTCTTCACTGCTGTTTAAAAAGACTGAGGAATAGTGGGAGGAACCCAGTACTTATGGACCAGGAGGGGCTCCTTTTTTCCATGTCATCTCTGTGGGTTCCCAAGTGTCATGAATATCGGGAAGTGGGGGGTGTGACATACTCGTAATAACCATTTTACAGGTGAGTATCTCACAAAATGGTATTTTTATGTTTTCTTGGCTTCAGCAATTAGAGAAGTTATGCTGTAGCACAGACTCTGAAGGTGCTTTGCTTAAAGTGGACCAACACCCAGGATTTTGACTATCCTGGGTATTGGTCCACTTCCCCGGGGCACCCCGATTTGGGGTGCCCCGCTGCCTGAAACCCCCCCAAACACCCCGAAAACTCACCTCTCCACGCTCCCACGTGAGTGCGCTGTCCAATGCCCGCCGACGGACAAGTGACGTCCGTCGACGGACAAGGGATCGCGCCCGCCGCCTCCCGCGTGTCACTCTTGACGTGTGCGCGCCCGCGCCGGCCATTCAGAGACGGCCGGCGCGGACGCGCGCACGTCTAGAGGAGCGCGAGTGAGGCGGCGGCGGAAGCAGCGGCTGGAGAGGTAAGGTTTTTCGGGGTTTTGGGGGGGTTACACCCCGCGGGACATCCCGATCTCGGATGTCCCGCGGTGTGTGAGGTGATCGGCCCGGGAATCTTATAGATTCCCGGGCCGATCACCCCTGGGTGTTGGCCCACTTTAAGTAGATGGCCGGAAGTAAACCAGCTCCAACTTGGTGGCTTGCATATCTTGATCTTGCATGTGTCTGGATTACAATAATGCAACTTTAATCCTTAACTTATTTTTAATCCCCTGGTCTGTTCCTCCTTTCTCTCCTCCTTTCACAAACCAATTTTCAGCTGTGTAACATCCTTTCTTCCCTCACGCAATCTCCCTCTCTCTTTGATCACAGGTTATTTGCTCAGTAGACTGACAGCAGTTCATTCTCTGATAACACATGGCTCAAAGCAGTGGACATTTATGGCTGTCCTGCCCTGATCATTACCTGAACTGCAACTCCTCCCACTGTCTCCATCTGTGGTTCCCAGACGAGCTCTGCAGGCGTCAACCACACATGTGATAAATGCCTCCACACCCCTGCCAATATGAGGAGCCCAATATGGGTGGGTTTGTATCCTTTCACAAGCTTCTCCCCTTTTCTTTCAACGGCTTCTCCTTCCAAAGAGCTCAGCCATGGAACAAAATCGCCATAAAACCTTAATACCATCAGTGCCCTATGTAGAGGCTATAAAGGCTGGCAGTACCATTAATTTCAAGGTTAGGAGTTAGGTGTAGGAATTCCTCAACTTCAAAGCTAAACTCAATTAATATTCTATCCATTAGTTCCTAAATGAGAAAAAGACAAAATCTCATGATAACTAGGACACTTTTGAGATTTAAGAGCTTAAATTAGTCTGTGGGATCAAATAGATTTCAAGGGCCCCAGAAAGACAGCTTGTATCTGCACTAGACAGCTCTTGCAGTAGGAGATCAGCACTTTGGTCTGTGACTCATGAATGTGGATCTTCATCAAGATGATGGCAGTAGTCAGCAGTTGTCCTAAAGCAGCAGGGACACAGCATTCTCTTCCGGGTCTACCTTCTAAGTCATTATAGTTACTTCTGAGACATCTTTTCAGGGATCAGGGAATGTTCCAGCTACCAGTGAGTGTGTTTCTTAGAGGGTTTTGTGGTGATAGTGACTGCAGTGGAAACAGTTACTTTTAAAACAAATCTCATTCTCCTTTGGACCAGACAGCCTCCCTATAGATAAGATCCTACATGCTCTGGTGACAAAAGTCATCTGAACTCATGTTTGGTGTATGGGTGCAATTCAGTTCAACATTTTGGGGACATGCAAATCACAAAGATACAAAACAGATAAAACACAATGTCTATTTACATGCAGATACAAACCAATGAGAAGGTATCAAGATCTGGTGGTCATCTATTGTGTATCTTCTTGACTTAAGGACAGCCATGCAGCTTGTCCATTTCTTCCATTCCATAACCCTGAGAGACAGGGTTATCTCCTTGTGTTGGTAATTTTTTGCAATGTGGTAGTGTCTGTCAGTAACTGTTTAACTAATCTTATGTGTGTATGGAAAGTAAACAAAATTTCCAGTGAATAATGCACTGAATATTTTTATTAACCAATTTGTGTCAGTCTAGTTTATAACACTGAACTTAATGTGTTTGTTTTAAAATCTTGACCTAATTTTACAGACTTTTATATCCAAGGTGTGTAAAGATCTAAGATAGAACTAATGTCTGCAATACCACAATCTGAATACATTTTTTGAATAAAATATAGACGAAAGCAATAAAAATCTCCTAAATAATGCAAACAGGCTTGCTGCACCAGAACTGGAAAGCCACAGTGCTTTACAAAAAAATCATTCTTTGCACATTAATAAATAAATAGTAATGATATCAAAAGTATATGAAAGCAGTTGGAGCAAAATGAACTAAATGTGTTAATTTTCCAATGAGAAGATATGTATTTTTAACAGCATACAAATGTTAATTTGGTGTAAAAGCTACTGAACATAAGCTTGTTATATGCCGTACAGTTGCAATTTGTAGTTATTGGTTTATACCACTCTAGAATATGCCCCTTCTGTGATCTTATGGCCTATATCTAATAATAGTAATCTTTACATAGCACCAACATATTCAACCGCGTTTTACAATCCAAGGCATTATTTCTAAATTGCATAGTAACAAAATGGGTAAGTCAATAAAAAAAAGGATTGATGTTCCTACTTACAATCTAGGAGGATAATGGGATGACACAAACGGAAATAAGTGTTTTGTACCAGGGTCCAGCCATATTACCAAAAAAAATAAAAGTATATACAAGCTGTATGGGCCAGCCACCAGCTGATTTGGTGCTTTTTGGGAGCAAAAGGTTTGTGGATATTGCTTGATAATGGATTAGAACAATTATGTAGAAGATGGGTTAGAGAAGTAGCGTTAGTTTAGTGGATGTGGTAGGCTATACTAAAAAGACGTGTTTTTAGGGAACATCTAAAACTATTGATGTTGTAAGTTGATCTAATTGCCCTTTCAAGGAGAACCTTATATAAGATTTTTGTGCTGATGCTTCAGCAAAAATACCACGTAGGAATATTATTCCAAAAATCATATTTTTTCAAAAATATCTAATACCAGTATCAAAATTAATACAAATCTTCGCATGATCATATTTCCTAAGATCATCATTTAAGCATTTAATCAAGCAGTTTATGTGCTTAGACTCACGGACTCTTTTAAATGCATTTCGCTTGTCGGCTTTCTCAAAAAAGGGGTCAGTGATCTACCACATCTTGTTACACAAGGTTTTACCATGTACAAATACGTATATAAACATAATGGGGGTTATTTAAGAGGGGATAGCGCCAGGTAGTGCCTCACAGCTGCAGGCAGCGTCTGGTGAACGCCGGGGGCTGTACGCAAAACCACATGAATCGAATCTGGTGAGCGACTCTAACGGCGCCATGTAGCGTCTGATGTATTATTACAGGCGGCTCAGTGTATAGCGCTGGCGCTCTAGCTTCCACAGCGCCAGGTATTACCTTTCACTCAGTGTCGCTCTCCCATACATTTCAATGGGCGTTCATTTGCTTGTGTTTGAACAGCGTTTTTTTTTGCTCAAATCATTGTGTGACCTCTCCTGGCTGCAAACAAACATTTTAGAAACTTTTTGACTTTTTATATTTTTATGCTGAATTGTCATTACAGGTCTGGCACTGAAGTGTTAATGTCACAGTGTTAAAACATTGTCATTCCATGTGTTTTCGCTTTGTTACAGGTGGATATGTGTTCAAAAACAGACTTTAATCACACAGCATCTGGCGCTCTATGCTACAGCGACCAGATTTAGAGCACCGACACTGTGCATGTGTCCTTTTTTTGATAAGTATGGTGTGGAGCGCCGAGAGTCGGTCGCACTGAGCTTGTGCTACCTTTTGCTCACTGTAGCGCTGTACTGGTGTTAGAGCGCCCAACATGCATCACATTCATCAATGCGGAACAGGTTACTTCTGCGACTGAGGCGCTATGTTACAGTGCCTGATACCTTGGTCTAAGCGCCGCTATACAGGGGCTCATCTGTCGATACCTGACACTAACCACATCATGAAAAATCCTATCGGGGGTGCAATGTATATCGAACACACTTTTGGAAAAAAAAAATATAAATTAATAAAACTATTTCTTATAATAACACGATGGCCAGAATTCAATATTAGTTTGTGTATATATATATATATATATATATATATATATATATATATATATATACTCACATTATCTTGCAAATTACACTAGAGGGGGTGGAAGACCTCAGGGTGGAAGAGTCTTTTAGGCTACAGATAAATGTCATTAACTATTTCCATAGGTTTATTTTTATCATTATTAGGTATATAATAGTCATATAACTTGCCTATTTTATTGCCTTCTTTTTATTGAGCTGTCTTTTACACTGCTTACTTGAGCATTCTTGCTGCTTAAATGTTATATATTAATCTAAGAGAAACGGGGGATTTTCAATATACTATATACACTATATATTATTGTGTTATAAATGTAATATATTAAGCAGCTTTTATATACATTATTATTAGTCACGCCAAATTCTATCTTTCACACCAAAGAAGACAAAGGATTGAAGCGGGGATAGGCAGGCTCTCATTGTCAGCCCCTTTCCTGGCTCCAACAGCACTCGGGATACAAACCGCCACCACCTCCCCACCAAGTGCCGCTGCTTTAATAAATGCAGGGGTGCTTCACGCTTGGGGGGGGGGGGGGGGGCGGACTGTAGGAGTGCCAGAAGCACCCAGGGAGACAGTGTACACCCTCTTAAGCGTGGAGCGCTCCTACAGAGAACAGGCTACATTTTCTTTTAGTTTTGAATTTTGAGTATGGGCTATATATATAATTTTGTCTGAGATTCAAGTAGGCTGCCTCAAAGTATTCTAGACTCCAGAAGTAAGCACGGGTGAGGGGCAATTTTTTATATTCCCTCCTTAAATTCCAAAGCTGCATTCTCACTGTTTTTGTTCTTTGGTTGTGCTTTAACAGATGATAGAAGCAGACCTACACTCTCCCTTGCAACTATGTGCCAGGGTGGGTCTTGGTTCACAGCAAAACTAAACCAACCTAGCCAGCTCACTATACCAATGAGCCCTGCATTAGAGATATGTTCTAATTAAGGACACACCACCCAAAATTTTCCACACGTGAGTGGTGCCTAGTGCTTTTTTTTTTCAAGCAATCTCTTATGGTGCTGAATGAACCCTTTGCATAAAAAGTTCCCTTTAGAGGAAAATAATTTAGCAGTGTTCTATTCTATTTTCTCCTGGTGCTGAATCATCCCCTAGGTAGACAATGAAAATGAGTAGCATTTATTCTTTTAAAAAAATCGTAGTGCACCTTTTTTAAAGTGCGCAATTGTTTAAGGAGAGAATACAGCTATTCAATTTTGTTGTCTACCTTAGGGGCGAGTCAGCATGATGAGGAAATAAAACATTGGTTTTGTATACCAGGTGTGATTTGTGTGACTACGTGTTATCAATATTTTCTGCACATTAATAACTAATATTCCTATTAGAAATCAATATTTAAATTTAAATACTAATAATCATGCCACCAATAATTGACTTGATTACAAGTCAATGATCATTAACGCCTCCATATAATGGTGTATTCCAAGAACAATATTACCATGAATACCTTGCACATCTATTCTGTGAAATTAGCCAACACCAAGACTGGTGCAAAAGCAAGAATTTTGTGTGATTAATATGAGCTCCAATATTTGAGAGGATAGAAGTTCAGATGTATGTATATATAAGTGAAAACATCTTACATTTTTTAATTCTGCTCTTTGGGCACATACTAGAGTTCTCATTAAGAACAGAGAGTGGTAGCAACCTGTAGCTGATCTTACGACTTCAGTGGCATCTTTTGGACCCACAAAGTTAGACCAAAATCAATACTGACTTACAGTCACTCTGAGATTTTACATTTGTAAAGTGTATTGTACTTGGTTTTGAAGACACCACTACATCTTAAGGGTCGAACATTAACTTCAATTTGCAAAATTCCTCCAAAGAAAACTTGCATATTTGCCAGGAAATCTCGCATAGCCATGAGAAAAAATGCATCACAAGCAGAGACTCCTCAGCAAACTCGGGCACGACTGCAAGCTGATCAAATGTGCCATGCTGCTTTCGAGCTTCTGAAATGCCTCAGGAAACCCAGGCCAGGTAGCAAGCTGATCAGCTGCATCATGCTGATGCTAGAGCTACTGAAATGCCCCAAGAAATGCAGGGACGTCAGAAAATCAATAAAATACAGCATGCTGCTGCTGAACCACCTCAGGAAACTCAGGCCAGGCAGCAAGCTGATCAGATGCATCATGCTGCTGCTAGAGCTGCAGGAACATCAATATAATACAACATACTACTGGTCGAGCTGCTGAATATCCTCAGCAAACTAAGGCCAAAAAACAAACTGACAGAGCACATCATGTTGCTCAGCATGCTAATGAGTGGGCTTTCATGCATGATGCTGCTTTTGCTTATGATCCAACATAGATTGATTGTGATTGACGTTGAAGGGGGAAGCTTTATATGGAGATTGGAAGTTTTATTTGATTCCTGGTGACTTAAAGTTTACCAAGGAGTCGCCAGATATGTGCTGCTCTGGAAGCAAGGTACATATACCAGATTTGCCAACTTCTCCAGAGCCACTGTATTCATTGCTTACTGGACATCCATCTGCCCTGAGGAAGCAACGTTGGTCGCTTAACGCGTAGGACGGGGGAGGGCGAGGTTGTGCTTGGCACATTTAAGATCAATATATAGTTGTGTTGTCCCTCTTGGTATCCCACTGTGTCCCTTGTTATGGTATTTATTTTTGTGATTTCACTGAGTATATTGATGTTTTCTTATTAATTTCACTTTGCACATAGTCACTTTAGATTTTTGCTCATGTAGGATATTTTTGTCATATGTATTGCACATAGCACTTTTTTTGAAAAATAGGTTTTAAATATGGATATATATTTTAGATCTGACCTATTTATTTTGGCCATGCCACCAGCGCCCTGTAGTGGAATGTTCATATATTGAGTTTTTTATGTGTTTTTAATCCCTGTAGTTGTAAAAGTCATTGTGCAGATTGTGCCTTAGGTTTGGGGGGTTTTGTGGAAGCCTCCCTTTTTGTGTATGTATTAGGCGTAGGTGCCCAAGTTTGCACACTCTTTTGTTATGTTGGTGCGGCCACTGCTCAGGCCTCATTGCTTACTTGCAGTAGACCAGAATCAAGACATTTCCTTAGAAAAATATGCCCACGTTTAAGATACAAGGTCAGATACAGATCTACTTCATGGGTGATGATCAGGTATAGGCAAATGGCCACGACAGTAAATTTCCAACTACCAAGCAGGAAACAATACTTAAAGGAGCACTAACACGAAAAAATGGCCCAATGATAAAAATCCATATAAATGTGATGGCTGCCAGGAGGATAGGTCACTTACACATCAGGCATCAGGAAATATCCAGCCAGGCTTGTTTTTTTTATTTTGATGGAAGAAAGAGGACATCTGGTGTGACAGGTCCTGTCACCCCCTCATAGACTAAACCTGTCACCCCTGCATTTTATTCCAACCAAGAGAAAAAAAACACAAGCTTGGTGGAAGTTTTATTCGGTTCAGGTGTATGAGTGACCCCTTCTCTCATTAGCCAAGGTGTTTATATGGATTTTTAATATTACGCAATTTTGCGATAGTGCTCCTTTAAATTACGAGACACGCTGCATCAGAATAATCCCTATATCAATCTGTTTTAAAGCATCAATTGAAAAAATGCCTTCAGATAATCATTTGGTTGTTATCAGGGAAGATAAAGCACCTGCAGGGCAAAAGTTGGTCTTCAAAAGAGAGGCAAGACTTGATTGCTCGAGTGTTTTGCCAAAAATTAAAGAAATTGTGTGATGTGATTAACAAAGGGCATATCTTTCATGCACCCTGATGCTGGATGTATTCTATTGAGTGGCAGAAGTGAGTTCTGCCACATGCTTATATATTGGTTTGGCTGATTAAAAAAATCAGGCCAAATGAGATTGACTCTGTCATATCTGCATACATACCAAATTAATCTGTGGATCCTGAACTGTTGCAACTGTACTAAACTGTTTGCAACAGTTATGACCCAAATGATTTATTGGCCCTGTGGTCCAGGTTTTCCAAACTTGCCTTGCATGCAGCAAGGAATTTGCAGCAAAAGGTACCCAGGGTACTTCATAGCTGAAACCCAGAAAGATGGTGATGGGTATCCATTATACAGATGTAGAAGGCCAGGAGAAGGTGGCTATTCATTTATGAAAAACGGAGTGGTGGCAGAACCGCACACTCCACATTTAATTTACTTTTAATCTGACACACCAACCTGCAATATTCCTGCAGATTCAGGAGTTGCCCATATCTTCAGTCAATGTCAACTCATTAGGCTCGATTCAGAGACACATTCGTCTGGACTTCCGTAGCTGTCTGTGAAAGTTTTGGTGGGTGTTTGTCATTTTTTTGCTTTTTTTCGTTCATTTTTCATTCGTACGAACGTTCGGGAATGCGCTTTCGATGAACGGAAGCAAATCGGAACATTTCCGTTAGTTCGGATCATTTTCCAAACAAAATCTGAATTTTTTTGTTCGTTCAGATAACTTACGTTGTTGGGATGGGTTTCCGTCTGATTCAGAGAGCTGATTTCCGACGGATCACCACCCTATAAATCCGTTTCATTTCCGATCCACTTACGGGACCTTTGAGGGCTCGGATTGCTATTGTTGAACATGTTTTGAGGCTATGTGGAGGAGTCTGTATAGTATTGCATACCTGAATCAATACATTTCATGTATGCCTTATAGATGCATTTTAATGCTGACCGGATTTTTGAACTTGAATCTTAATTTGTTGTAGGAGTTATTGTTTTAGTTGGTTACCTTTGCTTTGTGTAATTATTTTATATTTGGTTGCAGGAACCGCAAGATGTGCCACTCGCCCTTGCTCCTGATGCCCGTTCTTTGCCTGCAGAATGCAGGTCAGGGGTTCTCTAATCGGGCACTATGCAAAACCCGGCCCGTGGCGAGGGCCCTCTGGCTTCTGAAGTCCAGATTTAGGTGTTTGGACCATACGGGGGGGGGGCACTGCAGTATGACCCCAACAAGGTTATACCAATGTTCTGTGGCCTGCCATTGCTATGTATTTTGTTTTTTATAGTTGTAAAAATTTTGAAATTTTCAAAGTTTTTTTAAAATTTTATATTTTATGATGGAATAAAAAAAATGTTACATTGTCATTTCATTTACAAAATACATTTACACAAAACTAATGGGCCCAGAAATATTTAAAGATGAATATTCACATGACCGAGAAGTGATTTGGGTAAGTTTTAGGGGGCTAAAATGGAAGAAGAACCTAACCGAGAAGTGGTTTGGGTGAGCTTTAAGGGTCCAAAAGGGAAGATGGAGGATAGTGCTAAGTGATTTAGCTAAACATTGTAGTAGAAGTGAGGGTGGCAAATATGTAGGCGAGCACTTTAATGAGTTAAGTTTGTAGTGCGCAGGCGCAAGATCGTAAGGATTTCCGTCTGGACGATTATTTATTGAAAAAGGGAAACAGAAACTAACGGGAAACGTAAAGGATTCGTTGGAGGATACGATGGGAAAAGGGCAAAAACGAAAGCCTACGTTGTAACATGTGAAAATGAAACGGAAAAGTCTGGATGGAAAATGACATCCTCGTATTCGTAATCTGCCGTACGAGCGGACGGAAACTTTACAGAAGGTTTTCAATGCATGCATAGAATCGCTCGCACACTCATACGAGAGTGGAAACATTTCCAAAAAAAAAAACAGATCGGAACTAAAACGGAAGTTTTTTTTTGTCTCTCTGAATCGAGCCTATTGTCTGGGATGAGTGCACTATATCACATCGACCTGCTCTGCAAGCATCGGATTGAACACTGAGTGACTTAATATATAAGACCCAATAGGTGGGGCACTGGTCTTGCTTGCTGGTGATTTCAGGCAGACCTTGCCTACAATACCAAAGGCTAAATGCATGCCTTAAGGCTGTGGCATCAAGTTCAGTGACTTACTCTTACAACCAACATGAGAGCAAATATTTTTGGAGATTAATCTGCTCTTCATTTCTCCCAATTGCTTCTGATGCTTGGCAATGGTGTAGTCCACCAAGATGCAAATGGCAATATATATCACTCATTGCTGATTTATGCAGGGCTGTAGAGTCACATGAGCACCTCAAAATAGCAGTGTTCCCTGACATTGGCTTTCAGTTTAACAAAGGAAGAACTCCTTACCATGACTGGATATGTCAAAGAGCTATTTTGGCTGTAAGAATTGATGTGGTAAATGCAATAAACTTGAACAGGTCATGCAGTGCCCAGTTGAGTTTTTAAACTCTTTAGAACCAACTGGAATGCCTTCTCATCACTTGAATCTAAAAGTTGGTGCTCCAGTTATTCTAATGCAGAATCTAGATGCACCAAAACTGTGTAATAGAACCAGGGTGGGCATTAAAATGTGTCATCCCTATGTGCTGGAAGCAACCACCTTTACTGCATGTGCTGCTGGAGAAAAAGTTTTTATTCCACGAATTCCACTTATTAACTCTGAAGAAACAATACCATTTAAATTATTACAGTTTCCTCTTAATCATTTGCAATGACAATAAGCAAGGCCCAAGGCCAATCACTGCAGGTGTCATAAATCTGGATTCTGCATGTTTTTCACATGGACAGTTGTATGTTGCCTGCTCCAGAGTTGGATCAGATAAAAATCTTTGTCTATACCTTGCAATAAAACTGCCAATGTTGTTTATAAACAGGCTGTGTCATAAAGTCCTATAACATGACATCTCAATTTGGCTATTAGGTATTTAGGATGTTAAAAGTTTTTAGTTTATTTCTAAAGTGCATTTATGTTACATAACTGTTGGGGCATATAGGCCTTCTGGCGATTTCCCTGTTAACAAAAAAAAGAGGGCATAGATTGGCCTGCTGGGCACCCTTGAAACAAATCTAATTAACACACTAACACTTTATACCTGGGCAGTGCCGGGTACATTTTCTATTTTTCATTAAGGTTAGTTCATCCAGGCTTGTGTTTAACCCTTTGTGAACTGTTATAGGGCGCCCATAAAAACGCACCTTTCCCCACTCCATAGGGGCATGTGCATCCAGCTAGAGCCACCTGCTATGACAATGTCATTCAGCAGGCTGCTCTCATAGCTTTTTCTGGCTTCCTTGGGGTGCTTCCAGATTCGGAAAGCCCCAGGGGCACAGAACAAAACCTGAAAAAGTCAAATTAATGGGTTTTGTTCCACTTTAAGTGTAAAGGCCAAAAGTTATAAAACCATCATTAATATTACCTGGGGTGATGAGCCACAGGTCTAACCTGTGAAACAATTGGGGGGGAGTTCTTAGTAAGGGGGGTGTGAACTAATGCTGTGTCTCACGTGCCATCATCATCCCTTCAGCATCAGTGTTCTGAAGCACATGGGGGTAATGAGAGTTAGAGACTGGGACAAGCCTGCAAGTCATCTAGCTACTGAAGTGGTGTCTGGAGATGATGCCCCTCTGCTAATCATGCCTACTTAGTAGAAGACATGGCCTGATCTGGATGGAGTGACTGTTAAAAAAACTAAATAAATAAAAGAAACAGTATTCAAAATATTTAAATATACACAATTTTTTGCACTAATAATGTTTGCAGAGCCTTTGCTCTCCTTTTCCAAAGTCCTGCCCTAGCCCAGGTAATTCTGTCTACAGAGCGGCATGACTAGCAGGCTCCAGACATGACTTTCATGTTAAATTACCTTTTTAAATGTCTATCATATATCTTGATTTTAAGATCCTATATATGAATAAAAGGATGCATTCTTACCATCTTTTATAGCATATAAAAGAGAGTACCTATTCTTGGTTGTGGTGTATACATAGTATACATATTCTAAAATTATTTGTATAAAGATCAAGTAGTGCTAGAATTACTTTTGACACTCTGATTAGAGACGGTAGATGGGGAGCAAGCTTTACCAAATATAAAAATGTAGTCTTAATTTGAAGAATTGACTGGTCCCATCCTAAAACAGAGAAACAGTGGGTGAAATTGAACTTTCCCTGCTGAAACATTGGTTAATCCCTTGAGTTTCCACATGGGGACTTGTCCCCCTTTTTATGCTACACTTCCTGGGATATAGGAGCTGGTTCTCAGTAAGCGTCCTCTCATTCGGAAAACTGGTAGACTCATGCCTTTATTGGATAACCTGTTATTCCCACCTGTCGTGGAAAGGGAAAGGGGATTCTTGTCTGGGATGATGCCTCAGAGATCAGATTAAGGTATTCCAAATTAATAAAAATATTTTTTTTATAGCAGAACTTGAGAGGCAGGCCTAAAGGTTGAATTTATTGGTTACTTCACAGTAACCACAGTAAATAGCCTCTGACATTCTGGCATTCCTTGGGTCCCCTCTCTTTGGTCACACTAGCACCCGCTCCATTGGTTAACACGTTAAGACAAAATTCTCCTCCTAGCCACACTCTATTGCTGTTGTACTGCCTACAAGAATTGCTCCTTCTTTCTGCTCCAAAATTCTAGACCTGTTAGAAAGCTGAGCTAAATATACACTTGAATACTGGCTAAAGGCATACACTCACACACACACACACACCATTTATTGCTTACTAAGGACAAGGAAAAAATATTGTTACCAAGACTGTATAGGTGTCTAGTGGCTATTAATGCAGTGCTTGCATCTTTCCCACCAACTGTTGCATGAAGCCTTGGTGGAGATCACAAAACATTCCTTCCATCTTCCTTCCAGTGTGAGTGCGAGAGGTAGCAAAAAATGTAGATATTGATTTTGAAAGATGCACATAAACCGCTATGCTCTTCAACTCGAACTACGTAGAGGTGCAAAGATCCCCTTTTCTTTTCCCTGCATTTTATATCTTTTTCTATTCTCTACAACATTTTTTTCTTTCTTCCTCCTCTTTACTCTTTCCTTCATCCGTCATGGCTGGCAAGTTGCCAGTGTAGGAGTTTAATTCCGAATGTAATGAATGGAGCAGACAAATACAAAGGTCCCAGTATAATCCCAATTATAAAAATAAAATTTTAGACAATGTTATATTATAAAGAGACTACCATGGCTATTCTATGCCTTATGTATAAGTCAATCCAGTTGTTATGTACTGTATGCTCTGTCTTTCAATAAAAGCAGATTATTAAAAAAATCTGGCATACAGAAAAAATTGAGGAAACATGATAAAAAAGGCAGGCACCTATAACACATTTTTCTAAGCCCCTGTCTTGAATTCTGTATTCTGTCTTGATATCAAGCTTCTGGCTGAAAATCAAAAGAGAGCAAGCACTGCTCTTCGGAGAGCACAACTACTAGTTCAGACATAGCAGTAACAGGCATACTCCACTTGGAGTACTTCCTGAGATCAATCACCTGCCATTCTGCTGCAATAAGCTGCATCAGATACTGTGAGTGAGACTGTTGACTTTATTTAGTTCGCTCTCCATTTCAAGATATAATAACATGCAGAAAACTGTTTTTTTATTCCTCTGTGCTTATTGGGGTTTGGGGTAGCTTTCTCTAGATAAGATACAGATGTTTTTTTAAGGTAGAGACGTTTTCTTCAAATTGGGAATAGAAAAAAAACATAGGGTCCCACACCACCCCAAAAAAGCCAGACAAAGTATGGCACCACCACAACTCAAATCTAATCAAACAATCACTGTTGTTTTATTATTATCAAGTACATATGGACACATTAAAATTCCTTAAACACATAACATAACTAACCACCGGGGGGCACTGTAAGCTGAATGTTCCTCCTATACAAATGTACATTTACTATAACCCAATCAATATTGGGATAACAGTGCTAACAGTAATACATATATATACATAGACTAATAAAGTGCAGCAAAAATCCTCATAAATCACATATATACACAGAATCCAAAGGTAATAAGGTGCATAAACTCTGCAATAAAGTGCTAAAAGTGCTTCTCTTGCTACAATACCTCTGAGGACCGCCAAGTGGAAAAATAGAGAATCCAAATCATCAACAAATATGCCATGTATATTACCCAAGGGGAATCATCACCTCAACGCCTCTCCCCATCCCAGCCGACACGTTTCGTAACGGACCACCCGTTACTTCATCTGGGCCAAAGAGTAAAGTAACCATTAACCATTGAGGGCCCATCAGGGTTGAAGACTGGAGTTCAGGAATTGAAGGGCGACGTGGCATGGCCCAAGAAAAGGGGCCACTGAGGTACTCTAGCTCAAGGGCACACATAAATCTGGGGCTTTTAAAATACTCTCTTGGTGCTCCATTTCCTTATGTTGAGTATCCTAGACTTTACCAGGAAGTTTTTACTAGAAAGATAGTTTACAATATTCAGTACATTTTAGATGTTATTAACATCTAAAACTTTCTCTCCATGACGGTAAGAATTTCCACTAACTGTAAAGGTAAGATTCATTTAAACTTTACTTTATAAACGCAAATGAAAAATGTTATCCTAGTGAAAGGTACAAATCATGCTCTACCTTCCTTCCGAGTTTTCTGGCCCTTGTTCACAAACCTCTATGGTATAAGGCTTTTATGTAATTATTTTATTGTATTCAGCTAACCATGGGATGAACTACTTATGATTTTGTATTTCCTTAAGTAATCATGTAGGTGTTTGTCCATAGAAAATTGCAATTTACTGTACCAAGTACTCATGGCTTTGCATAGAAATGACCCGCAATGTTCTTGTCATGAATATTGATAGTTCATTTTCATGTAGAATTAAATCACAACACTAAGCCGTGTATTAGTGGATTGACCTACTATTTCACCTTTCTTCTAGTTTAGTCATGCTTTATAATTGATTTAAAATCAACAAAATATATTTTAAGCTTTGTAAATGATTAGCTAAATTACACAGAAAAAATAATTACCTAAATTGTATGTCTGTGGTGGTCATGCTACTTAGAATTAGACTTTTGTGTGAATGTATAATTATATGCTCAGCATTCCACATTTGATCTTTAGTTGAGTGGGTTATGAGAGTATCACAGTTTTTATATATGTATGCCAACATTTAGGTAGGACATAATTAATGAAAAAATGAACTTTTTTACTGAGGTTTTATAGAATATTAATGCTCTATTATTTCTTTCTTGTTAGAAACAAATGTTCTAAAAAGCTTAATGAACCAGAAAAGTTGTTGAACAGAGACTGATTTTGGTAAAGGGACATAGAATTTACTGAGAATATCCTCAGCGTGCCCGGTGGTCCTGGTGCCTGGTAAACAAAGGCCAGGGGAATCCTTATTTGGTATACCCCACTGTGTAAAACCTCCCCAGTCAGCGGATATGCTAACCTTGCCAATGAGCCTCATGGTGCATGTGTTCCTGTCAGCGGCACTACTTTCATCCTTCTGGTGCCGTGCGCGGCCACACCCACCGTAACTGAATGGCTGGCGCACAGCTAAAGGATGCGAGTGATGCAGCGTGCCAGCCATATAGCCCTTATATCCTGACACTGCTTCTGATCCGCAATTGACAAAAAATAAAAAACGGCTCACAAGGAGCATACAGTTTGAATCCCTGAGCACAGCATTATGAAATATGTGTCCAGTTTGTACTAATCTAATCGCTATGCACATGATTATGGTGTGGACGCCATGGAGCACAGTACAAGAACGCTCAACTTTATATTGTCAGAAAACTCTGTGTATTAATTTAGTCAAAAATCAGAACTGATACATTATGCAATTAATAGTTATTAAATAACCCATATTTAAATATATGTATATATTTGTGTGTATGTATTAGGTGTACTATGTCCTTTACCTGGCTCCATTGTGAGTGGTGTCAGGCCACCTCTTGCTTTTCTATCAAAACCTTGTTTTAAAACTTGCTGTAGCACATTTATCTGGCCCTCAGTAGGGGCATACCATTTAAGGGCATCTGAGAGATTTTGCATTTGGTTTTATACCCAAGTCTTGAAAGCCTAGTTAGTGTCAAAAGGCCACACACCTAACCCAAAATATCCACCTCTTGCTGTTGTACCAAAACCTTGTTTTAAAGCTTGCTGTAGCACATTTAACTGGACCTCACCAGGGGCATCCCATTTAAGGGCATCTGAGAGTTTATGCATTTGGTTTTATGACCAGGTCTTGAAAGCTGCTAAGCTTGCTGTTAAAGGCCATACAAAACTACACACCTGGCCACAAATATAGAGCTCTTGCTGTTTTACCAAAACCTTGCTTTAAAGCTTGCTGTAGCGTATTTAACTGGCCTAATCAGGGCATCCCATTGAAATGCATCTGAGAGTTTGCATCTGAGAGTATGTAGTGGAGATGGAGGCAGGTAATCCCTCCGAGTCACTTGCACAAATGGCACAATGCATGCTCACGTGCTTGCGTAGAGAACGCTGAAAGCCAAGTTAGTGTTAAAGGCCACACGTCTAGCCAAAAATGTCCACCTCTTGCTTTTCTACCAAAACCTTGTTTTAAAACTTGCTGTAGCACATTTAACTGGACCTCCCTAGGGGCATCCCATTTAAGGGCATCTGGGAGATTTTGCATTTGATTTTATACACAGGTCTTAAAAGCCTAGTTAGTGTCAAAGGCCACACACCTAGCCCAAAATATCCACCTCTTGCTTTTGTACCAAAACCTTGTTTTAAAGCTTGCTGTAACGCATTTAACTGGCCCTGACAGGGGCATCCCATTTAAGGGTGTCTGAGAGTTTTTGCATTTGGTTTTATGCCCAAGTCTTGAAAGCCTAGTTACCACAAGGCCACACAAAACTACACACCTGGCCAAAAATATAGAGCTCTTGCTGTTGTACCAAAACTTTGCTTTAAAGCTTGCTGTAGCGTATTTAACTGGACTAATCCCCTTGGGCATCCCATTGCAGTGCATCTGAGAGTTTGCATCTGAGAGTATGTAGTGGAGATGGAGACAGGTAGTCCCTCCGAGTCACTTGCACAAATGGCACATTGCATGCTCACGTGCTTGCGTAGAGAACTTTGAAATGTCACCCTTCGGCAGCAGGATGATTTCTGGCTCTCCACCTTATTGGACCTTCGTTACCGGCACAAAATGGGGGCTTTTTTTACACCCACTGAGAGGGAGGACAAACTACAGAGACATCCTACGTAGTCAGTTGGCTGATGCCTATATGCACCATTGTCTATCCTCTCGCAGGGGGGCCCTCTACGTTCACCTTCCACTGCCATGGCTGCTGGGGGGGTGGCAGGAGCAGTTCCAGCTCCATCAGCAGCAGCCTGTATCTACAGTCGCTGATGAGTAGCTTTCTTCACACGCATACTGAGGCAACTCATGAGCAGCAGGTAGACCTGGAGCAGGACCTGAACCAGCAGGTGGTGGCATACCTTGACATTACCATGCCAACACACCTTAAAGATCCACTGGACTTCGGGGTAGCCAAACTTGATTTGTGGCCACAACTAGCAGAGTTTGCCCAGGGAAAGCTGTCCTGCCCAGTCAGTAGTAGTGGGTGTTTAGTGCTGCGGGGGCCATAGTAACATAGTAAGGAGAACTCGTCTGTCCATGAAAAATGTGTAGAGACTCGCCTTTGTGAAGATCAATCAGGCATTGATCAGCCAAGATTTCCACCTTCCAATGCCTGATGCATCAGATTGATTATGGTGCCACACCAACACTTCACAAATATGGATAGTGCAAAACAGATTTACGGCACTGTTCCCCAAGTACAGACGTTCCTCTGCATCAGAAGTATTGAGGTAATGCATTACGTAAAACTTAACTTTTAATAATATTCTTAGGATAACATATATGTACCCCACATTTTTATATGTTCTCCTCATGCTGCTGCCAACTCCAGTGTGTGTCTTTCAGACAATATATGGTCTCCTCATGCTGCTGCCAACTCCAGGGTGTGTCTTTCAGACAATATATGGTCTCCTCATGCTGCTGCTAACTCCAGGGTGTGCATTTCAGGCAATATATGGGCTACTCATGCGGCTGCCAACTCCAGGGTGTGTATTTCAGGCAATATATGGGCTCCTCATGCTGCTGCCAACTCCAGGGTGTGTTTTTTAGGCAATAAATGGTCTCCTCATGCTGCTGCCACCTCAATGCTATGTCATTGTGCCGCTGTGCAATGATTCTAGTAGCCTCTAGTGCCTCTGATCTGCATGTCATATGTCTTTACAGTATTATTTCACTAACCCAACACACATCCTATGTGTGTTACAGCAAGGAAAAATGTTCTACAACCCTACTGAGACTCTCGGTAGGCCAGAAATAGCCGTTTTCTCTTCCATTTTATTCAGGCCAACAGGAGAATTCAGTAACGATAGGGCTTATATCCTTTTTGTTTTTAAGGATTATAGCTTGGCAGCGGGGGGGGGGGGGGCATTGAAGACCCTTACTGTCTTCCTGGGCCCCTATACTCCTCTGTTCTGGATGGACCCACAATGCCTCCTCAGCTAAGCTGTATCCATATCAGGATGGTGAGGGTAAGCGCTAGGGACGCTTTGGGGTGTCATTGGCACTCTGGGCTTAAGACTTTCATTTAAAAAGCAATCAGCCGCAGGTTTATTTCTGGTAAGCCTGATTGGGAGTGACCAGGGGAATTATTTTCCAATTATTTTCCCCTTTTATTGCTCTTTATTGCTCTTTCTTGAGCAGTTCTCCTCCGGCTCACAGCGCTTCTTGGCGGCTGCCATCTTTGGATGATTTTTGGCTAGGCTGAGCAGTTCTCCTCCAGCTCATAGCGTTTCTTGCTGGCCACAGTCTTTGGATGATTTTCAGCTTGGCTGAGTGGTTCTTTTCCGGCTCATAGCACTTCTTGACGTCCACCACCTTTGGGTAATCTTCGTCTAGGCTGAGTGGCTCTCCACTGACAGCTGACAGCGCTTTTAGCTGGTCGTTGTCTTTGGATGATTTTTGGCTACGCTGAGCGGTTCTTCCCCAGCTTACAGCGCATTTTGCCGGCCGTTGCCTTTGGAACATTTTTGGCTAGGCAAAGTGCCTCCCTCATGCGGACCTAGACCGTTAGGTAGGTTAAATTTATTTTCATTGTTTATTGTGTATACTAATATTCTGTTTATTAATATTATATTGTTCATTCGGACCTAAACCTTTAGGGAGGTTACATTTTTTATTGTATTTTTCTTGTTTATTGTGTGTACTAATATTATATATTGAAATGCACAGAGCACCCAGTTGGTGAGGTAAACTTGTTTCACTGTGATCCCGAAGTGCAGACACGCAGTACGTGTCCAGAACACACCACAGTGCCCTCCACCAGTTTCTTAAATTCTTACTAGACGTTATAATGGGAGAAGCCCAAACAACACTCAATGGCCCCTAATTTCCTTGGCTGAGCCTCGTTAAAGTTGCACAAATTTAGGAAATATCCTATCTTTTTTTCAGAAACTCATAGCTGTGAATAAATTTATCAAAACTTTTTTTTACAGGGATTTGCTCATGTGTGCTCCTTGTAAGCCACTTCTGCCGGTTTGGGACCTGAACTTAGTTTGTCAGCTCTTCAGGGTCCTCCCTTTGAGCCAATGGCTGATGCGTTGTTAGGGAAACGACTCTTGAAGTTATCTTTTTTAGTGGCAAGAATCTCAGTAATGAGGGTTTCTGAACTGACAGCTTTATCTGTTATATTTCTTTATTTAGTATTACATAAGGACAAGGGCTTTTTCAGTTTTAAACAGGATTTGGTCCTAAAGGGGTTTTTCCATTTTATCTTAATAAAAAGGTGGTTTGCCTTCCTTATTTCCTGCTGCAGTGTCCAATAAGGAAAGGGTTCTTCACTCGCTAGATGTAGTGAGAGCAATGAAATTTTATCTCACTGCTACACAATCTTTCCGCAGGTCAGACCTCTTTTGTGTCATACTTGATGCACCACGGAAACATCTTCCACCAGCTAAGTCCACCATTAGTTGATGGATTAGACAAGCAGTGGTAAGAGCCTATGTCTTCAAAGGGAAGCTTCCTCCCTTTAGGATTAAGGCTCATTCGACACAAGCTATTGGATCATCTTGGGCTTTTCAGCATCAAGCTTCAGTAGAACAATGATGCAAGGCCGCTGTTGGTCTTCAGTTCATACATTTACCAAATTTTACAAGGTAGAGCCTCAGCGGATGCCGGCGTTGGTAGGAAGGAATGAAATACAGTAGTAAACTAGATGGTTTTGGTAGAAAGGAATAAGGTTTTTGGGGATCTCAAACAAATTCAGGGTACTGCTTTTGGAGATCCCTATCATTACTGAATTCTCCTGATGGCCTGAAGTAAAATGAAAGAGAAAAGATAATTCTGTGAGTACTCACCTGTTGATTTATCTTCCATTATTACTTTGGGACATCAGACCCTCGGATGCCTAGTCTTAGTGGAGTGGTAAATATGTAAATAGTTGTTCAATATATACAAAAAAAAAAAATTATATATATATCGAAGAGATGAGTCTTGTATTTTGTCTCCAGCCTTTTGTCTCCAACAGGAGATATAGGTCTCCCCATACCACGAAACTAACAATACACAGTTCTGTTGACTTCAAATTTAGAGTTTTGGGATTCTGCAGTCGAAAAATAAATGTTGACAATTATGTACTATATAGGCTGTTCAAAAGCTCTCGCCTTCACGCATGCAAAAAATATTCTGATGCCAGGCAGTTGAGAGAAAAATATTTTCACCTGTGAAAAAAACAGCATGAGAGAATTTTCAACTTGCACAAGAGTTTTTCATTTTACTTCTGCTTTTGTGTGTGTGTTGGGGGGGGGGGGATGATTAAAAGCATGCCAGTTTAGATTTTTTTTCAATGAAAAAGCAATGCACAGATGCCGGCATGTTTTTCCTAATAAAAGGAGGGGTGGCAGCCTCTCAGACCATTTTAGAACTAACCTGTAAGGTGCACGTTAGCAGGGCAAGTAGGATACAAAAGTCTTAAAGGAGCCACAGCACTCAACCCTGTTAGCTTGCAGACCAACCTACAACTGTCTCTAAATCTGGTTAAAAACAGAGGACTCAGTCACATACATCTGCAGAAGTATGCTTAAAGTGGACCAACACCCTGCCCTTTTTTTTTCTTTTTGCAATGTTTAAAACAAGCAGCAGGACCCGATTAATAAAGTAATGAAAAAAAAAATTACCTCTGATGCTCCCTCGGCGCGTCGCCACAATTTTTATTTTCGCCCACCATCTTAGATTTTGTCCAGAAGGAAGAGATCCTTTGACCTCTGCTTACTGAAAATCGCGCGCATACGCAGTAGTTAGGTGAAGCGCCGCTTGCATCGGGAGCGAGCGGCGCTTCACCTGACACTACTGGGCATGCGCGATTCTACTGAGAAGGGTACGGGCGCACTCTGACAGGGCTGGGGAAAGGGAGGAGCTGAAGGGCGGAGAGAGAAAAAGGCGGGGATAGGCCAATAACGTGGCATATCCCCGCCTTTCAGCTCCTCCCTGCCACCTTTTCTCCTCCACAGCGTTCATTCAGAAAAGTAGTAGCTTGTATGCTGGCTGGCCAGTTCTTCCGTTGGATGCGCAGGACGGGTGAGTTGTGTTTTTTTTATATATTATATTAATTATTATAGAAATAACATATTTTCAGGATGATCATTGTGCACCAATGCCATGATTTGCGTAGGTAGCAGATTATTGTATCCAGGCACTTTCATTCTGCTGCTTGGCTTGCAACTAAAACTAAATCATATCTTAAATGAAACGATGACTGTAAGCTCTTCTCCTCCTGTATCCTCCCAATATTGGGATGCCATTGGGGGATGCCTGCACACTATTGGGATGCCATTGGGGGATGCTGCACACTATTGGGATGCCATTGGGGGATGCTGCACACTATTGGGATGCCATTGGGGGATGCTGCACACTATTGGGATGCCATTGGGGGATGCTGCACACTATTGGGATGCCATTGGGGGATTCTGCACACTATTGGGATGCCATTGGGGGATGCTGCACACTATTGGGGTGCCATTGGGGGATGCCTGCACACTATTGGGGTGCCATTGGGGGATGCCTGCTCACTATTGGGATGCCATTGGGGGATGCTTCACACTATTGGGGTGCCATTGGGGGATGCCTGCACACTATTGGGGTGCCATTGGGGGATGCCTGCACACTATTGGGATGCCATTGGGGGATGCTGCACACTATTGGGATGCCATTGGGGGATGCTGCACACTATTGGGATGCCATTGGGGGATTCTGCACACTATTGGGATGCCATTGGGGGATGCTGCACACTATTGGGATGCCATTGGGGGATTCTGCACACTATTGGGATGCCATTGGGGGATTCTGCACACTATTGGGATGCCATTGGGGGATTCTGCACACTATTGGGATGCCATTGGGGGATGGGAGCGAGCGGCGCTTCACCTGACACTACTGGGCATGCGCGATTCTACTGAGAAGGGTACGGGCGCACTCTGACAGGGCTGGGGAAAGGGAGGAGCTGAAGGGCGGAGAGAGAAAAAGGCGGGGATAGGCCAATGACGTGGCATATCCCCGCCTTTCAGCTCCTCCCTTCCACCTTTTCTCCTCCACAGCGTTCATTCAGAAAAGTAGTAGCTTGTATGCTGGCTGGCCAGTTCTTCCGTTGGATGCGCAGGACGGGTGAGTTGTGTTTTTTTTATATATTATATTAATTATTATAGAAATAATTAAAAATAAATCAGTAACTCACCTTCCAACGAAAACGATCAGGGAACTTGATATGACGCAGAATCTAATCTGACAGAGAGAAGGACTCGTGGGGAGGAACAGAGGGTGGAGACTCCATGTCATGCAGCCAATCATGGATGTGCACATGCTGTTAGTCTCCTCCCTATGGAGATAGACGAGCAGGAGAGGGATGACTCAGCGTGCACGCTCACGAGAGGGCCCAGGAAGCCACGCCCACCAAGATGACGTCACCAGGAAGCAAATGAAGAGCAAATACCGCAATCTCAGACAGGCGCTGCGAGGGACAATGGGATGCGAGGGTCGACTAAAGGTAAGTCTAATTTACTTTTTAATATTTTGAGGGTCTATGGTTTTGATGGGTTTCGGTCCACTTTAAGCTGCACCACCAAGCGCCAAGGTGCCTGTGGGGTGCAGTCCTAACTCTAATCTCTGAGAGCCCCATTTGGGACATACAGTGCAAATAGATAAATTAGGAGCAGGCTTACCTGAGGTTGCCCTAAAACCTCGAGTGCAGCCCATGGGGTGGAAGGGTCGAAGACCTTGCAGTACAGCCTGGTCTGCAAGCTGACAGGGTTGAGTGCTGTGGCTCCCTTAAGACTTATGTTTTTCTTAATGAAAAAAGTTATTTGGTAGTCTAACCTGTAGTATTTTAGTTTAAAAAAAAAAAAAGTATGATCCTGATCATTCAAAAGTACCAGAAGGTCATCCAAGGCCAAACCCTCTTCACTCCTAGGCAATTGCTGTTCCCTCTCATTGTTGGCCAATGTATGTTCCTGGAAGAGGGACCATGGAGTCAGTGATCGATGGCCCAGTTTGTAGATTGCCTAACTCAATCACTAAATGAAGCCCCTGACTGGTTAGGAGACATTGAATATCATTTAGAGGCGGCTTGGGGCCCCATGGGAGCAACCCACTTTGTGAATCTCTGGACCCCTGATAAACTGAGTACAGTATGAATGCCCTGGCTGTTGATTACTGATGACTGATAAGATCTTATTTTGTATAGGATAAAAGGGCCTATATTAACCAGAGGTCCCGTATGTAGCTTTGTCTGTAAATATGTATCTAAACCTGTTATTATAATACTATTTGTTTGTAGATAGATATTAGTGTTTTTTTCATCCTTCATACTGTATATACCGTATTTTTCGCCATATAAGACGCACCTGCCTATAAGACGCACCTAGGATTTGGGGTAGGAAAATAAGAAAAAAAATATTTAAAACCAAAAACGCACCATTACAGACAGTGTGGCATCCCCCCTCCCATTCCCATAGGCCATGTGGGATGCCCCTATTCCATTCCCCATATAGGCAGTGTGGCATTCTCCCCCCTCCCATTCCCCATATACCCAGTGTGGCATCCCCCCTCCCATTCCCATATAGGCAGTGTGCACCTCATTATCATAAGCAGTGTGGCATTGCCCCCTCCTATTCCCCATATAGGCAGTGTTCCCCCCCATTCCCATAGGCAGTGTGGCATCCCCCTCCCCCCATTCCCATTGGCAGTGTGGCATCCCCCTCCCCCCATTCCCATAGGCTTTGTGGCATCCCTCTCCCCCCCATTCCCATTGGCAGTGTGGCATCCCCCTCCCCCCATTATCCCCCTATTAGTATAGGCTGTGTGGCATCCCCCTCTCCCCCCATTAGTATAGGCTGTGTGGCATCCCCTCTCCCCCCATTGGCAGCGTGGCATCCCCCCTCCCCCCATAGGCAGTCGGCATCCCCCCTCCACCATAGGCAGTCGGCATTAGTAGAATAAAAAAAAAAGTATAACTCACCTCTCCGCTGACAAGCGGCTGGCTCTGTGAATCTGGTGGGCGTGGCCTGTGCCGCATCAGCGTCGGCGCAGGCCACGCCCACCCGATTTACGGAGCCGGCCGTAAGAAGCAGCGGCGGGTTGTGTCCCGGCCCCGCCGCTGTGATCGCTTCCACGCCCACCTGCTGCGCTGACCTGGGTGCTCGCGTGTGACCTGACAGGAAGAGGCAGCAGATGGAGGAGCGGGCGGGCTGTGTCCCGGCCCTGCCGCTGCTATTGCTGCCTGAAAAGACAGCGATCGCAGCGGCTGGGCTGGGACACAGCCCGCCGATCCTCTGGCCTTTCTCAGTGTGACAGGCAACGCGGGAGCGCCGGAAACGGGTGTTTTTTTTTTTAATAATTTTTTTTGTTTTTTTTTTTTACATTCACCCGATAAGGCGCATGGACATTCCCCCCCCCCCCCCACTTTTGGGGAAAAATAAGTGCGTCTTATAGGGCGAAAAATACGGTACTCACCTAAGCGTTTCCTGCAGTGTGCCTGATCATTCAGCTGTTACAGCATACAGAACGCCATGTGTGCGACATCTTTGGTGCTGTTCGCTGCCAGTGGCGCCTCCCACGTCAATCCCCTACACCCTAATGGAATGTGGCATCTCTCCTCAGGACGCTGGAGGAGATGCGTTGCATGGAGAGAGAGCTGGCACTTGGTGGTGACATTGCGCTTGTCTAATTGCTGTGCAGCTGGGTAACCAGCAAATAATGGGGACCAAGGAGGAGAATGGCAACACTGAGGAAGTGACCACGCTGGTTTTGGAACTCGTTGGTGCCATCCACAGGGGGGCTGTCTTGCCCACCCCGCCATGATCTTCATTATTTGGTGATGTACTTTTGATATTCATTTTCTTTGTGGTGTGAAGCTCTCCTCCGCTGTTATCTTGCATAATTGCCATTGTTTGGCCTTTAATATATTATTATTGATCTGTCTTTATTGGCCTGAGGATTGAGCTGAACTCGTTTTATTATTTTAGTTAGCACTCACACTTTTTGTATTAACATGAGTTTTAAAAAATATATGTTAGTTTACAACCAATACTCAAAGGAAAAGGAGTCCCACCACTCCCAAATCTGTCCTCCCAAACAATGGCACCACTCACTTGTGTAATTAAATCTTGATGATTACTTTATTAATATCCAAAAATGTTTTTAATCTATACATTATACACACAATTAAAACCAATTAAAATACATATATACAAACTATTGAGATGGGGAGAGAGGGGGGGGTTAAGAATCCATAACCCCCCCCCCAGATGGTAATGAGCACTGAGGCCGTGATAACAATATAAAATATGAATAAAAAGCGTGGCCGCTGCTCCCAACCTAGCTGATAATTGTTATGAAGTGTTACATTTTAATTAATGTAATAAAAATAAGTATTTAATTATATGTGCAAAACAATATACCGTATTTTTCGCCCTATAAGACGCACCTAGGATTTGGGGGAGAAAAATAAAAAAAATATTTTAAACCAAAAACGCACCATTACAGACAGTGTGGCATTCCCCTTTCCCATTGGCCGTGTGGGATGCCCCCATTCCATACCCAGTGTGGCATCCCCCTCCCATTCCCATATAGGCAGTGTACACCACATTATCATAAGCAGTGTGGCATTCCCCCCTCCTATTCTCCATATAGGCAGTGTGCCCCCCATTCCCATTGGCTGTGTGGCATCCCACTCCCCCCATTAGTATAGGCTGTGTGGCATCCCCCTCTCCCCCCATTTGTATAGGCTGTGTGGCATCCCCTTCTCCCCCCATAGGCTGTGTGGCATCCCCCCTCTCCCCCATAGGCTGTGTGGCACCCCCCCTCCCCCCAATTCCCATAGGCTGTGTGGCACCCCTCTTTCCCCCCAGTCGGCTTAAGTGAAAAAAAAAAAAGTAAAGCTCACCTCTCCACTGACACTGCTCTGTTGAGCGGTCGGCTCCGTGAATGGGGTGGGCGTGGCCTGCGCCGCGTCAGCATCGGCACAGGCCACGCCCAACCCAATCATGGAGCTGGCCGTAAGAAGCAGCGGCGGGGGATCTGTCCCGGCCCCTTTTACAGGCAGCGATGACAGCGGCGGGGCCAGAGACAGCACCCCCGCTGCAGCAGGTGGGCGTGGCCTGCACCGACTTGGTGCAGGCCGCGCCCACCCGCTGCCCTGACCTGGGTGCTCGCATGTGCCCCAGGCGGAAGAAGCAGCAGGTGGAGGAGCGGCGGAGGCACTGTCTCTGGCCCCGCCGCTGTCATCGCTGCCTGTAAAAGACAGCGATCGCAGCGGCGGGGCCAGGACAGAGCCCCCGCCGCTCCTCTGGGCTCCCGCAGTGTGGCAGGCAATGGGGAGCGCCAGGAACGGAAGTTTTTTTTTTTTTTTTTTTTTTACATTCGCCCGATAAGGCGCACGGACATTTTTCCCCCACTTTTGGGGAAAAAAATAAGTGCGTCTTATAGGGCGAAAAATACGGTAAATTAAGTGCAAAGTGTAAACTACCTACCAAAGGACAGCCAGGTGGGAAGATAAAGCAGACACATATATGATGAATCAATCAGCTTACATCTCAAGACGGCCAGTGATCAGTCCCCCCTCCACTCGCACAGACGCGTGACGTCACCCGTCACTTCACCAGGGCACCACAAGCACACCACCACACTCTTACCTTAATTTATACCCCCGCCTGCCCCTCATCTTACGCCCATAACCGCATGTGTTAAATCACGGAGACGCATGAAGCCGGAAATACGTCATCCAAGAAGCTCCCCACATGACGCGCTCCGGCCGGAAGCACGTCAATGGAGGGCCTGCGTTCCAGCAACCTGGAAACAGCGGAAAGAGTGTCTGTGATACACTGATAGATTCATGTTTCCAGTATAGTTATGGTATAGAGTTTAAATTCTAACATTTATGTGCAGATATTTACCCCTCCCTGTCCCATGTCCCGCGCTGCTGGCATTTTGCCACATATTACAGCTCTACAGCAAACTCCGGAGACGCTGTTTCCGAGTTGCTGGAACGCAGGCCCTCCACTGACGCGCTTCCGGCCAGAGCGCGTCATGTGGGGAGCTTCTTGGATGACGTATTTCCGGCTTCATGCGTCTCCGTGATTTAACACATGCGGTTATGGACATAAGATGAGGGGCAGGCGGGGGTATAAATTAAGGTAAGAGTGTGGTGGTGTGCTTGTGGTGCCCTGGTGAAGTGACGGGTGACGTCACGCAACGCGTCGGCGTCTGTGCGAGTGGAGGGGGGACTGATCACTGGCCGTCTTGAGATGTAAGCTGATTGATTCATCATATATGTGTCTGCTTTATCTTCCCACCTGGCTGTCCTTTGGTAGGTAGTTTACACTTTGCACTTAGCACTTTATTTATATTGTTTTGCACATATAATTAAATACTTATTTTTATTACATTAATTAAAATTTAACACTTCATAACAATTATCAGCTAGGTTGGGAGCAGCAGCCACGCTATTTATTCATATTTATATTGTTATCACGGCCTCAGTGCTCATTACCATCTGGGGGGTGTGTTTATGGATTCTTAAACCCCCCCGTTCCCCCCCCCCTCTTCCCATCTCCATAGTTTGTATATATGTATTTTAATTGGTTTTAATTGTGTGTATATTGTATAGATTAAAACCATTTTTGGGATATTAATAAAGTAATCATCAAGATTTAATTACACAAGTGAGTGGTGCCATTGTTTGGGAGGACAGATTTGGGAGTGGTGGGACTCCTTTTCCTTTGAGTATTGGTTGTATATATGCACAGTTGTGCTTCTGTCACCCTTATGTGCACACTCCATTAGATTAGGGCTGGTGCGGTTTTGGCTTTGGTTTCTTATATGTTAGTTTAGAGAGTGTCTTGTTCACAGACAATTGTGTATATGGTTTGATTTAATTAATTTGGAACATAGTGTGTTGTGTAAAAAATTCCTAGATGTGATATGGATTATACATGTTGATACATTTAATTCATATTGTGGCACTTGCATAGAGTGTAAACCTGGGAATTTGTTTTTTATTAATCACAGAAATTTGCCATACAAAGTGGGCATAAAATTAAAGGGGCAGTCTAGGCAAGAAATGAAAACATTACTGCACGCCTTTTCTCTCCCACTGCCTTTGTGAACATGTCAGGTTGAATAAAGGATACCAAGGTATAGGACTGAGTACCGCAGCACGCAGCCCCATTCCACAAACCCTGTGTAACCATGACTGCAGCATGACCACTCTGTTCACTGCAGTGAAAGAGGCAAGCCAGGCCTCAGCATGCCCCTTTCGTTGCTGTTTATGGAGTGGGCATGATCAATCACTGGCTGGTAATGCAGGGTGTGGCCCTTCATCGTGGTGCTTACCTGTAAATCGGTATTTCGGGACCGGGGAAGTTTTATTCAAATGGACTGGGGCAGAAAGGCCACAGAGGAGAAAAATATATTATTTTAAAAGTATTTTTTCCCTCTTTTTGCAGCAAGAAGCAATTATTTTTTTTCTATAGGTATCACAAGTTTGCATTCTAATTAAATGTGTTATGATTAGAAATTGTGTTTTGTAAACAATCCGCTTTTGTGTTATCTAAAAACCAATGAAGCTTTTATTAAATTAATAGCGTTAATGAAATTGCAGCTGCAGCCTCATCAACACCGCCCAAGTAAATGATTCATAATAGATCAGGTGCGCCATTTTTATGTAACGTGGTAGTCAGGCCCCTAATTTCTTTTTGGATGTAACTCTCAAAATGCATTTATTACATACAATGAAACTGAAACTTTAATCAGTTATTACTAAAAGAATAGTATGTAAACCCACAATGGTTTCAGTAGTGTTGCTCAAATAACTTATTTGCATATTCTTATCAACAAGTAAAATAACAAAATATTGTTTTTTAGTTTTGAAAATGTAAAAAGCTCTTTTTGTTGTTGTATGAAAAGAACCATATATTACAGCTGTCTTTAAATCGGAACAACAGCCTGGCACAGCCATGCTGCTGTCTGTATTCAACAGACATAATTGACAATGCACAGTAACAGGAAGCCCAGCAGCACTTCCTGTAGGCGGCCTGTAGATGCATGAGCCGCTATTTTGTTTCTAAAAGTTACTACAGCAGGAGTTCGAAAAAGGTAAATTAATTTTTAGGTGCAGCAATCTAAATTGCTCTGGGGAGGGGTGCATATGAGCACTGTTTGTTGTGATGGCCTGGTTTAAGTCAGCACTGTTTGTTGTGCTGGTCTGGTTTGTCATTTTTGACTGTTGGTCCGCTTTAATTTGCATAATAAAACTTTGACCTTATGGTATGACAGAAGCAAGAGTCTGCCTTGTTATTTTGACCAATATGTGCATTCAGGTTGAATATATCGTACTGTTCATCCCAAATTCTGTAGATCTAACCCAAATCTGGTGTTGGCTGATCAAACAAATAATATACAAATTGACTCGGTGGGGAGGGAGCATTTGATAACATAATGTGAAGAGCATCTCCATATCATTGTGTATACCTGTGCACTAAGTTCCAACTCAACACACAAAGTGCAAAACGATCATTTGTTTAAAAGAAAAAATCATCATGAAGCTTTACACAGGGAAATTTACATACAAAGTCTGGTTTAATTCATGTCACATATATGAACAGCAACCTAACCACTTACACCAGGACTTCTACATCGTTGCCTTTTGGCAAGGTAAAGGATCCTCTTAAGCAAACCACGATTAATGAAAGCCTGACACACTTACTGACACTATAAAAAATGTTCTTAGAATTTGTAAACCATAGTTTATGATATATGGCTGGACTATAACAAATAGAGACCTAAATCTTTAAAATGCATAAATCTCTTCCCCCTTTCCCCTGGACCTCCACCCAACATGTATGAATATGATTGAATTTGTGTACTTCATCTTGGTTAGTTTTTAGGTATAGTTTTTCTACAACAGCATGGGTATATTAAATAATTTCTGAAAATAAAGTACTGAGGAAAGAAGTTGCAGGATCATTTTAATGTATTAGAATATATTCAAGATTATACTACCACCAACATCAGGTAGACCTATTTTATGATTAACCACTTGATCTAAATTCAATACTGCAAATATATTTTCCCATGTAATTTGGAAAATACTGTTATTTACAACACTTTAATGGAATGTTTTGTGCTGTAATGTAATTACACTGTTAATTTCTGTATTTCTTTAAAAATAAAAATTTTGTAACCTGCATATTTCTGCAGTATTAAGCGTGTATAATAAGTCTAGCAGATGTGCCTACTTCAGTTACTCACCTATGCAACTAAGAAAAGTTAGGTGAATCATTTCCTAAATGATTGAGAACATCAGGACCTGGATTCCTGCAGTTGTGACCGTTCAAGCCTCTCGTGGCTAGACAGAAGCTATGGCTTCACCAATCATTGCAGTGTTGGGAGTTTTAAAATATCTTAAAATGTTTTGAGGGAGCAGCACCCCCTCACACTGAATTTGGCAAAAATTGCAAATTAGAATATTAAAAGACAACTGTCTTCATAGTAATTTCTCAGAATGTTGGGTAAGGTTCCGAAAATGTGAAAGTACCCCTGCTACCCTCCATGAAAATGTTTTTCTCATTGAGAAAGAATACAACATTTTGTTTCTTTCATGGACCTTCATGTAAAGGCAAGGTAGAGGGGGGAGGGTCATGAGTAAACAGATTAATGGTATAAATGTGGTTGATTTAGAGCCTGGTGAGAAAACGCACTCCTTTTTTAGGAGGGAAAATTGACATTCATTTTCACTGGACTCGATTCAACAAAGTTTGAAACAAGAAATTACCATATGTTTGCCCTATAAGACGCAACTGCCCATAAGACGCACATAGGATTTTGAGGAGGAAAATAAGAAAAAAAATATTGTAAGCCAAATGTTGTACTAAAACTCCCCATGTCCCGGAAGTGGCGGAGGCAGCTGTATCTGCCGCCTTCTCCACGGCGCCAGACATCCAGCCTGTTACAGTGGTGGGCGTGGCCGACGCTTGAGCATTGGCCACGCCCACCACTGTTTAAGTCCGGGTGTCTCTGTCCTGCTGTGTAGAATTGGCAGGGACAATGCGAGCGGAGGAGGCAGCTGTATCTGCCGCTCACACTGTCCCTGCCACTTCTGCACAGCCCTAGCAGATAGAGATACTCGGACTTATACAGCAGTGGGTGTGACTGACGCTATACCAAGCCGAGTTTGTCTATCTGTGAAGACGGCGGGGACAGCGGGGAGGATTAAAAGGTGAGTTTACTTTTTTCCATTTTTTACTTTTGCCTATGGAGAATGGGAGGGGGGATGGAAATGCCACACTACCTATATGGGAATGGGAGGGGGAATGCCACACTGCCTATATGGGGAATGGGAGGGATGCCACATTACCTATAGGGGAATGCGGGGGGGTGCCACACTGCCTATATGGGAATGGGAGGGGGAATGCCACACTGCCTATATGGGGAATGGGAGGGATGCCACATTACCTATATGGGAATGTGGGGGGGGTGCCACACTGCCTATATGGGAATGGGAGGGGGAATGCCACACTGCCTATATAGGGAATGGGAGGGGGATGGAAATGCCACATTACCTATATGGGAATGCGGGGGGGATGCCACACTGCCTATGTGGGAATGGGGGGGAATGCCACACTGCCTATGTGGGAATGGGGGGGAATGCTACACTGCCTATATGGGGAATGGGAGGGGGGATGGAAATGCATGCTAAATTTTCTACACTAGTGTCTTCTCTCATAAAGCGAAAAAAAAAATGTCTAAAGTGAAAAAATGAAACTGAAATTATAATAAAAAATTAGTGTAAAAAATTAGTGTGATTCAGCAATATTTTGTCTCTAGTTTTTACTACTCTTTTGAACAAATTTTTTATAGCTGCCCCGAGCAGGTGTAAATAGTTCTCAGCACAATCCCTTATGGTTTTTTTTTTCTACCCAAAAAGCCAGGTTAGCAACTGCTAAGACATGCAGAATTAACTTTATATTTTTGATGACTGTATTAATTTAAAACTGCGGACACCCCAGGCAGAGCACCAAACCTGGACCAATGACTAAAGGGGCAAGTGAGTTGCCAGGACCAGACTGGTGCACTAGCTTGGTAATTTGGAAGGAGGGGCCATGATTTGTTTAAATTTTTATTGAAACAGTTAAAATAAATGAATAAAAAGTTAACTCCAGTAGGTTTTCAGGAATAAATCTACGCAATTGCAGTAGCTGTTTTTTTTTTTTACTTGATACGTTTCACAAGTCATCCAGCCACCTTCCCCAATAGGCAATGTTGAATTTACACATACATCCAGTGGGATGAATAACAAAACATGTAGAGCAAAAGAAAACAGCAGGTCCAGTTTCCTTGATCTGTTACTCAATACATATCTTTATTAGTTAATTTCCTATTTTTTAATTACTCTTTTAATAAAATATTAAAGCTAACGACCCAGCAAATATGCTAATCCTTGGCCAAGTTGACAGGGCCCGAGGCAGGCTGGTCGGCTTTTTGACCCTGAGCTTACTATGCCTGGTGCATCAGTCTGGTAATCCAGAGAAAAGGAGGAAGTGATTCTTTTTTTGTTTTATTTAAATCAGTTACAAAATAAATAAAGTTAACTACTGCATATCTGTAGGAATAAATCTATGCAACTGCAATAGTTTTTTTACATTAACACATCCAACAAAACATGTGAAGTAAAAGAAAATGGCATGTCCAGTTGCCTTGATCTATTACTAAATACTTATCTAGCATTACATGGCTGAATGTGATCCTTCATAGCAAAGTGACTAGTTGCACAAGTGCATTAAAAAGCAATTGTCACCATGGGGTCTTCAGTAGGAAGTCCATCATTTTGGTATGCGGTTCTCACCGAGGTTGGGAGTAACAAGAACTACAAAAACCTTACAAGAAAGGTAGAAACATCTTCCAAATTCTAAGTTTCTCATCTTCTTTTCTCTATTCTTTTCTAACTTCTTTCTGGGTTCCATGTGCGAGTTTGTTCATGGAGGGGTGATGGCATTAGGTTAGTCTCTTTAAATGTACAGGGTTTGAAAGCCCCCCAGAAGAGGGTGAAAGCCTTTAGGCACATGATGTCTTGCCTTGCAGCTATTGTATGCTTTCAAGAGACGCATTTTACTAAAAATTGTACTCCTAAATTTTTTAGCGTGGACTATCCCATGTTCTATGTGGCTTCTGCGGACACCAAGCAGAAGGGAGTTCTAATCGCTTTCAAACAATCGGTTCCCTTCTCCCTGGAGCAGGTAGTATGGGATACCCTGGGTCGCTACCTGATTATGGTGGATATTAGGGATGAGTGAATCGATCCGGACGAACCCGGATTCGATCCGAATTTCATGAAAAATTTGATTCGGATCGAATCCGAATTTCCCCGTGCTTCGATCGCTCTAAGTTTTTCTTTAACATCCATTCATTTACATTACAGGCATTCTCAGATGGCGGACGGGACATGTCCAGACATCTACCCTGCTCCAGTGCATGCTGGGGCAGTCACATGCAGCCTATCAGCAGCCAGCAAGCCCGGTGACGTCACAGCGCTATTTAAGGCGGCGGACATCTTGCTTTTCCTCATTTCTCTATTGCATTCGTGAGAGACAGGACACTGCTGTAGTCAGGGAGAGACAGTTAGAGAGCCAGGGACAGGCAGGAGACAGGCAGGAAGTCAGCGAGAAGCAGGGAAAGTTAGGAAAAATCGGAGGCAGTCACAGGGAGATTTTTTTTTTTTTTCATCCAGCCTGAGTGTTACTGGCTGGCTGACTGGCTTTGTTAGCGTTTTCAGGCTGCTTATACACTTTTACTGTGCATATATACTGAACTGATCTCAAGTCTGCTGTGGGAACATTACCATTTTGTAAAATCTCATCCTGCTTAGACACTGTTGCTGTGTGCATATGTACTGATCTCAAGTCTGCTGTGGGGCCATCCCATTCTGTAACATACCATTAGCCTCTGTATTTACTCTAAGCTGCAAACTTATTTAAAGTAATTTGGCCTGTATGAGCCTGCTTAGACACTGTTGCTGTGTGCATATATACTGATCTCAAGTCTGCTGTGGGGGCATCCCATTCTGTAACATACCATTAGCCTCTGTATTTACTCTAAGCTGCAAACTTATTTAAAGTAATTTGGCCTGTATGAGCCTACTTAGACACTGTTGCTGTGTGCATATATACTGATCTCAAGTCTGCTGTGAGGCATCCCATTCTGTAACATACCATTGGCTGCAAACTTATTTAAAGTAATTTGGCCTGTATGAGCCTGCTTAGACACTGTTGCTGTGTGCATATATACTGATCTCAAGTCTGCTGTGGGGGCATCCCATTCTGTAACATACCATTAGCCTCTGTATTTACTCTAAGCTGCAAACTTATTTAAAGTAATTTGGCCTGTATGAGCCTGCTTAGACACTGTTGCTGTGTGCATATATACTGATCTCAAGTCTGCTGTGAGGCATCCCATTTTGTAACATACCATTAGCCTCTGTATTTACTCTAAGCTGCAAACTTATTTAAAGTAATTTGGCCTGTATGAGCCTGCTTAGACACTGTTGCTGTGTGCATATATACTGATCTCAAGTCTGCTGTGAGGCATCCCATTCTGTAACATACCATTAGCCTCTGTATTTACTCTAAGCTGCAAACTTATTTAAAGTAATTTGGCCTGTATGAGCCTGCTTAGACACTGTTGCTGTGTGCATATATACTGATCTCAAGTCTGCTGTGGGGGCATCCCATTCTGTAACATACCATTAGCCTCTGTATTTACTCTAAGCTGCAAACTTATTTAAAGTAATTTGGCCTGTATGAGCCTGCTTAGACACTGTTGCTGTGTGCATATATACTGATCTCAAGTCTGCTGTGGGGCCATCCCATTCTGTAACATACCATTAGCCTCTGTATTTACTCTAAGCTGCAAACTTATTTAAAGTAATTTGGCCTGTATGAGCCTGCTTAGACACTGTTGCTGTGTGCATATATACTGATCTCAAGTCTGCTGTGAGGCATCCCATTCTGTAACATACCATTAGCCTCTGTATTTACTCTAAGCTGCAAACTTATTTAAAGTAATTTGGCCTGTATGAGCCTGCTTAGACACTGTTGCTGTGTGCATATATACTGATCTCAAGTCTGCTGTGAGGCATCCCATTCTGTAACATACCATTAGCCTCTGTATTTACTCTAAGCTGCAAACTTATTTAAAGTAATTTGGCCTGTATGAGCCTGCTTAGACACTTGCTGTGTGCATATATACTGATCTCAAGTCTGCTGTGGGGGCATCCCATTCTGTAACATACCATTAGCCTCTGTATTTACTCTAAGCTGCAAACTTATTTAAAGTAATTTGGCCTGTATGAGCCTGCTTAGACACTGTTGCTGTGTGCATATATACTGATCTCAAGTCTGCTGTGGGGGCATCCCATTCTGTAACATACCATTAGCCTCTGTATTTACTCTAAGCTGCAAACTTATTTAAAGTAATTTGGCCTGTATGAGCCTGCTTAGATACTGTTGCTGTGTGCATATATACTGATTTCAAGTCTGCTGTGAGGCATCCCATTTCTGTAACATACCATTAACCTCTGTATTTACTCTAAGCTGCAAACTTATTTAAAGTAATTTGGCCTGTATGAGCCTGCTTAGACACTGTTGCTGTGTGCATATATACTGATCTCAAGTCTGCTGTGGAGGCATCCCATTCTGTAACATACCATTAGCCTCTGTATTTACTCTAAGCTGCAAACTTATTTAAAGTAATTTGGCCTGTATGAGCCTGCTTAGACACTGTTGCTGTGTGCATATATACTGATCTCAGGTCTGCTGTGGGGGCATCCCATTCTGTAACATACCATTAGCCTCTGTATTTACTCTAAGCTGCAAACTTATTTAAAGTAATTTGGCCTGTATGAGCCTGCTTAGACACTGTTGCTGTGTGCATATATACTGATCTCAAGTCTGCTGTGAGGCATCCCATTCTGTAACATACCATTAGCCTCTGTATTTACTCTAAGCTGCAAACTTATTTAAAGTAATTTGGCCTGTATGAGCCTGCTTAGACACTGTTGCTGTGTGCATATATACTGATCTCAAGTCTGCTGTGAGGCATCTTATTCTGTAACATACCATTAGCCTCTGTATTTACTCTAAGCTGCAAACTTATTTAAAGTAATTTGGCCTGTATGAGCCTGCTTAGACACTGTTGCTGTGTGCATATATACTGATCTCAAGTCTGCTGTGGGGGCATCCCATTCTGTAACATACCATTAGCCTCTGTATTTACTCTAAGCTGCAAACTTATTTAAAGTAATTTGGCCTGTATGAGCCTGCCTAGACACTGTTGCTGTGTGCATATATACTGATCTCAAGTCTCCTGTGAGGCATCCCATTCTGTAACATACCATTAGCCTCTGTATTTACTCTAAGCTGCAAACTTAATTAAAGTAATTTGGCCTGTATGAGCCTGCTTAGACACTGTTGCTGTGTGCATATATACTGATCTCAAGTCTGCTGTGGGGCCATCCCATTTGTTTTTGACTGCTTTTAATAAACCAGGCAGCAGGGCACCCCAAAGCTGCACCTTGAACCCTATCTGTTTATACTAAATAAGCAAATACATAAAAATGTCAGGCAGACAAGTGCCAGAATGTTCAAAGAGGAGTGGCAGAGGCCAAGATTCAGCAGGCAGAGGTCGCAGCAGACTAGGGGCGAGTGGCAGCAGGAGTCGCGGTGAGAGACCTGGTCTGCCAGTATCTGCTAGCGGTCATGTCTCCACCAGTAACGCATCTGCCGTGGTAGATTGGTTAACGCGCTCATCAACAACATCATCACAAGTTACGTGTGAGACCCCCAGTCTAGGGTCGGTAGGTTCCTCTGACACAACCCTGAGTTGGCATGCCCCGAGAGCAGTCCCTGTCCTCCCATTGCCTCTGTCCTACGCCGTTCCCTCCCCCAGAGACGTATCCTATGCTTTGGGTTCAGCTCCACTCTTTAGTGAAGAGGACGATCAGATAGAGGACAGTCAGCAGCTACTGCCCAGCCAAGAAATGGAGGTGGCTTCTTTAGCTAGGCAGACAAATAGTGATGTGGACAGTGTCGTGGGTGCTGCGAGCGTTCCAGCTCCTGCGCCAGACACTGTTGACGAATAGACGAACATCAGTGACGTACAGCCACAACTCGGTGATAATGATGATGACGATGAAGCCGATCGGACTTGGGAGCCGGGTGATGAAGGGGCTTCATCGTCATCATCAGGAGAAGAGGGGCGCAGGTTGCCCCGGAGTCAGCAGCTCAGGCAGCAAGGTGTTAGCAGCATGGTTGGCAGTCAGCATGGGGGCACAATTGTAAAGCCTGGAGCCAGCCGGGGCCGGGGTAGAGCACCTGCTGTGCGGCAGG
The DNA here is from genome assembly GCA_027917425.1 of Gastrophryne carolinensis. Taxonomy (NCBI): domain Eukaryota; kingdom Metazoa; phylum Chordata; class Amphibia; order Anura; family Microhylidae; genus Gastrophryne; species Gastrophryne carolinensis. The sequence continues at coordinate 364,812,680 of CM051234.1, forward strand.
CTACCTTATCGGGAGGTAGTGGAGCAGGGGTTCCTGGAGTTGGCGACAATAGCAGCGAATCAGTGAGGCCTGTTGGTGGGAAAAGTAGCTACTCGGCAGTGTGGCAGTTTTTCCTGAAGCATCCGCAGGAGGGTGACATGGCCACATGCAAGATATGTAGGCAGAAGGTGAAGCGTGGCCAGAGCCCAAATGTCGGCCTCCTCATCCTCCGCCATCTCCTCACCCTCCACTGTAGGCTCAAGTCTCAGTGCCCCTCCAGTCTACCATGTGTGCAGGGCACGGAGGTGTCATGCAGTGCTTCACATGGTTTGCCTTGGCGAAAGGAGTCACACAGGGGAGGAACTGCTTACATTTATTCATCAGGAAATCCAAACATGGCTTACTCCAAGAAAACTTAAAATGGGAATCATGGTTACCGACAATGGGAAGAACATTTTGTCTGCGCTGCGCCAAGGAAGCCTGACCCATGCCCCCTGCATGGCTCACGTCTTCAATCTGGTTGTCAAGCGGTTTCTGAAGTGTTCCCCCCATCTGCAAGACATCCTAACAACTTCAAGGAAACTTTGCATGCACTTCAGCCACTCATACACCGCCAAACACACCCTTCTTGAGCTACAGCGTCAGAACGGTATCCCCCAACATAGTCTGATTTGCGATGTTTCCACCCGTTGGAATTCCACCCTTCACATGTTGGACCGATTATATGAACAGAGAAAAGCCATCACGGATTTCCTGATGATCCAAGCGGATAGGGGGACTCCCCTGTGTAACTTTAATGTCAACCAGTGGCAGCTCATACGTGACACCTGCCATTTGCTCAGGCCCTTTGAGGAAGCCACTTTATTTGTCAGTTGGCAGGATTACGGGATGAACGACGTGATTCCACTGCTTCACGTACTACAGCACATGTTGGAAAACATGGCTGGTCAGGGCACTGGAGACATGGCGTTTACATCCTACCGCCACATGAACCCCGTTGGAGCTGAACTGGAGGAGGAAGAGGAGGAGGAGTTGCCCAGCGAAACACAGTTTAGGCTTGGCGAAATGGCTGGTTTATCTAGTCAGCGGACAGGAGAGGAGGAGCAGGAGCAGCCAGAGGAGCTAGAGGTTTTTGAGGAAGGCGAGACAGAGGACCCGGACACACCGTGGCAGTATGCAGTGGAGATGGAGACAGGTAGTCCATCCGAGTCACTTGCGCAAATGGCAGGAAGCATGCTCACGTGCTTGCGTAGTGACCCCAGAATTGTTTCCATCTGTCGGCGGGATGACTTCTGGCTGTCCACCTTATTGAACCCTCGCTTCCGGCACAAAATGGGGGCATTTGTTAAACCCACCGAGAAGGAGGACAAACTGAACTACTACAAAGACATTCTACGTAGGCAGTTGGCCGATGCCATCAGCAGTAGCCTCAGTCGCTAATGAGTAGCTTTCTACACCCGCATAGTGAGGCTACTCATGAGCAGCAGGAAGACCTGGAGCAGGACCTGAACCAGCAGGTCATGTCATACTTTGACATGACCATGCCAACACACCTTGAGGATCCGCTGGACTTCTGGGCAGCCAAACTTGATTTGTGGCCACAACTAGCAGAGTTTGCCCTGGAAAAGCTGTCCTGCCCGGCAAGTAGCGTGCCATCTGAGCGGCTGTTTAGTGCGGCGGGGGCCATAGTTACGGCGAGGAGAACTCGTCTGTCAACTAAAAATGTGGAGAGACTTACCTTTGTCAAAATGAATCAGGGATGGATCAGCCAGGATTTCCACCCACCAATGCCTGATGCACGCGACTAGATTCAGCATGGTGCCACGTTTTACACTTCCAACCAATTTTTGGCCTCCTGCTGATGCCAACTTCAGGGTGTGCCTTTCAGCCAATGTTTGGCCTCCTGCTGCTGCTGCTTGTAACTCCAGGGTGTGATTCATCCAATTTTTGGGCTCCTGCTGCCAACTCCAGTGTCTCTTTAAAATAATATTTGGGCTCCTGCTGCTGCTGCTTGCAACTCCAGGGTGTGATTCATTCAATTTTTGGGCTCCTGCTGCCAACTCCAGTGTCTCTTTAAAGTAATGTTTGGGCTCCTGCTGCTGCTGCTGCCAACTCCAGGGTGTGATTCATCCAATTTTTGGGCTCCTGCTGCCAACCCCAGTGTCTCTTTAAAGTAATGTTTGGGCTCCTGCTGCTGCTGCCAACTCCAGGGTGTGATTCATCCAATTTTTGGGCTCCTGCTGCCAACCCCAGTGTCTCTTTAAAGTAATGTTTGGGCTCCTGCTGCTGCTTGCAACTCCAGGGTGTGATTCATCCAATTTTTGGGCTCCTGCTGCCAACTCCAGTGTCTCTTTAAAGTAATGTTCGGGCTCCTGCTGCTGCTGCTTGCAACTCCAGGGTGTGATTCATCCAATTTTTGGGCTCCTGAAGCCAACCCCAGTGTCTCTTTAAAGTAATGTTCGGGCTCCTGCTGCTGCTGCTGCCAACTCCAGGGTGTGATTCATCCAATTTTTGTGCTCCTGAAGCCAACTCCAGTGTCTCTTTCAAGCTATGTTTGGGCTCCTGCTGCTTGCAACTCCAGGGTGTGATTCATCCAATTTTTGGGCTCCTGCTGCCTACTCCAGTGTCTCTTTAAAGTAATATTTGGGCTCCTGCTGCTGCTGCTTGCAACTCCAGGGTGTGATTCATCCAATTTTTGGGCTCCTGCTGCCAACTCCAGTGTCTCCTTAAAGTAATGTTTGGGCTCCTGCTGCTGCTGCTGCCAACTCCAGGGTGTGTCAGTCAATTTTTGGGCTCCTGCTGCCAACTCCAGTGTCTCTTTAAAGCAATGTTTGGGCTCCTGCTGCTGCTGCTGCCAACTCCAGGGTGTGATTCATCCAATTTTGGGCTCCTGCTGCCAAATCCAGTGTCTCTTTCAAGCTATGCTTGACCTCCTGCTGCTGCTGCTTGCAACTCCAGGGTGTGATTCATCCAATCTTTGGGCTCATGCAGCCAACTCCAGTGTCTCTTTCAAGCTATGTTTGGGCTCCTGCTGCTGCTGCTTGAAACTCCAGGGTGTGTCAGTCAATTTTTGGGCTCCTGCTGCTGCCAACTCCAGTGTCTCTTTCAGCCAATGTTTGGGCTCCTGCTGCTGCTTGCAACTCCAGGGTGTGATTCATCCAATTTTTGGGCTCCTGCTGCTGCCAACTCCAGTGTCTCTTTAAAGCAATGTTTGGGCTCCTGCCCCTCATAGTGATGCCACTTCAACTCTCTGCAATTGTGCCGCTCTGCGATTCTATTAGCGATGCCTCTGATCTGCATGTGATATTTATTTAAAGTATTATTTAACTAACCCAGCACGCATCCTATGCGTGTTACAGCAATGCAGAATGGTTTACAACCCTATTGAGGCTCTAGGAGGCTCAGAAATAGCCGTTTTTAATAGCGATTCATCGTGAATAAATTCGGGTCGAACCGATTTTTGTCGGAAAATTCGGCGAATCAGTCGAATCAAATTTTTCAAAAGTTCGCTCATCTCTAGTGGATATGATTCAGGACCGGTCATGGTCGCGACCTTTTATGCCCCAAACCAAAACCAAAATGCTTTCAGCTGGTGAATGCGTGGAGGGAATCTCACCCTACCAGGCAAGATTACACTCATTACTCTTGTCCGCATAAGGTCTTCACAAGAATTGACCATGTCTTTTTGTAGCAATCCTCCCTCCCCCAGTTGACTCATGCGGAACTATCGTTCCAATAGTGTGGCCTGACCATGATCTGGTCGCAGTGGAACTGGCATCCCTGACCCAGAGACCCCCTCAGAGAATGTGGAGACTTTACGATCGCATGTAATCGGACGAGGCCTTGATAGAATGAGTCCCTAAAGGGTTGGAAGATTTTTTTCAGCACAATGTGGGATCTGTGAGCTCTAATGTTACTTTCTGGGAAGCCCAAAAGGCAGTAATTAGGGGGTTTTTCATATAGGAGTTGGCTCGGAAAGGCTAGCTACAAGAAAAAACTTTTAGTATTAACGGATGCCTACCAATTAGCCTTGACCGTTTTTAAGGAGTGTCCGTCAAAGCGGTCCAGGTTTAACTGGTATCACCTTATTAATAAGCCAAATACCCCCTTTGCTAATAGACTCAGAAGGGTTACACAGAGACCCAAACCAGTGTGTATTAGGACCATGGAGGGTACCCTATCTAGTAATCCAGCGAAGGTGGTGGCAACCTTCTGTAAACATCTGGAAGATTTGTATAAACCTAAAACAACAATAAATGAGCGGTTGACAGAGGATTTATTTGATCAGCTCAACCTGCCCCCTCTCCCCCCCTGGAGCCAAATCTCGTATAGATAAGCCTGTTGAGATGGTTGAGGTTCAGAAAGCTATAAAGATTTTAAAGATTGGTAAGCAGCCTGGCCCTGATGGCTTCTCTTTACTGTACTATAAAAATGTTGCCAGATATTGTCTCCCAACCTGGTGTTGGCCTTTAACGCCTTGAGAGAAGGGGCCTCAAGGGACTCTGAATCGCTCACAGCAGCCGTGAGTATGATAGCTAAGCCTAATGTTGATGACTCCAATGGTTGATGGTCCAACTACAGGCTCATCTCCCTGCTGAACGTTAATGTAAAAATTCTGGCAAAAGTTCTAGCGGTGTGTCTTAATATGTATATCAAATCTTTGATTTCTAAAGAGCAGGTGGGATTTATACCCCAATGCCAGGCGGGTGATTATATTCGAAAAGTTGTCAATTTAGTTCACCATGCTACGGTAAAAGGGCGGTAGGCTATGTTGGTAGCATTGGACGTTCGTAAAGCATTTGATACAGTGGCGTGGGACTATCTACATTTTATTTTGAGGAAATTGGGCCTAGGTTTGTTCTTTATTAACTGGGTATCTTCTTTGTACTCAAACACGGGGGAGTTTGTTAGACTCTGGCTATGCCTCTGACCGGTTTACCTTGGGCAAAGGCACTAGGCAGGGTTGTTCCTTTTCTCCTCTGCTATTTGCACTAGCAACCGAACCTCTCTCCCGGCTTCTTCAACATAATAGTGCTGTAGCTTGTATTACAGTGGGGGGCTACAAGCATAAGATATCGCTGTTTGCCGATAATATCCTGATGGTGGTTACAGATCCAGTTACATCCCTTCCAAAGTTGTTTAAAACTTTAGAATGCTTTTCGAGACTCTCTGGCCTTCAAATTAATTCAGCGAAGTCGCAAGCACTCAATGTTTCCCTTCCTGCTGGTACATTGCGTACCATTAAAGCTTCTTTTGATTTTCAGTGGCAGACACGTTACATTAAATATCTGGGTGGACGGCGGACTATAATTCTCTTAATAGTGCTAATTATCCCGGTCTGCTTAAGAATCTGCGGTCTTTGTTGGTCAACTGGTGTAAGCTGAACCTTTGTTGGCTGGGTAGGATTGATGCAGTATGCTGCAAGATTTCATGGCTCCCTAAATTGCTTTACCTGTTTTGGGTATTGCCATCCCGGCTTCTGCTCTGAAGGGCCTCCAGTCTGATCTGAATAAATTTGTTTGGGGAAAACAGAAGCCTCATGTAGACCGTATGACGCTTTATAAGGCCAAGCAACAGGGTGGCCTGGGAGTCCCCAACTTGACCCGTTATTGTGCGAGCCAGATTGCCCAATTGGCTGCTGTGGGCTGATACTGAGGAGGCATATTGCTCCCCGATTTCTGTCTCAAACCTGCTGTGGCTACCCCCTTCGATGTACAGAAGAATTGATAACCCAGTATTAAATTATTCTCTTAGAGTTTGGAGGATGAATAAGGTACGGGGGAACCTCTCCGCTTCCCAATGTCCGCTACTTTCTGTTTTGAGCAATCCAGAGTTTTTTCCAGGTTTCTTGGAGCCTGAAGCGTTTGCTTGGTGGAAGGTGCAGAACTTAATTAGGGTTAAGGACTTCTCTGTGCCTTACCTTCTTTGAGCTGAGGTCCTCTATGATCATCCATAATAGGGAGTTCCTGCCTTTCTTACAAATCTCCCTTTATGGGCAAACTAAAATTAAAGCAGGTGCTACACCACTCGAGCTGTATGCTCTTCTGGGCCAAAGTGTTCTATGTTATCAATAAGGCCACGGGATGCAATTGACCCCTTCTCCGCAGTAGGCCCTTCTCAACTTGAAGCCTCCAGGATGCCCAAAGGCCCACTTTGAGCTTATTAGACACATTGCGATGGCAGCCAAGTTGATCATTGCGCAATCTTGGAAGAAGCCTGACATACCTAGTGGGAGCCTCATTTCCGGGAGGGTTGGATTGCCCACTTCTAACCAGGAGGTCAATCGAGATCTCCTCACAATTTAGAATGCTAACCTGACTGTTCTTCATGGTTGGGTGGAGGCTTGGTACCCATTTCTTTTTCCTTCTCTTCTTCTTTTGATTTCACTCTTTTCCTTTTCCTTCTGCTCTTACCTCCGTTCTACCCTTTGATTGGTTCTTTTTACCATAGGCTGTATGTTATGGTTATTTTACGGAGGCTGTTGGTTTTTGTATATCCGGCGTACCTTTTTGACTATGCTGTGCTTTATGAATCAAAAATTCTGGCTATTGACTTTTCCTGTATTATTTTCTTTTCTCGTACAATATAAACTATTGTTTTAAAAAAAGAAACAATTGTCTCAAGTTCACTGAGATATATTACACATGGTTGTCACCTGATCATGTGTCAAATGTAGAAAACAAATGCACCATTTGCAGCACGTTTTTAGAGATTTAACATTTTAAGCTAGGAAAATTTGAGTGAAATTTTTGCTTACTAAAGCCATTTTCATATCGAAACCTACATTTTTCACCCACTGTACACGTAAAATAGGGAATCCGTGTGTGAGGGGGGTTTCCCATTCAGGTGTAATATTGGGTGGGGGGAGCAGCTCGTTCCACAACTCAGCAATACATGAGTGCCGGCTTAATGGTGACGTGGATGGAAACTGTTTCTTATGCTCAATTCCATACCAGGCCATTCCAGCCTTTCACCCTCTTCAAGTAGGACAGTTTTCACTGGAGAGAACCTGTGTCCTTTCAAACAAGCTAAAGGTTGAGTTGACATGGTGGCTTCAGCTAGCCAGACTAAACGTAGTACGTTCTCTTCTTCCTATAAAGTGAAAAATATGACTATTTTCTTCATGGGCTTGGTACATGTCTTATAAGTTGCCAGTAAAGCTGAAGGGATCTTAATTGTGAACGGTTGCAAAGTATTAGCAGCTTTAAAGAGACTGTAAACCCATTGGAAGTAAACAGACAGCAAACAGCTTACCTGATGCCTGCCCCATGTGCCTCTCCTTTATTTCCTGTAGTGCAGGGTAAAAGCTGCAACAGGGCTCCAAATTTTCCCTCCTTTCAATTTTAGTTCTCCAAGACCACATAAAAAGTGTTCTAACTACTATGTCACTTAGCGTGATCAAGCAAGTCAAGTCACTGTGGTCCCATGGCTGCATCTGAAAACTGTAGAACATGCTCAAGACTTATGAAGCTGCTCCATGACGCACACTTTCCAGCTCAGCCACACAAAGAAACTGAAGCGAAGAAAGCACTTTAGAAAAGAATGTTCCCACATGAGAGAAGGTGAGAGGAAGTTAGTGTGTGCAGAGACAGGGGATGCTGAGGCAGGATGGGGGCGGGGTTACAAATTACCCTCAGGCCAAAGCTGCTCCTCCAGCACTCCGGGTCCTGGTGGCCGCCATCTTGTGAGAATTACACAGAGCCGTATCCCCCAGCTCCATGCATGCTCCCACTTGCATATTCAAGTGAATGCTCTGTCATTTTCAGCAGTGGCGCCCAATGATAAGGTAAGGTTTTTTTCTTTGTAACCCCCCATCCTGCCTAAGCGCCAGGGTAGGGTGGCAGGGTGGAGGCATCAACTGTTGACTGAAGCTCCACTTTAACTCCAATCATGAGAGCGTGTGGCCACAGGCCACCCCACTATGTTCTCTCTTAGAGCCTAACCAACAGGGTGGTGTTATGGTGGAGGCCTTTCCCACTTGTAATCCCCCCGCTAATCTTCGGGTCACTCTAATCCTCTAGAGCTGGCCTCGCTAAGCAGGTTTTATAGGGACACTGCCGTCTGGCTTCCGGTCCCTGCCAAGGACAGATGGCGGACTAGGGAAAAGGGGAGGTTAGCTTTATCACAATGAGCCCAGATTTTCAGGACTGTTCTTCACTCACTTCCTGTTGGCTGACTCTGTCACTTGCTTCTCCAGAATGTATGTGTGCTGCTGCACTAAGGGGGTTATTCATGAAGGGATAGCGCCAGGTAGTCCCTCGTAGCGGCAGGAAGCATCTGGTGAATACTGGGCGATGTAGGAAAACCACATTTATGAAGGGGATTCTGGTGAACGACTCTAACAGCGCCATTTAGCGTCACATGTATTATTACAGGTGGCTCAGCATATAGTGCCAGCGCTCAAGCTTCCAGAGAGCGCCAGGTATTACCTTTCGCTCACTGTCGCTCTCCCCGCTCCTTTTCTTCTGTTTAAACAGAGTTTTTCATTTTTTCGTCAAATCATTGTGTGACCTCTCCTGGGCTAGAAAAACTCATTTTTGATTTTTTTTTTGTTTTTTTATGCAGAATTGTCATTATTGGTCTGGCACAAAAGTATTAATGTCACAATGTTACAACAATGTAATTCCATGTGTTTTCGCTCTGTTACTGGTGGATATGTGTTCAAAAACAGACTTTAATCACACAGCGTCTGGCGCTCTATGCTATAGCGACCAGATTTAGAGCACTGTCGCTGTGTGTGTGTCCTTATTTGATAAGTATGGTGTGGAGCGCCGAAAATAGGGCGCACTGAGCTGGCGCTACCTTTCGCTCACTGCAGCGCTGTACTGGTGTTAGAGCACCAAACACACATCACATTCATCAATGCCAGCCAGGTTACTACAGTAACCGAGGTGCTATGTTACAATACCCTCTTACAGCATCTACTCGCTCTAAGCGCCGCTATACAGATGCTCATCTGCTGATACCTGGTGTTAGTAATGAATCAGCCTCCACGTCTCACACAGCCCTCTCTTCAGGGCTTCAACCCCGTGGCTGAGGAGCTCCTTGGATTACTCCTGAACTACATTCTTATAGGGGAACACACCTCCTTTCTATTGTCATATTACAAATGTTTTGGGTTCTCAGATGGTGCTGCCAAACTCACAACTTTTGAAGAAAATGGCACTCCTGTAAACTGAGAAAAGAACAAGTGAAATCCACACCCTTTCTGTACTGTGAACTTGTAAAAGTGTTGTGGGATATTCTAGTTTATATCATTATACATTTTATAGGAATGTCTTATTAAAATCTGATTATTTTTTGAACGAGGGTTGGATGTAAAACGTTTGCAGTTATTATATATATATATATATAAAAATAATATTTTTCACCCTATAAGACGCACCCCCTCCAAAAGTGGGGAGAAAATGTCAGCGCGCCTTATCGGGCGAATGTTTAAAAAAAAACTCACATTCCCAAGCTCCCACATCGCAGCTGTCTCCTGCTGACCTAAACACATAGATACAGAGACACACACACAAATACATTACCACTCCGCGCTACCATCTCCGCTGCCAGCCTTCTGCATCGGCAACCAGGTGGACATGGCCTGTGACTCGTGCCAGAGCCCACCCGGAAGGCAGCAGCAGTGACAGTGGGGAGCAGTATATTCTATCTTCTGTGTTTGTGTGTGTGTCCCTCTCTCTCTCCCTATGTGTTTAGGTCAGCAAGAGACGGCTGTGGCGTGGGAGTGCGGGAATGTGTTTTTTGGTTTTTTTTGCGGGCATGCTGCATCCTGCCTGTATTTGGGATGCCTGCACACTACCTGAATTTGAGAGGCCACACACACTGCCTGTATTCGGGATGCCTGCACACTACCTAAATTTGGGATGCCTGCACACTGCCTGTATTTGTGGATTGCACACACCCTGCATGTATTTGGGATGTCTGCACACTGCATTTATTTGGGATGCCCCACATCCTTCCTGTATTTGGGATACCTGCGTGCTGCTTGTATTTGGGATGCCCCACACCCTGCCTGTATTTGGGATTTTGCACACTATCTGCATTTGGGATGCCTCACACCCTGCCTGTATTTGGGATGCCACACACACTGCCTGTATTCGGGATGCCTGCACACTACCTAAATTTGGGATGCCTGCACACTGCATGTATTTGGGGATAGCACACACCCTGCCTGTATTTGGGATGCCACACACCCTGCATGTATTTGGGATGTCTGCACACTGCCTGTATTTGGGATGCCCCACATCCTGCCTGTATTTGGGATACCTGCATGCTGCTTGTATTTGGGATGCCCCACAAACTGCCTGTATTTGGGATTTTGCACACTATCTGCATTTGGGATGCCTCACACATTACGCACATTTTGGATGCCACACACACTTGCTGTAATCCTTGTTGCGTCTTATGGTCATGTGCGTCTTATATGGCGAAAGCTACTGTGTATATAGGTATATAACCTATTTTTGCTTCATAAGACACATGGAAATGGTGTATCCTATGAAATGAATGTGTGTATTTGAGGAGGGAGTGTAATGGAGGTCTAGTGGGAGGGAGCAGTTAGACTTTTTCTTGCTGCCTACCAGTTCTTCAATGCCCAGCGCTACTGACACGCACAAGGGGCCTTATAGGTTAAAGGGGAACATTGGGAACAACCCTCTTTTTCAGCTTGCACTTCAGGTATAGCTGTACTACCTAAAGTATTGAACAGATTCTGCATCCTATTATTGGAACATCAAAGATGAGGACGTTCAGTCGAAAACAGGTAAATGGTGTTTTTGGTCGGCGGAATATTTATGGTTGTTTGTTATGTTAAAATCACAGATAAGCCGTGGCCAATTAGCCCAATTTTTTCACAAAATTGTGTTGCTCTGTATGTATTTCAGTAATCAGTGGATCAGAAGATAAACATATTGCTGTGTTAGCCTCTTTATTTATGCTAGCCTCGATATTTATTTACTGATGAAACCCTACACAGTATTAACCCTGAAATGAATTGACCCTTATTCTCATATATGTGGATCCTGTTGTTAATGATCACTTAAGTGCTTTTTCAGTGTTACATATTAATGATGTGTACATGCAAAGTCTCAGAGATAATGAAAAGAATAAAAGATTCTGTGGTAAGTAACACATTATTAAAGCCCTCCCTGGGCACAGTGCAACAATAGCTATTTAAGGAGTACTATTGCAAAAAATGTCCCAGTGATAAAAATCCATATACCGTATTTAGCACTCTAAGACGCACTTATTTTCCACCAAAAGTGTGTGGGTGTTTCAGTGCACCTTATTGGGGGAATCTAAAAAAAAGTAAACTCACAGATGTATCGCTCCCCTGCAGCTGGCCGACCAGAAGATGGAGGAGTGGCAGGTTGACCAGCAGGGTAACTGGTCCCTGCCCAATGTCCACGCCGTTGTAGGTATCCCTGCCGTCATCCCTTGCTGTCGGTCCCACTGCCGTTGCTTTTTCTCTGGTGGCAAGCACACAGAGCAAACAACCGGGGGGAATGTCACATTGCCTATGGGAATGGGAGGGGGGAATGCCACACTGTCTAATGAAAATGGGAGGGAGGAATGCCATACTGCCTATGGGAAATGGGATGGGGGATGCCACACTGCCTATGGGAAATGGGATGGGGGGATGCCACACTGCCTATGGGAAATGGGATGGGGGAATGCCACACTGCCTATGGGAAATGGGAGAGAGGGCAATGCCATACTGCCTATGGGAAATGGGATGGGGGGATGCCACACTGCCTATGGGATGGGGGATGCCACACTGCCTATGGGAAATAGGAGAGAGGGCAATGCCACACTGCCTATGGGAAATGGGAGGGGGGATGTCTCCTCCAAATCCTAGGGTGCGTCTTATAGGGTGAAACATACAGTAAATGTGCTGGATGGTGGGAGGAGTCACTTAAACACCCTGCATCAAGAAATATTCAGTCAGGTTTTTTTTTTTTTATTTTAATGAAGGAAGAAGAAAACAGGGGTGACAGGCTCTTTCATACACTAAACATGTCACCCCTGGATTTTATTCCTGCCATGAGAGGATAAACCACAAGTTTGGTAAGGTTTTTATTCAGCTTGGGTATATAAGTGACGTGTTTATATGGATTTTAATTGTTACAGAATTTTGCGATAGTGCTCCCTTAAAGATTTACTCCCATTAAACAATTAATGCAAAAAAATGATGAAGTAGAGATTTGTTTTACAAACTCGTAAACATTCACTTATATGTGGCAAGCCTCTGGAGAGATGGGTAAGGGTCAAGTTTCATGTCTTAATTCTGGGTTTGTGATAAAAACACCAAAAGTCTATTTTTTTGTCTGTGGCATCGAGGTGGGGCTCATGCTATTTTGTGAAGCGAGTTAAACTTAGGGTGCACTCTTGGGTGTGAACTGCAACAATTAAAAATATTTAAAACAAGGCTTATGACCAAAACAATGGAAGAACAAGTTTTCCCCTTGTTTTCACTATAGTTTCCCTAAAGCAGCAGATAATGGTGCTCTTGTAGTATGTAGCGTTGTTTCAAGCCATATAGCTGCATGCTTTTAGATATTTCTAAGGTCCTATGAGGGTTGGGTTCTAGGATTGTTTGCCCCAATTACAAATTCATGTTAAGGTTTTGTTATACATGTATGTTTATAATATTAGTTAGTTTTTCCCTTGTTTGCTAGTTTTAAGGAAATACAGAGAAAATATAACCAAATGAGGTAACATCCCAGCTGTAGGCAATAGATATGGGGCATGCAGATTGAGGGGTTTGTATAGCTTTTACATTCAAAAGGGGTACCAACAGTTCTCACCGCCGAGAATCCAGGTGATAGCCAAAAATGCTGTAAAGGATGGAAGAAATAGATGACCCGCCGACCCTCCTCCCAACCCGGTTCGTCGCCACTGCGACTTTTTGGCTATCCACTTTGTGAGGACCTGGATTCCCGGCGGTGAGAACTCTTGGTACCCCTGTTTCCTTACTCATTGATTTGGGATTTTATTACCTTTGTGTTTGTGAGTGTCATTCTATTATTTATTAAATCGTCCTGGTTTTTAACAGTATTGCACTAGATTGTTTTATTATATTTTTTAGATACTTGATGCTATCGGATGGCTAATTACTGAGAGATTACCAAGTGTATTTTGAAGCCTTAATTCAGGAACACTGGATTTATGAAGTACCCTATATGTTTTTTGGCTATTGTATGGTTTCAGTGTCTGGTAAGCGTTTAAACATCTCTGGTGAAGGCTCACACGGTGGTCAGAGGGCAGGCCAAAGTCACAACAAGGAATTCAGAAAGAAGTAGTGTAGTGGGGGTGAGCCGGGGTCAGAGTGAGTCACAAGTAATCGCAGGGTAAAATCTTAGCACATGAAGTTCCTGCACTTGCGTTCATTTTTTCCATCTCTGTCTCTCTCTCTTCCTTTTTCCCTCTCTCTCTATGTGTCTTGTCATGTTCCTTCTATCTTCCTCTTGTTTTACCGTCTTCTTTCCTCCTTACACTTTAGTCTTTTTCTGCATGAATGCTTTATTTTTATTTAGCTTGCACTATCTATCTCTCTGCCTCTTTTTCTGCATAATCTCTGTTTCTGGCTGGCCCTGTATCTTATTATTATGAAAAATAGGTGAACAATGTGCAGATACCTTAAAGTGGACCTCCAGTAAAGAAAATAAAGTTTAGTAATTTGCTCCCCTAAACCCTCCCCTGGCGAACAGTGGCATTTGCAGTTTTAGAGGACTTAAAGTGGTCCTTCACTCTGAATAAGAGCCTATCTTATATGTTTCCCACACCCTGTACATACAGATTGCTCACATTAAAAATCACCCTACCTGCATCTACTGCATGTTATGTGCCTTTAAACATCCAAGATGGTGCTCATGGAGCATCAGGCAGCCTGCAAACAGGAAATGTCTTCTGACTCTGTCACTCTGCATTCTGGGATTGCTGCCCTTTCCCTGACCCCAGCTCTGCTCTGTCTGTGCAAAGCACAGCTATAACCCCACCCCCCTGTACTTTTGCGTCGTTCTCCTCTCCTCAGTATGTGATGCTTCTGAGGCAAGATGGCGGCGCCTGTATCCTAGAGTCCTGGACAGAGTTGCAGCCCGTTGGGGGAAAGAATAGTAAGTAAGTGACTAAAAACTTAAAATATATTAATTTTAGACGCTGGGGAATAGTTTTTTAAGGGTTCGGGCTTATCATAGAATCATGCTGAAGGTCCGGTATAACCCAATGCAGATATTGTGGAATAGCTGCGTTTCTAAAATTACATGGGAGCAGCCATCTTGAATTATGCATGGGAGCCCTGCTTGTGCATTGGCATTAATGAATGGATAGGGGAGAGCCTTTGCTAGCACACACTGCAGTTGAGCTGGGAAAGCAGAGCGGCATAGTCAGAAAACTGTCTGCAGGCAGTCTGAGACTGCACGTGCCACCATCTTAGATGTTAAAAGGCTCAAAAATTGCAATAGGTGTAGCAAGAATGATTTTTAATGTGGCACTGTGTATGTACGGGGTGGGGTAAACATACAAGATAGGCTCTTATTCAGGGTTAAGGTTCGCTTAAAGTGGGTCACTCTCCCTGTTCCTGTGCAATGTCTCTTCTGATGTTTCTGCATTAACCGCCAGTAACATAAAGTTGGCCATAATAAAGTTTACAATATTTCAAAGTATATTGAGCATCAAAATCTGCTACTGAGAAAAGTACAAACGTTTGCTTTGAAATCCAACACCGACTTTGAGCTGCTGATTTCTGTAGCTGTAAATACAGAGAGAGATTTGTAATGAAGATATTTGTGGATATGCTGTTTATATGTAGTGTTCTATTTATGCAGATGCAATCAATAGTAAGACTGTATTAGAGAGGTGAGCTTTATAAGTCTTTTTTATAGAAAGTGATATCCGTAGGTTTCTTGTAGGACTATTCTTTATATAATTGTCAATGTACAATGCTGAACAGTCCCTTTCCATATTTGTCTGTTTTCATGAAATGTCATTTTTTCATAGCTGCTCAGTAATAAACGTATTCTTTTCAGTGTTTTGTAGCTGAATGTATAATGACCATATTAATAATGTGAACATGTGGGTGGATGAACTGGAAGCAATGTGGGCGAGAAATAAATGTGAAAGTTGATAAGAAAAAACATAAACTGTTGTTACATTTACACTGTAGCAATGTAACATATTGGAATACATACAGAAGGAACAAGCAGAGAAGGTGCTTAACCTTAAAGAGGACCAACACCCATGAAACGCTCTCTGCCTCTGTATGAAAGGCTAGGGGCAACCAGAATGCTGGAGCCCCTCACCACCAAACGCACATAAATCTTACCTTTGTTCTCTGTCTGGAATCCTGTACCATGGGCAGGACATTCCAGCGGACGGAACAATGGCACTTTTGGCCTTTTTTTGCTGCCAATTGATTTGGGGCCACCAGCACTTATGGGGTTGAGTGTCGTGGGCTATGTGTCTCTGAATGTAATAGAAAACCTATTCAGCAGACCCTATCTGAAAAGGATACAAGGCCTATTCTTAGGCGGAAGTCTTAAAAGCCAGCAGACCAGCTCACCTGGGTCATTTGTGGAGCACATTGGCAGCACAGCAGGGCAAGGTTTGAGGGCAGGTAAGTCCCTTCTTGAAGGACACTTTCCATTGGTAACCTCGCCTCTCCTTTTTAGATTATGTTGGGGAATCTGATAGGTTTGACATATGAACTAGAGAACAGTGGTGTGCTACTGGGTATTGTGGTGGTAGGCAGCAGTGAATCCCACAAGCGTAAACCAGAAAAATAGTCCGAAATAACAGTCTTTCACACTGTGACTAGTGAAATGCCAGAAAACGTCATTAAATCTTTGATGATGACCATTTGGGCTCCCTGAGTGGACGTGCACGCACTGCCTTGCACTCCGAACAGGCAAACCCCATTGACCACCAGCGCGCATATAGACCACAAACTGGGTGAGAGTTCTCTCCTGATTTTGGGGCTTTTATAACAATTTGGATAGGCATCCAATATGTGGGAATGGAATACAGTGGCTCCAAGGGCTTTCAGTATTTTTGACTGGAGGTACAACATACAGTATATAGATCTTTAATTGTCCATTATAAATTCCTGAAGTATTGTATATATATATCTCAAAGCCATTAATTTACATCACCCTTCACTTTATACTAGGAGTCGGACTACTATTGCAGAGATTGTATTAGGTAGGTACAGTCAAGAGTAAACATTAGGGTCAGCAATATAACCCATGACATGCTGGTAAGAAGGGCATCAGAATTGGGTTTTTAAAACTGCCATACGTGGTCTTTTAGAAAGTCAAGGTGGTCCTACATTTGCTGCCTCCCTTTTGAACAGGGGACCTTTTTGAAAGATGCAGGAACTAATTATAGTCCTAGAATGGCTGCCAAAGGGTCTGGGTTTATTCTAACATAGTCCTTGACAGGCTGTAATCTCTATCACAACCACCGAGGGGCTAGATATTTACTATAAAAAGGATTGTCCAGGCTAAGTGTAAAAACAAATACTGCATGTTTTGTTCCATAAGACGTACCTATTGTCCCCCAAACTCTGGGGATCCCGTGTCTTATGAAGCAAATGTACAAAAAACTTACATTGCAGGCTCTCCTGCAGCTTCTGCAGGAGTCCAGGCTTCCTCCCTTCACTTCGGCGGGTTGTCGTCGCCCAGTCACATGCACGGCCCATAAATCGGGCCATATCCAACCGCAAAGCAAGGAAATATGCTGCCAGGAACCTGTAGGTATATTGTGTGTGTGTCTCTGTGTTTATGCGTGTGTGTGTGGAGCGCTGGGCATTAGATGACCGGCAGGCAGCAAGTGTAAGTTTATCTGGTTCCTGTTCATTGGTCCTCCATTGCACTCTCTTCTCACACACATGATTGGGGAGAGGATGTCACCGAATGCCTGTAATGAAGGATGCTGCTCACTGGCTGTAATGGGGGATGCCTTTTACTGGCTGTAATGAGGAATGTTGCACACTGCCTGTAATGAGGGATAGCATTCACTGGCTGTAATGAGGGAAGCACTCACTGGCTGTAATGAGGGATGATGCTTATTGGATGTAATGGGGATGCCTTTCACTGGCTATAATCAGGGATGCAGCACACTGCCTATAATGATAGATGCCGCTCACTGCCTGTAATGAGGGATGCCGCTCATTGTTTGTAATGAGGGATTGTGCTCACTGGCTCTATTGTGGGGGATGCCACTCACTGGCTGTAATGGGGGTACCTGTTACTGGCTGTAATGAGGGATGTCACTCACTGGCTGTTATAAGGAATGCTGCTCACTGCCTGTAATGAAGGACACACTGGCTGTAATGGGGATGCCTCTCACTGGCTATAATCATGGAAGTTGCTCATTGCCTGTAATGAGGGATGGGGCTCACTGGCTGTATTGTGGGATGCCACTCACTGGCTGTAATGGGGGATGCCGCTTACTGGCTGTAATGAGAGATGTAGCTCACTGGCTGTTATGAGTGACATCCCCAATGCTGCTCACTGCCTGTAATGGGGCATGCTGAACAAAGCCTGAAATGGGCAGATGCCGCACACTGCCTGTATTGATTGATTCCGCTCACTTGCAGTAATGAGGGATGCCGCACACTGGCTTTAATTAGGGATGGCGCTCACTGGCTGTAATGGGGATGCCTCACACTGACTATAATCAGGGAAGCTGCACACTGTCTGTTATGAGGGATGCCGCTCACTAGCTGTAATAAGGGATGCTGCTCACTGCCTGTAATGGGGGATACCGCTCACTGGCTGAATTGTGGGGTGACACTCACTGGCTCGAATGAGGAATGCTGCTCACTGCCTGTAATGAGGTATGCTGCACAAAGCCTGTAATGGGTGAATGCCGCACACTGCCTGTATTGAGGGAATGCCGCTCACTGGCTGTAATGGGAATGCTGCACACTGTCTGTAATGAGGGATAGTGGTCATTGGCTGTAGTAAGGGATGGCACTCACTGGCTGTAATAAAGGGGATGCGCTCATTGGCTGTAATTAGGGATGATGCTCACTGCCTGTAAGCGGGGTGCCGCTCACTGCCTGTAATGAGACATGCCGCTCACTGCCTGTAATGAGGCATGCCGCTCACTGCCTGTAATGAGGGATGCCGCTCACTGGCTGTAATGAGGGATGCTGCTCACTGCCTGTAATGAGGCATGCCGCTCACTGCCTGTAATGAGGGATGCCGCTCACTGCCTGTAATGAGGGATGCTGCTCACTGGCTGTAATGAGGCATGCCGCTCACTGCCTGTAATGAGGCATGCCGCTCACTGCCTGTAATGAGGGATGCTGCTCACTGGCTGTAATGAGGCATGCTGCTCACTGCCTGTAATGAGGCATGCCGCTCACTGCCTGTAATGAGGCATGCCGCTCACTGCCTGTAATGAGGGATGCCGCTCACTGCCTGTAATGAGGGATGCTGCACACTGGCTGTAATGAGGGATGCCGCTCACTGCCTGTAATGAGGGATGCCGCTCACTGGCTGTAATGAGGGATGCTGCTCACTGGCTGTATTAGGGGATGACACTCACTGGCTGTAATAGGCGATGCCTCTGTAATGAGGGATGTCGCTCACTAGTTGTTATAAGGGATGCTGCTCACTGCCTGTAATGAGGGATGCTGAAAAAAGCCTGTAATGGGCAGTTGCCACAGCTGTATTGATGGATGCCGCTCACGGCTGTAATGAGGGATGTCGCTCACTAGTTGTTATAAGGGATGCTGCTCACTGCCTGTAATGAGGGATGCTGAACAAAGCCTGTAATGGGCAGATGCTGCACACTGCCTGTATTGATGGATAATGCTCACTGGCTGTAATGAGGGATGGTGCTCACTGACTGAAATGACGGATGGGGCTCACTGGCTGTAATTAGGGATGGTGCTCACTGGCTCTTCTTAGGGATGGCTCTCACTGGCCACAATCGGGGATGCTGCACACTGCCTGTAATAAGGCATGCCACTCACTGGCTTTAATGAGGGATGCCGCACACTGGCTGTAATAAGGCATGCCACTCACTGGCTGTAATGAGGTATGCCGCACACTGCCTGTAATGAGATATGCCGCACACTGCCTGTAATGAGGTATGCCGCACACTGCCTGTAATGAGGTATGCCGCACACTGCCTGTAATGAGGTATGCCGCACACTGCCTGTAATAAGGGATGCCGCACACTGCCTGTAATGAGGTATGCCGCACACTGCCTGTAATGAGGGATGCCGCACACTGCCTGTAATAAGGGATGCCGCACACTGCCTGTAATGAGGTATGCCGCACACTGCCTGTAATGAGGGATGCCGTTCACTGGCCGTAGTGTGGGGTGCCACTCACTGGGTGTATAAGGGGATGCCACTCACTGCCTGTAATAGGGGATGCATCTTACAGACTGTATTGAGGGATGTCGCTCACTAGCTGTTATAAGGGATGCTGCTTACTGCCTGTAATGAGGTATGCTGAACAAAGCCTGTAATGGGCGGATGCTACACCTGTATGGGGGTGCTACTCACTGGCTGTATTAGGGGATGCCACTCACAGGCTGTAATAGGGGATGCCTCTTACGGACTGTATTGAGGGATGTCGCACATTGACTGTAATAAGGGATGCCGCACACTGCCTGTAATGAGGGATGGTGCTCACTGGCTGTAATGGGAATGCCTCTGACTGGCTATAATCGGGGATGCTGCACACTGCCTGTAATGAGGGATGCCGCATACTAGCTGTAATGAGTGGAATGCCACTCACTGGCTGTAATGGGGAAGCCTCATATTGCCTTTAATGAGGGTTGCTGCACATTGTCTGTAATAGGGTGCTTGGCAGGGGGTATTTTAGCACACCATTTGGTTAGGAATATTTTGTTTCTTTTTTTCTTCCTCTGTAATACAGAGGGTGTATCCTAGTGTGAAGTTGTCGTTGCTTAGATCTAGCCCCTTTTCTGTAGCCCCACCCCTAAATTAGATTTTTTAGGGACCACCATTTATTACCATGAGAGATGGACCTAAAGAAAAAAACTAGGAAAAGACAGACAAGCAGAGCAAGGAGCAGCTATTGTGTGTCCTACATAGTCTGATGCAGAAGGGGTGAAGATAGGACAACACCATATCATCATATGTTGTCAGAGCTAGTCAACAAGCTTGTAGGAAAATTTTGAGCCAATGTATACCCTAGCAGCAGAACTGATTGGATAGTCTGAGTGTGCACTGTCTTAGTGTGCATTGCAGGAGTCAAATTCAGTAATTGAAACTTTAACAGTTCCATAACCAACAGTTGATAAACCGGCCTCTTAATGTATTTTAGTATATAAATAAATAATAAACTAAGAAATAAAAATCTACCTACCATCTGAACAGTAATGGCAATTTAAAATCAGGAAGGCTCCTTCCAGGGAAAAAGTCCTAATTTCTCAGTGTGAAAGACTTTCCGCAGTGATAGACTGTGTACCTCTGTGTGCTGTGATATGTATATAACCTGTTTGTTTTGGTAGTCAGCATTTCTGTTGATTCTGGTTACACACCTGTTCCCAAACTGTGTCTCCTGGTGGAGGATACGGGTAGGTTGATAATGGTATTAATATTACCTAGGTCACTGGTGGCAAACCCATGGCATACAAGCCAGAGGGGGTACTTAAAGCCCTCTCTTTGGGCAAATACCATCTCCCCAGCACATGCCAAGTTTGGATTGTATTTTATTTTATGAACCATATTTTTATCTAATGAATTATTGGTCATTCAGCTGGCTGCAGCCATACCCCACAACATCACTCCCTGGCAGGCCATGGATGCTACATACATGTGTATGTATGCATGGAGGGGGGTTGGCAAACTCATCTGTATATATGTCTAGGGCAGGGGTCTTGTAATGGCCCTATGTGGCCAAAACCCAGTTATCTGCTGTCAGTCACCAGAGGTCAGCTTCTGCCTCCTGGCTGCCAAAAGGTAAGGGTCCCACAAATAGTAGGTAATAACCAACGGTCTTTGGCTTGCAGGGGCAATATGCATGGGAGGGCATCAGCAAATGTTTTTTCTAAACTATAACTTTGGTTTTCAGATTAAATTGCCGTGTCGGTGCTTTAAGATCAATAAGTGGGTTTTTTGAAGCAGGTTGGGTACTCAGTCTCTAAAAGGTTTGCCATGACCTAGGTGAAGGCTTCTAAGACTAGGCAATTACATTCACTACACACTATCTATCTCACTTTCTCTTTCCATCTCTTCCACTCTCGCTCACACCTACATTCCCTCACTATCTCAGACATTCAGTTCCTTCAGTTCCTAGAAAAATGCCTTGGTGGTATGAATGGCTTTATAAAAAAAACTGATAAATCATAAATTATAATACAGTATATACAAAAACATTGATACATTTACTTTTATAATGTATTTGAATACAAGTGTATTGAGGCACATTGCTTATGCCTAAAAAGTTAAAATTATTCCATTCCTCTTTAAAACTAAAATCATAAAATATTTAATCTTGAATTGCCAGGTCTTTATTTTGTTGATATTGTTGTTGGCAGAATGAATTTCCCAAAGTTTGCTCTCTAGTGTCCTTCTAATAAAATATTAAAACAATTTACTTTTGTGGTAGACAGAATTTGCATTCATTAACTTCAGTTGACAATTTCTAACTCAATCACAGGATCAAAAATAATGTTGCTGGTTAAATGTGTTTATGAAGACAATAAAGATACATTAATCCTGGTTAATGTGTATAGCTACAGGCTTTCTGTGGGCTGAGAAAGATATACGTTTGGTCTTGCCAACGTAGCTACATGGACACTTCAAGAGATAAATTACGTTTTTAGTAGAGCAATTAGCGAAACTGTGATTTGAATGTGTGAATGTGGTGGTCTTGTAGGTGAAGTTACATTTTATGCAGTGTACACAGGGAAACATCCCTGTGCGCTACAAAGCCAGTTTGTGGTTGAAGGACATTGGGGAGTACTGATCTCTGATCAGCCTTCACCAGTGAATTGCGTTGATTCCTAGCCCTTTTGTATGCTATTTTGGAGGTTCCCTACATGCTTACGCTAGTTTCTCATCAGCGCTAATTACAGACCAGAGTTTTCGAATCACTTTCTGTATTTGATTTGAAAAATGTGAGAATGTGAGAACCAGGGGTATACATTCGTTATCCATTTTGCTTTTTAATTGGCGTAATACTGATATCTAGTCCTCCAGCTCTGGCTTAGTAGCGCACAGGCCCCTTTAGGGATGTTTCCCTGTGGACCCTGCACACAATGTAACTTCACTTACAAGACCACCGCATTCACACACTCAAAAATGGGTAGGAGGTATTCAATTCATAGTTTCGCTACTTGCTCTACTAAAAGAATAATTTGTCTCTTAAAGTGTTCATGTGGCAAAGGCTACGTTGGCAAGACCAAACGTGAAATCAGACACAGAATTAGCGAACACCGTTCAGATTAGGAACGGGAGAATTGAACCCACGGCCGTCTGACACTTTCTGGAGGGTAAGGTACCAGAAAGTGTCGACTGAGATTTACTGTAATGGAAGTAATTTAACCTCTTAAAAGGGGTGAGAATGTTGAACAAAGTCTGTTGCAACGGGAATTATATTGCATTTTCCGATCACAGACCATGAGCCCTGATGAGCTAAATGAAGATATGGATTATTCTGTTTTTTTTCTAAATCAGCCTTTTTTTCTACTAGTCTACCTGTTTTAATTGTTTATCCATTTATTTCTTTCAGTTCTCATTCACTATCATGACCTAGGAACTGTAAGGACAGGTTTTCATCTGCTTCACAGCTAGCAGCCTTTTCTGTTGAACGCTATGGACAGGGATCTTGATTTGTCGCCGGACTGTAATCAGCCATTTTGTTGGTTATACAACACAGCTGTCCTTAGTGTCTATTGTTTTAATACTGTATATATTATACTGTTAATATTAGTGCTTTTTGTATTTTGTGCACTTTACCACTAGCATTAAATCACATTTTTACTTGCATAGTTTTGTAGAATGGGTGTTCGTTTTTCCACTCTTTCTGGGATACAATGTACTAATGCGCAGTAAGTGGGCGCACATTGGATTTACTGAACCCTTTAAACAGCTCTGTTTATGGATTTTCATCTGTGAATGTACTTAACCAGTGTGCTTCAATATAACCCCATGGGGGACATGCAGTGCTGAATGCTTTCATATAAAAGGCACCGCAAAAGTATTGCAGGTAAAACCACTGTGCTGGATTACATTTTTGAGGCATAAGGTATGTATATCCTTTTTGGCATCAAGCAGGTTTTAACCCTTTGACTGCCAGCCTACCTAGAGTTTTTGTCACTTTCTGTTGCCAGAACATTTTCTCTCCCAATCCACTCCAGGCCGTCATCATTCAGTAATGAATTGGTTAACTCTCGACCGAAGGCCATGGACTGCAAGACAAAATGGTGTGGCCCCCCCAGCCTCTCGGCTGCAATTCCACAATCCAGTTTAATTCTTGCAGTTGGATTGGACTGGGAAAGTTGTGCCTGGATTTTCCTGTAAATTCATTTATTTTTAAAATTTTTTAAAGGATTTTTACTTAGGAAGCATGCAAATTTCTGTCGTCCAGGCCCCTATATCCCACTGATCATTATGCCTCCTCAGCTAAGCTGTTTATGCGGATCAGGGTGGTAGGGGTAAGCACCAGGGTCACTATTGTTTTTTAAATGTTGTCACTCTAGGGCTGGAGTATTTGCCTTAAGGAACAGTCAGCTGCAGGTTTCTGTCCAGTGAGCCTGAAGGGGGCACCTGGGGGATCATTTTTCTATCTTACGTATGGCACTTTAAAATTTTGAATTCCGCACCCTATTTTGGTGGTGAGACTCTCGAGCAAAGGGGGCAAAGCTAGGCGGCAAGGAAGAGACAGCGAGGACAAGTTGCTGTCTGGTCCACCATCTTAGAGCCTTATGGGGCAGAGGTAGGAGGCTCGTCCACCACCGCTCAGGTACTCGTAGCGGCTGCAGTTCATCACTCTCCGGCCAGCTGCTCTGAAAGCAGGGCACTTGCCTGGCTGCATCGCCGCCATTTTTGGGGGAAACTTCGCTGGCTGCCTTGTGCAGCAGCGCCGCTTCCTGGCCATGGCGGTTTCGGGTCTCGCTTCGGCTTGGGGCTGTCTTCTGGGAAAGGGACGCTGCTGAGGCCAGTCTAGCTGGGGCATGGCCGGTATCCTCCTGGCCGACTGCGGACTACGGTCCTTTGGAGCAAAGTGGGCCGCTTTCCTGCTAAAGCGAGTGAATATATATATATATATATATATATATGCCTTTTATGTGTACATATATATGTTGTAGTGCGATATTTTTAGTTAATTTGTTATATGTTGTAGGATTGTGGGGAATTATTAAGGCAAAACTGGGGGTTTACTCCTAGGGTCTTGGAGTAGTCATGTGAATAACGAGTATACTTCAGTCTTAGGCCGCTAGGGTTATTTACTATGATGGAGGCATCTGGGGTGATTTGGTCTGGTTCTTTTGCAGAGAGGATGACCCCATATCCAGTATGCAGGCAGGCATGCTTTTACATGAGGACAGCTCTATTTGCTGAGTGTACTATAGTGGCACTCGCTTGGGAGTTTGGGAGACTAATACCCCCTTCAGAGAGGTGTCCTAGAGAGACCTCTGGCGCTGGGACTAAAGCTCCTTCAGCAGCCCAGAACAGCAAGGATAACCAGGGTGATAGTTTCCAGCAGGCTAGGACGCAAAGGTTGGCCCGCATAGAAAGGTTTTTAGAACCATCCGGTTCCAAGAAAGGAGAATGGATTGTTTGATTAGTTCCATTTTAGAAATCGTCTCCCAAGGTTCCCAAGAGAAAGAAAGGAGATCTGTTCAAAACGGAAAAACAGAGGCAACTGTTTCCTGAGCAAACTAATTTTTCCAGTCTTAACCAAGCGGAAAAAGCCGGATAGGCTAGATATTAAGTACCCTTTTTCCCTAGATCTGACTAATACTGTTATTATCCCATCCCCTGATAGTGCCTCTCTAAAGGATCCAGCAGATAACCGCATAGATCAGGTGGGTTTTTTATTGTAGGGTCGACCTTATGGCCAGCCTGTGCCACATCCATAGCATCCTTGCAAGTGGAGGGTTGATAAAGCAGCTGGATTCTAAAGCTTGGTTAGGTAATTCATGTAATGCATGCTCCCTGTTGATTAAGGCCAGTATGAATATTACCAGGTATGTCATCTCTGCTATGGATGATTTGGTTAGATTATGCTCTGTTAGTAGCTTAAGGCGTTCATTATGGCTAAAGTAATGGTTGGCGGATGCTACCTCCAAGAAGAATCTGGCGGGACTCACTTTTCAGGTGGGAGGTCTGTTTGGGGAGCGTTTGGAGGGAAGTCTCAGGCATGAAGGGGCGCCATCCTGACTCCGCTTCCACTCTCCTGGCGACCTCGCCTTGTTTGAATCCTATCCAGTTCTGCCTGCCCATGACCTTGGCTTGTTTGACCACGATCCAGTTTTGCCAGCCATGACTTTGGTTGTCTCCATCTCCAGTCCAGCTCTGGTCTGTCTTCTATCTCAGATTTGGCAATACCCACTCCTAGGTTGCCTGACCTGAGCCCAGTCTATCCCACATTTAGGAGCTCTAGTGGAATCCGGGTTGGTCCTTAGATTCCAGGCTTCCCGATCGAGAGGTGAGCTAGTCTGCTAGTCTCCATAATCAGGGCTCGTACCCTGTAGACTGACAGCAAGAAAGGGCCTTTCTGCCAGAGTCATCCAGACTATGACTCAGGCCGGAATACAGACTTCATTAAGGTTTTATTACAGTCTGACGAATTTTATCACTTGGTGTGAATCTAGGTTTTGCCTGTAGAAACTTTTCTGTCTTCAGAATTCTGAAATCTTTGTATAAAGGCCTGAAGGTCTTCAATTGAGCACTCTAAAAGGACAGATCTTTCTTGCAGGGGGTCACCCGTGTGTCCTTCCTGTAATTCTCTTCTGCCTGATTAGGACTTGAAATTAATTTTGTCAGCCCTTCAGGGTCTTCACTTTGAACCTTTGGCAGAAACGTCACTAAGCTTAATGACACTCAAAAGTCATCCTTCTAGTGGCAATTACTTCGGTAACGCAGGTTTCTTAATTGGCAGCCTTATCGGTTAAGTCTCTTTATTTAGAGTTGCATAAGGACAAAGCTGTCTTCCATTTAAGGCAGGTTTTCCTTTCTAAGGTGGTTTCCCCCTTTCATCTTAATGAAGGTTGATTTTGCCTTCCTTATATCCTACTCTGGTTAACCATAAGGAGAGGGTCCTTCAATCTCTGCATGTAGTGAGTGCGCTAAAATTCTATATCTCTGCTACACAAGCCTTACATTATTTGTTATACCTGATTGTCAACAGAAGGGTTTTTTTCTCCAGCTAAATCTACCATCAGCCGTTGGATTAGACAAGTGGTCATAAGGACCTATATATCCAAGGGAAAAAATCCCCCCTTTTGAGTTACAGCTCATTCTACACAAGCTATGGGAACTTCCTGTGCTTTTCAGCACCAGGCTTTGGTGGAACAAATATGCAAAGCTGCTACTAGTCCTCCGTTCATACATTTACCAGATTTTATAAGTTAGATGTCAGGACTCGGCGGTTGCGAAAGGGTATTACAGAACTTAAGTGTGAGCCACTTCTCTGGGACCTCATCCAGTGGCTCAAATGGAGGTTCTATTGAACCCTTGAAAACAATCGATAAGTTCCTTGTAGGAAACCCCTTAAAAGGCACCGGCCTTTGTCGACTAATTGACTTGAAAAAATGATTGATAAGATCTTTCTCTCTCAACTTCTTTTCATGAAAAACTGAAAGGGAGAAAGTCTGAGCCTTTAGAGTGCTTACTGCTAGCCTTTTTTCGATTCCTTCCTGCAGGAATTCGAGAACTGTAGCTATCTTTCCTTTCTTCAAATTCTTCACAATAAGGAGAAAAGTGCTTCCATACCTTTCTGCAGATTTTTCTACTGGTTAATTATCTGCTGCCTAGAAGCATTTCAGTTACTCTAGTTGAACACCCCTTACTCTCTAGGAGGGCCCTTTAACAATCCACACTGTCAATTGAAGTCTTGAGGGATTCGGATGCAGAACTTGTTCGGAAGATCTGGAAGCCACCCAGACCCTTCTTCACCATTCTTCACAACTCTGCAAACCACGCCCTTTTTGGCAAGGAAATGAGCAATCAGGATGACTTGTACTTCTTCTTGTGTTATCTTGCGGATATATTGTGGCAGGATTCTGAAGGGAGGAAAAGCATAAGCAAGGTGAAACTTCCACAGCTGAGCTAGAGCATCCACTGCTAATGCAACCTCTCCCCTTGCCAGTGTAAAAAATGTTTTGCACTTTAAGTTGCTGGCCCTGGCAAACAGATCCACCTGCAGAAACCCTCAAACCTTTACTACCTAGAGAAAAATCTCTTGGTTCAGAAACCACTCTGTTTGCGGAACCCTCACCCTGCGCTGACAGTCTGCTAAGGTGTTGAGGGTTCCCTTCAGATGGATTGCTGTGGTTGACAGAACCTCTGCTTGGAGGGGCAGAAGAATTTTGTTTGACAGGTTCATCAGCGCAAGGGACCTTGTCCCTCCCTGATGGTTTAGATAGGCTACTGTTGAGGCATTGTCTGACCTTATCAGTACCTCCATGCCTGCTATGACCGGCTGAAAATGTTTCAGCGCCAGCTTGACCTCCAGGAGCTCTCTGAAGTTTAAGGACCTGGCCGCCAAGTCCCTTGTCCATATACCTTGAACCTGAAGATTGTTTACATGGGCTCCCCAACCCCAAAATCCTTTGTGATTATTACTGGGTTGGTTTGTCTCCAGTCTCTTCCGTTCTCTAGTACCAGTGGACTGGTCCACTATTCTAGGTCCCCTATCACCTGGGGACCTAGTCGAACAAACTGATCTAGTGACTCCTGATGTCTGTCCCCATAGATCTAGAAGAAACCTTTGCAACACTCTTGTGTAAAGTTGAGCCCAGGGTAATGCTGGCATTGCTGATGTCATTCGACCTAACACCTGCATAATCTGTTATGGACACTTGAGGGCTTGTTACTAGCCTCCAAACCTCTGCCCTGATCCAGTCCACCTTTTCATGCGGAAGAAAATTCTTTTGCTGAATGCTGTCTATGATGAACCCCAGAAACTTGCACTGCTGGCTGGGTGTTGGAGTGGATTTTTCTAGGTTTACTACCCACCTGAGAGTCTCCAGTAGGGCCAGGGTCTTTCTGAGATCTACCCAGAGAAGCTTCTCTGACCCCTTATGGCCCTGATGTTTTCCGCAGAAGCATTGGGCAGAAAACTAACAGCTCTATAAGAAGTTGGAAGAACCTTAAGATAACATCAGATGCCAAGAAAGGCCTATATAAAAGGCTGTAGCCCAAACTCTATTGGCTAGAATGTCAATTCTAGGATCCATGGGATCCCTTAGTGTACCCATGTCATCAAAACTTAAGTCTGCTAATCTTGACATCTGACCCAAGGATGCATCCAGCTTAGGACATTTACTCCAAACCTATATGTCTTGATTATTAAATGGATATTTTCTTTTTAAAGAGCTTGGCATAAAAAACCTCTTCTCAGACTTTTCCCATTATTCACCAATTAAAGTTTTTAAAGCTGAATGAACAGGAAAAACTTTAGATTTCTTTTCCAGCAACTTTTTATACAATTCATCCTGAACCGATAGAGGCTGCTTGTCCTCTTGAATACCCCAATTTGCATAAAGATCTCCTAATAATTTCTCGTGTTCTGCTGACAGCTTATCCAGATTCTCTGAAACCTCACTATCCAGGGTTTCTCCATCACCCGAGTCCGGAGAGGACAAGTCCTCCCTAGACTCTGGATCTGCACTGCAGCGGGCCCGAAAAAATATCAGAAGTGTCAGCCAAATGGGATGTCCCAACACTTTCCCCCAAACCTTCAACTACTACATTTACAGACGGTGCGGTAGCAATGGATGGTTCAGGATGCCCTTTTTCAAAATGAGCCTCCTGCATTGAAGCAATCTGCTGCTTCGTTACAAGGATCTTCTTTAATATGGTAGCCATATCAGCATCCCTTTTAGTTTCCCTACAATCCAGACATAAAGGCCTCTGCCATGTATCCAAAAGCACACACTGACAATTTCACACCGCTTGGACTTCTTAAGCGCTTTTCTAGGTTTTGGGGGTTCAGTGTCTTTAACTTTAGGGGTTTCAGGCTAAGAAATATAACAACAATCAAATAAGATAGCCTATATACTCCTGTAATCTTAGGGCCAACAAACACACAAACAGGAACCATCCTACCGGTCTCTTGAAAATGTCAACCTCTGGTCCTTTTGCTTTAAGATCTGCTCTGTCTAGAGGCCTCCTCATGATCGCCGGGGCTTCCGCAGCTGAACACTGAACCGCTTGCCCGTCTTCAGACATCGCTGCTGCTACTGCCACTCGAATCTGCCTCTCTCCCCTCCGACCTGAACAATTACCATGTCTGTGCCGGCCTGGAAATGATGTCAGCGTGCTGGCTCCTGCCTCCACCCCCAAATTCAAAATTTTTAATGGGAAATCAGCTTCCATAGAGAAAACAGATAATATACCTTAGCCAGAAGCCGGCGCGTGACAAGAAGCTGGCATACCTGCATTAACACACCAAACTGGCCGGATTTGTTAAAGAGACATCATCCAACTAGTGGATAGGTCAAATAAAGCTATGTGGAAAATATTTCTGCCCTCGCTGCCCCGGGTTAGCGGATGCTACTCCACCACATATGTGACAAAAAAAAGGTCACAGTGGACAATTCCGGCAACACTGGATTGTTAAAATAGAAAACTAAAATAACAAAATTGGTCACTGATTAATCATCTTCAGACCACTCCGTCCAGTGGTTACCCCTAGAGAGCAAACACAAAGAACTGAGGTAGACAGGAAGTGGTGGGCATTTAATCTCTGTCCAGTCTGTGTTTCTTCCCAGGGGGTGGAGCCTACTCTCTTCGTGTGGTCAGACTGAAGTATGAAATGGAAAAATATTAACACTTGGAATCCCACCCTGAAGTAAGGGCACTGCTTTTGGAGGTACCATTTGTTACTGAATGAACCTATAGAATTGTTTTCTCTTCTATATCCACTCCAGGCCATTAGACGATCCCTTCTGCTATGTTACTTTATCTGTCGGATGCCTAGTCCCAGTGGAGCTTGTAGATATGTATATTGTTGTTCAGTGACAATAAGTAAATAAACATAAACAGAGAAAGTTAAAGAGTAACTTATCTTGTCTTTCCTTGTCTCCAACAAAGACATGAGGCTTCTTAGGATGCCTTATCCTCCAGGGCGGCTGTGTCTACTTCTTTTCAATTACTGGATTGTGGACGTGCAGCCGGAAGTATATAGAGACCAGGAGGAACCACACCTGTTTGTCTTGCAGTCCACAGGCTTTTGGTCGAGAGTAAAACCCATTTGTTACTGAATGCTGATGGCCTGGAGTGGATATGGAAGATAAAACAATTCTACAGGTTTATTTTTCACTATTTTGCGTTACACTTTTAAACTTTGATTTTTGAAGGGATTTCCAGGGAAACTTGGACTTCAACATGAAATGTTTTCTTTTTGTCATTTTTAAGTGTATTCTCAATATTTTATGTGAAATATGTGCAATAAAAGAAAACATTTATTTTTTTACAATTTGTTTTTTGTAATAAAAAATGTAAGTTTTTCAATAAAATCATATTGCGTGTAAAAGCCCCATTTCTTCCAGTCAGGGTACCACATATGTATTGGTAGACACCCTTTCCTGCCCAGGAGAATCCTCCAAACTGGAAAAGTGCTTTAGGAGATTTTCAGATAAAATACAACTGCTACGCGCACATTGCAGTTTTTTTTAAGAAAAAGACCATTACATTTGCAATAACCCAATTAATTGGAAATTTCAACTCTGCAAAGTGCATCTTGCACTTTTCCAACCAAAACAACCCTTTACATTTGGAACGCCCCCCACAAATCATATACTCCCTGAAAGTACACACATTTAGCTTTCTAGGAGTAGCCAGCTTGTTGTACTGGGCTCATATTTCTGGAAGTAATCCCTCGAAGAATTATTTGGTTGCACAGAGTTTCCCCAAAAAATGTACAGAAAAGCAGAATAAAACACACATTTTCCTAAAATTTCAATAAAGCTAAATTTTGCAAGGCCCCCCGAACAGAACAATACCCAACATGCATAGGTAGTTTTAACTATTTTGACTGCCAGCCAGGGATCAGATAGGTTTCACTAGGGATTTGGGGGGTTTCGCACAGCAGGGCATCCCAAATTGGTCACTTGATCAGGCAGCCCTGGCGTTTTATAGGCTCCAGAGCCACCCAAGATGGGTTTTGATCCACTTTAACTGGATAAAGCACTAGGGTCGGCTAATCAAGTGATCTTTGGGCATCCCGATCCAGGATGCTCCGTTGTTTGAGCCCCCCAGTTTGCCAGGAGTCGCTCACCTCACTGACAGGCCACACCCCTAGTCTCTATGTAGCTTAGGCAGATGAGATTAGGGATGTGGCTGCTCCCATTTCTCCATGCTGGAGCTCCTGCATGCCCTATGGGGCTATGGAACAGTGAGTTTTTTGGGCCAACTTGGGGGGTGTATACAACGGGGCATCCCAAATCTGAATGCCAATGAGAAGGGACCAAAACCCAGGATAATGAAAATTCTGGGTTTTGGCATACTTTAAAGCTGGTAAACCTGATTGGAGGTGCCCCTGTGTGTAAGGAAAGTCCACTGCATTATGGTTTGGCTTCCTGTTGCTTATCACTGACGAAATGCCCCTATTCTTCACTAACTCCACCACTCTTAAGTGCCATCTCCACTTACTCACTGCTGATCCCTGCAGACCTTGTTTCAGTCTCCACCACCTTTGCTGACTTGCTGCCAGTCTCGCTGCATCCCCTATGTCCTCCACTGTAGCCTCCTCTAATGGGCCTTCCACCATCCCCACTACTTCCACCTAGCCAACTTACTTCATTGTGTCTTCCTCACCGCTTCATGGTCCCTAGGTCTTTGATGCGGTCTTCCCCCTTGATTTGCTGTGTCTATACAGCTACTTAAAAACCAACAGCCTGGCACAGCTGGAAAAGAAAGGTAGCGGCCATTTAGGAGCTCTCCCAGCATCTCAGCCATGCTGCTGCCTGGATTCAACTGACATAACTGCCAATGCACAGTAACAGGAAGCCCAGCAGCACTTCCTGTGATCTGCAAATGCATAAGCCACCATTTTGTTTTCAAAATTTACTACAGCAGGAGTTAGAAAAAGGTAAATGTATTTTTATGTGCAGCAATCTAAATTGCCCTGGGGAGGGGTGCATATGAGCACTGTTGTGCTGTTCTGGTTTAAGTAATTTTTGACTGTTGGTCTGCTTTAAGTTTGTGTGTGGGAGGGCATAAGCACAAATAGTGCCTAGGACAGCATAAACCCTAAATACAGCCCTGGTATCAGCATGCAGTGATATGCTGTTCCTGTGAAGCTGCTAAAAGAATGTTCTACTCCTACATGATTAATTAAATAAACTTTTATAAGGAAAACTCTTCCTCTCCTATCTTCTCATCTCTGTGATATCAGTTGCACAGGGCTGAATATTGGATGTCACAAGAAAAATGATTTCACCATTTTCCTTTATGTATGACGGGGGCAGACTAGCCGGATGTCTTGTCATTTGACCTTCATAAATGGCTCTGGATTTCAGAAAGACTAGAAGGTGCCCTCGGGGAAGACTCACACATCTCTTCTCAAATATCAGCAGAGCTGGGCAGCAAATGCCCCGTGTTTGGGAAGATTTTTTATCTTCCTTTAAGAGAGCAGATAAAATATTTGATGTCCCAAGGTTTTCCACAATGAAAAGACTTACTAGTGTGTTCTAAACCCTAATCATCCCTGATCTGCAAAATAATAACTGCTTGGAGCTATCTTCTGTGATAAGTATATAAGATGAGAAAATCGTAGCTCACTCAGGGATAAATAAACAAACATAAATGCCATAATAGCACCTACTGTCCTGTTTTATCTCCGCAGGCACATGCATATGCAGGGATGGCATCGGCAATGTCAAAGCAAATTAATTCCCTCAATGTTTCCTCATTTTCAGCTTACACAAAATGTGGTCTGAGACAACACAAGCAGTGGAAAGCATCAAGGAGCAGGCTGTGCTGTTGCCATAGCAGCAATCAATCTGCTAAATAACTGGTAACGTAAACTGATTCAAAGGCAAAGACTGATTTAGGCCAGGGTATTACACTTCAGAAAAAGGCTCGCCTTACACTTCATTTGATGATTTTGAAGTCTTTGAGAGTTCCTTCTGCTATTTTGTTAACTCTTTCAATGACGAAAAATGGAATGCACTAGTAAATAAATGCGCAAATACATACACCAAATACATACACACTCAAATAGCATGGGCATCTTTAGGAAAAATATAGAAATGCCTTGATTTAAAGCAGAACAAAGCCCAGGATTTTAACTACCCCAGGTTTTAGTTCCCTGTGTGAAACCCCCCAGATCACCCATAAAAACTAACCTCTTCTGGTCCCATGGCACATGCGCTCGTCCATACTAATGCTCATCAAAGGGCTCTGTGCATCACAATCGCCAGGCTCCGCCACAGCTCAGTGATGCTGGGGTGTGTCCACTGGTAGATATAGTGAAACGTGTGTCTTATGTAAAAGAGAAAAAAGTATACTCACATGTCCTGGCACTCCCACAGCTGCTGGGTGGCCAGAAGATCGAGGAGCGGTGAATGGGCAGTCAGGGTAACTTAAGCCTGTCCGCTGCCTCCCCCGCTGCTTCTCCCAGGATCGCAGGCATATGCAAACACCTGGATCCCTGCAGCGGGTGGGCATGGACTGTATGCATGGTGCAGGCCATGCCTACCCACTACATGGAGCCAGCGTTCCTGGAATAAGCTACGGGGAGGTGGTGGGCAGGCATCAGTTGCCCAGCCTGCCCACCGCAACTCAATCTTCTGGCCTACCGGCGGCTGTGGCAGCCTGGCCAGCAGAGCGGCAGCACAAGGACATGCGAGTATGTTTTTTTTTTTTACTGGGGAATGGGATGGGGTAATATCACCCTGCCTATGGGAATGGGATGGGGGTAATGTCACACTGCCTATGGGAATGGGATGAGAGGTAATGCCACACTGCCTATGGGAATGGGATGAGAGGTAATGCCACACTGCCTATGGGAATGGAATGGGGGGTAATGCTACACTGCCAATGGGAATGGGATGGGGTAATGCCACACTGCCTATGGGAATGGGATGGGGGTAATGCCACACCGTCTATGGGAAAAAGATGGGGATAATGCCACACTGCCTTGGGGAATGGGATGAGGGGTAATGCCACACTACCTATGGGGATGGAATGGGAGGTAATGCTACACTGCCTATGGGAATGTGAGGGGGAAATGCTACACTGCCTATGGG
This sequence comes from Gastrophryne carolinensis, assembly GCA_027917425.1. Lineage (NCBI taxonomy): Eukaryota > Metazoa > Chordata > Amphibia > Anura > Microhylidae > Gastrophryne > Gastrophryne carolinensis. The sequence goes on from CM051234.1 coordinate 364,847,078, forward strand.
AATGGGAGGGGGAATGCCACACTGCCTATGGGAATGGAAGGGGGAATGCCACACTGCCTATGGGAATGGGAGGGGGAATGCCACACTGCCTTGGGGAATGGGATGAGGGGTAATGCCACACTGCCTATGGGGATGGAATGGGAGGTAATGCTACACTGCCTATGGGAATGTGAGGGGGAAATGCTACACTGCCTATGGGAATGGGAGGGGGAATGCCACACTGCCTATGGGAATGGGAGGGGGAATGCCTCACTGCTTATGGTAATGGGAGTGGGGAATGCCACACTGCCTGTAATTGGGGAATGTTGCACCTTGCCTATTATTTGGTCCTTGGGGGGAAGGACCAAATAACACATTTGGTCACATTTGTGGTTCATAATATTTTTTTCGTATTTCCCTGCTCCAAGTCCTAGGTGTGCCTTATATGGCGTCTATATGGCAAAAAATATGGTATAGTGTATGTAGATCCTTCATTCACATACAATACTTGACCGATGCAAGTTGATTCCCCAGCCCTAAAGAGGTTAAATAGCATAATATGTCCTGCTTAACTGCACACATTTTTTAGCTTCTTTCCATTGCACATCCCAGGAATGGGACACAAGCGTCACATGAGCTGGCTACAGATGTTATATACCTCCACCGTACCAGGTGTGCATTAACTATTAGTCACTAATAGTTAGCTTGCCAGGGTGGTTAAGAGAAACTCAAATAGTGATCTCACTGGCCACTCCTGGGAGGAAGTTACAATAAAGTAGAATTTTACTACAAAAATTGCATTGTGTTCTGCTGTTTCTCACATGCATCAGGTGAAAATGCCTGCTTTAAGGAAAGCCTAAATTAGTGGATGGTTTATTCCAAGTATGTCACACACCCCGCTTCCACTATTTATGACATATGCAGTAGAGGGCGAACTTCTGCAGAGATGAAAGCAAAAAAGAAGCCCCTCCCGGTCCATAAATACCTGGGACCTCCCACACATTCCCCAGTTCCTTCTCTGCAGGACGGCGAGCAAGTCAGAAGATGTATGCTGCTCTCCCTTGCCGGTAAGCCGGGCTTGCACCCCGCCATTTTTTTGCCCTATTTCTGCCCGGACCTTTAGATTGTAAGCCCTTTACTAGCCTCCCAGCTTCGGCTGCAGGTCCGGGTGAGGGTAGGAATCACCTTAATAGGTGCTTAGGGAGCCATTCTCCGCCGTGAGACCCCATACAAGGGGATAGGTGGTATCCGGGTTGGTGATCCAGGGTTCTCCCCCTTCCGGGTCCCCTCCACTAACCCTCCGGGGGGGGGGGGGGATGTATTCATTCTGCTATTCTTTTCACTTGACGTGTGTGAGTGCGCATGTGCTTATTTACGTTGCCGCTTTGTGCTCTGCACGCAGTCTGGGGAGCTTCTCCCCCTCAGGCTGCGTCTGTGAGGGGGCGGGGCCGGGCACTCACGTCATGCGCGGCGCACGATCTGCGCTGGCCCGCCCCTTCTTCTCCCTCCCTCTCTCTCTCTCAGGAGCTGCTGGATAGCAGGACGCCATTTTCTGTGTGTGTGAGTGCCCTGCCGGGCTTCCCCCCATTCTTACTATATTTAATGCCCCAGTCGCGCTTGGGGCAGCGCTGGCCCCCTCTGCTTTTACATGTTTTTTATTATGCAGTTGTGTGTGTTCATGTGCTTATGGACATCTCTTGTGTCTTTCAGGAGGACTCCCTGTGCCAATTGCTTAAAGGGGGGTTCTCCCGGTCCTAGGGTCCCTAGCAGAAATTTGGGGCAATTGTAAATCCTCCCACTTGGGACTTAAAGGGGCATCCCGGGTTGCTTACCAGCGTAATTCCATTGGGTCATTGCGACTACCTTAAAATCACCATATGGAGGCTCCACAGGATACCGGGCTCAGGCTCCCTTCGGGACAATCCCGGCTATGTGTGGGTTGTGGGGTATCCCTTACGGGGGAGAATGTACTTATTTGCATACCATGTGCGCAACAGGCCATAACGCGGCAGTCGGGACCCCAGGCGTCTGGGTCAGTGCCGCCCGCCTCACCTACCCCACCCCGCATCATCCGTACCCCAAGTGACACTGTCATTAGTGGGGAGTCGCACTTGGATGTATGTGCCAGGCTGGCCAACCTCGAGAAAATTATTTCTAGCTCAGTGGGCAGAAAGGCCGCTGCTAAGAAAAGGCATCTGTCACCGGCTATGCCGGTAATTGATTTTGATGATTATGACCCCCCTGACTGGGCTGATTATTCCCCGCTTGAGGAGGGGGAATTGTTTGAGGAATCTGAGACTGAGGAATTGCAGTTCTTTGGTTCTGACGCCGGGCAGGTGCTGGGGGATGCTGTGGATACCCCCAAGATCCTGACCCATCTGTTAGAGGTTCTGGATATTTCCCTACCAGCAGAGGCCCCTCCGAAGAAGGGGGAATTCTTTGGGTTCTCTAAGCCCCGCTTGGAGTTTCCAAATCAGGATCATTTTGACAGCATGATTCTTAGAGAATGGGAGAAGCCGAGTCGCCTTCACGGTGTTCCTCAGGGATGGGATAGGAAGTATCCTTTTCCGGTGGACGCGGTGAAGCGCTGGTCTTCACCTCCCGAGGTTGAAACGCCCATTTTAGGATTGTCCTCCGTTGTACATACTCCTGAAGCCACTACCCTTAAGGATGGTGAGGACAAGCGCATTGATCAGATGGCATGTCATGCCTTTGCCAGTGTGGGTTCTGCCTTGCGGCCTGTCTGTGCATCGACACTAGTGGCTGTGGCTACCAGGTCAGAGATCAGGGACATGTTAAATGGGTCCCAGCTTGACACGGACAGTGTTGAATTCACAACCTTTAAGAGGTGTGAGTTGTTCATGACTTTTGTTTTGTCGGCTATGGACGACACTATTACCATGTGTAGTAGAACTTCGGCCCTGTTGGTGGCCATGCGCCAATCGGTCTGGCTGCGCCAGTGGGCGGCTGACATTGCAGCCAAGAAGTCACTTTCAGCTTTGCCCTTTTTGGGAACTCGGCTTTTTGGGGACAAATTGGAATCTGTGCCGAAGGGTGGGAGGCTTCCTCAGCGTAAGAGGCTGCGACGCTCCTTTTGGGGGGCAAGCTCCTTTAACCCTTCCTTTCGCGGTGCCAGAGGGGGCAGAGGTCTTGCCTACTCTGGCTTTAGAGGTGATTCCTGGCCCAAGCCCGCTGCCAAACCAGCTCAACAATGAGGAGGCGCCCTCACCCTTACGGGTGGGGGGACGGCTGCGGCTCTTCTTCCAGGTCTGGGCCCAGGAGGTCACAGACAAGTGGATATTGGAAGTGGTCTCGTCTGGGTACAAACTGGAGTTCGAGTCCCGGCCTCCTCCCAGATTCCTAAGGTCTCGGTTGCCATCGGATCCTCGGGCGGCACAGGGGCTCCTGTTGGCTGTAAAGAATCTCTTGGACATGGCGGTCATATGCCCGGTGCCTCTTTCAGAGAGAGGCCGGGGCTATTATTCCAACCTCTTCACGGTTCCCAAAAAGGATGGCTCCATAAAACCAAGTTCCGCAGGGAGACTCTGCGTTCAGCCATCGATTCCCTTCCTCAGGGGGATTTCATGACGTCCATAGACATCAAGGATGCTTACCTTCATGTACCAATTTTCCCAGCACACCAGAGATTTCTCAGGTTCGTGGTAGGAGATCAGCATTTTCAGTTTGTGGCCCTTCCGTTCGGGCTGACCTCGGCACCGAGGGTGTTTACCAAGGTTCTGGCGGGCATAATGGCCCTGCTCAGATCCCAGGGCATTCGCATTGTGCCATATTTGGATGACCTACTCATTACAGCTTCTTCCCTCTGCCAGGCTGAGTTGGACACCAGGACGGTGGTGGCGACGCTGGAAAGGTTCGGATGGGTGATCAACCACCACAAGTCTTCTCTCTTCCCATCAAGGGAGATCTCCTTTCTGGGCATGAATCTGGATACCATTCAGGCCAGAGTGTTCCTACCTCAGCCAAAGGTGCAGAGGGTTCAGGATCTGATACGTGTTCTCCTGACCAACCCTCGCCCTTCCATTCGGCTAGGGATGACTCTGGTGGGTTTGATGGTGGCCTCCTTCGAGGGAGTCCCCTTTGCTCAATTCCACATGAGATCGCTACAACTCCATCTATTGTTGAAATGGGGCAGATGTCCACAGTCCTTGGATCAGTCATTTCTGATGTCTCCCAGGGTTCGGCAGTCCCTTCAGTGGTGGCTGGAATCAAGCAATCTGATGAGGGGCAGATCGTTCCTGGCCCCTCGTTGGGAGACGGTTACCACGGATGCCAGCCTGTCGGGCTGGGGAGGTTTCTGGAAAGATCATCAGTTCCAGGGGTTGTGGGGTCCTCAGGAGGCTCACAACCCCATCAATGTCTTGGAGCTCAGAGCTATCCGCTTGGTTCTGACGCGTCTGACACTTCACCTACAGGGTTTACCGGTTCAGGTTCAATCAGACAATCGTACTGCGGTAGCTTACATCAATCACCAAGGAGGGACTCGCAGCAGGAGTGCCCTCAGGGAAGTCTCTCTGATTCTGACATGGGCGGAGAGCAATGTTCCTTGCATCTCGGCAGTATACATTCCGGGAGTGGAGAACACGGAGGCGGACTCCCTGAGCAGGGGATTCTCTCGCCGAGGGGAATGGTCTCTCAACCACAAGGTGTTTCGGGCCCTGTGTCACAAGTGGGGGACTCCGGAGGTGGATCTCTTTGCCTCTCGGCACAATCACAAGCTCCCAACCTTTGTATTTCTGTCTCAGGATCCTCTGTCCCTTGCCTGGAGGGATCTGGGGTTTCTGTACCTGTTTCCCCCCTTCTCCATGGTGGGCAAAGTGGTGCGCTAGAGGGGGCACCAGAAATTCTGGTGGCCCCAAGGTGGCCAAGACAGGTTTGGTTCGCAGACGTCGTAAGGTTGGCGGTAGATCAGTACAGGCCGCCCCTGTCTCCAGATCTGATCTCTCAGGGTCAACTTACCCCAATTTACAAACGCTTGCTTTGACGGCGTGGCTGCTGAAACCTTCATCCTGAGGGAGGAAGGTTTGTCTGAGGCAGTTATTCAAACCTTGATTAGAGCTAGAAAGAGGTCTTCCTCTACCGTTTACTATAGGACTTGGCGGTCCTATATTGACTGGTGTGAGGCTAGGGCCTTACCTTGCAGGGTGTTTTCGATTCCTAGGATTTTGGAGTTTCTTCAACACGGTCTGGATCTGGGGTTCCAGCTCAGTACTTTAAGGGGTCAGGTTTCTGCCCTGGCTGTCTTTTTTCAAAGGTCTTTTGCTTTGCATCATCTGGTCAAGACTTTTTTCCAAGGGGTCACTCATGTTCGGCCCCCTAGAAAGCCTTTGGTTCCCGTTTGGGACCTAAATTTGGTTCTTTCGGCCCTCCAGGGGCCTCCCTTTGAACCGATGCAGGATGTGGCTCTTTCTGTGCTCACTCAAAAGGTTGCCTTTTTTGTGGCTATTACCTCTGTTCGACGTGTCTCTGAGTTGGGGGCTCTGTCTATTCAGGCCCCTTACTTTGAGAGACACCAGGATAAGGTGGTTTTTCGCTTTAAACCAGATTTCCTTCCTAAGGTGGTTTCTGCTTCCCATCTCAATCAGGATGTAGTTCTCCCTTCCTTGTGTCCTAGGCCTAGCAATGACAAGGAGAGGGTTTTGCACTCTTTGGATGTGGTTCGTTGTGTGAAGTACTATTTGGTTGCTACTTCTCCTTTTCGTAAGACGGACGCCTTGTTCGTGGTGCCTTCTGGGCCCAGAAAAGGTTTGGCGCCCGCCAAGTCTACCATTAGTAAATGGATACATCAGGCCATTGTTGGGGCCTATTCCGCTAAGGGGAGGGTTCCTCCTTTTAAGATCACTGCTCATTCTACTCCTGCTGTTGGGGCTTCCTGGGCCTTTCAGCACCAGGCTTCTGTTGAACAAGTTTGTAAGGCTGCTACTTGGTCTTCCGTTCATACTTTTTCAAAGTTTTATAAGGTTGATGTGCGGGCCTCAGCGGATGCTGTTTTTGGCCGCAAGGTTCTGCAAGCTGCAGTGGTTTAAATTGGTGAATTTTTTACTGTATTTGGATCCCCACCCATGACGGACACTGCTATTGGATGTCCCATATGTCATGAATAGTGGAAGTGGGGTGTGTGACATACTTGGAATAATACCATTTTGTGATTACTCACCTTAAAAATGGGTATTATAAGTATGTCACACACCCCGCTTCATCCCGCCCTTTTTGTATTCTGGATCCTTTATATGGTGAATCTTTTTATGGTTAAGAATGTTTTATTAGCTCTTCCTGGTCCCCTTACTGCTGTCATATACTGGGGAATGTGTGGGAGGTCCCAGGTATTTATGGACCGGGAGGGGCTTCTTTTTTGCTTTCATCTCTGCAGAAGTTCGCCCTCTACAGGACCATAACCCATATGTCATGAATAGTGGAAGCGGGGTGTGTGACATAATTATAATACCCATTTTAAAGGTGAGTAATCACAAAATGATATTTTCTCCAGACATAGCCAGACTCCGGCTAGGGGAGGAACAGTAAAAAAATGGATTTTGCGGATTGCGCAGGCGCGTGGACCACGAATGGCTGCATAGAGCCGTGGCTCCGCAAATCTCGGGTGTCCCAACCTCGGCATGTCTCGGAGAGCAGTGTTTTCTTGCTCCTGAGAGTCGGGCACATGCCCGGTCCCCCCACAGCCAGCATCAGAGGATTCTGAGTGGTGGCAGCGGAACCCAGGGGTAGGTGATGGAGAAGAGGAGCAGGCGCCATTTTAGTTCAGGCACGCAGACCGCAGCTTGCTGTCTGTCACCGCGGCTCCGCTTCTATAGCTAACCACAGCCACATTCTCCCCCGGGACGAGGCGGTTCCAACACTGGGAGGCTTGGGCACTCCTGAAGAAGCCCCCTATAGCACACAAGCCCTGGAGGGGAGACCACCAAAGAGGCACATCACACATTTAAAGGGCATCACAGTTTTTAAGGGCCCGGTCAATGCGGATGAGGTACTGTGCAGTGGAGAGGGGGGAGTGCTTAACACTAGCATACAGCACAGGTCTTAGTCCCCCTCTCAAACCTCAAACCAGCGCACATGGAACTACAGCTTGGTCACTGATCACATTGCACCACGCTTGCAAAGCCAGTCTTCCAGTAGTCGGGGCTAATCCGAGAGACCCAAATAATGGCTGAATCCACTATCCCCCCAAAGTGCTTCCCAAAACATATCAGATCTGTTGCCAGAAGATGAGTGCTGGATGGATGAGTCGCCCCATGACTTAACTGCCAAGCCTCAGCCTCGGACATTGGATAGGTATGAAGCAATGCTAGAGAGTGCATTGGAGAGATGGGTCCAAAACATCACGCTGCACATCACCACTAATCTTTCAGTGGAAATTAAAGAGCTGGGCCAGAGAGTTGGGGAACTGGAGCAACAATCCTAGGTTCAGGCGGCAGGTTTGTCCTCCTTGGGTGCAGACCTAGAAGCGCTTAGGGATGAAAACCTCATCCTACACCATAAGCTAGAGGAAGCACAGAACAGGTCTCGGTGGTCCAACATCAGGATCAGGGGGATACCCGAGACAGTGGAGGACTTGCAATCCATTGTTACGGCTTTGTTTTAGGAGCTCATTCTGTCCATCCCCTTCGAGAGGTTGGAATTTGACAGAATCCACAGAGCACAGCATAAAAAATGGGTGGATGGACTCCTGAGAGATGTCCTAGTGAAACTGCATTTCTACCGCACCAAAGACCAGCTTATGGCTGCGGTGCGAGACTGTGCTATACTCCGATCTCTCCCCTCAGACTATCACCAGGAGGTGGGCCATGAAACCTTCACTTGAAGTCCTGCAGTCTAGTGGGATCAGATACAAATGGGGGTTTCCTTTTAAGGTTACATTCAACTATTTGGATAAGCGTTTAGAAGCCACCACACCTCAGGAGTTGGAACTTGCATTGAACTCTGCGGGCCTGACATCCTAAGCCACAGCTTTGACAGCTCCACCACAAAAGAAGAGAGCGCTCTTCTTTTCTCCAGTGGCTAAGGACAAGCGTGAACACTGAAACAGCACCCCGGCGAGTGCAAGATCTACAACAGCGCTAGTCCACAGGTTTGATAAGCCGACGGCGGGGGAAGGATGATGGGTAGGACCCACGTTTATATCTTTGGGGGTCTTGCCCATCACTCCTCCTTAGCCATGGTGGGAGGGAGTGTTTTTTTTCTGGGACTTGTGGGCCAGAGTGGGAGGGTGAATCTTTGAGGTTCCCAAGCTTTGCTGTGCCTGACTCAACCTGGGTGCACATCACTCTGTCCTGGTTTTTCGGTTTCCTGAAGTGTTACTGTTTGGGGCTGGGTACAATTTCCGGGGCATTTTCAGCATCGTGTATGTATAACAGGTGGGCGCCAGGGTATTAGACGCATGCTCCTTCCATGCTCCCTTCCTCGCTGGACAACCAGTGTAAAAGTAGCAGTTTTGTCTTGTCCCCTAGTGGGGACAGTTTTCAAACGATTATGTTGTGGGGTCTACAGCAGGTGCCCCACTATTCTGTTGGTTTGCACCACCTCTGTGAGAAGTTACCGTGGGGAAGGTACTTTGACCTTAGTTGTTTTTTAGTTATTTGTTAAATACTTATCTTATCTTGTCTATTGTTTTCTTCTAACTTTCAACTGTTCCAGGAGACGCATTTAACTAAAAAGTGTACCCCTAAATTTCTTAGTGCAGACTAACTCTTGTTTAATACAGCCTCTGTGAACGCTAAACAATGGGGAGTCCTAATTGTCTTTAAACGTTCAGTCCCCTTCTCCTTGGAACAGGAGGTGCGCAACGCTTTGGGGGCGATACCTGATCTTGGTGGGATCTATCCAAGACTCGCCGGTCACAATAACAACTTACTATGCAACGAACCAGAATCAAAACACCTTCTTTGAGGAGTTCCTTAGGGTCCTGCTCCAAGCTAGGAAGGATCTTCTTATTGTCTCTGGGGACTCTAATCACCCTGCCCTGAACAGGCAAATATGGCTCCTCAGGGAAAGTGTGAACCAATATCAGCAATATCAGCTGCTGGGTGCATGGAGAGTGTTTCATCCTACTCAGCGGGAATACACTCACTACTCTTGCAAGCATGAGGTTTTTACAAGGATTGTTCATGTCTTCATGCAGCAGCCCTCTCTGCCTCAGTTAGTAAATGCGACTATAGTTCCTATTGTATGGTCAGATCATGATCTAGTTGAATTGGCACCCCTGATACAGAGGCCTTCTCAGAGGGCATGGAAGCTTTTTGACTCCATGCTGGTTGATAAAGCCTTATTGGATCGGATCTGTAAAGTGGTAGAAGAGTTCTGTCTGCATAACTCAGGGTCGGTGAGCTCTAATGTTATTGTCTGGGAAATCCACAAGGCAGTAACAAGTGGGCTCCTTATTCAAGAAGTGGCCCAGAGAAGGGCTAGTTATAAGAAAAAGCTTTTTGCCCTGACAGATGCATACCAGGTGGCCTTGAATGCTTTTAAATGTAATCCTTCAAAGCGGAATAGGGTCCTACATAATCGAGCTCAATCTCGGTTTATCAGGTGAGGCCGAGCCTCAAATAAACCGGTCGAGGTTCAAATGGCATCACATTAGTAACAAACCAAATACCCCCCTGGTCAAGAGACTTAGAGGCATCGATCTGAGATCCAAACCAATCCGCATTAGAATCATGGAGGGTTCCCTGTTTACTAACCCAGCAAAGGTGGTTGTGACTTTCCGTAAGCACCTTGAAGAGCTATATAAACCAAAAATGGCTTTAAATGTGAAGGCGGCGGAGGATCTATTTATTCAGCTCAACCTGCCCCTTCATCCCCCTGATGCCAAATCCTTTGTGGATAAGCCTATTGAATTGGTAGAGGTACAAGAGGTTATAAAAGTGCTTAAGGTCAATAAGCAGACGGGCCCAGGTGTTTTTTCTGCACTGTACTATAAAAAGCTTAGTAAAACTTAGTACATTGCACTGTACTGCCCCCCATTTGGTGCTGGCATTGCATGCAGTAAGTGAGGGGCCCTGTGGAGCACTGAATAGCTCACGTCCGCAGTTAGTATGATACCCAAACCCATGGCTGACGACACAGTCTGGTCTAACAACAGGCCCATCTCTTTGCTGAATATCAACGTTAAGATTTTGGCGAAGGTCCTAGCCGCCTGACCTAACAGATACATTCAAACTTTGATATCTAAAGAGCAGGTAGGATTTATACCCCAGCACCAGGCGTGAGACAATATCCGAAAGACTGTGAATCTAATATACTATGTGAAGGTGGAGGGGCGGCAGGCTATGTTGTTGGTGTTGGACGTGCATAAGGCATGGGATCATCTACATTTTATTCTGCGGAAATGGGGTCTAGGACCATTCTTCATTAACTGGGTATCCTCCTTATTCTAGAGCCCCAGGGCATTTGTAAGGTATTCTGGCTATATCTCTGACCACTTCAATTTGGGCAGGGGTACTAGGCAGGGGTGTCCCCTTTCCTTGCTGTTATTTGCACTTGCAATTGAGCCTCTGTCTAGGTTACTCCAAAACAATGTCAATGTAGTGGGAATCAGGGTGGCGGAGTTACGAGCATAAAATATCGCTGTTTGACTACGACATCTTGATGGTGGTTACAGACCCGGTAAGGTCTCTGCCGAACTTGTTTGGGATGATGGCGGATTATAGCTCCCTTTATGTGGCCAACTACCCCAGGGATGTTCAAAAACCTTCGGTCTATGCTAGTCAACTGGGCTAAGCTGAATCTTTCGTGGCTGGGAAGGATTGCAGTGAAGATGACATGGCTCCCTAAATGACTTTATCTTTTTTGGGTGTTGCCAGTGGCGGTCGCGGTTCCGAAGCGTATAGATCAAGCAACGCTCTATAGGGCTAAGCAGCAGGGAGTCCTAGGTGTCCCCAATCTGTCCCATTATTACTGTGCCTGCCAAATTGCTCAGCTAGCTGTGGTCCACGGGGAGGGGGATAGGCCGCTGTGGATCGATATTGAGGCGTCCCACTGTTCCCCTGTCCGTATTTCGAACTTGCTATGGTTGCCCCCCTCGGCTTACAGGGGCATCTGTAACCCTCTGTTAAACCACTCCACTTAGGGTATTGAAGTCAAACAGAGTGCGTGGGGAACTTTCTTCTCCGCACGGCCCATTGCCCGTACTGGGAAACCCAGAGTTCCTCCCGGGTATCTCAGATCCGGCAACATTTTGTTGGTGGAGGGCATAAATTTAACTATACTTAAGACTTATCTACACTGAGTGGAATGCTTACTTTCTCCAGCCTGAGGTCCTCTCTCTAACAGTGAGTTCCTCCATTTCCTACAAATTTCTCACTAGGGGTGGGCCAAAATTAAAGCAGATGTTACCCCACTCAAGTCCTCGGCTTTTGAGAGAGTGTGCTGGGAGGACTCACTGGGGAAAGGGGTGATTGCACTTTTTTATAAGAAGCTTTGTGGGGCGGATGGGGCGCATCCTTAAAAGTAATCACTGAAATGGGAGACTAATCTCAATATGACCCTTTCGGACCGTGACTGAAGAGCGACTTGGAGGCATGTGTTTTCAGGGTATCTAAACGTAGGTGCTCAAGAGGTTAATGCCAAGGTATTGCTTAGATGGTACCTAGTTCCAGAGAGGGTTCATAGATTATACCCGTCCTATTCCTCTGAATGTTTTCAGGGATGTCATCTTAGTGGAACATACATACACATTTGGTGTGAGTGTAGGGTGTTTAAACTATTTTGGGCCAGAATATTCTAGATTTTAGCTGCAGCTGACCCCCTCTGCGTGACTGGCCCTGCTCTGAAACCCCCAGGTTGCTTGAAGGTCCAGTTTGGACTCATAAGGCATATCACAAAGGCGGCCAAAATAATTGTATCACATTCCTGGAAGAAGCCGGACATCTCCCTTGGAAGTCTGATTTCACATATCAATAAGATTATGTTTTTCGTGAAGATGGGGGGGCTCTATGCAGGGGGACTTTGCTCCTTTTTTAGCTACCTGGGAGGACTGGATATCCCACTTCCAGCTGAGACACTTTGACCCGGAGCTTGTGATGATTTAGGGTGCTAACTTAGCCTCTAAGTGGAATGGTGAAGGCCCGGAACCCATTCTTCTTTCTTCTTCTCTTGCCTTGTCTGTTCATTCCTTTTCATCTTTCTTATCTTTCTTTCTCCGTCCTACCCTCTGTTTCACAGTCTCACTCCCTCTCCTCTAAGTAACATAATTATAATATATAATAAGTAACGAAAACTCTCCCTTTCTCCCCCTAACCAGGCCATGGAGCAATGTCTCTGGGGCCGGGTTGGGGGGGGGGGGAGTAGGGGCAGTGTGGCATTCCCCCATCTCATTCCCATAGGCAGTGTGGTATTTCCACCATCTCATAGTCAGTGGGGCATTGCCCCTCCCATTTCCCATAGGTAGTGTGACATTCCCCCCATCTCATAGGCAGTGTGGCATTCTCCCCTCCCATTCCCATAGGCAGTGTGGCATTCCCCCATCCCCTTATTCAGTGTGGTATTTCCCTCCTCTCATTCCCCATAGACAGTGTGGCATTCCCCGCTTCCATTCCCATAGGCAGTGTGACATTCCTCCCATCCCATTCCCGTAGGCAGTGTGGTATTCCCCCCTCCCAATCCCCATAGGCAATGTGAGTGTGGCATCCCCCATCTCATTCCCATACTCAGTGTGGCATCCCCCCCCCCCCATTCCATTCCTCATATAAGCAGTGTGGCATTTCACCTATCACCTTATTCAGTGTGCCATCCCCCCATCCCATTCCCATAGGCAGTGTGGCATCCCCTCCTTCCCATTCCCCACAGGCAGTGTGACATACCCCCTCCCATTCCCTATAGGCAGTGGGGCATCCTTCCCATCCCATTCCCCATATAGGCAGTGTTGCTCCCCCCCCCCTCCCATTCCCCATATACAGTGGGGAATCCCCCTTCCCTTTCCCATAAGAAATGTGGCAGAATCACCCCAACCCCCTAGAAAAAAAAGGTGTAATTACATGTACGCTGTCCCCACTCTGGCTTCCGGCGCCGTCACTGCCTTAACAATGGAAAGAAGCAGTGGCGGCGCCGGAAGCCACAGCAGGGACAGCAGACAGCATACATTTACCCTGCCCATCCGCCCACTACTCCGCTGGCCTCCCGGTTGGCGTGAGACTCGTGTAAGTATATGTCTTTCACTTTCTTTAGTTTTTTATTTTTTTATAGTCGTCCAATAAGACGCACTGACATTTCCCCCCCCACTTATGGGGAAAAATAGTGTGTCTTATAGGTCAAATAATACGGTAATTGAAAATTACTGGAAATGTTTGTGGCAAAAGACTATTTGCCACTTTCTGCTGCTATTGGAGGATCACTGTTAGGCTTCCACAGTGCAGTTTTTTTTGCCTTCTCAGGCCATTTCAGCGCTTCTCAGGGCATTTACTGCTACATACTTGCATACTTTTGAGGATGGAAAAGAGGGAAAATATTTTTTTGCAATTAAGCTATGCCACTCTGGCCCATGCCACTCTACTAACCACACCAAATCCACCCCCTGTTGGATTTGGTGTTCACTTGAGCCCATGCTACCTCCACTGCAGTCATTCTAGTCTGTCAGGCCCAGCTAGTGCATACAGCACTGTAGGGGGATCTAATAGTTGTTTAATAATGTTTTGGCTCATACAGTATATCTTGCAATACACGAGATGTCATCTTTGGTTGTCAGACAGGATTCCATGCAGCATGACTGCATTATTAAAGTCAATCCATTTTCTGTTAATGCAAATGTCATAATCTTGTTATTGCTGCAAAAGGGAGATTGGAGCGGACACTTTTTATTCATTTATAATAACTAAGCATTGCATTTTCTTTTGGAAAATTAAACCTAGACTCTGAACTTCAAGGAAAAAGAAATAAAAATAAAAGCCAATGAATAATCTCAACCAATAAATAATCTCAATCTTTAAAATATAAATACCACAAATAAAATGCTTTATATTGAGCCTTACCATAACTTCATGTTAAACATGAACATGAATTGCACTGGCACCATAAAGATTTTTTTGTAAAAGTTTTTTAATTAAGTATTTTTGCTGCAACTTAACCCTTTAAATGCCAGCCATCCTAGAGATATTGTTACCCCCATATTACCAAGCCATTTTTAAGCATTTTGCACTTGTTTAACTGTGATTTTTGCAGGGATTTCCAGGAAAATTATATTTTTTTTCAGCAGGGTTTGGGCTTTAACATGAAATGCTTTGTTTGTAATGTTTTCAGTGCTTTCACTATTTTGGGGTAAACTACGTTGAAAAAAAATCTATTACTTTCTTTTAAATAAAAAATGTATGTTTTTCAAGAAAACCATATTGGGTGTAAAAGCACTATTCCTCCTGATTACAACAGTAACACATATGTAATATGTGGAAATACACACCCACTGAAAAGAGTTCAGTCTGTGCCAGAGCCTCTGATCTCCAACCTAGCTCTGACTTAGGCTCCATTTTTAGGCTGCACTGCTCCTAGCCTCAGGTGGACCTTGGCTGATGGACAGGTAGACCCCCAGGGGAGCATCCCCTGTTATATTATGTTTTTTGTGTATTGCTGTCTCTTTTGCAGCAAGGTTTTTTGGAGGTATGCTTTTCCCTTCTGTCTTTCAGGAGGGATCCTAAAGGGGACACAGACTGCTAATTGGCACCCACTCCCTCCGCCTGCCTTAGTGTCAGTCCTGTGGATGTCCATTTTAGACATCTCTTTGGCACTGGATACAGGCATGGGTCAACTTCACTCTGTCAACAGAAGTACTTTCTTCACTGAATTGGTGGTTTCAATCTCAATCCCTGTTCCAGGGGCACTTGCTCCTCATAGTTCAGTTGACTGTGAACTCCACGGACGCCAGTCTGAGAGGCTGGGGAGGAGTGTGGAACCAGCGGACAATCCAAGGGCGTTGGACATCAGGCATGATCTGCCTGTCCATCAATGTCCTTGAACTCAGGGTGTTTTTTCAGTGTCAATCCCACTGGCTCGGCTACCTGAGGGGTCTCCTGATTAGTATCCAGTCCGAAAACGTAACAACCATTGTATATATAAATCAACAGGGAGGAAACAGAAGCATTCTGGGAGGGAACCAGGATCATCTCATGGGTGGAGCAACATGTCCCATGCATTTGCACATTGCACATTCCAGGGGCAGACAACGCCCAGGCAGACTTCTTCAGCAGGGAGAATGTAAGCCAGAAAGAGTGGGCTCTCCATCCCGAGGTGTTTCACATGATTTGCAACAGATGGGGGATTCCTGAGTTGGTCCTGTAGGGAGGTTCATAGCCCTCTCCCGGGATCCGCTAGTGGATGTCCTGGTGACGTCTTTGTCCTAGTTTCGACTGGTTTACGCCTTTCCTCCTCTCCCACTGCTTCCACAGCTGATCAAGAAGATAATCCTAGAAGGTGTTACAACCATTCTGGTCGCGCCTTTCCTGGTCAAGGCGAACTTGGTTCATGGACATGGTCAGTCTGGACAACAGTCCGCCATTCCTGCAACTGGGCAGACAGGATCTGTTGTCAAAAGGTCCGCTTCTGCACCCTTGTTCATAGTTGCTGTCTTTGATGGTGTGGCGATTGAGTACAGGGTGCCATAGGATAGAGGACCCTCCCTATAATTTCCACCTTGATTCGGGCCAGAAAAACTTTTTTGGACAGAATTTTTATCGGATCGGGCAGTCCAATTTTGCCTGGTACAAGCCACAGAAGATTTCTTCACAAGGTTTTTCCGTCCCTTGCATTTTAGACTTCTTGCAGAAGGGTCTAGACGAGGGCCTACAACTGAGCACCCTCAAGGGTCAGGTCTCCTCAGCTTCATCAATTCTTTTTCAACATCCTATTCCAGGGAACTCCTGCCTCTTTCGGCCTCCTTGTAAGGCACCGGCACCTGCTTGGGACCTCAACTGGGTCCATTCGACCTTACAGAGGCCTTCTTTAGAGCCGAAGGCGGCAGCCTTCTTAATTCTTTTAACTTTGAAGGTGGTGCTCCTGGTAGCCATTACCTCAGTACACAGAGTTTCGGAATTGGCGGCTCTGACTTATAAGCCGCCCTTTTTGATTTTTCATAAGGACAAGGTCATCCTATGGCTCCAGGAGGATTTTTTATCAATAATGATCTCAACTTTTCATTTGAATAAGGACATCATCCTTCCTTTTTTTTAACTGAATCCTGGGCATTCAAGGGATCTGAGCGTACACTCACTCAATGTAGTGCATGCTTTAAAATATTATCTAGCAGCAACAGCATATGTGTGTAGAACAGATGACTTGCTTGTGGTGCCTATGTGGTGCCGCAAAGCCAACCATTACTCGCTGTATCAGGATGGCCGTGTCGCAGACCTACTCTGCAAGAGATATGGACCCTCCTTTTCATTTGTCAGCCCACTCCACCAGAGCGGTGGGTGTGTTCTTGGTCTTTTGACACCAGGCTTTTGTGGACCAGGGTTGCAAGGCAAGGCTGACATCTGATCATCTGTGCACACTACCTTCTATAAAGTGGATGTCAGAAGGAAGGTGCTGCAGGCGGCAGTTCACCCCCCCCCCCCTTCCCGCATTCCTTGCAAGCTAATTATGGCCACCTTTTTTTGTGATTCAGATTTACCACTTTGGGACTGTTTTGTACATCCCATTTTTCAGATTTACCACTTTGGGACTGTTTTGTACATCCTATTTGTGATGATTTGGTGTCCCTGTATGGACAACCTGACAGGGGAAATACTATTTTAAAATGGTGTGGGGTCCCCCCTCCATGGACCTTCTTATTGAGAAGGCCTATCTAGATGAGATAAAAAAACCTAAAGAAGTGGTGCCAGAACCACAGATTAAACCTCAATGTCAGCAAGACTAAGGAGCTGATAATTGACTACTGTAAAAAACTGTGGAGAGATTATCCAGCTTCCGGGACCTGGGTGTTCATATCTCACAAGATTTGACATGGTCTGAGCATATTACCAAGGTGGTGAGCAAAGCACAGCAAAGGCTTTTCCATTTGAGGCAACTAAGAGACTTCAAACTGTCTCCGACTGCCATGGTGTTTTTGATCTAGTACAATTTCTCTGTCATTATGACCCGGAGGAACTTTGTTTCCTTGCCACCCCCCAAATTGATTGGGGGTGCGGAGTTAGAGAACTTTCTAAAGACGACCACTCGCTAAGTTTTATTTCATCTCTGTATGCTGATTCATCCCTATGCATGAATAAGTCCCTATGAATGATGAATAAAGGGTTCTGTCATAATCCTGTGTGCCCGGCTGGCACTGTGCAGGTACTATCGCTTCTGCCAGAAGTCAGTCAGGTAATAGTTAAGAGACATATGCACCTATCAGCTGACTTCAGTTTCCAACTGTCATGTCAGCTGATGCATCTACCATGTAGCATGTTAACATCCAATCAAGGCACACCTAGGCCTTTATAAGGAAATCCTGGACAGCAAGATTGCGTCAGGAGATTCTCTCTAATATTGACGGTGCTACCTTTGTATCTCTGATCCCAGATTGTCTTTGGATTTCCCGATTGACCTCAGCTCACTTCTCGTTTATGTCTTTTGGATTAATCCTTTAAACTTTGTTTTGGATTCCTGGTTTCTACCCTGCTTGCATTCCGGGCATCCCTTTTGGATTAACCCTTGGACTTCTGTTTTCGTGTATGAGCCCGGCTTTGTTTACCACTGCACCTTTGCCTACTACCCCAAACTTTTAGCTCCGCTAAAGATTTTGCTTCCTTGCCTGTGACCCCAGACCTCGGCTCTTCCTGACCACACCCTTCGCCATCCCTGCTTGGATTACTACTGCCTCCCTGCTCAGGTCCTTGATTGTTCCCCGTGGACAATCTGGGGCCCCTCAAGCAGCCAAGCCTAACCACCCTTACGGGAGACTCTAGTGAAAACTGGGGCGGGGGGGGGCCGGGCCACAGTAGGTTCCAGGACTTCATCTGAGGCAGTGTGGACCCAGAGATCTCCACACACTGGTGCTCCAGCTCCAGGTACATGACAGGGTCACATGTTCCTTTAAAGGGTAATTCCACTTTCGATGTTTAAAAGTATCTAGTGTGCCAATATGATGAGCTCAAGGTGCTGAGTTTATCTATTCATTTTTACTTTTCTATGTTCTTATAACTCGTGTTCAGATGTACATTGCAGAAGCTTCCTCACTCTTGCTTGCTAAACATTTGATTGGCCGAGGCAGACTTGACAAATTTAACTCTATCTGCATTATTTTAAACTCTTCAGATAGGGGGAATCCGTCTTGTGTTCAAGAAGCTAAAGGGTTACTAGCAGAGTTCTTAGGTGAAAAGGGCGCTTGCTGCTGCTTTGTTAAGCCAAAGCTGGTAATATACTGTCAGCCCCCGTGGGACACCCATCTTCAGGTGAGTCTGCAACCCCAATCTCTGCTGCTGCTTCTGCATATAGGCAAGCCCCCATTTGCCGGGATGCTGGATCCGCCACACCGTACACCGTAGCCCCCAAGACTTATATAGCACAAAGGATGCAGACTTACAGGATGAAGGCAGATGAACCAGGGATGAGGCTGGGAGGAAGTCATGCTGGCTGGGGTCATACATGACAGTCCTTCTGATTCGAGGTTCAGGACAGAAGGCCAAAGTCAGCCCACTACCTTAACCCCAACAATACCTGCGGGGACGCTGACCTGCAATAACTAGCAAAACATAGCCAGAAAAAAGGAGACCACACCACATTCTTAGATTTGTAGTGAGATAAGGATAATAGGAGTTTTACTGAAGGGCAAGAAAGCCACTCTTACCAAGACAGATCCACTGGGATATAAGAAACTTGGACAAAGCTTGCTAATAAGTAAATCACAGGTATGGTTGCAGAATCCTTTATTTTACATTCCAGAAGAGGAAAACAATAAGGCAGAACGCCAAAAACCTTAAAAAAAGGAGTTTTCCTTTAACCTTGGGACTATGTTTGCTCTGTGCCTTTAGGCATTTCACCGACTGTGTGGCTTTGTCAGAGGGACTTGGTTATGTATGCACTTCAAAGCTTGTTTCTGAGGGTGTATTGATTGAGTCCTTGTGGAGCAGCAAATGTGGCTGTTACTTTCAGGGTGTATGTAGGTGTCATCGGCAGTTGCCCATTGGCAACTCAGAGAACAATGGTTGGATGTAAGGTCACTTTTCCCTAACTGGAGTATTCAGGAACCAGTAGTGGTGCTGGTGGTGCCTAGTCTTGATTATAGTGACATGGTTGGGGTGCGGAGGTATATGCTGGGAGTGACTTGCCATGTAAGTGGACCAGCATCAGCAGGACCACCAGCACGCATGCTGGACAACAGCCACATTTTCTGCTCCATGAGGGCACAATCCATACACCCACCGAAACAAGCTTTGGCGTAGTGGTGCAGCTTAAGCATACTTCTGCAGATGTGTGTGACCGAGTCCTCTGTTTTTAACCAAGTTTAGAGACAGATTATAGGCTGGCCTGCAAGCTAACTGGGTTGAGTGCTGTGGCTCCTTTAAGACTTGTGTGTACTAATTGCCCTGCTAACGTGCACCTCCCAGGTTAGTTATAAAATGGTCTGAGCGGCTGCCACCCCCCTTTGTTTCTTTTGAATTTGTGCAAGCACATGGTGTGTGGGGTCTAGGCTGTACTGCAAGGTCTTTGACCCTTTCACCCCATGGCTTGCACTTGAGAGGTTTAGGGCAACCTCAGGTAAGCCTGCTCCCAATTTATCTATTGCACTGTATGTCCCAGATGGGCTCTCAGAGATTAGAGTTAGGACTGCACCCCACAGAGGCACTTTGGCGTAGTGGTGCAGCTTAAGCATACTTCTGCAGATGTGTGTGACCGAGTCCTCTGTTTTTAACCAAGTTTAGAGACAGATTATAGGCTGGCCTGCAAGCTAACTGGGTTGAGTGCTGTGGCTCCTTTAAGACTTGTGTGTACTAATTGCCCTGCTAACGTGCACCTCCCAGGTTAGTTATAAAATGGTCTGAGCGGCTGCCACCCCCCTTTGTTTCTTTTGAATTTGTGCAAGCACATGGTGTGTGGGGTCTAGGCTGTACTGCAAGGTCTTTGACCCTTTCACCCCATGGCTTGCACTTGAGAGGTTTAGGGCAACCTCAGGTAAGCCTGCTCCCAATTTATCTATTGCACTGTATGTCCCAGATGGGCTCTCAGAGATTAGAGTTAGGACTGCACCCCACAGAGGCACTTTGGCGTAGTGGTGCAGCTTAAGCATACTTCTGCAGATGTGTGTGACCGAGTCCTCTGTTTTTAACCAAGTTTAGAGACAGATTATAGGCTGGCCTGCAAGCTAACTGGGTTGAGTGCTGTGGCTCCTTTAAGACTTGTGTGTACTAATTGCCCTGCTAACGTGCACCTCCCAGGTTAGTTATAAAATGGTCTGAGCGGCTGCCACCCCCCTTTGTTTCTTTTGAATTTGTGCAAGCACATGGTGTGTGGGGTCTAGGCTGTACTGCAAGGTCTTTGACCCTTTCACCCCATGGCTTGCACTTGAGAGGTTTAGGGCAACCTCAGGTAAGCCTGCTCCCAATTTATCTATTGCACTGTATGTCCCAGATGGGCTCTCAGAGATTAGAGTTAGGACTGCACCCCACAGAGGCACTTTGGCGTAGTGGTGCAGCTTAAGCATACTTCTGCAGATGTGTGTGACCGAGTCCTCTGTTTTTAACCAAGTTTAGAGACAGATTATAGGCTGGCCTGCAAGCTAACTGGGTTGAGTGCTGTGGCTCCTTTAAGACTTGTGTGTACTAATTGCCCTGCTAACGTGCACCTCCCAGGTTAGTTATAAAATGGTCTGAGCGGCTGCCACCCCCCTTTGTTTCTTTTGAATTTGTGCAAGCACATGGTGTGTGGGGTCTAGGCTGTACTGCAAGGTCTTTGACCCTTTCACCCCATGGCTTGCACTTGAGAGGTTTAGGGCAACCTCAGGTAAGCCTGCTCCCAATTTATCTATTGCACTGTATGTCCCAGATGGGCTCTCAGAGATTAGAGTTAGGACTGCACCCCACAGAGGTTCTTTGGCGTAGTGGTGCAGCTTAAGCATACTTCTGCAGATGTGTGTGACCGAGTCCTCTGTTTTTAACCAAGTTTAGAGACAGATTATAGGCTGGCCTGCAAGCTAACTGGGTTGAGTGCTGTGGCTCCTTTAAGACTTGTGTGTACTAATTGCCCTGCTAACGTGCACCTCCCAGGTTAGTTATAAAATGGTCTGAGCGGCTGCCACCCCCCTTTGTTTCTTTTGAATTTGTGCAAGCACATGGTGTGTGGGGTCTAGGCTGTACTGCAAGGTCTTTGACCCTTTCACCCCATGGCTTGCACTTGAGAGGTTTAGGGCAACCTCAGGTAAGCCTGCTCCCAATTTATCTATTGCACTGTATGTCCCAGATGGGCTCTCAGAGATTAGAGTTAGGACTGCACCCCACAGAGGCACTTTGGCGTAGTGGTGCAGCTTAAGCATACTTCTGCAGATGTGTGTGACCGAGTCCTCTGTTTTTAACCAAGTTTAGAGACAGATTATAGGCTGGCCTGCAAGCTAACTGGGTTGAGTGCTGTGGCTCCTTTAAGACTTGTGTGTACTAATTGCCCTGCTAACGTGCACCTCCCAGGTTAGTTATAAAATGGTCTGAGCGGCTGCCACCCCCCTTTGTTTCTTTTGAATTTGTGCAAGCACATGGTGTGTGGGGTCTAGGCTGTACTGCAAGGTCTTTGACCCTTTCACCCCATGGCTTGCACTTGAGAGGTTTAGGGCAACCTCAGGTAAGCCTGCTCCCAATTTATCTATTGCACTGTATGTCCCAGATGGGCTCTCAGAGATTAGAGTTAGGACTGCACCCCACAGAGGTTCTTTGGCGTAGTGGTGCAGCTTAAGCATACTTCTGCAGATGTGTGTGACCGAGTCCTCTGTTTTTAACCAAGTTTAGAGACAGATTATAGGCTGGCCTGCAAGCTAACTGGGTTGAGTGCTGTGGCTCCTTTAAGACTTGTGTGTACTAATTGCCCTGCTAACGTGCACCTCCCAGGTTAGTTATAAAATGGTCTGAGCGGCTGCCACCCCCCTTTGTTTCTTTTGAATTTGTGCAAGCACATGGTGTGTGGGGTCTAGGCTGTACTGCAAGGTCTTTGACCCTTTCACCCCATGGCTTGCACTTGAGAGGTTTAGGGCAACCTCAGGTAAGCCTGCTCCCAATTTATCTATTGCACTGTATGTCCCAGATGGGCTCTCAGAGATTAGAGTTAGGACTGCACCCCACAGAGGCACTTTGGCGTAGTGGTGCAGCTTAAGCATACTTCTGCAGATGTGTGTGACCGAGTCCTCTGTTTTTAACCAAGTTTAGAGACAGATTATAGGCTGGCCTGCAAGCTAACTGGGTTGAGTGCTGTGGCTCCTTTAAGACTTGTGTGTACTAATTGCCCTGCTAACGTGCACCTCCCAGGTTAGTTATAAAATGGTCTGAGCGGCTGCCACCCCCCTTTGTTTCTTTTGAATTTGTGCAAGCACATGGTGTGTGGGGTCTAGGCTGTACTGCAAGGTCTTTGACCCTTTCACCCCATGGCTTGCACTTGAGAGGTTTAGGGCAACCTCAGGTAAGCCTGCTCCCAATTTATCTATTGCACTGTATGTCCCAGATGGGCTCTCAGAGATTAGAGTTAGGACTGCACCCCACAGAGGCACTTTGGCGTAGTGGTGCAGCTTAAGCATACTTCTGCAGATGTGTGTGACCGAGTCCTCTGTTTTTAACCAAGTTTAGAGACAGATTATAGGCTGGCCTGCAAGCTAACTGGGTTGAGTGCTGTGGCTCCTTTAAGACTTGTTTGAAGTGCATTCACTTTATTATATTGTGTATATGCATGACATTAATTCCTCTCTTATCTAATTTGCATACACTCCAATACCAGTGAAAGCCTTTTTTAACTACCAAAACTGTAGTGCCTTGACTCCTTGCTTTCTTACACCATACCATCCACCCAGAATGCTCCATGTCCTTGCTTTTACGTTTTCTAATTGTCAAAAATAGAAGTAGAATAGAATGTCCCAAGAAATTCTGGTTTCGTCCAAAACAAATTTTAGCACATTGCTCTGTACACCCTGAGGATTAAGCTGTCGAAGGAAGACCCCACACCTCCATCTTAGCCCTGCCCTGGAAGCCATTTTATTACCATGAATATTTGTTTTATTATTTTGACAAATAAAAACTATTTGACAAAACCATCCCTAAATGGACGTCTCTGACCCTAAAGACTACCAGCCCACACAGGCATTGGGCTCTCCTACACCCCCTGCCCAATTCGGCAAGTCCCTTGCTGGCCCCTCCCTTCCTTTGATTTGGTATAGGGGCCTAGGGACCCCTTACCAGTTCACAAGTGGTTAAAGGGAAAAAAGTCCTTTAATTAAGTCTAATTTTACACTAATAGTTACCTATTTCCTTGCTATCCATCACCTTGTGCAGTTCCTTGCTGCCCACCACTCTCCCACAATGCTCTCCACTGAAGTATGGGGCTCCAGAGGCTGTGACACCATTAAGCAAGGTCACCACTAACTAAACATTAACATGGAGACCAAGAAGTTCCAAATTGTACAAGTCAAGGTTATGATATAAAAAAAAAAAAATCCAAATCTCTGATAAACCCCAGAGCACCATCAAATCCATTATCATCAAATGGAAAGAACATAGTACCAAAACAAAGCTGTCAAGGGAGGACCATGGGTCAATGAGGGCATTAAGCAGAGAGGCAGCACAGCAACCAAAGTTAACCTTGAAGGAGCTGCATAGTTCCCAAGCAAAGACACCAACCCCACAGTAAAACATGGAGGTGGTAGTTCTGCTTGCAGCTCAAGTAGATGTAACAAGGATGTGTGTCAGCACCTGAACATCAACAGCGCCAGGCCACCACTGGTAGGTGCTGGGAGAGCACTTTGCAGATAAGTGAGTGCTTTTGTGTTTCATAATAAAGGTCAAATATCTGTGCACTGCAAAAAAAAAACATGTAAAACGTACCACTAAAAAGGAAAGAGATATGTTCCTTTTTGTTTCTCTTCCATGAAATTGGAGCAGGCCTAATTAAACTATAGCCTATGAGCACTGAACCAATTGCAGTAATGCAACGGCTAGTCTTCATTTTTTATATCAGTGCTGCACTTGAAATGGCAGCCAGGGCTAGTGCATAAAAAGTTGATCACTTTAAGGTTAATTTACTGCCCCCACCATGGCCGGATTATGAGAGGGGCGCAAGGGGCGCAAGCCCCGGGGCCTCCACCACTTGCCCTACAAAGGGGGCCTCCACCACTTGCCTTACAAAGGGGGCCTCCACCACTTGCCCTACAAAGGGGGCCTCCACCACTTGCCCTACAAAGGGGGCCTCCACCACTTGCCCTACAAAGGGGACCTCCACCAACCTTTGGGTTATGGTCTGGTCCAGGAGGCTTTTCAGTCTTTAGCCTGACAATCTGCAGGGTCAGAAACAGCTATCAGCGGCAGTGGGGCCTGCCCTAGGCAAGCCTTTTTTGTTTTTGCAAACTTGCAGCCAAAGCCACCACAGGGCAGGACAAAGAATCTAGAGCAGAAAAACCACCATCAGCATTGCTACAGTGATGGGTGCGTGCTGCCAATCAGAGGCCACTCACTGCACATAAACCACCAAGCACAGCCGCTGGCAGCTCAATGCAGGGAACTGTCCCCTTCTGGACCAGCTGGTTGACTTGACTACCCCCCCCCCCAGAATGGCAAAGCAGGAGTTCCGAGCAGCATGCACCCACACAAGGGTGGCACAATGGACTCGATCTGATGTTCCAGTAAGTGGGCGGGTGCCAGACAACCATCAATCAGTTACTTGGATCTACTTTTATATTAAAGGGAAAAAAAAAATACTGTATCTGGGGCCTCCACCTCACTTAATCCGGCCCTGGCCCCCACAACATATATCTAGTGCTAGTGTTTGGGAGCAAAAAGGGCAGTTGTGTAGGATCTCCTTCATCAAAGGCACCATCCAGGGTTTATATTGCCTGTTGGAATTTCCTGGAAAATCCTTGTGAGGCTTTGAGATTGGTGGCCCCCCACTGCTGCAGTTGGTATGGGTGGGACCCATGTAAATGGGGGTCCGTGTTGGCAGGGCGGCATATATGAGGGCAGGCACTGCCCAGATCAGCGGCTGCAGTGGGACATAGTATGACATTGGGACCTGTGGCATTAAGGAGCATCAGGGGCCAGGGCTGTATGTTCTGCAGGATGAAACTAAAAAACTGCTCTTTATTCTCCCCTAGTAGTGGCCCCTGGTGCTCACTGCTGAAAGACTGTCACTCCCAGGGTTCAAGGATCCAGGCCTTGTTGCTGGTCTGGGCTCCACCTCAGTCGTTGATCCAGGCCATGCAACTTACTCATCAGGTAATAGACATATAGGCTGGTTTCACACCAGCACATCTGCAGCTCGCTCACACTATTGGGCGAGCTCCCTACAGCCTCCTGTGAAAAGATGCCCATAGTAATCTAGTCATCTAGGGGCGTTCATCATTTATGGAGCACTCAGAGCTCTTCCAGCAGCGCTAGCGGTCTCCCTCCATGTGAGTGCAGAGCACTAACGCAGAACACCCTTCACACACTGCACACAGCGATTGTGGGGCGCTCGGCCGAAAGCACAAGCCCTCCACAATCGCCACAATGTGAAACCAGCCATAGGTGACCTGGTGACCTTTTGTTACACTACTTATATTTTTTCCCAGGGCTATATTTTGTCTAAAATTTGCACTTGATATTGTCGAACCACCCTTATAGTTATTGGTTTTTAACTTCCCTTTTTAGTGTGTGAAATTTTAATATGCTGCCATCCATTAGTTTACTCCATAACATGCTGGCATCTCTGTCTACGCCAAAAACAGGTAAACAGATGGCAGCAGCAACTGGAAGAGAAGTCTAGGACAGGTTTTCTTTCTGAGCTATAAAGCACTGTAAGCCACAGCTCAGCATATTTACTTTCATTAGGGCCTGGTTTCCTTTTACTGGGTACATGTAAAAGTCATGCAATCTGACTTTGGCCCCAGACCTGGCCCTGGAACAAGTTAATGTATGCCAAGCTGATTGCCAACCCCTAATCTAACTATGCTAGTTCGCCAATCGGAAGCCCCCATTTGCCGGGAGGCAAAATACGTCGTTAAGGCTATCCCAACATGGTTAACCCCAGGACAATAAAGCACAATGGCTAGCACTTGAAGCCACAAAGGCCTATAAATAACAAAGAGAAACACAGACATGGGGTATTAATGAAATGGTTGAAAATAGTCAGGTTGGCAACAGATGGTTATTTTTCCCAAATATCAGAATATAAGGGAGAGGCAAAGATTAAATCCAGAGACATACCAGGGGTCTTGCTACCCTCAGCTTAGCTGGACATCCTAGAGCAGTGTGCAACAGCATGTCAATTGGCCAAACCAGGCACAGTTAGCATCCCAAACTAGAAGAGGGGGCTGCAAGATGAAAAGTTAACTTCCACTTTAATCTTTAAAAGTTGTTAATGCCACCCTATTCTCATAAAACTGTATTGTAAATAACAATTGTCCCTCCTTCTTAATAATACAAACTTAAGCTCTGATGTAAAATGACACCTATCATTAGCCAAACATTCTGGAATCAGAATATCATAAAAAATTCAGCAGCAAATACCAAGTCTTGTCCTTTATTTAGCCTGTTAGCCTTTTTGATGTACCAATCTTTTTTTATTTGTAAAAAGGGAAAATCATTTTTATTTCTGTAAGTTATATAGTGCTGGCATTTTACTCTGAGGACAGAGCCACCCACACTCATTCTCTCCAAATGATGATCATCTTGACGTTTATAAAAAAAATGTAGGCCAATAAATATAAAATGCCTACTGTGTCTTTTTTAGTCTTTGTCTTACAGTAATTTCATTAGCGCATCCAACTCTAAATTATATTATATTTTTAATTATTATTTCATATAATGTTTTACTTCCCTTGTGAATTCTGTTTTGCACATTTATCATCTAGAAGTCCTTTTAATTTGCTTATGCTATTACAAATAATGAACATTAATGCAAAAATCTGTATATTTGTGGCATTCCTTGTGTATATTTAAACTGCAACATAATTACTGTCTGAAAGACATCTTACTGTGCTGCATTTTTCAGGCCACTTCAGCACTGAAGGATTTAATCAAAACTAAATGCTGTATAAAGTTCCCCTCAGCCTCTTGAGGAATCTATATATTCAACACTTCCATTACTGTTGCTAGACACCAAAAAGTGTAACCATAGTGATGGAATGGAAATGAATGCCTTTGTTCTGAAGCTTTACTCTGAAGCAGATATTATGGTTTTCAAGGTCAAAATGATATTAAAAGACGTACAAAGAAAAGGAGGTAGCATGTATACATTCATTGTCCATTTAATAAAATTAGGTGTTACATACATTTGGCATTTGCATAGTACTTTATAAATACTTTATAAACAAAAGCTATAAATAAATATTTAACACTTATAAATAATAAGGAGGCAGATTCTTAAATAGGAAGGTGTACAATACCACATCAACATCAGTGTTTCTCCAATTTCATTCTAGTTTGGAAACTGTTCAGCTAAATGTAAACACTTGATGGTCCTCCCCATTCCAATTCCCTGAAATGAAGTCTAAAATGTTGCTGCTTCTGTAGGTGCAATTGCCATTCACATGATTGTTAGACTGGGTGCAGGGCTGTCCCAGCAGGGAAAGGGAGGTCTGGCTGAACCACCAAATAAATGAAAGAAAAAAATTCACCCAGCTGTTCTGCTGCATGTCACCCCATCTCAACTATGGGAGAAGAATTCTCTCATAACTTATGCGATAATGTGCTGGAGGGGACAAAGTAGGGAAGTTCCCCTGTTATAATCCAGCCCTGGGATCAATGGTCCTTTTAATAACTAAAAGTACCCCGGGAGCTTAAGGCAGTGGACAGCGGCGGCTACAAGGATGACAGCGGCAATGGCGGAGGCAGCAAGCAAGTTGGTGGGAGACAGCTATGTGGGAGCTGAGGAATGTAAGTTTTTTTGGGGGAGCATGCTGAGATTCCCTTACACTGCCTATTTGGGATGCCCTTACACTGCCTGAATTTGGGATGCCCTCACACTGCCTGTATTTCAGATGCCACACTGCTTGTAATTGGCATGCCGCATGCACTGCCTGTAATGTGAGATGCCCCTCACTGCTTTTGGGGTCTGTAATAGAGTGATTGGGGAGGGGTATTTTAGTACATATTTTGGTTTAGAATATTTTTTTTCTTATTTTTCATCTCCAAATCTTAAGAGTGTCTTATATAACCAAAAATACAGTACTTGTACAACAATATGCAAAGTATTATAGGTCAAAAATACACATTGATATTAAAGTACAATAGGCATAAGGTTCTTGCAAGCTCACAATCTAAAAGTTTTGGGTGGAAGACAAAAGATTGTGTTTTTGTGTCAATAAATTTATTATGTATTACTTATTCTTTTGATATTTTCTTTTCATTTCTTTTGGCTTGTGGTAGGACACTTTTTGGGGGTTTCATTTGATTAACTGCAATATTGTACTCAGCCTTACCGTCATTCATTATTCTTTATTAGTGATCCTTTGGGGGTAAATTAAGCAAATAGAGGAGGAAAACAAAAAAAGAATTATGAAGCAAATTGATAAATATGACCGTTCAAGATACCTGAAACCCCCCAACATAAAAATGAAACGCCTCCCCAACATGAATATGAAAACCCCCCAGCATGACAGTGTCACCCCCCCAACAGCACATTACCTTTCTTTGACCAGACACTGGTAGTGTCTTTCTTCCTGCTTCTGAAGCTTCCTACACTGCACCCCATCTCTGCCCTGCTCTGTATTGCACCCACAACTCCCAACCAGCATGCCTATCATGGCCTTGCAGCATGAATACCAGCACATTTTCATTCTGCCACACTGCACCGCCATGTCTGTCCTGCTCCCTGTTGCACCCCTAAATCCACCCTGCTTCCAGGTGCAACCCGTCTCTGTCCTACTGCACCTCCATTTGTGACCTGCTCCCTTTTGCCCCCCATCTCTACTATGCTCCCTGTTGCACACCCAACTTTGCCCTGCTGCCACACTGCACTAAATCTATGCCCTGCTCTCTTTTGCACCCCATCTCCACCCTGCTGCACCCCCACCTCTGCCCTACTACCTGCTGCACACTTATCTCTGCTCTCCCCTCTTCCTTGCTGCCCATTGCACTCCATCTTTGCTCTGCTCCCAGCTGCACACTCGTCTCTGTCCCGCTGTACCCCATACCTGCCTGACGCACCCCATCTCTGCTCTGTTTCCTATTTCTGCCGTCCACCATGCTGACCACTGCACTTTATCTCTGCTCTGCTCCCAGCTGAAGCCCATATCTGCCCCACTGCACCCCATTTCTGCTCCCTGCTGTACCACATATCTGCCCTGCAGCATGCTGCACCCTATTTCTGCCCTAATGCCTGCACCCCATCTCCCCCCTACTGCTTCACCATAAGGGCTGGGTGATAGTGATTAACCCCATTGGCAGTCTGGTTGGTGGGGCCCAGAAAATCACTACGGCCCTGGACAGCAGTGGTCAAAATTTTGCAGCTAAGCAACGCGTGTGGAAGGGCGAATGGCGGCGTTTATATTAAAGCAGAGTATGCCATGTAAAACTTGTGAAGGGAGATGTGGGCAACATAATGGAGGCATTGTTCAGTTTTACAGTAAGATGTCGGCCACATCAAACACTACCATTCACCCTCCTTCATCGGCTGATTAACTCCCAGCTGCTACTTTTTCACTGCTGCTGGGAAACTTTCTAGGAGGAATTGCCCTGCATTTGCTCCATAAGAAGCACAGACAACCACACACACACACACACACACACACACACACACACACACACACACACACACTTTGGGGGGAAGGAGGATGTGCATTTTATGGAACAAAATATTTGGTAGTTTGAAGGCTACGTTTGAATGGTTTAGGAATGGCAAATTGTTTGGGGGAAGGGAATTTCAGAGGAGTGGAGCAGCACAGATAAAGTTATGAAGACGAGTGGAAGAAGGTAAAGACAATAGATTGAGTCACAAGTAGTATATGTCGGGCATAATGGCAAGTGAAGGGTTTCAAGATTTTGGAATGGTTTACCAGGGATAGGTTAGCTGAAAAAAAAGTCTCAAAAAGTTTCAAGGCCACCAATATTTGAAGGGTTGGAAAATGGCACATTGGCACATGGAGTCAAACAACATATGTAAAGTTGTGAGAACTAGTGGAAGAAGGTGATTGGGTTTGGGGATAGGAGGTATGAGTAAGAGAGTGGGGCCTAGTATAACATCAAGATATAAGGGCTGATTGGTGACAAAAAAATGGCACTGACGGGACTCCCCTTGCTTGTGGGGGGGCGTCTGTTTGGGGATGATATGGTAAAGAAGGCTACTGGGGGGGCAGATCTACTAGACTCCCACAAAGAAGGGAGCCTAATGCCTTTTTCGCAGGTCCTCCAATCCTTGGCCCTTTCGTGGGGGTAGATGTTCCTTCTCCTTGTGACACCAAGGAATAAGTAATAATGTTAAAACGTCGGGAGACTCCCACTCATGCTGCCATGTGCACTGCCATGTATGTCTATGGCGTCCCACTAACCAAAACTGTATCAGAAACACTAAACACACAAGACCAGGTTACTTGTGGGACTGGCACTATGACTAGTACTATATAACTACGCAAGGGAACCATTTAAAAAGTGATGAAAAACATCTTTATTAAAGTTATTGCACACACCCGACAAGCACCAATAAAATAAAAATACACAACGTTGTGATCTTAAAAATCAGGGGCCCCCACGTGCACATGCACCAACGACCACAAACTCATCCACTACCACAAATTGTATGCCAAGGACCATACACTTTGCATTAGTCAGCATGCTTCTTCATAATGTTGGGCGCCATATTAAAAGTCACCAGTCATCAAACGTGTGCTCTGGTCATGCTTCCTATGCAGCTGATCCAGTGCTCCTTTCATTCCATACTGCCCTCATTCTAAAGAACACGCATCCACAGCTTTACATCTACTTGTTCCTCTTTAAAGTGCACGTGCTGAATATTCAATGGCCCGATACTGTTACAGCCACCGCAGGCTGCGCTGTGTCTCCAAAACCTGTAGCCAAGCCTCTGCATGGATGCAGCTATGCTACGCCACTCCGCGGGGTCACCAGACAACTAAATTGTCCCGTCAGAAAGTGCATGTAATACACTGCATATCTACACACATATAATGTCAGTTGACTGAATTGTCATATCCTGCATAGCTGATACAAGGACTGCTGCTGCACAGCTCTGAGGCAAGTCGGGAGCTCATTAAGCACAGCTCTTAGATCAATTACTGTTGTATAGTTGTCATGGCTCCCACAATGCAATTTCCATCAGCGCAGAATACTTAGCTTAGCGGCCATAGGCGGAGGAGACAACTGCCAGAGGATATACGTGATTTCGTCTCTTTCCGGGCGCTCACGCACATACAGATAATCAGCTGCTTGCTTGACACACGTGGTGGAGGGATGCAAGGCGAGGTGGGGCCTCCCACTTCCGATGCGCGTTTCGCCCCGCCCACCAGGGCTTCGTCAGGGTGACACTCGGCCAATCAGGATGCCGCTTTAAAGAGAATAGGCTCCACCCATTGCACTTCATACTCATACTCGTCTTTAACCCTGCAGAATCCTGCATTTAACGGGGAAGTCAGACACGCTGTGCAACCGCACTAGCGGTAATAGTTCCCTTTTGTTCCGTTTTGTTAATCCAATCACACACAGGATGCAGGTCACTGCGATTGGACCAAGTAGTGCAGCAACTTATCTGACCCATTCAGGTTCGCTGATCATAGCTGTCCCATATTCAAATCAGCTCTATACATATTGTGAATAGACAATCTTGATGGAGATACCCGTCCAATCCCACCAGGCTTCTTTGATTCACACAGTTCAAATAACAGGGAGTGACACTATTCCACTGGTGGTATCCAACAGTCCAACAGAGAGATGGGGGAGAGGGGGAGGAGGACCTAACCAGTCCCACACACCCATTCCATCTAGCCTGCTGGCCAATCAAACCCACCACCTTCACCCGGATAATAATTTCCCCAGCGTCAGCACCACATATTATTGCCCTTAGGGGCCTAGGCTACCGTCAAATTCCTCACCCGACCTATAGAAAGGCACTTAGGCCTGTATAGGTATTTAACCCAGTGGGTGCCATAGTATTTAATTCATATATTAACCGGGACTCCTGCTGCAGTAATCTCTGTTCACAAAACTCTCTTCTCCCCTCCCCTCTGAGCACAAAAACCCCACATACCTGGAGACCTTTAGGGTTACCCTGATGCCATATTTTAAAGTGCTCTGCCACTGGACTTTTTTTCTTTTTTATTCCCACTACTAATGTCGCGCACATGCTCACCGACCCGCACCCTAAGCTCGCGCTTAGTTTTACCAATGTATTTTTTTCCGCACGGGCAGGTGAGCATGTACACAACCATAGAAGTGGCACAATTAATGAACCCCCTTATTGATAGAGAAGGGGGTCCATTCATGCCCTCGTAACTACTGGTTTTCGACATATATTTACAAATGTTGCAATGACAACATTTAAATGAGCTGCTCAATTTCTCCACTGAGTAAATCCCCTCACTGCCCTTCAATTTACATTCACTGTGTACCAGCATATCCCGCATGTTTTTTGCTCTATGCGCCATAAGCAGTGGACGGGGCCCCGCCAGTTTACCCACTATCAGATCCAATGCCAACACATGCCTATGGGCCTCCAGAATTCCACCGAACCGCTCCCAATGTGCTCCATACTGGGTAATCAGGCGAATCAACTGACCATCCTTTCTAGGCTTGATGATTGGGGACTTCGCTCTTAACAGGTCCACTCGTGTGGATTCCAAGGCCCTTTTAGAGCAGGTTCCTAGCAGCCTGTGAGGATACCCTCTTGCCCTAAACCAAGGAATAAGCCAAAGCCCAACAATAGGGCAAGATCCTTTTGGCAAAATAAGGCAAAGCCACCTTACAAGCCCCCTCAGGCATGAGGGGATGCCCCAACACCTGCAGGTGGGGGGCGGCTTCTGCATTTTGCTCCCATGTGGAGACTCCATGTAACAGATGTTCGGATACAGGAGATTATTTCCTCAGGTTACAAAATCGAATTGGGAGCTTCTTTTGGTCAAGGGTATCCCGGAATCTGGAGAAAGCAGGAGCATTGAGATTCACTGTAGCCTATCTATTGCAGATTGGAGTAGTTAATCTCATTCCCCTTTTAGAAAGGTCAAATTTTTTTTTCCAATTTGTTCATAATTCCCAAGATAGACGTCTCCGTGTGCCCAATATTAGATCTCGAGGGCCTCAAAAGTTTTGTCTGTATGTTTCTCATAGAATCTTTAAGGAATGATTTGCATGCAATCTTTAAGGTCCACAGTGATGATGCTTCAGGGAGAATTTATGACCACAATGGATATAAAGGATGCGTATCTACAAATCACTATATTTCCAGGTCGTCAAAAATATTTACACTTTTCAGTGGACGGCCTAAACCTTCATTGAGTGGCTCTATCCTTCAGCCTGTCTTCAGTCCCAATGGTGCTTACAAAGGTGCTGGCCGGTCTCATGGCTCCTTTAAGAAGCCAGGGAATACAGATAATCCCTTACTTAGACGATCTGTTGATCAAGGCTCCATCCTTTCAGTAGGCCCAAAGGGATATAGAAACAGTCTTATTGACTTGATTTGGCTGGAGAGTCAATTATCCAAAGTTACATATCATGCCCTCAGGCCAAGGCATTTCTTCCGGAACAATATAGACTCTCGCTTCAGGCCAGGGTACAGGCTCGCTTGCCCTGCCCCCTGGTGTCTTGCTTCAAGGCAGTGCCTTTTGCAAGGTTTCACACAAGACCACTGCAGATGGGATTGCTCTCGATTTGGGGTCGAACTACGGAAACCCTGGATTACCAGAGTAAAACTATGGATTACCCCTTTTACATGACACACTCAGCCAGTCCTTAACCTGATGGCTTAATCCTCAGCATCTTCAAGTGGGCAGGTTCTTTCTTCTGGTTCAATGTAAGACAGTCACCTTGGATGCCAGCCTAATGGGTTGGAGGGTTCATGGGGTCACAGACGATCCAGGGACAGTGGAGACCGGAGAGCAGACTCCCCATAAATATACTGCAGCTGAGAGCAATTATATTGTCCCTCACACATGAGACTACCGATCTGAGAGGTCATCCTGCCAGGATTCAAACCGACAACCTGAAAGAAGTAACATATATCAACTAGCAGGGGGTACCAGGAGCAAGAGAGCTCTCAAGGAGGTGAGCCAGATCTTTCTTTGGGGTGAGAAGCCTGTTTCATGCATCTTGGCGATTCACATACCAGGAGTAGACAACATGCAGGCCGATCATCTAAGAAGAGCTATCCTGCATCAGGTAGAATGGTCCCTCAGTCAGAGGGTTTTTCATTCCCTTTGCATGTGCTTGGGGCTCCCAGATGTAGATCTCTTCATGTCTCGCCACAATCCGAAGGTTCCGATATTTGTGTCTCAGTCCAGGGACCCTCTAGCAATAGCAACAGACACACTGTCCATTCCTTGGATTCTCTATGCTTTTCCTCCGTGTCCACTCCTGGGTCAAGTACCAAGAGAGTCTAAAGACTTAAAGGAGCCGCAGCACTCAACCCTGTTAGCTTGCAGACCAACCTATAATCTGTCTCTAAATCTGGTAAAAACAGAGGCTCGGTCACACACATCTGCAGAAGTATGCTAAGCTGCACCACCACGCCAAGGTGCCTCTATGGGTGCAGTCCTAACTCTAATCTATGAGAGCCCCATTTGGGACATACAATGCAAGAGATAAAATGGGAGCAGCTTACCTGAGGTTGCCCTAAACCTCATGTGCAAGCCATGGGGTGGAAGGGTCAAGACTTTGCAATACAGCCTAGACCCCACACCCCATGTGCTTGCACAAATTCAAAGTAAACAAGAGGGGAGTGGCACCTGCTCAGACCATTTTATAACTATCCTGGGAGGTGCAAGTCAGCAGGGCAATTAGGTTACTAAAGACTTAAAGGAGCCACAGCACTCAACCCTGTTAGCTTGCAGACCAACCTATAATCTGTCTCTAAATCTGGTAAAAACAGAGGCTCGGTCACACACATCTGCAGAAGCATGCTAAGCTGCACCACCACGCCAAGGTGCCTCTATGGGTGCAGTCCCCTAACTCTAATCTATGAGAGCCCCATTTGGGACATACAATGCAAGAGATAAAATGGGAGCAGCTTACCTGATATAGGGTGTTTAGGTGGTTGATTTATATGTACATTTCTTCTAGCATAAGCTTGTATTAAGATCACACTGGTTTGTGTGTTTGCCGACATATGTATGACATGTCGTTTAGCATGTATGCCAGCATGCTGTACTCTGATGGTGAGCTACGGACCCTGCCTTTAATATCTCGGCTATTTGGATTTGGCCGGACTGTCTCTCAGGTTGCAGCATGTCTTGCACATTTATTGTGCTGGGCTTTATTCCAATTCCGACATACCAGTTGACAATAATATTATATAAAGTTTGGCATGCTGAGACACTCTATTTTCATGCATTGTAATTGTTGAGAGTTATTGCTATTAATCTTTTTTCTGTTCAGTTTCAGCAGTACTCCGTGATTGTCTCCCTTCCTCCGGCTGCGTGGCGTCCCTGTTACCTGGCAGCGGTTTCTTCGTTGCCTTACGATGACGAGGTATGTTTCCCTCTCTGATTGGTCTATTATCCAGACACCTGATTGGTGCTAGTCTGGCTGCGTTGGCGGATGACGTCACTCCACTTCCGGCGGCGGGGAGAACGGACACGCTCGGGGCTGCTGATTGCTGGAGGTGAGTCCATCCTTTTAGTATTCAAGTTTGCTTGTATTGCCACATACTATCTATGACTAAGGACCCACTTATAGTGTCCGAAACGCGTTAGAATGTGTGGCTTGCCTTGACTTGCCGGTGTTCTTTATTGGTTTTATACTGCCTTTTTCTATGGAGATACTGTTTTTACCCAGTGTATGAATAAACTTCAGGATTTTTAAGGAGTGGGGATCTTCACTTTGGTTTCCCAGCTTACCTGAGGTTGCCCTAAAGGGTCAAGACCCAATACAGCCTAGACCCCACACCCCATGTGCTTGCACAAATTCAAAGTGAACAAGAGGGGAGTGGCAGCTGCTCAGACCATTTTATAACTAACCTGGGAGGTGCAAGTCAGCAGGGCAATTAGGTTACTAAAGACTTAAAGGAGCCGCAGCACTCTAATTAGAACCATTTTGGTGGATCCTGGTCGGCCAAGGCAAAGTTGGTTTTCAGGCCTAGTAAGGATGTCAGAAGGTGACCACTGGTGGTTACCCAGTGATCCAGATCTCCTCACACAGAAGCCCCTATGACACCCCAATTTTCAAGTTCTAACCTTGACGGCCTGGCTATGGAAACCTCAGGCCTTAAATAATATTTATTGCTTGGTGTGAATCTAGATGTTTTGCTTATAGAACTTTTTCTGTTTCCCGAATTTTGGAATTTTTGCACAAACATCTTGATGAGGGTCTTCAAATAAACGTATTTGGACTTTTTGAAGGGCGTCACCCATGTGCATCCCCCCTCTAAGCTTATGTTGCCTGTCTGAGACCTAAACTTACTTTTATCAGCTCTTCAGGGTCCTTCCTTTTTACGGATTTCTAAGTTAGCAGCTTTATCAGTTAAGCCTCCTTATTTAGTTTTGCACAAGAAAAAGGCTGTCTTTCATTTAAAGCAGGATTTTCTGCCTAAGGTGGCTTTTCATCATAATGAAGATGTAGTTTTACCCTCTTTATGCCCTGCTCCGGTCAGCCATAAGGAGAGAATTCTTCACTCCCTGGATGTAGTAAAAGCCCATAAATATTATATAATATTATATCTTGATTACACAGCCAAGATAGATGCTAGAACTTTGGTGGATGCTGCCTTCGATAGGAAGGTATTGCAGACAGTAGTAAGCTCTTCAGCTAAGGCTTAATAAGCCTCACACTTGGGATCCCACCCTGAAGTAAGGACACTTTTGGAGGTCCTGTCTGTTTCTGACTTCCTGACGACCTGTGGCATATGAGACAAAATACAATTCTGTGATTCTCTCACCTGTAGAATTGATTTATCTCCTTTTCCACTCCTGCATCTGCTAGACTACTATATCCGTTACTCGGATGCCATAGTCATGGTGGAGTTTGTAAATATGTAAATAGTTAATCAGCATAAAAAAAAATAAAAAAGGAAAATATATACGGAGAGGGGAATAGAGGAGTTTATCTCATTTCTCCTTGTCTCTAGTAGGGCTTCTTAGGATGCCTTATCCTCCCGGATGGCTGTGTCTACTGCTTTTCAGTTACTGGATAGTGAAGAGCAGATGGAAGTATATATAGCCTGGGTGGAACCACACCTTTTGTCTTGCAGTCCCCGCCCTTCAGGCAAGAGTAAAACCATGCATTTCTGACTTCCTACTGCCCTGGAGTGGAAAAAGAAAGAAATCAATTCTACAGGTGAGAATCACTTCAAAAAAAGTAATATTAATTCTATCCCCTTCTTTAATTATCCGGCTTTTCTCCACTAATAAACATCTGTGTAAGTTGGGCTAATTCTGTAACTATATCAATTTGGGACACCAAAGCCCCCTTATGATTTGCTATATATAAAATTCTGTGATTTATTCTTCTGCTTTTGCCTGCCCAAATAAATCTTAACACTTTAGATAAAAGGATTTAAAGGATTGTTTCAAATTAAGATCCTCTTGGTCCAAGAGTGTCAAATTCAATGCCTCAGACTTAGTATCATTTAATTTTAAGCCTGAAATTTTGCAAAATTTCTTGTACATCTGAAATAAATTAGGAAGTGAGGTGTGGGGTGAGGAAACCAACAATCGAACATCGTCAGCAATAATCCACATTTATGTTCCCTCCCCCCACACTCTGCCTGCCCTCCCAACATCCCTGCTTAATCTAATTGTTCTTGTCAATGGTACCATTTACAACACAATAATAGCGACATAGGACCACCCTGTTGAGTACTATATATATTAATATACCTCAACTCAAAGTCTTTTATCACTGCATGAGGATCCCTTTATACTTTTTTCAAAATGTTTTGAAATGTATAATCCCAAGTCAGCATATTACTACTTTATGTAAATCTAATGAGAGAAGCATAGCCCTTCTTACTTCTCCATTGATCCCAATTAGTTTGAATTTCAGAAATCAAATCAATTACTCTTCTGGTCGGATCCGAAGCCTGCCTTTCTGGCATAAACCCCACCTGATCGAGATGAATATACTGAGCCAGAAAGGAGTTAAGCGGTAATGTCAATATTTTAGTAAGAAGCTTAAAGTCAGTATTTAACAGGGAAATTGGTCTATGATTATTACAATCTCCTGGATCTTTACCTGGCTTTGGGTGGACACTAACGTGTGCTTAATATAAATCTCCAAATCTCACTTAATCAGCAAGATGTTGTGATAGAATTTGTAAGAATGTTTTATAATGAATGTTAGTAAAGCCATCAGGCCCAGGAGCCTTAGAGACCTTCAGTTTATTGCCAACTTGATCTCCTTATCCTCTATAGCTTTTTTTCTAAAATAGCCTTATGAACCTCTGAAAACTTTGAGGAAATGGGACATCTTGAAAATAAATATTAAATAATAAATAATCTGCTTTAGAGTTATCCAAAGGAGTAGGGGCAGCAAAATTCATCTAGGATTACTGGAATACTAGTATAATTCCTTGAGGATAACCTCAATTTAGGAAAGGATGTTATTTTGGGTCCTGGGAGTTAATCTGCTTACCAAAAGTGACCCTATTTTATCTCCTTGTTGATAAAACTAGGAATGTTTATTCCATCCTAAAGTTTTTTCAGCCTTGGTAGTAAGAATCAGGTTTAACTTCAGTCTAGTCTGGTTAATTTTATGTAAAAAATCCTTGTGTAGATTTGATTTGTAATGTTAACATAGTTAATTTAATAATGCTTCCTTTTGTTTAAGTGCTTCAAAATGTTTCCTTTTCTTTTGATCCGAACCCCTCTGATACATACCTTATGGGCTGCCCAGTTATCGGCGAGGTATCAGATGCTCTATTTTGATTAAAGAAAATCGCAAACAATTATATTTCCAGTTCAGTAATTATTTTGGGATCACTTAATAAGGATTCATTTAGTCTCCATCTCCAAGAGCATGGCTTAAAGTGGACCAAACCCCATATGTTTAACTTGCATTCCCTGAATTGATTCCCCCATGATGTTTAACTTTTGGCAATATTCCCTTTCCTTGCTTTTCACTGCTCCCCACTAATGCTGATTCTTTTAGCTGTAAAGCCCCATCTCCTCCATTCCTTGCCACTGTAGTGGCAATGATGTCATTTACGCACACCTATGAAATCTTAGGCGAGCAGCAAGAGAGGGACAGCAAAGAAATCGGTGTTCCAGGACAATTCTGTAGGCAAAAATATTCATAAGGGCCTGATTCAGAGCCTGCCAGTGAATGCTAGTTTTTATCAGAAACTCATCTTGGCAACCAGGAAATTGCAAATGCTCATGATTCATAGCCTCGTTCGAAGAAATGTTCATTCATGCGTAAGCGTCCATATATGCTTTGCTTATGCATATGGTTTAGCCGAGTATTTCCTGAATTTGCAGCTGAATTAGTCTCAGAAGATGAGTTTTTTTTAGCTGTTTTTGGATGGAAGCTGTGGAGCCCATTGTTGTGCCGTATCCTTGTGTGGCTTCCAGTGCACGCCTTTTTTTTTTGTTATATCCAGCTATTTTAATGTGCTTCCTGCCATCCTGATTCACTGTACCCATGATAGTCTGCATGTTCTTCACCATACTTGCCTTTCTTCTCCCTGCTTCCATCTAGGCCATTCCATGTAATCTGCATGTCCTTCCGCATACTTACCTTTGTAGCTTGTTGGCCATGTTGTCTACTTCTACCCACTGTTACTCACCTCATACTTTGGCCACCTTCTGTCTTGGTCTTCTGTTTTACACTGCTGTTTGTTTGTTTGCTTAGCATCTGCTTTATGTAGTTGCATAGAAAACACGTCACCACACAGCATATCATTTTTAAACTCATTTTTTATTATAAACATTTTAGTTTTTTGTTTAAAACTTTAAGTTTGTAAATTTTTTAAACATTTTAAGATATAATTTCACATAATTTGGGGGGCCAACATGGCACCTGCAAAGAGAAAAACAAACAATAACACTTGTTTGCACATATGTGTGCCTGTTCATGCACGAAAATGTTTACATACTTTCCCAAACTGGTTGAAGCATACTTTTAGGGTGTTATACCTTCTTCAGGGTCTGTAGGGGGAAAGAACATCAGTTACTATTTATGGGCATGTTATGTTTGGGTATTGTGCTGCTTCACTGCCCTCATACCCACCGGATTCTTGCGCCGCTTTCGTCTCGGTTGGCCCTATCACGCATACTACTAGTGTGTGCAGGGACACACCCTCCTCTTCTGCGGCGTCCATGGATGGTGGTGGTGGTGCTACTTCAGAGGAGGAGGAAGAGAAGGTTGACAGGGTTTGGGGTCACTGTCTTACACCCACACACTGTCTTTTTGGGACCAATGTTCCCGACCCCTCGCCTCTGGATGGGCTTGATCCCCAGCTAGAACTCCCCAGCTACAAAAGAAAATAAAAACATTGTCAAACATGTTACTCATTACTAGTGATGAGCGAGTAGTATTCGACCGAGCCGGTATTCGATCGAATACTACGCTGTTCGTCATACTCGATTTCGATCGAGTACAGCGGCGATGGCGCACTCACAATTCGTTTCCCCTCCCACCTTCCCTGGCGCGTTTTTTACACCAATCACCATGCAGGGGGGGTGGGACAGGTCCTGGGAGGACGCTGGCATCGCGAAAACGGCGTCTACACGCATTGGCTGGAAAAACCATGTGACCTCGAATATACAAAACTCAGCACTTCCTCTTCGTCAGCATTAGCAGCTTGAACTTAGTGAGGGACAGACGCTCACAGCAGGGAAAGACAGGCTGTCGCTGGCAGGGCCCCAGAAGCTCGGAATATCGCTTTTACCACCATCTATACCAGCTACCAGAAGACAAGACAGTCCTTAAGAGCCCTTATTAGGGCTGCTACGCTGAACAGTATATAGCTCATATTCTATGTAGTCAGGCAGGGCCCCAGAAGCTCAGAATATACCTTTTACCACCATATATACCAGCTACCAGAAGACAAGACAGTCCTTAATAGCCCTTATTAGGGCTGCTATGCTGAACAGTATATAGCTCATTTTCTATTTAGTCAGGCAGGGCCCCAGAAGCTCAGAATATACCTTTTACCACCATATATACCAGCTACCAGAAGACAAGACAGTCCTTAATAGCCCTTATTAGGGCTGCTACGCTGAACAGTATATAGCTCATTTTCTATTTAGTCAGGCAGGGCCCCAGAAGCTCAGAATATACCTTTTACCACCATATATACCAGCTACCAGAAGACAAGACAGTCCTTAATAGCCCTTATTAGGGCTGCTACGCTGAACAGTATATAGCTCATTTTCTATTTAGTCAGGCAGGGCCCCAGAAGCTCAGAATATACCTTTTACCACCATATATACCAGCTACCAGAAGACAAGACAGTCCTTAATAGCCCTTATTAGGGCTGCTACGCTGAACAGTATATAGCTCATTTTCTATTTAGTCAGGCAGGGCCCCAGAAGCTCAGAATATACATTTTACCACCATATATACCAGCTACCAGAAGACAAGACAGTCCTTAATAGCCCTTATTAGGGCTGCTACGCTGAACAGTATATAGCTCATTTTCTATTTAGTCAGGCAGGGCCCCAGAAGCTCAGAATATACCTTTTACCACCATATATACCAGCTACCAGAAGACAAGACAGTCCTTAAGAGCCCTTATTAGGGCTGCTACGCTGAACAGTATATAGCTCATTTTCTATGTAGTCAAGCAGGGCCCCAGAAGCTCAGAATATACCTTTTACCACCATATATACCAGCTACCAGAAGACAAGACAGTCCTTAAGAGCCCTTATTAGGGCTGCTACGCTGAACAGTATATAGCTCATATTCTATGTAGTCAGGCAGGGCCCCAGAAGCTCAGAATATACCTTTTACCACCATATATACCAGCTACCAGAAGACAAGACAGTCCTTAATAGCCCTTATTAGGGCTGCTACGCTGAACAGTATATAGCTCATTTTCTATTTAGTCAGGCAAGGCCCCAGAAGCTCAGAATATACCTTTTACCACCATATATACCAGCTACCAGAAGACAAGACAGTCCTTAATAGCCCTTATTAGGGCTGCTACGCTGAACAGTATATAGCTCATTTTCTATTTAGTCAGGCAGGGCCCCAGAAGCTCAGAATATACCTTTTACCACCATATATACCAGCTACCAGAAGACAAGACAGTCCTTAATAGCCCTTATTAGGGCTGCTACGCTGAACAGTATATAGCTCATTTTCTATTTAGTCAGGCAGGGCCCCAGAAGCTCAGAATATACCTTTTACCACCATATATACCAGCTACCAGAAGACAAGACAGTCCTTAAGAGCCCTTATTAGGGCTGCTACGCTGAACAGTATATAGCTAATTTTCTATTTAGTCAGGCAGGGCCCCAGAAGCTCAGAATATACCTTTTACCACCATATATACCAGCTACCAGAAGACAAGACAGTCCTTAATAGCCCTTATTAGGGCTGCTACGCTGAACAGTATATAGCTCATTTTCTATTTAGTCAGGCAGGGCCCCAGAAGCTCAGAATATACCTTTTACCACCATATATACCAGCTACCAGAAGACAAGACAGTCCTTAATAGCCCTTATTAGGGCTGCTACGCTGAACAGTATATAGCTCATTTTCTATTTAGTCAGGCAGGGCCCCAGAAGCTCAGAATATACCTTTTACCACCATATATACCAGCTACCAGAAGACAAGACAGTCCTTAATAGCCCTTATTAGGGCTGCTACGCTGAACAGTATATAGCTCATTTTCTATTTAGTCAGGCAGGGCCCCAGAAGCTCAGAATATACCTTTTACCACCATATATACCAGCTACCAGAAGACAAGACAGTCCTTAATAGCCCTTATTAGGGCTGCTACGCTGAACAGTATATAGCTCATTTTCTATTTAGTCAGGCAGGGCCCCAGAAGCTCAGAATATACCTTTTACCACCATATATACCAGCTACCAGAAGACAAGACAGTCCTTAAGAGCCCTTATTAGGGCTGCTACGCTGAACAGTATATAGCTCATTTTCTATTTAGTCAGGCAGGGCCCCAGAAGCTCAGAATATACCTTTTACCACCATATATACCAGCTACCAGAAGACAAGACAGTCCTTAATAGCCCTTATTAGGGCTGCTACGCTGAACAGTATATAGCTCATTTTCTATTTAGTCAGGCAGGGCCCCAGAAGCTCAGAATATACCTTTTACCACCATATATACCAGCTACCAGAAGACAAGACAGTCCTTAATAGCCCTTATTAGGGCTGCTACGCTGAACAGTATATAGCTCATTTTCTATTTAGTCAGGCAGGGCCCCAGAAGCTCAGAATATACCTTTTACCCCCATATATACCAGCTACCAGAAGACAAGACAGTCCTTAATAGCCCTTATTAGGGCTGCTACGCTGAACAGTATATAGCTCATTTTCTATTTAGTCAGGCAGGGCCCCAGAAGCTCAGAATATACCTTTTACCACCATATATACCAGCTACCAGAAGACAAGACAGTCCTTAATAGCCCTTATTAGGGCTGCTACGCTGAACAGTATATAGCTCATTTTCTATTTAGTCAGGCAGGGCCCCAGAAGCTCAGAATATACCTTTTACCACCATATATACCAGCTACCAGAAGACAAGACAGTCCTTAATAGCCCTTATTAGGGCTGCTACGCTGAACAGTATATAGCTCATTTTCTATTTAGTCAGGCAGGGCCCCAGAAGCTCAGAATATACCTTTTACCACCATATATACCAGCTACCAGAAGACAAGACAGTCCTTAAGAGCCCTTATTAGGGCTGCTACGCTGAACAGTATATAGCTCATTTTCTATTTAGTCAGGCAGGGCCCCAGAAGCTCAGAATATACCTTTTACCACCATATATACCAGCTACCAGAAGACAAGACAGTCCTTAATAGCCCTTATTAGGGCTGCTACGCTGAACAGTATATAGCTCATTTTCTATGTAGTCAGGCAGGGCCCCAGAAGCTCAGAATATACCTTTTACCACCATATATACCAGCTACCAGAAGACAAGACAGTCCTTAAGAGCCCTTATTAGGGCTGCTACGCTGAACAGTATATAGCTCATATTCTATGTAGTCAGGCAGGGCCCCAGAAGCTCAGAATATACCTTTTACCACCATATATACCAGCTACCAGAAGACAAGACAGTCCTTAATAGCCCTTATTAGGGCTGCTACGCTGAACAGTATATAGCTCATTTTCTATGTAGTCAGGCAGGGCCCCAGAAGCTCAGAATATACCTTTTACCACCATATATACCAGCTACCAGAAGACAAGACAGTCCTTAAGAGCCCTTATTAGGGCTGCTACGCTGAACAGTATATAGCTCATATTCTATGTAGTCAGGCAGGGCCCCAGAAGCTCAGAATATACCTTTTACCACCATATATACCAGCTACCAGAAGACAAGACAGTCCTTAATAGCCCTTATTAGGGCTGCTACGCTGAACAGTATATAGCTCATATTCTATGTAGTCAGGCAGGGCCCCAGAAGCTCAGAATATACCTTTTACCACCATATATACCAGCTACCAGAAGACAAGACAGTCCTTAATAGCCCTTATTAGGGCTGCTACGCTGAACAGTATATAGCTCATTTTCTATTTAGTCAGGCAGGGCCCCAGAA
This sequence comes from Gastrophryne carolinensis, assembly GCA_027917425.1. NCBI lineage: Eukaryota > Metazoa > Chordata > Amphibia > Anura > Microhylidae > Gastrophryne > Gastrophryne carolinensis. The sequence goes on from CM051234.1 coordinate 364,892,024, forward strand.
GCTCAGAATATACCTTTTACCACCATATATACCAGCTACCAGAAGACAAGACAGTCCTTAATAGCCCTTATTAGGGCTGCTACGCTGAACAGTATATAGCTCATTTTCTATTTAGTCAGGCAGGGCCCCAGAAGCTCAGAATATACCTTTTACCACCATATATACCAGCTACCAGAAGACAAGACAGTCCTTAATAGCCCTTATTAGGGCTGCTACGCTGAACAGTATATAGCTCATTTTCTATTTAGTCAGGCAGGGCCCCAGAAGCTCAGAATATACCTTTTACCACCATATATACCAGCTACCAGAAGACAAGACAGTCCTTAATAGCCCTTATTAGGGCTGCTACGCTGAACAGTATATAGCTCATTTTCTATTTAGTCAGGCAGGGCCCCAGAAGCTCAGAATATACCTTTTACCACCATATATACCAGCTACCAGAAGACAAGACAGTCCTTAATAGCCCTTATTAGGGCTGCTACGCTGAACAGTATATAGCTCATTTTCTATTTAGTCAGGCAGGGCCCCAGAAGCTCAGAATATACCTTTTACCACCATATATACCAGCTACCAGAAGACAAGACAGTCCTTAAGAGCCCTTATTAGGGCTGCTACGCTGAACAGTATATAGCTCATTTTCTATTTAGTCAGGCAGGGCCCCAGAAGCTCAGAATATACCTTTTACCACCATATATACCAGCTACCAGAAGACAAGACAGTCCTTAAGAGCCCTTATTAGGGCTGCTACGCTGAACAGTATATAGCTCATTTTCTATGTAGTCAGGCAGGGCCCCAGAAGCTCAGAATATACCTTTTACCACCATATATACCAGCTACCAGAAGACAAGACAGTCCTTAAGAGCCCTTATTAGGGCTGCTACGCTGAACAGTATATAGCTCATTTTCTATTTAGTCAGGCAGGGCCCCAGAAGCTCAGAATATACCTTTTACCACCATATATACCAGCTACCAGAAGACAAGACAGTCCTTAAGAGCCCTTATTAGGGCTGCTACGCTGAACAGTATATAGCTCATTTTCTATGTAGTCAGGCAGGGCCCCAGAAGCTCAGAATATACCTTTTACCACCATATATACCAGCTACCAGAAGACAAGACAGTCCTTAAGAGCCCTTATTAGGGCTGCTACGCTGAACAGTATATAGCTCATATTCTATGTAGTCAGGCAGGGCCCCAGAAGCTCAGAATATACCTTTTACCACCATATATACCAGCTACCAGAAGACAAGACAGTCCTTAATAGCCCTTATTAGGGCTGCTACGCTGAACAGTATATAGCTCATTTTCTATTTAGTCAGGCAGGGCCCCAGAAGCTCAGAATATACCTTTTACCACCATATATACCAGCTACCAGAAGACAAGACAGTCCTTAATAGCCCTTATTAGGGCTGCTACGCTGAACAGTATATAGCTCATTTTCTATTTAGTCAGGCAGGGCCCCAGAAGCTCAGAATATACCTTTTACCACCATATATACCAGCTACCAGAAGACAAGACAGTCCTTAATAGCCCTTATTAGGGCTGCTACGCTGAACAGTATATAGCTCATTTTCTATTTAGTCAGGCAGGGCCCCAGAAGCTCAGAATATACCTTTTACCACCATATATACCAGCTACCAGAAGACAAGACAGTCCTTAATAGCCCTTATTAGGGCTGCTACGCTGAACAGTATATAGCTCATATTCTATGTAGTCAGGCAGGGCCCCAGAAGCTCAGAATATCACTTTTACCACCATATATACCAGCTACCAGAAGACAAGAGAGTCATTAAGAGCCCTTATTAGGGCTACTATGCTGAACAGTATATAGCTCATTCTAGCTATATACACACTGCACACAACGGCTGCTTTAGTGAGGGGTAGCTGCTGCTGCTGGAATAGGGACAGAAAGACTTCAGTGGTGTATTAGCACCTATATACAAAACTATATACACTCTGCTCAAAACGGCTGCTTTAGTGAGGGGTAGCTGCTGATGCTGGAATAGGGACAGAAAGACTTCAGTGGTGTATTAGAACCTATATACAAAACTATATTTTGCACTACTGTTTTGTGTCCTCTGTGCCAACAAAACCTTGTTATATACCCGGTGCGTATAGGCACCATTTCACCTTCTGGCAGTATACGGCTGTATAGCCAGGTGTTTTTCTTAAAAATATTTTTATATTTGGCACTACTGTTTTGTGTCCTCTTTACCAACAAAACCTTGTTATATACCCGGTGCGTATATAGGCACCATTTCACCTTCTGGCAGTATACGGCTGTATAGCCAGGTGTTTTTCTTAAAAATATTTTTATATTTGGCACTACTGTTTTGTGTCCTCTTTACCAACAAAACCTTGTTATATACCCGGTGCGTATATAGGCACCATTTCACCTTCTGGCAGTATACGGCTGTATAGCCAGGTGTTTTTCTTAAAAATATTTTTATATTTGGCACTACTGTTTTGTGTCCTCTTTACCAACAAAACCTTGTTATATACCCGGTGCGTATATAGGCACCATTTCACCTTCTGGCAGTATACGGCTGTATAGCCAGGTGTTCTTAAAAATATATTTATATTTGGCACTACTGTTTTGTGTCCTCTGTGCCAACAAAACACTGTTTTATACACGGTGCGTATAGGCACCATTTCACCTTCTGGCAGTATACGGCTGTATAGCCAGGTGTTCTTAAAAATATATTTATATTTGGCACTACTGTTTTGTGTCCTCTGTGCCAACAAAACACTGTTTTATACACGGTGCGTATAGGCACCATTTCACCTTCTGGCAGTATACGGCTGTATAGCCAGGTGTTCTTAAAAATATATTTATATTTGGCACTACTGTTTTGTGTCCTCTGTGCCAACAAAACACTATTTTATACACGGTGCGTATAGGCACCATTTCACCTTCTGGCAGTATACGGCTGTATAGCCAGGTGTTCTTCTTAAAAATATTTTTATATTTGGCATAACGCGTGGCCAAAAAAGTAAAACGTCTGAAATGCGGAGGGCTAGCGCAAAGGGACGTGGACGAGGACCGGGGCGCGGAAATGCTGGTGGGGGCACAAACCGCGTTGAAGCCAGTGGGGATACAATGCGTGCTGGTGAGGGGCAGCCAGCATTACGCTCATCCAGCTTCCCTGCCTTTATGGGACAGTTATGCGGGGGGGCGGGGTACACCTCTGTTAAGGCCTGAGCAGCGTGAACAGGTGGTGCAATGGATGGCCGATAACGCTTCCAGTCACTTGTCCACCACCCAGTCATCCACACAGTCTCACTCTGACCCTCCTTCCTCCCAACCTGGCCAACAGAGTCAGCCCAACCTTGACCCCTCCCAGGACCTCTTTTCGGGTCCTTTTCCAGATGTGCTGCAAGAATCCCAGGAGCTAGCAGAGGAATTTGTTTGTAGTGATGCCCAAACACTTGAGTATCTGCCATCTGCTAGTGATGTGGACCCGGAACCAGCATCTGCTATCATGAGCGATGATGATGAGATGCAGTTGCCATCAAGGGAGGCTGTTGGAATGTCCAGTGGGCAGGAGGAGGAGCAGAGAGAGGAAGTGGAAGAGGAGGTGGTGGACGACGAAATGACCGACCCCACTTGGACAGGGGTGATGTCCAGCGGGGAAAGCAGTGGAGATGCGGTCTGCGCATCACCGAATAAGGCAGCAAGAGGCAGAGGACAGTCCAGAGGCAGAGGACAGTCCAGACAGAGAAGGCAGGCCACAGCCAGCAGGGCCGAAGCTCTTCCCGGCAGCAGGCAGTCGCGCGAAGCTCCCCCATCGAGGCCTCGTACTTCTGTGGTGTGGAGATTTTTTAACGTTTGCGCGGATGACAAACTGAGCGCGGTTTGCGCAATCTGCCACTCAAAACTGAGTAGGGGCTCTGAGAAGAGCAATCTGACCACCTCAGGCATGCGCCGTCACTTGGAATTCAAGCACTGGGCTGAGTGGGAGAGAGCAAACGCAATACAACCTGCGCCCCGTCTTGCTGCCACTGCCTCTTCCCCTTTGTTGTGTGCTGCCACTGCGGTCCAGACCTCCAGCCAGGACACCTCCACATCTGCCTCTGCCTCGGCTACTTTGGGGCCTTCTCCTTCAGCCCCACCTTCCCCCGCATCTTCGTCTGCACCTTCCATCTCTTCGTCCCATCAACTGTCCATCTCGCAGGCGTTCAACCGCAGGCGGAAGTACGCCTCCAGTCACCCCCAAGCCCAAGCCTTAACCTGCCTCATCTCCAAACTGCTGGCCCTGGAGATGTTGCCGTTTCGGCTTGTGGAGACGCAGGCCTTCCGCGACCTGATGGCGGCTGCCGCACCTCGCTATTCCGTCCCTAGCCGCCACTATTTTTCCCGGTGTGGCGTCCCCGCCCTGCACCAGCACGTGTCGCGTAACATCAGGCGGGCCCTGAGGTACGCAGTCAGCGCAAAGGTCCACTTGACCACCGACTCGTGGACAAGCGCTTGCGGCCAAGGACGCTACATCTCTTTGACGGCACACTGGGTGAATGTTGTGGAAGCGGGGACGGGGTCGCAAACAGGGACGGCCTACATACCACCCCCGCCCAAGATTGCCAGCACGGGTTCTGATAGACCCCCCTCCTCTTCCTCCTCCTCCTCCTCCTCCTCCTCTGCCTTAACATCGCCCTCAGCCCCTAGCTGGAAGCGTTGCAGCACTGGCGCGGGGAGACGTCAGCAGGCGGTGCTTAAGCTCATCAGCTTGGGCGACAGGAAGCACAGCGCCGCAGAGGTGAGGCACGCCATATTGCAGCAGACAGAGATGTGGCTGTCGCCGCTGCAGCTAGGACCAGGCATGGTCGTGTGCGATAACGGCCGTAACCTGGTGGCGGCTCTGGAGCTTGCAGAACTCAATCACGTACCATGCCTGGCCCACGTTTTTAATTTGGTAGTACAAAAGTTTCTAAAGACTTACCCCAACCTGGCAGAGCTACTGGTCAAAGTGCGGCGCTTGTGCGCTCACTTTCGGAAGTCAACTGTAGCTGCTGCTAGCTTAAAAAAAATCCAGCAACGCCTCCATTTACCTCAACATCGGCTGTTGTGCGACCTGCCCACTCGCTGGAATTCCACCTATTGCATGTTGGCCAGGGTGTGTGAGCAGCAGAAAGCATTGATGGAGTACCAGATGATGCATCCACGCGTGCCTCCAACTCAGCTCCCTCAGTTTGCCAACCACGAGTGGCCATGGATGGCAGACATATGCGATGTATTGCGTATCTTTGAGGAGTCCACTAAGAAGGTCAGCAGCGAGGACGCTATAGTGAGCGTAACCATCCCGCTCCTATGCGTCCTTAAAGAATCGCTCATCGCAATAAGGGAGAAGGCATTGCACACAGAGGAGACGGGGGTAGGAGGAGACGCAACGCAGGTAGACAGTCAGACCACACTTTTGTCTGCTGCTCGGTGGCAGTTGCAGGAGGAGGAGGATGAGGAGGAGGAGGACAACGTGGAGGTGGCTGTGGAAGAGGATGCTGGCGGCGAGGGTAGCAGTCAGGCTGTGTGCGTCCCATTGGTTCAGCGCGGATGGGGCGGAGAGGAGGAGGAAGAGGAGGAAATGGAAAATGATCCTTCTGGTGGGGGCAGTGAGGTCATGCCTACTCAGAGTCTGGCACACATGGCTGACTTCATGCTGGGCTGCTTTTCCCGGGACATACGTGTTGTCCGGATATTGGAGAACAAACTATACTGGGTCTTCGCACTCCTGGACCCCCGGTATAAAGATAACTTCTCCTCTTTTATTCCGGTAGAGGAGAGGACGAATCGATTACTGGAATACCAGAGGGAACTCTTGCAGAACATGATGCAGATTTTCCCACCCAGCATCGCTGGCGGCAGAGAGGAGAGTGTCTCCCAGAGTCTGACAACATCGATCAGGCCCACAGCCACCAGGGGAACACTCTCCAAGGTGTGGGACATGTTCATGTCACCCCCTCGTGCAACTTCCATCACTGCGGGGCCCGCTATCAGCAGGAGGGACAAGTATCGGCGGATGTTGCGGGACTACCTGGCAGACCACACCCCTGTCCTCCCCGATCCCTCGGCGACCTACACTTACTGGGTCTCCAAGTTGGACACGTGGCTGGAACTGTCCCTGTACGCCTTGGAGGTGCTTGCCTGCCCTGCCGCCAGCGTGCTATCAGAAAGGGTGTTCAGCGCAGCCGGGGGCATTATAACCGATAAGCGCAGCCGCCTGTCAACCGACAGTGCCGACAGGCTGACGCTAATCAAAATGAACAGCAAGTGGATTGACCCGGACTTTGCTTGTACAACAGTGGAAAGCAGCCAAGAGTGAAGTGCCATCTGTATGAAGTGCCATTTCCTCCTCCTCCTCCTTAACCGCCGTAGAATTGCTGTATTAATAAAAAAAAATTATGGCTCACCTCTTGGGCTTAATACAATCAATTTTTAAGAGGTCTCAGCTCGTGGGACTCCACACAATTTTTAAGAGGTCTCAGCTCTTGGGACTCCACACAATTGGGTTGATTCAAAGAAACATGTAACAGCTTGGATTTGGCTCACGATCATCCTATTTTTCACGTCCGCTCGTGCGTTCGTATGAACTTGCGAGTGATTCAATAAGCAAATACGTTTCTATCCTAAAATATACGTCCGTTCGTATGGCAGTTCGGGAATCAGACCTATGTCAGTTTCCATCCTGATTTTTCCGTTTCATTTCTCAGGTTGCAACATTGGTTTTGCCCTTTTTCCTTTTTTGTCTGGACGTAAATCCTTCTGATCTTGCGGCTCCGCACTACAAACTTACCTCATTAAAGTGCATTCTAAATATTTGCTCTTATTTTTCTTTATTTCATTCATTTTGTAGAAACCAACCATTAATGAATGCATTTGCATACTAAAATCTTACTTTGTTTAATTTTTAGTTAACTTGCATTTTTTACTTGTTGATTTAATTTTAATATTTTGGCTTCAAATGGTACAACTTAAATTTTTTGTGTGTGGTTACCCACACCCTCTACATACAGATTGCTCTCAAATATTAAAAAACACCCAGCAACTTCTGCATGTTATGAGTCTAGAAACAGCCAAGATGGCGACTCAGGTATTCTCGGGCAGCCTGCAAACAGAAAGGGCCTTGTGACTGTCCGTGCCCCCAGCTCTGGGGCCAAAATACAGCAGTAACCCACATCCTGCACTTTATCCCGCTCTCCTCTCCTCAGTTAGTGTGATGCATCTGACCAAAGATGTGCTTAAATAATTAAACAAAGCAAAGGTAAACAACTACACCAATAAATGCAATCTAAAAATATTAATCTAGTACCTCAATTTTAAAATAAATAACAAAGGACATAAGTTTCTTTAATTAACGCAAATATATTGCAAAATAAAGGTTTACATGCAAAGGACTAATTAAGGTCCACATTAAAATGCTTTTATAAGGCATACATGAAATGTATTAAATCAGGCATGCATTGCCATACAATTTATGGCCTCGGCCATGCTGATACATGCAGTTCATTGGACCACAAGACGCGCAGCCTCCTCCACATAGCCAAAAAACCTGTTCACGAACAGCAATCCGGCTGCTAAAAGGTGTCGGCTGTGGCTTTCTTTTAAAACGCGTTTAGAGGTTTCTCTGAATCACACCTAAACACATCCAATTAACCTAAGTTTTACGTTTTGATCGTAAGTTTTAGGATTTGATCCTAAGTTTTACGTTTTGATCCTAAAATTTAGGAACGAACTTCCGCTGATCGTAAGAGCATATACGCATTCGTACGTAGGCTCGTGCGAGTCGGAAATGGCCAAAAAAACAGGAAAAAATGACTAACACCCACCCAAACTTGTGATTTTCGATACGAAATCAATTAACTTTTCCTCTTTGAATCGAGGGGAATGTTTGAGAGGTCTCAGCTCTTGGGCCTCCACACAATTTTTAAAAGGTCTCAGCTCTTGGGCCTCCACACAATTTTTAAAAGGTCTCAGCTCTTGGGCCTCCACACAATTTTTAAAAGGTCTCAGCTCTTGGGCCTCCACACAATTTTTAAAAGGTCTCAGCTCTTGGGCCTCCACACAATTTTTAAAAGGTCTCAGCTCTTGGGCCTCCACACAATTTTTAAAAGGTCTCAGCTCTTGGGCCTCCACACAATTTTTAAAAGGTCTCAGCTCTTGGGCCTCCACACAATTTTTAAAAGGTCTCAGCTCTTGGGCCTCCCCTACTGCTGGGGTGACACACTGTAACAAACCTCCTCCTGTAAGCTTCCCCTACTGCTGGGGTGACACACTGTAACAAACCTCCTCCTGTAAGCTTCCCTGACTGCAGGGGTGCCACACTGTAACAAACCTCCTCCTGTAAGCTTCCCCTACTGCTGGGGTGACACACTGTAACAAACCTCCTCCTGTAAGCTTCCCTGACTGCTGGGGTGACACACTGTAACAAACCTCCTCCTGTAAGCTTCCCTGACTGCTGGGGTGACACACTGTAACAAACCTCCTCCTGTAAGCTTCCCCTACTGCTGGGGTGACACACTGTAACAAACCTCCTCCTGTAAGCTTCCCTGACTGCAGGGGTGCCACACTGTAACAAACCTCCTCCTGTAAGCTTCCCTGACTGCAGGGGTGACACACTGTAACAAACCTCCTCCTGTAAGCTTCCCTGACTGCTGGGGTGCCACACTGTAACAAACCTCCTCCTGTAAGCTTCCCTGACTGCTGGGGTGACACACTGTAACAAACCTCCTCCTGTAAGCTTCCATGACTGCAGGGGTGCCACACTGTAACAAACTTCCTCCTGTAAGCTTCCCCTACTGCTGGGGTGCCACACTGTAACAAACCTCCTCCTGTAAGCTTCCCTGACTGCAGGGGTGCCACACTGTAACAAACCTCCTCCTGTAAGCTTCCCCTACTGCTGGGGTAACACACTGTAACAAACCTCCTCCTGTAAGCTTCCCTTACTGCTGGGGTGCCACACTGTAACAAACCTCCTCCTGTAAGCTTCCCTGACTGCAGGGGTGACACACTGTAACAAACCTCCTCCTGTAAGCTTCCCTGACTGCTGGGGTGCCACACTGTAACAAACCTCCTCCTGTAAGCTTCCCTGACTGCTGGGGTGACACACTGTAACAAACCTCCTCCTGTAAGCTTCCCTTACTGCTGGGGTGACACACTGTAACAAACCTCCTCCTGTAAGCTTCCCTGACTGCAGGGGTGCCACACTGTAACAAACCTCCTCCTGTGAGCTTCCCCTACTGCTGGGGTGACACACTGTAACAAACCTCCTCCTGTAAGCTTCCCTGACTGCAGGGGTGACACACTGTAACAAACCTCCTCCTGTAAGCTTCCCTTACTGCTGGGGTGCCACACTGTAACAAACCTCCTCCTGTAAGCTTCCCTGACTGCTGGGGTGACACACTGTAACAAACTTCCTCCTGTAAGCTTCCCCTACTGCTGGGGTAACACACTGTAACAAACCTCCTCCTGTAAGCTTCCCTGACTGCTGGGGTGACACACTGTAACAAACCTCCTCCTGTAAGCTTCCCTGACTGCAGGGGTGCCACACTGTAACAAACCTCCTCCTGTAAGCTTCCCTTACTGCTGGGGTGACACACTGTAACAAACCTCCTCCTGTAAGCTTCCCTGACTGCAGGGGTGCCACACTGTAACAAACCTCCTCCTGTAAGCTTCCCCTACTGCTGGGGTGACACACTGTAACAAACCTCCTCCTGTAAGCTTCCCTGACTGCAGGGGTGACACACTGTAACAAACCTCCTCCTGTAAGCTTCCCTTACTGCTGGGGTAACACACTGTAACAAACCTCCTCCTGTAAGCTTCCCTGACTGCTGGGGTGACACACTGTAACAAACCTCCTCCTGTAAGCTTCCCCTACTGCTGGGGTAACACACTGTAACAAACCTCCTCCTTTAAGCTTCCCTTACTGCTGGGGTGACACAATGACACAAGAGGACATGTCTGACCACATCTCACACACACACACACACACACACACAATGACAATTAGGGGTGGGGTCTATTTATTTTCCCCCTTGCCTATGCCATCTGTGGTTGTCATTAGGCAACGTGATTTTAAGGGGTGCAGAATTTTGTTCTTTTTTGTACAGTTTGGCTTGGGGTCCATGGCAATGTAGAGGAAAGAAGGTTTCCTTGTCTTGTCTCACTTTACGTAGAAGTAATATTGTGTTTGGAGTGTATTGTTGAGAGGCTGTGATAGTGGCGTAATAGTGCGACTTGGGCGCGTTATATGCACCCAGACATGCTTCCCCTGCTGTCCCAGTTGCATTCCAGCAGTGTTGGCATCATTTTCTGATGTTTCAGGGTGGACTTGGTGACCTCCAAGTGGTCGAATTGAGATTTCCAAGTGTCGAGCATTTTTTTCCCATAGACTATAATGGGATTCGATATTCGGTCGAGTAGTCGAGTAACGCGGTCTATTCGAATCGAAATTCGAAATTTCGAATATTTCACTACTCGCTCATCTCTACTCATTACCCTGATAGCTCACCATCTCTGTTGTACATCCACTTCAGGTTGTAGAGGCTCCACAGTCAGGGCCACTTTTGCTGTTTTAAGTCCAACCAGTGCTGCATGATTTGGGTGAAGGTATAAGGCGACATCCCCTCACCACTCACATGGGCCGCCACTTCCTCTGCCAACTTCCTCTTTTCATGTGTGTTGGGCTTGAAGTAATACCTATCTACCTACCTGATCCATGAAAGTTTGCAAACAACAAACAGATTTGCATTGTGACTTATGTCCTCTGCTGGGGTCTCCCCTAGTGACACATATATACAGTGCCTTGCCCTTTTAAGTAAATTTCTGGGACACTGTAGCCACCCAAACCTCCTACATGCTAGTGTATGCCAATTCGAACTAATCCATCTCTTCCATCCCATAATAATAGTGGATTGCAACACAGCCAGCTACAAGGCGAAGCCCACTCCATGTGACAGTGTCAGCAAAGTACTGTGGCCCTGTAACATTGGAAGGCCAGGCCTTTGCCATTTACATTGCCATTACAGTGGCACCATGTGCGCTCGTAGTTCACGACCACTGTCACTTGTCACTCCTTGGCAGGAGTGTAATGCGGCACATGCGTAGGTGAATGGCATGAAAGTGTGACTCACCATCATTATTTCCTCCTGCTGCTCATGGGTGAACACAATGGGTGCCATGCTGGTTTTTGTTGGATGTCATATATGTGACGCACCCCTGGTGGACCCCTGAAGTGTGCTTGTGTCCATATGCACATGTAGCCTATAGGTGGCTTGCACCTTTGAGGGGGTGTTAATTAAACCAACTATTTTCCAAAACAATTACCCACTCAATTAGGTATAAAAGAACACAGCTGTGGGTCAGATTTGCTTTTCACTGCTGACTTAGGAGCTCACTATGACACACCATAGGTGCCACCGCAGCCCCCAAAGTCAGGAACACAGGCATGGCCAAGGAACCGGCAGCACCCGGCCAAGGTATTGCAGCCCCAACCCCAGGACCCACTGTATGGCCCACAGGCACTCCCCTGCTGATACCCACACTAGCCACTCTAAGTGGGTGACCCACAGCAGTTTAAGGCATCAACAGCTGTCAGAAAAACAGTGCTCCCGGGACTCCTGGCACAGCCCACCATGGACGAACCAATGGTCAGGAAACCGGAACACTATGTGGACCCCAAGATTGTCCCCAGTGCGAGCCCCACTGCGGAATCCACAGCAGAGCCAACGTGGGAGCCAAATGCTGAGCAGTGTTGCCACAGACAGGCCTGCTCTTTTCTGTTCTGGGCATGGGAGTGGCCATAGTGACTCCCCTTCTGCAAAGACCCCACACAGCATACCACAGCATTGGCCTCTCACCCTGGAAGCAAACTAACAAGGGGCAAGTTGAGTGCCCAGCTGGAGGTTGTGCTGGATGGTGTTGCCAAAATGTATGATCGATTGGATCCCGGTCCCAAGCAACCACCAAGGTGTTGTGGGAGCAGTTAAGATTGGAGATAGCCCGCAACATGGGGTGGGACCAGAACCCAAGGATGGTAATCAGGCCAAGAAAAAGTCAGAAACTCTTCACCAGGTGGGCTGAGGGGTAAATGGCTGCTTATATCAGAAACTCACTAAAGCCACCCTTTCCTTTGTTTGAATCTAGCTTGCAACTCTAACTGATGGAAGACTCCCCAAAATTCTACAATTTATCCATGCTAAGGAGGGGGTGTTGTGGATGCCTCACCCCAACACCTACCAGGGGGTGTTGGGCATCATGAACACTGATAGACGGCATGTGCCCACCAGTGGCAAACCCAACATGCCACCCACCAACCTTAGTTTCCACATGCACAGCCAACTTTGAGGGCTTGCCTGCGCAAAGTTGTTCAAGTAATGAGATCTGACCTCTGTTAAGAACATAACAAGAGACAAAAGATATTAGCGAGTCTCCAATCTTTCCCCTAACCAACAAAAATCTACCATCGGAATCTACGATTGTGTCCATGTGTATAAATGGAATTATGTTGGCTATACAAATAGCCACCCTCTCTTCTTTACACTGCTCTTAGCCATGAAAAAGGTTCTAAACATATGATTTAAAAATTTCAATATAAAATAAAAGAATCTGTAAAATGGGTCTCCTGTAGCATGACTATGTCAGCCCCAAGAGAACCATTATAACGGAATGCTTTATTTCTTTTTTAATGGGTAAATTAAAACCCCTGAATGTTATGAGAAATAACTCATTAACCAAACTAGCTATTAATCACCTCCCAAATTAGGTCTCTCTAAAACAATCCTTTCCATTTCACAAAGGGAGTTAAGTGTTAAACAAGGCTCCAATTATCCGATTAGAGAATAAAAATAATTAAAAAATGAAAAAAAAAATATGACACACAAAAAACTATCAAGAAACATTTTTACACAAAAATGAAACAACAAAAATTGTTATCAGAAGCAAAAAATACCCAATCCGAGTATTACAAACACCTAAGTACTCCAGGAAAAAGTCAGGGATTAACCTGTAAATCAACCCTTTCCCTGGGCCCATGTCCGCCCTGCATCAGAATTTTTTTTTAACCCTTAAGATAAATAAAATCTATTAGTTTATTGAAGTATTTCCTTAAATATATATAACACTTTAATTTCTATAGTATTTAACCATAACCTATAAGGCTCCATTCCCAACTCTTCACTGCGTTAAGAGATAGCATTTATTAAATATGCCATAGTGACATTGTCACTGCATTATACATGCACTGTATCAGCGCTGCCACGGATCCCCATTGACCAGCACTGTTACAACGTTGCACTGAAAAAGGTGTCTGCAATGCTTTATTAATGCATTGCGCAATGCAGTGTAGATGTGTGAACTATCCTTTCTAGAATAATGTGCAGTGTCTCATCTGCATTGTAACTGCGTAGCAATGCAAAGAATGTGCATGTGTGCGAACAAAGCCCAGATCAACCAAAAAATGTAAAAACTATATAAACATTGCACACTGCTATATTTTCAAAACATCTGTAGCTTCCAAAGCCTGGTTTACATAAGTACTAATATTAACATTTACAATAACAAAGTATTCATAAATGTTAGTAAGTTTTACTATTCCCTTCTCCTAATAATCCTCTTATTAGGATGAGCTAAGTTTTCAAAAGGTCGTTTTGCTGAACTTTTCTAAAGAAGTTCAGTTCTCTGGACTTTCCGAAAAAGTTTGGTTTGGTACGAACTAGTTTGGGATGAACTTTCATCTAAAACACATGGAAATGCTTGATAACCCTAAAAGTCACCAAAGGCTGTATAAAAATATATAGTGGACTAATTAGCATTTGATTTGGCCACGGCTAATTAGCATTACCACATGAAGTTCGGGTCGAGACCTGGTTCTGCCAGTTCAGTTTGCTCATCTAGTGTTAAAGGACATCAACAAGTAGAAAGTGAAGAATCTACTTCAACTCAGGTATCCACTGATTCACTGATTGAGACAATTTCTTCTTCTACCATAAAGGAGAAAGAGGTTGAAGTTTAGCCCTACGTCTAGAAGGTTCCCCCAGGCTAGATGAGATTATGCCAAGATCGAGGAGTAAATCTTCTCCTTCAGAAAAAGTTGCAAATGAATAATTCTTGCCTTTCAAAGTAGAGTTCAAACAAAAAGGGAAAGCCCATCTATATTTGATGTTCTTCTGTATCAGCTTAGTCAAGAGCGGTTTCATTTCTCTTCTTTTTTGGATTGTTAATGAAGCAAGATCAGCAAAAATTTGGATTGGATTATCTCTTAACATTATATTAGGATGTCCTCTTACAGTCGCCATAAATTGTTCCTTAATTTTATTGTAATGTGGTTTTACTGTTATATCTCTTGGTGCTTCATCTTGTCTAGGTGCTCTGAGTGCCCTATGCACCCTATCAAAGAGTAACTGACATTTCATCAGTATAAGGTAAAATATCTCTTATCAGTTTCTTTATGGCCAACTCTAGATCTGTGGTACATTCAAGAAGGTATCGCATCCTAAAATTATATCTTCTTTACCTCGTTTTCAAATCAGCAGTGAGTTTATCATGAGTCATTTTAAGCTTTGTGTCCAGCAGTATTGATATGTGATATAAGGGCTGTACTTGTGGAAGGAGTGGGAAGAATCTTGTGACTGAGTGAAAAACCAGCTAATGCCCTTATTCATCAAGTGATAGCGCCAGGTAGTGTCTGACGAGCGCCAGGTAGCGGCAGCTAACGGCGACTACCGACTCAAGTACGCCCGGCGGCGGTCACAATGACGCATTTATCAAGCAAAATGAGGCTAGCGCCGCCGAGAGCGACGGCTAGCGCGGCATTCATCATGAAGCCGCCTGGACCGAACAGCGCCGCTGCAAATTCCCTCACAGCGCCAGGTATGAGCTGTCGCTCCCTGGCGATGTCCAATGCATTTCAATGGAGCAATCTATAATTAATCATAATTAATTGGTATTATTTTTTTTTTTTTTAATGTCAAAAATTCGGAGACCACTTCTGCAATGTTAGGATTTATTTTTAAGTAAAAAAAAAAAATTAAAAAAAAATTTGTGCAGAATTGATCTAACAGGTCTGAGATTAATGTATTCATATTACAAAATGATTATAAAAACATGTATAATGTTACATTCAAAAAATATGGTTGTTTAGGGGTTAAAAACTAGTTAATACCCATCGCCGCCAGCGCTCTGGGGTTTAAACAAGGAATGGACAGCGACAGCACATTCGGAGCGTCATTTTTTAATGAATATGAAGCTAGCCGTTCGCTCTGGCCATTCGTTGTCAGGCGCTCACATACAACGCTGAACCTGTGAAACAGCGACCCCCCAGCCCGTATTCAACATTACCGCACACCGACTGAGTCGCTGTCATCAAGCTAACGCCGGCCAAGCACAGCGAATACTGGCTGGCACTGAAAAAATCACGCTACAGTCGCTCATCCGGCGCTACCTGGCGCTATTAATGAATCGGCCTCCCCGTCTCTGTAACTAGATGAAGCAAAAAATGTATCCTTTTTCATGCATAGTGAGTTTAAACATGTTTAACAATGGTCCTTTTAAATAATTGCCAGATTGATTCCAATATTTTCTATTTACTCAAATCTGTCTCCTCTTCTAAAAGTGGACCAACACCCAGGATTTTGACTATCCTGGGTTTTGGTCCACTTCGGTGGGGCACCCCGATCGGGGGTGCCCCGCTGTGTGAAACCCCCCAGAACGCCCGTAAACACTCGCCTCCCCACGCTCCTACACGGGAGCTCGTCCAATCAGAGAGCTCAGAGCCACTGTGGTATGCACGTATAAGCGGCGTCCAACCACAGCGGCTCTGACCGCTGGAGGCCGCGTCTCGCGCATCCTTCTAACAGGGAGCATGCCCGCGCCGGCCATTCACAAACGGCCGGCGCGGGTGTGCGCCCTGCTAGAGGGAAGCGCGAGACGCGGCCCGCGCATGCGCCGTTGGAATGTGGTTAAGGTAAGGTTTGTGGGCGTCCTGGGGGGTTTCACCCCGCGGCACATCCCGATTTCGGATGCCCCGTGGGGAGGGATCTGATCGGCACGGGAATCTTATAGATTCCCGGCCAATCCCTCCTGGGTGTTGGTCCACTTTAATACTATATGATAGACCATCTTGACTGGAATATTTCTTTCCTCTCTCTTCTACAACTTGTTTCCTTATCATCCCAGTAAATCCTTCTTGCTAATATCTTGCCAATAAACCCTACAATGTACAAATAACAAGGATTTATTTATTTTTATTGATATTAGTATTATGGTTGTTATTCTGCCTAAATGCATTCAGTGAAATAATGCACAGTGTCAGTATGTAAGATTTTAATACTTTCTTTCGTCAGCTAAAAAGCCATACATCTTATCTGTCTTAGTGACTCACATCAAATTAAATTTGACAAAAAAAGAGTCTCGTCGGCCAAGTTCACTATTGTATGTATCATTCCTTACATACATACAATGTCTCCCTGCGGTAGCCAAAATATATTCCACTTTCCTGAGCAAAGTGCACTGGCTGCTTTTTTTGTCAAAATAGATTATTGTCTGAAGCAAATCCCTGAACTGCATAGTACGGCAGCAAGACACGTGTATGTTTTATAAGCCCTCAAGCACCTCATGTACTTTTGCATTATCAGGTAAAATGTATAATGTTATGAATGATTGATTGGTTGATTTTGTTTTCTATTGACCTGTCAGTATATTAGACATATATTTTAATACCATTATGATGTCTATAATGACAGCTGTAAAATGACATATCTCATGTAATAATGAAAGAGTTGTACCTGGGTTTATATTCCCTTCTCTTAATCAGAACTGAAATCAAAATGATTTGCTAAGGATATATATATATACATATATCTGTGTGGGCCCCGAAAGGCAAGGAGGGGTAACCTACAGAGGGGAATAAGGAAATGAGGAAAAAGCAAACATCTTCTTTGCTTCCATATTCACAAAAGAATGTCACTTGTGAAATGCAGAGCAGTAACCCAAACTCTCCATTAAATGTCCATTAAATGTCACTGGTCTAACCAAGGAAGAAGTGCCATCTCAAGCAGATAAAAATCGATAAATCCCTGGGACCAGATGGCATACATCCCTGTGTTTTAAGGGAGTTATGTACAGTAAAATACAAGTCATTATTCTAATATTTGTAAATTCAATAATTATGGGGGCTGTTCTGAGGGATTGGCACAAATGTAGTGGCAATATTAAAAAAGGTGGGAAGCTGGGAACTACAGACCAATAAGTTTAACATCTGTGGTGGGCAAGCTGTTTGAAGGTTTCTTTAGGGATATTATCCTGGATTATCTTGGGGAAAATTACCTTATTACATCATCAGCATGGATTTATGAGGAATCACTCCTGCCAGACTAACCTAATCAGCTTTTTTTGAGGAGGTAAGTTCAAGATTGGGTCAGGGGGAGTCATTGGATATCATATATCTTGACTTTTGTAAAGCATTTGATACTGTGCCACATAAAAGACTGGTGCAAAAGATGAGAATGCCTGGACTGGGGTAAAATTTATGGACATGGACATGAGATATTGGCTTAATGATCAGAAGCAGAGGGTGGTTATCAATGGTACATACTCAGATTGGGTCACTGTTACCAGCGGAGTACCACAAGAGTCAGTTCTGGGACCAATTCTCTTCAATATAGATATTAATGACATTGGGTATGGATTAAACAGTCCTAATCTTTGCAGATGACACTAAGCTGTGTAAAGCAATTAACACAAAAGAGGACACCAGGCAGCTACAAATGGATTTAGATAAATTGGAAGCATGGGCAGTTAAATGGCAAATGAAGTTTAGCACAGATAAATGTAAGGTTATGCACATGGGTAGGAGAAATCTGTCATGATTACACACTAAATAAAGAAATGCTTGGTGAAACAACAATGGAAAAGGACCTAGTGATTTTAGATAACAATACATTTACTATAATAAATGTATTTACTATAGTAATCAATGCCAGGCAGTAGCTGCTAAAGCAAACAGGATCATGGGGATCATGGGATGCATCAAGAGGGGCATAGGTGCCGATGACCAGAGCATCATTTTACCTCTGTACAAGTCACTGGTCAGACCCCATATGGAGTACTGTGTACAGTCCTGGGCACCTGTGCATAAGAAGGACATATCAGAACTGGAGAATATTCAAAGGAGGGCAACTACGTTAATTAAAGCAGTGGTTACTACCCTGAAAGATTGTCAAAGTTATGTTTATTTAGTTTGGAAAAGAGACACCTGAGGGGTGATCTAATAACTATGTATAAATATATTTGGGGTCAATACCAAGATCCTTGCCACAATCTATTTATACCCCGGAGTGTAACCATAACCCAAGGGCATACACTAAGGTTAGAGGAAAGTTGCTTCGTCCACCCACATAGGAGGGGATTCTTCTCTGTAAGAGCAGTGAGACTCTGGAACTCGCTGCCAGAGGAGGTAGTTATGAAGGATACAGTAAAAACATTAAAAGAAAATTATGTAATAACATTTACAGCTTTGGCTACTAAACCACTGGAATGAGATAAACAGGCTGAACTGGATGGACTAAAGTCTTTATTCAGCCTTACATACTATGTTACTATGTTTTTTTTAATTTTTTTTTAGAAGTTTTTATTTTGCTTTTAAAATGAATAAACACAACAAGCAACAATACAACACTGGTGCACTAGGCACCCCACTGACTTTAAACATCCTAAACACAAGGACACGCACTCACACACCATTCATTCACGAGACTCAGTGTTAGTGTGGGCAGCAGCTGACCAGGGATAATTTTCCGTCCACATATTATGAGTACCAAACTAAATATCATGGTCCAATACAAAAACCAGACCAGACAGGGCGGCGCCAAATGGCCCTTTACCTCTCAATCATCATCCGATCCGGTTTCCATACATTGCATCCATGGCTCCCAGACCCTATCAAATTTTTGGGGGACTCCCCGGGCAGTGTAGGTCAATTTATACAGGGGTAGCTTCTGGTTAACCAGCCTCTTCCAGGCCTGTACTGACGACAGTGCCGGATGTTTCCAATTCATCAGTATACACTTCTGGCGTAGAATGTTAATAACCTCAATAATGATCTTTGCGCCTCCACTCCGACTCCACCACTCCCAGGAGACAGACTGCGACCGAGCCCTGTATCCGGAAACCTATCACCTTACTCACTACTTCCATAATTTCTCCCCAGTATCGCCCAATGATTGCACACTACCAAGTCATATGTTCCCAAGAGGCACCATCCCTCCCGCACCGTGGACACTGATCCTTCTCCAATAATCCCATTCTATGCAGCCGGGCTGGCGTAATATACGCCTGGTGCAGCCATTTAGTTTGTATAAGCCTATGTCTGGCCTCAACTACTGACGAGTGAATGTTGTCCATCACTTCATCCCAATCATCCCCGTCCAAGCCAGGATCCAATGCATGCCATTTTGTTTCTGCCCTCCCCCGAGGGGAATCCAGACATCCCAGCAACGTCTTATATAAGGAGGAGGTGACTTTCCCCAGATCCCTTGCCCTGATCGCCAGCTCCACTGGAGATTCGAGAATCCGTGTAACGGCCCCCGGAAACTGAGCCCGCAGCGCATGCCTAAGTTGCAGGTATCTAAAGAAATCTCTTATTGACAATTGAAATGATCCGCATAACTGCTCGAAAGACCTGAGAACTCCAGAGCTGTATAATTGGCCCAATTCCCGGACACTCCTCCTCCCCCAGAACCATGTTTCCTGCATGCCATATAACTCCTCTAATTTACGGTTGCCCCACAAGGGGGTGAACAGCGACCAGGAGGGGCCCCCATTTGGCTCTAGGCCCAGACCGACCACTCTATTCCAGATGTTACATACCGTTACTTATCGGAAGATCTTGATGCTGTATTCAAGTGCACGCCTACCAATGTCACAGCAGAAGAAAAACATTGAGGTTTTGCCTGGAAGCCCCCAGCACACAGTAAATGCCTAAAATATATAAAGTTATATTTATGATTGTAATATACAAAGTTACCTAACATGCGTAACACCACTCCGAATGAAGCAAAACAAGTTGCTGAAAAAATGTTATTAGATAATATTTAAAATACTCACCTGGCCCCTCGTTGGATCCAGCTGGGTCTCCTCTTTAATTTCGTGCCATCTGATCCCACGTGGGGGCTTGGATGGCTCCAGGAGAGCCACCGGAATAGCGCACCCCCCCCCCCCCCCCCGCAGCTGCTAACTGTAAAAAAAAAAAAAAAATGTAAAATGACATTTACTTACCTGTGGCCGCGCTGTCTCCCGACGGGTCTCCTCTTCACTGGGGGGGCCTCCGATGGCCCCCCCAGCCTCTTCCGTGGTGAGGAGAGTGCAGAAATCGCCCTCCCCCCACTTCCTGCATCATGACTGCATCATGTCACCAGCAGCCGGCTTCATAATACCGGCATCCGAGACTCTGAATCAGTCTGCTCGGGTGCTTGGAGGAGAGAGGTGTGGAGGGGGAAAGGGCTGTGATCAGCTCTCTCAGCTCTCTCTTCCAAACACCCGAGCAGACTGTCAGCTGTCATCGCAGATCACCGGGGGACAGAGGATCGGAGGTGAGTAAAGTAAAAAATAAATAAATAAATAAAGATCTTTTTTTCTCTTTGTGTCTGTGTCTATTTTTTACATTTAACCCCTTGTGAACTGATAAGGGGTCCATGAGACCCCTATACCAGTTCACAAGGCTGGGGGATGGCAAGTCACCTGCGGCTAGCACCCCCATTACCTGCCTCCCCAAAGCCCAGGGGGGTCAGAAGAGCCCATGGCCACGGGCTATGCGGGCTAGTCCTCCTTTGCTATTTCTTTGAGTTGATTGCAAAATACACTGTCAGCAAAATATGAATTCTGTTGCATAAATGTAACCTCTGTTGTATGTATGCTGTGCTGAAAGATCCTTCTTTCAGGGACTGTTATGTAACATTCTGACTCTGATTTACACTGGTTGCAGACCAATTCGAAGGCATGACTAAAAAAGAGGAAATTACAATTCAAAAATCACATTCTTTTGATTTAGCAACTTAGCCGATCCAAATAAAACATGTACAGATTCAAAAGCCTTGAGTGATCTGTCTGCTATACAATGTAACACAGCAATATGTTGCTCTTGCTTCATTGCCATTCAAACAAAACAGAGAATAGGGGTATGTCGAGAACTCCTGCGAGCAGACTAGGCTTGAATTACAGTCAGCACTGCAAGCCCTTAACTTGCATACAATGGAATTCACCCCAAAGAAACTGTCATATATCTCAGCTGACAGGTTTGAATCCTTTGGGAAGAGTGGCAGGGGTCTTGCTTTTCTGGCCAAGCATGAGCAGCTGAGCACCATCAATCATGTACCAGTCCTTGGGTTGTGTTGACACCCTATAGAGTATAATCCGGGCATTTCAATCTATCTATGAAAACCTATGAAAAAGTTGGGTATAATGTAGCTGACCTGGGGACCGTTCTATCAACTGTTTAGCTGAATGGGTTGGGTGACCATTAACGTGCCTATTTGGATAATCCGATAACAGCTGAGGAGATCATGGAGGCCTTCGGCACCTTACCTAGTAGAAAACTCTGGGGATTGATGGTCTGCCCTTGCACTGGTACTTCACATATAGAGAAGTTTGGTGCCCTACCTTCTTAAAGTGTATAATACTGCTGTGTTGCAGGCCTCTGATTGTAGTCATGAAGCCTGGTAAGAATCCACCTGTCCAACTGTGATTCCTATAAACCTATTTCGCTCTTTGGCGAAGGTATTGACCTGCAGAATGAGAAAAGTGATACTATTGCTTTATCCTGGGGAAAAATACGTTTATTAATCTGTGAAGTCTATATATTAATCTTCACAGTGTAACTGTACAGCAGCAGTGAGCCTTGTTAGCCTCATTAGACATCTGCAAGGCTTTTGACTCAACTGAGTGAGGTTATCTGTTGGAAATAAGTATGGGCAGAATGAGGAGCGGGTTTCCTTGTATGCTGATGATGCATTAGTATTTATGAATGGTACCAATGGTTCCCTTTGGGGATATATATATATATATATATATATATATATATATATATATATATAACAGACACATTTGGGCACTATTCGGGTCTGGAGGTTGGGTGGGAAAAGTCTGCATTCTTCCCCTCCTTTATATAACATTGATAGACATGATATATTTAAGTTTTTAGGGGTTTGGGTTCATCAGGACATGGGGGCTAGACTGAAGGTTTGGACTGCACTTCCTTTAAATTTAACAGGCCAAATAAATTTAATCAAAATGATTCATTTTCCTAGATAGACATATCTTCTGTGGGCCTCTCCAGTTTTTGTGCCTAGAACCCTCTTTTGGAAGTTCGACTCAGTAGTTGCTTCCTTTATTTGGGGAATACGACTCCAAGAATAGCTAAAACTTCCCTGCATGACTCTAATGGCAGGGATGGTCTGGTGCTTCTTGTTTTTTATGGTTATTTCTTCGAGGTTCAACTGGCCTATTTGCAGGTTTTAATCCCTGCATTGAAAATAGCTGTATGATGCTTGCTGCTGCCTTAATGGGTTCCTTCACGCAATCATCATTATCATTATTAGAAACATTATTGAGGACCCCCGTAGTGGACATACAGATAACACAATATACTCTGACTTCCAACTATTTGGTAGGTACCCCTACCAGGAGGCCCGGGCTAAATGGAGATCCTATGTTCCCAAATTACAAAATGATGGCTAGGAAGAAACTGGAGGAGGGGTGGGTAAAGGATATAGTGAGTATTGATGGTTACTTAATACAGTTTGCATTTTTACAAGGGCTGTACTAAACACCAGTCAAGCTCTTTAACTTGGGGTTATTGACTGACTTGGCCTGTTCTAGATGTGGTGCTCTATCGGCGGACATGCAAGGTCATTGCGGGTTATTGAGGGACCATAATTAGAGTAATGGTAGATGTCTTTTCCTTCAAAGGCCCATTTTCCCGGATGTGAAGCTGTTATCTTCAATTGATCCCTAGGTGTCTGGGGCCTAAAGGCTATGTTCAGGTAAATTTTATTTTACTCCTGGAATGTGATTGCCATAAACTGGAAAAATACATTGGCACCTCCAGTCTCATCAGTGATTAAATTAATAAATTAATAAACTAAATGTTACCAAAGTAGGTTTATATTTCTAGATAATGTCCAGGGAAATTTGACAAGATTCAGTCTTTTTGGTTGGATAACTTCCAGTTTCTTGAGGTTGCTACGTAGGCATTTGGGGTTGCCAATTTTTTTTTTTTAAGAAGAAATGACTGTTCAGGTGGTTCATTTTGCTCCTATATCTATATATATAGTTTTATTGCTCCTTCACTGGCTTTCTGTTTCAAAGCTCTAAATACAGAAAGCTGTTTAGAATAACCCTATCATGCAGGTGTTGAGAAAAATGGATGCAGTGCTCCCTTGTACGCATGTTTCTAGATTGAATTTGTTGGTTGGACTCCCGGAGCCCAGGGCTTTAAGCCCTCTAGTTTTATTAAACTGATTGTGTATAGTATATATGTCTTTGGTGAATCTCTGTGACTTAATTCATAATTTTTTTTTTTTTGCAGCATTGTTGATTTTCTGATGCCAAAAGCCATATGTCTCCCAGCACTGTGCTGTTTTCCTTTGCTGTGAAAAGACACATTAGCATATATGTTATCTATTCCTCAAAGCGAGATAACAAAGGACATGTCAGTATTTAATAGGATGGTGTAAAACATTACCATTCAACAGCTATTCTTCAAAGAAATGAAAAGACAAGTGGCACAGACCACCATCGGGGATGCTAATAAAAATGATAAAATTGACCAAATTACTCAAAAAACTTGTGTTAAAGACATTTGAATGGAGGAAAAAAATAATGACTTGAAAAGATGACCCTCTGTAACAAATGTTACAATAAAATTAAAAATACTAGAAGTTTTAAAGCAGCTTAAATAAAACAAATGATGCCATACAAAAATCAATTTTTACTCTAAAACCGAGTTATGTTTCACTTGCAGACATTTCACTTCTTTATGTCAGGTTGTTTAAAACAAAAGTCACCGTGGATTTTAGTAAGAAGCAGTTTACATGTACAGAAAAACGTAAAAATTGCTTTTTACTTAAGATATTGAGTGTGCATGCCCCATGCCTCTGCTGAATCTAACTTCCCAGCTGGATTATAATCTTAACAAATGTTGTGGCCTTTAGAATTTGACCTGATGTGATCAAGACTGAATGATCCATTAGATAGAGATTTTTACCTGACCGGCATTTCTGCCCCTGCAAACTTCTGTCATCTATGGAGATTAGAGATGGGCGGACCCGAGCCACAAAGTTTGGTTTCGCATTGAACTGCTAATTCGGGTTCCCAAACCTGGACACGGACTTCAGTTAGAAGTCCACGTTTGAGTTGGGGACCGGGTTCAGAACCCCCACATTTATTCAGCTTGTTAGTAGAAAGTAAAGCTGGTCTTCAGAGAAATCACTAAATAGAAACACAAGTTCGGTGGTGGAACATGGTCCATCTACCTTTATCTTAGGATAGATATATATGTATCCTTTGCATGTCTAAATTACTTACTATTGGTTTTCCAACTACTTATGCTGACAGTTTGTTTAAAGGATCTACTACACTTTCAGTAAGATAACATTTTCTTACATTGCTCCTGATCTTTCTTCCAACTAGGTTCAATTCCTCATTACATACAAGGAGCACCCCCCCCCCCCCCCAATCATGTGTGAGGAGGGAGAACAAAGGAGGACCAGCAGGCAGAAAGCACTTTAACCTACAAAACAATATTCATAAAAACACTAACTGGGTGCAATCTAGTGTTCGAATGGTGGCCGCGTGGATTTTTTAATGGCAGCGGCACCCTCTTGTGCTCTCCATTGATGATTCATTCAGTTACACAGCAGTGAGGGTCAGCCTTATCAGTGATAATAACTGCAATAAATCTGAAGGCACTTCAAGTTAAACTGTGACATACACTTCATGCGGCAGCTTAGCTTATAAGTGAATAGAGAGCACCAGGGGAACAGCTGCACGGCCAGGGAACCATACAATTTTTTTTGTGTTTTTATGAATATTGGGCAAAGGCTTTAGTAAAAATAAAAAACAGGTTTTGAGGCACTGACAACACAAACTTCCCTTCTGGGCATAGGATCACTTTAAAGTAAAACATAATTAGCAGGCTCCCCTTCATTGCTATTCCACTTATTTTATCATTAATTTGCCTAGGAGAACTATATATCACACCAATATTGATCACAGATTGCTCACAGTTTGCAGGGAAAGCCAAATATGTTTTAAATAACTGGCACAGCCCCTTCCAGTAGGGCACTCGTCTTTCCTGTACAATGTGCATGCAGACATGGTATTCCCCAGTCATTACAATCCTTGAACCAAGCCTCTGTTATTGCAACTAGATCCAAATTTTCCTTGGATATGGATCCATTGACTTACAGAGCTTGTTGTCTAAGCTGCACAAGCATTGGTACACATCATGTGGCGGTTGTGGGTATCCTATTCTGTTTTCTTCTTGATATATTTAGCTTCTACACTGCTGACAGTCACTATTCAGACATGCCAGCAACCCAAGTCATTTTTAGGTTGGAGGCAGAAATCATCCTTACCAATTATATCTGTCCCTTTCATGTAATGAAAAAAAATGTTCTTAATTCCACATTTGTACCTTTCTGTTATGGATGCAAACTAATATAGAATTTTTGTAAAAATATTTATTAGAATTTTTGCACTGATTTTTTAAATAAATATTTATTAAAATGGGGTTGATATATATTTTTATATATACATTTTTTTGCCTTGGTTGTATTGGGGGGTTGGCCGGGAGCCAGAGCACATTGTTCAGCTGTGGCCGCGCTGACATGGGACGGCTCCTGGACTGTTCCCCCGGTACTGTTGCATTGGTTGATTTTCTACAACGTCGCTAAACTAGCATTGTGTTTGGACAGCAACAATGGAAATTGAATCTACAATCGCTCTGTAAATTGTCATTAATCCTTTAGTTATGTAGGAACTTTGAAAACATTGGTAGAATAAGTCGACTTTTGAAACCTTTGAAACTGATAGAGGCTCTAAAATGGAGTTAAAAGTAAATGAAAGTCTATGCCTATTAATTTGTAAATAAACTATGCATAGCATAATAAGATATCATAAAAGTGTTTTTTAGGACAAAGATCTCCTACTAAGATGTATTCTACCTCTATCAAATAAGGTATCCGATCTCACAAAACAAATACTAAGGTATTTTATCTAAAAAATACAATAAGCCTTATAATTATAGTAAACCACACCTTTTCCATATGAAGTATATTCATGGGATAGAAGGGATTATCTGTAAAAAAGCTACCTTGATTAATAAGTCTTCTTATCTGTTGATTATTTTACTACAGTTAAATGTTTTTCCACTCTCAGTATTTTGTTTAATGTGAAAGTCAGAAGGGATAAAGATTTATTTCTGCAGTTATAGGTCTGGTACAGAGGATTTACTGCCATTAATGGACTACTGTTCGATTGTTGCCCTTTACCTCTACTCTGGCTATAGTGTTGATTCTGCATTGATTCAGCTTTGTATTTTTTTGTACTCTATTTTGTGAGAGAAAACACTTTTTTTCATGATTTTTTCCATTGGTTCAATTCTGCACCATATATAGCTGTGCAGATGTTTTTAAAATATTACATGGCTGAATTGTGCCGAGGAAAAAAAAATGCGTTTTCTTTAATATATTTTCACAATATGAACATAGCTTTAAATTAATTTAGATTAATCTTTTGGTGTAATTAACTGATACTAATGATTTTACTAGTCATCTGACTGGCCTTTTCATTATAATTTATGAATTAATCGAGTCCAATTGTCTTGATTTGATTACTAGAGGTTTACTACAGCTTCTGTGACCTAGATAAATAATAACCTTCACAGACATGTAGAGTATCAAATGTTAAAGGCAACAATGTTGTTTCAAGAGGTGTTTTCAATGGAAATAAAGATATATCATTCTGTCCCGAAAGCTGTATATATCTGTGTAATGAAAAGATGTCTATAATATTCAAACATACCATTTGGAAATTTAAAATTATCATTGAATGTACAACTATTTACGTTTAAATTTAACTAGAAGGAAAACAGGACATGGCTTTTGGCCCCTTACCCAAGACTGCCCACAGGACTGAAACCAAGATTTCTGTGTAATTTCTGCATCACTGAAGATGCATGGGATGCCAATGCTTGCATCTTCTGCCTCAACATCACATCACAATATGTTATAGAGGAACAATACACAGGTACTTTCCCGTGTGTTGTTCCTCCGTGCAGCAGAATTGGGATGCCCCGTGGTGTGTACCCCCTCAGGTCCCCCCATACACTCACCTTCCTTCAGCTCCCACAGGACAGAGCACGCTGGCTGTCACTCAGCTAAGCTGTCTGAATGGCTAAGCACCTAAACGCCGCCGAAGCCGCATCCCCCACTCACCTTGCAGCCATGGCATGCCCGTGCCGCTCATTTAGAAAGGCCGGACGTGAGCACGAATGCGTCTAGAGGTGAGCGGGGATGTGGCCGTGTTAGGGCGAGCGCTGCGCCTTCCCCGCGCAGCGCCTCCCTCCGTGCCTCTCCTCGGGCGAGCGCTGCGTCCCCTTCCTGCAGCGCTCCCCGCTCTACCGCCATCTGGGCGTCCGCTGCTGGCCCCCCAGGCTGCGTTGTCCCCTTACCTGGTCCCCGCGCTTCCTCCTCTGACCGGCATGGCCGCCGGCTTCCTCCTTCTGCTGCAGTTCCGCCTTCCGTGCGCGCACGTCCCCGGCCACTAGGGGGCGCGCGCGTCAACCTTCACAGATTTAAAGGGCCAAGGTCCTGATTATTGGTGTCTGGCCATCCAATCCCTTTTCGGCTCTTCCCATAAATTGAACCCTGCCTTCCTTCCTGTGCCGGATCTTCGGTGTTCTTCCGTGAAAGACAGACGCTGTATTGCTTGATTCCTCGTGTATGACCTCGGCTCTCCCATTGACCTTCGAACCTGTGCTGCCCGTCCCGACCTCGGCTTGTTTCTCCGCTATTGAACCCGCGCTGCCAGTCCTGACCTCGGCCTTCTCCTTCGACCACTGTTTGTCTCTACTGCACGTCACCTCAGCAGTTTGTGGAACTGTGCCGCTGTTGGGGGGTAGCGACCTGGGAGTCACCTGCCGCACAAGACCATCCCGCCTTGCGGTGGGCTCTGGTGAAAACCAGTGGCTCCTTAGACTCCGCTCCCCTGACGCGGTATCTGCCAAACAGTTCTGCAGACCCTGCGGGTCCACTTCTTCGCACCCGGTGCGTAACAGTAAGATCCGGCCATGGATCCCGCTGAGGTGCCCTTGCCGGAGACTTCCGAACTCCCAGCGCTGGTGGCTTTGCAGTCCCGGCAGATTAATCAGCTTACCGCTATGATGCAGCAACTCTTGACCCAGCAGCAGTCGCCTTCTCCACCGCCACCGGTGCCGCCACCGCAGTCTCCAGCAGCTTCCTCATCCAGAATCCGCCTCTCCTTGCCAGCAAAATATGAGGGGGACGCGAAGTTGTGCAGAGGCTTTCTAGCCCAGTGCTCTATGCACCTGGAATTATTGTTCGATCAATTCCCCACCGAACGCTCTAAAGTGGCCTTCATCATTAGTCTGCTCTCCGGAAAAGCCTTGGCTTGGGCCACTCCCTTGTGGGACCGTAATGATCCTCTCACCTTCACCGTCCAGGCCTTTGTTACCGAATTCCGTCAGGTTTTTGAAGAACCCGCTCGAGCCTCATCTGCCGAGTCCGCTCTATTGAATTTAACGCAAGGCGATCTTTCTGTTGGTGAATATGCTATTCGATTCCGTACTTTGGCCTCCGAGTTAGCATGGAATAATGAGGCTCTCTGCGCTTGTTTTAAGAAAGGTCTCTCTAGCAAGATCAAAGATGTTCTAGCGGCCCGAGAGATTCCTGACTCCCTTTCTGAACTCATACATCTCGTCACTCGCATTGACATACGCTTTGCTGAGAGGCGTGAAGAACTTCGCCTGGAGAGGGATTCCCAACGCGACAGGAGGATGTTTCGTTTGGCCCCTACCTTTCAGAAACCTTTGTCTGTACCATCATCTCCAGAGGTGGAAGCCATGCAAGTCGGTCGTTCTTGCCTAACCCCCGTGGAGAGGTCTCGCAGGAGGAATGAAAATCTCTGTCTGTATTGCGCCAGTCCTGATCATCTTCTAAGAGATTGCCCCATCCGTCCTTCTCGTCTGGGAAACGGGCGCACCTAGACTCGTTGGGAGAGGCGTCTCTGGGTGTGTGTGCTTCCTCTCCAAGATTTACCGTACCTGCACAGCTTTGTCTCTCATCTGCCTCTGTGCTTAATTTGCCGGTCTTCCTGGATTCTGGTTCGGCGGGCAATTTCATAGAGGCCTCCCTGATCAAGAAACACGACATAGCAGTTAACCGCTTGGCCAAACCGTTATTCATCGCCTCAGTTAATGGAGATAGACTGAATTGTATGGTGCAGTACCGTACCAAGCCTTTGCTCCTTAAGATTGGCCTCTTTCACCAGGAATACTTGGAACTCTTTGTGTTACCCCATTGTACTTCCCCAATCCTATTGGGTCTTCCTTGGCTTCAACTCCATAATCCTACCCTAGACTGGGTCACAGGGGACATCAAGGCGTGGGGTACAACCTGCCTAAAGAATTGCTTGAAAGCCTTACCAGTTCGAACCGTTCATCCTACCACATCTCTACCGGGCCTACCCGAAGTTTACCGGGCCTACGCTGACGTCTTCTGTAAGAAGCAAGCTGAGATCCTTCCGCCACATCGCCCTTATGATTGCCCGATCGATCTCCTGCCTGGAACCACTCCTCCTCGCGGCCGTATCTACCCACTATCCGTCCCCGAAACTCAAGCAATGGCTACTTACATACAAGAAAATCTGCAGAGGGGCTTCATCCGGAAGTCCTCTTCTCCCGCTGGGGCAGGCTTTTTTTTTGTACAGAAAAAAGACGGTTCTCTCCGACCCTGTATTGACTATCGGGGTCTTAACAAGATCACGGTAAAGAACCGATACCCCTTACCTTTAATTCCAGAACTCTTCGACCGTCTTCGTGGCTCCAGGATCTTTTCCAAACTAGATCTTCGAGGAGCCTACAATCTGATCCGCATCCGCAAGGGAGACGAATGGAAGACTGCCTTTAATACCCGTGACGGTCATTTCGAGTATTTGGTGATGCCCTTCGGGCTTTGTAATGCTCCTGCCGTATTTCAAGAGTTCGTCAATAACATCTTCCGGGACTTGTTGTACTCCTGTGTCGTGGTCTATTTAGATGATATCCTCATCTTCTCTTCTTCCCTCGAGGAGCATCACCGGCACGTTCGTCTGGTACTATCCCGCCTTCGGCAGCATCATCTTTATGCCAAATTAGAAAAGTGTCTCTTTCACCAGACCGCTCTGCCTTTTTTGGGTTATACTGTTTCAGCCCAAGGACTACAAATGGACCCTAGCAAATTGAGAGCGGTATTAGACTGGCCTCGGCCTGTTGGTCTGCGTTCCATTCAACGATTTCTGGGCTTCGCCAACTATTACCGTCAATTCATACCCCATTTTTCCACTATCGTGGCCCCATTGTGGCTCTCACCAAAAAGGGAGCCAACCCCAAGTCATGGCCTCCACAGGCGGAGGCAGCCTTTTTAACATTGAAAAAGACATTCTCTATGGCCCCGGTGCTCTCCAGACCAGACCCTTCTCGTCCCTTTTCTCTGGAGGTTGACGCTTCTTCCATTGGAGCAGGAGCTGTACTCACACAGAGGTCTCCATCAGGGAAAAATCATACTTGTGGGTTTTTTTCTAGGACCTTTTCTTCCGCGGAGCGAAATTATTCTATTGGGGATCGTGAACTTCTGGCTATCAAATTAGCTCTTGAAGAGTGGAGACATCTACTAGAAGGGTCGCTTCACCCCATATCTATTTTTACCGACCATAAGAACCTTTTGTATCTACAGACTGCTCAGCGCTTGAATCCTCGCCAAGCTCGTTGGTCACTATTCTTCGCGCGGTTTAATTTCCGCATTCACTTTCGGCCTGCCTCTAAGAACATCAGGGCAGATGCTCTGTCTCGCTCCTCGGACTTCACTGACGTGGACACTGCTCCTCAGTTCATTATATCCCCTGATCATTTGATTCATTCTGCTCCTGCCTCCCTAGTGCAAGCTCCGCCTGGGAAAACATATGTCCCGGTTCGCCGACGCCTCCAAATATTAAAATGGGGTCATGCTTCCCGTATTGCCGGGCATGCTGGTATCAAAAAGTCTAACGCAATTATTGCCAGATATTATTGGTGGCCCTCCATTGAGAAGGATGTGGCAGAATTCGTGCAAGCTTGTACCACCTGTGCACGTAATAAAACCCCTCGCCAAAGACCGGCGGGCCTTCTTCATCCTCTTCCTATTCCTGAAATCCCTTGGTCTCACATCGCTATGGACTTTATCACGGATCTTCCTCCATCTCAAGGCAATACAGTGATCTGGGTTGTTGTGGATCGTTTTTCAAAGATGGCGCACTTCGTTCCGCTACCAGGACTCCCATCCGCTCCCCAGTTGGCTAAGAACTTTTTTAAGCATATTTTTCGGCTCCATGGACTTCCTTCCCACATTGTCTCCGACAGGGGAGTACAGTTTGTTTCAAAATTCTGGAGGGCTCTCTGTACTCAGTTAAAAGTGAAATTAGATTTTTCCTCGGCTTACCACCCCCAATCCAACGGCCAAGTGGAGAGGGTCAATCAGGTTCTAGGACAATATCTACGTCACTTCATTTCGGCCCGACAAGACGACTGGGTCGATCTCTTGCCATGGGCGGAGTTCTCCTATAATTTCAAAGATTCTGAAGCCACCAAAAAATCTCCATTTTTCATTGTTTATGGCCGCCAACCTTTGCCTCCTCTACCCTTACCTACACAGTCGGGGGTACCCGCCGTGGATGACTTAACACAGTTTTTTTCCTCTATCTGGCGTGAAACACGACATTCTCTTGTTCTAGCCTCTACCCGTATGAAGAACAGCGCTAATAAAAGAAGGAGAATCGCTCCTGTTTTCTTTCCTGGAGATAAAGTTTGGCTTTCAGCCAAGTACATTCGTTTCAAGATACCCAGTTATAAATTGGGCCCTCGCTATTTAGGGCCGTACAGGATCAAGCAACAAATTAATCTGGTCTGTTACAAACTTCATCTGCCTGCCTCCTTACGTATTCCCAACTCTTTTCATGTTTCATTATTAAAACCTCTGACGACTAATCGATTCTCTTCTAAAACGTTGGAGCCACTTCCGGTCGCGGGTACCGAAGATGCCTTCTCGGTGAGAGAGATTCTGGCTTCCAAAACATCCAGAGGGAGACGATACTTTCTAGTGGATTGGGAGAATTGCGGTCCAGAAGAGAGGTCCTGGGAGCCTGAGGAGAATATCCTCGATCGGAGCCTTATTTCAAACTTCCTCGGTCCCAAAAAGAGGGGGAGACCTAAGGGGGGGGGTACTGTTAGGGCGAGCGCTGCGCCTTCCCCGCGCAGCGCCTCCCTCCGTGCCTCTCCTCGGGCGAGCGCTGCGTCCCCTTCCTGCAGCGCTCCCCGCTCTACCGCCATCTGGGCGTCCGCTGCTGGCCCCCCAGGCTGCGTTGTCCCCTTACCTGGTCCCCGCGCTTCCTCCTCTGACCGGCATGGCCGCCGGCTTCCTCCTTCTGCTGCAGTTCCGCCTTCCGTGCGCGCACGTCCCCGGCCACTAGGGGGCGCGCGCGTCAACCTTCACAGATTTAAAGGGCCAAGGTCCTGATTATTGGTGTCTGGCCATCCAATCCCTTTTCGGCTCTTCCCATAAATTGAACCCTGCCTTCCTTCCTGTGCCGGATCTTCGGTGTTCTTCCGTGAAAGACAGACGCTGTATTGCTTGATTCCTCGTGTATGACCTCGGCTCTCCCATTGACCTTCGAACCTGTGCTGCCCGTCCCGACCTCGGCTTGTTTCTCCGCTATTGAACCCGCGCTGCCAGTCCTGACCTCGGCCTTCTCCTTCGACCACTGTTTGTCTCTACTGCACGTCACCTCAGCAGTTTGTGGAACTGTGCCGCTGTTGGGGGGTAGCGACCTGGGAGTCACCTGCCGCACAAGACCATCCCGCCTTGCGGTGGGCTCTGGTGAAAACCAGTGGCTCCTTAGACTCCGCTCCCCTGACGCGGTATCTGCCAAACAGTTCTGCAGACCCTGCGGGTCCACTTCTTCGCACCCGGTGCGTAACAGGCCGCCATGCAGAGACGCGGCAAGGGCTCAGGAGAAGGTGAGTGGTTCTGGGCATCTAGGGGTTTTCACTACGGAGTTCCTCTTTAACTGCTGTCTGCTCATTACAGTATATTGGAATACTTTCACAATATTGCAGCATTCATCATATAGTCATTTTTCTCTGGCACATCACTTTCTGTCCTTTACTTTCTCATGTACTTCTGCTTTCTACAAATTCTCTCAGAGAACATCTCACCAAATCCAGACCTGAAGATATTACAGTTCAATATACCCCACCCCACAGGAAAAAGTTTTTTTTCTAATTAACCCTTTTCATGCCCATTACATTCATGCATAGACATATACCTGGTTTATGGTATGGTCTGTGTAAGTATGTAATAATCTTACCTCCAATAATGAGCTTTTTCTATCAAGTTTGTCTAAGGCCACGAGTACCCCGGCTCCCCACCACAATCACACATTTATCAAGCTGATCCTGCTTAGCGACTGAGATAGCGCCAGATAGCGAATCATTCATCATTATTCCAGCCTCACCCCACAGCGCCAGCGAGCGACCTTGAACAGCGACAGGTATGACCTCTCGCTACCTGGCGCTCTCCAATGCATTTCAATGGAACAATCTTTAAATATTCATAATTAATTGCTATTAATGTTTTTTTTTTTTTTTTTTTTTTTTTAAATGTCAAAAATTCTGTGACCACTTCTGCAATGTTAGATATTTTTTTTAAGGTTAAAAAAAAAAAAATTGTGCAGAATTGATATTACAGGTCTTATATTAATTCATATTATTCATATTAGAAAATGTTTTGAAAAACATGTTTTTTTTTTTTCAAAATATATGGTTGTTTGGGGGTTAAAAAACGACTTTTAACCCATCGCCGCCAGCGCTCTGGGGTTTAAACAAGCATTTCACAGCGCGAGAATTTTTTGAACTTGATTTGTTAATGAATATGCTGGGAGCCGTTCGCTATGGCCATTCGCTGTCATGTGCTCCCATACAGCGCGGAACCTGTCAAACAGCGACTCCTAACCCCGTATTCAACATTACCGCACACCGACTGAGTCGCTGTCAACAGCCGAACAACGGCCAAGCACAGTGAATACTAGCGTGCGCTGTGAAAATAACGCTACTGTCGCTCATCTGTCGCTACCTGGCGCTATTCATGAATCGGCCTCTAAGATTGAACTTTTGATGTCATTCCTGGACGATTCTGCAGCAGCCCGGTCCTATAGTGGAAAGTAGCAGATCAGCAACATTTTGGTTCCCAATCTTGCGTCTGTGCAGTGTGCAGCTAGTTGCCACTTGTTCCTGAGTGAATGAAGGAGCCTCAAGGCTTGAAGAGTATCTAGTGGAGGGGGAATGTTACTGATGCCAATCAGAACCAGCTAACCCGGGGGAGAAGGGGAATTCAGATGCAAATGTATGGCGGCATGTCAATTTCAATTTCCTTTCTGACGTCTTCACCCCTTTCCTTCCAAATTCGAATTTATACCCACTTCAAGCTGATGTGTAATACCTGCTGTAAAGTCATTATTGAATCAATTATTTCTTAAAACACAGTTATAGGCAAAAAAGTTATAGGCAATGGTAAACAATTTAGTACTGTTCTATAATTTTCAATACAGTGATTAAACATTTTATTGTGTACTATCTATTTGAAAATCACATAGATTTTTGTAATATTTCTTTTTGACTTAACTTCAAGCTGTTAATCCCATATGTCTGTGGTGATAAACCTACAAAATCCTAGATAATCCTACAAGAATTTAGATGGCGTTAAAAAATATCTATAAATACAGCTGAAATGGCAAAGTGACATTACCTTTTTAGGCACAATTGCAGTTCCTTTGCAAACTGCATTAAACTAGTAGATACCAGTTGTAAAATCACAAAGTTGTTGTGACTAATGACGGGGCAGCTATCCTCATGTAGGAGCTACTGGTGACAGATCAGGCAGTGATGGACAGTGTGTCTAGATTTCACAATCTGGTTAGTGTGGGACCTGCAGATCAACAATCAATAC
The DNA here is from genome assembly GCA_027917425.1 of Gastrophryne carolinensis. Lineage (NCBI taxonomy): Eukaryota > Metazoa > Chordata > Amphibia > Anura > Microhylidae > Gastrophryne > Gastrophryne carolinensis. Next base: position 364,927,316 of record CM051234.1, read on the forward strand.
CATACCAAGCAGCTGCAGGGGACCAAAGGTGGACATCCCCTTTGTTTTTTCCACAGTCTGGAAGGGGCATACCGGAAGTTGATATCATCTTGACTGTTGGTACTCTAGCTAAGCAACACTGCATTCTCTTGCTAAGCAACACTGGATCTTTGTTGGTACACAGGCAGTGCTGCAGCTGATGGGCAATTTTCATTTGAGTCCAATGCCAGGGGATTATGCTGCCATCTAATGTGTTGCTACCTGCGCCTTGCCTCCAATATCATTCCCCCCTCTTATTTTTGGCTTCATATAACCACCAACTCTCCTCACCCCAGGTAAACTTCACTGCCACACAGCTCCCTCCCTGTTCCTGACTGCTGCCACCCCATGAACTGCTCCATGGCTGCAACATCAAATCTTGTACTCTTTATCCCTGCCTCACTCTATTGCTCTGCCTTCTCACCCTTACCCCTCTCCTTCCCAAACTTCAGCTCAGATAATTACCCTTAGCCACTGTGTCCCTGCTTCTTAGCACCTACCCAGTGTTGATGATCCTCTACAATCCACAATATGAATATTGGAATAACATTGAGGTGACCACAATGAAAGTTCATATCAACATTACCAATTATTAAGTAATAAACAATCTACACAAAGCTCTTACTCAAAAGTACCTTTTTGCATTCATTATGCCTTTAAACCTATGAGTATAAAACAATAACGAGCCTACGAACAACTACCATATGTACTGTACGATACTAAAAACACATATTCCTTACCTACATATTATACCAAATCAATGCGCACATTATATGCAGGTACAAAATAAAACCTAATACCTGATGGAGCTAGGGGAGGATCTTGCTGTTCCAATGGATAGCTTATAACAGAATCTCCTATGCTTCCAGCGTGGTGCTGGATCAGCTGACCCGGGGGGGGGGGGGATACATTTTTATTATTTTATGCTACCGATGCCACAGGTTCCCCTTAAGGAATTAATGATTTTTTTTACCGCCAAGCTATTTGTGTATTTATACACTATAATTTCTATAAAAATGCAAATTTCGAATGAGTATTAAAATACATTTGGCATAATAAACAGAAAATGTTCTCTTGAATATAATCTGCATGAAAGTAATATAATGGTGTCAGGAAAATTTTCTCTGTGGTGTAGCTTTGAAACTCAGCAGAGATAATCTATTATTTTCTCTGCTTTATTTGCCAGGCTCGCGTTGCATTCCTTATTAAGAAATAAGTTACTATGCAAGGAAACTAATTAAGCATTGTATGCAAGTATATATTTAAGATGCCATTTGGAAGTTAAATTGCATTAAGATTTGTTGTGTGTTGTAAACAGAAGCCATTTGGCGGTGGGGTGCCTTTTAATGCTACAAAATCTGCCAAGAATTATTTGCTTATATACAGATTTTATGGGAAAAACAATATGCAAACCATAATTCATTGTTACTGAAAAATATAAAATAGTGATTTTTCAAAACTGGAAAACATGTGACTACACTGCACTTTAATAATGAAAAATTCAATTATATTTAAAAAATGATGCCTTGCCAAGCAAATCATTTTTAAATAAATTATAATAGCGAAGAACCAGAAACAGGGTGCTTCACTTTTCCTTGCATCAGCCGCGATAAATCTGCTAAAGTATGTTTTGGCTTTTAGAGCTTTAGCGTGGGTCTCTGTCACTATTACTTTAGAATCCATATTATGGATGCCCATTGGCTGAAAGGCTCTGAAAACGGGCAGTATACTTAATACACCTCGCTTCTGCCAACAAACCCCACTTGTTGCCCAGGGTCATGTGCACAGCAGAATCTTGGCAGAGACCTTCATGATCTGGGGCATCTTGGTATAGTTTAGAGGATTTTCCCTTAACAGAGATGATTAGCGGTTTGGTTAGCACTCCTTTTGTATCTTTTAGAGTTTAATCTAGGATAGTGGGTGCTTCCTCCTCTAGGATTAATCCCTCAAATTATCCCATACCAATTGACCAACAATATACAAAAGAATGTTTAATGCATAGATGGCCATTGTATGCTTGCGCACACATAGACATTTGTCCTCCGCATTTAACCCATCTGTGCAGTGAGTGTTCACATGCCCAGAGCGGTGGGCTGCCCTAATTACGGCACCCGGGGAGCAGTTGGGGGGTTAGGTGCCCACCAACAAATAGTTTTGCAAATAAGTGTATTGAAAAAAGTATAAGTGACAAACACATACATATATACAAATATCCTATTGGCATCAATATTGCACTAGCTGGAGGAATATTTAGATTACATAGAAAGTATTAAAAAAAAAGGATACATATGCTGATAGAGCGGTTCTCCAGGTATGTTACCTAAGGAAAGCTGTTAGCACCGTGACACGGGGAGGCTGATTCATTAATAGCGGCAGGTAGCGACAGTTGAGCGACTGTAGCAGTATTTTCACAGCGCCCGCTAGTAGTCGCTGTGCTTGGCCATTGTTCGGTAGTTGATAGCGACTGAGTCGGTGTGCAGTAATGTTGAATACGGGGTGACGAGTCGCTATTGGACAGGTTCCGCGATGTATTGGTGCGCATGATAGCGACTGGTCAGAGCGACCGGCTCCCACCATATTCATCAAAAAATCACGCTCAAAAAATTCTCGCGCTGTGAAATGCATGTTTAAAACCCCAGAGCGCTGGCGGCGATGTGTTAAAAGTAGTTTTTTAACCCCCAAACCACCATATTTTTGGAAACCAAAAAAAAAAAAATTTTATCAATTCTGTACATTTTTTTTTTACCTTAAAAACATTATCTAACATGGCAGAAGTGGTCACATAATTTTTCACATTAAAAAAAAAAAAAAAAAAAAAAAAAAAAACATTAATAACAATTAAGATTGTTCCATTGAAATGCATTGGAGCGCGCCAGGTAGCAAGAGGTCATACCTGTCGCTGTTCAAGGTCGGACGCTGGCGCTGTGGGCTGAGGCTGGAATATTGATGAATGAGTGGCTATATGGCGCTATCTCAGTCGCTAAGAAGGATCGGCTTGATAAATGTGTGATTGTGGTGGGGAGCCGGCGTTCTCGTGGCGGGGCCCGTCATTACCGGTCGCTCACCAGTCGCTACCTGTCGCTATTCCTTCATAAATAAGGGCCTAAGAATCACAGGCTGATTATTACTAGCTCCAGGTATCGGCAGATGAGCGTCTGTAGCGAGTGACGACTAGTGGTCGCTATTACAGAGCGTCTCAGTCGCTGTAGTAACCTGGCTGGCATTGATGAATGAGATTTATGTTGGGCGTTCTAACACCAGTACAGCGTTGCAGGGAGCGAACGGCAGCGACTGCTCAATGCGACCGACTCTCAGCGACTCCCACCATATTCATCAAAAAATCAGACGCTGTGTGATTAAAGTGATTTTTTGAACACATATCCACCAGTAACAAAGCGAAAAAACACGTGGAATGACATTGTTTTAACACTGTGACATTAACACTTTAGTGCCAGACCTGTAATGACAATTTTGCATAAAAATGAAAAAAAAAATGACTTTTTCGAGGCCAGGAGATGTAACAAAATTATTTGAGAATAAAAACAATTGGAATTGGGAAAGGGATTTGATGGAACATCCATTGCAATGTATGGGAGAGTGAACGGTAGCGACAGGTCTTACCTGGCGCTCTGAAAGCTAGAGCTCTGGTGCTATAGGCTGAGCCGCCTGTAAAGATGAATCATACGCTACATAGTGCTGTTCAAGTCGCTCACCTGTTTCGCTTTGATAAATGTGGTATAGCGTATAGCGTACAGCGCCCAGCGTACACCAGACACTACCTGCCGCTACGAGTTACTAGCTGGCGCTAGGCCTTGATGAATAAACCCCTAAATGTACAAGATGAGTAACCTTAGCACCAATCTTATTATCAGAAATCTATAGCACTAAGTGGTAAAATGTTATCTTCCCTTGTCAGGGTTAATAATTAGGTGCATCTGCAGCGATCCTGGGATGTATCTCAAACAGGGTTAACCAAGTCTCTAGTGAGATTCTTAAGAAAGCCCAGTTCAATACAATGAGTCTTGTAAGATCAAATATCTGGATCAGTGGCATCTATAGTCATCATGCTCCAGATACATAAACCACCAGTGTATATTAGATGCAGTAATCATGACGTCCCATCATAATACTATACACACAAAAATAGATAGGCAGAACAGAAGGCATTACATGAAGTGAATTCAAAGAGAGTACAGTGAAATGATTGCTTAAATAAGTTACCGACGTTTCACGGCCATTTCCTTAGGGTAGCGATACCTTACATGTGAACCACAGTATTTATAAGTAGTCAAAAAATTAGAATTAAAATATATTAAAACCAAATTATTTACAGTGATCCTAGTGTCTGAATGTATTTATATTGGAAAATATACATGATACCTCTGTTTTGACCACATGATCTGTATATATTCATTGAATTATAATAGGCAACACCCCAATATAAGTCATTTTAGTTTCTTCATGTACTAATTGAGGGACTCAAAATCCATTGACTTAATGCAGCTATAAAGGATGCCCCAGGGTTGGTTCCACATGCTATGACTAGATTGTTGTTGAACCTGTATAAAAGATTATAGGATTTTATTGCATACCTTATTGTGGATAAGATGCAGCTTAAAATTGGCTTATGCATGGAAGGACAGTTCTGGGGCTTCCTTATTGGTACCTGTATACAAGAAAAAAAAATGTTATATGTTAATATAATCGCACAATCTTTGGTAATACTACTGTATCTGGTTGTCATATGGATGGGGCGGTTCAAAATTGGGATCTTATAAATGGTGTGTAGTCCAACTCCTCATTATGACCTCAGGGGGACATTGTATCCAGTGTATGTATCCATTTAGGTTCACGTTTCAAAAGTGATCTGTCCCTGGTGCCGCCTCTACGTGCAGATGGTTCATGGTCAATAGCCATGAACAAAAGTTGCATGGGAGTATTCTCTGAATCCTATGACTTTGGTATGGATCCTTTGGACAAGTTACCTGCTGGCAAGCAGTTTGACATTTTTTAAATGGTAAGTTTAAGGGTTAAAATTTTGAAAAAAACGACGTGGGGTCTCCAAAACCAGCTTTGGCAGCAGCTATACGGGCTTGTAGCCTAGGGCTCAGAGGTTGAGCGCCCACCTGTGGCCCTAAAGGCTACTAGCCCACATGAGCACCAGGCTCTTCTGCAACACCCTAGATGGTGGGGATGCAGGCAGGTAACCCACTTTTTGGCAGATGATTCACCAGCCCCTCCTGCCCTTTGAACTGGTGTACCCCTTAACAGTTCCCAAAATGGTAAATGAAAAAAAACATCACACATAGAAAAAGTCCTTTAGTAAAGTTCCCCAATACTCCTCATACTACTTTCCTCATCTGTCCCATGGTGTCTACGCCTGTCCCAGCCTTCTATCCGATCTTCAGCGAGGGATAATAGGCACAGACCCTCCTTCCTGCACTGGGCATTCTGTTGCAGGGAGCTAACTACTGTTGATAACGGAAGCATCTTGTTTAATTCTTTCACTGTGACATTAGCTTTAGTAAGGCCTCCCGCTACTCAAGACAGTAATAAACATGGGTTTACTGCTAATGTGCACCAGCCCCTATCTCCAAATCGGGATACCCGAATTGTGGAAATCAGGGGAAATAACCTTAAATCTGCCCTCCCCTTCGCATGCCTCACATGTGTGAGTATTACAATGCATGCCATATGCATGCCCACAAGGAAAGCTCTATTGGCCACCAGTGGAGCTGGGAAAATGATGCAGGGGTGTGCCTTATCAGCAGACAACAGCTCAACATATCAATGGTACTGCAGTCTTTGGGCAACACATCTAGAACAGATAATTACCATTTTTTCACTTTATAAGACGCACCCAGAGGAGGAAAATAAGCAAAAAAATGTTGAACCAAATGGTGTGCTAAAAAAATAACTGGCGATGAGCAGATTCCCCCCAATCTCCCCATTACAGACATGCAGTGTGCGGCATCCCCTCCATACACCACACCACACACACATCTTCCAGCCAAGTAGTACTGGTTCTCAGGCTGTGAATGGGCGTAGCCCATTCCATAGACATGGCCCTATACAAGCCATGCCCACCCAGGGGCTGGAATCAGCGCTACATGCTGCAAAGTTGTGTGTGCGTTGGCGGAAGCCTGGGCTTTTGCAGAAAAAAACAGTATATGTTAGGGGAGCATTTTTCTGAACAAAGATTGCAAGACACATTTAGTTTGCAGTTAAAAATGTAAAAGTGGAAACACCGTGCTCATAACCATATCTCCAATGGTAAGATTCATGTTGAAAATTGGAAGCCTTTCTCTACTCCGCTGAGCCTTCCGTGCAAATGCTGTTTGGTCAGAGACCTTAATATCTTCTGGACCGTCCGTCTTCCCTTATCATTTTCAGTTATATGCATGTGCTGACATTTAAAATGCTTTCTTTTTTGTTATTTCTATTAATAAGAATGTACCCATCAGTCTTAGTCTTACATTATGCAAAGAAACACAGATTAGAGTTCTTCACATTTAAAAAGCAGAGTATCTCCGGTATCATGAGGCTTATAAGCTGAATGGTAGCCTTATTCATATATTATGTGATGTAGTGATATAATCTATTAGGCCGGAAAAAAGACACGTGATTGCATATACTAGTTTCTGTTTCAAAATGGTATTCTGAAGCATTCAAATTTGGTATGGTAAAGTAATTTAGATTATTCACTCCCCAGCATGCTTTTGAGCATCCAACTCAAATAATCGTGTGCAAGGACAGACTGGAATCAAATCTCAGCCCAGGACATTACTAGCTCCTAGCCAGCCCACAGCCTAGCAACAATGTGCTTACCTTAGCAACATACCTCAACTGGTGTGTTTGGTGTACCTGGCAGGGACTTCCTGACTCTGGCTTGCTAATCATCTGATGATGTTCCATATTCCTGAGCTCCTAGGTTTAATACCTCTTTCTTTAATTCAACCTCTTTAAGGGATCACTTTCTTGTGTTCCAGAAGCTAAAAGGTTGCTGACAGTGTTCTTACCTGGGGAGGTCATTATCGCTACTTGATTTAGACAAAGCTGCCCATAAGCTCAACTGTTACAGTAGAAGGATTCTGGGATTTGTAGTCAGAGACCGTTTTCTAAAGGATTTTTTTCAAGACCAGGAAACCCCCTCCCACTTTATCAACACAGATCTACAATATAAGACGTGGAAACAGGATGCCGATAAGGAAATCACAGATATGGTGGTACAATACTAACACAAATGTTTATTTTACATTCCAGAAGTGGAAAACAATAAGGATGAACACCAAAACCCTGACAAAAAGGAAGTTTTCCTTTAAAGTGGACCAAAATCCTTGATTTCCCTATCCTAGGTTTTGGTCCACCCCCCTCGGGCATCTCCGTTTGGGAAATCCCGCCATTCACCCAGTTTTCTTACCTGCCCAACAAGCCCACGGCACAGGTGTCCAATTAGCTTCTCTGGTCGCACATATTAATGTGCGGCTGGAAAAGCTGAAGAAAATCATAGATGCTCACATCGGCGGCGTCCAGCATCACTCCCATGCTTTGGCTGTGCGTGACCACAGGATGTGAGTGCTTCCACTGCCAGTTGCGCATGTGCCATGCGCTCATCCAAATGGTAAGAAAACTGGGCAAATGGCTGAGTTTCCCACAGCAGGACATTGCAGTTCAGGATGGCCCAGGGAGAGGGAATCGGCCAGCCCTGGAGTCTCATAGATGCCAGTTTGATCCACTTTAAGTATTGTTGATGTGGGTACATTGGGGCTGGATTTGAAGGGAGGGGTTAAAATGAGGTGTAAGAAACAGCGGGGCACAGATGAGTGAATTAATCAATGCTGGCACAGCCTGCGGGTGAGCTGCAAGCTGAAGGCCTCCCTATGGTCCACCCCTTGTCATGTGGTACTCCTTTGCTTGAGAGAGGCTCCACTCATGTGACTGGAAACAGGGAAGCATGCTCTCAACACAGCACAGAAGCTGACAACAGAACAATCCTGCAGAAGCAAATGCAAGCATAAGCTTTTGGAGGATTTGCATTAAAGTGACCAACACCCAGGATTTTGACTATCCTGGGTTTTGGTCCACTTCGGTGGGGCACCCCGATCGGGGGTGCCCTGCTGTGTGAAACCCCCCAGAAAGCCCCGAAAACTCACCTCTCTCCGCTCCCACGTGACCGCTGCAGCCAATCCCCGCCGGCGGACAAGCGAGAGGCAGCGCCAGACAAGCAGAGCGCGTCCGCCGCCGCCTCCCGCTCACAAACGGCCGGCGCGGGAGCGCACCCTGCTAGAGGGACGCGCGGGAGGTGGCGGCGGCGGACGCGCATGCGCTGCTGGAACGTGGAAAAGGTAGGATTGTGGGCTTCCTGGGGGGTTTCACCCCGCGGGACATCCCGATTTCGGATGCCCCGCGGGGAGGGATCTGATCGGCCCTGGAATCTTATAGATTCCCGGCCGATCCCCCCTGGGTGTTGGTCCAATTTAAATGTGCTCCTATGTGCTCCTATGATGACATTTGTATCACATGTATTTAGTATGCTACTTTAGCATTATATATAAACTGTACATTTACATCAGCATTTTAGACAAGTGATAAAAAGTTCTATTATATTATAGGGGGTTTGGGGAATTGTGCATTCTGCCTGTTATAGGGGATGGGGGGAGTGATTTTGAATCTGACACATTGCCAGTTATACGGGTGTTTTGGGATATTCTGCCACACTGCCTGTTATACAGAAGTTTGGGAGTATTTTTCCACACTGCATGTCGATTGTCGATTTTCACTCTTTTTAGGAGACAAAACTGCTTTTCACTTTCATTGTCTTAATTATACTTTACATTTTCTTTTTACACTGGTGCATGTTGTGGCATTGCAAGAAATACATTTACCAAAACATTAGCATTGCAGCAACATGCAGAAAAAAAATATAAATTATATTTTGCGTTGCTTTAATTTGCACCAATGTGGCAAATTCAGGTAGCGTCGGGTGAACGCTGGGCGCTGTAAGAGAAACTACATGTAAGAAAGCGAACCTGGCGAGCGCCTCTAACAGCATCAGGTAGCGTCACATGTATTATTACAGACGGCTCAGCGTATAGCGCCGGCGCTCTAGGTTCAAGAGTGCCATGTATTACCTTTCGCTCAGTGTCGCTCTCCCATACGTTTCAATGGGCTTTTTTTTTTTGCTCAAATCATTGTGTGACCTCTCCTGGCGCTTTTATAATTTTTTTGGACTTTTTATATTTTTATGCAGAATTGTCCTTACAAGTCTGGCACTAAAGTTTTATTGTCCCAGTGTTAAAGCAATGTAATTCCATGTGTTTTCGCTTTGTTACTGGTGGATATGTGTTCAGAAACTGACTTTGATCACACAGGGTCTGGTGCTCTATGCTAGAGCACCCATGTTTAGAGTGGCGACGCTGTGTGTAGTTTTTTGTTAAATATGGTGTGGAGCGCCGAGTTCCGGGCGCACTGAGCTGACGCTACCTCTCGCTCGCTGCAGCGTTGTGCTGTTGTTAGAGCGGTCAACACACATCATACTCATCAATGCCGGACAGGTTACTACAGCGACCGCAACGCTAGGTTACAGTGCCCGATACCCGCTTACAGCATCTATAGCTCTAAGCGCCGCTATACAGACACTCATCTGGCAATACCTGACGCTAGTAGTGAATCAGCCTCCACGTCTGCAAGTCTCTGTTCAAAAATAATGTTACTGTGTGTGCTCTAAAATCTTGTTTTGCTGGCAATGTATTTTATTTTAAGTTTTCTCCTGATTTTAAAAAAGAGCATATTCAAAGTGTGTATAAACGCACAAAAGGAGCACTCAAAGGGACACATAAACAGTATCTCTCCTTGCTTTTACAGCCAGCTTTGTACATGCCAAGACAACTCTTATTTAAAAAAAAATGTCTCCGAAGAACACATTGCCCAGACAAAAAGAATGTAACAAATAGCAATGATAATTTAAACTGATATGTATGTGGTCATCCTTTGCAAAATGGGGAAACATTTCATTTCTGCTTGTAACTGTTGCTATAATTGTGTGTCATCTTAAAAGGAGGCTGCAGAGCAACAGGCATGTTTTTTTAATAGAAAACCTATGTAGATAACTAGTATTGTATACTGCATGTGGGGGTTCATGTTGGGTTAACACTATAACTTGCAATTGCTTTTACAATTGCCTTTGTCTGTGAAGAAAATTACTAACTCCAGGGGTTTTGAAAACCATATTTTGTTCAACCTTACAGCTATCTATTTTTATATACTTATTGGATTCTGCAGGCGGTTATGTACATTTGAATTGTTTGTGCAAAACAAAAAAAATCTTTATTTTTCTTTTTACGGTTTTATTTTTTTAATTAAAGTAGTAAAATAAACACAAAGTACATGGTTTAGCAATTAGAATCTGACATAGTTGAAGCCTGTAAATAAATGTACTAATGTGGAACGGCTTTATTTAAAATTCGTTCACTAGAGTAAAACATTAAAATCAAGAAGAAAATATACATATGCATTCTGTATATGGCCAAAACAAGTGTTGGAGAACAGCTTCTGCTTGTCTCTGAATGTGATTTTTGCCAGATTGGCAGTAGATGGCACTACCAATGCATAGCTGTAATCTCTATATTAATTTTTCTGATGTGTTGTATTTCCTGTCTCTATAGCTCATCTCTATCACTTCTTTTTCCTGTCTGTGTTAGCCACCATGTGAAGATGACATTAGCCTCGATTCAAAGACACATTCGTCCAGACTTCCGTAGCTGTCTGTGAAAGTTTTGGTGGGGAATGCGCTTTCGATGAACGGAAGCCAATCGGAACATTTCCGTTAGTTCGGATCATTTTCCAAACAAAATCGGAAATTTTCCGTTCGTTCAGAAAACTTCCGTTGTTGGGATGGGTTTCTGTCTGATTCAGAGAGCTGATTTCCGACGGACCACCACCCTATAAATCCGTTTCATTTCCGATCCACTTACGAGACCTTTGAGGGCTCGGATTGCTATTGTTGAACATGTTTTGTGGCTATGTGGAGGAGTCTGCGCGCCTTTAGCACCAAGGCATTGCATGTATCAGCATGGCCTAAACTGTATAGCAATGCATACCTGAATCAATACATTTCATGTATGCCTTATAGATGCATTTTAATGCTGACCTTAATTAGTCTTTAGCATGTAAACATATATTTTCCCACACATCCATATAATTGCTATATTTTTTTAGACTTATGTCCTTTGTGAATTATATTTGGATTGTTGAACTTGAATCTTAATTTGTTGTAGGAGTTATTGTTTTAGTCAGTTACCTTTGCTTTGTGTAATTATTTTATATTTGGTTGCAGAAACCGCAAGATGTGCCACTCACACAACATACAAGCAGTGTTTGGTCCAGCTATGATATTCCTCAGTGTTCTTGCAGGGCATCCAGGGTCGTCCCATGATGCTTATATATTGCGGAGCTCCGGCTTATTTCATCAGTTTGAGTCAGGAGAATTATCTGGTGGATGGCTCCAGGGTAAGTTTGCTCACATTCCATCAATCCATTTTCACTGTATGGCAATGAATATAGTTGATGACTCATGACTTAACCTATTGCTGTTTTTAGCCCTTGATGATATGTTAAACAATATTGTAGCTTAGAATGTGTATTTTATGTTAGTATTTTTAAATTCTTTCAGGGGATTCTGGATATCCACTCCTGCCCTTGCTCCTGATGCCCATTCTTTGCCTGCAGAATGCGGGCCAGGGGTTCTCTAATCGGGCACTATGCAAAACCCGGCCCATGGTGGCAAGGGCCCTCTGGCTTTTGAAGTCCAGATTTAGGTGTTTGGACCATACGGGGGGCACTGCAGTATGACCCCAACAAGGTTATCCTAATATTTTAATTTAAGTTTTTTAACAGGGACCACACATGCCAGAGTGGCACAACTGAGTGTCAGGGTTCTTCAGTTGGTGGTAGAGATGCAGGAGCTGCGCAACTCGTTGGGGACCACAGATGAAGAATAATTTCTGTGGCCTGCCATTGCTATGTATTTTGTTTTTTATAGTTGTAAAAATTTGAAATTTTCAAAATGTTTATAAATTTTATATTTTATGATGGAATCCAAAAAAAAAATGTTACAGTGTAATTTCATTTACAAAATACAATAACACAAAACTAATGGGCCCAGAAATATTTAAAGATGAATATTCACATGACCGAGAAGTGATTTGGGTGAGCTTCAAGGTTCCAAAAGGGAAGATGGAGGATAGTGCTAAGTGGTTTGGGTGAGCTTTAAGGTTCCAAACGGGAAGATGGAGGATAGTGCTAACATTGTAGTAGAAGTGAGGGTGGCAAATATGTAGACGAGCACTTTAATGAGTTAAGTTTGTAGTGCGCAAGCGCAAGATCGTAAGGATTTCTGTCTGGATGAATATTTATTGAAAAAGGGAAACAGAATCGTAAAGGATTCGTCGGAGGATACGATGGGAAAAGGGCAAAAATGAAAGCCTACGTTGTTGTAACATGTGGAAATGAAACGGAAAAGTCTGGATGGAAAATGACATCCTCGTATTCGTAATCTGCCGTACAAACGGACGGAAACTTTACAGAAGGTTTTCAATGCATGCATAGAATTGCTCGTACGCTCATACGAGAACGGAAACATTTCACAAAAAAACAGATCGGCACTAAAACTGAAGTTTTTTTTGTCTCTCTGAATCGAGCCTATTCTCTTACTGTAGTCGTGTTCCAGTGAAGCCGATTACTGACTCCACTCTGCAATGACAAGTAGCATTTTTGACATCATGAAAGGATTGATTTAGGTAAAAGAAGTTTAATGAAAATGAGAAAACTTTGGTAATTTAATATTAATTTAATAACGGTTTGGGCATAGCCCCTTTTCAACAAGTTAGCTTAGCCTACTCACCAAGTAGAAGCCTTGGTCCCAAAATTGTTTGATGGCAGCAGCTGCCTGTCCCCAACATCAGAGGGTAGTGCAACACAGAGTATGTCATACTCTACAAAATGATTAGAAACAGAAAGGCACAGTTTAGGAAGTTGATCAGGCTTACTGATAAGCATATGAGAATCTCTACGTTTCGGGTCAAAGACCCATCTTCTGGAGCATAATATGATAGAAAGATGAGGTGAAGAAGGAAGACGTGAAGTGGTAAAAGGTGACATGGGAATAGATGAGCAGAGGTAGACAAATGTGAGATGGCTAGAGGTGAGGCGGGAGGAAGAGGTGAGGTTTGGTGAACTGACATGAGGCAAGCAGGGGTAGGGATTAGAAGTTAATTCACAGGCATGGCTCCAAAGAAAGAAAATGATTACAAGTATGAGGACACAGTTGTGCCTGTGAATTCATTTCTGCTTTAGAATATGGCAGTGCCATCTGCTTTTTCACAACAGCCCCCCACAGTGGTTGGAAGCAGTGAGGTAAGCAGAGATGAGACAGGAAGAGACAAACAGGTGAGGTGAGACAGAAATAGGTGAGGTGGGAAGCAGTCTGCGGAGGCGAGACAGAAATAGATAAGCATAGGTGATGTAGGTAGAGAAGGGCAGTGGTTAGTTGAGCAGAGGAGCGGAGAGGTTTGATGGACAAATGCGAGGTGGGAAGAGGTGGGGTGGGACAGCTAGCAATAGAATATCTTGTGAGAGCCAAGATTGGATGGAAATAGATGGAAACAGCCGAAAAGAGCTGATAAGCCGGTCTCGTAGGCAAGTAATCGGTAATCGGAAGCAATTCTGAAGCTGCTGCAGGACAGACTATGATTGAGGACTAAGCTACGTGGGAGCCATTGGCTTAACAATGTGTAGATTTTTGCTTTTAATAGGAAAAATGGTACAGTGGCTGGGGGTATGTTAAAATGCCCCTAGGGTGCTTTTGACTGGAGTTCCACTTTAAGTCCCCAAACCAAAAGTGAGTGTAGATCACATAGATTGCAGACAGTACTATTAGAATCAAGCCCTTGCCCACCAAAAACATTTTGCCTGGATTTGAGCTATGTTAATAATAATGTTGGTGAGCCTTTCACTCTGCACATTGTTTAGATGATATGTTTGCAGCAATGCCTTTGTACACTTAAAATCCAATGTCCCTTACAATCTAATGGCAACAAGTGTGTCACCCAACGCCACATAGAAGTTTATTGGTGACTTAATCCCTGCCTCAGGAAGCACTGCCTCTAGTGGCCAGCTGCATGCACTGCAGCTTTCCAACTCCCTTCCATTTAGAATAAGGGGCACCTGGGGCTGCAATTGAGGGCAGTGCAGGCCACAGGTTGTGTATCTCTGGCCTAACCAGAACTTTATGTGCCTATTATTAGTAAACATTCCACTGGATGCAGGTGAATATTGTACAATGAAGTTGTGTGAGGAAGTGGGCAGTCTTCACCAGGATTGTCACATGTAAAGTGAAAGTCCATGCCGCCCCAGGCATGAACTCCATTGCTGACGCTTCCATTTTCGGACATGGTCAAGCCCTCTCCATTCACTACAATGGAGGAGCATGTCAGGCCTGGGCACACCCGCTCCATTGCAAACCGTTGGACTCGGACCGATCAGCTGCAAGTAATAAAAGATGAGTACTCTTTTGTTTTATTTTATTGGGTAGTCAATCGTTTAACCTTAACATTTCAAGATGGTATCCATTCAACAAAGTATTCAGATTCTATAATTACATTCCTGAAAACCTTAATTGACAAACAATCACCAGTAGACCTCCTATAAACTTTTTACCAAGTAGACTAAGAGGCCGATTTATTAATAGCGCCAGGTAGCGACAGATGAGCGACAGTAGCGTGATTTTCACAGCGCCGGCTAGTATTTGCTGTGCTTGGCCGTTGTTCGGTTGTTGATAGCGACTCAGTCGGTGTGCGGTAATGTTGAATACGGGGTTAGGAGTCGCTGTTTGACAGGTTCCGCGCTGTATGGGAGCGCATGACAACGAATGGCCATAGCGAACCGCTCCCAGCATATTCATTAACAAATCACGCTCAAAAAATTCTCGCGCTGTAAAATGCATGTTTAAACCCCAGAGCGCTGGCGGCGATGTGTTAAAAGTAGTTTTTTAACCCCCAAACAACCTTATTTTTGGAAAAAAATAATAAACAAGTTTTTATAAACATTTTGTAATATGAATACATTAATATCAGACCTGTAATATCAATTCTGCACAAATTTTTTTTTTTTTTTTTTGACCTTAAAAAAAAGATATAACATTGCCGAAGTGGTCACCGAATTTTTGACATTTAAAAAAAAAACAAAAAAAAAAAAAAACATTAATATCAATTAATTATGAATATTTAAAGATTGCTCCCTTGAAATGCATTGGAGAGCGCCAGGAAGCGAGAGGTCATACCTGGCGCTGTGATGGGATTAGCAGCGGCGCTGTTCGCTGACGTCTGCAACATGATGAATCCCGCGCTAGCTGACGCTCTCGCCGGCGCTAGCCTCATTTAGCGTGATAAATGTGTGTTCGCAGCCTGGCGTTCTGGAGTTGGTAGCCGCCGATAGCTGGCGCTACCTGGCGCTAGTGAGACACTACCTGGCGCTATCCCTTGATAAATAAGGGCCTTAATAAATACCTTGTAACAGAGTATCCCAAAAAGAAAAATTGGTTATTTAATATAAAGTGGTTGTTAATCCCTATTTTATTTTAAGAAGAAACAAATGTCGTTGCTAAATAGCAACATTTCACTAACAGGACCACTTAAAGGGACTGTAAACCCAACAGCAATAATAAGGCAGCAGGCAGCTCATCTGATGCCTGTCCTAAGTGTCTCTCCTCCATAACAGAAACCGTAACAGGATTCCAAAGTTTGCCCTCCTTTCAATTTCATTCCTCCAGGACCACGCAAAAAGCGGTCTAAAGGCTACTCTGTTCCTCGACTCGGAGAGTGAAGCAAAGAAAGCTGCTTTGCTTAGAATACATCAAGTATTTAGATATGATCTGTGATTTTGAGGTGCTTTTGAAATGGCTTATTCTACATTGTTGTCCAGGTGGAGAAAGTTAGTGTATGCCTGGATAGGAACTTTACATTTTCAGACTAATAGACGAATAATAATTGATGGTAATGGCACTAATGCTTCGGAAAAACAACAGTATGTTAGTGCATTTATGATTCTAACATAAGAGCATTATTGGCCCCTTGCAGAGAAAAGAAATACATAACTATTGTTTTATCAGATAAAATGTATTTCCTGAAAAATGTCTCCCTGTAATGACTGTAATACTGTAGGCATGACATTTGGATAACGTAATGTATTTTCATAATGCTTTTGAATAGAGAATAAAGCAAAACATGAAAATAATATGTAACAGAGCTACAAAAAACAAGGACTCCATTTCCAACAAAAACAATGCAGCTTAATAGTTTCTTGATACATATGCCCCTAGACTGTCTTTATGTTTCTGTTGAGCTCTGTATATTAACAATTACGTGAAAACAAAAATACTTAAACTGCCATTAAACTTCTCCCACTACCTGAGGCTCTGCTGACAGCAGGAACATGCAGCTGACAGCGTGGCTGGGTTCCCCCCACTCCTGGAGGGAAGCTGTTTATTCTCTGAACATGAACCCACACACGGGGAGGCTGATTCATTACTAGTGGCAGGTAGCGACAGATGAGCGTCTCTGAGCATCCGCTAGTGTCCGCCATGATCGGCTGACAGTCGCTATTGCAGGGAACCACAGTCGCTATCTGCCGTTATTGGAAATCACGCTGACAATGGTGAATGTGATGTTTCAGATGTGCTTTAGAGGCGCTGTTGATTTTGTACACCGTGTTCAATACTGCGCCTGCGCGTTTTTGGCCTGTTGGATAGAAATCAATCTGTTAGAACACTCTGTATAAAACACATAGAACCATGTTTGTTTTCTTAAATGTTATTTATTGTTTTTTTTTCTTATGTTTATTTCTCGAAGTCCCAATCTTTTTTTTTCTATCTTCATGGTGCCTAAAATAGAAACAAAAGTGTAGTTACTTAATGTAGTTGTCTCCAAATATTTTTACTTATTCATTTTTTTTTTTTTTTGGGGGGGGGGGGGTTGTGGAATTTAATTACCGTATTTTTCGCCCCATAAGACGCACCTAGGATTTGGGGGAGAAAAATAAGAAAAAAAATATTTTAAACCAAAAACGCACCATTACAGACAGTGTGGCATTCCCCTTTCCCATTGGCCGTGTGGGATGCCCCCATTCCATAGACAGTGTAGCATGCCCCATCCCATTCCCCATATACCCAGTGTGGCATCCCCCTCTCATTCCCTATATAGGCAGTGTGGCATTCTCCCCCCTTCCATTCCCATATAGGCAGTGTACACCCCATTATCATAAGCAGTGTGGCATTCCCCCCTCCTATTCTCCATATAGGCAGTGTGCCCCCCCATTCCCATTGGCTGTGTGGCATCCCCCTCCCCCCATTAGTATAGGCTGTGTGGCATCCCCCTCTCCCCCTATAGGCTGTGTGGCATCCCCCTCTCCCCCCATAGGCTGTGTGGCATTCCCCCTCCCCCCCATTAATATAGGCTGTGTGGCATCCCCCTCTCCCCTTATTGGCTGTGTGGCATCCCCTCTCCCCCCATTTGTATAGGCTGTGTGGCATCCCCCTCTCCCCTCATAGGCTGTGTGGCATCCCCTCTCCCCCCATTAGTATAGGCTGTGTGGCATCCCCCTCTCCCCCCATAGGCTGTGTGGCATCCCCCTCTCCCCCCATAAGCTGTGTGGCATCCCCCTCTCCCCCATAGGCTGTGTGGCATCCCCCTCTCCCCCCATAGGCTGTGTGGCATTCCCCCTCCTCCCCAATTGTATAGGCTGTGTGGCATCCCCCTCTCCCCTCATAGGCTGTGTGGCATCCCCCTCTCTCCCCATAGGCTGTGTGGCATTCCCCCTCTCCCCCCATAGGCTGTGTGGCATTCCCCCTCCCCCCCATTAGTATAGGCTGTGTGGCATCCCCCTCTCCCCCCATAGGCTGTGTGGCATCCCCCTCTCCCCCCATAGGCTGTGTGGCATCCCCCCTCCCCCCAATTCCCATAGGCTGTGTGGCATCCCCCTCTCCCCCCATAGGCTGTGTGGCATCCCCCTCTCCCCCCATAGGCTGTGTGGCATTCCCCCTCCCCCCATTAGTATAGGCTGTGTGGCATCCCCCTCTTCCCCCATAGGCTGTGTGGCATCCCCCTCTCCCCCATAGGCTGTGTGGCATCCCCCCTCCCCCCAATTCCCATAGGCTGTGTGGCATCCCCCTCTCCCCCCATAGGCTGTGTGGCATTCCCCCTCCCCCCCATTAGTATAGGCTGTGTGGCATCCCCCTCTTCCCCCATAGGCTGTGTGGCATCCCCCACTCCCCCCATAGGCTGTGTGGCATCCCCCTCTCCCCCCATAGGCTGTGTGGCACCCCCCTTTCCCCCCAGTCGGCTTAAGTAAAAAAAAAAAGTGAAACTCACCTCTCCACTGACACCGCTCCGCTGAGCGGACAGCTCCGTGAATGGGGTGGGCGTGGCCTGCGCCGCATCAGCGTCGGCACAGGCCACGCCCACCCCATTCACGGAGCTGGCCATAAGAAGCAGCGGCGGGCTCAGTCCCCCACCGCTGCGATCGCTGTCTTTTACCGGCAGCGATGACAGCGGCGGGGCCAGAGACAGCGCCCCCGCCGCTCCTCCATCTGCTGCTTCTCCTGGGCACATGTGAGCACCCAGGTCAGGGCAGCAGGTGGGCGTGGCCTGCACCGACTTGGTGCAGGCCGCACCCATCCGCTGCCCTGACCTGGGTGCTCGCATGTGCCCCAGGCGGAAGAAGCAGCAGATGGAGGAGTGGTGGGGCACTGTCTCTCGCCCCGCCGCTGTCAGCGCTGCCGGTAAAAGACAGCGATTGCAGCGGCGGGGCCGGGACAGATTCCCCGCCGCTCCTCTGGGCTCCCGCAGTGTGACAGGCAACGCGGGAGCACTGAGAACGGGTGAGTTTTTTTTTTTAATTTCTTTTTTTACATTCGCCCGATAAGGCGCACAGACATTTTTCCCCCACTTTTGGGGAAAAATAAGTGCGTCTTATAGGGCGAAAAATACGGTACATACCAAACCCCCTATTAAATTTAGAGACAGACTTTTTTGTGTTGGTTGTTTTTTGCTCTAAAATTTCCCCCCACATATCTTTTTGCTAAATGTTTTGAAGCTACACATTTTTGGTTTTTTAAATTTATAATAAACCATATATTTATAACATATTTTTAGGAAGGGCCCTGTAGTACAGTATTTGGAGTATAGTTAAGGTGATCTAGCTTACTGAAAAAAAGAGGTAATCATGCTTTCCCGTTGTTCAAACCCAGTCTGGGTGTCCTCCGTACTGTCTGCGGCCATGTTGGGGACTTCGGGCACCAGTGCTGTGTTTTCGGGGGGTTCGATTCAGTTACATATGCAAATATTGTGTAGGACACAGCATGCGAGGATGATTTTGGAGACCTTTTGTGGACTGTACATCATCTCTCCTCCTGGGCGTGCCAAACAGAGAAAGCGTGCTTTCAGCAGGCCGATGGTTCTTTCCACAATGCATCTGGTTTTGTGATGTGCTGCATTGTAGCGTATTTGGGCAGAGGTCTGTGGTCTTAGCCATGTTTTCTGTCCATATCCCTTGTCCGCTGTTGAATAAACAGATTGAGAGAGCGAGCAATTAGTAAAGTTTAATCAACATAATGTAAACATTCTAGGTTTGGTTATATATTTGGTTCAGTTACTAGTCCACATATTAAACTTGTAAATAGATGTCATGGATTATTAATTACCCAGTAGCCAGCCAGGTGGCATTTCATTGGTCTCAAACTTCTGGCACAGGGCAGATTGCTGGAGCACGTAAGAATCATGGCATGAGCCGGGGAAGCCAGATCTCACGGCCCGCAGCTTCATGTCATGGTCACATACTACCATGACATTAATGGAATGGAACTGTTTCCGATTCCGGTAATGCAGCTCCTGTGCACTGGGAGGGCGGAAAGGGATATGTGTACCATCCACGCACCGTAGCACATTAGGGATCCCTCCCATGCGGTAGAACGCACGTTTGATTTTGGCAACCTCCTCCTCATCCTCAGGAAATTTTATATAAACAGGGATAAGGTCACAAATAGCCAGGACTACCTGGTAAAATATGCGGCTCATTGTAGCCTGGCTGATCCCGCTGAGGAGGGCAGGGGTTGCCTAGAAATTCCCCTGTGCCACATTATTAAGCATGGCACATAGGCAAACTATGCCAGGGATGGATTGGGTGTGTCTGGTGGATTTTGGTCTTAATCTGATCATATAGGGACTGTAGTGCTGCATGATTCAGACGAAATCTGCTTCTGATCTGCTCGTCACTTAAATCCCATACTGAGAGGCGAATGGAAAAGAATCGGGGTGCCCTAAGCCTCACAGCACCCTCCTCCCTTGCCTCCTGACCTTCCTGTATGCTGCCACAACAATACATCCATAACCCAAACATCACCCTCTCATCCATCTCACAATCACTGGCTAGAGCTCAGGCACTGCACCAAAAACCAAAAACAATATCAACACACAGACCAACCACTCCACATACACAATCACAATCACACAAATGCAGCTCACCACAAAACCAGATGCCTCGTGGTTAGAACCAGCAGCCTGCTGCAAGTATGCTTTCCAAGTTTGGCACAACCAAAAGGTGAGTTGCTGCACAACCCACAAAAGGTCCCCAAAACAATCCTCACTTGCTGTATTCCACACAATATTTGCATATGCCACCAAAAATAAACTCCCAAAGAAACAGCACTGATGCCAGAAAACCTCAACAAAGCCACAGACAGTAGGCAACAAACACAGCCAGACACTTAGTGCAAGCTAGGGCTAAGTAAACCAAAACACCACAGCCTTTGCCACAGTGTATCAAGAAAAGAATGCTTAAAAAAAGAGGTATTTATACCTAACTTATCCAAAGGACTGGTCCGCCTAGCCGCCTCTTGCGTTTGTTAGCTGTTTCCGGTCTGTAATTAGCTTACCAAAGGCGTGTTGTAAAAGGCTAGCGCAAGCATAATAGCGTACTTTTGCGGATCTGGTTGCTCAGACATCTTTTGGCCAATGAAAGTTATGGTGCTCAAAATTCAAATAGCCGTTTTTGGCCCCACATTTCCAATGTTGTTAAGAGACATGGTTCACATTTCTTCATAATGTCTGTCTGCCTTGTTAAGTAGGTAATTAATTAGTTCATTGCCTGACACACATGTTTGCCAGAACCATCAGTCATGGGAGTCAAGATGTAGCTACAAACACCTGGCCAAGATGTGTGAAGCAATTAACTGGACCTGTTTGTGATTGGTTACTAGAGCACATAAATTCTGGCACACACAGACAGCAGTTGTTGACATTCTTTAGTCTGCATGCGTGCGTGTGTGTGTTGGTTTGTGGTGTGTGCAGCTACAGGATGGAGCCAAATTCTGCCGCCCACTGCTGGGTTTCCTGCTGGGACCAGTGCCAGTGGGGTGCGTCGTGCCGGCAGACCCTCCTTAAGGAAAAGGGCACAGGCTGAAGGTGAAGCCCAACCCAAGGCCAAGCGTCCATTTGCCAAGAGGGAGCCAAAATTTAATTTGGCGGATAATAATACTCTTATGCGTCTGACACTGGCTAAATGGGAGTTATTATTTGGCTCTCAAAGTCAGTGTTTAGGCAAGCAAGAAAGGAGCAAATTGTGGGATGCCATTGGTGAGCAGCTTACTAGCACTGCTCAATACCCACGTAGTGGCACAGCCTGCAAGAAACGCTTCTACACTTTGCAAAGGGCCCTTATGCAAAAGATGAAGAATGATCTACTTGTATACAGTGTGACGAAGCAGGGTCCAAAGAGTAAATACAGGCCATATGAGGAGATGCTGAAGTGCAAGGTTCCACTCTGCCAGCTGCAGGGTGTGGATGCTGGGCATGACACCACAGGTTGGGGTGAAGGTACATTTTGTAAACCTGGTAAATGATTGTTGTTAATAATGTGGTTCCATTTATTGCAACAAACTCTTTCTCATACTAACAGTAGGCCATGGTAAGTCGCAGATTATAGCTATGTCATGTTTTAATTGCCTTTCTCTTGCTTTATGCATAGTGGCACGTGAGGACTCGCAGGAGTCGGCTGATGATGCGACCCAGAATCCTGCCCTTCCCCCAGCCTCAACCTTTTTGGTTTTGGTGTTTGCAACACATTACCAATGCATAATTTCATTCTTTGGTTTCTCATAGCTGCCCTCAGAATTGCACCAGCATCTCCTCCTGAGGCTACCTACTCTTTGGATGCCAGTAAGTGCATGTGCCAACCTGCCTTTTGGAAATGGATTATAAATGTGTGAATGTATCACAATCATGGTATTTCATTGTAGGCCAAGTCCCTGCTTCATCTTTGGACCCCACTTCCTGTGTTGCAGCCCTACAGGACCCTGTTGGTGTGTATTGCTAAGCACACTGTATCCTTTGTGTATTTTTCTTGGGAATGTGTATATTTTCAAATGTAATTTGTCACAATCATGATCCTTCACCTTCCAAACGGCATAGTTATTTAGTTTTTGCCATCAACCGGATCATATTGTATTAAGTTCCAATTATGTCAATGCAATATACATGTTTTTCCATTAGGCTGCTAATTTTAACCATTAAAATTCTCACTACTATTGTTGTTAATATTGTTCTCCTTTTTGTGTTTTTTTGAAGGCCTGAATACAGGAAGTGGGGGTCCTGAAAGGGCCCTTCACCGCGCGGCTGCTAGGGATGAGGGTAAGAATGTTTTTAGTTTGTTTCTAGTAAGGATCTGGTTTGGCCAGAATTTTTTGTTGTCTCTTGACATTTGATTTTAAACCTGTGATTTTAGGGCAAAGCTCTAGTGAGGGCCTAAGTCTAGACATCTTCATAATATGTAAGAAATTAAAAGGTTGTGTGTATTGGCTAATCAGTTACTTTGGAGAGGTATGGCCTGGATAATGTTTAAAACAAATAGTCACACAATAGCAACTGACCCAATAACACAACTTTCCTGTTTAGCATATGCGATGTTGCCACATCTCTCAGATGAGGATTTGCCCCTTTCTGGCAGCCAGACACCAGAACTCTTTGTGGAGGAGCACACTCAGGTAACATGGCTGAATTGTTTTGAGATTAATGACGTTTACGTGTTTTTGGGGCAATCATGTTCCACCATGTAACATACAACATACTTTGTTCTTAGCATGAATCCTTCCTGGATACCCAGGATGTGCCCTCCGCCCAAGTGCCATGTGCCCAGGCTACAGAGGCTGAACCAATGGTACATGTTATTGGGACCATCAATGTATTTTTTTGTGTGCTTACCTTCAGAATTCAAGCTTGACTACAATATTGTGCTTTCTGTTTTAGGCTGCTCAACAACCAACTGGACGACCGGCACCCACAAGTGCAGACCTTTATGAGCTAGGGGGCCGGATGCTGGAGGCCTACAGTCGCCAACAGCTGCGTGATGGAACTCTGGAGCGCATTGCGGCATTTGAAAACCAATCGGTTTTGGACCAACAACAAATTCGTGACCTGAGGCAAGAACTTCATGAAGTGCGGAATCAACAACAGTCTGAACTCATGCATGCCATGCAAGAAATTATGCGTGGCATACAACAATCTATACAGCGCAAGGACGAAACTTTGTTGTTGGTACATCAGCTAATACAGCAGCATTTTTTTTACTGCACTGTTGTCCCCCAACACCGCCCCTAGCAATGAGTCGGAAACTCCCAGGCCACCCAGGGACTAATTGGTCCAGTTGGTTGACATTTCAAATGCTGGAATTTGTAATGACTTTATTTACTTTAATAAATGTATTGCCAAATTAACTAAATTGTGTGGGACAACTAAATACATACCTACAAACCCAGTCAGTGATACCTCTCTATATCTAGATATGTTAATGTTTACACAAACTTCCTACAGATATTGTTTGCCATACATTACTATGCTTACAGTATGTAAGGCCTAACAATGTGTTAAATAATGAAAGAACTAATGGGTTGTTATACACTTTAACTATGGTTTAAAAGTCACAACACACTGAAAGTATAAACATAAACAATTTTTTATTGTTTAAAAAGGGGCCAACATGGCCAAAATAGGACTCCGCACAGCGGAAAAACCCATACCCCCACCCTACGACTGTTTCTTCTTTCCCAGCAGCATAAAACGCGTCCGTACTGCCACAGTCTGCGATGCTCATTAATGCAAGCTGTAGGGAGAAACAAACTTCATTATTGTATTGAAATGGATACAAACGTCAACAGATTATTTACTCTTAAATAGTTGGTAATCATTATGTGACCACATGATTAACATTTGTGCTAACTGGGCCCTTATGTTGTTCCATTATATGAGTAATTGTGGCTTACATGGGCAGTTATCAGCAATACCCTACATAGGTAGCGACAGATGAGCGCCAGTAGCGTTATTTTCACTGCGCCCGCTAGTATTCGCTGTGCTTAGCCGTTGTTCGGCTGTTGACAGCGACTCAGTCGGTGTGCGGTAATGTTGAATACGGGGTTAGGAGTCGCTGATTGACAGGTTCCGCGCTGTATGGGAGCGCATGACAGCGAATGGCCATAGCGAACGGCTCCCAGCATATTCATTAACAAATCACGCTCAAAAAATTCTCGCGCTGTGAAATGCTTGTTTAAACCCCAGAGCGCTGGCGGCGATGGGTTAAAAGTAGTTTTTTAACCCCCAAACAACCATATTTTTGGAAAAAAAAAACATGTTTTTACAAACATTTTGTAATATGAATACATTAATATCAGACCTGTAATATCAATTCTGCACATTTTTTTTTTTTTTTTTTTACCTTAAAAAAAATATCTAACATTGCAGAAGTGGTCACGGAATTTTTGACATTTAAAAAAACAAAAAAAAAACAAAAACATTAATAGCAATTAATTATGAATATTTAAAGATTGCTCCATTGAAATGCATTGGAGTGCGCCAGGTAGCGAGAGGTCATACCTTTCGCTGTTCAAGATCGCTCGCTGGCGCTGTGGGGTGAGGCTGGAATAATGATGAATGATTCACTATCTGGCGCTCTGTCAGTCGCTAAGCAGGATCGGCTTGATAAATGTGTGATTGCGGAGGGGAGCCGGCGTTCTCGTGGCGGTGAGCGTCATTACCGTTCGCTCACCATTCGCTACCTGGCGCTACCCCTTGTTAAATAAGGCCCATAGTTAATTAACCGTTTGTAGTTAATGAAGGCCTAAGTAAGATTGTGGACATTGTTGGCGTTGTTTGGCTCCAAACATCGTGCCCAAAGTAGTAAAGACTAAAAACCTTATGCTTTTCCTATTCTAGTTCCCAACATTCTTGGCAAATGAGTTTATTTTCGGCCTTACAAAAACACAGGCCAAATGTATTATGAAGGAACAAAGGGGGGGGGGTGGCAGCTGCTCAAATGCACAAATTCAAAAGGAACAAAGGAGGGGTGGCAGCTGCTCAGACAATTTTATAACTAACCTGGGAGGTGCAAGTCTTTGGTAATCTAATTGCCCGGCTGACTTGCACCTCCCAGGTTAGTTATCAAATGGTCTGAGCAGCTGCCACCCCTCCTTTGTTCCTTTTGAATTTGTGCAAGCACATGGGTCTAGGCTGTATTGCAAGGCCTTGACCCTTCCACCCCATGGCTTGCACTTAGTTTTAGGGCAACCTCAGATAATCTGCTCCCATTGTATCTATTGCATTGTATGTCCCAAATGGGGGTCTCATAGATTAGAGTTAGGAATGCACCCATAGAGGCAGCTTGGCGTGGTGGTGCAGCTTAAGTATACTTCTGCAGATGTGTGTGACCGAGCCTCTGTTTTGACCAGATTTAGAGACAAAAATGTCTCGCAAATGTCAGCTACCTGTGTGCTAATTAAACACATAGGGACATTGACTATTATGATTGATTTTAGTGGAAGACATAGGTGGGAAAAGTATTTTTTCATAACCAGTTTTTCTACTCACCATCGCAGCTGTGGCTATGGCCCATGCTGCTGGGTGTCCCTGGAGCTGGCGTGGGGAGTATGGTCATGCGTGGAAACATCTGTTTTTAGAAAAACAACAAAAAATCATCATAAGCTTTGCGCTTACAAATTAATATTCAACATCCACCTGTTTAGGGACTCTTGTAAATCATGCTACCATGTTTACACACATGTTTGAAAGACATTAGCATATTTAGTGGTCCTTGAGGTCAGGTGACTAGTTTATTTTTGCCACATGGACACAGCAATATAATGTGCCCAACACATTTACAGTGCAATGCAAATGCAGTCATTTAAGTTGAGCAGAGCAGATTAAGAGTAGAGTCTGGCACATGTGTTAGGAAGCAAAAATATAAAAAAAACAGTTGCGATGCAGCATCATGCTGGACTCGCTAACTTTGGAGTTGCTTGCATTTGGATTAAACTGGAGTGGTGTAACTGAAGTTTGTTAACTTTACTAGACAAAATAATGCTAGGTAGCATAAAAGATGTGTATGTAGTTAGGAATCTCAGTACATACACCATGTGAGTTAGCTCAAAAAACACTTACCACGACTATGCCCGAAGGGAAGGTCTGGCGCATAGCTGCTGGAGGTGCCGGCTCTATGATGCCCTGCCAAACATATAACGAGGCCACAGGATTATTTAAAATGCACAGAATCAACCTGGAACAGACAAACACCAATGTGAAAGGCACTCACCAGGGGATGAACTGCTGCTGGGATCCCAGGGAGGACTCTAAGGAGGAGACGTGGAGCCACGACTCTTCACAATCTGCCCAGAAGATCCCAAAACCCATGGGCCACCCTCCTCCCTCTCACTCCCTGATCCTTGAGGGAGTGTGGGTGAGTCCATGTCCTCCTCCCCACTTGGACTCCCCACTTGAGAGTGGCCACTAGGGTTTTGAGACTCAACTGACTCAGATTGTGAGGAGCTGAGTCTCCAGACTGCCCTCCGCCCAGCAGCACACTCCTCTGGGGTGTCATCCCCTTCCTCCCCTGGGTCCTCAAGATAGGACTGGCGAGGGGGCCCCTCCCCCACAGAATCATCCGAGCCCACCAATCTTCTGCGGGGGAGGATACCCTTCCCACCTTTGCCCAGGGGAGGACGCTTATCTGTGTGGAAGGGGATAAAAAAGGACAGCTCAAAAAAAATTCAAAAAAGGGACTACATTATAATACAACATTATTGCTAGGATTAACAGGTTGTCATGTTACACTTACCTGAAGCATAGGCATCATAGAGCCTATAAACGCCCTCATTGTCCCGGTATGTTCCATGCTGAGCTTCTTTCTTAGCAGCAGGCCGTGTCCTTTCTCCATGACTTAGCCCAATATTGTAGCCCAGTTCATCTTAAGAAAACAGGAAGGCTGGGATAAAGACCCTGCATAAACAATGGCCTTGGCACCCAGCCGATTTCCTAGCTCACCTGTCCCTAGAAACTACCCAGTGAAGTGGTTCCCAATGCCCTAGGCTGTCACTAACTGACGGGGACACTCCATTACCGACCATGCTGAGAGTCTTACCTAGTGTGGTCACTCTGGAGTATGCTCAAGTCAGCAGGGCATTGTGGGTTGCTGAAACAGCTAAACGCAGATCTCTTCTGGTTTTTGCTTATCACTGCAGCTTGAGATACAATTAGATTTTTATTTTAGGTGCACTTTAAATATGAATAATCCTCTGTAACCAGTTATTTAAATACAGTATAGTTGTATTTGTTCCTGTCCGTATGTGTGGAAAAATTATTATAATTAATAATTATACATCAGCAGTTTAATATGCAGATCAGATGTAGTACCAAATGCAAATGCACCTGGTAAACTAAGCAAATAGCTTCTAATCATGAAAAGGTTGCATCTGTCAAAGCTAATGGTTATTTTTCACATCATTTTGACATCCTGGTACACTGTTAATAAGATGAAATAGGTTAGCAGGAAACTGTAAACATAAGTGGCAACTAACACAATGACATTTTAAGATCTGCTACTCATTGCATTTCTTCGTCAATGTGCAAAGTAATTATACTTGTTTTTGATAAAAGTAGGCATGAAATTATATATATATATATATATATATATATATATATATATATATATATATATCATATTTGTATGAAAAATTTGTGTGCATATTAAGGAGCTAATAGTTCCGGCAGAGTCGCCTATGTCTTATTGCTGGGCCATGCAGAAGCCAGGGAGCTGCTCAGGAGCTGGAATATGTAAGTACCAGTATATTGTGTCCCTTGCCATACACACTCTGCACATGGTTTAATGGTAATGTTATGTACCCAGCAATGTTATGTTATGCAACAAGCCTCCCACTCCACAACACCTACTGCCATTTATATGGTTATAATGTGTAGTACACAGGCATGAGGTACTGCCTTGTAACTTGCAGCTTTTCCCTGTTGTTGGGAGGGGGTGGAATTAGGATGGTACTGTCCCGCATTCAAGCAGGGTCTGGTGGCAATCCATGTGCCTCTCTGCCCTAGCATCCCTGCCGCAGAGGTGCAGTTGGTTTGGCCATTCCCCTCGCTCCTTACTGGCCAGTTACCCAGATGTAGGGACCTGTGGCTTTTCATCTGCCACATTGGCGTACTTTGTTGTCCAGGTTACAGTCTGTCTTTGCCAGCTATGGAATGGTAAAGTTTTGTTGGGGCAGTGTATGGATTCATCTGACCATCTGATCACTTTTCAATATGCAGCAGCAGGGCAGCTAGGAATGGACGCGGCCTTCCATGTACTCACCTCTACAGGGATCTTTCCACAGCAGAGGTAGAGCAGCCTAAAAAAAAACACACACACAAAAATAATAAAGTCCATTTTTTTTTCCAGAGTCAATCACTTCTGTGCCATACCTTCAACTGGAAGTGATTGTCGGAAGCCAGGAGCAGGGCAGAGGATCGGTGCTCTCTGCCTCTTCACCCAGCTCCCGACGATAAATCCAGCTTCTGTGCTTCACCCTGGCACTGCAAGGGGCCTTTTATATCAGCAGAGTGTGATGACGTCATTTCCCTCACCCATATAAAATGTACCTCCCTGCCAAGCTCCAGAAGTTGCCACGTGGGGCAGAGAACGCTGACTGAAGGCCCACTGGGGGAAAAGGAGAGCCCTGAATTTGAGCTGAGCATGTTTTTGGGTTGTTGTTTTTGGCAGCAAACTGGGGGAAACATCAAGCACATAAACTTTTTAAAAATTAGCTTAAAAAGTTCTACCTTTGCAATTTTATTCTGGCAGAATTATATATATATATATATATATATATATATATATATATAGAGCATTATAAAAATTATTATTAAAGTTATTACCAACACAACCTGGAAATAAATTCAGTTTAATTGCACTACCGAATGAGCTAAGATATTCATGTATCAGCACAATGCAAAAGATATATTATGTAATTATCCAGTAGGAAATGGATTTTGAGGCCTGTTTTGGGCTAAAATTGAGCAACTGCTTTTCTTGGCAAAAGATATTGCAATGTTTATTATGAGTCTGTCAACACTGACATGGAGATATAAATTATTGAAAATAGCACAGTCTATTTCACTGGAAGTAATTGAGATACACATTTAGGTGGATTACGCAATGAATGTCTGAAAAACAGAAATTTTTCAGTGGTAGTAGAAAAGTAGCATAATATGACTTATGGGCCTTGATTCAGTAAAGTCCAAAATTTTTATTTTTGCATATATGACGTGATTCAGGTTTCTGAGATTTGTTTCCCATTATTTACATTTTTTATTTATAAGTCGTATGCACAACAGAAAAAAAAATTGTAATTCTATTGCTGTTGTTTTTTGCCATACATTATCTTCTGTGATCCCAGCCTACCCAACACAACCTGCAAAGGCCAGTTTATCCAGGTGAGAACCACTGTTAGGCCATTATTTACATACAAGCTAAGGGACCTTGACACAAAGTAGTATTGAGAAATCCAGCACTGCCATGCTGGATTTTTTCAATACCACAGGGATGCCAGTGATGGCAGGCATGCCAGCAATGCAATCCAACTTTCTGTTAAAACGGACCAAAAAAAAAAACACTGAACATTTGAAATGCCTCTATTTGCTTCTTAGGGTGTAGAACAAGAAAATGATATTTTTGCTGTTCCTCTCTGTAAGATGGTGATTTGTGATTGTATAGGTAGGGCAATTGCATCACTGCCACTCACAACCAGAAGGTTCTCTTTTATGGTGGGGCCAATTCAGGGATACTAGTTAAAATGTGAGTTTAGTCATCTTTAAAAAAACAAGACTTTTAGTTCTATAGATTCCAAACAGAAGATACAGTAACCTTGGGGTGTGGCACAGAACATCAGCCCCCCCTCCCCCCTCACAATGATGGTTGTTCAGATCTACAACATGTAAATAGGTTTTTGAAAACACTACATCTGTAGGCATAAAATAAAATCATAGTATGAACAGCTAATCTACAATATAGAGCAACTTCAATTAATGTATTAATGTATAATGAAGCAAAAAAAATGAATGCTCAAACTTGACAGGATGTAGGGCTTCTCCAGCCACCTCCCTCCTTGCACATAAATAACCCCTCCCTGCAGCAGGGAGAAAGGTGGCAGGAGCCCAGTGTGACTGATGGATAGTGAGGAGGGGTGTAAGTATTGGTGTAAAAAATATTTGTGTTATCTTCTTACGTTAAACTCTTTTTTAAACCGGTAAGGGGTCCTTTAGATCCCTATACCAGTTCAAAGAGCAGGAAGGGCAGGCAAGCTAGTGACTTGCCAAAACCCCCCACCCCATTACCTGCATCTCTAAAGGCCAGGGTGGTGAAAAAGGGCCCGGTGCCCATGGGGACTATGTGGGCTGGTAGCTTTCAGGGTCAGGAGTGGGCTATTTGGCTTCTGAGCCCTGGGCTGCAAACCCAGATATCTGACTGGTTTTTCTGGAGGGACCCTATGCCATTTTTTAAAAAATTTGTAACAATTAAACCCACATAGCTGGGATCCGGGCTTGATATGCTGGAAAAGGGACCCCATGATGTTTTTTTTTAATTATTAAAAGTTAAACACTTAAAAATTTAAAAAATAAGGTTTAAACCATTAAACATTAAGGAAAACAGCTTGGGGTCCCCCCTCTCCAGCAAAACCAGCCTTAGCGGCAGCCCTGAAGTCTACCAGCCCACACGAGCACCATTTTAGCTAGATGCATAGCTTATTAATTTCCTATCTCATCTGTTTCATATTTACTTAGCATACCATGTAACATGTACATCATTGTAATATTATATTGAGTTAATCCATGTTTATGTATATGATCACTCATCATTCAAAAGAACTTCCAGTTGGTTTACAAATCAAATCATCATAGGTAATCACTTCACTTATTTGCCCCAAAAAATGTTTCTGGTTATTAGGTCTATGTATTTTCTCTCTCTGCTATACCTGCATTGGTTGCACTCTTGGCATTTTTATCGGTCCCTTCAATTTGACAGTATTTTTGTATTTTCAACTGATAATAGCTTTTATCTAGCGTGTTTGTAACATTTTATGTATCTGACAGTGTTCGGTTTGTTCTTTTTTTTCCCATTAGCAGTTTTGGCGTATCTGATTAGATGGCTCTGCTATACTCCGCTTTCACAGTTTTATTTTTACATTCTCTTTCTTAATCTGTGTCTTATTAAAGCTGCCTCCATTTTAAAAACACTATCTAAACTATTGTCTTGGCGGGCCCTTGAATACCCACCTACTTCTTCCTTTCTCAGTCTGCTTGTATCATATCCTTGACAACAGACCATCCCATGCCATCTATCGCAAAGACAATGCATTCACTGCAATGGCCTGAGTGTGTCAAGACATGGCACGTCCCTCTCCATTGCAGTGAATAGAGGGTTGAGCCTTAGTCACCCTGACGCATGACAGGGGCTGGTCCATGGTCAAGATTAGGGAAGTAGCGGACATTCAACTGGCAGCTCAGGACTTTTTTCTATTTTCATGCCTGGACAATGACTTTAAATTGTCTTACTTAAATTGTCTTCTGGATAAAGAGACTGCCTTGCTCTCCTTCTTGAAGTAGTAGATACGGATTTTATTCCATTTACATTTTATTTAATGGGCCAATACTATTATTTTTCCAGAAAATTTTAAAAGTCTCCCCATAAATGGAAATGGAGATAACTTGTTAAAATTGGAGATAAAAGCATGCAAACCGCTTACTTACCTGTCCTGCAAAATCCTCAGCCCTTGCCGTCATCTTGTTGCACTTCAGAATTGTGCACTTCAATCCTCCTGCTTGATTCAAATCCTACACCTGTACACAATTCAGTTTCATTCAGGTCAGTACACAGCAGCACAAGATTTAAAAGTTGTGAACAGGGGAAGGTGATGTTGGTAACCATTTTACGTATCGTGGACAAAGCTACAAGGAAGAGAAGCAACACAGTCGGCAGCATTTAGCTTTGTACCAACTGAGGTTAATGAAATGTTAATGATTAAAAAAATAGGTAAAATGCAAAACATTTTCATTGACCTTATATGGGAGATTTAATATCAATACATTTTAATATAATCTGATTGAAAAAGGAAAAAGTATTTTTCATTATCTACAATTATGTAAAATTACTCCTCGCCTTACGTATTATACCCATTAAAGTGGACCAACACCCATCATTTACAAAAAGGGTGTTAGAAACCAATATACTTAATGTGAGGGACATCCAGATTGCTAAGGTACCCTACACATAACCCCCCCCTGCAAACTCCAGGTTCACTTACCTCCACCATGATCCCCTAGCAAAATCTGGCCCAGCTATTGGCCACCACATGACTGTCGAGAGGCCGGATTTCCCTAGAGAAATGCAATGGAGGTAAGTAAGACCACGGTCTAGAGGATGGGGGTTAAGCAATCTGGATGCCTTATCATGCTGAGAGCATTGGCCTCCAGCACCCAGTTTCTAAAACAAGCTTTAAAACAAATAATTTGCCACAAACCTTTTTTTTAAGTGATCTGGATACACATTGGGTGTAAATAAAAATATATTAAATTAATATAAAAAATTGTGAATTGGATTTTGAATGACTATGCTTTTATGAGCAGATTTTAAAAGTTTGTCATATCAGTAAGAAACAATACTGCAGACAGCATGTAGCATTGCCTATTTTCTCCTCAAGCATTATGACACTGATAATGTCTCCATTTCTTGCTTGCTGTCACTGAACGTTATAAAAATTAGGGTTTTATGTTGTTATGTGCTGAAATTCCATGTTCAAACTGTTCTGACACTGATGCAAGGTTCACATTTTTCTACAAAGCATAAACAATGCATCATAACCACTTAGAATCACCAATAATCCCAAGTTCTGTTCTGACTCACTTTCTTTTCCTATAGTTGGTAGATATGAATTGTGTTCTCTGTGGAACTCATTATCAATTGTGTATTTCACTGGAAGCAAAAATGTTCTCGCTGGCAATACATTCTGCTAAGAAAATGTTTGACCTGATTTCCAAATTTGAGCAGATGGATTACAGTATCATGTGAAAACAGACATACATACACTATACTGTTACATGGTGAAATCTATAGCGCCACCTCATACATGGAATTTGGTCGCTGCTATATATTCTCTAGATTTAGAATTTTGGCCATTTTTTCATTTTTGTTAGTATGAGCAAGCATCTGTACATTCATACAGGATAGTTATGCCAACAATATCAGGTTTTTATATATTGGCCATTTTCTTATATCAACACCTACAGAAATGACAGACTGGTGCATATAGGTTTTCAGTATTTTTATATTTAAAACATTTCTATTGGGGTTTTAAAGAATACGCATCACATTGAGATCATAACATACAATCAACATATTAAGAGAGGAGTGAACTTTTTAAAAATGTGATCCGGAGAATTCATTGAATTTCAAGAAATCTGCATTCATCCAAAACAAACTGTAACAAATTACTTCAAAGATAACAAAAAGTAAGCTTACCTCCATCCAAGTTCCATTGCCAGACGATGTCCTCTCCTTGGGCTGGCCTTCAGTATATACAGTGGGACAGAGGACCCAGATCCATGGCCCCGCCCTGGGCTCCCAGCATTAGCTTACTCTGCTGGTATAAAAAGCTCCTTCCTGTGGCAGGAGTGAGCAGCAGAAGCCGATAGCTGGACACAGATCCTCCACCCTGCTGAAGACTGTGGAGAGCAGAGGACAGTGCGGGACAGCACCAGGCGATGAAGAAGGTAGGTGTTGCTGTAAAAAAATATTAAAGTACTTTTCTGATGTATGTGTGTGTTTGTTTACTTAACTCTTTGTAAAGTGGTAAGGAGTCCTTGAGACTTAAAAGGCCTGGAGGCAAGCCACCTGCCAGTAAATGGGTGACTTGCCGAAATGTGCTGAATACATTTTTTTCCTGAAAATTGGAGAGAATTCTGGTTCAAAATAATCAGTTCACTCCTCTAATCATATTAAATGAACATTTCAGTATCTCCAAAGGTGTGTTAATAGATGCAATGTTCAACATATCTTCCGCCTTGATTAATTAATCATTATAATTTAAGAAAAAACATTTACGGAAGGATAAAGAGAATTCGGGAGACAAAACAGTGGTGGTTATGGTAATATTTGGTTAAGTAAGCCTAATGCTGTGTGTGCTTCTGTGTGTGAACTGAAACTCACATCTGATTGAGTTTTTAAAAAAGGTGCCAAAAATGTTTTTCTTCATTTTTTTCTGTAAATAAACTTTACCTGCAATAGGACATTTTTACTGGTGAGGTAAATCATTTTTGCAATGAGGTAAGAATCATTTTTAGAAGTTTGGAACAACAGCACCCTATGGGCTATGCAGAAAAAATGGCATATTCTTTAGCATACTCCATAGGTTGCTGTTGTCTCCAAACTTTCAAAACATTTCCTCATTTCCACTTTTCAGTTCAAAAGTTCACTGAGATGTAGGATTCAATTCCTGAAAACACACCCCAGAGTAACCTTGCTTCACAATATAATTACCAGGCTAAGATACCTAGATCTCTGTCTTTTAGATACATGTCCATGAGATACATTTATATTGCATTTTCTGTTTTGATTCCAGAACTTATGTGGCTATAGAGATTTTCCATTTCTCATTTCCGCATTTGAAGATTCCCTTACCTTTCTGTATCAGAACTACTTCCACCCAGTCAAACTTAGCTAAAGTTTTTCTAAATTGAATTGTGGTCCCTCTGAGTAAATCCAGCATTGTATTATTTTATAGCATTGATGGCCATTGTATGCTTGTGCTCACGTAGGAATTCTTCTTCCACATTTAGCCCAGTCATGTGGGATAGAATTTGGGGGGCTAGGTGCCTTGCCCGTGCCCTGACTGCTGCCTAAAGCCTTTTCCTGGCCACTGCAGAGATGTGTTAGGCCCGAGAATCCATCTTTCCAACACCCTTGTGTTCTGCAGACTCTCTCTATACTCTCTACACCCTACACCCTTAGCGTTTCTAAGGGCCTTGGATCGCACAGAGGCATAAAGAGATGATTTGCATAGCTCCGCCTACTGCAAGGATAGATGGGCAATGCTATCTGTCCTTGGGCTGGGTACTGTGCAAATACTTTCCGTTCTAGGAAAGCTCCTCTTTTCCTTTACCTAAGTAGAGTTTTTTTTGGTCTTTTTGCCCCCTATATTAAGCATAACATGGGTCTCTCCACATACTGGCTTGTGACTATGTTTGGTACTCACCAAGTCTCACCCCCCATACAACCAGAAACATCTGCTCTAGTGCTGATGAGAGCCTAAAGCTCCAAACACGTGTCCCCTAGTTGGATGTATATGGGTGTGTAAAATGTAATGCTAATCCTTGCCATTGCACCCTTAGTGTTTATAAGGGCCTTGGATGGCACAGAGACATAAAGAGGTGATTTGCATAGCTCTGCCTACTGCAAGGATAGATGGGTAATGCTATCTGTCCTTCGACTGGGTACTGTGCAAATACTTTCCGTTCCACTGAGGCCCATTAGCCACTGCTGTGTTTACGCTTTTCTTTTGATCCTGATGTGTCTGCACTTTCCTGGCAGTGCTCACCCTTAATAGTGCCCTTCCTATGGGGGTACCATAATGTTGACCGGTTTCCTTCGACCTGCTCTTTGCCGCCTGGGCCACTCTTTCCCTGGAAGCACATGGAGTAAATTGGGGGATAATGTCTGAACTAGACTGGTGACTAATGGGAGCATGATCAGTAATAGCTTTCTCTTCTCCTTTGCCATCCTGCAACCACAGAGAGTATGTGGAAGAGCGTCTATCCACAGACAATCCGAACCCTCAACCTGCTCAAGACTTACCCCGATCCCCCATCCCCCCACCCCTGAACACTACACATCCCCCCACCCCTGAACACTACACATCCCCCCACACTGAACACACTGACAAACCCCCAAAATTGGAAATGATATTCCCCTCCCAACCACATTGTATTAACCCTTTAAGTGCCAGCCTTCCTAGAAGTTTTGTCACCCTTTGTTGCCAGACCACGTTTCACTATTTGGCGCTACATATGTTTAACCTTGATTTCCGAAGGGATTTTCCAAGAAAATTATATATTGTTTTTTTTCAGCTGAGTATGAGCTTCAACATGAAATGTCTTGTTTGGCCTTTTTTAGTGTATTCTCAATACTTTTGGGTGAAATATGTTCAAAAAAATAAAAAAAATCTATTTTTTGCAATACAAAATGTAAGTTTGTCAATATAATCTTATTGCGTGTGAA
Organism: Gastrophryne carolinensis; assembly: GCA_027917425.1. Classification (NCBI taxonomy): domain Eukaryota; kingdom Metazoa; phylum Chordata; class Amphibia; order Anura; family Microhylidae; genus Gastrophryne; species Gastrophryne carolinensis. Next base: position 364,964,018 of record CM051234.1, read on the forward strand.
ACCCCAATTTCTCCCGGTCACAGCGGTACCACATATGTATTGATAGACACTCTTTGCTGCCCAGAAGACTCCCCCAAACTGAAACAGCTCTTTAGAAGATTTTCAGATCAAATACAACTATGCTAAGCGCACCTTGCAGTTTTTCCAGAAAAACAACCCTTTACATTTGAAATACGCCCCACAAACTATATAATCTCTGGAAGTACACTCCTCAAGCTTTCAAGTCGTACCAGGCTTGTTTATGTGAGTGTAGTTTTGTGGAAGTAATCCCTCAATCAATTCTTTGGTTGCGCAGCGTTTCCCTAAAAAAGAAAAATCAAAGCCACATTTTCCTAAAAAAAACTATATGCAAACAAGAAAAACAAGTAAAATCTGAAATAGCAACATGCCCTGAACAGAACGGTACCCAATATGCATAGGTACTGTCAAGGGAAGAGTTGCCAAACACCCCAAAGTAAAGCATGTGCATAACGATAATTTTACTTGAAAATTTCAGCTCTGCAGACAAAGTGCACACCTTGCAATTTTTCAACCAAAACAACCCTTTATATTTGGAATATCCCCCATAAACCATATATTCCGTATATAAGTACACATGTTAAGCTTTCTAAGCGTACTGAGCTTGTTGTACTGGGCTCATCTTTCTGGAAGTAATCCCTTGAAGAATTCTTAGCTTGCACCGAGTTTCCCTAAAAAAATTTATAAAAAAGCAGAATAAAAGAAATGTTTTCCTAAAATATCAGTATGCAAACAAGAAAAGACAAGCTAAATCTGAAAGAGCAAGGTCCCCCGAGCAGAACAATACCCAACATGCATAGGTACTATTAACCCTTTTAATTGCCAGCCTACTTGAAGTTTTGTCACCCTCTGTTGACAGGTAATTTTTCCCCATTTTGCGCCATGTTTAACCGTGATTTTTGCTGGAATTTCCAGGAAAATTATATACATATTTTTGCAGCAGAGTTTAGGCTTTAACATGAAATGTCTTGTTTATAATTTGTCTACTGTTTTTTAAATATTTTTGCGTAAAAAAACAAAAAAATAAATAAAATAATATTTTATTGCCTCCTTTATTTTAAATAAAACATTTGTTTTATTAATGAAAACCATATTGCATGTGATAGCCCCATTTCTCCCGATTACAATGGTACCACATATGTATCGGTAGCCCCCCCATCCTTTCCCAGGAGACCCCCCAAACTGAAAAGTGCGCTTTATAACATTTACAAATAAAATATAACTACTATCCACACTATAAACATAAGGGGTTAATTTAAAAAAAAATGAAATTTCTTTGAATTTTAAGGGTTAAAAACCCTTAAAAATCCCCCCAAAAAATGACATAGGGTCCCCCCTACCCGTCATAACCAGCCCGGGACCAGCTATGGGGGCTTGTAGAACAGGGTGCAGGGGCCAGCTCTGGTGGCCCCTCCCACCCTGCAGCTACAAGCTCACATATCCTGTGTGGGCCCGGGCTCCTCTGCCCCCCCTGGGCTTTGGGGAGGCAGGTAATTGGGGTGCCAGGGTTTAATGGCAAGTCACCCGCTAGCCGCAGGTGACCTGCCAGCTCCCAGCCTTGTGAACTGGTATAGGGGTCTCATGGATCCCTTACCAGTTCACAAGGGGTTACACAAAGAGAAAAAATATATATATATTTTTTTTATACTTACCTCCCATCCATCCTCGGCCACTGTGTCCCATGCTGATCACTCTGGCTTCTGCTCTCTTGCTGCTGCTGGAAGCCTTTTATAGCTGCTGGGTGACAGAGCATAAGGGGGGGGGACCCCCATTTTTTTTTTAATTTTAAGGGTTAAAAATACACCCCAAAAAATGACATAGGGTCCCCCTACCCGTCATAACCAGCCTGGGACCAGCTATGGGGGCTTGTAGGAACAGGGTGCAGGGGCCAGCTCTTGTGGCCCCCCACCCTGCAGCCTACAAGCCCACATACCCTGTGTGGGCCCGGGCTCTTCTGCCCCCCGGGCTTTGGGGAGGCAGGTAATTGGGGTGCCGGGGGTTAATGGCAAGTCACCCACTAGCCGCAGGTGACTTGCCAGCCCCCAGCCTTTTGAACTGGTATAGGGGTCTCATGCAACTGAGCTTCGGGTCCCAGCTTCCAGGTGACAGGTGTCGGGTCACCGTTGCAGCCGCGAACCAGGAAGTGGGGGGAGAGGTTGATTTCTCGCCCTCTCCTCACCACGGAAGAGCCCGGGGGGGGGGCAATCGGAGCCCCCCCCCGGTGAAGAGGAGACCCCGCGGGAGGGATCGGGGCTGCAGGTGAGTAAATGTCATTTTTCCTTTTTTTTTCCTTTTTTACAGTTTGTGCCAGTGGCCGAAGCGGGGGGTGCTATTTTGGGCGCCCTCCTGAAGACAGAAGAGCCCCGGGGGGGATATCGGATGCCCCCCCGGTAAAGAGAAGACCCGGCCTAACATAACGAGGGGTCAGGTGAGTTTAACTTTTATATTTTTCTTACTGTGGGGGTTTAAAGTCAGCTGCGTGAGTCTCCCGTAGCTGGCACTTAACGGTAGGAGAGGCGACTACGTGAGACTCATGTAGCTGACACTAGAAGGGTTAAATGCAACTTGAACTGAACATTTATACACTACGTATAAATCTTCAGTATATCTTAATTTTTAAATCTTACATTTTATCTGGTAATCTTAATATTAAATTGTTGTTATTTATTTTTTGTTTGCTTATATGCTTCAGTGCATTGTGTTAACCTATCCTATGGTATTGTATTCTCTTTGAGCAGTTGGAACAAAACATTTCACTGCATAATATACTTTGTATGCCTGTGCATGTGACTAATAAAGCTTGAACTTGAACTTTTATACCACCAGCCTTCTTTTCTAGCATTGACAGACTTCTTTTCTAGCATTGCTTTAGTTACTACGTTTGAATTCTGCACTTGTCAGTAATTTGTTTAGCAATTGTTTTAAAATGTACATATACTATTCACTTTAATACACATGCTGTTAATGCTGTTTAATGATTACAATTTACAAGTGACCTACCTAACTATAATTAAAAAGTTAAATATATCACTCTTGTTTTAACTCTTTAATCAAACTTTATGTTTGCAACCATGGAGACAAAATGTGTACTTTGCCATTGGTTTGTGGGACTCTTGGTAAAATTCTCCGGTTTTATTGATTGGCCTCATTAATGCAGCCAAAATGTTACTGAAAATCTTTTATTATTTCCGGGTACTCCTATTAGGGCCCCAGCATACATGTTGAGTGTCATGCTAAAGGGGTTGACCTCCTTTAAATGGAGATCGACCTGTCCAAGAGTTTGTTAGACACACCATGTTCCCTCATAAGCTGCAGGGTGGTTCTGGAGTGCCGAATGTAATCAACTACTATAAAACAGTGCAAATAGCACAGTTTGCTACTATTCACTCCAATGCAGATTTACCCTTTGGTTCCTTATAACTTTCTAATGCATCCCCTATCCCCTATTCCACTGTGGGCACTAACCAAACCAGATATATGGCCAAAATCTTTGAGTCCTATAATGAAATATTCATTATGGGTCTGATATTCTAATTCTAATATTTCTCTAAGTGAATGCCCCCCATGCACACCTCTTTCATTTGTGGGACAACCCTAAGTACCCCCCGGAACTTCACAATAAACAATCTATTGTTTGTTGGATATGCAAGGGCATTATCAGGGTACATCATCTGTGGACTAATAAGGGCCTTATTTCATTAAATGACTGAAGTATAAAAAAAGAGATTGCAAATATTGAATTCAATACCAACAAATTGAACAGTGGTTGTACTTTTTTTGGACCTCTTTTAGAAAATGGCCCTTCTTTCCTCCTTACTACCCAATGAGGGACTAAGGTTTAGGCGGGGCAAGCCACCTTTCATACTGTGACTAAATACATCACAGAATGGGGTGAGGCATGGAGGGGTTTCCTCAGGGGGTCAAGTGGGGGGACATTCCTGAGAGACCATGTCTCAGGAAGGCTCCCGTGTCCCTGTATGGAGTCCCCGGGCAGGAGCCGGAATTAAAGGAGGGAACCCCGTGTGTCCTCTACAAATGCCGGTTGAGCATCATTAGATGCCCTGCCGGCATAAATTTGATTGAGGCAGAGGACAGGGCAAGGTAAGTATAAGTAAATGAATTATTTATTTTAGCAGTGTGTTGTGTTTTTTTGTGACTGTTACTTTAAACTGGTAAGTCATTAACGTGAAAACAGCATCCAAGTCTCTTTTAAGGTGGTATTTTGTACCGCAATGTTACACAAATGAAGTCCAGAATCAACTGCATTTTTGTTAATGAAAACCTTCTAGAGTTTAATAGGCATTAGAAATTTCTTGTGGTATCGGATCCCTACAAAGTTTTTGCCTTATATGATAAAGGATGCTTTTCCTTGCAGGTGGCAATGCAACCCAGGTCAGATGCTACCCCCTTATCTTATCTACACATATTTTTTGTCCTATAAGTTGCACCTACCCATAAGGCGCACCTAGGAGGAAAATAAGAAAAAAGCATTCGGAAACAAATTTTGTGCTAAAACACCGTCCCCCTTCAAGAACCACATAGGCAAGGTGTAGAATCCCCCAATTACAGGCAGCATGGCATTCCCCCCTCCCATTCCATACAGGCAGTGTTGCATCCCCCCTCCCATTTCCCACAGGCAGTGTGGCATTCCCTCTATCATTTCCCATAGGCAGACAAAATAAAGCAAACAAACGAAAAAAAATAAACCTACATAACCGGCACTCCCCTGACTCCATGTAGCAAGTGGGAGTTGCCTGTGCTAAGCAGCCATTGAAGCACAGGCCACGCTCACCCACTGCACGGAGCCGGGTGTCGCCATGTGTGCAAGCACCGAGAATCAGCAATGGCCAGAACAGGAAAGGAATGTTTTTTTTTGTACCATACTGCATGTAATCATAATGGTTAGATTTATTTTTTACATAACACATACATTATATTCTAAATATGATTGGAATCAAATTAATTAAAGCATATCATATATAGTTTAAAAATCTTCAGTAATCAAACAAGGTAAGCTTGAATGCATTTCTGATTATTCTTTACCAAATTTTTAAACTCCATCGAATAACTTGTATTGCTGTAGTAGCTAATTTGTTGCTCCTCCAGCCATACATGTTTATTATTGACCATTGTTGGATGCACATGGGTATGTTCCAATTGGTATATAGACGAGCCATCCACTTTTTTTATGAGAAATGTTTTATAAATCTACAGCAAATACATCACTAAAGTCTAGACTATCTTTGTCTTTTTTTATCAGGATATATATTTGTAAGAGAGCAAGGCTTGTGATACAAAAATAGTTTGAAGATTAGCCTGTATAAATGTAAAGCAAGGTCAGTGAAGTAGATCTGAAACATAACTAGGTCAAGCTGTATGTTCATTGAAGTCTGTCATAATGCCCATGTCAAGTAGTGATAGGGTGATTTGATTTGATATGATTTGCTAGAGGTCATTGGTTATCTTACAGTTGATTATTTATTCCTTCAACTCCTATATCTGGATCTTTCAAGAAGACATTGCTTCAGGTAAATGTGCAATCACTGCAGTTTTCACTGGATTAATGTTCCATCTGAAATGGTTTTAGAAAGAATAAGTGTATCCTGCACAAAGCAGAAAATAGCAATCCTAGCTACTTTGTGTTGTGTATCCCTCTGATCTCTTGCATGCTTCTTATTGGAATGCTTACAATGATTAACACTAGTTGACACCCTGATAAAAGGAAATAAAGAGTCCTCCTTATTGCACTAGAATAGAAAGAATAAATCAAAGAAAACTACCAGACATTATTTTGCCTTAGCTGCGGAAATAACATATATCTAACAGTACAATAAGCATAATTAACATAATGAGTAAATATATTATTATTCGAATCTAAAAATAATTAGATTAATGCAGCATGCTGAAATGATTTTAGGGTTGATTCAGCACCATGAGATTGTCTCTTTCTCTTTGGTTTTTAAATAAGAAGCACAGCTAACAATGGCACTGAATTGCACTAAGGAACAAGATCATTATAAAAACATTTTGTTTACAAGAAAAAAAAAATGTTCAGAATCAACAGAAAAAAAATCTCTGAATCAGCTGATTCATTACTAACTCCAGGTATCGGCAGATGAGCGTCTGTATAGCAGCGCTTAGAGCGACCACTAGTAGACGCTGTAAGCGGGTATCGGGTGCTGTAACATAGCGCCTCAGTCGCTGTTGTAACCTGGCTGGCATTGATGAATGTGATGTATGTTGGGCGCTCTAACACCAGTACAGTGCTAGACGAAGCGAAAGGCGCCAGCTCAGTGCGACCGACACTCGGTGCTCCACACCATGCTTATCAAAAAAGGACACACACACAGTGTCGGCGCTATACGCTGAGCCGTCTATTTCTTAAATGTGGTTTTGCCTACAGCGCCCAGCGTTCACCAGACGCTGCCTGCCGCTACAAGGCACTACCTGGTGCTATGCCTTCTTGAATAACCCCCATAGTGAACAGTCTCTAGTGTGTGGGAACCATATACAGCTTTAAACAGGGGTGCGTCAGTCAGCCTGATGCATATACTACCTACAGGAATTTGCAGATCATTGGAACCACAGATGCAGTACCCAGAGCCTGACTCAGGGATAAATGGAGACACAGATCTCATTTTCTCCAGCAGAATCCAGGAAAACTCCCTTGTTTTTTGGTGTTGTGCTTTGTTTTTCTCATCTGGAATGTAAAAAAAGCATTTGTGTTAGGATTGTATCCCCATACCAGTGATTTATATATCCATCACAAGGCACTATACCACAGGAATTTAGCCGATTTCATCTAGCCCTCTGAGGAAGCCAAGTTTGTGTCTCACCAGCATCAGCGTGATGTGACTTGTTTTTCCCCAAAACAAAGAGGGTATTTGTATGATTTTGACTGCATTACTTACCTACATTGCTATTTATGTCTATGCAAAAGAAAATACCATTTTGTGAATACTCACCTGTAAAATGGGTATTATAAGTATGTCACACACCCCGCTTCAAGAAATTCATAACGTGTGGGTAATACTGACCTGTAGAGGGCGATATGCAGAGATGCCAGGAAAAAGAGAGCCCCTCCCGGTCCATAAATTCCTGGGACCTCCCACTCATTACCCAGTATAAGAACAGCAGTAAGGTAAGGGACCAGGAAGAGCCCAACACAAAGCATAACAATGCAAAGTTCACCATATAAAGGATCCAGAATACAAAAGGGCAGGGTGAAGCGGGGTGTGTGACATACTTATAATACCCATTTTACAGGTGAGTATTCACAAAATGGTATTATTCTAAGTATGTCACACACCCCGCTTCAAGAAATTCATAACGTGTGGGACATCCAACAGCAGTGTCCATAAAGGGCGGGGATCCAAAACAAGGCAACAAGGCACAACTTAAACCACTGCAGCTTGCAGAACTTTGCGGCCAAACACAGCATCCACTGAGGCCTGAACAACAACCTTGTAAAACTTGGAAAAAGTGTGTACAGAAGACCAAGTAGCAGCCTTACAAACCCGCTCAACAGAGGCCTGGTGCTGAAAAGCCCAGGATGCCCCAACCGCACGAGTAGAATGAGCAGTAACACGAAAAGGGGGTACCTTCCCTTTGGCAGAATAGGCCCCAACTATGGTCTGACGGATCCATTTACTAATGGAAGACTTGGCAGGCGCCAAGCCTTTTCGGGGCCCGGAGGGCACCACAAAAAAGACGTTACCTCCAAATAATACTTCACAACACGAACCACATCCAAAGAATGCAGGGCCCTCTCCTTGTCATTGCTGGGATTAGGACACAGAGAGGGCAGAACAATGTCTTGGTTTAGGTGAAAGGCAGAAACAACCTTAGGAAGGACTTGAAACGAAAAACCACCTTGTCCTGATGCCCCTCAATGTATGGGGCTCGAATGGACAAAGCCGCCAACTCAGAGACACGCCTAACCGAAGTGATGGCTACCAAAAAGGCCACCTTCTGCGTAAGTGAAGACAAGGCAATATCATTCAAGGGCTCAAAAGGAGAATCCTGAAGAGCAGAAAGAACCAAATTCAAATCCCAAACAGGGAGCAAAGGTTTTCTAGGAGGCCGCACGTGCGTGACTCCCTGGAAAAAAGTCTTAACCAAAGGATGTAGGGCAAATGACCTTTGAAAGAACACCGCCAGGGCAGAAACCTGCCCCTTCAGAGTACTAAGCTGGAGCCCCAGGTCCAGACCATGTTGAAGAAACGCCAGGATTCTGGAGATGGAAAATTCCCTACAAGGCAACGCCCTGATCTCACACCAATCAATATAAGACCTCCAAGTCCTATAGTAGATATTAGAGGAAGACCGCTTCCTAGCACTAATGAGAGTTCGAATCACAGCATCAGAAAGACCTTCCTCCTTCAAGATGGAGGTTTCAGCAGCCACGCCGTCAAAGCCAGCATTGGTAAATTGGGATAACGTAGTTGACCCTGGGTGAGCAGATCCGGCAGCAGGGGCAGAACGAACTGATCCTCTGCTAACCTTACCACATCTGCGAACCAAACCTGTCTTGGCCACCTTGGAGCCACCAGAATTGCTGACGCGCCCTCCAGGGCCAGCTTGCGCACCACTCTGGCCACCAAGGGAAACGGAGGGAACAGATACAGAAACCCCAGATCCCTCCAGTTCAGAGACATGGCATCCACTGCCAGAGCCAGTGGATCCCGTGAGAGGGACACAAATGTCGGAAGTTTGTGATTGTGACGAGAGGCAAAGAGGTCCACCACGGGGGACCTCCACCTGAGACAAATCAAGCGAAACACTTTGGGGCTGAGAGACCATTCCCCCCGGCGAGCTGAGAACCTGCTCAGAGAGTCCGCCTCCGTGTTCTCCGCTCCCGGAATGTAAACTGCTGAAATGCAAGGGACGTGGGTCTCCGCCCAGGCCAGAATCAAAGACACTTCCTTGAGGGCACTCCTGCTGCGAGTCCCTCCCTGGTGATTGATGTAGGCGACCGCCGTCCGATTGTCCGACCGGACTTGAACCGGCAATCCTTGCAACTGATGAGTCAAGCGAAACAGAACCATCCTGATGGCCCTCAATTCCAGAACATTGATGGACTCGTGAGCCTCCTGAGGCCCCCACAGTCCCTGAAACTGACGATCCTTCCAGAACCCCCCATCCTGATAGACTGGCATCCGTGGTGACTGTCTCCCAACAAGGGGCCAGAAAGGATCTGCCCCTCGACAGATTGATTGGATCCAGCCACCACTGAAGGGAGCAACGAACTCGGGGGGTCATCAGGAAGGACTGATCCAACGACAGTGGCGACCCGTCCCAGGCCGCCAACAGATGGAGCTGGAGTGTCCTTGTGTGGAACTGAGCAAAGGGAACTGCTTAGAAGGAGGCTACCATCAATCCCACCAGCCTCATCCCCAGTTTGATGGCCGGAAGAGGGATAGATAGGAGGAGTCGAACCAACTCCTGAATCAAGAGGACCTTGGACTGAGGAAGAAACACCCTGGCCTGGGAAGTATCCAGGGACATTCCCAGAAAAGACACTAACCTGGACGGAGAAAGGGAGGACTTGGGGTAGTTGATCACCCACCCGAATCTCTCCAGAGTGGACACCACAGTTCTGGTGTCCAATACCGCTTGGCTGAAGGAAGATGCCATAATGAGAAGGTCGTCCAGATAAGGGACAATGCGAATACCCTGGGCTCTGAGGAGAGCCATCACCCCGGCCAGCACCTTGGTGAAAACCCTTGGAGCCGAGGTAAGACCGAAAGGAAGAGCCACAAACTGAAAATGCAGATCCTCCACCACGAACCTGAGAAATCTCTGGTGCGCTGGAAAAATCGGCACATGCAGATAGGCGTCCTTGATGTCTACGGACGTCAGAAAGTCCCCCTGCCGAAGAGAATGGATAGCTGAACGCAGCGTTTCCATGTGAAATTTCCACGGACGGACGAACCTGTTGAGGATCTTTAGATCCAGAATGGGTCGAACCGAGCCGTCCTTCTTGGGCACCGTGAACAGATTGGAATAAAAGCCCTGACCCCTGTCTGAGGGGGGCACTGGGCAAATAACTGCCATATCCAACAGACTCTTTACTGCCGCCTGGAGCTCCTGCGCGGCCAGAAGGTCCAAAGGCACCCGAGACCTGAGGAATCTGGGAGGGGGCCGGAGCTCGAACTCCAGCTTGTAGCCGGAAGTCACCACTTCCCGGATCCATCTGTCCGAGACCTCCCGGTCCCAGACCTGGGAGAAGTGTTGCAGCCGTCCCCCCACCCGCATGGGTGAGGGCGCCCCTTCATTGCTGAGCTGGCTTGGCAGCGGGTTTGGGCTTAGAGCCCCAGCTGTATCCTGGGCGGACACGTCCTCTGCCCCTGTTCCAGGAATCCCCTCTGGCTGCGGGGAAAACAATTCCTCTGCCAGCTATAGCCCCACGAAAGGAAGGAGCAAAGGAACCCGCCCCCCGAAAGGGACGACGCTGTTTTTTGCGTTGAGGTAACTTACCACCCTTGGCAACTGAATCCAACTTCTCACCAAAGAGCCGTAATCCCACAAAGGGAAGAGCGGTCAGCGACCTTTTAGACACAAAATCAGCCGCCCACTGGTGCAACCAAACTGAACGCCGAATAGTCACCAATAGAGCCGACGTTCTGCCACACATCATCAGTGTGTCATCCAAGGCAGCTAGTACAAATGACAAAAACAATTCACACCTTTTAAGGCCAAGGAACTCGTCACTATCCGGATCTAACCCGGAAGAAGTCAACAGGTCCCTGACCACCGACCTGGTAGCCACCACCAGCAGCGCTGAAGCACAAACCGGCCTCATGGCTGACCCAACACTGGCAAAACCATGACAAGCCATTTGGTCAATGCGTTTATCCTCACCATCTTTAAGCGTGGAGCAATCAGGAGAATTTAAAACAGTAGTGTTGGATAAACCCAGAATCGGTGCATCCAGCTCGGGAGGGGACGCCCAACGCTTAACCGTATCCAAGGGAAAGGGATATTTCTTGTCCCAACCCTGAGGGACACCTGGGAGCCGGGCAGGCCTCTCCCATTCCTTAGCAATAATTCCATCAAAATGCTTTTGGTTAGGAAATTCCAAGCGCGGCCTGGATTCTTCGAAAAATTCTGAAAACATCTGAGCCAGAACATTAGGAGTATCTGAAGACCTCCCCAAGCCCCGCTCGGTATCAGCACCCACAAACTGCTGATCGTCTGAATTATCTGATTCTTCATATACCTCCCCTTCCTCAAGTTGGGAGTAATCAGACCAGTCCAGATTATCAACATCATCCAAGTCGGCCGCCGGTGAAGACGACGACAAGTGCTTTCTCTTAGCCGGAGCCTTTCTGGTGACCGTGCTGGAGAATAATTTTTCAAGATTGGCCAATCGGGCACACATCTCCGATTGCAACTGCCCGCCCATGACAACGTCAGACTGGGCACGGATCAAACTGGGAGGGGGGGAGGAGAGACCGGCGGCGCTGAACCAGACGCCTGGGGTCCGGACTGCCGCGCAGTAGCTGTGCGCATGGTATACACAGATATACATCATCGCCAGTAAGGGATGCCTCACACCCCATAAACTTCCGGGATCCCCCCGAGGGGAGCCCGAGCCAAGTATCCATAAGGTGAACTTATAGTTGGTCGCAATGACCGAGGGAGTTACGCATATAAGCAACCCGGGATGCCCCTTAATGTCCCAAGTGGGAGGATTTTCAATAAGCCAATTAAGAACCCAGGGACCCTAGGACAGGGAGAAACCCCCTAACACCACTGTAGGTTATATCTGAAAGACATAATAAAAAAGGCTAATAAGAAAAGCGGAGTATAAAATATATATATGACATAAAAATATATAATTATAGGTGATGGGACAGAAGGGGGGCCCACCGGGCCACTCACTGTGGTCCTGAAGACAGCTTCCTCTCTCCGTGAGGTAAAGAGCAGCTCTGAGTAAAGAAGGGGGGCGTGGCCAGCGCGCAGAGCGTGAAGCGCCAAGCTCCGCCCCCTCTGAGGAAACAGGCACAGAGAAAAGCACCTCAGCGGTGCCTGAGACACAGGGGCGGGCTGCAGCGCTGGAAAGCCCGGCCCCGCCCCCAAGAGTGAAAGCATGAGGGGAGAAGCTCCCCTCCGCCATGACAAAGCATAAAGGCCGGCACCGCAGCCATGTGCAGCTGCGGCGCCGGTCTCAGAAGAGACAGAAGGAGTGGAGCGGGCCGTGGTTTTGAGCCTGACGCCCGGCCCCGCTCCTCGCTCAGAATACAAGCCGCATCAGCGCCAAATAGAAGGGTGGGGGCCGCGGCTCGCACCTAAAGCCCGGCCCCGCCCCTTGTACCTCAGGGAGAAAGCCAGCATAAAAATGGCGGCCACAACGCCGTTTTGACAGAGAAATACCGCTGTTATGAAGTAATAAATAAGTTAATAACTATTGGGAGAATAATTTAATAAAATAATACATTAAAACATTATTATTAATGATTACAAAATTTGGACCTATCACCGAATAAGGGGCCCTGCTCCTACCCTCCGCTATCCCGCTAGAGAGAGGGGCATTACCCAAAGGGGGGGGACCACCCAAAGTGTAAGGCCAAGGGACGGGGCATCCCAAACCGGGGTCACCGTCCCGGATGACCGCCTACCCTCTTATATAGTGTCTCACGGGAGAGCATTTGCTCTTAAGCACCAAGGGTGCTTTTCTACCCTCACCCGGACCGTCAGCCTAGGCTGGGAGGCATGAGGTAACAGAAAAAAAAAAAAAAGGGATCCGGGTGGAAATAGATAACTAAAGGGCCGGGAGTCATCCCGGCTACCTGAAATCCCCCTGTGCAAGGAGGAGACCACATCTTCTGACTTGCTCGCCGTCTGCAGAGATGAAGACCGGGTAATGAGTGGGAGGTCCCAGGTATTTATGGACCGGGAGGGGCTCTCTTTTTTCCTGGCATCTCTGCATATCACCCTCTACAGTTCAGTATTACCAACACGTTATGAATTTCTTGAAGCGGGGTGTGTGACATACTTAGAATAATGACATTTTCAATGTGATATAAACTGTTATTCAACTTGATCACTTTTGACCTTGATTGACCATGTATATGAATTGTATTGTATTGTGAGCATGCTTGTGAAGGTAACATATTATGTCTATACAACAAATACACATTTTATAACCTACACTAACCTATAAGTATCTCTATCACCCTCCCATTGACTCCGTAGTGACACAAGGCGCAATTTTACCCTTCTTTTGTATATTCTTCCAAATTATCGGTGTGTGTCACTACCGTTATATACCCCTAACATAGAGGCATATTCCCAAGGATTCACAGTTTATTTGTTTATTTTCAAAATATTTGTGTTAGACTTGTGCCCCCAGACCAGTGATTTACATGCTGTTTCCAAGTTTCTTATATTCCTATGGTGCTGTGTTACTAAAATAGAAGCGTCTTTCTTGTAAAGAGTAAAGCCCTTAACATAGTTTCTGACTACAAATTCCAAAATAGTCTCATCGGCAGCACTGGCAAAATCAATTAGCAGTAATGACCTTCCCATGTGAGAAAGCTGCCAATAACTCTTTAGCTACTGGAACATACGATTGTGATCCCCTCATTTGAAAAAGTTGAGCAGAAGGGGATAAAGCTGTGAACTCAGAAATGTGAGTGAGTGTCATCTCTGCCTTAACCATCAAATTATGGATGCCAGAGTCATCAAGTGGAATAACCTTTTAAAGATCAAGTTTTAATTGTTAACCTTCTTTAACCCTTTTGTTGCCAAGCCCATAACACCTACACGCTGGCTTGGCTGGGCGTTAAGTGCCAAGCCCGTAGATGTTACGTGCTTGACTTTCCCCCCCCCCCCCCCCGCTAGTTAAAAAATAAAAAATAAAAATACTCACCTGACCCCTCGTTGGATCCGGCCGGGTCTCCTCTTTAATTTGGTGCCATCCGATCCGAAAGCTGGCCCCCCACTCTGTTCCTACAAGCCCCCATAGCTGGTCCCGGGCTGGTAATGCTGGGTAAGGGGGACCCCATTTCATTTTTTGGGGGATTTTTAAGGGTTTTGACCCTTAAAATTCCCCCCAAAAAATGGGGTCCCCCCCCAATGACCCTATGTCATTTTTTTTTTAATTAAGCCCTTATGTTCTGTGGCCCAGCAGCTAAAAAAGGCTTCCAGCTGCAGCAGGAAGCAGAAGCCAGATTGGTCAGCGTGGGACACAGGGATGGATGGGAGGTAAGTATTAAAAAGTATTAAATAAATAAATAATATAATAATTTAAATTTTTTCTGGTTGTTTCTGTGTTTTTTTTTTTTTACATTTAACCCCTTGTGAACTGGTAAGGGGTCCATGAGACCCCTATGCCAGTTCACAAGGCTGGGGGGGTGGCAAGTCACCTGCGGCTAGCGGGTGACTTGCCGTTAACCCCCGGCACCCCAATTACCTGCCTCCCCAAAGCCCAGGGGGGGCAGAAGAGCCCGGGCCATGGCTATGTGGGCTTGTAGCCTGCAGGGTGGGGGGCCACCAAAGCTGGCCCCCTTGCACCCTGTTCAACAAGCCCCCATAGCTGGTCCAGGGCTGGTTATGATGGGTAAGGGGGACCCCATATCATTTTTTGGGGGAGTTTTAAGGGTTTTTAACCCTTAAAATTCCCCAAAAAATGGGTCCCCCCCAGGAGGGGGGACCCTATGTCATTTTTTTTTTTAATTAACCCCTTATGTTTATAGTGTGGATAGTAGTAGTATTTTATTTGTAAATGTTATAAAGTGCTATTTTTAATTTAGGGGGTCTCCTGGGCAAGAATGGGGGGGGCTACCAATACATATGTGGTACCGTTGTAATCGGGAGAAATTGGGCTTTCATATGCAATATGGTTTTCTCTAATAAAGTAAATGTTTTATTTAAAATAAAGGAGACAATTGTCTAAAAAATATTTATTTATTTATTTTTTTGTTTTTTTACACAAAAATATTAAAAAAAACTGTAGAAAAATTACAACCAAGACATTCCATGTTAAAGCCTAAACTCTGCTGCAAAATATACATCTATAATTTTCCTGGAAATTCCGGCAAAAATCACGGTTAATCACGGCGCAGAATGGGGAAAAATGACCTGTCAACAAAGGGTGACAAACTTCAAGTAGGCTGGCAATTAAAAAAGTTAATAGTACCTATGCATGTTGGGTGTTGTTCTGCTCGGAGGACCTTGCTCTTTCAGATTTACCTTGTTTTTTCTTGTTTGCATATTTATATTTTAGGAAAACATGTTATTTATTCAGTTTTTTAATTCATTTTTTTAGGGAAACCCTGTGCAACCTAAGAATTCTTTGAGGGATTACTTCCATAAAGGTGAGCCTACTACAACAAGCTGGGTACTCTTAGAAAGCTTAACATGTGTACTTTCAGGGAATATATGGTTTATCAGGGATATTCCAAATGTAAAGGGTTGTTTTGGTTGAAAAATTGCAAGGTGCGCACTTTGTCTGCAGAGCTGAAATTTTCAAGTAAAATTACTGTTACACACATGCTTTACTTTGTGATGTTTGCCAACTCTTCCCTTGACAGTACCTATGCATGTTGGGTATTGTTCTGTTCGGGGCATGTTGCTTTTTGAGATTTTACTTGTTATTTCTTGTTTGCATATAGGTTTTTTTAGGAAAATGTGGCTTGATTCTTCCGTTTTATTCTTTTTTAGGGAAACTTTGTGCAACCAAGGAATACATTGAGGGATTACTTCCAGAAAACTAAGCCCACATAAACATGCTTGGTACGCCTAGAAGGCTTGAGGTGTGTACTTCCAGAGAATATATAGTTTGTGGGGGGAATTTCAAATGTAAAGGGTTGTTTTTCTGGAAAAACTGCAAGGTGCGCATAGCACATAGCGCAGTTGTATTTTATCTGAATTTCAGTTTGGTGAGTCTCCTGGGCAGAAAAGGGTGTCTACCAATACATATGTGGTACCGCTGTGACAGGGAGAAATTGGGGTTTCGCACGCAATACAATTTTATTGACAAACTTACATTTTTTATTACAAAAAAACACTACAAATTGCAAAAAAAAGATTTTTTAAATTTTTTTTGCACATATTTCGCCAAAAAGTATTGAGAATACACTAAAAAAGGCCAAACAAGACATTTCATGTTGAAGACCAGACTGTTGAAAAAAACTATATATAATTTTCCAGGGAAATCGCTGGAAATCCTTTCAAAAATCACAGTTGAACATGTGCTGCAGGTAGGCTGGCAGCAAAAGGGTTAAGCTTGACTGTTAAACATACATCAAAAAAGCAAAATCTTTTGGCAGGTACAATAAGATGCATGATTTATAATAGAATGCACTGTGAAATATTGCAAAATGTTTAACACTTGGCGGTGGTGAGGGCAAATTATTTTAATATGTATTTGGATACATTATTTCTGTTGTATTAGCATCAGCTATTTATATAACATTGCTAATATTTCCAGAGAGTTAAAAAGTGAAGCTGTCTGCTTGCCATTTTTGGATCAAAAAATTGACCTGACATTTACTGATGGACTCAGGTTTTGCAAGCTATATTTGCAGATAATTATCACATAATTAACACATCAAGTTAATTAGGCTAATGTTTTGACAATGGCAGTATATAATTTGTAATTAGTTAAAACTAGGAATCTGTAGCCAGTTTGACAGTTACACGGCATCAGTCTTCTGGTATGGCTTGCTGCTCTCCCAAGGTCTATGTACTTAATAGTCTTGGGGGGTTTTGCTATGTAAATGATGCTAACTTTATTAGCATTCGAATAGAACATTGGGTGGTTTGTGTCATATAGAGTATTTTTGTTAAATATAGAGATTTATGAAGGACCATCTATTCCTTCATAACATTGGGTCCCTACTACAAAAAAGGAGACCAGGAAGCAATCCCCTGTGTGCCAGAAAAATTATCTAAAGCCCCAGCACTGGTGGATGTATCATCCGGCAATCAGGAAGAAAAGCTAAAGGATGGCACCCATCACCACCAGGACACACCCCCAAGACCCTATGACTGTGTTTCTTTGACTTCTTTATAAACCTTTGTTTCAAACAGAGTATGTTGTTTCTCACCTATCATAAATCTCTATATAAGGTTAGTCTTTAAGAAGCATCATTATCTAATTAATGATGTGCAGTAACACCCAAAATGTATCAAGGAAGCTACAGTTACGATTTGGTTATGATATGAGATTTTATATTCTGGATTTGTACCATTTTTATTGGCAAAATTAAAGCCTACAGTTTACAAGTGCATATACCTGAGTGCTGTAAAATCATTCTGTGGAAGATATATTGCATTGGCAAAGCTTCTTGGCATTAGTGGATGCCACATCAATAAGCCGCAGGGATGGATCTGGCTATCTATAACATGTATATATATATTTCCCCAAATGTCCTCCAAGACGGCTTAGCCGAGTAGCTCCTCCCACCTACATAGGAAACAAATTGGACTTGGTTAAATACCCCGTCCCTTCTCCCGGACCTCAGTGTTTTTGTGTTTTCTCCCAGGAAACAATTTGGGATCTACATCCCTACTTTTTGTTTTTTCCCCACAGAAGATTCCCTTCCCTGGAACTAGTCCCGGTGGCAGTCTCCAGGGCAGGATCCAGAACACAGTCTTGGATCCCACCATTTTCCCCATGGGCTATGCAGAAGTGAGGGGGTCAATGGAACATCAACAACCCCCACCCCTCTTTGGGGGGGCGGTTAAGTACAGGGCTCACCTTTGGGGCAGGTTGAACCCACGCTTTTGGTATTTCTGTCTGGTCCTGTATTCTGGAGCTGGGGCATGCTCTGGCTCAGGCATAGGGTGTGCCTACGGTCAGCGGTTCTGGGAGTACGGGGCTCCAGGGCCTAGGTGATATCGGGCCAGTGGGCAGTTTCTAGGTCAGTGGGCAGCGTGCGTGCACAGGCCGGATCTGGAAGTGCGGGTCCCACCCCTCCAGGAAGCAGTGTGAGCTTCTGCATTCCGGGTAGTGGCGTGATGGCAGAAACAGGAGGCTGCAGCCCTAAGATGAAGACCTTGGCTGCGTCTCTCTCAACAGTGGGGAGTGCGACTCAGACTGACCCAGGCATACCGGTAGGCTTTCTGGCCACGACAGTGGTCGGTGTGAGTGCAGGTGCCACTTCACTGGATGGGGTAAGCCACCAATTCCCCCAAACACCTGATGCCCCCCCCCCCCCCACCCACAGACTATCTTTGGGACCAGTGAAACAGATTTTCCCTGATTTTTTCTTTTTTTCCTGTACTTACAGGCTAAGGAATCCAAGTCCAGAGGTTCTAAGCTCTCAAAGGAATCCAAAGAGGATTCCAGAGAGATTTAAGGGTCCCAGAGAGCAGAAAGAGCCCAATGAAATTAAGTTGGCCCAACCTAGATTATGTGTAAATTGTCAGGTCACTCTTACAAAGGCTTTTTCAAGCCTTTGTAAGACTTGCTTGGATGATGAAGAATTTCTTTTAAACTTCTAAGTCCCTCCTTACACCTGCCATGAAATTAGGGGACAACCAGGGGAGGCTGATATGTTCTGATGAGGAAGAGGAGGTATGTGCCTTTTGGATGAGTCTGTCCATTCATCAGGCACAGGGAGAGGACCAGAGGCATCAGCCCTCCAGGCCTCCTTCCCACCCTAGTAGGTTTAATTTTTCCCTTAAGGATATGCTTGACCTGATTAGGGGCATTTTATCCTCCCTTTGAATACCGGAATAATATGCCCCTCTGCATTCAGGATTCCCTCTACCAGGGTTTGTTGGAAAGAAGTAAAGGGGGTGGGAGCAGCTCCATCACTATTATTTATACAAAACTATTATTATTAAGGGCCTGGGAACCAATTTACCGCCCAGTTTAACCCTCTCATCATCTAAGTATTAAGCACCAAACATGTCTAGCTATGTGGAAAGACAGAGATTTGGTTGCATATATCTGCAGATACATGTGGAAGCCACACCACCCCGACAAGGCACTCTGTGTTTAGTGTGGTCCGTACTCTTATTTTTGAGTCCCCCAAGGTTGGAACATGCAATGCAATCAAATATTTTAGAGCTACTCACCTGGGAAGCTGCCAGCCTCCCTTTAGAACAACCAAATCTCTGTCTTTCCACATAGACATGTTTGGTGCTTAATACTTGATGAGAGGGTTAAACTGGGCGGTAAATTGGTTCCCAGGCCCTGAATAATAATAATAATTTTGTAGAAATAATAGTGATGGAGCTACTGCCACCCCCTTTACTCAGTTGAATTAACATGAGCACAAGCAGGGAGGAATTCAGTCAATATGGATCTCTCCCTGTGGAGTGTTCTAAAGGGAGGCTGGCAGCTTCCCAGGTGAGTAGCTCTGAAATATTTAACTGCATTGCATGTCCCAACTTTGGGGACTCAAAAATAAGAGTAGGGACCACACAGGTGATTTTTATTTGGCTGCAAAATTTACGTAGCTGGCAGTTAACAACAGGGGAGACAGCTACATAAATTTTATGCAGCTGGCATTAGAACGGTTAATTAATTGTGCATGTAGAGCTCTCTGGCTCAAGACCTGACAGGATGACAAGTCTTCTAAGTCACACTTGTGTAGCATACGATTTGAGTGTAAGCTTTTGTTCTCATCAGAACTCGAGATGGTTCTAACCCATTTTTCTGAGGTGAGGAAGACATTTCCGGCTAAGAAAAAATACCCTCCCCCACCTCGTTCAGAATCCAAGAAACCTAGAATTACTCAATGGGTTTTCCGAAGCTCGGATTCCCAGAAGTCTTGGTCAACCCAGAGGCTGAAGGCCAATGGAGGTTTGTTGTGCAATCCGTCTCAGCAGCCTAAGCAGCAGTACTGAGGAAGGACCAGTAGAAGCGAGACTGCTTTTCCTTCCGAACTGGAAGAAGGGTTTTTCTTCAGACGATTCAGGAATCAGTAACCCACAGTTCCAGAGATCCTGTGAAAGCACAGGCCATGCCTTTAGTGATTATACAACTAAAGGAAATGGCAGTCATAGAGGAGGTTCAGTGGAACCTGAAATTTACATTTTATCATTGGCAATTCAAAGCAATTCCCTTAGGCCTTTCATCCACGCCTCGGATCTTTACCAGGTTTCCTGCGGAGGCAAGGGCATATCTGGGACTAAATCAGATCAGCAGTTTGGTATACCTGGACAATCTCCTTCTCTTTGCTACATCCAAGGATAGTTTGGAGAACAGTGTGAGGATAACATTGTCCCTTCTTTCAGATTTGGGGTGGATCATAAACAGACTTCTTGCATTTGAGTATCAGATCGACAGCTCCCTAGAGAGAACCTTCCTTCAGCAAACCTAGATTGGAAGAATTGTCTCCCTGTCCTCTTGCATTCAGGATCATCCCAAAATCTCCCTAAGGCAGATTCTGGTTCTGTTGGGGCTTATGTCTTCAACCCTCCCAGCAGTCATTTGGGCCCAGCTACATTCAAGAACCATCCAGAGCTTCTTTTTGCGTGCCTGGAACAGAGATTCAAAAATATTGGATTCTCTGGTTACATTTCCAGATTGTGTTTGTTAGTCCCTTCATTGGTGGTCGGATCAGGAAAGTCTATCCAAAGCTAGGCCCTGGCATCAGGTGGACCCGATCTGTATCACGACGGACGTGAGTGCTCAGGGTTGGGGGGCCCATACAGTTTACTGCCAGGTTCAGAGAATGTGGTCCTGCACCATGACCCAAAAAGCTTTAAACTTTCGAAGGGCAAAATAATTAGACATGTGCCTGTAAGCTTGTAATGGCAGACCACTCTCCCCTATTGTGTTGTGATTTCATAGCATTCACAATTGTTATTGTAATAGTCTATGTACTGTATGTTTTACCCTGGCCATAATTACTATTTTGTACAGCACTACGAATGTAGATGGTGCTATACAAATAAACAATGATAAATATAATAATAATTTGTTAAAATAGAAAAAAGTTTATAATTACACTTTTTGAAGTTTTCATCCCTCAGAAAAAGCTATAGCACTTTAGTAAAATAAAACAAACTTCAGCAGCTGTGATATTATATCAGAGTAATTTTGTAAATGCCTATATGTCCCAAATTTTCCTATAAAATACTTTGACAGTGTAACTGCAGCTTATGACAATCATAAGAAGAATAAGAGGCTCTATTACTAACAATTTAGAGTCTGCATTCAACAGTCAGAAGTGGTTATTAGTATTTGATGTGCTAGTGTAAAACTCTGCCATAGAACGTGAAAAAATAATCCACTATAATATCAGAAACTGAGACAGACCACATAATGATCTTTGCCAATACAATTACTAGAAATAATGATATATTGTAAGTTAACTTGAAGGGAATGAAAAAAATGTATACTTCTCTTTTATCTACGGCAGTGGATCGCTCCTTTCCCGGCACTTGGAAAAGTACCCAGTCACTAGATCCATTCCAGCGGTATCGGCCCTTAACTCCCATCTCTATGTTGGGCACACGTCCCCTGCTATCAGTTAAAATAATGTGTCAACGCCTGTTTTATTCACTGCAAAGTAGGGGGCATTTGTCTGACATGAAGGGAGTGTTGAGAGCCAACAGTGCCGGACAGGATCTAGCTATCAGGTGAGTTTCCAGATGCCTGAATAGGGGTGATCCACTGCAAGGGATAAAAGGTGATTATATTTTTTTTCTTTATTGCATGGCACGGCCTGCTTCGGTATTCATAACAGTTGGGTTATTTCGCCACAAGGTGGTGCAGTGGTACTGCAGAAGAGCTGTGGCATCTCCAGGCCCCCTATAAAAACGGGATTAACCATAGAGTTCCCAGTGTTTCCTCGGCAGGGAAACTGTGAAGATAGAAGATGGCTCCCTCTCTATGCGCAGGTGAGCGAGGCAACCAAGCCTGCGGCCCTTCAAGTCAAGTTCCACCCGTTTCTGGACCCTCTCTGCCTCCCAGCCTTGGCTGACAGATCGGGTGAGGGTAGAAGAGCACTAGGGTCGAGTGCTCCAGGAGCGCTGCTCCATGCCGCAGACCCTGTTCCACAAAGGGTAGCCGGCCATAGGCTTTATGGTGAGCCTACTAGGGATGCGGAGTTCCTGTCCTGGCTTCTGAGGGGGTGAGTGTTTTGAGGACTGTGTCCCCTTCTTTTCCTTCAGGGGTCCCCCCCTCCTGGCCTGGATACTCGCCGCTGCCTTCTCGTCTCTCTCTCTCCCCCCTCCCCCTCTCTCTGTTCGGGGGGGGGGGGGGCGAGTGCTAGCGGCGAGTGGTGTTAGTTGTGGTGTTTTGGCGTTTACAGTGTGTTTTTTGGTGTTTTTTGCCCGCCGCGCTGCTTTGTACTGCGCTCCGCGGCTGTGGGCATTATAACCCGTGGCGTTTTGGCTTTGTCATGGCGCTGGCGGGGTCACGTGGGCGCCGTTTTTGCACGCTCTTTGGAGGGGGCGGGGCCGTGGTCCGTCCCTTGAGGTACCTCTGCCGGCTCCATTTTGGATTAGCTGCGCATCTGGATTTCTCCCTTCCGGGCTGCAGCGCTGTTTCCTCCGGTGTGTCGCTTCATCCTGCGGTCTGTGCCTTGGTGACCCTGCAATGTCCTTGGTCCGTGAGTCCCCCTTGGGGCTTTTTTATTGGTCTCGTGGGGCATGTGCTGCGGGATGCTCATGTGTAGTTTTTCCTTATGTCTTTCAGGCGGGATACCACTGGGTTGTGGTTTCTCCCGGCTCTACTCCTTCCTCCCCCTCTTCCCCCCCTTTTTTTGCTGATCTGGGGGCATCCCATGGGAGGGCATCCCGGGTGGCTTTTGTATTAGCCTTTACCCAGCGCTGGCCTATTGCGCATGTGTTAATCACCATATGGAGGCTTCTGGGGAAAGCGTGCTCGGGGGTCCTTCGGGGCAATCCCGGCTGTGTTCCATGTGCGGGGTATCCCCTATCAGCAATGATGTCACCGTGTGCGTGCCGTGCGCTCAAAGTGTCCTTGCGCTCCAGCTTGGTTTGCCTGCATCGCTTCCCAGCTCTGCGCCCCCTTCAGCATCACCTACCCCCAGCACTGCTGCAATTAGCTCCCAGTGAGGGGGATGCTAGCAGGGGGTCACAGTCTGATCTGGCACTTCGTGTGGCCAACATTGAGAAGCAGCTTGCCGGGCCTATTCCTAGGAAGGCTTCTGGCAAGAAGCAGCACCTGACTTCCACACCCTCACGCTCCACTGAGGAGTATGAGAAATTTGATGCTACTGGGGGACTTTATTCCCTAGAAGAAGGGGAACTGTTCTAGGACTCTGACTCCTCTGCGGACCAGCAGGAGGGTTGCATTAATGACCCTGGGTCTGTGTCTGGGGAGGAATCATGGTACCCTGAGGACACTGACAATCTGCTGTCACAAATTTTTGAAATCTTGCACATTGCTCCCCCTGAGGTGGCTAAGAGAAAGCAGGATGAGCTTTTTCATCCTGGTAAACAGTGTCTGGAGTTCCCTGAGCAGGGCCATTTCACTTCTATGGTGCTTAGGGAGTGGGAACATCCTAACAGGCTGCCCGCTGTGCCCAAGGGATTGGATAAGAGATATCCCTTTCCTGCTGCTCTAGTAAAGCATTGGTCCTGTCCCCCTGAGGTGGACGCTCCCGTGCTAGGCCTGTCTAATACTTCGGTCATGCCTTCCCCTGACACTACCACTCTGAAGGACAGCGAGGACCGGCGCATGGATCAGCTGGCCTGCCATGCTTTTACTTGTGTGGGGGCTGGACTGTGCCCAGCCTGTGCTGCTACCATTACCGCTATTGCCCTTAAGAAACTGCTCAAGCGTCTCTGCGATGGCGCTATGGCTGGTAGGAGGAGGGAGGATTATAGGGCCCTCTTGCTTTGCTCTGATTTTGTTGTATTTATCCTTACTGCCATGGATGATGCTGTGAGGCTGGTCGGTAGGTCCTCTGCACTTTTGGTGGCTTTGCGCCGCTCTGTTTGGTTACGTCAGTGGGCAGCTGATGCTGCTGCTTAGAAGGCTCTCACTGGGCTCCCCTTTGCAGGGCTGCGGCTCTTTGGTGAGCGTCTTGATGTTTTCGCCAAGGATGGCAGGCTGCCTCAGCGTAGGAGACAGCCCCGACCTTTTTGGGGGACCTCCGTCTCCCTCCCCTCCCTTCGTTCTTCCAGAGGAGGTCGTGGCTCCCTCTTCTCAGGTAGCCGCAGAAAGTCTTGGGGCCGTGGCAGATCCCGTGGACGTCCCGGTCTCTCCTGGAGTTCCAAGTCCAAACCCCCTCCCAAGGCCCCTCAGGCATGAGGAGGCGCCCTCACCCATCCGGGTGGGGGGACGGTTTCGGCTCTTTGCTCACGTCTGGAGGCTCCACATTTCAGACCGGTGGATTCAGGAGGCGGTGTCCTCTGGTTACAAGATAGAGTTTGCAGCCTGACCGCCCCCAAGATTCATCAGATTCCGGATGTCTTTAAACCCCCTGTCAGCTCAAGGGTTACTTTCGGCGGTTCAATGCCTGCTGGAGTCAGGGGTCATTTGTCCGGTGCCCCATCAAGAACAGGGTCAGGGGTACTATTCCAATCTCTTCACGGTCCCCAAAAAGGACGGCTCTCTGAGGCCCATTCTGGACTTGAAGGGCCTCAACAAGTTTGTCAGATTCAAACATTTTCGCATGGAGACGCTACGCTCTGCTGTCGGTACCCTTCGCCCGGGTGACTTCATGACCACCGTGGACATCAAGGATGCTTATCTTCATGTGCCTATCTTCCCAGGTCATCAGAGATTTCTGAGGTTCGTGCTGGAGGATCAGCATTACCAGTTTGTGGCCTTACCATTCGGTATCACCTCGGCGCCTCGGGTGTTCACCAAGGTTCTGGCGGGAGTGATGGCTCTGCTACGAACCTGGGGCATTCGCATCCTTCCCTATCTGGACGACACCCTCATTCTGGCTCAGTCCTTTCATCAGGCCAAACAGGACACCCAGGTGGTGATCTCCACTCTGGAGTCCTTCGGCTGGGTGATCAATTTGTCTTCACTGTCCCCGTCCTTGGTGAGGTTCTTTCTGGGCATGACACTGGATGCCTCTCAGGTCAAGGTGTTCCTTCCTCAGCAGAAGGTGGAGGGTCTTCAGCAGCAGGCACTGGCTCTGCTCTTGTGTCCTCATCCTTCCATCTGTCTGGGGATGCAGTTGGTGGGCCTGATGGTGTCCTGCTTCGAGGCAGTCCCCTTTGCTCAGTTTCACATGAGACCTCTTCAGTTACACCTCTTGTCAGTTTGGGATCGGGACCCTGTGTCCCTGGATCAGGGATTTGCTCTGTCACCTCTGGCCAGGCAGTTCCTTTCGTGGTGTCTGGACTCAAGGAATCTTCTGGTGGGCAGGAGCTTCCTGCCCCCGTGCTGGGAGACTGTCACCACGGATGCCAGTCTGACGGGCTGGGGGGGCTTTTGAAAGTCCCTACAGTTCCAGGGTCGTTGGGGCCCCCAGGAGGCCCATGCTCCTATCAATGTCCTGGAACTGAGGGCGATCAGGTTGGTTCTGTCCCACCTGACCACACACCTTCCGGGTCAGGCTGTTCAGATCCGCTCAGACAACCAGACGGCCGTTGCCTACATCAACCATCAGGGAGGGACTCGGAGCAAGCGAGCCTTCAAGGAAGTGTCTCTGATACTGTCTTGGGCGGAACAGAATGTCCCCTACACCTCAGCGGTATACATTCCGGGGGTTGAGAACCAGGTGACGGACTCCCTGAGCAGGGGGACGTCTTGTCTGGGGGAATGGTCCCTCAACTACCAGGTGTTTCTCTCCCTGTGTCACTGCTGGGGTCAGCCAGATGTGGACCTGTTTGCGTCCCGTCACAACTTCCCAGGTTTGTCTCCCTGTCACAGGATCCTCTGGCCTTCCCCACGGATGCACTGGCAATGCCTTGGATGGAGTTTCGGCTTCCCTATGTGTTCCCTCCGTTCCCTCTACTGGGCAGGGTCATGCGCAAGATTGCCCAGGAGGGGGTGTCAGCCATCCTGGTGGCCCCCTGTTGGCCAAGAAGGGTGTGGTTTGCAAACGTCGTGCAGTTGGCAGTAGACCAGTATGTCTTGCCCAGGGATCCAGATCTTCTCACTCAGGGACAGCTACGCCATCCCAATTTACAAACCCAATCCCAATTTACAAACGCTGGCTTTAACAGCTTGGCTGCTGAAACCTACATCTTGACAGAGAAGGGGTTGTCTGCCTCTGTTGTGGATACCATGATTCGGGCTAGGAAGAAGTCCTTTATCTATTACAGGATCTGGCATGCCTACATTGCCTGGTGTGAGTCCAAGTCTCTTCCCTGTCGGGTTTTTTTCCATTCCGAGGATTCTGGAATTTTTGCAACATGGTTTGGATTCGGGTCTTCAACTAAGTACCCTCAAAGGCCATGTTTCAGCTCTGGCATTTTTTTCCAAAGATCCTTTGCCAACCACTGGTTGGTTAAAACTTTTTTCCAGGGTGTTACTCATGTGCGCCCACCTCGTAAGCCTATGCTACCAGTCTGGGACTTGAATCTGGTGTTGTCTGCTCTGCAGGGTCCTCCCTTTGAGCCTATCCGTGGGGCTGCTTTGCCCATTCTGACTCTTAAGGTAGCCTTTTTGGTGGCTATCACTTCTGTAAAGCGAGTTTCTGAGCTGGCGGCGCTTTCCATCAAACCTCCTTATTTTGAAAGGCATCCGGATAAGGTGGTGTTTCGACTTAAGCCAGATTTCTTGCCTAAGGTGGTGTCTGCCTTTCATCTCAATCAGGACATTGGGGTCGATTCAAAGAAACATGTAACAGCTTGGATTTTGGTGCCGATCATCCTATTTTTCCCGTACGCTCGTGCGTTCGTATGAACTTGCGAGTGATTCTATAAGCTAATACGTTTCTATCCTAAAATGTACGTCCGTTCGTATGGCAGTTCGGGAATCAGACCTATGTCAGTTTCCATCCTGAATTTTCCGTTTCATTTCTCAGGTTGCAACATTGGTTTTGCCCTTTTTCCTTTTTTGTCTGGACGTAAATCCTTCTGATCTTGCGGCTGCGCACTACAAACTTACCTCATTAAAGTGCATTCTAAATATTTGGTCTTTTGTTTTTCTTTATTTCATTCATTTTGTAGTAACCAACCATTAATGAATGCATTTGCATAAGTAAATCTTACTTTGTTTAATTTTTAGTTAACTTGCATTTTTTACTTGTGGATTTAATTTTAATATTTTGGCTTCAAATGGTACAACTTAAAATTTTGTGTGTGGTTACCCACACCCTCTCCATACAGATTGCTCTCAAATATAAAAAAACACCCAGCAACTTCTGCATGTTATGAGTCTAGAAACAGCCAAGATGGCGGGTCAGGTATTATCGGGCAGCCTGCAAACAGAAAGGGCCTTGTGACTGTGTTGCTCTGCATTCTTTGATTTCTGACCTTTCCGTGCCCCCAGCTCTGCTGTGTCTGTGCAAAATACAGCAGTAACCCACATCCTGCACTTTATCCCGCTCTCCTCTCCTCAGTAAGTGTGATGCATCTGACCAAAGATGAGCTAAAATAATTAAACAAAGCAAAGGTAAACAACTACACCAATAAATTCAATCTAAAAATATTATTCTAGTACATCAATTTAAAAATAAATAACAAAGGACATAAGTTTCTTTAATTAACGCAAATATATGGATGTATTGCAAAATAAAGGTTTACATGCAAAGGACTAATTAAGGTCCACATTAAAATGCTTTTATAAGGCATACATGAATCAGGTATGCATTGCCATACAATTTATGGCCTCGGCCATGCTGATACATGCAGTTCATTGTAGCTCAAGACGCGCAGACTCCTCCACATAGCCAAAAAACCTGTTCAAGAACAGCAATCCGACTGCTAAAAGGTGTCGGCAGTGGCTTTCTTTTAAAATGTATTTAGAGGTTGGAAAACTGCTCTCTGAATCACACCTAAACACATCCGATTATCCTAAGTTTTACGTTTTGATCCTAAGTTTTAGGATTTGATCCTAAGTTTTACGTTTTGATCCTAAAATTTAGGAACGAACTTCCGATGATCGTAAGAGCATATACGAATTCGTACGTAGGCTCGTGCGAGTCGGAAATGGCCAAAAAAACAGGAAAAAATGACTAACACCCACCCAAACTTACGAATCTCGATCCGAAATCAATTAACTTTTGCTCTTTGAATCGAGGGGATTGTCTTGCCTTCATTGTGTCCTAATCCTGCTAATCCCAAGGAGGAATCCCATTCTCTGGATGTGGTCAGGGCTCTGAAGTTTTATTTGGTCGCTACTGAACCTTTCAGGAAATCTGATGCTCTTTTTGTTCTCACTTCTGGACCTAGCAAGGGTTTGCCTCCGGCTAAATCCACTATCAGCAAGTGGATCCGTCAGGCGGTGGTTCAAGCCTATTCTGCTAAGGGGAAGGAACCTCCCTTTAGAATTACTGCTCATTCCATTCATGCTATTGGTGCTTCTTGGGCTTTTTAGCACCAAGCTTCTGTTGAACAAGTTTTCAAGGCCGCTACTTGGTCTTCTGTTCATACTTTTTCCAAGTTTTACAAGGTTGATGTTAAGGCCTCAGCGGATGCTGCTTTTGGTCGCAAGGTGCTTCAGGCGGTAGTGACTTGAACTGCCGGCTGTTACTCATTGGGAATCCCACCCTATTTTTGGACACTGCTTTTGGATGTCCCAACTGTTATGAATACTGAAGCAGGCCGTGCCATGCAATAAAGAAAAAAGCAATTCTGTGAGTACTCACCTGTAGAATTGTTTTTGTTCTTGCATGGCACGGCCTGCTTCGACCCACCCTTGTTATCGTTATACTTGGTTGCCTCTTTATGGTGATTGTTCCAAGTTAATTGGGGTTTTTTACTTTTATTCTCTCCTGGCTTCTTGTCTCACTGCTTGTCTACGCTGGGAACTCTATGGTTAATCACGTTTTTATAGGGGGCTGGGAGATGCCACAGCTCTTCTGCAGTACACTGCGCCACCTTGTGGCGGAATAACCCAACTGTTATGAATACCGAAGCAGGCCGTGTCATGCAAGAACAAAAACAATTTTTCAGGTGAGTACTCACAGAATTGCTTTTTTTAAATGTTATTGCCTGGAAAATGCCTTTAAGGTAAGCCTACATAATAATCCTCCCACCATCCCCTTACCTATACCCACTATCCAGCAACATTTTTGGACCTACTCTAGGGCTTTAGTTTAAACCTTTTACATAGCCCACCTTCAAGTGCATGCCGCATCAAGCACACAATCAGCCAAATCCAGTACCGCCTCAGCCTAAATCAGAGTGGCAGGCAAAGTGCTAGGGAAAGCCACATCAGTCCCACCCATAGCTCTAGGGCCAGCCAGAGCAGATCCAGCAAAAGTGCTAAGGCAAAGCAGAGAAGTGGCAGGCAAAGTAGTTCCAGAAAAAGTGCTTGGTCAAATCAGAGCAGTAGCAGGCAACGCAATAGGCCAGGACATATCAGCCACCCACAAAACCCCTCTCCCAATGGAGCTTGACACCCCTACTTCTTACCATGTCACACGCAGCAGGGCTCCAGGGCAGCAGCAGGGCAGCTCCTGTCTGGATACCCCCCTCTCCCCAGCAGCCTCCACTGCAGGCTCATCCTGGCCGTCCCTGAGCCAGACACCCAGCCCCCCAGACAACCCTGTCCAGACAACAGCAAGTGACTAATATAGCCTCAGGATCTTCCTCAACACCCATAGCGCAAATGTCCCCTATTCCCCCAGTACACAGGGAGATGATGGGCCAGCCTATGTGCCTATGTTGGACGCCACCTGTGGCATGGCACCCAGGTTTAATGATGCCCAATGTATGGCTTTAGTGACTGTGGTGTCAGACCATTATTATCACCTCTATGGACGCAGTAACACCCAAACCTATCAAGTCTGACTTGTGAGAGGCCATCAGCAGGCAGGTTAATAGTGCTGGACCAGAGCGAAAGGATGTGGATTAAGTTCAAATTAAGTTTGCAGACCTGAAATGTGCAGTGAGGCAAAAAATCAACAAAAGAAGGCAACGGGGGTAAGAGATTGTGTGCTATTGGTGATGTTGATATGTGCCCTGACCTTTGCATGGCTACAACCTTTCCGTATGTTTTCCAGCTTGCAAACTGGAGGCAGAATAGCACACAATCTGAATGTGAATGCAGCAGAAGAACTGGTGTATGGACTGCTGAACCCAGCAACACTCCAGGGATTGCAAGAAACATCAACTCAGACATGTGTGCTACTACTGGAATATGTATGTTTAAGTATAGTTTGGGTAGTTTTGTTAATTTGGATGTCTGGCTCATTTCAATGGGCAAGTTCAGGACGCCAGCAGGGCCTAAATGTTGTTGCTGGACCATGAAAGTCAATACTTGGAATGGTGCCACATGCCACATCAGAGCCAATTACTGACCTTTTAATGCACATGTATGTGCCACACCTGTATCCACTGATCCAGCATGACCAACAGCTGGAGCGTGAGGAGCATCTGCAGCCATCACCTTCATGGGTCAACTCTGCTGCAGAGGAGTTTCAATCTCCCACATCAAGCACAGCACATGTAGAAAGGCCAAGTGTCCCTACCCAAGGAAGAGAATGAGGGCCTCAGCCACGTTTCCATATTCATCTGTTGAGGCGTGTGCAGTTGACGGAGGCAGATTGGCAAGCAAAATTGAAGGCAGCCAACACGGTTGAGTTGGGTGCCGAAGGGCCAATCATGCCTAATCAAGGCTGTGAATCATGCGCAAGCCCATACTGCCCACATATTGTTCGCTTAAACATGAAAACTACACAAAGTAAAAATGCAATAGACACGATAATGAAAAGGCTTAAACGCACTTACGCAAACACCAATACGTCCACAAAAACACACCAGAAGCTCGAAAATGGAACAACATTTACAAAAAGTGTACGCATACGCACACTTTTTCATGCATAAGTGCGTTTAAGAAAGGGTGTGGATCGACCTTAATACCCGAATTTCATTTTTACTGTCATTTAGCTGAACCAAGACATGCCCTGATGGATATTTGTAGTGGACTATATCGCCACAGCCCCCCGAGTGCATGCCAGCACACACTTAGCCAAAGCCAGCACTGCCTTAGCCAAAATCAGACCAGTGCTAGACCAAGCCACACCAGTTCCATCCAAAGTGCTAGGCTAAGCCAAAGCAGTGCCAGGCAAAATTCTAGGCCAAGCCAGAGCAGTGCCAGGCAAAGTGCTAGGCCAAGTCAGACCAGTGGCAGGCAAAGTTCAAGCACAAGACAGAACAGTGCCAGCAAAGTTCAAGGCTAAGACATTTCAGCGCCCCATCTCCCAATGTACCTGGCATCCCAACTTCTTACTGTGTCACACACGACATGGGTCTAGGGCAGCAGCAGGCCAGCTCCAATCTGGATACCCCCTCTCCACAGCATGCCCCACTCCACGCTCATCATGGCCGACCCTGGGCCAGACACCCAGCCCCCCAGGCAGCTTTGTCCAGTCACCAGCCAGTCAGCAATATACACCCTCAAGATCCGACTCACCACTCATTGCGCTGATGACTCCCATTCCCCCTCAGTACACAGGGAGATGATGGAGAATCCTATGTTGGTCGACACCTGCAGTGGGGCACCCTGAGGTTTAATGGTGCCCAGTGTCTAGCTGTAGTGACTGGGGTGTCTGACCATTTTGATCAGCCCTATGGATGCAGATCTTGAGCCACACCCAAAGCTGTCAAGTCCAACCTGTGGGACGCCATTACCAGGCAGGGTAATAGTGCAGGCTCAGAACTAAATGATGTGGATCAATACCAGAAAGAGTTTGCAGGCCTGAAATATGAAGTGAGGAAAAAATCAACAAAAGAAGACAAGGGTAAGAGACTGTGTGCTGTTGATGTGGACCCTGACCTTTACATCCTTTGTGTCTGCTTTTCAGCTTGAAAACTGCAATCACGAATTTACAGCTGCAGAAGAAATGGTGTATAGCCTGTTGAACCCAGCAACACTCCAGGGCTTACCAAGGACCGTAGACTCTGACATGCATGCTACTGCTGGAATTGGTAATGTGTGGCCTTTTTTGGGGTTCTTGTGTCTACTTTGATGTCAGCCTCATGTTAATGTCCAAGCTCAGGATGCCAGCATGGCCTAAATGTTCAGCCTGGCCCATGACACACAGGTTGGGCACCCAGGTGAATCTTGGAATAGTGGCACATGCCACCTGAAATCCAAGTACTGACCTTTAAATGCATGTGTATGTGCCACACCTTGCTTACTTGTACAAAGTGGAACTAGGTGGGGTAGCCATCGCTTAGCCACACAAGGTATGGGGCTTTACTAAGCATATGCCCTATTCACATTGCAGTAAACACTCAGCCAAAAAACATGGGCACCCAACCACAGGAACACACTGGGACTACCTCAGCAAGAACTGTGTCATCAAGGACTGCACCGATGGAAGACTTTGATCTGGTAAGTGTAATGTGCCCAAAGTGCGGGCCCCTGGATCCCCATGCAGCCCTCTTTTTGGCTGGTGCATGTGTGGAAAACAGCAGAGAGCTAACTTATATGTCTGGCCCTGCAAAGACCCCTAATACTAGCTGCCATACAGGATCTTAAGGAGGACGATCCACAGCATCTGCCTCCACAACAACAGCAGCAGCAGCACCCTCTGCAGCAGCATCTGCCTCAACAGCTGCCACTGCAGCAGCATCTGCCTCAACAGCTGCCACTGTAGCAGCATCTGTCTCAACAGCTGCCACTGCAGCAGCATCTGCCTCCTCCACTCACTCTGCAGCAGCATCTGGATCCACAAATCCACCTGCAGCAGCAGCTCCCTCCAATGCTTCCTCTGCGGCAGTTGGATCCACAGCTCCAGCATGACCGACAGCTACAGCGTGATGAGCAGCTGCAACCATCAAAACCATGGGAGAGCTCTGCTGCAGAGGATTTCCGATCACCCACATCAAGCACAACACATGTTGAAAGGCC
The DNA here is from genome assembly GCA_027917425.1 of Gastrophryne carolinensis. Lineage (NCBI taxonomy): Eukaryota > Metazoa > Chordata > Amphibia > Anura > Microhylidae > Gastrophryne > Gastrophryne carolinensis. Next base: position 364,996,905 of record CM051234.1, read on the forward strand.
AAGTTTCCCTACCCAGGGAAGAGGACGACTCTTCCGTGATGTTGCCATCTTCCTCAAGTACTGACCTTTAAATGCATGTGTATGTGCCACACCTTGCTTACTTGTACAAAGTGGAACTAGGTGGGGTAGCCATCGCTTAGCCACACAAGGTATGGGGCTTTACTAAGCATATGCCCTATTCACATTGCAGTAAACACTCAGCCAAAAAACATGGGCACCCAACCACAGGAACACACTGGGACTACCTCAGCAAGAACTGTGTCATCAAGGACTGCACCGATGGAAGACTTTGATCTGGTAAGTGTAATGTGCCCAAAGTGCGGGCCCCTGGATCCCCATGCAGCCCTCTTCTTGGCTGGTGCATGTGTGGAAAACAGCAGAGAGCTAACTTATATGTCTGGCCCTGCAAAGACCCCTAATACTAGCTGCCATACAGGATCTTAAGGAGGACGATCCACAGCATCTGCCTCCACAACAAAAGCAGCAGCAGCACCCTCTGCAGCAGCATCTGCCTCAACAGCTGCCACTGCAGCAGCATCTGCCTCAACAGCTGCCACTGTAGCAGCATCTGTCTCAACAGCTGCCACTGCAGCAGCATCTGCCTCCTCCACTCACTCTGCAGCAGCATCTGGATCCACAAATCCACCTGCAGCAGCAGCAGCTCCCTCCAATGCTTCCTCTGCGGCAGTTGGATCCACAGCTCCAGCATGACCGACAGCTACAGCGTGATGAGCAGCTGCAACCATCAAAACCATGGGAGAGCTCTGCTGCAGAGGATTTCCGATCACCCACATCAAGCACAACACATGTTGAAAGGCCAAGTTTCCCTACCCAGGGAAGAGGACGACTCTTCCGTGATGTTGCCATCTTCCTCTGTTGAGGCGTGTGCAGTTGATGGAGGTGGATTGGTGAGCAGAAGCATTCACATAAAGCACAGCCCGGTTCCACCAAAGCACGCAGAAACACATATGACCTCCAAGCAATGGTGAAGGAGCAAAAGAACAGCAACCGGCACAGGGAGGCACTCCAGATGTTGCAAGCCACCCACCTTAGCAATAAGAAAAACACATTTGGTAGAAATGCTTTGGTTGTGTTTTTGCTTGAAAATCTCAGTGGCAAAAAAGTTGTATGTCAGAGTTTTGTGACAAAGATAAGCTAAACAAGCATAACTGATTTGGCAATTCAGCTGAATACATCAAAAGAGTGTGTGAAGCTTACAGAACCCCAAAAAAGGTCAAGGCTTGCCACAAATCCAAATTTACATATAGAAATATATACATAGACACAACACAAACATACAACTGGGGAACAAACGAAACAAACAAATTAACTAAAATGAGATGAGGCAAGGTGGTTCCAGTATAGGTCTGCAAAGGGGGGGGGGGGGGGCACATCCTGATATAGGGAAACCTTCTCCAGTAAGGCAAAATTGTATGGCACCATGCATGCCACGATGATTTTATGGTACTGCAGGGTCCCCCAGCTTGGTCCAGGCAATGGAACCGGGTCTTCAGCAAGCCAAAGGCCCACTCCACCACTGCCTTTGTCTTGCTATGAGCGCATTTGTATGCCGCATGTGGCTGAGTCTGAGGCCGCTGAATGGGTGTGATAAGCCACGGAAAAAGGGGGCAGCCAGAATTACCTACAAAAATAAGAGAATATTTAGGCACATACACCATAAACACATTATCATGTGCCAAAAACACACAAAAATGAGAAAAATACATGAGCAAGAAAGAACCCATAATGTCAACATTTACCAAGTAGCCACCTGCCAGACAGCTTGCCAGACACAAATGGTGCATACAGGCTGGAATTGCGCAATATGCAGGTATCATAGGTGGAGCCTGGAAAGCCAGCCATAATGCTCATGACCAACTGGAGGTCAGGACCCGCCACACACTGCACATTGATGGAATGGCCCATCTTACGGTTTCTGCACCAAAAACACGAAGCACATAGGTCAAGAGCAGAGCAGCAAGCACACTTTCACTCATAGAACAGATGCTAAACAGAAAGGGATAACCACTGGTAAGACTGCCTTCTTTGGGTGAGTAAAAAAAAGGGATTTGGCAGATTGTGTAAGGTGGGAGACCATAACTTGTGCGAGCAAAAGGAAAATGAACTGCTCACTAACATTGGCTTACTTTAGAGTGAAGAAGCTACAGGGAACAAGGGGCAACTAGTGGAAGGGGAGACTGAGGTCCGCTTTACAGGAGGCAATACAATGCAAGGGCCAACAAAAATTATTATGGAGAAGCTAGACTTAAAATAGCTGTCACAACATAGTATGGAATTAACAATGCAAAGGGAAACCAAACACACCTGAAAAGATATTCATCTGCAACCGGTGGCACCAGCGCCACGTGCGTTCAGTCGATCACACCCATGACATCAGCCAGCTTGTACAAGCCCAGCTCAAGTGCATTCCAGGCTACCATGGTGTCAGGAATACATATATACTTGTTCATCAAGGTAGACATGCCATTGAGAAATGTATTAAAAATGCAGCTGAGCGTAGGTTGGGACATGCCCACAGAGAGGGTGCCCAGCCTCTGGAATGAGCTGTTCGCCATAAATTGAAGGCAGCCAACCAATTTGGTCATGCCCGCAATCAAATACCCCTCGCTTGTGGCGGGGACCAACCATGATCGTAACTCACAATACAGTTTCTCAAGGGAAATACAGTTGAGTCGGGTCCGCTTGAATAGCTCAACATCATGCATGTGATCAACATCCACACGCGACTGATGCAAACGAATCTCCATCAGGCACATGCACAGCAGGCCATGACCCTGCAGGCACATGAACTCTGCCAGGACTTCATCTGAGGGCTCCATCACCAAACATTTCCGTGCACCACACCACTGCACTCCCTCCAGGAAAATGAGCCCATAATTGGAGCGTAAAAAAGTTTTATAGGCATGTCTGAAGGGGCAAATCAAGGCTAATCGGGTCTGTGAATCATGCACAAGCCTATACTAATCACTTATTATGCGCTAAAACGGGAACACAACACAGGGAAAAAAACGCAGTAGACACGAAAAGGCTAAAACGTACTTACGCAAACAAAAATACATCCTAAATAACACACCAGAATCTCGAAAATAATACACATTCGCACACATTTTGATATGTAAATGCGTTAAAAAAAGGCTGTGAAACGACTTTAATACTTGTTGCAGATTGCAGATGCAATGCAGAAATGTTATCTTAGATTAAAGGACAGATCATATTAGCTTTTTTAGCATTCAAAGCAAGGCAGATTGCATCAGGAAGCTAATGAAATGTTGCATGACCACATTCCTGTTTCCAAATTCCAGTTTTGTTTTTTGTAAGCATATTATACATACATATTAAATGTCCATTACCTAGTCTCTAATATGCTGTGGGAGAAAATTTCCAGTGCTATCTAAGGCTTTGTTATGGATAAGATGTTCAGGCTCTCCAACTTTAACTGGCATTTATTATAATTAGTGATGACCCGAACACCCCCCTCCTTCCAGTCTCCAGGCTACAGGTTCAGGTATATTATTGCCTTCCATCAGAATCAAGCTCTTCTGCATTTTTGTGCCCTGTGTGCATGTGGGTCATTGCGAGAGTAACAACAAGCCACCCATTGTATGCTGGCAGGTTTTATGCCAACCTTGCCAACTTTTGAACTGGAGCCAGTAAAAAATAAAAAATAAAAATTAACACAACCCCCCATTACCAAAATAGACATTAATATACTATATATATACTATATAAAATTAACTTATTAATTAACTATACTGACCACCAGTGACTTGTTTGAGAGGTAGCGGTTGCCCCTTCTTGATAAGCGAGGGCAATGTCCTCTTCTTCTAGGGAAATTGCAGACACCGCTGGGGAGTGCTACAGACACCCTCAGGTGGCTTTTGTAAACCACTTCATACCTGCAGGTCATAAGCCACTGGAGATATCTTCTGATTTGCTTGCTGGATGCTGGAGATCTTCAAGCAAGCCTCCAGGGAATGTGTGGGAGATGTGAGCAGTAAGTGAGTTACCCTTTTTTAATAAAGGTATTAAAGTTTATTTTTGTAACAGGCAACAATTAAAAGGACCTACATGTGAACTGTAAGTGGGTCCCAATGACTCCAATACCAGTTCAAAGAATTTATTGGTTTAATTAATGTAATCGCTGCCTATTATATTGCTATGCGGAGGTACGCTTACTCCGCTTTTTTTGTATCATCCCCAATCGCAGGCCCGGGCTGCGTTTCTCCCAGCTGCTCATGCCTGGTGGCATCGCCGTTGCCTGGCAACTTGTGTAGCCGGGACGGCGTCTATCCTGTGACGAGGAGTTTCTTCCCCTTCTCTCATTGGTCCTTAGTTCTGGCCTTTGATTGGAGCGCGGTCCCGGCTCGTCAGTCGTGGCGTCACTGGACTTCCGGCGGCTGCGGGGACGGACGCGCTCGTTGTGTGCTGCGACTGTGGGTGAGTTTTTACTTTGCTATATAAACGCCCTAGATTTGCCACATCATTATCTACGATTAAGGACCCATTTTCTGCGTCTGAAATGCGTTAGAATGCATGGCGAATTCTGATCTGCCAGGGACCTATATTGCTTTTAGGCTGTGTGATCATTATGGAGATGGTTTTATCAACTTGAAGAAATAAAGCTTTGAATATTTTAAGGAGTGCGGACCCCTTCGAAGTTTGTATTGACCACCCCTTTACAGGGCCTGCACAGAAAGCACGAGGGGTTAAACGCAGTGTGCCGCGGGCCAGAGCTGTAGGTTCTGTGGGGCAAAAAAAGCTCCTGAGTCCATTAGGATTATTGGGGTGAGGGGGGGCAAGCAGCCTTTTTTAGTTTTGCATGTGGAGTCTATACCCTCCCAGTGCGCTGATTAACTATCCCCCCCCCCCCCCCCCCCCGTGACCGCCTTCCTGCCCGGACCTTCACCTCTTACCGGATGCCTGTAAATGGACCTTTACAAGAGGTGGTTGAGTACCCCTGCTCTAGACATACCAACCTCTATGCCTGATGAGATAGAATGGTAACTGTGGTAAAAAAATTTTTTTAGAAACAATTGTCATCACTAAAACATTTTGCTGTTGCAAGGAAAAAAACCTAATAGTATAATTGGGTGAGCCTTGTTTTGTTATCATTCAACGCTAGCATTTGGAAAGTTTTGTAATATCAAATATTGAAATAATACATTAAAAAGTTAAGGCATTGTTTAGGAAAGCGTGACAGTCTTAGGGGAAGATTGTAAAACATCAAAGCAATATGGGGTTGGAACATAAAATCCAAACTATTAAACCCTTTTAGTGATCAACACACAGTCTGAAGGATTTTCGGAGACTCTGTGACCCATAACACCTACCTTTTACGCCTTGCCAATGTACATAGGCCAATAGTGTTGCCTCCTGGCAGACCCATTGATTCAGGCATGGGTTCTCTGATAATGCCAGGAAGGATGTTGATCACTTTCTTTAACCCCTGGTCCAGCAGCTACCATCTTCTGTAAAAGATACTGGCCATGTACTCCAAATTTTGGAGGACATGAGGGTGCCCCTTGATTTGTTCCTGGTGACTCTGGGTGTGGAGGCCTTCTACTCCAGTATACCACATGGATCTGTGATTAGAGCTTAATGAACTAGATATTTATTATCATAATCACAATTTGTTTCTGCTTAGACTGCTACATTTCATACACAATCTCTTTCTCTTCAATGACCGACAATACCACCATATAAATGGAATGGTGATAGGGACAACTTTTGCCCCATCGTTTGTGAACCTGTATCTGGGTAGGTGGGAGAGGGATTTGTGGGGTAAGGATGAGATATCAGAATACCTATGCCACGTCCTTACATGGCACAGGTACATAGATGATATTGTCCTGGATTGGTCAGGTAGCAAGGCTCTTCTTTTGAAGTTCGTTAAACCGGAACAAAATCTAACATTTACATTAAAATAAGATAGCCTTTCTGGATTTGGAAATCGTGAAGGATGAGCAAGGAAGTATTAGTACTAGATTATTCCACAAAGCCTAAGCAGCAAATACAGTTCTGAGGTCCTCAAGCTGTAAAAAAAAATTGAAACATACACTGGCATATCTTGCTAGGTGATAGACATCTGAGGACCATCCTACCAATAAGACCTAAAGTAGTATTTAAGAGAGGCAGCAACCTGAAAGACTGTTTTTTTTTTTTTTTTGCGGGCAAATGCACCTACTGGTGTGAGGGCTGTCAGATGTGTAAATATTGTAAAACTGGTAATGAAATAGTGATTCCTAATCATCCAGTGATACTAGAAAATAATCTATATATATCTATACTGTTTGAGGCCTGAATGGTCAGTAACAAAAGTAATATAGATCGTTGGATATATAGGGGTAGCATGGCCTGTCTCTGTCTGTTATTTTTGCTCTATTTATTTTTAAGCTGCTTACAATGTCTCCATATTGTTATTAATTAATTTCTATTAGATTTAACTAATCTACTCTGGAGGAGGAAGTGAAGTATGGGTTCCGGCCAGAATTAAAGCTACTAATTACCATAGACTATATAGTATAGACTTCATTGGAGGCTATCCGGTTAATAAATGGCAGCTATAGCAATAACATAGTAGAATCTAACTGATTCCCTGTCCAGGAAAAAGTGAAATGGTATCTATTTCCAGGATCATAGTCGCTAAAGTTAAAAACAGACGGGGCTGACGTGTGCATCGTCAATTGCGGTCAGGTCTGGGAGGGCACGATTGTTGTCATTTTTGGCCTGACCCGGAAAGGACATAACTGCGTTCCAAATGATGGAGCGCATTAAAACACTCTTTGTGCGGCTGTGGGATTTGCTCCAACTGCTGCATTCGGAAGCATGACAACCTTGTGTGACATGGCCTGTCCCTGTCTGCTATTTTTGCTCTCTATCTATTTTTAAGCAGCTTACATATTGTTATTAATTAATTACTATTATATTTAACTAATCTACTATGGAGGTGGAAGTGAAGTATGGATTCCAGCCAGAAATAAAGCTATTAATTACTATAGATTTATTGGAGGCTATCTAGTTAATACATGGCAGCTATAGCAGTTAAAAAGCTATAGCGGTGGTGGGATTTGCTCCAGCTGCTGCATTTGGACGCAGAAGGGGCCCAGGATTCACCGCAGAAGGGGATCAGCCCCAGGCCACTGCAAGCCAAAAAGTTTACCACATTCTGGTAAGCCCCATAATGCTGATTTTAATCTATCGTTAGATATTTGAACATGGCAATTATATACATACAGCCCTATGTTCTCTCTAATTGCAGGTTATATGCAGTGCTAGTGTAAGCAGCATTTCCAGCATTGAACATTTCCCATTTATGCCTTTGGGAACAACAATAGGCCTGATTCAGAGCCTCCTCAAAACCGTGTCGTATTTGGCTCGTTCTGTGTATTTTACACTTTTTTTCCGTATGCGTAGGTGAGTACGCATGATTGAGTGCCTCCATCGGAAGCCTTCCGTTTACTGTTCGCAGCTGCGTACACCAACGAGAATTCCATTTTCTGCCTCTTGTTGCGTCCTCGAGAGGACGAGGGTTACGTTTACGTTACCCCATAAACCTCGTATACTACCTTTTTCAGCGTTTTCCAACGTAGCTTCCCACTAAGAATTTCCATGCCCCGTTAGATTCAGCATGCATCTTTCTCCAAATATACGTCCAAACGGAATTCTGTAGGAAATCTGTTTGAAAGTTTGCATGCTTGCATGCTTTTACTCATGCGCGCAGCTATTTACCTCATTCATGTCCCCCGTCTCAACTATTCTCTCACTCACTTGTGCTCCAATGCTTACCTCAACTCACTCGCGGTTCCTGTTTTTCACATCTCCCGTCCTTCATGCTTACCTCAACTCACTTACGGTTCCTGTTTTTCACAACTCTCGTCCTTCATGCTTACCTCAACTCACTCGCGGTTCCTGTTTTTCACATCTCCTGTACTTCCTGCTTACCTCAACTCACTCACTGTTCCTGTTTCCCACATCTCCTGTCCTTCATGCTTACCTCAACTCTCTCGCGGGTCTTGTTTTTCACATCTCCCGTCCTTCATGCTTACCTCAACTCACTCGCGGTTCCTGTTTTTCACATCTCCCGTCCTTCATGCTTACCTCAACTCACTCTCGGTTCCTGTTTTTCACAACTCCCGTCCTTCAGGCTTACCTTAACTCACTCGCGGTTCCTGTTTTTCACATCTCCCATCCATCATGCTTACCTCAACTCACTCGCTGTTCCTGTTTTTCACATCTCCCGTCCTTCATGCTTACCTCAACCCACTCACGGTTCCTGTTTTTCACAACTCCCGTCCTTCAAGCTTACCTCAACCCACTCGCGGTTCCTGTTTTTCACATCTCCCGTCCTTCATGCATACCTCAACTCTCTTGCAGTTCTTGTTTTTCACATCTATCATCCTTCATGCTTACCTCAACTCACTCGCGGTTCCTGTTTTTCACATCTCCCGTCCTTCAAGCTTACCTCAACTCACTTGCGGTTCCTGTTTTTCACATCTCCCGTCCTTCATGCTTACCTCACTCGCGGTTCATGCTAAGATGTTCTCCCGGCATTAATGCTTACCCTAATGTTCTGCATTCTCTTCTTAGTTTTCTATTTCTTCTTGATATCTTCTTCTGTATGTTATTTTTTGGATGTGTTCATCTCTCCTGTGGGGTTACTGTGAAAAGGAAGCAATAATTAATATTTGGTATATACATTTTTCATAGCTGTGGAATGAAATATTACTAATGTTCAAGCAAAGGGATGAGGCCATATGTCATTATGCTAATTAATTAGGCAAGGGATGAGGTCATATGTCATTATGCTAATTAATTAGGCTAGGGATGAGACCATATGTCATTATGCTAATTAATTAGGCTACTTTTTTTAATACCTGGTGATGAAGCTATGTTATAGGTAATCAAATAAGTCGACTACAAACTTACTAGGCTGGTGGGCGACCTGAGCTTGGGGGACCAGCCTTCTCTCTGGGGCCTGCCACTGATCCGGATCTGAGTCTGTTGATAAAGGAAAAATATGTTTACTTCTAATGTCAGACTAGAAAAAAAAAACATTTTTTTCATAATGTGTGTGTGACATCACCCATCTTCGCCATGCGCCTCAGGGGCTGGGTCTTCTGGCCTCTCCACTCCACGCTCTCCACCCGCTACATTATCATCTAAAAGAATGGAAGCAGGAAATGAGTGTGTCTTTACATTGCATGTACCTGTGTGTGCTTCAGTCAGAGAAACATACCGAAGTGTTGTTGCTCCGCCATCTGGGCCATCTCCCTGGCGAGCCGCTGATGTCCCTCCTCTGTAGACAGGTCCAGTGGTTGCTTGGAGACACCTACAGAGGAGGCGGAGGGCCTTGGACCTGGAGACGCACCCCCTTCACTTGCCCCAGATCCATCCCACACTGGCCGGACTGCTTACCTCCGGGTGGGTCTGATTCTATAATCCCATTCGCTCATTAGAAGAGAATAGCATTCCTAAACAGAGGCCTGCCCAAGGGCTTTGGGAAATCTAACATGTAATAATAATGTACTTGGAAATGTTGAGCGAAGAATCCCCTCACCCGGGGCCTCTTCCTTCGCTTTAGGTTCAACCAGTGTTGAATGATCTGGGTGAAGGTGAAGGTGGTGTCACTGTAGGTTGCAATTTTGCCCACTATCTCCAGGGCCAACGTCCTCTTTTGATAGTCACTCACCAGGTAGTGGTACCTGTTCTCCATCATCATCTAAAAGATAAAAGAAAAACACATTTGATTAATGCAAACATCGTACAAATCACAATCTCAGTTATAGCAGGTTCCTTAATTACATTACCCATAACATTTCTAGCCTTCAGCTATCCTTCTAGATGCCATTTTGGTGTTGTGCACATGTGCGCACTAACTTTTGCTTGACACGGCATTTAAATTCAAATATCGCCCCCACTGTTTTGCCCTGCGCTGCCTAATCGCATATGCATGCATTTCACCTGCAAATCAACGGCCTAAACAAACACTTACTAGCATTATAGTGTCCTGTTGCCTGCGGGTGAAGAGCGTGGGTGCCATCTTTTTTGCCAGTATCATCAGATGTGTTGCGCCCCAGCGGTTTCCGGGATGTGCACGTCCGTATGCACACTGACGCGTAAGCGTAATACACACTCATAACTATTTAAAGGGTATTTGGCCAAACAGCTGAGTTTACATCTGTCTTTACAGATATCGCTATGCCTGCAAAGAAAGCTAGCCGCAAGACCCCCAAGTCCCATGAACGCCATGAGCGTCGCGCAGAACGGCATGAAAAAACCACATCAAGGCCTGCAACTAGGTCCCACAAAACCAGTAGCCACTCGCATTCAACCAGAACATCCACTCGCCACATGAAGGATCAGTGGGCCACACTCCAGCCCCCTCCAAATCTGGGCCATCTCGGAAGGTGAAGGAGACATCCTCAAGCAAAAATGCTCCCCCGGCCCACAACATCCAAAGCCCAACGGAGCACTACTAGTAAGAGCAAGGGTAAGACTCGTCCTAGAAGCCCTAGCCCCCCAACAACACCCTCTCCTGCTCCTTCCCAATGTCACAAATTTAACGTTGAGAGCCCTGAGTCACCGGGCAGCTCAACGGCAGTAACTTCTTTGGGCAGCCAGCCGATGACAACCAGCCCCCATGCAAGTCCAGCCCAATCCATGGTAAGCGAAATGTCTGGCTATTCAACGCCTGCAAGTCAGCCAAGAATGTCAACCAATATTCCACCCACCCAGGAAGAGCCATCCAGGGCAACATTAGGCCGAAACCTGCGGCGTGGGACATTGAGCGGATGCTTTACTGAGCCCCAAACCATAGCCTGGCAAGTGGGGTTTCTGAGCACTTTCATGAGCTGTATGGGAGAAATTCTAAAGCCACCAGCAAAGTGCGCAAGAACCAAATCTAGGAGGAGATCACCAGACAGGTCAATTGTGCGGGGACGGAGAGGAAAGATGTGGAGCAGATCCAGCAGAAATTCTCGGACCTCAAATATGCTGTGAGACAGAAGAGGAATAAGCGCAGGCATCACGGGTACATATGAGTGTGGGAGTTGGGCTGTTTGTTGTTGTGCAAGACCTTGTAAGTAATGTTTTTTTTTTTTACTTAAAGGTTGCAAACAGGAGGTGGATTCCCAACTAAACTACAGTACACCGCAGCTGAGGAGCCTTTCCTAGGACTTATACACCCCTCGGCACTACAGGGCTTATCCGGGGCCATAGAAACTGACAACAATGTCATGCCAGAAGGTTAGTATTTTAAGGATTGTTTAATTTGCTTTGCCTTTAAAAGTTTAAAAAGCCTAGGTTCACACAGGGCCGTAGCTAGTGGGGAGCAGGGGGGAGGGGCACGCTCTCAGGGTGCAGCAGTTCAGGTTTGCGCCAAGGGGTGTCTGGAAATCCAGTGGTGGTGTCCATTTAGAAAGTTGGGCCCGGGTGCCCTAAAGCCTATCTACTCCTATGGGTACACAAGGTATGTTTATGTGTTAACTTGCCTTTACTGTTACATTCCAGCTCCTCAAAATACCCGACTGTGCATCCCTCCACCTGCCCACTGCCACCACGTCCCGCCAGCCATTACCAACATATTCTACACAGGACCAGCAGGATCAGGTTAAGTGTAATGTGCAATAACTGGTGATGCATGTGAAGGAAGATGACTAGTTGCCCCAACATATATTTGAGAAACTATCTCACACAATTTTTTTTCATGTCCCTACAGACACCACCCATATTGGATGCAATACACCATATGGAGGAGGAGGAGAACATTACCAGGCCCCCACTAATGGCAACCCAGCAACATTATCTGCCACTGCCCCAGCAGCAGCCGCCCACAAATCCTCTGCAGCAGAGTCATTCATGCCCTCTGCTGGCAGACCAGCATGGCCAGCAGCAAGAGACAGAAACAACTGCCCCATGTGGTAGCTCTGCTGCAGAGGATTTGCCTACTACATCTGCTCCTGTTGCTGGGCCTAGACCTCCAGCATCTGCACGGGCCCAAACCCGGGGAAGTGGAAGACGCCCTCATCCACGTCACCATGTCAGCCAGGGGAGGCATGTGCAGATCCTGGAGACAGCATGGCGCAATGACAGCCACAACTTTAGGGAAGTCAACCAAAGATTAACAGAGCAGCTGTCAGCTCAATTACAAAACTTCAATAACAACTTCACCACCCTGCTGGAAGAAATTAGGACTAGCAACAGGCAGATGCTGGAGCAGTGGCAGATGATGAATGCCACACATGCACAGGTGTTGGCCATCTTACAAGGGCAATAACAGCCTTATTATGGGAATCCACCATATTAAGATTTAGCGTATTTGCTCCACATCTTTCCTCTTCATTCCCACACTATTGACCTGTCTGGTGATCTCCACCCATATTTGTGTATTTGTGCCTTTTCTGGTGGCTTTAGAATTTCTCCCATACAGCTCATGATAGTGCTCAGAGCCAATGCCAATGCCATAGTTTGGGGCTCAGTAAAGCGCCCGATCAAGCTCCCACGCAGCAGGTTTAGGCCTAATGAGATCCTGGCTGCCTCATCCTGGGTTGGTGGAATAGTTGTTGACATTCTTGGCTGACTAACACCCCACTAATAGATACAACTTTTGCTCTGAAAGGATTGTGTTGTACTTGCTTGGGGGCTGGGTGTCATAGGCTGGCTGGCCCTAAAACGTGCAGCCGTTGAGCTGCGCGGTGACTCAGGGCTCGCTACATAGTAATGCTGAAATAGGCCACTAGCTGGAGAGGGTGTTGTTGTGGGCCTAGGGATTCCTGCCCTACTGTTCCACTTGCCCTTAATACTAGTGCTCCCTATGGTTCTGGATGTTGTGGGACGGGGAGCATTCTGGCTTGAGGAAGTCTACTTGGCCATCCAGGCTGTGCCAAATTTAAAGGGGGCTGGAGTCTGGCCCAATGGATCCTTCCTTTGCCTAGTGGATGTCCTTGTAGGCTGCGAGTGGCTTTCCCCACCTATCTTCTATATGGAATAGTAAATTGTTTTCATGAGTTTTTTCTGTTTTTAGCCATTTCTGATCTCTTTTTTTTACAAAAATATGAAAGCAAATATTGGACATTAAAAATGCATTACTCTCAAATCTGTCCCAAAGTCTTTTTGGATTAATTAGTATGTACAGATAAGCAAATTAAAGTATAAATCAAATATATTTGTTACCTCACAAATAATTAATATATCTATGGACAACCAAAATGAATGCAAAATATTTAAAATAAAAAGAAAATAAAAATATTTTGAAAAAAAACATTTGGAAAAAAAAAACAAACACAAGAAAAAAAAGTCCAAAAATTATGAAAAAAAATTGAAATCAAATGGTCCCGGACGGATTGCCCAGAAACACTCTGGGTGCCCTCATATAACTCGTCCGGAATGTCCGTGGTGGCTGGAGAGGGGGGCACCTCAACATACCAGGGGACCTGCTGCATTATTGCAAAATTATGTAGGACACGGCAGGCTATTATAATCTTTATAACCTTGTTGGGGTCATACTGCAGGGCCCCCCTGGTATGGTCCAGGCATCTAAATCTGCTTTTCAGCAGGCTGAATGCCCTCTCCACCACAGCCTGTGTCTTTCCATGGGCCCGGTTATAGCCCTCCTGGGCCTGAGTCTGAGGGCGCAGGACTGGTGTCATAAACCATGGCAGTAGTGGGTATCCCGAATCCCCTGAAAAGAATAAAACAGAAAGTTAGTGTCTACTTCTTAGCTACATTGTATATCATGTCATCAGAGGGAAAGAACATCCATATGTTGAGACAGGGTTATCCAAAAAGATTCATAGTCATACAGTGAAAGGCTAATGAAATTATTTCTCCAAACTTACCCAGTAGCCATCCACCAGACAAATCTCCTGATTCAAAGCGACCATACAGGCTCGAATTTCTCAGGATATAGGCATCGTGGGTGGATCCGGGAAAGCCAGCCATCGCACTTAGGAACCGAAGGTCCGGGCCAACCACAGCTTGAACGTTTATGGAGTGGTTGGTGGGGAGTCTTCCGGTTCCTGTAAGAGCAGAAATACAGTTATTTAGTACACACAAAAACAAGTCAGCGAATAACCAAGTTAAAACTAGTAAAAGTAAGGGATTCTTATTGTTAAAAAGTTTCATTTTATGACTCCAAAATTAATACTAACACCAATAAGTAATAGGTGGTCAGTCGGATTTAAATAAGGTCGGCATTAAAGTGGACCAACACCCAGGATTTTGACTATCCTGGGTCTTGGTCCACTTCGGTGGGGCACCCCCAATCGGGGTGCCCCGCTGTGTGAAACTCCCCCGAACCCCCCGAAAAACTCACCTCTCCCCGCTCCCAGCGCCGACGGACAAGCCGCGGACAAGCGGCTCCTCCGCCGCCGCCTCCTCCCGCGCGTCACTCTTGACGCGCGCGTGCCCGCGCCGACCTTATCTCGCGCCCGGCGCGGGCGCGCGCACGTCTAGAGGGGCGCGAGATAAGGTAAGGGGTTTGGGGTGTTTGGGGGGTTTCACCCCGCGGGACATCCGAGATCGGGAGGTGATCGGCCCGGGAATCTTATAGATTCCCGGGCCGATCACCCGTGGGTGTTGGTCCATTTTAAAATGAATAGTTAAGGGCTACATGAAAATGATTAGTTAAGGTCTGCATTAAAATGAATAGTTAAGGGATACATGAAAATGATTGATTTATATATGATTGATTGATTGATTAATACAAGTAATAATGTTGACCTAAACCACATACCTAAATAGATATTCATCAGTTTGCTGGAGGCACCAACGCAACATGGGTACAATCGATGGTACCCACGCATGTCGGCTAGATAAAAAAAACCCAACTTAAGCGCATTCCAGGCTACCATGTTGTCTGGGAAATAGATGTATTTTTGACACAGGATAGCCATGCCATCCAAAAACTTGTTTAGTGTGTGGCTCAGCATAGGCTGGGACATCCCCACGGAGAGGGCACCCAGCCTCTGGAATGAGCCTAAAAAATGCAGGCAGCCAACCAATTTGGTCATACCAGCAATTGCATGCCCCTTCCTTGTGGTGCAGGCTAACCATGGGCACAGTTCTCTATACAAGTTATGGAGGGAAACTCGGTTAAGTCGGGTCAGCTCGAACAACTGACCATCATGCATGCGATCGATGACCATGCATGCGCTGTGCGATCTGGCTTCGGCCATGGTGATGCAGATCATGCCATTTAGCTGTAAGCGCTCGTACTCTTCCACATACTCAGCAAACATCTCGACAGCTAGCTTTCTCCTACAAAATGACCCGTAAGTTGAGCGGAAGCAACCCCGTTTTATTGAGCGGGTGATCATCGGCAATCAAGGCTCTGAATCCTGCGCAAGCCCATACCAATAACGGAAGTTGCCCGACATAACGGAAAATTGCAGACAAACATACGATCATCGAAAGTGCGTATACGCATTAACGTAAACGCATATACACATGAAACGTAACGTAAATGCATCAAATGTAATGTAAAATACGAAAAAGCATGCAAAAACTCACAAAACTTACACAGACACATGCGAAAGTGCATGTGAAAGAGGCTCTGAATCAACCCTAATATCTGTACAATTACAACATCATCTAAAAAAGGTGTATTTCAAACATTCTGAATATATTTCAGTACATTTTAAATCTCTAGAGCAGGGGTACTCAACCACTTCTTGTAAAGGTCCATTTACAGACATCCAGTGAGAGGTGAAGGTCTGGGCAAGGGGCTGTCGCGGGGAGATGGATAGATAGAAATAGCACACTGGGGGATACCCCAAGAATCCTATTGGACACTGGGGAAAATAGCTTTTTTGCCCCACAGAACCTACATCTCTGGCCCTTGGCGGCACACTACTTTAACCCCTCCCCCTTTGCATTCTATGCAGGCCATGTACAGGAGTGGACTAGGGCCCAAAATGTTAGAGGCAATTAGGTATGGTAATAAGGATGGATAGAGATTGGGGGAGAGAGATGAATGGGAGAGAATCTGTAAGGATGGATACAGAACAACAAGGGCAGGGAGGGATGGAGAGAGAGAGAGAGCTAGAAGAAGGGATGGGTGGGCCGAACTAGAAAGACAGGAATGGATGGGCAGAGCTAGCGGGGGGATTGATGGCCAGAGCTGGAAGAAAGAGTAATGGACTGGCAAAGCTTGGAGCCCAGGGATTGAATGGGCAAAACTAGGACGACAGGAATGGATTGGGCATACAGATTGGACTGGATGGGGCAGAGCTAGGGGGGCAGGAAATGGATGGGCAAAGCTGGGAGGAAAGGAATGGATGGGAGCAGAGAGACTTGAGTAGGGCTGGGGGAACAGGGATGGAAGGAGCAGAGCTGAGTGGACAGGGATGGATGGGCAAGGAGCAAGAGAAACAAAGTTTTTACCTTGCAGTGCCACTTTCTGCACATGCAGTACTTCATATTGAACGCTGACGCTTGCAGGGAGACTAAGCACTACATCGCCGTTCGAATAAAGGGGGCAGTGCTGAGCACGGCAACATAGAAGCAACTGAGTGCAGGGCTCTCGAGGCAGGTCCGAAAATCTGGTGACGAGGTCCGTATTTGGACCCCAGTCCGCCAGTTGAGGACGACTGCACTAGAGTGTTTAAATATAGAATTGTATATGTATTTTGCAGCCACTAGAGGGCATTGATGAAGCCTGAGTAGGTGAAACATGTTCATCCAGAAACAAATATTGATAGTGAGTGACTGAACTAATATCATCATCAAAAGTAGCACTTATCATATTTCATGAAACTGTAGTGTATTGACATGAACTTTTTAAAATAATGTATGAAATAAATGATGTAATTTTTGAAGAAAATTGATTGTGAGCAAGGTATACTGCAAGGGTTGTAATGGTTTGGGGTTTATAGTCCAACCCCATTTTATTTGATGCATTGAATAACCTAGCTGACATGACAGCTAAAACTGAAATAGTGTGAAGGGCGACACCAACTTTTCCTAGCTAGACAAAGATTGTTAAAAGCAGAATAAGATGACCTGGTTCAGCACCAGTGTCAATTGACTTTGGGAACATTTTAAGGCAGACAGCAATCTCCATTAGCATTATTCTAGATTTCCTCAGTCTTTATAGGTCTTTGTGTGCAATGTCTTCCTGTGTTAGTATGCAGCTAAAAATATTTCTTTTTAGCAGTTGTTAATGCCTTTTCCACATTTTCTTGTGAAGGGTTTTTACTGATTCCTATTTTGAAAGCTAGGTGATAATTAATCTTTCCACATTAAAGCGCTGAAAACACATTTTACTTTTAAATTAGTTTAGAGCCAGGCTTGAACACCTACGTGTTTAATAGCTTTATACCACTACTATAACTAGTGTGCAACCAAAGAGTTGTTGAGATGTTCAGCAGCATGTTGAGATGTAGCAGCTGCAGATAACTATGACTTTAGAACATTTAAACCTTTGATAAGAGGAATTTCTATAATACTATAATTCTATAATAATTCTATAATACTCAGCTAATGTGAGTTCCACAAATACTGTAACTTTATGAACAAAATGATACTACAAAATGTAAATAATTTTTGGAATGAAAATTAAAATCAATTTTGTAACTTATCGCAAAATACAGAGCATTTAAGGCTTCGTAGGAAGTTAAGCTTCAGTTTCTAGAAACTTTTTATTCCATTTTTTTATTGTATTGTGTCTCAATTAAGAGTACCCACTGTATTGGAGCTGGTAATGTATTAAAATGTCATTTTGTATGTATGTTAATCGTTTTAAGCTCATGATAGCTTTTTTATATTAACCTTGCAGTTATTTATTTTGTGTAGCTAAAGGGACATTGTTTGAGCTATTTTCAAGGCCTAGTTGTTTGCCAGACATCAGCACAGTTGCTTGGTCACATAATATCTACTGCATCTGTATGATGCAATTGGGTGTGCTGTTCCAGATTTGGGTAATAAAAGACAGGCCCCTTAATTAGACAGGCTGGTAGGTCATCCGTGGAGCAAAGACCGAATGCTGCCCAGGATCAAGAGATTTCCAAACCTACTTATTTTGACTATGCAGTGGAATGGACTGGTTGGCTGTAGAATAAATTAACATATGTTCCTGATTAATTAATCCTTGTCTGGCTGTTGTGCTAGGATAAGCATGTTGCAAGTCAAACTCTTGGAGTTGGATACTTTTTTATTTATATATATTATATACTTAGTGGCTTGATTGCTTATTATCTCAATCGGTAATCAGTTCGATTCAATGTATAATTTAACCATTTAATAAAACTAGACGTTGCAATTAAAAGTGGTGGTGGTTTATCCCTTACATGACTTAATTAAGCATTACACAGTTAGAGTTAGAGCTATCTAAATAGTAAACAACAAATATATTCTTAGGTTTTCCAACTACAACAGTTATTGACCTATTAGTCTGTTTCAACAGAGGGAGTAGTTTGCTCCTTCATATACTGAATAGAGATGCAAGCAAAGGGTAAGGTACCTAATGAGGCAACTGTGAAGCATTGTTATAGGAAAGAGGCAAGTCAACAACTACTCCTATTTGGGAGAGCAGCTCAGAAGTTAGATAATTACACTTTGCATTTACACTTAGCCTACTTGTGTCTTTTGAGAAAACTTCTAAAGTGGACCAAAACCTATAGCACCCAACACTAAAGGATAAAAGCTGTCCTCGGGGAAACCTAATTTGGGATGCCCTGCTGTATGAAACCTTACAGTTTGTCCTGTACTCACTTCCTCCTGGCATAAGTGCAGGCCGTTGGATTCCAAAAGCCCTGGGTTGGAGCATTGTGTCTATATTTGGGTTACTTGGGGTTGTCTGCACATTTGAATCCAATATTAGAAGTAGAACGTTCAAAATGTTTGTTTAAATGTATATTTTATTTGTTCTGAATGCGGACTAAAATGGGAAAAGCATTACTTACTCAGGCTAAGGTCTAAAAAGAGCTGCACTTGTTTAGAGAAAGGGGAATATAGGCCAAGGGATTATATTTGGAAAATGCATAATTTCCCAAGATAACTAAAAAAGCTAATGTGTACTGAAATATGCTGAAATAATGCCTACTCTCTTAAGGTACATATTCTAGAACACCAGGATTCCTTCTACCCTGTCCTTTCTGTTTCCTCCCTGGAAAGAACTTTTTTTTATGAGAAAGAATATGTCATGCAAATTGAATAACTAGAAATGGACAGCATGGGACAAATAAAATACCTTTTTCTTTTAAATCTCTGTAGCTCTGCAAAATAAACAGTAGCCTGCATCATGGTCTGAATGACAATTACTGAAGAACGCTAGTTAAATCAATTAAAAAAATATATTGCTGGCATATTTTGATAATTAATTAAAGGTAGTATGTACGTGTGGATGGCTGACAGCCTGGATCAAAAAACAATGTAGTAGTCAGTAATAACACTTACCAAATGGAGGTTCTGCTGACTATTGGCCTGATGCAGAGCCTCCCCTGAACTGACCTTAAAAGCTTCCGATTGTCCGGGGGTCCCGTTTGAATCGTGGCTCAAATGTGATGCAGAGCCTCCGTCGGAATGGGTCCCTAACTGATCTGTCAATTTGTCTTCACTCTGGAAGTTTTTTTGCTCTCTCGGGTGCCTTCAATTTGATCGGGGCTTCCGTTCCCGTTCACACGGGCGGCCCATTTTTCCCTGCTTTTTCCTTGGTTTTTGAACGTACCTGCTTGGTTTCCGTTGTATTTGACCTTCCATTTTGTTGTTTTTTTCAAGTATACTTACATCTCCATGGCCCTTCAGTTGCCAATCTGGCTACACGCAAGCGTACATCCCTAAACCTCCATTGGAATATACATATGGCACCAACTGCAAATTTGACACATATATATATTGTTCTTCTTCCTTGCCATTAATGCATACCTTAATCTCTTTGGTGTTCCTTCTTCCTTGCCTTTAATGCCTACCTTAATCTCCTTTGTGTTCCTTCTTCCTTGCAATTAATGCCTACCTTAATCTCCTTTGTGTCCCTTCTTCCTTGCCATTAATGCATACCTTAATCTCTTTGGTGTTCCTTCTTCCTTGCAATTAATGCCTACCTTAACCTCCTTTGTGCCCCTTCTTCCTTGCCATTAATGCATACCTTAATCTCTTTGGTGTTCCTTCTTCCTTGCCATTAATGCATACCTTAATCTCTTTGGTGTTCCTTCTTCCTTGCAATTAATGCCTACCTTAATCTCCTTTGTGTCCCTTCTTCCTTGCCATTAATGCATACCTTAATCTCTTTGGTGTTCCTTCTTCCTTGCCTTTAATGCCTACCTTAATCTCCTTTGTGTCCCTTCTTCCTTGCCATTAATGCATACCTTAATCTCTTTGGTGTTCCTTCTTCCTTGCCTTTAATGCCTACCTTAATCTCCTTTGTGTCCCTTCTTCCTTGCCATTAATGCATACCTTAATCTCTTTGGTGTTCCTTCTTCCTTGCCATTAATGCATACCTTAATCTCTTTGGTGTTCCTTCTTCCTTGCCTTTAATGCTTACCGTAATTGTTTGTGATTTGTTCTGTTTTATTGTCCCATATCTAAACCTTTTGTGTCATGTAAATGTGTGATGATGTTGTGTGATTGTACATTTGCAGGAAAGACAACTCACAAAATCTGTTTATGTTTTTTTTATTCCAACGTTGTATTTTTTTTTGTTTGGTTTTGGTTTTTTCATATAATTTTTTTTAAATAAAAATTTTTTAAAAATTTTATGCAAAAATAAAAACATTAGGCCTCGGGGTCTTGAGCCTGTGGTTTTCTTGGATCTGTTAAAGAAAAACAACATTAGTTTAGCATTGTTTTTATGGTTTGGTTGGGCCTGTTTTTTTTGGGGCCCTTTTTAAACCGGACCTTCAGCGTGATTTAATGAAAAGCACAAACTATAAAAAAACGATTCCGCAGCATCTAAAATTAATATATTGTAAGTTTTTAGTCACTAACTTATTATTCTTTCCCCCACTGGGCTGCAACTCTGTTCAGGAATTTAGGATACGGGTGCCGCCATCTGGACTCAGAAGCATCACACTTACTGATGAGAGGAGAGTGGGATAAGGTACAGGGGGTGGGTTATAGCTGTGCTTTGCTCAGACAGAGCAGAGCTGTGCTCTTGAAAAGGTCAGCAATCCCAGAATGTAGAGCAGCACAGTTAGAAGGCACTTTCTGTTTGCAGGCTGCCTGATAAGATGGTGGCTTCCATAATCCGCCATTTTGGATGTTTAAAGGCTCATAACATGCACTAGGAGCAGGTAGGATGATTTTTAATGTGGGCAATGTGTATGTACAGGGTGTGGGAAACATAAAAGATAGACTATTATTCAGAGTGAAGGTCCGCTTTAAGGGCTTATTTTACACATTTTTTTTTTTTTTTGTTTATTTGGGCCAATGGAATTGTTTGGTCATTTACTTTTGAAAAAAAAAAACACCACTTACAATGTTTTTGGCGCACATTGCGTCGGGGGCGGAGTCTCCATTCTTCCTCCCTGGGTTGCTGCTGTGAATCTGTTTGGATGACAAACACACTGATATTAGAGACTGTTGTTGTATCATGAATATCATATATAATATCATATATAAGTTAGGCTTCTAGGTATCAATCTACTCACCTTCCCCAGCCACCTCTTCCTCATCTCCCCCTTCCTCGCTCATCGGTTGGGATGTCCCTGGGACGTCTGAATCTGCAACTAACAATAGTGCACATGAGTATCTGTATTTAATGCATGTATTTCAACATATCTAAATATTTTTCCCTTACCGGAGTCAGGTTGAGGGTCATTTAGGCTTGACTCCCTGCCGTCAGATTCCCCCCTCCCCTGCATGCTGAGGTCCAGTGGCTCCTCATAGTCACTTACAGAGGAGGGGGTGGCCGTTGACACTGGCGGTGGACCACCTACACCATCACCTGTTTCGCCCAACACTGGGCTGCGTGTCCTAGTCCGGGTGGGGCGGAAGCGCATATTCCATTCATGTGCTGAAATACAAACACAATCATAAAACCACGCCCAGGCGAGGCCAGGGTTATAGGTGCATTTACATTTTCCACACTTACATGGGAAATGTTTTGCGAAGTACCGCCTCACCCGGGGCTTATGCCTTCTCTTTAAATCAGACCAGTGTTGGGCGATCTGGGTGAAGGTATAGGTGGTTTGTGCTCGTCGTGCGATCGCGTCCACCACCGCCAGGGCCAATGTCCGCTTCTCATAATCTGACGGCAGAAAGTCGTAGCGATTCTTCAGCATCATCTGTTAAAAAAAGATACAAGGACCCACCATTAATCCCCAAAATACATTAACATGTTTCCTGCCCTAAATAAAGTCACTTTATTAACCTCTTGCTGCCTCACATTGCCCTAGTTCTTCTATCTGCATCTAGCCTAGTTTGTAGCTGCGTACATGTGTTAAACTAAGGTGGGCTTGTATTTAGCATGACAAACTAAGTTGTTCAAGACTATTCTTGCGCTTTGTTTTTTTTTATTACAAGAAATGTGTGCGCGCACATAAACGCATGCTCACCTACTCACATCCATGATGATTTCGTCCTGCTCCTGAGTGAAGATGGCGGGCGACATTTTTGATTTCTTTTCAAGGTTTATCAGTGACGAGCCCCCGCGGTGACGTGCGTGCGCACACGTGCACGCAGGCACCGAGGAACATGCCCACACGGGCCACATATTTAAAGCGCAAGGCACTCAGCTCAGTGTTGTATACCATATCAATATGGCCAGACCTAAAGGGAGCCAAAAAAGCCACCAAAGCCCCGAGCCACATAGCAGCCGCACACATGGCTCATCAAAAAAAAAAAACAAACGAGCAGACACAAGACACATGCCCCAACTAAAACGGTGGGTACTCCACAGCCACAGGAACATTCTAAAAAATGCAGGAGCAAAGATACCACAACACATTCTCCACCACCTGCCAAAAAAACCAGACCTCCAAAGGGTGCCAAATCGATTAAAACACTGCAGCATCCTCAACCGCAACACAGCAAGCATACACACAAAAGCAAACACATCAGCAAGGGTAAGCGTAGTGCCAAACCCTCCACCCCACCAAGGTCACCCACCCCTTCACCTCAACCCTCTGGTTCTCCCAATTCAAGTACCTCAGAAACATCATCCAGCTCAACAGGTGAGAGCTCAACAGGAACCCATACATTAACCCACAGCAGCACACACACAACACATCACCATCCCCCATAAGCCCAAGACACACACACGACTCCCCAGATAGTCAACCATCAATTTCCACAGATGGCTCACTAACGCACGATTTTGCGATGCTCAAAGCATGGCTGGTGCAAATGCAGTTTGTGAGCATTATGATGCCCTATTTGGCCGGACCTCCAAATCAACCACTAAGCAGGCTAAGCTGGAGATCTTGACGAATATTTGGGGACCTTAAATATTGTAGCAAAAAAAAAATGGACATGCGCCGGCAGCAGAGGTAAAGCCCATTTTAAATGCCTATATAGTTGCATTGATAACAGGATGTAACACTTATTAGGTGTGATTTAATCTTCCCCTGCCAGCAGACAGGGGGTGGCTTACCCACAAAAATAATCCTAACACCCGCCGAGGAACATGTCTATACATACATACACCCGGCCAGCGTCCAGGGCCTGCAAGAGGCACACGACACCGACCGCAATGTAAGGTCCCAAGGTGAGTTTGAATTTTCCATGAGCTTTTAAAATGAGGGACAAAAGCCAGTGTTAGGCTAGACAACACACTCTACTTTGGGTTTAATATAATCTTACATTCTCAATTCCAAGGCCAAAGGCAACAGGACACACAAGGCCAAGCAACCCCTGCCTTAACCCCGAGGGCAAGGCCAAACCAGGATTCAACACCACAAACCCAAAATGAGGATTTGGAGGAGGTAAGTCAATGGTCCTTTGTGTGTACTTTTAACTTTGAACTAGGATCGATTGGTGTGCCATTACAAAACTAAAATGAAACTAGATTTATTTACAGCACAGAGTAAGCCCACCCATAATAGAAGATATCTGAGATTTTGAGGAGGACGCCCCACATCTGTTACCAACCACTACTGAGCCAGTGGCCGCAATGCAGTCAACACAGCCACAACCACCACATCCACAACCTCATTCCTAACCCGAACCAACCACCCATCCCACTGCTAGAACCCCTACCAGGCGCCATATTAGCCAAAGAGTGCAACTGCAAATTATGGAGGAAGCGTGGCGCCAGGAAAACATAGCTGCAAAATTCAATGCCACTGTGTGCACACAATTAACCAACATAAGTACACAATTAGAGGTATTAAACCGAAATGTGTCTGCCCTTACCAGCCATATGGGTGACCTAGTTCAACAGTGGCAGCACATTAATGAAAGCCTGGCACACATTGCTGCAAATATTGTTCCACACCGGCATTCATCTGCACCATCCTCCCACACATACCACTAAAGATTTTTGTTACAATATCTGTCCCCATGTGTAAGTTTCCTTTTTTTAAAAAATAAAGAAATGAAAAATAACAATTTGTTTAAGCACAATAAAAAGTAAGGCAAAAAAACACTTGTGTTCTATGCAAATACATTCTCAACAAGTTGCGCACGTATGGTTTGTGCGGTGCCACTTTGGCTGCCTGAGAAAGGAGGGGTGTGCTCTTCAGCAAGAAAAATATGATCGGCAGGCAGGTCAGAATATCTGGTAACCC
This sequence comes from Gastrophryne carolinensis, assembly GCA_027917425.1. Lineage (NCBI taxonomy): Eukaryota > Metazoa > Chordata > Amphibia > Anura > Microhylidae > Gastrophryne > Gastrophryne carolinensis. Next base: position 365,021,585 of record CM051234.1, read on the forward strand.
TGCTACGAATGGCCAGGTTGTGTAGGATCCCGCAAGCGATTACAATTTGTATGACCTTGGCCGGCTTATATTGGAGTGCCCCCCCCAGTCTGATCTAGACAGCGAAAACACATCTTGAGCAAACCAAATGCTCGTTCAACCACCGAGCGAGTCCTCCTATGGGCAGTATTATAGCGCTCCTCTGCCTGGGAAGATGGGTGCAGGATGGGGGTCAGCAGCCAGGGGAGCAAAGGATAGCCAGAGTCACCTGCAAAAATAAACAAAAAAAAAACAAAAACATTTTATAACAACTCCCAAAGTTTAGGGGTGCATAGCAACATTATTAAAGAGGGACAAATATGTGAGCGGGGTAGTGTTGTAGGAAAAGACATTTGGAATGAGGCTACCTGCACATCCAACCTGGACACTCCTTAAAAATGTCTGTGGGATGGTACTTACATAAGAGGGCAAGAACAGGACGCAATAGGGGGTCAATCACTTCACACATTTAATTTTAATTTCCAAACATCCCACAAACCAAAAAAAAACCCAAAATAAAGGGTTGTAAAGGCAAAACCTAAATCAGACATGCTGGCCAACAAATCCAAGTTTAATACACATACCCAGTAGCCATCCACCAGACAGATCGCCAGATTGAAATCGATCATATAGGCTGGAGTTCCTCAATATATGGGCATCATGCTTAGACCCGGGGAATCCAGCAAAGATACTAAAAAAAAACAGATCTGGTCCCGCCACTGCCTGGACATTGATGGAATGTCCCATCTTCCTGTTCCTGCACACAGCACACAAAAAATCAATTAGTGTGACCCTTAAAAAAGGTCACCAAACAATATCAAAAAATAATGACAAATAAAGCAGACCCAAACCACATACCGGAAAAGAAATTCCTGGTCAGCAGGGGGGACCAATGAGACATGGGTACAATCAATTGCACCAATGACGTTGGGCATGTCGGCTATGTTATAAAAGTCCAGCTTAACCGCATTCCAGGCTTCACCTCTTTGTGGGAAAAAAATATAATTTTGTGCCAGGGTAGCCATGCCATCCAAAAACTTGGTTAGGCTGCGGCTCAGCGTAGACTGGGACATCCCCACGGAGAAGGCACCCAGTCTCTGGAACGAGCCATTCGCCAAAAATTGCAGGCAGCCAACCAATTTGGTCATACCTGCAATTGCATGGCCCTTGCTTGTGGTGGGGGCTAACCAGGGCCGCAGCTTGCTATACAAGGCATGGAGAGAAACACGGTTAAGGCGGGTGAGCTCGAATAGGTCAACGTCACTCATGCAATCGATGTCCAAAGGCGTTCGGTGCAGCCTTGTTTCTGCCATGCTCATAAGTACCAGACCGCGGAGCTGGCGCCTTTGATACGCTCCCACAGATGAATGCATGATGATGACACGGAGCTCAAATACGGCTGGTCAGACTGCCCGTAAGTGAAGGCTCGGCGGCCCCGTTTTATTAAGGTGATTTCAATCAGAAATCAAGGCTCTGCATCACTGAAAAACACGGACCAATGAACAAGGCGTCCGTTTTCCCGGGAAACAGCCTCGCGCGAGCCGACAATCGGAAAGGCGGCTGAGCGCACACCTGAGCGCATAAACGCACACTAAAATCAACGTAGCACCCTTTCCTGACCCGATCAAAGCCCAAAACCAACGGGAAAACGCACGGGATAGCTGAATGGGGAGGCTCTGCATCAAGCCATATAGGCGCGATTCAGAGAGACAAAAAAAAAGTTTTCGTGACGATCTGTTTTTTTTTTTGTGAAATGTTTCCGTTCTCGTAAGAGCGTGCGAGCGATTCTATGCATGCACTGAAAACCTTCTGTAAAGTCTCCGTCCTTTCGTACGGCAGATTACGAATACGAGGATGTCAGTTTCCAGCGTGACTTTTCCGTTTCATTTTCACATGTTACAACGTAGGCTTTCGTTTTTGCTCTTTTCCCATCGTATCCTCCAACGAATCCTTTACGTTTCCAGTTCGATTCTGTTTCCCTTTTTCAATAAATATTCGTACAGACGGAAATCCTTACTATCTTGCGCCTGCGCACTACAAACTTAACTCATTAAAGTGCTCGCCTACATATTTGCCACCCTCACTTCTACTACAATGTTTAGCTAAATCACTTAGCATTATCCTCCATCTTCCCTTTTGGACCCTTAAAGCTCACCCCAACCACTTAGCACTATCCTCCATCTTCCCTTTTGGACCCTTAAAGCTCACCCAAATCCCTTCTCGGTCATGTGAATATTCATCTTTAAATATTTCTGGGCCATTTGTTTTGTGTTAATGTATTTTGTCAATGAAATGACACTGTTACATTTTTTTTTGGATTCCATCATAAAATATGAAATTTATAAAAATGTTGAGAATTTCAAATTTTTCCAACTATAAAAAACAAAATACATAGCAATGGCAGGCCACAGAACATTATTCTTCATCTGTGGTCCCCAACGAGTTGCGCAGCTCCTGCATCTCGGCCACCAACTCAAGAACCCTGACACTCAGTTGTGCCACTCTGGCACATGTGGTCCCTGTTAAAAAACTTAAATTAAAATATTGGTATAACCTTGTTGGGGTCATACTGCAGTGCCCCCCCTGTATGGTCCAAACACCTAAATCTGGACTTCAAAAGCCAGAGGGCCCTCGCCACCACGGGCCGGGTTTTGCATAGTGCCCGATTAGAGAACCCCTGGCCCGCATTCTGCAGGCAAAGAATGGGCATCAGGAGCAAGGGCAGGAGTGGATATCCAGAATCCCCTGAAAGAATTTAGAAATAATAACATAAAATACACATTCTAAGCTACAATATTGTTTAACATGTCATCAAGGGCTAAAAACAGCAATAGGTTAAGTCATGAGTCATCAACTATATTCATTGCCATACAGTGAAAATGGATTGATGGAATGTGAGCAAACTTACCCTGGAGCCATCCACCAGATAATTCTCCTGACTCAAACTGACAAAATTAGCCGGAGCTCTGCAATATATAAGCATCATGGGACGACCCTGGATGCCCTGCAAGAACACTGAGGAATCGCATAGCTGGACCAATCACTGCTTTTATGTTGTGTGAGTGGCACATCTTGCGGTTCCTACAACCAAATATAAAATAATTACACAAAGCAAAGGTACCAACTAAAACAATAACTCCTACAACAAATTAAAGTGGACCAACACCCAGGATTTTGACTATCCTGGGTTTTGGTCCACTTCGGCGGGGCACCCCGATCGGGGGTGCCCCGCTGTGTGAAACCCCCCAGAAACCCCAAAAAACTCACCTCTCAACGCTCCCACGTGAGCGCCGCAGCCAATCCCCGCCAACGTCCAGGCGGGGATCAGGAACGTCCAGGCCGCTTCCGCCGCCGCCGCCTCCCGCGCGTCACTCTCGGCGCGCGCGCGCCCCCGCCGGCCATTCACGGAGGGCCGGCGCGGGCGCGCGCACGTCTGGAGGGGTGCGCGGGAGGCGGCGGCGGCGGAAGCGGCGGCGGATCAGGTAAGGTGTTTTTGGGGTTTCTGGGGGGTTTCACCCCGCGGGACATCCCGATCTCGGATGTCCCGCGGGGTGGGAGGTGATCGGCCCGGGAATCTTATAGATTTCCGGGCCGATCACCCCTGGGTGTTGGTCCTCTTTAAGATTTAAGTTCAACAATCCAAATATAATTCACAAAGGAAGCAATTATATGGATGTGTGGGTAAATAAATGTTAACATGCTAAGGACTAATTAAGGTCAGCATTTAAATGCTTCTATAAAGCATACATGAAAAGTATTGATTCAGGTATGCATTGCTATACAATTTATGGCCTCGGCCATGCTGATACATGCAATGCCTTGGTGCTAAAGGCGCGCAGACTCCTCCACATAGCCACAAAACATGTTCAACAATAGCAATCCGAGCCCTCAAAGGTCCCGTAAGTGGATCAGAAATGAAACGGATTTATAGGGTGGTGATCCGTCGGAAATCAGCTCTCTGAATCAGACAGAAACCCATCCCAACAACGGAAGTTATCTGAACGAACTGAAAATTTCCGTTTTTGTTTGGAAAATGATCCGAACTAACGGAAATGTTCCGATTTGCTTCCGTTCATCGAAAGCGCATTCCCGAACGTTCATACGAATGAAAAATGGACGAAAAAAAGCAAAAAAATGACAAACACCCACCCAAACTTTCACAGACAGCTACGGAAGTCCGGACAAATGTGTCATTGAATCGAGGCTTATATTCCAGCCATACCACTCTGTCCTCTTCCGAGTCATGTACAGTGGATATAAAGCCTAAACACCCCTGGTAAAATTGCAGGTCTTTATCATGGAGAGAACCAGACCAAAAACAATAAGTTTTTAATGTGTTCCACCTTTATTGTGACCTACAATCTGGACAGTCAGATTGAAAAACAAACTGAAATATTTTAGGAAAGAAAATTAATAACTATTAACTTAAAAAAATAAAGAAGTAGAATAATGTGGCTGCATACATATGTACATGCACACCCTTAATCCATTATCTTTTTGGGAAAGAGTCTAAAGGCATGGTACATCTAGACTTGGCAATAAATGCCCAGTGCTTGCAGTTTGGCATCTCCTGTGTACAGCCCTCTTCCAGGTTTTAAATTGGATTGACATCTGGGCTCTGGTGGGGCCCTTCATCAATTCTTTTTGGTTATTGCCAAGCTGAAAAGTGATATTCCTTTTCAGATTTTTGAAGAGGCTTGGAGCTATAATTGTCTAATATTTGTAACTGTTCCCAATTTTTATACACCCTGACAAAAGCCCAAGTCCCAACTGCAAAAACAGGCTCGAAGCATAATTTTGCTTCACCCTTACTTCAATGTGTAGATGTTTGGTGTTTTAGTTTAGCGATGCACAGTGTAGGCTTTGTGCCAAACATACCTTTTTGAATCATGGCAAAAAGGTCAACCTTAACATGTTTTCTTGCATCATTGTGGCAGATTTTATACTGTACATACTGTAGCTGGGCTTGGATGCTTTTATTTGTAAGAAAAGGCTTCCATTTTGCTACCCTACCCCACAGCCCAGACATGTTAAGTTTGTTATCGGATGCTGTACAAAAATTAGTACTTGCCAAAAAATCTTGCAGCTCCTTTAATGTTGCTGTAGACATCTTGGCAGCCTTCCCAACCAACTTTCTATAGCTCTTAGTAATGTTACTGTTGTCCCAAATGTAATCTACTTTTTGATGCCAAGTCTTCACAGTGCTCCTTGGTATATCTAATGCCTTTAAAATATTTTTGTACCCTTTCAACAATGAGAGCCCCTTGATTTGTCAGAAGCTGTTTAAAGACCTGTGATGCCCAGCAGGACACCTGCCTTTGGGTGAGTTGGCAATCCCCTATCTTCACCGCTGCTTCTTCTGTTAAACAAGCCCCCTTGGCCGGGATGCAGGATACGCCTCACTGGACATGGTAGCTCCCAGGTCTTATGTAGTGCAAAGGATGCCAACCCATAGTTGAAGGTGGATGAACCAAGGGCACACAGAGGGAAAAACCAGGCAGTCAGAGGTATCCGGAGGGTCAGGCAGAATTGTAGTCAAACAGGCAGAGGTCGGTCCAGGCAGCAAACAAGGATAGTCAGAGTCATAGAGATCACAGAGCACACCCTTAGCTCAGAACACTATCATGGGTGTTGTGGTCTGGGATCAGTTTCTATTTAAGGGGTCAGTGGTCAATGGGCGCTGCAGGCAGGCCTGGTCAGTGGTGAGGGGTAATTGGATGGCCTAGAATCCACAGGCCGATTGGCCACAGTAATCCTAGGGGCTGGTCAGCTCTGGCTAGTGGCTGACCAGCCCCTTAATCAGTTAAACCTGCCTGGCAGGCTGCGCCGTCTGCCACTGATAGCGCAGGGTCTCCCCAGGGCAAATTTGGCTTCTGTCGGTACATGCACGTGCCCCGAGGCCTTCACCACTTGCCCTGCAAAGGGAGCCTCCACCAACCTTTGGGTCATGATCTGGTCCAGGAGACTTTTCAGTCTTTGGCTGACGTGCCCCGGGGTCAGCAATAAAGCTATTGACGGTAGCGAGGGGCCCCCTGTGCCTGGGCAAGCCTTTTTTGCTTTTGCAAAAATGCAGCCAAAGTCACCGCAGAGCAGGATGGAGAGTCTAGAGTAGCGATACCGCCGTCAGCAACGCTACAGTGCTGGGTGCGTGCAGAGCTGTCAATCAGCGGCTGTTCACTGCACATAAGCCACCAAGCACAGCCACTAGCAGCTCAATGCAGGGAACAGTTTTCTGCGGGACCAGCTGGACAACTACACTACCTACACTACACTACCCCAGAATGGCAAAGCAGGAGTTCCCGAGCACCTGCACAAGGGTGGCACAAGGGACTTGATCTGACATTCAAGTACATAGGCAGGTGCCAGACAACCATCAGTTACTTGACTGGACTATTATTTTAAAGAAAAACAATACTATATCTGGGGCCTCCACCAGATTTTGTTTCCAGGGGCCTCCACCACATTTAATCCGGCCCTGCACAGGCCCCGCACCAAGACCCAGAAGGTCAGGGGGCCCCAACATTGTTTTATTTGTGGCCACATCCCGACAATTCCAGGGGGGGGGAATGGTACTATAAAGATCCTTTGACACTGGGGCCCCCTGTCAGGGTCACTGTCAGGCCTGTTTTTTAGCAGTATCTTTACCTGGTGATCTTTTATATCCACTGTAAGCATCACTGCTGGACCAGTCACAACTTTATTTCAAGTTTTATTTTAAACAGATCCCCAAGAAAACAATCTATATTGATTATGTTTAGATTTAAGAAAATGTTTGCTTTCGTTTTTGTTCTTTCAAATACGCTCTGCGATCAATTTGAATTGCCTCAGATCTCCACAGAGCTCCTGTTTTCATTTAAAGCTGAAGTTCAGCCTCCTCTGGAATCCACCGTGAATGCCCAGCTCTCCTCCCCCCACTTGGTGCTGACCTAGGCTTGAAATAAAAAACAAAGCCTACCTTACTGGCACTGGTTGTCTGCCTCCTGCCTAATTCTGGTACTCCAAGTACTGGAAGCTCCTTGGGTGTTTTTTTGTCTTTTGACCAGGCTTACTGTATTTTTCACACACTGCCTACAGTTGGGATGCCGCAAACTGCCTGTAATTGGGATGCCACACACTGTCTGTAATTGGAATGCCTCACACTGCCTGTAATTGAGATTCCACACACTGCCTATAATTGGGATGCATATACTGACTGTAAAATGGGGTGATTGGGGGGGGGGGCTATTTTAGCACACTATTTGGTCCAGAATATTTTTTTCTGGTTTTCCTCCTCTAAATCCTGGGGGGTGCGTTTTGGGATGGGATGAAAAATACAGTACGTCTTAAACTTTGATTTTTTATTACATTTCACACAAAAAGCCACCACTCTACCTATAAAAAATAATTTGTAATAAACAATACAAAACAATACTCCAGAAAGGCATGTTATGTATATTTTTTCTACATTTAATGTATGGTCCAAAATGATATGCAACATTTGTTTTGAAATGTTTTGAATGTTGTGCTTGTTCACACACACACATATATTATTTTTATTGTTGATTATTAAGGATGGCTACTCATCATATTTTTCATATGATTGCCCCAATTCTATCCATAGATGGTTTAGAAAAATATGATGGCTACTCATCATATTTTTCATATGATTGCCCCAATTCTATCCATAGATGGTTTAGACCTACATTCTTTTTGCTTAAATATTTTAATGTTGCTACTTGATAGTTTAGTTTAGTAGTTTAAAGAGGTAATATGGTCCAAAATGACCATAGTTCCTCTGTACTATATAGCAATGGGCAGTGCCCCACGGCGCATTGCCATATAAAACAATAAACCGGACGCCTGGATACTCATTACTTCCGGGTCCTCTTCTACAGCTTGCATGAAGCAGCCTATCAGCTTTCAGGGCCAGCACTAATAGGTTCGGTCGTTGGCCGCACTGATAGGCTGCTCGGGGTGATGCGCCCTTGTGAATGCGAGCATGGCAGCTGTAGACGAGGACTCAGAAGCGACTGGTTTATTGTTTTATATGTGGCGATCCGCAAACGGGAACAGAGGAACTATGGTCGGTTTTGACCATAGTTCCTCTTTAAGTAGTTTAGATTTTATTCTAAATCACCTGCAGTCATTCTAGCATGATAGGGGTAAAAAACAAAATTTAATTTTGCATATCATTTGGATTATGTACAACTATTTTTAAATGCAAGCAAATAATGTGTATCTCATTTAGAAGCTAGTTTATTACATCCTAAAACAAATTTGCTTCTGTGTTTGTTTGCAATATGTACACCATTAAAACAAAGGGTACAAAATGATGTTTGCTAATTGCACTTCAGAGTAACCCCATGAACATTCCTTTAATGTAGATTACAGAAGGAACTTGAAAGTGGAGATTACAAGGCACAGCAATGTATAATGTTTTTCAGAAATACCTTTGAAGCTATTGCTTGAAAAAACTGTAATTATGAGAGTACCTGGATAAATCACACACAGCTATACAGCTAAAGCAGGCCTATACTCTAAACAAAAGGGAATGGCTATTATGAGAGAAGCAAAGGGGACACTAACTTACTTGGCGTTCACAAAAATGAAATTTGTAAAGGATGTGTTACTGACTCAAACCCCAACACCCTACTGCTGTTACCCATGGGTTTCATTTCGGAGGTCTGAGGCAAATAAGGGCGTGTATGTGTATGGCATTATTGCTCCCTTGCGTTCCATCTCACAAGAACTCTTGCCGTTATGTCACCAATCCCATTAAACTGTCCTGTAATGTATTATTTATTTGCACCTTACACTTTACATTCACATCACTTTGGCGTCTGGTCTGATGCATATCATTTTAAATGTATTTAGTATACTGCAGTTTATTTGTACTGGGGAATTAGCATTAATCTGTCTGCATTATTTTTGGTATTTTGGCCCTTGAACCCCTGAGTTTCTGGAATATGGTTATTTGTGGATGTTCTCAATATAATTAACTTAACTATGCAAACATATGTATTTATAATATTGTCAGAAGGGCTCTTAAAATAGTCTGTCTGGGCAAAATCACTACACACCTCTCTTTGCCATGGACAGGCTCACATTTTTAGCTTTTTTTTTTTGTAACTTTTTATTTTTTTTTTATTAAACTTCATTCATTGTGTGACTCATGGAGATTGTCATTTGAAGGATTTTCTTGAGGTTATGCAGTATTTATTTGGTTCTGTCATTTGTATCATTGTAGTGACTATTGCTGCAGTCAGGTTTAGAGTGGCTTCCTCTTTCTGGTTTGTCTATTGTGTCAACATTGTTGTGGGGCCAATAAATGTTCCTCATGGTTACTTTGCTTTTCTTCACCCACTCAAGTTGGGATCTATCCAAAGTGTATCTCATTTTCCAGTGCAGTTCTTCTCAGAATGTCCTCCCCCATGCATGCACATTGCTATGACCTCCATTATGCATGGGCTACATGTGTGCAGCTCATAAACAGGAATTGAACAGAAGAATAAATACCAGTTTGCCTTTTAGTTCTTGTGATTGCTTCATTTGCAATTGTTTCTATATGCTCAGCCCAGCTCTGCTTGACCACCCTTTGGACCTTTGTTTAAGACTTTAAGCTTCCCTCTGCGACTTGATTTCTTTGGACTGCTCTCCTGGGTTCTCTTGGATTGCCCATCTGATTATGACTCCTGCTGCCTTGATGACCACAACTTTGTGCTGCCTACTGTTGACACTGGCCAGCTTCGTTGTTTTGATCTCATCATGGAAAGTGATCTTCTGTTTTGTTTGCTGGGTCATTCCTGGTCAGTGGAGTCCCACTGTAAGTCCAGGCTTATGACTGAGACACAGAATAGTAAGTGCAATGCCATTGACCATATGGCAGTCAAATGCATTTGTTTATATAGGAAGTAATTTTAAAGAATTTTATGCATAATTGCATTCATTTCAATAGCCACCAATCCTTAGGTGAGGTATGTTATACCCATTAATACATCACACTAATGTCATCATACTAAGACCTATTATTTATTTTGTTAGATGAAGACCTGTTGTTTATTGTTTACTGCATGTCTCTTGTAGTAGGTTGAATTCTACTTCTTGCAGATTGAATATGCAGGGCTCAGTGGGTTTGCATGTCTAGTACAGAACAAAGAGCCCTGTTTAACAGTATTTAAAGAGTAACGGTAGAGTGATAATTCACAAGAGTAGGCCATAAAGATGTAACACTATTATTGCAGGACACTATGGCCCTTATTTAAGAAGGGATAGCGTCAGGTAGCGCCTGGTTAATGAGAGGTAGCGACAGATAGCGACTGGTCAACGCCGGACACGGCACACAATTACACATTTATCAAGCAGAATCTGTTTAGCGACTGGGATAGCGCCATTTAGCGTCTGATTCATCATTTTCACAGCCTCAGCGAACAGCGCCAGCGTTCAGCCTTGCACAGCGCCAGGTATGACCTCTCGCTACCTGACGCTCTCCCATACATTTCAATGGACGACCCTTTTCTTCTCTTTAAACAGGGTTTTTTTTTTTTTTTTTTTCAAAAAAATCACAAATAATTCTTTGACCTCTTCTGCCATTGAAAAAGCAGTTTTTTCATAATTTTCCTCAGAAATGACATTACAGGTCTGGCATTAAAGTGTTCATGTTACAATGTTGTTACAATGTAATTCCATATGTTTTCGCTTTGTTACTAGTTGATAGATGCTTGAAAACACACTTTAAACACACCGCCTCCTGCACTCTGGGCTTCAAACAACTATTTTTCAGCGCCAGAGATTTGTGAAGCTGTTTTTTTCCTGAATATGGTGTGAGTCGGTCGCTATATATATATAAAGTAGCGACTCACGGCCGAGCACTGCGACTACTAGCGGGCGCTCTGAAAATGCCTGCTACAGACGCTCATCTGTCGCTACCTGCCGCTAATGATGAATCAGCCTGTTAGTAATTATCCAACAATGGCATCACTAACCCAAGGGTCCCCGAATGTCAGCTATAATCCTGGAGAGGAGCACAGCACAAATATGAGTGATTTAGGGGTGACGATGCAATCTTTGGTTTTAGAAGATAACTTTGTCTAAAAAAAATGACTTCAATAAAAATTCAAACTGAGATGCTTGGTTTTCAGTCCTCTGCTTGACAGGATGAAACCCTGAAAGAAATAAGCCTAGAGTTATGAAAGAAAGATTGGTTTAACTTTCATTTCAGAAATAAATTCTCTTGTCAGTATGTGATAGCTATGCACTGCCAATAAGGAAAAGCCAGGAGTTGTATGTCTTGTTTCTTGATTTAAATGTATCTCCCACATCAGCTTTTATCCTCATCAACACCAAAGTGACAGTGTCATTTTTCTTCCATAAAGTAGTGAAATCCGTCTTTCTGTTATGTTGGGAACTGCATCTGCTCTACTTGCAAAGTGATGACACATCTGTTCTTCAGTGACAGAAATGGATGAGCATCTGAAGTATACAGGTAACAAGTAGTTATTGCTGAACCATCACTCAGCTCAGACTTCACAGAGCACTATAAATACTTTCACGCCATGGCTGACACAGGAAAGAAAACTTAAATGGTGCTATTGATGGACTCTGAAAGGAGTTGGAAGCCAGGTCAAGCTGTTGCTGTTTTGATATTCTAGTAAAGCACTACTAAGAATCGGGCAGGCTGATTCATCATTAGCGGCAGGTAGCGACAGATGAGCGTCTGTAGCAGGCATTTTCAGAGCGCCCGCTAGTAGTCGCAGTGCTCGGCCGTGGGTCGCTACTTTATAGCGACTCAGTCGCTGTTCAGTAATGGTGAATACATTGTGAGGAGTCGCTATTTGACCAGAACAGCGCTGTATGGGAGCGCATGTTAGCGACTGCTCATAGAGACCGACTCACACCATATTCAGCAAAAAAACAGCCTCACAAATCTCTGGCGCTGAAAAATACTTGTGGGGCTGTGTGTTTAAAGTGTGTTTTTCAGCATCTATCCACTAGTAACAAAGCGAAAACATATGGAATTACATTGTAACAACATTGTAACATGAACACTTTAATGCCAGACCTGTAATGTCATTTCTGTAGAAATATATAAAAAATGAAAACATTGTGAAAAAACTGCTATTTTAGTGCCAGAAGAGGTCACAGAATTATTTGTGATTTTTTGAAAAAAAAAAAAACAAATACCCCGTTTAAAGAGAAGAAAAGGTTCGTCCATTGAAATGTATGGGAGAGCGACAGGTAGCGAGAGGTCATACCTGGCGCTGTACAAGGCTGAACGCCGGCCCTGTTCGCGGAGGCTGTAAAAATGATGAATCAGACGCTACATGGCGTTATCCCAGTCGCTAAACAGATTCTGCTTGATAAATGTGTAATTGCGTGCCGCGTCCGGCGTTCACCAGTCGCTACCCCTCATTAACCAGCCACTACCTGACGCTATCCCTTCTTAAATAAGGGCCTAAGCATTGTTTAGAAACTCAGACCTGGTGATTTTTTCGTTATTCACTGTGAGCTGTTTCATTAAAGTAAAGTAAAAAGTCCCCATTTTCCAATGCTAGCTTAGTCTAAATCAGATCAGAATCTGACTACATTGTGTGGCAGTCTATTGTGAATGTACAATACTGCAGTAAACTAGCAATTCTGTTACAGAGAATAAAACACATCACTCCCTGATGTATCATAGAACTTGGCAGTGAATGATAAGCATCAGGGCTGTCAGATCTTTATAACAGATAATTGTTTCAATATTTTAACATTCATATAATGACAAGAGGAAGCTGCAGCTGTAGAATTTGCATGTCTCTAATCATACAAACACTTATGTTATAGGCAATATAAAGTTTTCATCTACTTCCTTTAGCTGCTGCACCTGTGAATAAAATGTAAGTGCTGTAGGTACCTATAGGGACGACTGATTTGCCAGCTGATTCACTGCTTTTATGATTCTGAAACAAATAATGCTAATTCATCCAACGCAATAAAAATCCTGCATGTTATGAAGCGTGCGTTTACAGCGTGTGTTGTTCACTGCCTGGTCCAGTGCCATTTATTGTCACCCTTGTAGTCGTGACTGCTTCTTCTCTTTGTGCACGTGAATGCCTGCTAATTATTAGACCAGTTCCTCAAGTAAGTGAGTGCTGTGGAAATGTGTTCTTTGATTGGTCCTAACCATAATAATCTCCATCCCAACAGGCATTTGTCCATTATGGAGTTTACCTTGGGAAAGGGGGTCTACCAATACATATGTGGTACCATTGTAATTAGGAGAATTCAAAATAAACATTCATTTTTTTAAAATATTTTTTTTTTAAAAACAGTGGAAAAATTACAAACAAGACATATCCTGTTAAATCCTAAACTCCTCCCTAAAAATATATAATTTTCCAGGAAATTCCTGCAAAAATCCAGTTAAACATAATGCAAAATGATGAACAATTACATGTCAACAGAGGGTGACAAAACCTCAAGTAGGCTGGTAAGAGGGTAAACGTACCTATGCATGTTGGGTATTGTTTTGCTTGGGGGATCTTGCTCTTTCAGATTTAGTTTGTTTTTTCTTGGTTGCATATTAATATTTTAGGAATATTTGCTTTTTATTCAGCTTTTTCATACATTTTTTTAGGGAAACCCTGTGAAGTCAAAGAATTCTTTGAGAGATTACTTCCAGAAATATGAGCCCACTTCAACAAGCTGGGTATGCCTAGAAAGCTTAACATGTGTAAAGCTAACAAGTAAAATTACCATTACCTGCATGCTTTCCTTTAGGGTATTTGGCAACTCTTTCCTTGACAGTACCTATGCATGTTGGGCATTGTTCTGTTCGGGGGACTTTGCTTTTTCAGATTTATTGTTATTTGTTTATTCCTTTTTTTCTTGTTTGCATATTTTTTTAGATATGCTTTTTAGGTACATGTGGCTTAGATTCAGCTTTTTTATTCATTTTTAGGGAAACCCTGTGCAACCGAAGAATTCATTGAGGGATTTCTTCCAGAAAACTGCGCCCACATCAACATGCCTGGTACGCCTAGAAAGCTTGAGGTGTGTACTTCCAGAAAATAAAAATTCTAGTGTAAAGGGTTGTTTTTCTTGAAAAACCGCAATGAGCACATAGCTGTTTAATTTTATCTGAAAATCTCCTAAAGCGCTGTTTCAGTGTACGGGGCAGGAAAGGATGTGTTACCAATACATTAGTGGTACTGCTGTAACTGGGAGAAATTGGGCTTCTACATGCAATAAGATTTTATTGAAAAACGTACATTATTTATTACAAATGAAACCAGAAATTGTTTTTTATTTATTTATTTTTTTTTGCACATATTTTACCCAAAACTATTGAGAATACACTTTCAGACTCTGCTAAAAAATATATATATAATTATTCTGAAAAATCCTTGGAAATCCCTTCAAAAATCACAGTTGAAAAATGATAGTGAAAAATAGTTAAAAATGGTCTGGCAACAGAGGGTGACAAAAACTTTGGGTAGGCTGGCACTTAAAGGGTTAACGGTATAGGTCTATTGTTTGCATAGTTAGTTGAATCTTTATCTGGTTTCAGAATCAGTTTAGCCTTGTTGAGATAAGATGATGCAGGATTTGCTTTATCTATTAAGTTATGTTTATTTTTTATAGGTGTGGGCCCAATGAGTTAGAGAGACATTTATAAAATTCTATAGGGAAACCATCAGGTCTGGATGTTTTTCTGGGTTTAAACGTTTTATTGCATTATTCATCTTTTCTACACGAATAGGGCATAGGGTTCTTTGGCAGTGTCCTTATCAATAGTTGGAGCGTGAATGCATTTAAAGTGGACTAGAACCCACCCTGGAGTCTACTAGACTCTAGGGCAGTCATACTCACTCCCCCGCACCCGCCAGGTCACCTAAAAACTCACATTTTTTCCCGGTCCAATGGTGCATGCACGAGCAGTGGTCGCATCCTCGCTATCCCCGTCTGCGCCAGGCATTTGTAAGTGTTCGGCGCTGGAATGCTCCCGGTTAAAGGGTAGTGCTTGGATCCGCTTGATTTAAACAAGCTCTTGGGACACCAGGATTTTAAGTTGATTATGTGTTGGACTATATATGTTTACTAGGGTGCAGGGTGTGTTATCTAGCATACATACCAGGATGATAGCGGCCAACCTTATCTTTGTATTCATGCTATCGAATGAAGTGAGTTTTGTGACTTACTTATATTGCACCCCCCCCCCCCCCCCCCCGGATTTTTTGTTCTGA
Source organism: Gastrophryne carolinensis (assembly GCA_027917425.1). NCBI lineage: Eukaryota > Metazoa > Chordata > Amphibia > Anura > Microhylidae > Gastrophryne > Gastrophryne carolinensis. Next base: position 365,036,806 of record CM051234.1, read on the forward strand.
CTAGAGTTTTCTTTTTTTACAGATAACTGCGTTTCCAGCAGAAAAGCAATTGTGGTTTTCAATATACATGTTTTTCCCCACCGTGATACCCTGTGCCCCTTGGTCTTATAAATAACCCACGCGCCCTGTGGGCCCTCCCCACATTTTTCCTTGCTGTTCCTTCTGTACCGACAATCTGTGGAAATGTATCACTGGGTACCTTTTGGGCTACTTCCATTTGTTCTGTTGGTACCCTCCCAGCCCCCATTTGTTACTTCCTTTTTTGTGCAAAGTATTTGAATTGATGGATCGATGAAGTGTGTGGGCAGCCTGGGCATAGAGCGGCCATGCTGGGGCATGTGGAGGCAGTGGATCCCCATCTGTCGTTCAATCGATGGGTAGTTGCAGCTGGCAAGCCAGGTGGGTCAGCGAGACACTCATACTCACTCATGCTCACACCTGCACTCTTGTTTTTCTGTACAATATATAATATTACCGCAATATGGAGGTCCTGATAAATCTTAGCTTGTTTGACTCCTTGGCTACCTAAGGGAACTTACTGTAATTTTACATAATTCCTGGTGGATAACTATGCAACTTGTTAAGAGCCCATGCTGATCTCATTTGACCCAGCAGCACAGTAATCAATATTGGATCACAGTAAAGGAAAGGAGGGTACTAAGCAGCAGAAACAGCCGAACAAGTCCCAAATACAGTGAGACAGGGAGAATGGAAAGACACAGCAAGAAGACTCTGCATATGGTCTACGAAATAGAAACCAGAGTGTATGTTAAAGCGGACCTTCACCCTGAATAAGAGTCTATTTTGTATGTTTCCCTCACCTCCTACATACAGATTGCCCACCTTAAAAATCATCCTACATGTATTTGTTGCTTTTTTTTAACTTTTAACATCCAAGATGGCAGCCCGTAGAGTTTCAGGCTGCCTGCCGACTGGAATATGCCCCCCCTGCATTCTGGGATTGCTGGCCTTTTCCTGACCTCAGCTCTGCTCTGTCTGTGTGATCTAGAACCCACTCTACCTGCACTTGCCCACCCTCTTCCTCTCCGGGGAGGTCGATTCATTAATAGCGCCAGGTAGCGACAGATGAGCGACTGTAGCGTGATTTTTACAGCGCCAGCCAGTATTCGCTGTGCTTGGCCGGCGTTTTCTTGATGACAGCGACTCAGTCGGTGTGCGGTAATGTTGAATACGGGCTTAGGGGTCGCTGTTTCACAGGTTCAGCGTTGTATGTGAGCGCCTGACAACGAATGGCCAGAGCGAACGGCTTGCTTCATATTCATTAACAAATCACGCTCCGAATGTGCTGTCGCTGTCCATTCCTTGTTTAAACCCCAGTGCGCTGGCGGCGATGTGTATTAACTAGTTTTTAACCCCTAAACAACCATATTTTTTGATTGTAACATTATACATGTTTTTTGAATCATTTTGTAATATGAATACATTAATATCAGACCTGTAAGATCAATTCTGCACAAATTTTTTTTTTTTAATTTTTTTACTTAAAAAAAAAACCTAACATTGCAGAAGTGGTCTCAGAATTTTTGACATTAAAAAAAAAAATAAATAAATAAATTAATACCAATTAATTATGATTAATTAAAGATTGCTCCATTGAAATGCATTGGACAACGCCAGGGAGCGACAGGTCATACCTGGCGCTGTGAAGGAATTTGCTGCGGCGCTGTTCGTTCCAGGCGGCTTCATGATGAATCCCGCGCTAGCCGTCGCTCTCGCCGGCGCTAGCCTCATTTAGCTTGATAAATGCGTCATTGTGACCGCCGCCGGGCGTACTTGAGTCGGTAGCCGCCGATAGCTGGCGGTACCTGGCGCTCGTCAGACACTACCTGGCGCTAGCCCGTGATAAATAAGGCCCTAAGTATGTGATGCTTCTGAGACAAGATGGCGTTGCCCGTATTCTAGAGTCCTGAACAGAGTTGCAGCCCAGTAGTAGAAAGAATAATAAGTAACCGACTAAAAACTTAAAATATATTAATTTAGGATGCTGGGGAATAGTTTTTATGGGTTTAGGCTTTTTATTAAATGATGCTGAAGGTCCGGTTTGAGAAACCCCAGGCTGTGGCAGTAAATCATTTCATATGTTATTAGTTGAGAAAGACTGCATGGAATGTAATAGAAGGAGGAAATAAAGGATATGATTTTCCTGCTCGCCTCAACAACTATTAGGTAAACCCCAGGCCATAGCAGTGAATCATTGTAATGTGAAGATTAACATACACAGAATATAAGAGATAACAACAAGGGGAAGCATGCTTGGATTTTCAAAATTTCAAACTGGTGTCCAACCTTATGTGTACATTTAGAAAACCTGACTTTTATGACCTGACAATTATGCAAATAGTACATTTTAATGCTTTGCATATTTACAATTTGCAATCTGGCTTCAGGACAGTGTCTTTTGGGTGTTTCCCAACCTTCTCCTCGAGAGCCACCACCAGATCATATTTTGTGGACCTCCACATCGCTGGTTCTATAGTTTTGCTGAAACACTTATTATTACACCTGATTATTGGTGTGCAGATCAAGAAAACCTGATCTGTTGGCTCTCGAAGAGAAGGTTGGGGAACACTGCTTTTGGGAATAGGCATGGAAACGGGGAGGCTGATTCATCATTAGCGGCAGGTAGCGACAGATGAGCGTCTGTAGCAGGCATTTTCAGAGCGCCCCCGCTAGTAGTTGCAGTGCTCAGCCGTGAGTCGCTACTTTATAGCGACTCAGTCACTGTTCAGTAATGGTGAATACATTGTGGGGAGTCGCTATTTGACCAGTACAGCGCTATATGGGAGCGCATGTTAGCGACTGCTCATAGCGACCGACTCACACCATATTCAGCAAAAAAACAGCTGCAAAAATCTCTGGCGCTGAAAAATACTTGTTTGAAGCTCAGAGCGCAGGAGGCGGTGTGTTTAAAGTCTGTTTTCAAGCATCTATCAACTAGTAACAAAGCGAAAACATATGGAATTACATTGTAGCAACATTGTAACATGAACACTTTAATGGCAGACCTGTAATGTCATTTTTGAGGAATTATTTAAAAAATGAAAAAATTATGAAAAAACTGCTTTTTCAACGCCAGAAGAGGTCAAAGAATTATTTGTGATTTTTTTGAAAAAAAAAAAAAAAAAAAACCTGTTTAAAGAAGAAAAGGATCGTCCATTGAAATGTATGGGAGAGCGCCAGGTAGCGAGAAGTCATTCCTGGCGCTGTGCAAGGCTGAACACTGGCGCTGTTCGCTGAGGCTGTAATAATGATGAATCAGACGCTACATGGCGCTATCCCAGTCGCTCAACAGATTCTGCTTGATAAATGTGTAATTGCGTTCCGTGTCCGGCGTCCGCTATCTGTCGCTACCTCTCATTAACCAGGTGCTACTTGACGCTATCCCTTCTTAAATAAGGGCCTAGGTCATGTTTTTAGTCAGGCTAAATGACTGCATCATGTTAAAAATGTTGAGGTATTGAGTGATAAAGGAAAGAAATAGATATTTGCTTTGCTAGTTATTAAATGACAATATTAGATCATTATATACTATACTGCGCAATGTATGAAATGAAAAGGGTTGTTTATTAGAAATGTACTGAAATAGAATTCTTGGAACTGCCTTGTACCATTCAGTTCTTTGTTCTATGGAATACTGAAGAAGAGTTGAACTCGTTCAAGATGTGCTATTTCTATGAGTAGCAACATTATTCTTGGGGGTTGATTCAGCACAAAACAATATTTGCACCTGTTTGGGCAATTCAGCTGAACATCGTGCAGGTTCTACCCTTTACAGTTTTGTACAGCATCTCCAAAGGCAATTACAGGTTATTCTGATTACATTTATTATATTTTGTTCACCGAAGTTTCTTAATTATTTCAATAAAATTATGACTATGATGATAAAACATTTTATTGTATTGGCACATCAGATGCCTAAATGGGTAATGTATTTGTTTAGGACAGTGGCTAAATATAATGATAAAATAATTAAATTAATACTATTGAATATTCATTATTAGCAAGCTACGCTAGTGTGACCACTGTGGCTTGCCGGGCTCGCTCAGGCTGGGAGCGATGAGGGAAAGGAAGTAGTAGTTGACCACATTTGGTACAGTTGAGGTGCTTATTATTTTAGTAGTGTAAATATTTTATTCTAGTGATTTTAAAATAACAGCAGCTTGTGGAAAACACAGCTTCTCCAGTGGTGGATTTCCCATAGGCTGTACAACTGCCTGTACAACTGCCTCATCGTGTGCAGGGGATGTTGATGTTTAAATAATTTAAAAAAAATCAAACAGTTTTTACTTCTGTATGAGAAACCCTTTTACTTAAAACTCAGCCTCTCCAGAAATATTAAAATGATTGAATCCTGTTAAATGGTTGTCATGAGGCATATGATTCTTTAAAGTGGACCAACACCCAGGATTTTCACTATCCTGCATTTTGGTCCACTTCCGCGGGGCACCCCGATCGGGGGCCCCGCTGCGTGAAACCCCCCCAGAAAAAACTCACCTCACCCCGCTCCTACAGTGCATGCACGGGCCTCGTCCAATCAGCGCGCTCAGAGCCACTGTGGTATGCAAGTACAAGGGACGGACAACCACAGCGGCTCCGAGCACGCTGGCGGCCGCATCTTGCGCTTCCCTCTAACAGGGAGCGCGCCCGCATGCGCCATTGGAACGGGAGTAAGGTAAGGTGAATTGGGCGTCCTGGGGGGTTTCACACAGCGGGGCATCCCACTGTCGATTCCCAGGCCGATTCCCGGGCCGATCAGCCTGGGTGTCTAACCAAGTTTAGACGGGGAGGCCGATTCATCAATAGCGCCAGGTAGCGACAGATGAGCGACTGTAGCGTGATTTTTTCAGCGCCAGCCAGTATTCGCTGTGCTTGGCCGGCATTAGCTTGATGACAGCGACTCAGTCGGTGTGCGGTAATGTTGAATACGGGCTGGGGGGTCTCTGTTTCACAGGTCCAGCGTTGTATGTGAGCGCCTGACAACGAATGGCCAGAGCGAACGGCTAGCTTCATATTCATCAAAAAATCACGCTCCGAATGTGCTGTCGCTGTCCATTCCTTGTTTAAACCCCAGAGCGCTGGCGGCGATCTGTATTAACTAGTTTTTAACCCCTAAACAACCATATTTTTTGAATGTAACATTATACATGTTTTTAGAATCATTTTGTTATATGAATACATTAATCTCAGACCTGTTAGATCAATTCTGCACATATTTTTTTTTTTTTTTTTACTTAAAAATAAATCCTAACATTGCAGAAGTGTTCTCCGATTTTTTGACATTAAAAAAATTAAAAAAAAAATTATTACCAATTAATCATGAATTATTATAGATTGCTCCATTGAAATGCATTGGACATCGCCAGGGAGCGACAGCTCATACCTGGCGCTGTGAGGGAATTTGCAGCGGCGCTGTTTGGTCCAGGCGGCTTCATGATGAATGCCGCGCTAGCCGTCGCTCTCGCCGGCGCTAGCCTCATTTTGCTTGATAAATGCGTCATTGTGACCGCCGCCGGGCGTACTTGAGTCGGTAGTCGCCGTTAGCTGCCGCTACCTGGCGCTCGTCAGACACTACCTGGCGCTATCGCTTGATGAATAAGGGCATAAACTATGAGTGTGTGAATGTGTACAGCCAGAAAGAGTCCAGACATAGGGGTTTATTCATCATGGGATAGCAGCAAGCAGTGCCTCTTAGCGGCAGGCAGCGTCTGGTGAACGCTGGGCGCTGTACGCAATACCACATTTATGAAAGCGAATCTGGTGAGCAACTCTAACAGCGCCATGTAGCATACAATTCATCATTACAGGTGGCTCAGCATATAGTTTCAGTGCTCTAGCTTCCAGAGCGTCAGGTATTACCTGTCGCTACCTGTCACTCTCCCATACATTTCAATGGATGTTCCTTTTCTTCTGTTTAACCAGGGTTTTTTGTTTTTAATTTTTTTTCTCTAAAATAATTTTGTCACCTCTCCTGGCCTAGAAAAAGTCATTTTTTTGGAACTTTTTTGATTTTTTATATTTATATGCAGCGTCTGCCACTCTATGCTATAGCGACCAGATCCAGAGCACCTACGCTGTGTGTGTCTGTTTTTTGTTTGATATGGAGTCGCTGAGAGTAGGTTGCAATGAACTGGCGCTACCTTGCGCTCCCTGCAATGCTGTACTGGTGTTAGAACGCCCAACATACATCTCATTCATCAATGCTGGCCAGGTTACTACAGCGACTGAAGTGCTCTGTTACAGCGCCCGATAGCTGATCACAGCATATACTAGCAGTCGCTCTTAGCGCCTCTGTACAGACGCTCATCTACCGATACTTGCCGCTAGTAATGAATCAGCCTGTAAGTCTTAAAGCAAACAATTATTTGCCTACCTGCCATGCAGATGATATAAAAAGCTGTTGTTGTTCCCATCCCTTTTCTGTAGCCCAGCCCACCACATTGTTTAGGATTGATAGGTGGACCTATCTCCGCCCCTTTTGCATCAGTGAGACACCTCATTGCTTCTGTGTGCAGTGGAGGATTGCTGCGTCCTATTCTGCTTGTCTCTCTTTTCCAGTGCCTGCCTCTTAGAGCTAAATTAGAATATTAGAATCCAGAGGTGGGGGCTACAGGAAAAGGGGCTAAATCTCAACAGTGAAAGCTCCACTCAAGGGCTCAGCAGGATGAAAAGTCTTCATTGAAATGTAGGCAAACAATGATTTGTTTTTACACTCAGCCTGTACCAACTCTTTAATAATGGCATATGTTACTGCATTTTATAATATTTTTAATACATTTTACAGTAAATACATTTTTCATATTGTACCCCAGTCATAGACCAAATAGAATAAAAGACTGAGAGAACCTTATTTTGATGCGTGTGCACTGCCACCGAAATCTGTGGTGTCCCACTAACCTAAGAATATACCTCAACCAAAACACATTACATGGTTAATTGTGAAACTGGCACTAACTGCAAAATACGCCAAATGCCGGGAAAACAAATTTATTAAACAAGACATGGGAAAGGGGAGGCCGGCCACCACCCTGACCAAGCTGCGGTGGGCAGAGCGAAACGTGCGTCGGCGGATTGCCAGGCTTTCCATGTGCACGTCGTCATCTCTCTGCTAGCCCTGCTCCGCCTGTACACCTCCAGAGTGTTGCGCAGGAAGAGGTCGTTTGTCCTGGACGAAGGAAGCTGGATTCATCTACAGCTAAGTAGCGGTCACATGCTGTTTATCTCCCTAGAATGTGGGGATGCAATCTTACTGGGACAATGCGCTCTATCTAATAGCCTGACTAAATAGCTGTTGCGCAGTTTTGAATGTGTGTAATCAGTCACAGCCTCATTAGCGCAAGTACAGTTGGTCTTCAATACTCCAATAGAGGGCAGACTCAGAGGCTTATAACATCATGAGTTCCATTGGACTGGCCATATGATGATTCTTTACCTGTATAGGACAGAACTATGCTGCAACACATCCTGTGAGATGGATACCTTTGCCGTGATTTTAGCTGGATTTGCACACGAGAGTTCAGCCGGATACAGCAGTGCAATTATGCAGAGGGGTGTGTTTGTGCGAGTGGTGGTATGAATGTACGGAGGGCCCCCGTTATTTTAATGCACCATTATGTGTTTTTTATTGTGCTATAGGATGTTTATCATATGTGTGTGCTGGGGCTGTTGCAATTAATAAATTTGTTTTCCCGACATTTGGCGTATTTTGCAGTTAGTGCCAGTCTCACAATTTACCATGTAATGTGTACCCCAGTCCTACCTGTAATTACGTAGACTTGTTAAACAATTTAATGCCATCATACTAATTAAATAGGATTTGAAAATCTGCCTTCTTTCTGGAATTCATTATCTTTTCTTTGTATCTCTTTGCATTCACAGATTACTCCCTTCAAATATCATTAGATCCTTTTTTTTAAATCTAGTTCCCACTTTTAAAACCAGCATTTGTGACCATATGGATAATGGCAAGTCATTGACAGAGACACACGAGTCATGTGTCTAAATGGAAAGATGCAGATTACACTTTCTAGTTATGAAGGCTGATGTAATGGTTGCATCGAGTTCTAGGCAAAGGTACTTTTTAAAAAATAAATGCTCTTTACGTTGAGTAACTATGGCAACCTCTGTTTAAAAATAAGGTCTATCATCTTTACATAGCAACAACAGGCAAAGTTACACATTTGGGCTTAATATCATACTGCTCAGGATAATAACATCAATCTGTGAGCGGTATGATCTTTGCACATTTTCCATTGTATTATGTCCTATTGAAGCCAAGCACAGAAATAAACAGAAATATACAATAACATTCAAATCTTCCATGACTCAAACTACAGCAACAATTCTTAACCGCTCTTGCATTATTTTTATAAAATTATTTTTGTTGAGCCATGCATTGAAAATAGACTTTCAAGGCAATGGATATTTTCAAATTATAGCAAAGAAATTTCATGGAAAAAACAGATGTGAAAGAGCTGGAGGGAGATGCGCTATTGTTGTTGTAACCAGCCTAATAGGGTGAGGAGCTTTTCACTTCATGTGGAGAGCCCTTCAGCTCACGTGGAGTGCTCTTTGCCTCAGCTGGCCAGTATTTGATAAAGTTCGAGAGGTTCACACAATTAGGTTCGAACAATATAAATAAAGATATAAAGGATCCCAGCTTACAGGGACACTTAGCTATCCTACCCACTCACCCCATCACTGATTCCTGTATTAAATCGAAACTCACCTTTTGCTAGCACAGCTCCATCTGATGAGGAACTGGTAACAGCTGCATGCCCATTCCGCACCTCCTCCAATAGGAGACAGGCTTCATTGCAGTATGCAGCTATTTCCTGCCTCCATTATACAGATTTAAATGTCTTATTTGGCTTCAGAAAAATCTTTACTTGTAGGGGGATCTCAAAGCAGAGTCCCCCATTTGTCAGTTTTTTGTGTTTGGCCATGTTTTTTTCTTTTGGAAAGTAAAAATAAATCTTTGTGTTAGGAGTGTGCACCCCCCATTCTTTGATTTACTTCCAAGTTCCTTATGTTCTTATGTTCCTGTGGGTCTGTGTTGTTAAAGTGGGTGTGGCTTTGCTGACCTTGAGTATAGAATAGCTGCTGCCGACAAATTCCAGCAGCCACTCAGTTCTCGTCCCCCCACAGAGCGAGAGTGTGGAAAAATTCGAGCTGCAGCAATAACCTCCCCAGTTGAGACAACTGCCATTAACGTTTTAGCTACTGGAAAACAAGATTGTGATCCCCTCACCCGAAGAGGCTGAATTAGAGCAGGAGAGAGTTAAACCTGTAAGCTCACGAGTTTTATATGATGTCAAGTGTTGGAGATACTTGTCTCTGTAAGTGATCTACATCTGAATTAATCGACTGTTTACATTTAAGACAGTAGATGGCAATGTTACATTTATCCTACTTGTGGGGATGGGCTTTATTATCCTATCCCTACCAATTTTTGTTGGTGACCCTATTCCACTTCTACTTGAATTAGTGGGTACATAAATGAGCCTTGTATTAATCTTACTTGTTTCTGGGGCTAGGCCACCCACAGTTTGTATTTGCTCTATTTATGACCACACTTGTTGTATATCTTTGAAAAGATTTATTAAAGATATCCATAAAATACAATAAAATAGATATTTGTCATGTTTATCATTGTACAACTTCTTATTCTTCACATTCATATAATTACATGTCCATGATTTAAACTAGCAGCTTGAAGCATATATTGCACATTCCCTATTGTGAATATTCACACATGTAGTTGATTTCCAATCCATATGGTTGAAATACTAATTGATAGCATGATTAAACATTTTGAATTTTTTTCATACAAATATTATATACATGATTCCACATTACATCCAGCTATAATATACTTCATAAATGATTTTCCATTGCCGATAAGTAAAAATTGATACATCACAAATCCTTCTCGATCTTTATGGGATCAATCACATTGGGCAAACATGTTTCTCCCTTCCGGTCTTTCTCAATGCCCTTTTTATTGGTTGCTAGTTATTATTTATCCCATATTTTTATTGTGGCTTCAAGTTTTTTTTTTATAGTGATATACGTTGTCTATGGTATCAGAATGAAAATGGCGGTTATCCCCGTGGGATGAAGCTTGTATATCTATGGTATCAGAATGAAAATGGCGGTTATCCCCGTGGGATGAAGCTTGTATATTGTATTTGCTCTATTTATGACCACACTTGTTGTATATCTTTGAAAAGATTTATTAAAGATATCCATAAAATACAATAAAATAGATATTTGTCATGTTTATCATTGTACAACTTCTTATTCTTCACATTCATATAATTACATGTCCATGATTTAAACTAGCAGCTTGAAGCATATATTGCACATTCCCTATTGTGAATATTCACACATGTAGTTGATTTCCAATCCATATGGTTGAAATACTAATTGATAGCATGATTAAACATTTTGAATTTTTTTCATACAAATATTATATACATGATTCCACATTACATCCAGCTATAATATACTTCATAAATGATTTTCCATTGCCGATAAGTAAAAATTGATACATCACAAATCCTTCTCGATCTTTATGGGATCAATCACATTGGGCAAACATGTTTCTCCCTTCCGGTCTTTCTCAATGCCCTTTTTATTGGTTGCTAGTTATTATTTATCCCATATTTTTATTGTGGCTTCAAGTTTTTTTTTTATAGTGATATACGTTGTCTATGGTATCAGAATGAAAATGGCGGTTATCCCCGTGGGATGAAGCTTGTATATTATATTTATTTAGTTAGTTGTTACTTTGGGGCTTGATGTACATTGCCCTTCACTTCAGGATAAGAAGGGGTTAACTGGCAGCCATGGCGGGGAGAGAGAAACCGCACTCCTGCATGATTAATGGGGGTGGGTTCCGTCCTCGAAAACGAGCGGTCCCCCCTCCTCTCTGAGTACGCTTGCTTGTTTGTCTCCTCTCAGTGGCTTTTTTCCTCCTCTCAATGCCGTGATTTATGTAGTGTGGAGCGGCCATGATCCACACTAGATATAAAACAAGTGTGGTCATAAATAGAGCAAATACAAACTGTGAATGTTACATTTATCTAAGGGTAGTCTCTGTTGTACATTCTCTACTGCATGTTGTTTCCTGTACATTGAGCTGCTCTCTATGACTTATTTTTCCTGTCTACGTTATCCACCATTATTACTGCACTCATGTTTCAGTGAAGCCAGTTCCTGCTACACCACAAATGTATATCCAATTTCGATTTCGCTGCACCCAGCACTTGCAGGGCACAGTGACTGATGCCCCAGAGGCTGGATAATGCCCAGTGACCAGAAGTGGTAAAGGAAGAGCAAAGCCCTGATGGGGAGACAGCACAGTCGATGCAGAGATCGACATATAGAAGCTTCCACAGAGACATCTCCTGTATACAAGTAAGACTGTTCATATATATATATATATATATATATATAAAGGAGGCAGAATAGCCAGCAGCTCAGAACTTAAACTCTCAGTGGCCAAGCTGAACAATGACAATGTTATGCTATCGAAGTTTAATGTGGAAATGCTATTATTCAGAGATAACTTGTGGGAGGTTATCACTACAGAATGGCCACAGGGCTGCAACAGAAAAAACATACAGGCACACACCACCATAAGCTTACTGGAAGAAGATGATCAGCTTATTCACATATGCAGTGAGAATACAGAAAAAGGATTGTGGGATGTACTGAAAAGACTGCATGAGAGATCCAGTTTAAACAGCAAGTTATTTCTGCTAAGGAAACTTTACAAAATGAGGCTTAGCAGAGAGCAGAACATGCAGGAGCATATAAATGCCATGCTGGAAGAGATCTCACAACTCATATCAGTTGGTGACAGACAGTCATGCCACAGCCATGTTGATGTGCGGCTTACCTGATACATGCGCTGGAGACAAGGCCTGAGACAGATCTTACATTAGCATTTGTAAAGACCAGGAAAATAAAGAATCAGAAAAGGATCAGAAAAGAAAGAAGCTTACACATGACCAACACCAGAAGCACAATTAAAGCTACAGACACAAATTTACAAAGGAAGGAAACCAGGGGGTGCTTTAGATAAAGAGAGACCGTACTACGTGCAAATCGGACCAAATGAGACAGTGTCCATCTTGTACAAAACAGAGGGTCAAAGCCACAATTTCTGAACCATGTGAAGGGAACTGGAATGCCACATTTAAAGTGACAGGCAACCATACATTTCAAGGCTGGTGCAGTCACATGACTAGTGATATATGCTTTTTCACAGAACTTGATCTAAATAACAAAGAGACTAGTTACCTTGCAAATAAAAGCAACATACATGCAGAGGGATAGGGGCATGGAACCATTGTATGCCCCAATGATGCCGGACACAGTTTAGCCATACATTTAAAAGATGTGCTTGATGTTCCTGATCTAAAAGAAGGACACTTATCTGTGAAGTGTCTGACAGCCAAAGGACTCAATGAAAAGTTCCAAGATGACGTGTTGTATCCTGGATGGCAAGCAGACAATCGCAAGTGCCAAGCTAGATGATCATCTATATCACCTCAACACAGTGAAGACACAGGTGAGACTATGCACACATAAATGCAATGACTGTATACACATGTGGCACAGGTGTTTAGGTCACAGACACCCAGAATGCATACAAGAACTACAAAAGAGGATCTAACAGTATCCCCTCGTTATTGTTAAGTGTAAATTTTGCATCGAATCTAAAACTACAAGATCAACACTTCCTAAAGTCAGTCAGAATAGAGCTTCAAACTTGACCTAGTTCACGGTGATGTATGTGATCCCCTAAACCCACCTACACCTGGAGGCTACAGGTACATAGTGACTTTCATAGATGACTATTCAAGATACACAGTCACTTACCTAATGCAGCAGTGCGAAGAGTGACGTTCTTGACAAATTACCGCACTATGTAGTGAAGAAAAGTAATACGTTTCAGAGGAAATCTCTCATATTTCAGAATGATAATGGAGGAGAATTCACAGGACACAAAGTAGAAGTGTGCTTAAACCAGAATGGAACAGAGCATCAAAAGACATACACATCAGAGCAAAATGGAGTTGCTGAAAGAAAGAACCAAATTCTGACTGAAATAATCATATTTATGCTGACACCTGGACTACCACCAAAATACTGAGATAAGGTAACAATGACAGCCACTTATTTGCAGAACAGACTGTTTTCTGGGAACAGTGGAGAAAACTCCATATGAACTGTTGCACAGTGAGAAGAATGAAAAGAAGTGTAGAACACCTAATAGTTTTTGGATGCAAAGCATTCATCTACATTCCAGAGGAAAAACGTACCAAACAGAGCATTTGAAGAAATCTTTGTGGAATACAGTGACAATGGGGTTGATTCAGGGCCAGGTGAAAAATCAGTTTTTAGGAGAAAAGGGTGCCTTTTACTGTCTACCTAGGCACTGATTCGACATGAATTTCAGTGGCCACAGGGGTTCCCTGGGTGGGCATTTTTTAATGCTGGTGGCAGTCTTGTAGGGAAACAGCCAATGAGGTTGATTCAGCACTGGTCACAATTTCATAAAGCTCCTGCAAAATCCATGCCGCATGTGTAAATTTTCTTTTTGGCACACATGCGACACAAATACGCACATGGGACTGCATGCGCGTATGTGAAGCATGCGCCAAAGCCATGAGTATGTTCTCTCTTATTGCGTCATTACAACTCACATAACAGTTTACTGAATCACTGTATGAGGGTTGTATAGTATTTCATTTAAAAAAGCCATGCTACAATGAAAATTTCAGGCTGCATTTTTTTTTTTAAATGTAATTACATAAAAAATTGTACCCCCCTCCCTAGAGCCAAGTACCCTGGGCACCAAGCATAGGGGCTGGTAACCCAGGACTCATAAGCAGCCTGACTGTCCTATGGTCCTGCCAGGATTCATCAATTATTCCGATGGGTACCTGGCTTCTTCAGCCTCTCTGCTCCAGCAGAAGCTGTCACTACTCTTGGCTGGAAGCCAAGATAGAAGGAGGATCTGTTTCTCCCTTCCCTCCAGATGCCGGCAGAGCATCTATTAGACACCCAATTTCATTTTCAGTGAGACAGCACTGGACAGAGGACGGGGAAAGGTAAATATCAGTTATACTTTTTGACTGGTAAGGGGTCCCTAGGATAATGTATTGTAATTTTGTAAATCGAATGAAGGTTTGTACAAGTCATTAGGGTTCAAATGCAAAGAATTATAATAAAGACAATCATTTTGTCATTGCCAGTGTTCATAGTGCATTGGGACACCTTTTATTGATAGACTTGTTGTCTGTATTAGATTGGTCTAATAACACATTTGACAAATGTTGACAAGCATTGGAATGTCATGGGTTGTCTGAACATTATTACCAATTAGCTGATTAAGTTCATTGCACTGCAAATTGATTTCTCGTGAGGATGGCACTTCATTTCACAAGTCTAGAAATCATTTTATGAACATGACAGTGCTTTGGTCTCATTCTAGTACAACTCTGAGAACTTGACTCTGAGTGTTGAGGGAGGAACAGCTGGTAGTAAGGAGGTGCTGAACATATCTGTTGGAGCTGTTATGCTGTTATGTTGAATTATATGCATGATGTACAGCCCATGGTCATAAAACACCTCATTTAAAAAGACAAAAATAATTTGCCTGGCCTCACCACTAGTGCAAGGGGGCCTAATGCAGCTGCTCATGGGATACTCTACTTCCTGTCAATGCCACCCAATAAGTCACCTCCGGCATTGTGAGGCCCTGTCATCTTCATAACCTTGTAACGGAGAATGCTAATAGGTTTGGCTTCCCAGATGATTGGAACTGGCTTATTGCAAAGTCGCCTCCAGGAACAGCACTGACTGCATTGTCAAGTTGCTGTGCTGTTTCAGTTGAGTTGCTGAGTAGCTGACTTCTGCTATGCCCTGACCACAACCAAGCTGTTGTCCATGTAGCCGGCCTCTGCAAGATCATGACCATGTCCAAGTTGCTGTTCACATTGCAGACCTCTGTTATATCCTGTATAGGTAAGAGTTGCTGTCTACTTTGCCAACTTCTACTGCGCCCTTACCTCATCCATGTTGCTCACCACTGCTATGCTCTCTGACTAAGGTCATGCCATCACCACAGTTGAGCCATGCCCTGGAGTCTAGGAGCCACCAGCATGACTTCTGAACCTCTGTGCATACCCTACTTTGGTGACTATAGAATGGCCTTTGCAAATAGCAGTCTCAGGGAGCAGCTAATTTCAAATTCTGTATTGACAGGGTTATGCTGGTCACTTGGACCTTCTAGATAAAAAGTATAATTAGGCTGAGATTTGTTAGTTGGTAGCAAAGCATCTTGGTTATTCATCTCCTGTAGGTAGTTGTTTTCCTTAGGAGACTTTACTGGTTTGGCATCTTCTATTCCAAAAGTTCCATTTGTTTCTTGTATTTAATGCTTTTGGTTCAGAAAAAAATTGCCACCTTCCTTCCTGAGGTAATTCTTTGTGTTTCCAAGATCTTTGGTCTCAAAATGATTTAGGGGTTGCAGTATTTCTGCTTCATTGCGCAAAACAAACTAGGAGATCATCCACATAAATAAGCACATAAATCCATCTGCCAATTTCTTTGATTTAGTCCTCTGAATGTCCTCATATGCAAGCACTTCATTAATTTTCAGGTGGTCAGTAAGTGTACATATTTTAGTGCCATGCATAGATCTCTTCATCTGCAGCCGTTTACATTTACTGGCTACCCCTTCTGAGATATGTCTTCCCAAGTTGCAGGTTCATTAGCACTGGCTGTACTTACCTTATATGAGAGACGTAGAGGTGGTTTACCTTTATTTTCTCTTGCTGAGTATCTTGGTTTTGTGTCTGAGCCTAATTGTGTCTGCTATTCAGCTCACTGTTTGTTGACGGTTACAGATGATGGCTGATCAGGATAAGTTTTCTCAGCAGAGAAGATGAGATCAGTGTCTCCATGTGCCGATTGTTGTTATGTTGCTCCCCACCATTGCTTGGAGGTCATGGTGAATTATGTTATGTTTCTCCCCATGGTTTGGGGGAACTGATCACTGTTTTGTTATCTGCTCGCCAATCTGCCTCCATCAACTGTACATGCCTCAACAGGGGAATATGGCAACGTGTCTGAGGCTGTCATCCTCTTCCCCTGGTAGGGACACATGTTGTGTTCGATGTGTAGGTGATGGCTGCAGCAGGATTGGGGGAGGCATCTGCTGCAGAGGGATTTGGGAGGCATCTGCTGCTGGTGTGACAGCTGTAGAGGCAGCTGCTGCTGCAGTAGCAGCTGTTGAGGCAGATATTGTGTCTGAGGGTCTTGGGGAGGAAAATGGTGTAACAGAGGGTGGTTATGCTGCTGTTGTTGTAGAGGCAAATGCAGTGGATTCTCCTCCTCCAGATCCTGTATGGCAGCCAGTAGTGGGGGTGTCTGTAGGGCCAGACAAATTAGTTAGCTTGTTGCTGTTTGATACACAGGAGTTACACAAAAATGGGGCTGCATGAGGATCCAGGGTTCCCCACTTTGGCCACATGACACTTACCAGATCCAAGTCTTCCGCTGGAGCTGTCCTTGAAGACACAGTCCTTGATGACATAGCTCCAGTACTTGTTTGTTGGTGTGCTTGGGTGGCCATGTTTTCCTCTGCTATTTTCCTCTAATGTAAATAGGGCATAAGCCTGGTCCAGTCCCATACCTTATGCAGCTAAGCAATGGCTAAACCATCTGCTTCCATGTTTTAAAAGTAAGCAAGGTGTGGCACATACACATGCACTAAAAGGTCATTAATTGTTTGCAATATGTTTTTATTAAATGTTGTAAATGAACAGAAAATCAAAGAAAATACAGCACACATGACAGCACAATGGATCACTGTAAACCTTTCTGGGGACCACGGGACTATACCCTATGACCACCCAGGTCCTGGAAAAAATCCAAGACCCAGGATTGAGATACCCATCAACCAAAACAGGTAATATACTCCACTCAGGATCACTGAAAAAAAAATTCTGTCCTCCTCCTTACTCTCCTCCGGCCCCATCGTATTATTCCTCAATACTTGCACTGTTACATCCACCCCACCTGCCCCTCCTAAAGGAGAGGAAAAGAGAGGATGGGCAGGAAGAAAAAGTGAGTAAAGGAACAAACAAATTAAAAAGGGCAAAGGACAGAGGATCCCGGAACCCTGCACACCAACCCCCAACACCACCACATCCAACAGTGTTCCACTATATCCACCCCCACTTCACCTCACCCCCCCACCACCCCCTATCCATTCTCCAAGAGAGCCTGGAAGCCAGGAGATCTCCGCGAGACCTCCCACAAGGTCCATGTTCTGGAGTACCTCTGGGCCCCCCCAACCCTGTCCAGTGTCAGCTCCTCCATCCTCCTAATGTTCTCCACTTCCCCATACCATTCCAGAAGGGGGCTACATTAGTATGCCAAGGAATCCCTGTCCTAGCGGCAGTGAGCAGGTGCCTTAACAGACCCCTCTTGCCTGCTGCCACCGGCCAGGGGATCATTGAGAGGAGGGTCACCTGTGGTGCATTCGGGATGCTTTCAAGCATCAGGTATTTGAAAATGAAAATTCCTAACACAGATGGGCATTCCTACCAAATGTAAACCATAGTCCCTGGAGCTCCATTGCACCTCCAACCCCTTGACTCCCCCAAATTTCACCAAATACGCTGGGCATTTGTACCACCTGACCAAGATTTTATAGTTCCTTTCCCGCGCTCTGCACACCATTGATTGTTTATGGGTCAGAACAAAGGACTTCTTCCACTCCTTCATCTTGAATGTTTGACCCAGCTCCTCCTCCCATCTTCTGCAAAATTGGGGTAACTCCCAGTCCCCCCCTGGAGAATCTTGTACAAAGTAGAGATTGTGTGCATAGAGGGATTCAGGATTTCCCCACCCCCTGCGCACGGAGGTCAAGAAGTGAAGGCGGTCTGGGACCCAAGACTATGTCAGCTAGTCTTATGCCCTGGGAAGCTTTCCATATGAGGAACGCATCAGAGCCCACCCCAAGGGAGAATGGCGAGTTATCAAATAAAGGGGTGAAAGGTCCAGGTCTATGTGAGAGTTGTCTCTGTCTCAAGGTCCTATCCCACAGGATCAACAGGGGACCTGTCAAGTACGGGAGCTCATGTTTCTCATACCGGCGGGAAGGGTCCACCCAAGGCAAGGCTGTCAGGCTGAGTGGGGAGATGTCTTTCTCAGTAGTAACCCAGCACTTATTCTCTTTATGTTGAACCAATCTGTGAGCCGCACCAGGACTGCTGCAGCGTGGTACACGTTAAGGTCAGGGACCCCCAGTCCTCCCTTGCTCTTGGGTCTACCTAGCGTCGCTCTCCGTACCCTGGGTTTCCCATATAAATTTGAAAAAGGCCTGCAGCAACTTTAGAAACCCTGCTCTGGGATAAGCAGGAGGGCCTGAAACAAGTATAGAAATCGAGGTAGAAATCCATTTTCAGAATATTAATTCATCCTAACCATGAGTACTGTATTTTACCATAAGATTTTAGGTTGTTAATTGTACAGTTAAGGAGCAGGACATAATTAAGTTTATATAACTTCCCCAAGTCAGTTGGAACGCCAGATACTTTATGGCATCCTTCTGCCACTTGAAAGGAAAGTTTGCCTTTAGTAGCTGCCGAGGGAGACATTCAGAACATCCGTTTTGAGAGCGAAAAGACAGGAGCATGATCAGACCATCTCGGGGTCCTGCTTGAGGGCGTGGTGTCTGAGAAAGAGATAGTCCAGCCTACTATATGTGTTGTGGGAGTAGGAAAAGAACTTATAGTCCCTCTCTCCACTGTGCAAGATTCTCCAGATATCTACCACCTGGAGGGCCTGGAGAGCCCTGCGGAATCTGTTGAGCTTGGAATGGGGTATCGTGGACTGGCCCTGGGAGGAATCCAACCTCGGGTCCAACACCAAGTCCCCGCCCACAATAATGGTGCCATCCGCTAACTCTTCCAGCAAGCGACCCCGGCCCACCTCTACTTGTTCCTGGTTAGGTAAGTACAAATTGGCTAGGGTGTCCTCAAACATTGTAAACTTAAGGAATAGATATCTATCCTTAGGATCCACTTTAATATCCAAGTGCTCCAGAAGAATTTTCTTGTGAATAGAGAAAGATACCCCCTTACCCCTCCAGACTTATTTTCTGGATTGGGGCTGTAAAACCACCTGTCGTAGTACATGTTTTTAATCTCTGGGATTTTCCCCTGACAAAAATTCGTCTCCTGGAGCATGACGATATCCACCCTCTCCTTATGGAAGCCATATAAAATTGTTGGTCTTTCTTCGGGTATATTCAGTCCTTTGCCATTGAAAAGTGCAGATATTGAGACAAGCCATAGAGACTGAATGCCCAGGATTTAGGTAGTGTCTGCTCTGCCATATGGTAGGCGGAGGACCCAACTAGCACCAGCGTACTGAGGCCAAGGAGTCTGGGTTCGGGGACCGGGTCCTAAAGAAAGGACTGTAGAGAAAAGAAAGAATAGAGAGAAAATTTGATATCTCCGCTGGCCTAAAGCCAGAAGAGACAAAGAAGCAAAGGAAATCATGAAACATAAAA
The DNA here is from genome assembly GCA_027917425.1 of Gastrophryne carolinensis. Taxonomy (NCBI): domain Eukaryota; kingdom Metazoa; phylum Chordata; class Amphibia; order Anura; family Microhylidae; genus Gastrophryne; species Gastrophryne carolinensis. Next base: position 365,056,427 of record CM051234.1, read on the forward strand.
CTGAGAACCCAATAAAGTCCTTCCCTACAGAGGAAGGCAAGCAAGAATGGGGGGGAAATAAATCCCCAATGTCCATGCAAATCTGGCCTAGTCCAAATTCAACAGGATAGCGTGGAAAATTATTGGAGGAAAGGGGCCTCGCAACTCAGGAGCGAGCGCCCATGGTCCCACTTTTGAACTTAGAGAAGGCACCCATTCCTCCCCATTCAAGGGGGGCCAGGCTGACCCCCCCCCCCAGGAGGCCCACCAATTGTCACAACTCTCCCCCAGCCTCCAAATGATATCCACACACTAATCGGAACACTGAACAACAGATAAGCTACTAGCATTAACAAACCATAACAATAATGACCGAATTAACCCTAACCCCCAGTTAGTTTCTTCTTATCCCCACGCATGCCCCTTTCAGGTAAGGCAAGCTGTCCCCCCTCCACCTTCTGTCATACTGATCACAGGACCGAAGAGACAGAATGGCCCCCAAGTGACCAATCCTCCCCCTACCCTCCAACCCATCCAGACAGGGATCAGGGCTACCCCAGACAAAGGCCCCAGCTCTATACTCTAACCACGAGCCTGTGAGGCCATAGGGCTCAGTATACAGTTGAAGCAGCATAGTCATATCAGGATAAACCCTGTCTCGATGGGCGTCTATCATCCACTGGAACGGGGGAAGTGAGAAAACATATAGCTGTTAATTATGAAAAAATGCCATAGCGTGGGGATAGCACGCTGGTAGGCTCCTAGTGTTCCAGATTCCTCTGGGGGGCACCCCTTCCCTGCTTCCAGATCCACTTCATCAGGGGGCTCACTGCAGAAGTGGGGTAGGTGGGTTAAAAGCTAACCAGTCCGGGACTGAGAAGCGCTCCATGCCCAAGAAGTTGAACATACTTGACAGGTCCGCCTTACTTCTCAACGCAAAATGGGATTTGTCCTTGCATATTATGAGGTGGAATGGGTGACCCCACTTATGGGAAGCCCCCACCTCCCATCGCGGAGAGGTCAGACCACACGTCTCATCTGTAAGGTGCGACGAGACGTCCAGCAGGATTGTGATCTGCGACCCCTTCCGCTCGAACCTGCCCCACCCCCAAGTCCATTGAAGAATGTCCTCCTTGACAGTGAAGAAATGAATCCTACATAGGACGTCCCTAGGGGCCTGAGGATCTCCCGCCGGGCGACCAGCCACTCTGTGGATTCTGACGATAATCAGCTCAGTGTCCAGCGACCTCCCCAACATAGACTTGAACAATTGCCAATGAGTGCAGCACTTCAACCCAGACAGATTCAGGGATGCCGTGGATTTTAAGATTATTAGGCTCGATTCAGAGGCACATTCGTCTGGACTTTTGTAGCTGTCTGTGAAAGTTTTTGTGTGTGTTTGTCATTTTCTTAGTTTTTTTCGTTCATTTTTCATTCGTACGAACGTGCGGGCTAATACGTATATGCGCTTTCGATGAACAAAAGCAAATCGGATCATTTGCGTTAGTTCAGATCATTTTCCAATCAAAATCTGATATTTTTCGTTCGTTCAGATAACTTACATTATTGGTATGGGCTTGCGTCTCATTCAGAGAGCTGATTGCCGAGGGACCACCACCCTATAAACCCGTTTCATTTGCGATCCCCTTACGGGACCATTTTGACCTCGGAAACAGCAGATATGAACCAGTCTAGTGCCTTTGTGGAGCATGAGGAACTCCAGCTAATGGTCCAGAGGGCCAAGACCAGATTGCACCGGCGACGCATGCACATTGATGGCATGCATGACATTGAGCTGTTCGAGCTCACCAGACTTAATCGCGCTTCCCTCCATAAATTGTATAGTGAGCTGCGGCCATGGTTAGCCCGCACCACAAGGAAGGGGCAAGCAATTCCAGGTATGACCAAGATGCTTGGCTGCCTGCAATTTTTGGCGAACGCGCTATCCAAGTTTTTGGAAGGCATGGCTACCATTAGTCGGAAATATATTTGTTTTCCTGACGACATGGTAGCCAGGAACATGATTAAGCTGGCGTTTTATAACATCGCCGACATGCCCAACATCATGGGTGCCATCGATTGCACCCACGTTGCCCTGGTGCCTCCAGCAGCCGACGAGTGCATCTATAGGCAAGTACAATCTGTCATTTTTTAATATAGTTTACCTAAATGTTATTTAAAATATCTATTAATCCCTCCTTGTAAATAGTCCCTGTGAAATAGCATACAATGTATCTCTGTTAATCCCTCCTTGTAAATAGTCCCTGTGAAATAGCATACAATAGTCCTTGTGAAATAGCATACAATGTATCTATGTTAATCCCTCCTTGTAAATAGTCCCTGTGAAATAGCATACAATAGTCCCTGTGAAATAGCATACAATAGTCCCTGTGAAATAGCATACAATGTATCTCTGTTAATCCCTCCTTGTAAATAGTCCCTGTGAAATAGCATAATATAGTCCCTGTGAAATAGCATACAATGTATCTCTGGTAATCCCTCCTTGTAAATAGTCCCTGTGAAATAGCATACAATGTATCTCTGGTAATCCCTCCCTGTAAATAGTCCCTGTGAAACATTGGCCCGTATTTAGCTTATACAATGTTTTTCCTGTCGGCCCAAGGAAAACATTTTCATGTGGACCTTAACTAGGCAATTTAAAGTTAATCTTTACTTGATCCAACATACCTATCCTTTTTTTGTGCAAAAAATACTTATGTTATTTATATTGGCCAACATGTTTTTGGGAGGGTGTTAGGAGTTAGTGTTTGAGTAGTTTACCTTGCCTTGCTAATTGCAAAATGGGCCACTCACTGAATGTCCAAGCAGTGGTGGCCCCGGACATGCGGTTCCTTAGTGTCCTCGCCGGGTTTCCAGGCTCATCCCATGACGCGTACATCTTGCGACGATCTGGATTGTACCGTCGGTTTGAGTCTGGAGAATTCTCCGGTGGATGGCTCCTTGGTAAGTTGACGCCAATAACGTCATTCACTTTGCAATGTATGCCTATGAATATAGTTTATGACCCATGTCTGAAACTATGGCTGGTTTTACCCCTTTATTACATGTTAAACCGGACCTTAACCATTATAATTTGCAAACCACAAACCCTTTACAAATGTTGGACCGGCATTTCCAAAGTAGAAATGTCACCTTTCTACTCAATTACTTATTATTCTTCCCCACACTCGGCTGCAATTGTGTTCTTGACTTTATGATAGGGTCTGCGCCATCTTTGCTTAGAAGCATGACACTTACTGAGTAGAGGAGAGCGGGATAAAGTGCAGGGGGTGGGTTAGAGCTGTGCTTGGCTAAGACAAAGCAGATCTGGGGTCCGGAAAAGGTAACACATCCAAGAATGCTGAGCAGCACAGTCCTAAACCAATACTTGTTAGCAGTCTGCCTGATTTGCCCTCATCCGCCATCTTGGAGGTTTTAATGGTCCGAACATGCATTAGATGGTGTTAAGCTGTTTTTTTTAGCAGAGCAATCTGTATGTTCAGGGTGTGGCTCAAATGTTACATAGCCTCCTAGTCATGTTGAAGGACCGTTTTTTGGTTTCAATTTAGGGAGTAATGTGTAATTAATGTTATTTTTGGCTAATGTTTTCAGGGGATTCCGGCTATCCACTGCTTCCCTGGCTGCTGACGCCCGTCCTTCGGCCACACAGGAAGACCAGGGCCATTGTGGAGAGGGCGTTTGGGCTGTTAAAAACCTGCTTCCGTTACTTGGACCATACCAGGGGGGGCACTACAGTATACCCCCAAGAAGGTCTGTGTTACATAACTATGCCATCATGCAGCGTGTCCCCTGGTATTTGGATCTGCCCCCCTCTCCACCCAGCCAGGACCCCGAAGACCACTACCGTGGCACACCTAGTGCCTCTGCCCAAGCAGTTCGGGACAATTTGATTTGTACCCATTTTTCTTAATTTGTTGTGCGTGTGTTTGTTTTGTGCCTGTTTTTTTAATTTCTTAATCTAATTTTGCTTTGTTTTTTTTATTTATGTTTTGTACTGTGACAACTAGTAATGATTTAATTACTAAAAAATGCACACATGATCTGAGACTCATGCCTTTTTTTTGCCCCAGTTGTTTTGGCCTTAAGTAATCTAAAAAACATCTAAACATTAAGGCATCAACTTAGGCCCTTATTTATCAAGGGATAGCGCCAGGTAGTGTCTCACTAGCGCCAGGTAGCACCAGCTATCGGCGGCTACCGACTCCAGAACGCCAGGCTGCGAACACAATCACGCATTTATCACGCTAAATGAGGCTAGCGCCGACGAGAGCGTCAGCTAGCGCGGGATTCATCATGTTGCAGACTTCAGCGAACAGCGCCGCTGCTAATCCCATCACAGCGCCAGGTATGACCTCTCGCTACCTGGCGCTCTCCAATGCATTTCAATGGAGCAATCTTTAAATATTCATAATTAATTGATATTAATGTTTTTTTTTTTTTGTTTTTTTTTTTAAATGTCAAAAATTCGGTGACCACTTCTGCAATGTTATTTTTTTTTTTCAAGGTTAAAAAAAAAAAAAAATTGTGCAGAATTGATATTACAGGTCTGATATTAATGTATTCATATTACAAAATGTTTATAAAAACTTGTTTATTATTTTTTTCAAAAAATAAGGTTGTTTGGGGGTTAAAAAACTACTTTTAACACATCGCCGCCAGCGCTCTGGGGTTTAAACATGCATTTTACAGCGCGAGAATTTTTTGAGCGTGATTTGTTAATGAATATGCTGGGAGCCTTTCGCTATGGCCATTCGTTGTCATGCGCTCCCATACAGCGCGGAACCTGTCAAACAGCAACTCCAAACCCCGTATTCAACATTACCGCACACCAACTGAGTCGCTGTCAACAACCGAACAACAGCCAAGCACAGCGAATACTAGCCGGCGCTGTGAAAATCACGCTACTGTCGCTCATCTGTCGCTACCTGGCGCTATTAATAAATCGGCCTCCCCGTCAACAACAGGTCAAGTCACATTCATTTTATTTAAATTATAAAAGTAAAAATTGGAGTGGATGGTCACTCCCATACTTCATGTACATACATGGTAAAACAACCAATTCAATTAGTGACAAATCATGGCACCTAGCAATTGGCCACAGGCAGGAGTTTGAAAGTAATGCACTCCAGGCCGAAGTTTACATCCCAAAGAAAATACACACACATATGGAGCAAGCATTGGCATGTCAATACTTTGGCTCAAAGAAATAGGGACACATACACACCCTCTCCTGCTTGGCCACATTTGCCACAGGCACAGGTGGAAAGCAGCCATACCTATACCACATCTACGCCTGTAAGTCAGTGGGCCACCCAAACAAGAAGCCCCAGTCCAAATCCAAGTCCAGTCCAATCTCTGCCAGGGTTCAAGGTAGTAGTTTTCCAGGGCAGAATGTCCCCCAATCATGCCTACAAACAGGATGAGCCAGAAGCAATGTAATTAGGCCAAAGCCTGCAGCGCAACAGCTTGAGTGGCAGGTTCAGTGAGGCTTGAGCTCAGGCATTGGCTAGTGGGCTATCTCAGCACTCTAATGAGCTATATGGGCGCAAATCCAAAGCATACAAGCAAAGCAATACCAAAAGGGTATATCGGTAGGGATCACCAGACAGGTCAATACAGTGGGGATGTCGAGCAAAGATGTGGAGCAGATACAGGCCAGATAGGGGTTAAAATGTTTGATGCCCATAAAACCCTGGTGGTGGGCCTTGGAGGTGGCCCATCACCTGGGCATGTGTGGCATTCCTAATCTGCAACTGTTCCAACATGTTTCTATTGGTTGTTCAAACGTCCTCAAGCATGGCACTGAAATTAGTACTTAAGGTGGCCATGTTGGTGTTGCTAGTTCGAACTTCCTCAAGCATGGCTGTGAAATTTGTGGATAAGGTGGCCATGTGGCTGTTGGTCGACCTAAATTCTGTCAGCATGGAGTTTAAGGTATTATTTAAGGTCTTTAATTGTGCATGATGCTGCTCGTTGTTTCTTTGATTTTGTTGGCGAAATATACGCCTCTCATGGTGCCATGCTGACTCCATGATCGGCACGCGCCTCCCCTGGGAAACTGGGCGACGTAGCTGACTACGCCTCCCAATTCCCCAGGTTGGGGCGTGTGCAGATGATGGTCCTCTAGTTCGACCAACAGCCACAGATGTGCTTGGCAAATCCTCTGCAACAGACCTACCACTGGGGACTGTAGGTTCAGTCTCTGCATGCTGCCCACGATGGGCTGGCAGCATGCAGGAAGCTTCACTCTGCTGCAGAGGATTTGGTGTAGAAACATGTTGGGACAGTTGCAGATTATGTTCCAGGGGGGGCTGTAGTGAAGGTCCCATCAAGGTGCCATCCTCCTCCAGCTCCTGGATTTCCTCCATCAGTGTGTGGGTCTGTTGGGACATGTGAAAAAAAAGGTTCAGTTTGGGCCCTAAATATTTTATAATGACAAATTAATCATGTTAATTCACATGCATCTGCAAAAATACACTTACCGTATATATCGGATCCTGGCTCCTAGGCAGCACGGAAGTTGACGGCGTGGTCAAACTGGCTGTGGCTTCCACACTAGCTGAGGGATGTTGCTGGGCTGCATTGATTAAAAAAAGACATGTAAACACACAACTATGCATTGTTGATCTGTATTACTACATATGCTTCACTAAAACACGTGGCCAAGCAGGAATGGCAACTCCCCCAACGGTCCAAGTTGTCCTTCACTATGAATGTCCTTATCTGTTTGATGTATTAATCAACATATACATACACATTGGTCACCTTAAATAAAACAAACATGCATGTAGTGGGTGTTATGAGGCTTCATACATCCCTAAAGGGCCATTAGGGGCCCACACTCAGCTTGCAAATAGCATTTGGCTTAAGAATATGCTGGTTGCCATTCTTCCTAGGTAGACCTTTCCCTGACCCCAGATCAAGTATTTGAGACCAAAGCACAGCTCCAACCCAAGTGGCCTAAATATAAAGATGGAAGTGTTGGATCTGATTGATTATATTCACATAATAGGCAGTCCTTTGCTAATATAAATACTTTAATAGTGTCCATAAATACTCGCAAAGGTCAGGTATGGCCAAGCAAATTAGAACATTAACATTCCACAGACATGACACACCCTGCTAAAAATGAAACCTCTAATACAAGGCACTCCCTAGGGGCATGTGTTCATATATGCCTTTGAGCCTCATTTTACATGTTGCAAACATTTCACATACACACTAACATTACTAACCTGCAGGAATAGTAGGGATGTCCGTGTGCCATTGCCCCGAGTGTCCCTCTAAGGCTACGGGATGTATCAGGCCCAGCACCATCTCCTCAGCTTGGGTAAATTGAAGTTTAGTGGGAAGCCTCTGCCAGTTTGTAAGCTGAAAAAGATAGTTTGGAAAATGTAGCAAAATGTTGACAATACAAGAAGCAGAAAAATCCACAAAGTAGATATGTACCTGTAGTTTCGCTGTTTATTTTCTTTCTTCCGTGCTGCATACTTCAGGTCCGATATTTTGCGTTGAATCTGCTCCACATCTTGGAGCTTATCCCCAGCTGCATTGACCTGTCTGGTGAGCTCCTCTAAAATTTCTGCTTTCCGCATTTTGCTGGTTGCTTTGGATCTGTGGCCATATAGGTCATCATAATGTATTGCCAGAGTTTGGGCCTCCCCAAACCTGCCACTCAAGTGGCCTCGGCGCAATGTGCGCCCTGTTGCTTGAGGTTCTGTCTCCTCATTGTTTGCAGGCAAATCGGGGGACATTCTGGCCTGGCTGTGTTGGGGTGAAATGTATGACAGCTGGCTGGCTTGAGATTGGACAGGACTTGGATAGGGACTGGGTGTTCGTGGTTGGGTGGCCACTGAACTAGCAGGCATAGATGTGGCATATGGAGAGTGCCTTGCCACCTGTGCCGGTGGAAAATGTGGCCGAGGAGGAGAGGGTGTGCTGGATAAAGTAGGGCTTCTTGGCCTGTGCCTCTGTGGCCCCTTCAGAGTTGCATGCCCCTGGGAGGTTGTGGGACGTGCCTGGGGTGATGGTGACCTTGGGCTTTTTGGGCTTCTGGTCCGGTGTCTTGGCCTCTTGCCATGGGAGGTTTGGCCACGTGGGGGTGGTGATGGCGACCTTGGGCTGCTGGGGCTTCTTACCCAGTGTCTTGGCCTCTTGCCATGGGAGGTTTGGCCACATGGGGGTGGTGATGGCGACCTTGGGCTGCTGGGGCTTCTTGCCCGGTGTCTTGGCCTCTTGCCATGGGAGGTTTGGCCACGTGGGGGTGGTGATGGCGACCTTGGGCTGCTGGGGCTTCTGGTCCGGTGTCTTGGCCTCTTGCCATGGGAGGTTTGGCCACGTGGGGGTGGTGATGGCGACCTTGGGCTGCTGGGGCTTCTTGCCTGGTGTCTTGGCCATGGGAGGTTTGGCCACGTGGGGGTGGTGATGGTGACCTTGGGGAGCTGGGGCTTTGCACCCTCTTGGGTGTTTTGTTACCGGCCGTAGATGTTTTTTGCTGGCCTGGGGCTTCCTCTTTGCCACTGCCTCCTTTTCTTTGGTGGTTGTTGGTGCCTTGGCCTGAGCACTTGCCCGCGCCTTACCTTTAGGCATTTGTGAGCGAGTGGTGGGGCCTGCAGAAGCCTCCTCACGCTTCGGTGGGTGTTTGCTGCTGCTGCCCTTCTTTGTTGCAGCTTTTTTGGGTGCCATGATTCACACACTCTCAAAGAGAATGAGCTGTGTGTCCAGGACCCTTTAAATAATAATGCCTAGGTATGACGCTTACACGCTCGCGTACGCATGGAAACCACTGGGGCATTACTTATCTGCTGCAGACAAGAAGAAAGATGGCGCCCACAATTTTCACCCGCAACAAGAAGAGATCCTTATGCTTGTAAGTGTATTTTCATGCCTTTTATTTGCCATCTAAATGCATGCCTAGCACTTAAGGAAGCGCAGGAAGAAACAGTTTGTTTGAAAAGTGTCTAAAACTCCACGCCAAACCGAAGTTAGGGCCCACATGTGCGAACCAGATCTATTACATTTAGAAGGATAGCTTTAGCCTAGAAATGGTAATGTGTTTCTTTTGTGTTTTGAAGACGATGCTGGAGCGCAGGTACGACTACCTGCCCAACTCATTTGAGAAGAGGACCGAAGGTAGGCCTTTATTTAGAAATGCTTCTCTTTTCTAGTGTTGGAAATGGAGTACCGAATCCGACGCACCTGGAGGCGCACAGGCCGACCAGTGCTGCATGAATCTGCAGCTGAAAGTGAAGGTGGTGGATCTCCAGGGCGACGGTCCTACCCCTCCTCTGTAGGGTCCTCCGACCAGCCCCTGGACCTTTCCACAGAGGAGGGGCGGCACGGCGTGGGCAGGCAGTCGTACCCAGCGGCGCAGCCAGTAGCCTCTGGCATGTGACTCTTCATGTAACCGCACACACATACATGCTATTTCAAACAAAGCTGATTCCCTTAATCTCTTTTTCTAGATTTTGATGTAGCGGGTGAAGAATCTGTGGAGTCTGCAGCAGATCAGGCCCAGGAGGCACATGGAGAAGGTGGGTGATGTGACACACACATAAAAATTGACATTTTCTTACTGTTGACTAAGACATTATAAGTGACCCTATTTGCCATGTCTCTACAGCCTCAACTTCACAGCAGTGGCAGGGCCCAGAACGGAGGGTGGTCCCCGACGACGCAGTCGTCAGCCACCAACGAAGTAAGTTGTAATGTCATTCTTCTGAGTATGTGGTAATTGACATGATCACCAAGATACATAAAGCCATAGTCAACGGCATTAGCATAATGACATATGCCCACTTCCTTAGATTACTTACTTAGCATAATGACATATGCCCACTTCCTTTAGATTACTTACTTAGCATAATGACATATGCCCACTTCCTTAGATTACTTACTTAGCATAATGACATATGCCCACTTCCTTAGATTACTTACTTAGCATAATGACATATGCCCACTTCCTTAGATAACTTACTTAGCATAATGGCATATGCCCACTTCCTTAGATTACTTACTTAGCATAATGGCATATGCCCACTTCCTTAGATTACTTACTTAGCATAATGACATATGTCGTCATGAGTTAGGTTGCCAACTAACAAACATTCCATCCACAGGTGAGAAACATGCATTTGTCTTGAAATAATGCATTCTTTGATACAGGGACCACACGTGCAAGAGTAGAAGCGATGAATCAAAGGGTCCTTCAGTTGGTGGCCGACGTGCAGCAGCTGCGTGACTCGTTGGGGACCACAGAAGAAGACTAGTGTTCTGGGACCTGCCATTGTTTTGTATATAGTTTTAAATTTGTTTTTATTACAAATAATATATTTTTTCAACATTTTAAAAGTTTTATCTGAACCCCCCCAAAAAACTGTGTACATTTTATAACCAGAATTTTTTTTTTTAAAGCCAACCAAAAATGGCATTGTTTTATTAAAAAAGTAAAAAAAAATTGTTTCAGTGTCATTTTTTGACCAAAATACATTAACACAAAACTAATGGGCAAATAAATATTTAGAGATGAAGATTCAGATGACCGCGAAGTGGTTTGGGTAAGTTTTAGGAGCCTAAAATGGAAGAAGAACCTAACCGCGAAGTGGTTTGGGTACGTTTTAAGGGTCTAAAATGGAAGAAGAACCTAAGCGCGAAGTGGTTTGGGTGAGTTTTAGGGGTCTAAAATGGAAGAACCTAACCGCGAAGTGGTTTGGGTGAGTTTTAGGGGTCTAAAATGGAAGAAGAACCTAACCGCGAAGTGGTTTGGGTAAGTTTTAGGGGTCTAAAATGGAAGAAGAACCTAACCGCGAAGTGGTATGGGTGAATTTTAGGGGTCGAAAATGGAAGAAGAACCTAACCGCGAAGTGGTTTGGGTCAGTTTTAGGGATCTAAAATGGAAGAAGAACCTAAGCGCGAAGTGGTTTCGGTCAGTTTTAGGGGTCAAACATAGAAGATGTAGAAATGCGCAAAGTGATTTGGGTCAGTTTTAGGGGTCAAACATGGAAGATGTAGGAATGCACAAAGTGGTTTGGGTCAGTTTTAGGGGTCAAACATGGAAGATGTAGGAATGCGCAAAGTGATTTAGCTAAGCATTGTAGCAGAAGTGAGTGACCCAAATATGTAGGCGAGCACTTTAATGAGTTACGTTTTTAGTGCGCAGGCGCAAGATCGTAAGGATTTTCATCTGGACGATTATTTATTGAAAATGAAAATCAGAATCGAAGGGGAAACGTAAAGGATTCGTGGGAGGAGACGATGGAAAAAGGGCAAAACGAAAGCTGACGTTGTAACATGAGAAAAGAAAACGGAAAACTAACGCTGGAAAATGACATTCTGGTACTCTGGCATACGAACGGACGAAGACTTTACAGAAGGCTTGCGATGCATGCATAGAATCGCTCGTACACTCATATTTAAAAAAAAAAAACAGATCGGCACAAAAACTAAAGTCTTTTTTTGTCTCTCTGAATCAACCCTATTGTGCCTGTTTCAGTTCTCTTGGTCATCCGATTGTAGCTGGATCATCTGTTGTTGGTGTAGCTGCTAAATTCTCCCCAGGTTCGCCAGCCGTGTATCATGGTCTGCATGGGAGTTCTCAAGTGTTAGTTTCCAGGGCAGAATATTTTTGTTGGATATCCTCAATCTCTTATGCCCTTTCAATTCTGATCACCACCGCCTCCATGTCTTTTGTTGGGAGGCAGTGCGTATGGCCTGGATGTTTATGCCGATAACTGGTGACGGAGCCAACCGGTCAACGATTGCGTGCAGCAGGGCCGTCCCAGAAGGAGAACCGGCAGAGCGGACACCAGCGTAGTTGGACACAGCAGGTCCTATAATCCCCATGACACTTGCACACCCCTGTGCAGGGGACATGCCATTCAGGCAGTACACACTAGACCTGGATGACCATTCCAGGTCAATATTCCTGGGGGAGCATTGAGAGGCTACATATGGGAGACTGGCGCCTGTCGGCACCGGATGAATGTCAGCGGGCACTTTTTTGCTTTTTGTGGAGACCGACCCACCATCCCTGGCAACATCATTAACATTCCAGTGAGCAGGGGAGACCCGCCTCCAGGTTGAGGAGCTGGACTCCTGTGTCAGCATGGTGAGATCATCTCCATCCATCTCGTCTGCATCTCACCCTGCCAGTAGCCAGTGATTGGAGTTGCCAGGTGAGCAGCCAGGTGAGCGGCTTCTTATCCTCCCCCCCCACCTCCTCAGCGCAGCCGACACTGTTACCTCCTCGCTGCGTCTCTCCTGCCCCTGCCCCCGGCACTCACTGCTCACCTCAGAGCCACCAGTGCTCCCTAAAGCTGGGTTATTAAACTTGGGGCAGCCCACATCACGCTTCGGCTCTCCGCTGCTCCTTCTCGCATCCCGGCCGAAACCCTTCACCTGCCGAGCCTGCCAAAGCTGCTGCTGAGCGGGCTGCAGCGTCTTTCTCGGCCGTGGCTCCATTCCTCTTGCCCGGACTCCAGGTGGGTGCTACCATCTGGGCTTCGTTGCTTTCACCTTGAGGCCCGCCAGTTCCAATATGCAGCTCCTCCACCTCCATAGTGTCACTCCTGTTGCGTGGCGTGTCGGGCGCCATCTTGCTGAGAGGGACCTTCTGTCCCACCGGATCTTTAGGCTTGAAGAAGCAGCCTTGGGGGACTTCTTGGTAATGTCCTCTTCTTGCCGCCCCCCATCCGACCGTCCTGGGGGAGGGATAGATTGCCTGGATCAGCTATAAAATCAAGGACCCTATGGGAGCTCTTTCACAGGCCTTCTTACTCCTCCATGCCAAAGCCACCCCCCCCCCCCAAAAGGTCATTAATTGCCTTTGAGGTGGCATGTGGAAACATTCTTTCATGGTCCAGCAAAAACATTTAGGCCCTGCTGGTGCCCTGACCTTGCCCACTGAAATGAGCCAGACATTCAAATTAACACACACAACTACTGAAACTATTCCAAAACTATACCAGCAGCAGCACGCATATCTGAGTTGATGGTCCCTCGCAATCCCAGGAGTGTTGCTGGGTTCAGTAGGCCATACACCAGTTCTTCTGCTGCATTCAAATTCAGATTGTGTGCTATTCCATCTCTGGTTTGCAAGCTGGAAAACATACAGAAAAGATGTAGCCATGCTAAGGTAAGGGCACACATCAAAATCCCCAATTGTACACAGTCCCTTACCCTTGTTGCCTTCTTTTGTTGATGCTTTGCCTCACTGCATATTTCAAGTCTGCAAACTTATTTTGCACTTGATCCACATCCTTTCACTCTGGCCCAGCACTATCAACCTGGTGATGGCCTCCCACAGGTCAGACTTGACAGGTTTGGGTGTTGTTCTAGAACTGCGTCCACAAAGCTGATCATAATGGTTTGACACCCTAGTCACTAAAGCCATGCATTGGGCATCATTAAACCTGCCACTCAGGGTGCCCCTTCACAGGTGGGGCCCAACATAGGCTGGGCCATCATCTCCCTGTGTACTGGGGAGACAAGGGGACATCTCCCCTTTAGTTGGTGAGCCGGATCCAGAGGGACTATATTGCTGACTGGTTGGCGACTGGACAGAACTGCCTGGGGGGCTGGGTGTGTAACCTGGGGTCGGCCATGATAAGAGTGGAGTGGAGGATGCTGGGGAGTGGGGGGTATCTAGATTGGAGCTGCCCTGCTGCGTGTCACACGGTAGGGGTGTGTGCTTGATTGGCAGAGGGGGTGCAGGGGAGGGCTGCTCTGTCTTGGCCTTGCACTTTGTCAGGCACTGCTCTGCATGGCACTGCTCTGGCTTGCCCTAGGGCTTTGCTTGGAACTGCTCTGGCTTGCCCTAGCACTATGACTGGACATGGTGTGGGTTGCCCTAGCATTATGGCTTGAACTGTTGTGGGTTGCCTAGCACTTTGCCTGGCACTGGTCTGACTTTGGCTGTGGCGGTGCTGGCTTTGGCTGACTGTGTGCTGTTGTGTATGCTTGAAGGAGGGCCGTGGCGAAGTGGTCCTTGCAGCGCATGGCTTGGTTCAGCTGTCCTGTTTCTGTATGTGCACTTTTTTCACACTGGAAACTACAGTGGTGGAGTGTTGACTTCACAATGTGTTACTGTGTGTGTTGTGGAATTTATACTTCCCTGATACGTAATTGCGTATTCCTATGCAGCTGTTAGCCCTAACGCAAAGTTCAGAGGTATGCCAAATCCTAGCAACTGCTATGCTTGTGAGTACACATACCTGCATTTGCACTCTAATAGGAATAGTAAAGTTATTCAGGGTCGCAACCTTATAGCAAGTCAGGGGTGAAATGATGTCACCATTTTCAGCCTAACACAGGTGAAAGCTAGTGTGCACATGGGCAGCACGCTGGGACTGTTTGGGCCAAGGTGGATCTATTGGGGCCTAGCTGGGTTTGGCAGCCAGACACCAGGGTGCAGCCCAGGTGGTACTAACACTGGCCACAAAGATCTCTAAACAAGGATGCACAGATACATTTATGCAGAGCTAAAGTGTTGGGGGGTTGCTGTCAACAACCTGCTAGCTTGACATTTCTCTGCCTTTTATCCACATTTTAGATGATGATGACCCACTGTTATGACTTCCTGACATCCATGCAAAGAGGCACTCAAATTTGTCATAAAGCTTTTTCGGGTAGAGCGACACTCCCTACATGCTCACGCGGGTCATTCAGCATTGGTTGGACCTTAAATGGAGAAAAAGCCCTGGGTGAGGTTTTTCCTCCTGCACTTTACAAGTAAGTGACATTACTTGGCTAAACAATAACATTAGGCAGGGATGTGTGTAAAAGAATGCTATTCCTCACCCTCCTCTGCAGGTGAGGCCCAGGGTGAACAGAGAGGTTATGGAGGTGCTGGGATCCTTGCTAATCCAGAAGAAGGCGGGTAATGTCCCACACACAACACAAGCCAATTCACACCTCAACCATATTGACTAACATATTTTTTTTGTTTCTTCTACAGACTTGGACCAAGAGGTGTGGGAGGTCCCAGTGAGCAGGGTGGCTCCCCAACCCTGACTATCCCACCAGCCAGTAAGTTATAAACATATAACTATTTACTAACATGCCTTCTTCAACAGGTTTGTAGGAAGCAGAGGCTAGACACTAATTTTTGCTATTTTGTCTTTTACAATATACAGAGAAGATGCACGGCAGAGCCTGTACATAGGCTGGTGGGGGATATTGCAGAGCTGGCCACATCCATGGGGAGGCATCCACCTTAAGACACTGGGAGCCTGCCACATTCTATTAACCCCCCATTGTAAAAAGTTCTATGTTGTTTTTTTTAGAAATGTTAGCTTTTTTATACATTTTAATTATTAAGAAAGATACAAACTTATATTACTAAACTAAAACTATATTTGGCTATTAGGCTACAAAGAAAAAATGTAACATAGATCACTACAAGGTATGTGGAAAAACACCAAAAAATGATGGAGGACGAGACGTTTGCTCCACGTAAATGAAACTGCCACCCATAACGTAAGCCACGAAAGCTGTATGCACAATGCTTTTGCCGGTTTACACAAAAATGAAGGCAGAACAAAGCAGTCCCATGGAAGGCTCTGAATCATGCGAACGCTCGTATTAACAACGAAAAATACTTTTAACGGACAGGCTTACGCATGAAAAAGAAAACTGATATAGAAGGCTGTGAATAAACTTTATTAGCACTTAACAGGTTAAGAGGTTAACAGGTAACTGAAAATGGGGATACTGTTAGATCCTTTGTCAGATTCATCTTTTGTAGTTCTTGTATGCATTCTGATTGTCTGTGACCTAAATGCCTGTGCCACATGTGTATAAAGTCATTTGGCTCGATGCAGAGCCTCCCCGTTCAGCTCCCCCGTGCGTTTTCCCGTTGGTTTTGGGCTTTGATCGGGTCAGGAAAGGGTGCTACGTTGATTTTAGTGTGCGTTTATGCGCTCAGGTGTGCGCTCAGCCGCCTTTCCGATTGTCGGCTTGCACGAGGCTGTTTTCCGGGAAAACGGACGCCTCGTTCATTGGTCCGTTTTTTTCAGTGATGCAGAGCCTTGATTTCCGATTGAAAACACCCTAATAAAACGGGGCCGCCGAGCCTTCACTTACGGCAAGTCTGACCAGCCGTATTGGAGCTCCGTGCTATTTGGGAATGCATTCCTCTGTGGGCCAACATCAAAGGCGCCAGCTACGCCGTCTGGTAGTTCTGAGTATGGCAGAAACCAGGCTGCAGCGCACGCCTTTGGACATCGATGGCATGAGTGACGTTGACCTATTCGAGCTCACCCGCCTTAACCGTGTTTCTCTCCATGCCTTGTATAGCGAGCTGCGGCCATGGTTAGCCCCCACCACAAGAAAGGGGCATGCAATTGCAGGTATGACCAAATTGGTTGGCTGCCTGCAATTTTTGGCGAACGGCTCGTTCCAGAGACTGGGTGCCTTCTCCCTGGGGATGTCCCAGTCTACGCTGAGCCGCAGCCTAACCAAATTTTTGGATGGCATGGCTACCCTGGCACAGAATTAAATTTTTTTCCCTCAAACAGGGGAAGCCTGGAATGCGGTTAAGTTGGGCTTTTATAACATAGCCGACATGTCCAACGTCCTTGGTCCAATCGATTGCACACATGTCTCGCTCATCCCCCCTGCGGACCAGGAATATCTGTTCAGGTATGTGGTTTGGGTCTGCTTTTTTTCTGGTTATCACACATTTTTTATGGCTCACACTAATTACACTTGTGTTTTGCTTGGTGCAGGAAAAGGAAGATGGGCCATTCCATCAATGTTCAGGCAGTGGTGGGGCCTGATCTTCAATTTTTCAGTCTGTTTGCTGGCTTTCCTGGGTCCACGCATGATGCGCACATTTTGAGGAACTCCAGCCTCTATCAACGGTTTCAATCTGGAGATATTTCTGGAGGATGGTTACTGGGTATGTGTATTAAAGTTGTATTTCTTGGCCCCCAGGTTTGAATGTGGATTTGCCACTACCCCACTAATCTGTGAGACCTTTCCTGGAAACTTCAAAAGGTTTTTGGTTTAATTAATGGGTGAAAGTATTCTCCACTATTGGCTTATGTTCTGGCCCTCTTATCTCAGTAGCATTACGCAGACATTTTTAAGGAGTGTACAGGTTGCATGTGTTTGTAGGCTCAGTAAAAATGTCACTTCCTCCCACCATACCTAGCTCACCTATTTGTCCCTGTGTACTAATGTTTCTATGCACACCTAAACCTTTTTTTAGGCATCCACCTTATGTTTGTCTTTTGTATTTTTGCAGGTGACTCAGGCTATCCCTTGTTACCATGGCTGCTCACACCCATCCTGCACCCATCTTCCCAGGCACAGGAGCGCTACAACACAGCCCATAGGAGGTCTCGCTTTGTGGTGGAACGTGCCTTTGGGTTGTGGAAGATGCGTTTCCGATGTCTGGATCACAGTGGGGGTTCTCTTCAGTATCAGCCTGGCAAGGTTATCAAAATAATTATTGCTTGTGGGGTCCTGCACAACCTTGCCATTAGAAGCAGGATTGCTCGATATACTGACCTGGGTGCAGAACCTTTCCCTATTTCTGACGAGCAGACCCCTCCTTACACTGGTACACAAAGTGGCCCAGCACACACAATCCGTGCTGACCTTGTGGCCAATGTGTTTTCTTGAAACCACCCCCTGTCTGCAGGCTGGGGAAGATTAAATCACACCTAATAAGTGTTACATGCTGGTCACAAAGCGACTCTAAATGCATTTGGGCTTTACCTCTGCTGCCGGCGCATGTCCATTTTTGGGCAACTATATGATTTCAGGTCCACAACTGTCCGCTTGATTTGTTCAGTATCTCGATGGACAGAACACCATAATGTACCCAAACAGCATTGGCAACAGCCATGCTTTGTGCTTAGCAAAAACGGCCTGTTAGGGACCCACGGCGTGGTTATCGCCCACATGGGTGTGTGTTGTCCCCTGCATCACTTGAAATAGATGGTTGCCTATCTGGGGAGTCGTGTGTGGTTTTTGGGCCGGTGGTTGAGAATGGGTTAATGTCTCCTTGCTCCTGCATTTTGGGGAATGTGCCTGTGTCTGTGGAGTCCCCACCGTTTTAGTTGGTGCATGTTCTACATGTGTCTTGTGCCTGCTTTTGTGTTTTATTTAGGATGAGGCATGTGTGCGGCTGGCTCTTTGTGCTCCCTTTAGGTCTGCCCATATTGATATGGTATCCCACACCAAGCGGAGTGCCTTGAACTTTAAATATTTTTACAACTGCGGTTGCGCGCCTGCGCGCACGCACGCACGTCACCGCGGGGGAACGTCAGAGCTAGAATTTGAAAAAGAAGCCAAGATGTCCCCCGCCGTCTTTACAACGGAGCAGGACGAGCTCATCATGGATGTGAGTATGCGAGCGAGCGAGCGTGCGTTTATGTGCGCGCACACATTCCTTGTAATAAAAAAAGAAAAAAATGCAAGAATAGTCTGAAACAACTTAGTTTGTCACCTTACAGACCAGCCCACCTTAGTTTAACCCATGTACGCAGCTACAAACTAGCCTACATGCAGATAGCAGAACTAGGGCAATGTGAGGCAGCAAGAGGTTAATAAAGTGACTTGATTTAGGCCAGGAAACTTTTTAATGTATTTTGTGGATTAATGGTGTGTCCTTGTCTCTTTTTCTAACAGATGATGCTGAGGAATCACTACGACTTCCTGCCGTCAGATTATGCCAAACGGACGTTGGCCCTGGAGGTGGTGGAGGCGATAGAACGCCGATCCCAAACCACCTATACCTTCACCCAGATCGCCCAACACTGGTCTGATTTAAAAAGAAGGCATAAGCCCCGGGTGAGGCGGTACTTCAACCAACATTTCCCATGTAAGTGTAGAAAATGTAAATGCACCTATAACCCTGGCATCGCCTGGGCGTGGTTTAATGATTGTGTTTGTATTTCAGCCCATAAATGGAATCTACGGTTCCGCCCCACCCGGACCAGGACACGCAGCCCAGTGTTGGGCGAAACAGGTGAAGGTGTAGGTGGCCCACCGCCAGGGTCGACGGCCACCCCCTCCTCTGTAAGTGACTCGGAGGAGCCGCTGGACCTCAGCATGCAGGGGAGGGGGCAATCTGACGGCAGGGAGTCGAGCAGAACAGAGCCTCAACCGGACTCCGGTAAGGGAAATATAGTTAGATATGTGGTAAGACATGCATTAAATACAGATACTCATGTGCACTATTGTTGTAGATTCAGACGTCGCTGGAACATCCCAAGGGATGAGTGAGGAAGGGGGCGACGAGGAAGAGGTTGCTGGGGAAGGTGAGTAGATTGATACCTAGAAGCCTAACTTAATATTATATTCATGAAAGAACAACAGTCTCTAATATCAGTGTGTTGTCATCCATACAGATTCACAACAGCAACAGAGGGAGGCTGAAGGGAGACTCCGCCCCCGACGCAATGTGCGGCCAAAACCTTGTAAGTGGTGTTTATTTAAACTAAAGAAAATGAGCAAACAATTACATTTGAAACTGAAAATTCTGAGACATTTCCAAATTAATTTAAAAAAAAAAAAACTTAAAGCCGACCTTAACTCTGAATAAGAGTCTATCTTAAATATTTCCCACACCCTGTACATACAGATTGTCCACCTTACAAATCATCTTACCAACCTTTTCCAGAGCACAGCTCTGCTCTGTGTGAGCAAAGCACAGCTATAACCCACCCCCTGTACCTTATCCCACTCTCCTCTCCTCAGTAAGTGTGATGCTTCAGAGTCAAGATGGCGGCGCACGTATCCTAAATTCCTGAACTGAGTTGCAGCCCAGTGGTGGAAATAATAATAATTGATTGACTACAAACTTACTATATATTATTTTAAGATGCTGCGGAATCTTGTTAAAAGAGTTTGGCCTTTTCATTAAATCACGCAGAAGGTCCGGTTTGAAAAGGGCCCCAAAAAAACCACGCCCAACCAAACCAAAAAAACAATGCTAAACTAATGTTGTTTTTCATTCACAGATCAAAGAAGACATCCACAAGACCCCGAGGCCTAATTTTTTTTAAAAATTTTTAAAATGTAAATAGTTTTAAATTTCTGTTTTACCCCCAAATAAAAAAAACCTAAAAAAAACAACAACAAAAAACAACGTTGGAATAATAAAAAAATTAGAATATTTTGAGAGTTGTCTTTCCTGCAAAAGTACAATCACACAACATCAGCACACATTTACATGACACAAAAGGTTTAGATATGGGACAATAAATCACAAACTATTAAGGTATGCATTAAGGACAAGGAAGAAGGAACAACCAAGGAGATTAAGGTATGCATTAATGGCAAGGAAAAAGGAACACAAAGGAGATTAAGGTATGCATTAATGGCAAGGAAAAAGGAACACAAAGGAGATTAAGGTATGCATTAATGGCAAGGAAAAAGGAACACAAAGGAGATTAAGGTATGCATTAATGGCAAGGAAAAAGGAACACAAAGGAGATTAAGGTATGCATTAATGGCAAGGAAAAAGGAACACAAAGGAGATTAAGGTATGCATTAATGGCAAGGAAAAAGGAACACAAAGGAGATTAAGGTATGCATTAATGGCAAGGAAAAAGGAACACAAAGGAGATTAAGGTATGCATTAATGGCAAGGAAAAAGGAACACAAAGGAGATTAAGGTATGCATTAATGACAAGGAAAACGGAACACAAAGGAGATTAAGGTATGCATTAATGACAAGGAAAACGGAACACAAAGGAGATTAAGGTATGCATTAATGACAAGGAAAAAGGAACACAAAGGAGATTAAGGTATGCATTAATGACAAGGAAAAAGGAACACAAAGGAGATTAAGGTATGCATTAATGACAAGGAAAAAGGAACAACCCAAATTTATTGTTCCCAAAAAAATATGTGTCAAATTGGCAGTGGTTGCCATATGTATATTCCAATGGAGTTTGAGGGATGTACGCTTGCGTGTAGCCAGATTGGCAACTGAAGAGCCATGGAGATGTAAGTATACTTGCTCAAACCACCAAAATGGAAGGTCAAATACGACGGAAACCAAGCAGGTACGTTCAAAATGCAAGGAAAAATCAGGGAAAAACGGGCCGCCCGTGTGAACGTGAACGGGAGCCCCGATCAAATTGAAGGCACCCGAGAGAGCAAAAAAAGCTTTCCGAGTAAAGTGAAATTGACGGATCAGTTAGGGAGCCATTCCGACGGAGGCTCTGCATCACATTTGAGCCACGATTCAAACGGGAGACCCGGACAATCGGAACGTTTTAAGGGCAGTTCAGAGGAGGCTCTGCATCAGGCCCATTGTGCTTATGTGCGCATAATTTCACCTGTTCCTTTACTGTTTTGAGATGATACAGATTATCATCCATCTTGGCACTTGCTATCGCTTATAGTTTATCAAAGCCCACAAAGGTCTAATGCAAGGTGTGCCCACAATTAAAGCCCAAAAAATATAATGTAGCTGGTGCCCACAGATGAGGCGTATTACAAGCCCAGAATGTGCCCTAGCAGCTG
This sequence comes from Gastrophryne carolinensis, assembly GCA_027917425.1. Lineage (NCBI taxonomy): Eukaryota > Metazoa > Chordata > Amphibia > Anura > Microhylidae > Gastrophryne > Gastrophryne carolinensis. The sequence goes on from CM051234.1 coordinate 365,077,910, forward strand.
CCCATCCTCAGGGTACAATGAGAACAGGCAGATGTCCCTCTCCCTATCTGTCCCTCACTGACGCCACCCACTCTCCCTAGCTACGTGTCCTGATAAGGACAGTTTGAGATGCTGTCAGCCCCCCTTCTACGTGTCCTCAAAAGGACAATTGGTGTCCCAGATCCACAGTCCTATCTGTTCCTGAGTCACCAGCAGAACCTCTCCATATCTACTCAGCACTGTAATGACGTTGATGTGACGTGCAACCCCCCCTTTTATAGGGAAAGGTCACGTGTCCCATCTGTCCCCACGTGTCCCAGCTGATCACCAGCCTTTGTTCAGATGCTAACTCCCAATTTAAAACCGCCGTCTTCACCTATAGTCAAGTCCCCGTTTGCCGGGAGACACTACACGCCCGTCCGAACACGGTGCCCCCAGGACTTAAGGGTGCAAAGGATGGCACCTGAGGCCGCAAAGCAAACAGGGCAAAATTCACTGGGGATGTCAGAGGTAGCCAGGTCTGCAACAGATTTCCAGTCCTACCAGTGTCTGGACAGAAGGTGTAAATAAAGCCGAAGTCCAGGGAAATCCAAAGGTTGAAGCTGTAAATCATAGAGTCGCAGTATCCGAAGGGTCAAGCAAAAGCATAGTCGGGATTCAGAGCAAACCAATCAGATCAGCAGGAGATAAACAAGCAGAGTAACACAATGCAAGCTAGACACTATCACAGGCAGTGTGTGCTGAAGCCTGGACAGCTTTATGTGACCACTGACCAATAGGAGGTTGGAAGACCAGGGCTGCACAGCAGTTGCTAAACTGACACTACTCCTGAGTTAACCCTTAATTGGCCCCAAAGCTTTACTGACCACATTGAGCGGTAATATGCCACCGCAAGGCATATGAGGCGCGGTCCCCTGTTTGCCAATCTGTATTGTTTGGATGCTGTAAAGAGTGCGAGCAGGTAAAAGCTTGGATCTAACACATGCCTACCATGTGCAGGGCAGTGATCTCTAAATGTAAAATCTCAACAGCCAATCAACCAGCTGCCAGGTTTCCGGTTTCAGGCGAGCTCACTTCTCTTCTCTTAAAGTGGACCAACACCCAGGATTTTGACTATCCTGGGTTTTGGTCCACTTCGGTGGGGCACCCCGATCGGGGACAGAAATAAATGAGGGGACTAAGGTGTCCCTATAGATACATGAGTGCTCAAATAAAAGTGCTAAAGTGCAGATTGTGCAATGCATAGCGAGGCACCAAGGCATATACAGCAGCAAATGGCAATAGAGAATAATTTTCAATAAACAATGTAAAAATAAACATTACCAAGTAAAGAGTCTAGGTCCACTTTAGTGCTCCGCAAACCGACGCCACCAAAGATTCCTCCTGAACATGAGTGTCTTAGCCACTTAATTGAGTAAATCCTGCCCCCAAGTGGAATTTTACAGTTACACTCTTAAGGTCAGGAAGTTATGCTGAAAATTTGCTGGTGGCTATTTGCCAAGGAGCTGCCCAGCCAGCAGGCTTACTACCCCAACCTGTGACACTTGGCTGCGGAACCTTACTTAAAAGCCACACCCAAAGTCAAGTGTCTGCAGGAAATTGTCTGTATCTATTGTCAAGCAATCCCTTGAACTCCCTGCTCTTGCTGCTGGGGAACCAACCTCCTACTAGTGGGTTGTCATCCAGACTCTGCTTTTTCGTGTCACTGGTAAACCCACATTCCTATTCCAGTGGGTTGCCAGCTGGTCTCTGCTCCTGCTGCTGGAAAACTCACCTACGTGTTCCAGTAGGTTGTCAGCTGGACTGTGCCTCTCCCTTTGGCTGAGGAACTCACATTTGTGTTACAGTGGGTTGCCAGATAATGCTCCTGCTGCTGAGTTACCAGCCTATCCAGATCCAGGCCATCTGGCCATCTTATGCTGCTAGAGTCTTCCATGCCTGGCCCTGTATGTACTGCAGGCACCTTGGGGTACCCTGTTTTCATGTTAGTACAGCCAGAGTTAAGGTCCTGTTTAGTTTTATTATACCCTGTTATGGATAATATATATTTATATGATTATATGTATCAAATAAGAAAATCAAAGCATTATGTTAAAACGTACAGTAGACAGGTAATATTAAAGTGATTGGCAAGTAAAAAAGTAAAAAAAAATCAGCTTTCATTGAATGCCTCCAGTGCTGTCCTTCCGCTCATGTCTGCCACCTTATTGAAGAAAATCACTTCCTCATTCTGGTTTCCTTCTCCACCCTGACAATGTGGTCCACCAATCAACCTTTGGGGGACTAAGAACGGAAATACCACGCTCCCTGCCAGGACATCCTGAGTAGCTGTCTCTCTCTCTGCAGCCATGAAACCCCGCCCTCCTCTCTGATCTTCTGCAGCATCTCTCATCCTCTTATCTGATCACATTATGTGCTGGCAATAATAACTAGGGGCACAACAATGCAGTTATTTTTTTACTATGATATAGAGCGGTCTTGGGCACAAGCGTTAGAGACAGCCTGTTATGAATATGTAAAGAACACACCCTCCTGTTTGACCTCCCTATTTAAGAATCTTTGCACCACAAGAGTCTAAACCATCCACCGCTATATTGAAGTCTAGACCCTCAATAAGCCCTCCCTTGTTAAAATAGAAAATGTTTTACTAGAGAAAAATACAAAATCTGTGATTATATGTTGATACAACGTGGAACCACATTTTGTATTACACAAAACAAAAAGAAAATCTTGCGCTCCTTATTAAACAAATGCAGAAGAAATGTGTGAAACTATGAAACTATATTGCTAGAAAATGTAGGTTGGCAGGGCAGTTGAAGAGAGCAGAAGAGGGAAACTTCTGCTCTGCTCAGGTTCTGCCAGGTTATTTTTTTTTGTTGGGGGGGTAAGCTGTATTCATCAAAATCAGAATTAGAGTCAGTTTATTAATAGCAGTAGAGTAGATACATTACATATATACAAGTAATTCACTTTGGCAATACTTGTATGGGTTGGGCAAGGGTATGCTAGATAAACAATTATCACAAATATACAAAAGGTGAAAAAACAATATCATAGCATTACCATACCAGGGTACAAGCCATTATGTTATATATTATATAATTTTATATATATATATATATATATATATATATATATATATATATATATATCCTATAAATCAATTATCCAATACACCTATGCCAGATCTATTTTTCTAGGGGTGGACGATTGGAGCACACACTTTTTGTTTTGTCCTGGGGGGTGCCATCCTCCAGTCTTGAACAGGGTGCCTTCTAACGTAAGGCCTGCCTTGCCTACAGATATGCGTTAAAGTCCCTGTCCAGGCACATAATACCTCCCACTTTAAGAAATAAGCCACTTCAAAACAACTGAAAATCATGGGTTATCTGTAAATAGCTTATGCATTCCAGGGGAAACTGATATTTTTGGTTCAATTTCTGGGTAGTGGCTGAGCTGGAAAAGGTTTGTTATGGAACAGATTTTTTTAGTGTTTTTAGTCCCTCTCCCAGCATCTCAGCCATGTTGCCGGTTGGATTCAACTGACATAACTGCACAGTAACATGAAGCCCAGCAGCACTTCCTGTTTGCAGGTGACCTGCAAATGCATGAGCCGCCATTTTGTTTTTAAATTTTACTACAGCAGGAGTTAGAAAAAGGTAAATTATTTTTTATGTGCAGCATAAAATTGCCCTGGAGAGGGATGCATATGAGCACTGTTTGTTGTGTAGATCTGGTTTAAGTAATTTTTGACTGTTGGTCAACAAAACTACAATCAACACTGTTTCCTCACCTTGTTTGACCTATTGTATACAATCATCTTTATCCGTTAAAAATGAACTGCCTTGACTTTCACCAGCACTATCCAAATTTCTCATTAGTCTCATTATCATATTTTGAATCATAAATATGCAAATGAGGAGTTTCACACGGGAGATTTAATTCTGCGCTCTTATTTCTGATTAGATGGAAATACACTTTAGCTCTGTCAGATAATTGGTAACACTGCATACCAATAAGGCATTTCCCTGTGCTTCATGAGTAGAGGCTGAAATTAAAGTAGGCAGGGCTGCTACATTTCTGACAGTTTTGTAACACAAACTTGTTAACGCTTTAACGCAACCATTAACACAGCTTATGCATTATTAATCCAATTTCAGTGTCAGTTATATTTGTTTTTATAGTCTTCGATTTAAATAAACAGGGGGTAAGGAGCCCTCACATTCCCCCCTTGCAAAATCTGGGCAACAAAGCCTGCACATTTCAGGCATTGAGCAATAATATAATGGCCATCTTTCAGTTCAGCCCATTTATGTTTCAACAGTAAACTGGTCATTATCTTATTTACCATGGTAAATGGTCTTATCAGCTGAGTGAGTATATTACATTCCAGATTATTAACTGGCCAAAGTGTCCACTGAACACGGATTAATATTTTAATGCCCTGCCTGTAATGGGATGCTAGTTGTGTAGAGGCAGAAATATAATCACAAATTAAATTACATGCCTCATTTTAAATGCATTGCATTATCGTGGCGTCCGGGAAAAGCACACATAATTTACTGTTCTACAGAAAGTCAGTATTTTTAATGCTATAAATGTCCAGAATTTTTTTAGCATTCCAGTAATTTAAATTTGTATTTATGTATGGAGCTAGATGAATTATGCCAAAGAAACTACCAATAATAGCCTTGTTGTTGATGATAGGTAACATCATAAAAATCATCACCTCTAGCATAAATGTGGTATCACTGTTACTGTGCATCAAAAATTGCAAGACCAAAGAGATGTATTTAATTAGCGACAATTTTGAAACAATTCCTGAATTTCTTTTAAAGCTATAGCATGCACTATTATTAAAGACACAAAACCATAGACGGTAGCATTTAAAGGGAAATTCCAGGGAAAATACTGAAATTCTCACCTGGGGAGGTAATCATTGATGTTTGACTTAGCCAACGCTGTTGATTAGTTCACCTGTTACAGTGCTGGGACTTGTAGTCAGTAGTGGATTTTTAAAGATCAATAGCAGGGGTGATGAGATAACTGAGCTGCATTCTTTGAGACCTCTTGGGTGAAGTTTATCTGGTTTTGGAGTCTTATTCACATTTAAATTACTTAGCCTTTCTTGGAAGATATATATATGTTTAGCCAGTTAAGAATTTTGCTTGGGGTATTGCAAGTAGTGTCCTCACCTATATTGGCTCCTTGTTCCTTTCTTTTTTACACTGAGCTTTAGAACCAATTTAGTAACTGTGCCATTTCTTGAACCACCGTGACTCCCATGAATTCCCCTTTCCCATTAGTTAGAGCTACTACCCATTCTGCTCTTGTTTTCTTTGAATGTTTAAAGAAATGTTAAGGGTTGATTTTGCTTTCTTTGGTCACGCCTTTCTCATTTTGGGCTTTTGCCAGCTGTATTTCTTTTTGCCAGGCTTTATTAACTGCTTTACAATTTTTTAAATAATTTTCTTAAGGTTACAGCTGAGCGCTCAGCTTTATGATTTTAAAAAACATTTTCTTGTCCTTGCCAGGAGGGATTTATGCAGCTATATTGTGGTCACTGTTACCAAGGCTTCATGGACTGTTACAGTCCCTACAAGATGATCATCATTTTAGATAACCAAATCCAATAGGACATCACCCTAGTAGGCTCCTCTATAAACTGGCTCATGTGGTTATCTTTCAGTAAGCTAAGGAGTGTTCTTGTTCTTACAGTTAAAACAGTAGTCGTGGCTCCAGTCAATACCTGGGTAGTTAAACTATTCTATTATCACCACTGTTCCAGCCAGTCCCACTCACTCTATTTGTTCATGCAGCTGACCCTCTATTTCCTCAGTTTGCATCTGGGGTCTATAGATTACACCAACATTTTTTCTCCTATTTCTTCACCCACCATTATATTCTAGTGCATAATGACCTAAATTCCCATTTGCTTTTACTCTTGCCCTCTCCCCTAATTTCTAGTTTAAAACCCCCTCCACCATCTCTAGTATCCTCTCACCCAGCACAGCACCCCCCTTCCATTCAGGTGCAAATTATCTGCACAAAAAAGGTTGTCTTCCAATGATTTAGTGACCCAAATCCTTCTGACCTGCGCCAGCAATTAAGCCATGCATTTGACTCAATAAGTTTCCACTCATTCCTGGCAGTAATCCAAAAAATACAACCGTGGAGGTCCTTCGCTTCAACTAGTTCCTTAAAGGTATTCTTAAGGATCCTCAATCTCCAATAAATTCTGTCATTGGTTCCCTTAAGGACCATGAAAGCTTAGTCATCCCCAGCCCTTCCCAGTAATTTATCCCCCCCATTCCACCATATGCCAGACCAGGGAGTTAGCAAACTATTTGGTTGAGGCGATCTTGGCATCAAATTACTCTAACCATCCCCCTGATTATAGAATCCCCTATGACCACTAACTATATAATCCTACTGGCATTCCCATCCACCCGATTACTTGTGGGGCTTGTTAGGGACAACAGTTTCGGCTAGGACTGCCATTTCTGACACTCAGAGACGTGATTGTTGTCCAGCTTGGCAACTTTGCTAGGTTGCATATACACAGGCAAGACCATTTTCTTTGCCCTCTTTCTACTTCATTTAACTACATTTACCCAGCTACATATTTGCTCGTCCTGACATTTCTCTATCCTCTGTTTCCACCCCACTTACCCCACCAGCGTGTGCCAGAACTTACTACTAACTCCCCAAAGCTTTTTTTAAACTCTTTTTGCAGCAGCACAGCTAATCTGACAAAACCATGGTTGCTGTTATTTTTCTACCTGCTTTTAAAATAGAACATATGAAACACAACTAGTGCATAAATGTAATTTTAATGGCAGTATGTATAACTGAGCCTCAAAGATAATTCTTGATAATAGTTTTGTCCAGAGGACATGGAACCCTCCTGTGCTTAGCATGATTTGGATGTTAAAATAATAAAACAGCTCACCTGATCACCTCAATACGCCCATGATGCCAGCAGGGGAGGAGCTCTACATGGTAGCCATGGACTTATTTGACCTTTGAACTTGAGTGACAGAACAGTACAGTCTCACTGCTGCACGGAATTGGATAACTGACCTGTCCTTCAACTTCCATGCAGACAGCCCCACTCAGTGGGTTGTTTGTTATTACTGTTATGAAAATACTTGGACTACCTCTTTAACCACTAGAGACTCATGAATAACACAGTGGATCCATTACATCGATAACAGAAGAGGATATCTGTATTCATTTGTAGTCCTGGGAGGTAACTTTCACTGTGAGCCATGTAGGTAGATATGGAAGAAAGTGTGTTTGCTACCTTCTATTACTGAGAGCTAGGGTACAGCCCAAAAAAGCCTTTCTGATGCCAGTTGCAATGAATTGCTTTTACACATTGTGCTGGCATTCAACTTTTTGCATGACGGGATGTTATTATGGGCAATGTATCAGGAAATAATTGATTATTATTATTATTATCTCTCTGCCTGAAGTGGTGAGTTCTCCATACTTGAATACTATACTATTATTTATATACTATTGAATACCCCATCTGGTAGATTATTTACTAACTGTCATACCTCATTGGAAAAAGACCTCACATGTAATGCTTCACCATTTCAAAAGTCAATCATATCTGTGGGGGAAAAGCATCAATTTTGAGCTGTGTATTACAGTAGAGAGTTAGAGAATCTCTCCAAACTTTAATAACTGCTAACAAAGTGAGAATAGACATTCTTTAATAAATACTCTCCTATTACTTGTGCAATGTCACTCAGTAACTAGCGTATTGTCACTCCAGTTATAAGATAGGTTCACTGTCTCTTCAATTTAAATTTATAAAAAAATATTGAGATTCTAGACTTTTTAAAGTTACCGATAGAGTTCTAATATTCAAAACATTACACTGGGCAGACACTTTATTGCTCTTTGCAGCCCACTCTAAACAAATCATAAAGTCAAGTAAGTTGGAGTATATGTGCTCTTAAAAGCAAAGAAAAGAAAAGTACATGCTTCCTGAAGGATGTCATTACTGTGCATTAGCTCTTTAGAAGGTACTGTTCAGCATATTATAAAGGTCTCTTTAGAGCTCTACGATATGCGAATCTTTGATCTGCAGTGAATATAGGATCAAAGTAGTCACTTGTTTCAGATTGAGATGAAATCAACTGATTACACATTTGACCGACAAAAAAAATATGGCACAATGTCCTTTGAACATATCCCGGTCCACCTTAACATTTCAGTGCATCTGCATAACTGAGAGCATATCTTTCATGTTCATATTTTATACAGAAAACAATCATTTTTGTCAATATCATTTTCACAATCTTGTAAGATTAGCAACTATCCTGCTTGCCTGATACCAAATTAAATTGCACATTTAGATACATGTATTGAAATGCATAATTATTTTTAAGGGTTAGCCATTTAAGCATACATAACAATGATATTGTGATACTGATATGTCTAGTGTGGTTCAAATATGCCTCTGGTGTGTCCTGATGCAGTTCCATTTTTTTCAAAAATTGTTGATTTTTGAGGACTGGAATCCAAAAGCAATTCAAGGCTAAGAGGGGATTCAGCTCATGCTACTAGTCCCTGAAAGCAACTGAAGCAGGAAAATGAACCATTAATTGCCTGGGAAAACCACCAAACATCCAAGGAACATTGTGCTAATAAAAAAATGGGGAACAATATGTACATTTGTGTTTGTTACTGGGAGCAGGAGGATGGTACTGGGAGAAATGCCGTAGGTTGCCAGGAGCAGCAGTGTGTAAAAGTATTACCAGTAATAATTATCAGCCAGACCATCTCTTCTTAAAAAACCTTGTAACATTGTAAGGTAATGGTAGAGTGGTTAAAAGGGTTGTTGTCTTAGAGGGTTATTTAAGAAACGCTAGCGCCAGGTAGTGCCACATAGCGGCAGGTAGCGCTGGGTGAACGCTGGGCATTGTATGTGAAAACCAAATTTAAGAAAGCAAATCTGGTGAGCGCCTCTAACAGCGCCATGTAGCGTCACATGTATTATTAGAGGCGGCTCAGCGTATAGCGCCGGAGCTCTAGGTTCAGGAGTGCCATGACGCAGACGTATCTGTCGCTCAGTAGCGCTCTCCCAAACATTTCAATGGGGTTTCATTTGTATTTCATTTCATATATATATATATATATATATTTAGATTTTTATGCAGAATTGTATGTGCAGGTCTGGCACTAAAGTGTCATTGTCAGTCTTAAAAAAATGCCATTTCATGTGCTTTTGCTCTGTTAATGATTTATATTTGTTCAGAAACAGACTTTGATCACACAGCGCCTGGCACTCTATGCAAGACCGTCCAGCTTTAGAGCGCCGACGCTGGGTGTGTGTAGTTTTTCTCTTAAATATGGTGTGGAGCGCTAAGTGCCGAATGCACTGAGCTGGTACTACCTATCGCTCGCTGCAGTGTTGTGCTGTTGTTAGATGTAGTGTAGGCTTGAGCGTTATGACTTTGGGACACCACCTAGCGCTTGCGATTGGCTCTACAGTAAATCAGGGAGAGCGCTTTTACAGCACCCACCAGACATCACATTCATCAATGCTGGACAGGATAGTACAGCATCACTCGTCCACCTGCTAATCTAGGCTATAGTGCTAGTGCTAAGGGCCGCTATACAGACGCTCACATGGCGATATGTGGCGCTAGTATTAAATCAGCCTCTTAGTAAGCATTATGCCAAGCTAAGAACAGAATTTAAAGTTTTTTTTTAAATAGCTAATGAAGGCTCCTCTTTTCACCTCAAAAATAAATGAATGTATTTCCCAAAAGTAACCACTAGATGATGTAATGAGGGAGGGGTTGATTCAGAAACGGGTGAAAAAATTACACTTTGGAGTAAAAAGTGTCCTTTGTGTGAAAAATAAAATAGAATTGTAGATGGGCTGAATCAATCCCCTAGATAGGCAAAAAAAATGAATGACAACTTTGAATCCTTTAAAAAAAGTAGTACACTTTTGTACCTGATGCTGAATCACTCCTTCGCTTTAGCACCAGGTGCAAAAGAGCAAATGTTTTTTTGGGAGCAAAAATGTATTTATTTTTATTGTCCACCTAGGGGAAAGATTCAGCACCAATGCACTTCTATTTTATTCTTTTTTACCTAGAGTGCCCTTTTTACTTTTTTCACCTGTGGCTGAATTGCCTAATTCTTTCAGTTCAATGGGATCTCCAGAATTGTAAATACTAGGGGGATGCTTGAGAGTGAGAAGTCTCAGCACGTCATCTGTTTCTGGGTAGACTTAAAGACCTGGCACAGAGCACAAGTACTTACCAAGCAACCATTATAAAGGGTGAGCGTGGCAGTGAAAGGAAGTGGGAACGGGCTTGTGTATAACCAATCCATGCCTTACGGAAGGGTGGTCCCTAATAGCAGTTTCCCCTAATAGATGGAAAAAATGGTGTGTCTATATATATATCATTGGTATTACTTCTGTTGGGCATAGAGATGCATATTGATTGGGTAAGCCGTGTATCTAAATGTTTATTTTGGTATGGCTCTTTTTACTTTTGTTATGAATGGATGAAGGGGTCACTATGGCCTCAGAAGTGACAGATATGTGCGTTGTGGTGAATTTGGTGAATACACTTTTTAACACTGACAGAGTGCTGGCCTTTTTTTCTGCTTCTAGAATTTTAGATATATGGAAGTGTAACTCTTCTACCTGTTTTCATTTTACTTCTTTCACTGTCAAAATATATTAGGCCTTGTCATTTCCTACAGAATTACCCTGAAGAACTATTGTGGGGTTTATATTTACCTTGGGCCACACAACAATGTCCCTGAAAATGGTCCAAATGGGCTCCTTCCGACAGTTATTCTCTGCAGACTCTGCTGCTTTAACTTGAGTGGGCGCTATAGAATACACAGAAGAAGAACCTTTAGATGCATATGAATTTATGATGGTAGGTACCTAATGTAGTATAAATACAATGATCTAGCTCCTGATTAATGTAATGTTCTTTTGTTCTTATAGGTTCTTTGTTATGTTCATATATATATTACAATGCAACCATGTGTGGTTGATACCATATATTACAAAGAAATGCAGCCACAAAAATGCTAAAAGTCACACCTAAGGCCCTAAGAAACACTCTACATTTCTAATAGTTTTCATCCATTGCCAGTCCATTAGTTGCTATAGTATTGTGATATACTTTGCAATTACAAATGGTATTTGATATTTGAATGGATTTATCTGATAATGTCAATTACAAATTTTCATAAGATTGAAAGAAATGAACCCACACTGTTCATATTATTTAAAAAGATTCATTTTTTTACCCTGTTATTTTAAGTATACCAACACTAGCAACACTTGTACTACTCAAGGTCCATCAAACTGGGAGGCTGGCAATATGGAGGAATGCCATTAGACCCAGAATTTAATGTTGGAAAATGTGAGTAATCTTCTTTAGCAATGGAGGTGAAGGGGGTAAATAACTACTGAAGGCTGAAGTGAGATTTATTTAAACAGGCTGGCACAGCTGGAAAAGACTGGTAACAGCCATTTTGGAGCTTCCCCTCCCAGCATCTCAGCCATGGTACTGCCTGGATTCAACTGACATAACTGACAATGCACAGTAACAGGTTTGCAGGTGGTCTGCAAATGCATGAGCCGCCATTTTGTTTTCAAAATTTACTACAGCAGGAGTTAGAAAAAGGTAAATTAATTTTTATGTGCAGCAATCTAAATTATCCTGGGGAAGAATGCATATAAGCACTGTTTGTTGTGTTGGTCATTTTTGACTGTTGGTGCATTTTAAGTATTAGCAGAATTGAACAAATCATATATTTCGTACATACTGCTGTATATGAAGACTTCCTATTTTCATTATGCTGTATAAACACATTTTTTGTAAGTTTAAAATTTTAATTTAGAATGTTATGTTATTCCTCTAATCATTTTGAGAACAGCAGGGGGGGGAACATTTCAGATGCTGCATTTATAATGAGAGGGACGTCTGTGCCGTCACCCTCCATCCCCAGCCCAGTGCCCCAAAACAGCCTGTGTTTTTTTTGTTACTAAAGCCTTTGCCCAATATTAATAACAATACAAACTTGATGCAGTTGGCCATATTGCTCCCCACCCCCCAGCGTCGATGCGTTCACAGTTCACACAGCTCAGCAATGGGGAGCATTTCAACCTAACTGCCATTAGGGAACCCTCACCTTGAAGCAACATCGGAGTCGCGGGCGCGGTGATTTATATTTGATGACCCTGTGATGCTGACTCTATGTGCCATTCTTTATTCTTGAATATTCAGGTTTGCTGGTGTCATTTAGCACGCACACGTGCACTTTGAGTATATCTTTATTGTTTCCATTCACTTATAACTGTTTGAACTGGGCGAGTCTGTCAATATATTTTCTGTGGAATTTAGTTTTTTATTTATTTTCACATATGAGGTATTGTTGTTAAGAGTTGACATTGAGTTGTATAGGAGACTATCAGCATGTCTCATGGTTTATGGCCCTTATTTATCAAGGGCTAGCGCCAGGTAGTGTCTGACGAGCGCCAGGTACCGGCGGCTACCGACTCAAGTACGCCCGGCGGCGGTCACAATGACGCATTTATCACGCTAAATGAGGCTAGCGCCGGCGAGAGCGTCAGCTAGCGCGGGATTCATCATGTAGCCGACTGCAACGAACAGCGCCGCTGCTAATCCCATCACAGCGACAGGTATGACCTGGCGCTCCCTGGCGTGGTCCAATGCATTTCAATGGAGCAATCTTTAAATAATCATAATTAATTGCTATTACTGTTTTTTTTTTTTTTTAATGTCAAAAATTCTGTGACCACTTCTGCAATGTTAGGTTTTTTTTTTAATTAAAAAAAAATAAAAAATAAAAAATGTGCAGAATTGATATTACAGGTCTGATATTAATTTATTCATATTACAAAATGTTTAGAAAAAAAAAAGAAAAAAAATGGTTGTTTGGGGGTTAAAAACTACTTTACACACATCGCCGCCAGCGCTCTGGGGTTTAAACAAGGAATTCACAGCGCGAGAAATTTTTGAGCGTGATTTGTTAATGAATCTGCAGCAAGCCGTTCGCTCTGGCCATTCGCTGTCAGGCGCACCCATACAACGTGGAACCTGTGAAACATCGACCCCTAACCCCGTATTCAACATTACCGCACACCGACTGAGTCGCTGTCAACAAGCAAACCCCGGCCAAGCACAGCGAATACTAGCTGGCGCTGTGAAAATCACGCTACTGGCGCTCATCTGTCGCTACCTGGCGCTATTAATGAATCAGCCTCTAAATGTAGTAGATATAGGTTGTACACTTTGAGGGTTTACACATATAATTTTTATGCCGGCATAAAATAACTGTTATAATAGGATCTAATAAGCGCACATAGGGTCTTTTGATGCATTGTTCCCCTTAGGGGTTTTTTTTTTCATGAATATTATTGAGACCATGGGGTCATCCATGTGATTTTAATTGTCCAGTGTGTTTTTGTGTATTTTAAAAGTATCTCCTTTTTCATAATAAAGAATTTTGTATCCATATTGATATTGGTGCTCCTTTTTGAAGAAAGGTGTGTAATTGGACACGTCCACTTGAGTCTTGTTTGGTTCTTGTGAGTGAGCACGTTTATATTCAGTGGTATTGTCTGGTGCACCCCTGTTACTAGTAACTGCCATTAGGGCTTATTCATCATCATGAGAATTTACCTCACTTTTTTATGACAAACAAATGTATCCTCAGTACCATGCTTAGCTGTGCAAATGTTTTATAAATGTACACAGCTAAAAAAGATGCTGAATTGCATTGTGGAAAAATCAGGATTGCTTTTTTAATTATTTTTTTCCTTAGTGCAATTCAGCATTATTTTAGCTGTGCAAATTGTATAAAAATGTGCACAGCTAAAATGGTGCTGAAATGCAAGGGAAAAAAATATAAAAAATATATAAAAATGTTTTTTCTCGAAGAAAACCAAGAGAAAAAAAATCTCATGGTGTTGAATCAGCCCTAATGAAACAATTTAGTTGTAACTTAACTAATTAGCATATATTAGCATATGAGCTTAGTCTTTTTATCAATACTGGGCAAAGGCTTTAGTAAAAAAAAAAAAAAGAAACACAGGCTGTATTGGGGCACTGGGCGGGGAAGGAAGGTGACAACATAAACTAAACTTTCTCGATATAGCTGCACTTTAACAGAAACTTTACCCAGGGCTAGGTTCCCTTGGGACATTTTAGGGCTTCTTTAAAAACATATACTTTTATTAAATATTAATTTAAAATACTTATTGCATTGAAATGACATCATTTACATCCATATGCCTAAATACATTCTTGTCGTGTCAGGTCTGTACTCCTTGCGGAACCTTCATACATCTACCGTATTTTTCGCCCTATAAGACGCACCTGCCCATAAGACGCACCTAGGATTTGGGGGAAGAAAATAAGAAAAAAAACCCAAAAATGCCCCATTACAGACAGTGTGGCATTCCCCTATCCAATTCCCATAGGCAGTGTGGGATGCCCCCTTTCCATGGACAGTGTAGCATGCCCCCATCCCATTCCCCGTATATCCAGTGTGGCATCCCCGCCTCCCATTCCCCATATACCCATTGGCTGTGTGGCATCCCCCTCTCCCCCCATTAGTATAGGCTGTGTGGCATCCCTCTCACCACATTCCCATAGGCTGTGTGGCATCCACCTCTCCCCCCATTCCCATTGGCTGTGTGGCATCCCCCTCTCCCCCCATTAGTATAGGCTGTGTGGCATCCCTCTCCCCACATTCCCATAGGCTGTGTGGCATCCACCTCTCCCCCCATTCCCATAGGCTGTGTGGCATCCCCCATTCCCATAGGCTGTGTGACATCCCCCTCCCCCCAGGCTGTGTGGCATACCCCTCCCCCCATTCCCAAAGGCTGTGTGGCATCCCCATCCCCCCATTCCCATAGGCTGTGTGGCATCCCCCTCCCCCCATTCCCATAGGCTGTGTGGCATACCCCTCCCCCCATTCCCATAGGCTGTGTGGCATCCCCCTCCCCCCATTCCCATAGGCTGTTTGGCATCCCCCTCCCCCATTCCCATAGGCTGTGTGGCATCCCCCTCCCCCCATTCCCATAGGCTGTGTGGCATACCCCTCCCCCCATTCCCAAAGGCTGTGTGGCATCCCCCTCTCCCCCCATTAGTATAGGCTGTGTGGCATCCACCTCTCCCCCCCATTCCCATTGGCTGTGTGGCATCCCCCTCTCCCCCCATTAGTATAGGCTGTGTGGCATCCCTCTCCCCACATTCCCATAGGCTGTGTGGCATCCACCTCTCCCCCCATTCCCATAGGCTGTGTGGCATCCCCCATTCCCATAGGCTGTGTGACATCCCCCTCCCCCAGGCTGTGTGGCATACCCCTCCCCCCATTCCCAAAGGCTGTGTGGCATCCCCATCCCCCCATTCCCATAGGCTGTGTGGCATCCCTCTCCCCCCATTCCCATAGGCTGTGTGGCATACCTCTCCCCCCATTCCCATAGGCTGTGTGGCATCCCCCTCCCCCCCATTCCCATAGGCTGTTTGGCATCCCCCTCCCCTCATTCCCATAGGCTGTGTGGCATCCCCCTCCCCCCATTCCCATAGGCTGTGTGGCATACCCCTCCCCCCATTCCCAAAGGCTGTGTGGCATCCCCATCCCCCCATTCCCATAGGCTGTGTGGCATCCCCATCCCCCCATTCCCATAGGCTGTGTGGCATCCCCCTCCCCCCATTCCCATAGGCTGTGTGGCATCCCCATCCCCCCATTCCCATAGGCTGTGTGGCATCTCCATCCCCCCATTCCCATAGGCTGTGTGGCATACCCCTCCCCCCATTCCCATAGGCTGTGTGGCATCCCCATCCCCCCATTCCCATAGGCTGTGTGGCATCTCCATCCCCCCATTCCCATAGGCTGTGTGGCATACCCCTCCCCCCATTCCCAAAGGCTGTGTGGCATCCCCATAGGCAGTGTGGCATACCCCTCCCCCCATTCCCAAAGGCTGTGTGGCATCCCCCTCCCCCCCCATTCCCATAGGCTGTGTGGCCCCTCTCCTCCCATTAGAATAGGCTGTGTGGCCCCTCTCCCCCCATTCCCACCCCCCTCCCCCCATTAGTATAGGCAGGCGCCATATTAAAAAAAAAAAAAGTTAAACTCACCTGTCCGCTGACACTGCTGCGCTGAGCGGCCGGCTCCGTGAATGGGGTGGGTGTGACCTGGGCCCAACGTCGACGCAGGCCACGCTCACCCCATTCATGAGCTGGCTCTGTCCCGGCCCCGCCGCTGCGATCGCTGTCTTTTCAGGCAGCGATGACAGCGGCGGGGCCAGAGACAGAGCTCCCGCCGCTCCTCCATCTGCTTCTCCACATGCGAGCACGAAGGTCCGGGCAGCGGGTGGGCGTGGCCTGCGCCGGTGCAGGCCACGCCCACCCACTGCCGGGACCTTCGTGCTCGCGTGTGCTCTGAGCCCGGCAGCAGATGGAGGAGCGGCAGGGGCTCTGTCTCTGGCCCCGCCGCTGTCATCGCTGCCTGAAAAGACAGCGATCGCAGCGGCGGGGCCGGGACAGAGCCCCCGCCGCTCCTCTGGCCTTTCGCAGTGTGCGCCGGGGACGGGTGAGTTTTTTTTTTTTTTTTAATTTATTTTTTTTTTTTTTACATTCGCCCGATAAGGCGCACTGACATTTTTCCCCCACTTTTGGGGAAAAATAAGTGCGTCTTATAGGGCAAAAAATACGGTATATTCCAACATTCCAACATTCCCTCTGTGGGCAGACATGTAACATGTTTCGCCTAGTTTGGCTTTCTCAATGCCCTATACTTATGACAGACTAACATTTCATATTAGTGAGTTAGTGTGTTAGTTTACAACAATATATTACAAATATTGAGGTAAGATTGAATACCTTGTTGTGATTTTTCACCATGTGGCCATTCATTCGTATACATCATGCAATTTCCCCAAGGAGAGTTGGTGATGCGCCAGTGCCCTTTTACCTTGCAGGGATTATTAGTTTGCTATTTAGTGTTTACTTGCACTTTAACAGACTGTAGCCAAATTCCAGCAGCCTATGGCAGTGCTCAGACCAGAAAGGTTCTTACAATCTAACAATATCAAATCAGGCACCATCTACAATAGGCAGCGCATAAGATGATCCCTTAGGCCCCAAATACACTAGTGTGCATGAGGAACAATGAGACACCAAACTATAATAAGCAACATGCAAGCTGAATTATCAGACCCCAAATTCATAGTTACATAGTTAATACGGTTGCAATAAGACATATGTCCATCAAGTTCAACCAAGGGTGTTGGGGTAGGGAAAGTATTTTTTTTTTTACTTTATTTTTTTACTGATAACCGCTAATAGTAACTGTTAATGCTATTGTTTCGTCAGCGGTTGATGCTGGAACAAGCTTTTGGGCTATTCCACAGATTTATAGTTCTTATGGTAAATAATGATTGTCGCCTCCGGAGACTGAATTTCTTTTTTCCATTCGAAAGGAGTGCCCCCTTGTCTTTCGAGAGGATTTTACCTGAAATAGTGTTTCTCCATATTTTTTGTATTTTTTGTATTGGCCATTTATACAAGTTAATCATGTCAGTTGTCTCCTCTCAAGACTAAACAGATTTAATTCCCATAATCTTGCCTCATAACTAAGACCTTTCATTCCTCTTATTAGTTTGGTGGCTCTCCTCTGCACTCTTTCCATAGTCAGAGTGTCCTTTCTATGAATGGGTGCCTAGAACTGGACGGCATATTCCATGTGAGGGTGCACCAGTGCCTTGTAAAGGGGCAAAATTACATCCCTATCCAATGATTCCATTCCTCTTTTAATGCATGATAATATCTTGGTGACCTTGGAAGCAGCTGCTTGGCATTGCATGCTGTTATTTAGCCTGTGATCTACCAGTACCTCCAGATCCTTCTCAACCAGTGACTCTCCCAGTTTTACTGAGGACATATGAGGCCTTCAGGTTGTTAGACCCCAAGTGCATGACTTTACATTTCTCCACGTTGAACTTCATTTGCCAAGTGGATGCCCAGACACTCAATGTGTCTCACAGACTGATTCATCACTAACGCCAGTTAGCGACAGATGAGCATCTGTAGCAGGCATTTTCAGAGCGCCCGCTAGTAGTCACTGTGCTCGGCCGTGAGTCGCTAGTTTATAGCAACTCAGTCGCTGTTCAGTAATGTTGAATACATTGTGAGGAGTCGCTGTACAGTACAGTGCTGTATGGGAGCGCATGTTAGCGACTGGTCATAGCGACCGACTCACACCATATTCAGCAAAAAAACTGCCTCACAAAACTCAGCCGCTGAAAAATGCTTGTTTGAAGCCCAGAGCGCAGGAGGCGGTGTGTTTAAAGTGTGTTTTTCAGCATCTATCGCCTAGTAACAAAGCGAAAACATATGGAATTACATTGTAGCAACATTGTAACATGAACACATTAATGGCAGACCTGTAATGTCATTTCTGCAGAAATATATAAAAAATGAAAAATTTGTGAAAAAAATGCTTTTTCAATGGCAGAAGAGGTCACAGCATTATTTGAGATTTTTTGCAAAAATGTAAAAAAAAAAAAAAAAACCTGTTTAAAGAAGAAAAGTATCGTCCATTGAAACGTATGGGAGAGTGACAGGTAGCGAGAGGTCATACCTGGCGCTGTGCAAGGCTGAACGCTGGCGCTGTTCACTGAGGCTGTGAAAATAATGAATCGGACGCTACATGGCGCTATCCCAGTCGCTAAACAGATTCTGCTTGATAAATGTGTAATTGTGTGCCGTGTTTGGCGTTCACCAGTCGCTACCTGACGCTACCTGTCATTAACCAGCCACTACCTGACGCTATCCCTTCTTAAATTAGGGCCCAAGTCAGCCTGAAGCTTGTGAACATCATGAATAGACTGCACTGTGCTACATATCTTTGTGTCATCTGCAAAAATAGAGACAATGCTTCTAATCCCATCTTCGTGTGTTCATGTCGTTTATAAACAAGTTGAATAATAGTGGGCCCAGCACTGAACCCCGGGGTACGCCACTTACAACTGGTAACCATTCAGAGTCATTAACCACAACTCTGTGCACACGATCCTTCAGCCAGTTTTCAATCCAGTTACAAACTGTGTTTTCTGATCCTGAAGATCTCAATTTCCCCAATAAGTGTCTATAGGGGACAGTGTCAAATGCTTTTGCAAAATCCAGAAAAACTATATCCACAGCGGCCCCTTTGTCCAGGCTTTTACTCACCTCCTCATAGAAGCCAATCAGGTTAGTCTGGCAGCTTCTGTCCTTAGTAAAACCGTGTTGGTTGTCACTTATAATATTATGGATAGTTACATATTCATGTATATAGTCCCTTAAAGTGGACCAACACCCACGGGTGATCGGCCCGGGAATCTATAAGATTCCCGGGCCGGTCACCTCCCTCCCCGCGGGACATCCGAGATCGGGATGTCCCGCGGGGTGAAACCCCCCCAAACACCCCAAACTCCTTACCTTATCTTCCCTTACCTTAGCCTCCCTCGCGCCCCTCTAGACGTGTGAATGGCCGGCGCGGGAGGTCAAGAGGGACGCGCGGGAGGCGGCGGCGGAGGAGCCGCTTGTCCGTCGGCGCGGGGAGAGGTGAGTTTGGGGGGTTCGGGGGGGTTTCACACAGCGGGGCACCCCGATCGGGGGTGCCCCACCGAAGTGGACCAAGACCCAGGATAGTCAAAATCCTGGGTGTTGGTCCACTTTAAAACCAGAAGAACCTAATAGTAGACTGTATAGCATTTTTTGCGAGAAAGAACCATTTAGACCCCTAGGCACATTATCATTGGATATAATATATATATATATATATATATATATATATATATATATATTTATATATATATTTATTTACACATTTGTGACTTTTGGCCCAGGGCTGCAGGTGAGGCATATTAAACCTTATATAAAATTGAAGCTTTAATTACAGATATATGAAGGTTTAAATTATCACCTTCATATCTAGCCTGTGATTTAATTAGGAGTGGCCTGGGCAGTTTGATACAAGTTTTCTGTGTGCTTTGTGTTCTGTCCTCCTTAAGCGAACTACTTAATTCGACAGAGAGCCTAAACTCCTGCTCCACAATTCATCACACTGGGTTGATTCGACTTGACTTTTATTGTAGAACATAAGGAGTAAAACTGGGGACATAAAGGAACATGCACTTACTATATGGAGAGACATGTAGCAATACACAAATACAGTAAATACATGAATCATGACATGAACATGTGCAAAAACATACATATTACATATACAGCACACTAATGTAACTCAGGGATAACTATGCGTCAGTATTAGCACCTGGAGGGATGCAAATGGCATGCTAGACTATACACACAGAACGCATGTGCTGCGGATGCTAACTATAATTAACACTGTGAGCATGTAATGCTGAAAATTTAGGGGGATGCATAAGCTGCCATGCTGGATAGCTATTTACACTTACTAGCGATGCTTTTAAAGCATGGATGCAATGGATGACGCTGGATGCGATGTAGCCTAATCACTGTCTCGAAAGAGAATCAGGAAGTATAGGGAGATAGTGACATCATGAAAGGGTCACATGGTACAGGTACGGAGGCCTGCTAGTCCAGAAATCCAAGATGGAAATACCTGCAATGTATTCAAATGGCCACTGGAGGGAGCTCCAACACAAAATGAGTATTGTAAATCACAGTGAATCTTACAATGCACTCTAATACAACAGAATATACATTTTATATAAAAAAAACATATTGCAGAAGGCATGACACTCCCCGCCTGGTATCCGGAGGATACCACTTCATGGCACCTCTGGAGAGAGTAGCAATATCAGTTCAGTTACCGGTCTGATAAAAAGTCTTGGTTCCTTTTGTCGGCAAACTTTAACTTCAACTTTTCTATCTTTGCCGTCTTCACTTGGGAACACTTTGGTGATCAGTCCTAGGGGCCATTCGTTCCTCTTTGACTGAAAGTCTTTTAAAAGAACAACATCTCCCACTCGCATGTTGGGTTTGCTGACTTGCCATTTGTCTCGTGTCTGTAAGGTAGAGACATACTGCTTTCTCCACTTATCCCAGAAGGCATCTGCTAGGGTTTGTACTCTTCTCCACTGACACTTGTACAAGTCCTTGGCACTAAACTCACCAGGAGGAGCTGCAGCTGTACCAACTTTTTGGGTGAGAATAGTGGCGGGTGTTAACAGAAGGGGATCCTCTGGATCACTAGATATAGGTGTTAAGGGTCTGGAATTTATGATGGCCACTACTTCAGCCATGATGGTAGTGAGGGTCTCGTGGGTGAGTCTTGAGGTTCCCATCTGTAGAAATATAGAATCAAGGATTCTACGAGCTATGCCAATCATACGCTCCCATGAGCCTCCCATGTGAGAAGAATGTGGCGGGTTGAATGTCCATGTACACTGTTGGTCAGTAAGATATCTCTCCACATGATCATTGTCAATATTTGAAGGTATTTTAAGTTCCTTACAAGCTCCAACAAAATTGGTTCCTCTATCAGAGCGAATGTGTTTCACTGGGCCTCTGATAGAGATGAATCGTCTGAGGGCACTGATGAAGCTAGATGTGTCCAAGGACTCAATGACTTCTATATGAACAGCCCTAATACTCATACAGGTAAATATGACTGCCCAACGTTTGCCGTTTGCCTGGCCTCCTCTAGTCTGCCGAGTGGTGACAGACCAGGGGCCAAACACATCAAGTCCAGTTTAATACCCAATAGTTCCCTATTCCCAACATCGTAATTGCGTTCAGCGGGTGAAAATTTACGAGAGAAGAATGCACAAGGATGTAGTTTTTCAGGACAGCCCGCATATTGAGAAAGAACAGCTCCTACTCCCAGTTCCGAGGCGTCAACCTCCAATAGAAATGGAAGCCGGGTATCAGGATGTATCAAAATGGGAGCGGAGGTGAAAGTCTCTTTTAACACTTGAAAGGCGTTTTTAGCTGAGGGAGGCCACTCCTCAACAAAAGCGCCCTTACGAGTGAGATCTGTTAAAGGACTCACTATGGACGAGAACCCCTTTATAAATTGCCTGTAAAAATTCGCAAATCCTAAAAATCTCTGAAGTGCCTTTAGGGTTCTAGGTTGTTCCCACTCCATAATAGCAGAAACCTTGGAGGGATCCATCACCAACCCCCGCTTGGAGATTATGAATCCTAGGAACGGAATTTCAGACACTTCAAAAACACATTTGGAGATTTTAGCATACAGACGATTTTCCCGCAATCTCTGCAACACCGCTTTGACATGTTGACGGTGCTCCACCAGGGAGCGGGAAAAAATCAGTATGTCATCCAAATAGACCACGAGAAATTGACCCAGAAAATCACGAAATATGTCATTGACAAAATCTTGAAACACTGCAGGAGCATTACATAACCCGAATGGCATCACTAAATATTCATAATGCCCATCTTTTACATTGAAGGCTGTCTTCCATTCGTCCCCTTGACGTATGCGAATAAGGTTATATGCCCCTCGAAGGTCTAACTTGGAGAAGACCTGGGCCCCAGAGACCTGATTAAAAAGGTCATTGATTAATGGTAGTGGATATCTATTCTTTATAGTAACCTTATTTAACCCTCGATAGTCTATACAGGGGCGTAAGCCGCCGTCCTTCTTCTCGACGAAGAAGAACCCAGCACCGGCAGGAGAGGTGGAAGGACGGATAAAACCCTTCTGGAGGTTCTCGGTGATATAATCTTTCATAGCCTGCTCTTCAGATCTAGTGAGATTATATAGTTTCCCTCTAGGGGGCATAGTACCTGGGAGTAACTCAATAGGACAGTCGTAGGCCCTATGGGGTGGAAGAATATCAGCGGATTTCTCCGAAAATACGTCTGCCCAATCTGCGTAGACTGGAGGTAAACCATCAAGGACGATAGGTGTGGATCTAAGAGATATGGTGAAACAATGAATTTGACATGAAGGGCTCCATTTCACCAGATCCCCAGACCTCCAATCTATTACTGGGTTATGGACCTTTAACCAGGGAAATCCCAAAACAATAGGGGATACGGGACTTTCAATAACCAGAAACTCTATTTCTTCCGAGTGGGCAGATCCTACGACTAAATTTACCCAAGGAGTCTTGTAGGAGACCAACCCCCCCTCAATGGGCCTATTATTGACCGCCAGGACCCGAAGGGGATTTTCTAAAGGAATTAACGGAATTCCAAGAGTAATGGCTAGGGATCTATCCAGGAAATTGCCAGCCGCTCCACTATCAACGAAGGCCGAGGCAATAGTCCGGGAAGGACCCCAAGAGAGTGTAACGGGTAGGAGTACACGATTATCAGGAGGGAACGATACCTGACCGCCTAGATGAAGTCCCTCAGCAGGATCTAGGCGTTGAAGTTTCCCGCCACCGGAGCCTTGTTTGGGCAGGTCTTGGCAAAATGACCTGGATTACCACAATAGAGGCAGAGGCCTTGGGATCTGCGCCGAACCTTCTCCGCCTGAGAGAGATGGGTTACTCCAAGCTGCATCGGTTCCTCAGGCGACAAGGAAGGAGAGGAAATGGCTGCCCCCTTAAAGCTTGGCTCTTGGCGTGAAGATCCCCAAGGTTGGTCCTTGCCTCTTTCCTGGCGTCTCTCTCGGAGACGTCGATCCACCCTGATGGCCAGCTGCATGTATTCGTCCAGGCTTTTAGGCAACGGATAATTCACCAGGGTGTCTTTGATGTTCTCAGAGAGCCCAATCCTAAATTGGCTACATAAAGCTGGATCGTTCCATTTAGAGTCTATAGCCCATCGCCGACATTCTGCGCTGTACTCCTCAGCAGAACGTTTGGCCTGTCTCAGGTTCCGTAATTTAGAATCCGCTGTCGCAGCCCGATCTGGGTCAGCATACAGGAGTTCCATAGCCGAGAAAAATGAGGAGACCGACTGCAAGGCTTCATCAGTCGGAGCTAAACCAAACGCCCAGGTCGCCCTGGAGAAGTGAAATGACCAGGCCAACACGTTGCGCTTCTGATCCAGACGCGTGGGGTCGAAGGCGGAAGTAGAGCTCACAAGAGTTCTTGAAATTAGAAAACTTCGCCCGATCCTCGAGAAATTTTTCCGGGAGAGGAATCTTGGGCTCGATGGCAGGACTAGGATCCACTGGCGCAGGCATCTGACGACTCTCCTGAGTTGCCACTCGCTGAGCCAGCTGGTTGATGGCGGTGGCCATAGCTTGAACCTGTTGTATCAGTTCTTCCATCTAGAAGGTATTTTTCTTTTTTTGGCCCGTTATAATGTCAGGTCCCGGAGACACCCACCTTCCAATAAATCAGCAACCCCCAATCTCCGCTGCTTTCTTCGCCTATAGTAAGCCCCCGTTTGCCGGGACGCTAGACACGCCTCACCGGACACGGTTGCCCCCAGGTCTTGTTAGCACAAAGGATGCTGACTTATGCAGGGGAAGGCAGATGAATCCAGGGACTAGACTGAGTAGCAATAAACGGACAGGGGTCATACACGGGTGGTCAATCCGAGGAGGCACGGTACAGAAGGGTTAGACGGAAGAGTAGTCAGGGCAAGCCAGGGGTCACAACGGGAGGTCAGAAGTTCGCGGTACAGAGGAGCAGGCAGAATCGTGGTCAAATCGTAAGCAAGGTCGGTCCAGGCGGCAATCAGGGATGGTCAAAACACGGCAATAATCACAAGGAGAAGAGCTATCAAATCGCACCCAGTAGCACGCTATAACGGGCAAGGACTAACTGCAGGGTGTATACCTTTATAGGACGGGGGCTGACTGGATTGGCTGAGGGGGAAGTGTAGTGATTGGTGGACATGGGAACTTTGGGCTGATTGCCCAGTTTAAACTAGGGAGGCGGACAGTACTATTGGGCACATGCCCTCTAACAACAAGGGCTCATTGGCCCATACTAATCACCTCCGGCGGGCGCGCTGTGCGCAGCGCCGCCGGAGGGCATAAGTGGAAGCCAGGCGCGCGCGCGCGCCCGTACGAGGACACGCGCCGGGAGCGCACCGCACAGAGAGCGGCGCGACCGCCCCCGACGCTGCTGAACAGGAAGCCGCCCGAGCGGCTGCTCGTGACAGCCGAGCGGCGGGCGGGCAGGAGCGACGCCGACCCGCCGCCGGCTGCAACAAACGCCCAGCCCGCGGAGAGGAGTCGGCGGGGGAGCGTAGGACAGGTGAGGCGGTGGCCGTGACAATAATGTCTCCGGCCTGAGTAAGCTCATCTACAGTATAGGGCTTGTGACAATAGTGCCAGCCTTTGCAATGCTCTGATCCTGTTGCTAAGGCCCTAAAGGATCTGACTATGTGGATTAAACAAGCTACTGCTCTGTTCAAAGACTTCCAAGTAGAAAATCTACTGAAACGTTTGGACTCAAGCTGTCCACAAGTAACTGTTGTGGCAAGAACAGAAACTTGAGGGCGAATCTCTGCATCAGATTCTGGCTCTAGTAGATCATATGTGTGTTCCTGAAGAGTATCATGCAGTGGTTTATACAGGAATTTAGGTCCCGTGAGCCAAGTAGTGTCTTTGAGTTGGGATGCTGGTACGGCTCGTGTGGCATGGTCTGCTGGGTTGTGATCAGTGGACACATAATACCACTGTGTAGGCCGTGTTGACTTTCTAATCCTTTGGACTCTGTTATGTACGTACACATAGAACCTCCTGGACTCGTTGTAAATGTATCCCAACACTACTTTGCTGTCTGTGTAAAACACTGTGTCATCAAGTGCAATGTCTATTTCTGACACAATAAGTTCTGCTAGCTCTACTCCCAGAACAGCAGCACACAGTTCCAGTCTTGGAATGGTAGGTTCAGGACATGGAGCTAGCTTTGCCTTACCCATGATAAAGCCAATATGGACTTGACCTTGAATGTCCATTGTCTTGAGGTAGGCAACTGCAGCAATAGCTCTTACTGAAGCGTCACAAAATATACACAGTTTTCTAGACTGAGCTTCTGCAGAAGAGATGGGTGTGTATGGCCTTGGTATGTGTAGGTCAGACAACATATTAAGAGAGTCTCTCCATGTTACCCAAAGTGTCTCTTTCTCTGGGGAAAGTGGTGAGTCCCATTCACATGTGTCTGTAGTCAGGTCTCTGAGCAGAGTCTTACCTTGGATGACCACAGGTGCTGCAAAGCCAAGTGGATCATACAGACTGTTGATGGTAGATAAGACACCACGTCGCGTGAAAGGCCTCTGTTCTTGGTTGACCTGAAAGGTAAAGGTGTCAGACTTGAGATCCCAGTTGAGCCCTAGGCTGCGCTGCATGGGTATAGCGTCTGTTGTGAAGTCCAGGTCTTTTAGATCACTGGCATAATCTTGGGTAGGGAAGGCCTCCATGACGACTTTGCTATTTGAAGCAATCTTGTGCAGTCCGAGGTTTGAACAGGCAAGCATACTTTGTGTTCTCCTAAGTAAGCTGATTGCATCCTCAGGTGAAGGAAGTGACTTTAGGCCATCATCCACATAAAAGTCTCTTTCAACAAATCGCCTAACGTCTTGCCCATAGTCTTTTTCACCTTCCTGGGCAGAACGTCTCAGTCCATAGATAGCAACTGCAGGAGACGGGCTGTTGCCAAACACGTGTACCTTCATGCGGTATTCTGTAATGTCTTTGGTAGGGTCATTGTCTCTGAACCAGAAGAATCTTAAGAAGTTCCTATGCTCTTCTTTAACCAAGAAACAATGAAACATTTGTTGTATGTCAGCAACAATGGCAATAGGTTCTCTACGGAATCGGATGAGGACACCAAATAGTGTGTTGTTAAGGTCTGGTCCTGTCAAAAGAACATCATTGAGGGAGACTCCTTCATGCTGAGAGCTGGAGTCAAACACTACCCGGATTTGTCCTGGCTTCTTAGGGTGGTAGACACCAAAGATTGGCAAGTACCAGAGTTCTTCCTTGTCTTTTAAGGGTGGAGCTTCTTCTGCATGACTATTTTCAAATATTTTGCTCATGAATGAGAAGAAATGTTCCTTCATCTCTGGTCTTTTCTGAAAGTTGCGTCTAAGTGCAGAAAGGCGTTTTAAGGCATGATCTCTATTATTGGGAAGATGGCGTCTCTGTGCCTTGAAAGGAAGTGGTGCAACCCAGTTATTTGCTTCATCTTTGAAGAATCCTTGTTCCATTATGTTAAGAAAGGTTTCATCTTCAATAGAGGGGGCTATCTTGTGATCTTCTTTGGTACTCTGGAAGACTGTACATCCCAAGTGATCTCCGTTATCACTACAGGGATAGTCCCTGGTTTCTGGAAAGTCTGGATACATAAGACTTGCAGGTTTCTCTCGCACAAGGAACTTGTTAGGACAAGGCTGAAACATTGATGGGCGACCATTCTTCAATGTACTTGTGTAGAGGGAGCTCACAGTGGTTGGTTTGTGAACATTCCCTAGGCAAACGTTACCTATAATGACCCATCCCAGGTCAAGCTTCTGAGCTGAGCAATGTGGACCATTGATCTGTTTCCTCACTGTCAGCACCCACTTACCTGCGCCCCGTTCCTGTCGCGCTCCCCGTACCGCCGCGCGGCTTCCTGGTCGGCGGCCGCGGCGGGCGGCGGCCTTCCTTCCTCCTGGCGCGCGCGCGCCTGGTTCTTCTTTGGCCGGCGTCCCCGGCTCCGGCGCTCATGCTCGCGCACACGCGCGAGCACGTTGTGGTTATGCCCTCCGGCGCCGCTGTTCTCAGCGCGGCCGCCGGAGGAGAACTAATTAAAGGTACAGGTGTGGGTGGGGGGAATGTTTTACTTGTCACTGGCCAATCTCATCAGCACGTCATTCCCTCACTGCTTCCCTCCTATCAGCCCTCTCTGACTCCTGGGCGGGTCGCCCTGTTCCGTCCTATCAGTTATCAGATCCTAGTTGCACCAATCATTAGAATCGTTCCCCTAGCCCAATCATACCTAGTTCCTTTATAACCACCTTCTGCCAGTTGCTGGTTGCCTGTTATAGCGCCTAGATCCTAGTATTTGCTTATCCCTGATTTTGATCCTGATTCCTGTTGCCGACCCTCGCTTGTTTGACCATCCTCGATCTCCACTCCTGTTGCCGACCCTTGCCTGCCTTGACCATCCTCGATCTCCACTCCTGTTGCCGACCCTTGCCTGCCTTGACCATCCTCGATCTCCACTCCTGTTGCCGACCCTTGCTTGCCTTGACCATCCTCGATCTCCACTCCTGTTGCCGACCCTTGCTTGCCTTGACCATCCTCGATCTCCACTCCTGTTGCCGACCCTTGCTTGCCTTGACCATCCTCGATCTCCACTCCTGTTGCCGACCCTTGCTTGCCTTGACCATCCTCGATCTCCACTCCTGTTGCCGACCCTTGCTTGCCTTGACCATCCTCGATCTCCACTCCTGTTGCCGACCCTTGCTTGCCTTGACCATCCTCGATCTCCACTCCTGTTGCCGACCCTTGCTTGCCTTGACCATCCTTGATCTCCTGTTGCCGACCCTTGCCTGTCTGTTGGACTTCCACCTTACGCTCACATACCGGCTACCCGATTCCACTTCCAGCCGCGGGCTCTCCAGTTCTCTGTACCGTAAGACCTCATCCTTTGAGCCATAAAGTCCTGGGGGCAACCGATCCCGAGCAGGCGTGTTCTGCGTCTCGGCAAGCGGGGGCTCCTATAGGTGAAGCTGGCTGCGGAGATTGGGGGTTGAGGTCCTTACCAAGAGAGCTGGAGTTGTCCAAGTGGTAAATTGAGGTTCCGGGAGCGTGACATTATAACAGGCCCAAAAATATCAATATCGAAGACCTGGTACAGCAAGTTCAGGCGATGGCCACCGCTATCAATCAACTTGCCCAGAGGGTGGCCAATCAAGAAACCCGCCAGACTTCAACACCCGCTGTATCACCTCATATTCCTGAGCCTAAGGTTCCTTTACCTGAAAAATTCTTTGGAGACCGGGCCGGCTTTTCGAATTTCAAGAATTCGTGTGAACTCTACTTTAGGCTGCGGCCTTTATCTTCTGGCACAGAAACCCAACGGGTGGGTTTAATTATCTCTTTGCTACAAGGAGACCCCCAGTCATGGGCTTTCAGCTTGCTCCCTGAAGATCCTGCCTTACACTCCGTGACATCCTTTTTTTCAGCTATGGGAGTGTTGTATGCGGATCCAGATCGTCAGTCCACGGCGGAAAACAGGCTTCGGGCCCTGAAGCAGGGTCGGAATTCCGCCGAGGACTACAGCACTGAGTTCCGGCGCTGGGCAGTAGAATCTACCTGGAACGATCCAGCCCTATGCAGCCAATTCCGTATGGGGCTGTCTGAAAATATTGAAGATGCCCTGGTCAACTTTCCCACTCCAAAAGATTTGGACCAGCTCATGCAGGTCTCCATCAGGATCGATAGACGTCTTAGGGAGAGAGCCAGGGAAAGGGTTAGGGTTACTACTCCCTTTAGACCTTCACAAACTCCCAGTCCTTCAACTCCTGGTGGGGTAAACTCCTCCTCCCCCTCTCAAGAGGAGCCAATGCAGGTTGGCAGAGCCCGTCTTTCTCAGGACGAGAAACAACGAAGACGGTCTTTGGGTCTTTGTCTCTATTGTGGGTCCCCGGGGCATTTTGCCAGGTCTTGCCCTAATAAGGGATATCCGGCGGGAAACTTTCTCGCCTAGGTCAGGAAGAGGGTGCTGACCTAGGTGGATGGAAGCATTACTCTCACCATGATAAGATGTTAATCCCTACAGAGCTTTTCTGGGGTCTTTCCAAACAGGCAGTACCTGCTTTTGTCGATAGTGGAGCTGAAGGTAACTTCCTGGATCGGAACATAGTCTCCATCCTGGGAGTTCCACTGGTACCTCTTGAAAAGTCTCTCCAGGTGTTGGCAATAAATGGGAAGGCTATCCAGGGAGGACCGGTCAGTCACAAGACCCCTCCTCTCAAACTAGTGGTGGGCTCATCCCATTCTGAACTTATAGAATTTCTGGTGTTTGATTGTCCAGAAACACCAGTAGTTTTGGGATACCCATGGCTAAAGCTCCATAACCCCATATTTAACTGGCACTCTGGTGACCTGGTGAAATGGAGTAATTACTGCAAGGCACATTGCTTCTCCACTATCCTTAGGAGTGTTCAGATTTTGCCCCAGGAATTACCTCTGCCTTATTCTGATTGGGCAGATGTCTTTTCTGAGCGATCCGCTGATAAACTTCCCCCACACAGATCCTATGATTGTCCCATCGACTTACTTCCGGGAACTATTCCTCCTAGGGGGAAAATTTATAATCTGAATCGGGCAGAAGAGCAGGCTATGAAGGAATATATTTCGGAAAATCTGAGTAAAGGCTTTATCCGCCCTTCAACCTCACCGGCGGGTGCCGGCTTCTTTTTTGTTGAGAAGAAGGATGGGGGTTTAAGGCCTTGCATAGATTATAGAGCATTGAATAAGATCACCGTTAAAAATCGTTATCCTCTTCCCTTAATAGGTGATTTATTCAATCAGGTGGTGGGGGCTCGGATTTTTTCTAAACTAGATCTAAAGGGGGCCTACAATCTAATCCGTATACGACAAGGGGATAAATGGAAGACGGCTTTCAATGTTAAAGATGGTCATTATGAATATTTAGTCATGCCTTTCGGCCTTTGCAATGCTCCTGCGGTCTTTCAAGATTTTGTTAATGACGTGTTTCGTGACTATTTGGGTATCTTCGTAGTGGTTTATTTGGATGACATCCTCATTTTCTCCAAGAACCTTTTTGAACACAGGCAACATGTGAAACTGGTCCTTCAGAAATTGAGGGAAAATAATCTATATGCTAAAATCTCTAAATGTATGTTTGAAGTTACCTCCGTTCCCTTCTTAGGGTATATTATTTCTAGTCAGGGGTTGGAGATGGATGCGGGAAAGGTTTCAGCGGTGCGGGATTGGGTACAACCCAAATCTTTAAAAGAATTACAACGTTTTCTAGGGTTTGCTAATTTCTATCGACGTTTTATCAAGGGTTTTTCTAGTATCGTTGCTCCTCTCACCAATCTCACCCGTAAAGCCGCGTTCACTGTTAACTGGTCACCATCAGCTATTGAAGCTTTTGGTGTCTTGAAACAGGCTTTTACTTCGGCGCCAGTCTTAGTGCACCCTGATGTCAACAGACCTTTTATTGTTGAGGTTGATGCGTCTGAATTGGGTGTGGGGGCTGTTTTATCGCAATTCTCTGGATCTCCTGAACGTATGCATCCATGTGCCTATTTCTCTCGGAAATTTAATACCGCGGAACAAAATTATGACGTCGGCAATAGGGAACTATTAGCTATTAAACTGGCATTTGATGAATGGCGTCACTGGTTAGAGGGCTCTCTGCATCCTATCACTGTATATACCGATCATAAAAATCTTGAGTATATAGGCTCCGCCAAGAGGTTGAATTCTCGACAGGCCCGTTGGGCATTATTTTTTTCACGTTTCAATTTTATTATTACTTTTAAGCCGGGTGTAAAAAATACTAAAGCCGATGCTCTATCGCGTATGTTCGGTGAGTGTAAAGATCGAGGAGATTCTGGTGAACCTATTTTACCTGCAGGTTGTGTGGTCGGGGCCCTACTCCCCGATCTTTCTAATGTTTTGGCGCCGTTCCAAGATGATTCACCTGTAAATGTACCAGCAGGACGTCAATTTGTGCCACCGCATTTGCGTTCCGACGTAATCCGCGAATTCCACGACGCCAAAACTGCCGGGCATCTGGGAATTCGTAAAACTTTTATTTTAGCTCGACGTCATGTATGGTGGCCTTCTATGAGACGTGATATCACTACCCTTATCGACGCATGTCCTGTTTGTGCACGAAGTAAAGGGGTACACAAGGCCCCTAGTGGGTATCTGATTCCGCTTGAGATCCCTAAAGAACCGTGGTCTCACATCTCGATGGATTTTATTGTTGATTTACCTCTCTCGCATGGGAACACTGTGATTTGGGTAGTCGTTGATAGATTTAGTAAGATGGCTCATTTTATTGCTTTACCCAAGCTACCCTCGGCTCCTGAACTTTCGCGCTTGTTCATCTCGCATATTTTTCGTCTTCATGGTATTCCAGTAAATATTGTTTCCGATCGGGGTGTGCAATTTATATCACAATTTTGGAAAAATTTTTGTTCACGTTTGGGGATTCAGGTTTCTTTATCCTCCGCGTATCATCCCCAGTCTAATGGGCAGACCGAAAGAACGAATCAGAGCCTAGAACAATATTTAAGATGTTACATCTCTGACACTCAGGAGCAGTGGTCGGAATTTATTGACTTTGCGGAGTTCGCGTATAATAATGCGCCGAGTGATAGTACCAAAATATCCCCGTTCTTCTGTAATTATGGAAAGCATCCTAAAGCTTCTTCTTTTTCTGCAGCACCTTCTGATTTTCCGGTCTTAGAAGAGTGGCTTCAGAAACGGAAAGAGGTTTGGGCATGTGTCAAGAAAAATTTAGAAACTATGCGCGTTAAATATAAAAAGTTTGCTGATCGTCACAGGTCTCAGGAACCTATCCTTCAGTGTTGAGACCTTGTTTGGGTTTCCACTAGGAATATCGCTCTCCGTCAGCCTTCTTATAAATTGGGTCCTAAATTTATTGGTCCTTATCCTATTATCAGAAAACTTAATAATGTTACCTATAAAGTACGGCTTCCTTCTACTATGAAGATCTCTGACTCATTTCATGTTTCTCTGTTGAAGCCTGCTAAAGACTCTTCTCCTGTTGGTCCTCCTCCGGTTTTAGTAGATAATGCACAAGAATATGAAGTAAACAAGATTTTGGATTCTCGTACAGTGCGTAATACTATACAGTATTTAATTGACTGGGTTGGTTATGGTCCTGAGGAGAGATGCTGGGTTTCTTCTAGGGATGTTCACGCCAGGGCTCTGGTAAAGAAATTTCACCGTGACAATCCGGAAAAACCTGGTGAGGGTCCGGAGGCCCCTCGTGAGGGGGGGGGTAATGTCAGCACCCACTTACCTGCGCCCCGTTCCTGTCGCGCTCCCCGTACCGCCGCGCGGCTTCCTGGTCGGCGACCGCGGCGGGCGGCGGCCTTCCTTCCTCCTGGCGCGCGCGCGCCTGGTTCTTCTTTGGCCGGCGTCCCCGGCTCCGGCGCTCGAGCACGTTGTGGTTATGCCCTCCGGCGCCGCTGTTCTCAGCGCGGCCGCCGGAGGAGAACTAATTAAAGGTACAGGTGTGGGTGGGGGGAATGTTTTACTTGTCACTGGCCAATCTCATCAGCACGTCATTCCCTCACTGCTTCCCTCCTATCAGCCCTCTCTGACTCCTGGGCGGGTCGCCCTGTTCCGTCCTATCAGTTATCAGATCCTAGTTGCACCAATCATTAGAATCGTTCCCCTAGCCCAATCATACCTAGTTCCTTTATAACCACCTTCTGCCAGTTGCTGGTTGCCTGTTATAGCGCCTAGATCCTAGTATTTGCTTATCCCTGATTTTGATCCTGATTCCTGTTGCCGACCCTCGCTTGTTTGACCATCCTCGATCTCCACTCCTGTTGCCGACCCTTGCCTGCCTTGACCATCCTCGATCTCCACTCCTGTTGCCGACCCTTGCCTGCCTTGACCATCCTCGATCTCCACTCCTGTTGCCGACCCTTGCTTGCCTTGACCATCCTCGATCTCCACTCCTGTTGCCGACCCTTGCTTGCCTTGACCATCCTCGATCTCCACTCCTGTTGCCGACCCTTGCTTGCCTTGACCATCCTCGATCTCCACTCCTGTTGCCGACCCTTGCTTGCCTTGACCATCCTCGATCTCCACTCCTGTTACCGACCCTTGCTTGCCTTGACCATCCTCGATCTCCACTCCTGTT
This sequence comes from Gastrophryne carolinensis, assembly GCA_027917425.1. Classification (NCBI taxonomy): domain Eukaryota; kingdom Metazoa; phylum Chordata; class Amphibia; order Anura; family Microhylidae; genus Gastrophryne; species Gastrophryne carolinensis. The sequence goes on from CM051234.1 coordinate 365,111,694, forward strand.
GCCGACCCTTGCTTGCCTTGACCATCCTCGATCTCCACTCCTGTTGCCGACCCTTGCTTGCCTTGACCATCCTTGATCTCCTGTTGCCGACCCTTGCCTGTCTGTTGGACTTCCACCTTACGCTCACATACCGGCTACCCGATTCCACTTCCAGCCGCGGGCTCTCCAGTTCTCTGTACCGTAAGACCTCATCCTTTGAGCCATAAAGTCCTGGGGGCAACCGATCCCGAGCAGGCGTGTTCTGCGTCTCGGCAAGCGGGGGCTCCTATAGGTGAAGCTGGCTGCGGAGATTGGGGGTTGAGGTCCTTACCAAGAGAGCTGGAGTTGTCCAAGTGGTAAATTGAGGTTCCGGGAGCGTGACACTCACCTTGTGGACTCTGATGATGTCCCTTCCAAGCAGGAGTATTATCTGAGCCTTTGGGTCAAGTGCAGGAATAAGATGTGCAATGGTTTTTAGGTGTCTGTGATGTAATGCTGCCTCAGGTGTAGGAATCTCCTCTCTGTTGTTTGGAATATGATTGCATTCAATCAAGGTGGGTAGAGGCAGAGATGTCCCTCCATCTAAGGATTCAACTTGATAATTGATTGCTCTTCTCCCTGTTTCTTCACTCAATCCGGCACAAGTTTTAAGTGAATATGGAGAGCTGCTTCCTTTGATGTTGAAGATGTCAAAGAAAGTTGAGCTGGAAAGGGATCTATTGCTTTGATCATCAAGGATGGCGTATAACCTTATTGCTTTCTCATTGTGACCAACAGGATAGACTGTAACAAGACAAATCTTGGAGCATGATTTTCCACTGAGACCTTCTCCACATACCCGGGTGCACTGGGGTGTCACTTCAGGAGGTACATCTTTCTCCTCCCCGCCGTGCCCTGTAACCTGTTCTGAGGATGTAAGAGTCCATGGAGCTGGCCCTGGATGTAATGCCATGTTATGCTCTTTGCTGTCGCATTCTGTGCACTTTATGATTGCTGTGCAAGATGAGTCTTTGGCAAGATGAGAACTTGATGCACAGCACTTGTAGCAAATATGATTTTCTTTGAGGAAGGTTTTGCGGTCTCTGAGGGTCTTCTCTCTAAAACCTCTGCATTTCAGCAGTGAGTGAGGTTTCTTGTGTAGAGGGCATTCTCTCTGTGTGTCTTTTGTAATGATCTTCTCAGACTCTGCAGTGCTGTAAGTTTTGTGATAAGAGTCTGTAGGAGATACATTGGTTTTGTGTACAGCAACAGGTGTACCTTTTATGTTGTGAAGGAAGGCAGTTTTACCTGATTTGGGATAAGCAGAGTCCCGGGTTGAGAAGTCAAAGCTAGGATCGTTTCTAGTCTTTGCTTGTTGGTGCATAAAGTCCACAAAATAAGAGAATGGAGGAAATGGGACGTTGAACCTTTGCTTGTAGTTGGAGCCCTGAGTAATCCACTTCTCTTGTAGGCTGTAAGGTAGTTTTTGGACTATGGGTTTGATGCCACGTGATGTGTCCAAGAATGTTAGGCCTTGCAAGTCTCCTTCTGCTTTGGCGACTTGGAGTTCCATTAGCAGATCACTTAGCTCTCTCAGCTTCTGGAAACCCGTATTTGGAATCTTAGGAAAGTCCGCAATTCTCTTAAAGAGTGCTTCTTCTATCACTTCTGGTGAGCCATAACACTCATCAAGTCTCCCCCATATCATGTTTAACCCTCTGCTTGGGTAGTTGATGTTAATGTCTCTTATGCGCTTGGCATGCTCTGTAGACTCATTTCCTAGCCACTTGACTAAGAGATCAACCTCTTCACTCGCAGACAGGTCTAGATCTCTAATTGTGTTTCTGAACGATGAACGCCATGCTCTATAACTTTCAGGTTTGTCATTAAACTTTGAGAGTCCTTTAGTTATTAGCTCACGTCTTGCGAAGAATTTGAAGAAGTCTGACATACCTTGGTCTCTATGTGATAGATCTGGAGGCAAGGTGCTATGTAGAGGGTCTGGTGGCCTATCGTAGTTCATAGGCAGGTTGTTGCTGTAAAGGCTATGATCAACTTGCTGCTTCTCAAATGGTCTTGCTGTATCGCAGTCATCTGTTGGCTTCACCACGGGTAGCATGGAGGGCTGATGGTAGACAAATCTACTCTCTCGTTTGATGTATGGTGTCTGTTCAGCTGAAGTTACTTGCTGGGTGACAAGATGCTGCTGGAGCTTGCTAGCAGGAGTTGAACCCGCTTCTGGCCGTGGATGCAGGTTGTCATCTGATTTAGCATGTAGCAGAACATAGTCTGAGGTACGTAGCAAGTTATCATGATGACTAGTGGTCTGGAATATGTTGCCAAGTCTTTCACCTGTAGGATTTGCAGCTTCTTCCAAAGCATCTGCTTCAGCTATAGCGGCCGCAGCCTCCTTATCAACTGCGAGTCTGTCCAGTGTCGCAGCAATGACTGCTTGATCGGCTTCTACATGTGCCTTTTGTTCTTCTTTACGCGCATTTTCTATTTTTAGCTGCATTTCCTGTTCTGCATAGGTTGCTCGCATTTTGGCGGCTTCGGCTTTTGCGCGGGCAATGGCGACTATGGAGCTGCTCACTGACTGCCTCGAGCTTCTGGAGCCGCCCGATACATAGGATCTTGTTTCAAATGCTCCGGTCTCTCTAGTAGACATGGTGATGCTGTGTACGGTCTTGCACACTTGTCACTGTTGAGGGTATAGTGTAGCGGTGGTGCTGTGGCGCAGCACGGTGCTGGGATCAGTAGTGCATGGTTTGTGGGAAACTGTGGTTTACTGGTGTCCAGCCTGTGAGATGCTGCTGTGTCTCTATCCAGCTTGTCAGAAGCCGCTATTTTACTGTTCTGTCCTCCTTAAGCGAACTACTTAATTCGACAGAGAGCCTAAACTCCTGCTCCACAATTCATCACACTGGGTTGATTCGACTTGACTTTTATTATAGAACATAAGGAGTAAAACTGGGGACATAAAGGAACATGCACTTACTATATGGAGAGACATGTAGCAATACACAAATACAGTAAATACATGAATCATGACATGAACATGTGCATAAACATACATATTACATATACAGCACACTAATGTAACTCAGGGATAACTATGCGTCAGTATTAGCACCTGGAGGCATGCAAATGGCATGCTAGACTATACACACAGAACGCATGTGCTGCGGATGCTAACTATAATTAACACTGTGAGCATGTAATGCTGAAAATATAGGGGGATGCATAAGCTGCCATGCTGGATAGCTATTTACACTTACTAGCGATGCTTTTAAAGCATGGATGCAATGGATGACGCTGGATGCGATTTAGCCTAATCACTGTTTCGAGAGAGAATCAGGAAGTATAGGGAGATAGTGACATCATGAAAGGGTCACATGGTACAGGTACGGAGGCCTGCTAGTCCAGAAATCCAAGATGGAAATACCTGCAATGTATTCAAATGGCCACTGGAGGGAGCTCCAACACAAAATGAGTATTGTAAATCACAGTGAATCTTACAATGCAGTCTAATACAACAGAATATACATTTTATATAAAAAAAACATATTGCAGAAGGCATGACACTTTGCATCAGCATATTGGGTGGTATATAGAGCAAACCATGAGCACATTTATTGAGATAGCATAAGGCAGAAAATATGCCTTTTAATCTTTTATTATATGCAGTGTTCAAATATATTTGCTTGTTTGAATTATTTTATACACATCGGCGAATGAACAAAGTCTAATAAGCTGTTTAGAAAAAACGGGGCCAAAACACAAAGCCCTTCCTGAGAGCTGACCAAAAGGGAGAGGGTAGTCATGATGAGATAAGCTGATAAATCAGAGTTTATACACTTTTCCTGGACAGTCCCTGTAACTTTTTCTTTTAATATCCCAACATTATGGATAGCTGTACGTCAATTCTTTTAAACAATAAACTAGTAATGGTTGATATTAGAGATGAGCGAACTTTTGAAAAGTTCGATTCGGCCGATTCGCCGAATTTCACAAAGAAATGCGGGTTCGGCTGAATCGAACTTTTACGAAGTTCCCCATAAAAAATGCCGGCATGGTGGGAGCCGGCCGGCGGGCCGGTAAAGCCGGAGCGTGGAGATGACAGATGACAGCTGAGAGCGGCGCCGGCCTCCACGCTCCGGACCTGCAGGTAAGTGTTTGCCTTTTTTTCTCAAATGCCGGCATGGTGGGAGCGGGCCGGCCGGTTCCGCTGTCAGCGCGGAACCGGCCGGCCCGCTCCCACCATGCCGGCAAAAATGCTTTTTTTTTTTTTTCTTTGTTTTTTAAATGCCGGCATGGTGGGAGCGGGCCGGTAAAGCCGGCCGGCCCGCTCCCACCATGCCGGCATTTTTTTTTTTTAATTTCAGGAAAAATTCGATCGGCACGAACCACAAAATATTCGGGTTCGTGCCGAATCGAATATTTCCTGAAATTCGGAGCGAATTCCGGTTCGTCCGAACCGGTTCGCTCATCTCTAGTTGATATTAATAAAGCATGAAACGGTGGGCATTTCTTTAGCTCCATTTTTAGATACACATCTCAAGAACTTTAGCTATAACAGCCATGCAGATAAATATGAATTTACATTCTCAATGAGAGAACTAAATGAAGGGAAAGTGCGTTGTGCTTTGTGGAAAGGAGTCCATTTAGAAACACTGAGATGGATCTGTTTCATACACAGGTGGCTGACAAAAACAAGTCACTGCTATTTGTCATAATCACTTCCTCCTGAATACATAAATCACAACAGAATGTTATCTATTTCCAACACACGCTTTCTTTCAAACATTTAACTGCTTCTCATTAGGAAGTTTAGTAAATGCTGGAAAAATTGTCTTAATGAAACAACATATGTCTTAAAGTTAGGAGATAAAGTACTAATAATTCTAAAGACTAACAGCTGGTTCACCCAAAACAGCCAACAGTGCAGTGTTGTGAGCAGTTCCTGGACAGGTATGTGGGTTAATCTAAGCATCAGTTATGAACAGCAGATGTTGCAGAACAAATGGGCCAACTCCCCTGGCCAGGACGCCACTGTGTATCTACAGAGAGTTACATTCAGTTACATTGTTATATCTAGATTATAGGTGATGTATCATAATTGTTTCAGGGGTAATCTGTTATGTGCGTATTTGTGCTGCTGTGATGGAGAGAACACTGTGATGATTGTCTCCTCTGTACAGGTGAAGGAAACAGAACACTCATCTGATAAGACTCAGGTTCCCATTTATGATATGGAGGAGGACTGGTCCAAAATAGGTGCAAAAGAAGCCATTTATATTAAAATAGAGTACCAAAGCCTAAATAGATGTGGGAGCTGCCACACCTATTGTCTGACACTTGCACTGTGTTTTGACACCCCTCCCAAAGCAGCTTAATAACACCTAATGCTGTCAATCAATGGTTTGGTTCATAGCTACTACTTATTGCTGCTAGATTCCTGTACAAGTCATTCTACATTGAGAACGCTAGGGAATGACTACCAAAGACTACTTCTTGCATTATTACTACAAATATACAATGATCTGGATGAGCAAGATACTTCAATGACATATTATTTTTGCCTTTCAAAGTGCATTTTTGTTTTGGGTGCTTGACTTTTTTGCCATGTATGTTTACTGTTTACCTAGGGAGTCAAAGCAGCACCAGGAATAACAATAACACACCTATTCTTCATTCATCATTTGTAACATATACCAATCTAGGGTTAGATTTACCTGTAGGCAATAGCACCGACACTATGCAGTGCAGCTGGTTTAGGAAGCAGTCCAACAACCATTTTCCAGCAAATGGGTACTGGACTTTACTGGGACAGGCTTGGGCATTCAGATTGCTGGAGCCCTCCTGAGCATAACACCCCCCCCCCCATCCTGAGTTTAAGTCCCCTGAACCACAATCCCCGGGAGAAATCCGGCTCCGTGATTGTCTACCAGCAGTCATGTAATTCAGATAGGCTTCTAGTTTTTGGGCCCTCAAACACAGGCCATGCGACTGCTGGTGGCCAATTTTGGGGCCGTATTTTGCTGGGGCATTATGGTTCAGTTGAATGAAACTCCAAGTTGCATAGGGTTATGCGCGGGAAGGTGCTCCAGAAATCTGGACGCCCCCCAAGCCTGTCCCAATGTGGTCCAGCACCCATTTTCTGGATAATGGTTGTTGGACTGTTTGAATCCTATTATACTGTGCGCTTATTTGTTTTTATATAAATGCAAAATGATTATGGGTTAGTTAAATGAGAACTCAACAGCAAGGTATTACTATAACACATCAGCGGACAGCATCATTTGTCCCTTTTCATTGCACCTGCATGATGGAAAGATGACTCACACATCTGAGTTAGATGATAGCTGTTTACATAGTACAAGCAGGCTCATCACAGCAGGTTGCTGCTATTGTAGCCCCATATAGTGTAACACACAGCAGAGAGCTGGCTGGATTTACATCCTGACTCATCCTTCTACATTACATTGCACAGCTTGAGGAGAAGAGGCAGCAGCATGTGTTTTTAAGAGGAACAAATCACAGCATTTTCACTTTCCTCCTACCTGGGGCATCCTGAAGTGTGGTGCCCCCCTGTGTGTATTCCCCGCATAACTAACTAACCATTACTTTATCCACAAGGAGCATGCATGGGTTTTCGGTCAATCAACAGCGTGTGCTCCTTATGGTTTTGCTAATCAAAACTGAATAGAGCGTGCAAGGCTAGTTGCGCCCCTATAGCACCCCCCCCCTCAGTGTAACTGTGCCAGACACAGACACATCAGAAAATCCTGGCGTGGGTAAGCATAGATAGAAGTGAGTAGGGATCAAGCCTGTGCTCTGTGGGATCACTGAAAAGGTGAATCTTGTGGCGATCCCCAGGGGATTCACACATTGGGACATCTAAGATTGGGATGTCGCGATAAAAGGAAGACCACTGGCCATAGAGTTTTATAGACCCTCCAGCTACAAGCACCTCTACTGTCAGTGTTTCTGCCCCTGTAAGACTCCTCTAGGTGAGAAATATTTATTTGGAATTATTTATAATCTTCCTTTAGTGCTCAGAAGAATGTGCATTTGCAGGAAAAGAGAGACTGAGACCTAATATTGTGAGGGATCTGCAGGGTTTCATTCTTCCTTTCCTGGCAAATACATACCTCTATTTGTGTGAGGACACGGCACGGGGCTGAATGAAGATGGTGGAGAAAAGTACAGTGTCATGCTTAGAACATTAAAATGCTTTGGGTAACATGTACTTTTTTCACTTTTACTACCTTAAAGAAGAAAGAATGGGCCAATAACCAAAATCCATATAAATTTGCTGGATGGCAGGAGGAGGGGTCATTTATACACCGAGCATCTAGAAATATCCAGCCAGGCTTGTTTTTTATTTTTAATAATGGAAGGAAGAGGAAATCACCCCTGGATTTTATTCCTACCAGGAGAAGAAAACCACAAGCTTGGCATGAGTTTTATTCAGTTCGGGTGTATAAGTGACCCCTCCTCTCATTAGCCTACATGTTTATATGGGTTTTTAATATTACACAATTTGGTGATAGTGCTCCTTCAAACTAGTAAGGGTTCCCGGTGACTGGCTGTTACCCCACCCTGTTCATTACACATATTCCCAGAGGTCAGAGGGGGTGCCCATTTGTCAAGACCTGGTGCTCACCCCTTGGGAGCACCAAACTCGTGCCAAAGGGCATAGGGGTTGGTATCTTGGCAAGACTGCAGGCTGGTCATGCAGCCTTCGAGACATGGTGAAGCCAAACCCTTATGCCTGGTGTATAAACTGTTGGGCTTTGAGAGAGGGGGGATCCCGTGTTGTTATTTATTTTTTTTATGAAAACGTGCAGACACAAGAAAACGCATGGAAATAAATATCATATGCAACTGCAAAACCCCTACTGCAAGCTATTAACTAAAAACGTATGCCAGACAGGTGTGAAGGTAGACTAACTGCACAGGTAAGTAGAATGCAAAGGAAAAAATCTTATGTGTCCACAAGCATACAATGCTGATATATGCACAAAAATCCTATCTTAAAAACCTTTGTATTGTATGAGTTTCTTTTTTAGACCTACCCATATTTGTGACATGCAAATGAGCTTATGTTACCAAATACATTAAACAGTATTATCCCTTCCAAGCTAGAGTTGTTGTTTTTTTCCAAATTACGGAAGCACAGCCGTGTGAGCCTGATGGTATGTTTTTCTCCATCCAGATTTGTTTTCTGGGAAACATAAGAGACCAACTGCTGTGGTTTATTGCAAACTCCAAACTCTAAGCTGAGGTGCACATTTAGTTAGCTTACAAACAAGACCAAATCAACACAACCCCCCTGCTAACATATGGTGTATACCTTTTCAGCATGACTCTATGGCTGTTCCTAGCCGCCTTTGTATTCTTCCTCTGTGCGTGTGCTATAGCTATTACTGCGTCTCAGCAGCTGGCAGCACACTGTAGTCTAAAGACTAGACATCCTGTCCCTTCCATATTGACATTATCTTCCCTGGCATTTTCTTTGCATCTTAACTCAGCCAACTTTTCTCAGCTGCCAGTAAGACTAAAATACCAAAGACACAGTACAGTTGCTTGGCAGAAAGACATCCGCTGATTTTGCAGTGGGTGTAACAGTGTGTAGCTCCATTCTTTACTCTCCCCTTTAATTCAATTACTTACAGCTCCATGGATATATTCAGAATATGAAATTACACCTGTTCTATTTTTATATGCATGTAAATAAAATTTTCATATGTGTGGAATTTTTTTCTCAGCATTCATGACAGAAAACAACACGTTCTGCTGTGACTGTTAACACTGCTCCTTAATATTCATTCCTTGCAGGATGTGTTAATATTGAATTTTTGCACTTGCCTACAGTAACATTTAAACTGTTATTTTAAATGTGCTTGGGATGCTAAAATATATTTACAGTTAAACAAAAAGCAAAACAATACACACCATATATGATTTGAATTGGACTGGCTGATTTACACATGACCCATGTATTGTAGCGACCACTATCTATCAACTCAAACTGTGTACTGGGCAGTTACTAAACATTTTGTGAAAATGTATACTTTATATTAGAAATACTGGGTTTTTGTTCAATCCTTGGGGGCATCTGGACTACTGCCCCCCCCCCCCCCCCCCCCCTTGGTCAACCCCCTGCAAACTTTCTTACCCGTCACTACGCTTCCCCGGTGAAATGCAGTCATGTGATTGGGCAACAGCGCTCATGTGTCCTGCTTCTGTTTTTCTGGTTACCGGTAGAATGGGACATGTGACCATCGCTGATTTGCGAGGAGATTTGCAGGTGGTTGATCAAGGGGGGGGGATCAACAATAGGAATGCTTCTTATCAGGTTAACATTTATTCTTTGTAAAATGGGTGCTGTTCTGGTTTATTGTGCATGTCAATCCCCTACCCCTTAAAGTGCTGCACCAAAAGCTACTGAGACAGGTAAGCCAACACATTTCTAAAACTGCCAGATTGTGACTTAGCTCCATGCATGGTGCTGACAATATCTAGCGTTGGGTGTCATGTAGCCTTCAGCTAGTTTTCTGGTCTAGCAGACAACTGGCGAGCCACATGGTTGATACATAGTAGTGCAACAAGTGCACACAAAGCATGCACCAGTGCCTCTGCCACACGATTCATGGCACTGTGCGCCCAGTTCGCAACATATAGCAAGGGTGAAGTGCATTCGGAAGATGCACCATTTGCCTGTATTGGTGCACCATTTATGCGTGAAGTGTCCAGCTTCATGCACAAGTGTTAGGAATTGTATAGACAGGATCTACCATGCATCATCGCTCCAAGTCCGCTACTCTTACCACTGTGCTATCTACTGTGGTGTTGCTGTGTGTCTGTTGGAGTGGTGTGGTTCTTCCCTGGGTCCTAGAGCCGCATTGGTTAACCTCACCTGGCATTAATCATGCTGTTGGCTTACCTATAAATGCATGTGATTGGCCCCTGCTGTGTTGGATTAGTGCATTGTCTACTCAAAGCTTAGCCATGCACTCCAACACCACTGCATACTTCCTTGTCCTTGTGGGGCCTATGGGCCTTCCTGGCATGACACAAAGTCATTCAGTGGTCCCTATTGCCCCCATATTTCCCTCCCCGTCTTTAATGCATTGCAGTGTCAATTGCGCTTGATCTACTTGACGATGGCTGCAGTTCCCACAGTGGTCAAACGATCGAGTCTCTGGGTCTTGTGTAGTTTTGTCCTGGTATTCTGCCTTCAGAATTCTCAGCTAGCATTGGACGGCTGTTACTTGATCCCAATCATAACAGGGGACACCCATCACTAATTGGGGATGCCAAGTGTACCATTTGGGGACTGAACTAGACAGCAAGGGACATTGGGCCTGTGGGAACCGCAGCCATCTTTCAGTATATACTGTATTTTTAGTAGGTTTAGCTTTAGGAACACGTGTTAGGGAAAAATATATATTGGGTGAATTTTAGTGCAAAAAAGGTAAGGATACATATTGGAAATCATGTCGTCTGACCTAGAACTTTCTCTTAGAGTTCTCGTAATGCTTCTTCTGGCAAGGCACTTCCAGTCATATCACCCACAAACAGCTCCCCTACCTTTTTGTTTCTAATCCTAATTTTTGAGCTCAGACTTTGCATACTGCTGAAAACATAGTTAGGCCCCCGTTTGTATTTTGTAATCACTGCTTACATGTGTGCCACACATAAATGTGTTTCCTGGGTTGAAAGCACTAAAGAATTTAACCAGGTATATGAGATACAGTATATCATAATACATTTCCCAGTTTCGAAAATTGTCAGGCAAATGTTTTCATGTGGTAATGGTGAAGTCAGTGGCAGGGGTGTTCATAGGTTTCACAGGGCACCATAACAATACAATTTATAAATATTAAAATATATTTTAAAAAAATATATGTTGTATGTCTGTTTGACAGGGGTGCCTGCAGTTTGTTTCCCCAAAACGCAACTGTCAGATTGCCAGGGGGAAAGAAGTTGCGGGCATCATTCTTCTTATTTCTGCGGTATAAGGACCCTGCTACCTTCACGTGTGGCATACCCACAAAGAATGACTCAGTTAATGAATCTAGGTAGGTTTTATACTGTATTAAAAAAAACTAAGACCAGTGGGGTTGCAGGTAATGGGGCAGGTGGGGGCATGGTTAAGCCACCCACTAGCATGTCAGGCAGGTGGTTTGCTGCCTTCTGCCCATTGGACCCCTTACCAGTTCACAAGTAGTTAGAGAAATGAAAAACTATAGACAAAAAAAGTAATTTTTTTAAATTACTTTTACTAAATTTCTATTATCCAGTTAATAGTCTGTTGAGAAAAGGTGCAAAATGCAAACAGTGAGCGTTATTTATTTATTTTTAAAAGTACTTTTATTTTTTTATTTCATTAGGTTAGTTTCATTGTGTTGTGTATCAACATGCAATAAATCAAACACCTTTAGCTTGGGCTAGAGGAGAACCTTACCCACTGGCTATATCTAGCTATACAGTGATCAATGCACTATTGGGTGCATATTGTTTTGACAACTGTACAAGTTTTGCAATCAAAATAGTCTTTGAAAGTCATCCATAGTAATTATTAGAAAAGAAACATGGTCATCAATCCTATCCTTGGTATGTTTACAGCACAAGGTGTTTAGCTATAGCATACATGCAGCTATGCATATGTGTGTGTAAAGTCGCTTTATATGCACATGATGAAAGTAGACCTAGGATCAGGTTTTCTTCACTATTTTTCCATCTATTTTCAGCTTGCAGGAAGCCATGTTATTCCCACTTGTAACCTTTGATGAAAGATCTGCTTTTATCACTGGCTCCCTTCTGCTTTGTGCTCATTCATGTTACATTTAAAGCCTCCGGAGGGACTGCTGTGGCCTTGGTAACAACATGATATGAAACTTCTTTAGAAAGCTAATATTATTGATCTTCTGTTTTAGGATTTTTCTTTTGCCAGAGCTAGAAAGAGACTATGTGGATATCCTATAAAATGGAAAGCCGCACAGCAACAAACATTTGATATGGTGAAATTATTTCATATGCTAAGCAGTAGCAATAAGAATGGCATTTCAAACGACATAGGCCAGACTGATATTCCCTAGGCCAAAGATTAAAGTATATATAGCCATTAGCCACACATTGTTCATTTTAAAAAGTTTTATTTTGACTCAAGTTTTCTGCTTATGTTAAGTATCCAGAGCTCTTAACAATTTTGCCTTTATCTATTCCAGACCTTTCATTTATTACTGTGTGTGGTGGTTTTGCTATGTTTGCACACCCATGTAAATCACAAAAAAGAGGGGGATCACATGAGTGATTTAAGGTTCCTGTCCAGACATTAAAATAAAATGTATAAACTCACTTTAAGTTCTCTGCAGCTCCTCTGTGCAGCACTGGTGTCTTTATACTTACCAATGAGAGAGAACAAGCAATTTCCTCACCCAGTCGCAGACAGACATGGCGGTGTCCATCAAAACGTCTTTACGCTCCTCTAACACACCTACTCTATTTATTGCAATAGAGGGGGCATGCCAAAGCAGGCAGGGCTGAACCCACCTTTGCACGTGCCTCTATTGCAATGATTAAAGTAGGTATGTGGGGGTATAAAAAAAGGCCCCACAGATGCCGCCATGTGAGGCTGTCAGCGCTGGGAGAAAGAATTGCTGGATCCCTACCCAGCACTGCCCATAGAAGTTGCACAAGCACACCTGTACAGATGAGCTGTGGGGGACCAAAGGTGAGTATGGTTTTTATTTTTTTAATTTCGACTGAAGAACCCCTTTCAATTATTTTTACAATCACCACAGTATTTTATTGTCTATTCCAGCCAGCCATTAAAGGGAAATTCCAGACAAAATAGTAAATTAGCCTGTTCCCCCATGATGGCTATCATCTGAACTTTTATTCAGCCTTTATTCAGCTGTGTTTTTTTTTGCTAATCCCTAATGAACTCTATGACAAAATTCAGCAGACAAGAGCAGATAAAATAGGTATCAGGAAATGCTCTGTGGTGGTGAATCAAAAATGCTGCCCCCTATAGAGCCAGCATGGGGCGAGCAGAAAGCAGGCATCTACTTGCCCCCCCCCCCCAAAAAAAAAGTTGAATCAAGACAACCATAAAAAGAAAGCTCTAGGTAAACCAAGTAAGGTCCCCACCTGTTTACCCCTACTGTCCAGAATCTGTCCAGAATCAGATGTAGCAATACCCTAAACTAACCCACCCCTCTCCTAACAAGTAATAGTTACACAGGACACCAAGCACTATGGTATACAAAAGGTGCCAAAGGCTTTAAAAAATGCAAATTAATCCCTAATGTGCATGTATCTAAACCCCAAGCAATCCCTCACAGGGAAATGTGTTGAGAGGCCACGCATACCCATCATGAATGCAACCATTCTTCACCAGGTTTGATGTATTTGTGGTAGCTGACACGTCAGAGTAGTGCCTTCCTACATGCTACATTCTTGTAAGAAGGTTCCGGAGGAACAAAATGTTTTTGATCTCAATTATTAATGATTTATTATTAAATCACTAATATTATTGATATATATATAGGTAACTTGGATGAATGTGGAATCTGTGGATGTTTACCTGCCATTTATTATGATTCTGATCCGGGGCTGGCTGAGTCAAGGGAAATCATAAACATATAATATAATTGGTTACTTAGGCCCTTATTCATGAAGGGATAGCGTCAGGTAGTGGCTGGTTAATGAGAGGTAGCGACATGTAGTGACTGGCGCAAACAATCTCGTTTGCCATCGCACACCTACCAGGTATTGAAAGGGGGTGCACGGTTAGCGGTGACGCCGCAAATTCACAGGAAGCAAAGAAAACCAGCACTCCATATATGCGATGAAGATGAGTAGAATTGTATTCGTGCAAACTGCACAACAACAAACAGGAACAAACAATCCAACGTTTCGGGGGTTACAGCGAGCCCCCTTCATCAGGGATAACAGACAAGTAGTGCACAGCAGAGGAACATTAAATAGAAGTTAGTAGCCAATGACAGACAAGGAAAAGCCCGCCTGACGTCATAGTGATGTCACAGCAATTGCGCTGACAGGGATGACAAACACAACATGTGAAGCAACAGTAATAAAGATAAAGTTACTGATACTCACCCCTGGAGTCCCCCCTGAGAGAACCGCCAGGCTGCAGCGTTGTCAGATGGCTGCAGCGGCGGAGAACACTGCAGGAGACAGAGCCGGTTGCATAGCAACCGGCCTGTCAAAAACCTCCAATCGGAGGATGGCGGAAGTGACATCACAGGCAGGGCAGTGATGCCCTGCTACTGTGATATCCGCCCTTACCCAGCCACGATAGGCTGTAGAGGGCGCAGCACCTGTCAGAGCTGTCAAAGCTCTGCTCAGGGCTGAACTTCCGTCAGAGTGCGGTGTTTGTCAGTGGGGGAGACCAGGTAAGTATCTTTAAACAAGGAACAAAGCAATCTACAACATATGGTATACAAAACAGCGAAAAAGCGTAAATAAATATAACAACAAAGGCACCAATTGCAAGCACAGCCTATTCATTACATGTGAATAAACGACATAGATCAGGTATAAGCGGGATTGGGGACTGGTGAGGACCTAGGTAACCCTGCTTACCAGTCCTGTGCCCAGCTGCACAAGTCCAGCTGAGGCAGTAGGAACCGCCAGAGGAGCGTGGACAGTTACATAGAACCAGCTCACCACTCCCAACCGTGGGGAGGAAGGTGGAACGGTACCGGTAGGGTGCTGGAAGAAAACCCCACTCGGTGACACCTAGCCTCCCTTTTGGTTGGGCTCTATTTGAATTAAATCCACTCATTGATTTTTGGTTTCGGCCCAATACTTGTTCTTGAATTACCATAGCTGAGATTATATCTGGATGGCCCAACAGTCCTTGTAAGTTAAAACAAGGAACAAAACTTCTTACAATCCTCGCAACTTAATCCATGGATAAGACTAAAGAGGAATTACTCCTCTGGCCATCATTTTGGGTTACACCCATGCTACAGTACATCCACCCTGTGTACACTTAGGTGGCATAGCCTTGTACAATCTAGTCTATATCACCGTATGAGTCATACTCATAGACATTTCATCCTGTATCACTGTATGATCTCTCCTGCACCCCAAAGTACCAATAATGCTGCATTTGATATTTGCTTCTTCGCTGTGTCTTAGGGCTTGATTTATCAAGCACTTCTGTCAGACAATGCCATATCAGTGCAAATTAGAATGGCACAAAATATCATTTAAATTTTTTCAGCATGTTGCTGCACCGCTAATGCTTTAGTAAATGTGCTCCTTGTAGTGCAGCAAAATGCGCCAGTGTAAAAAAAATGTATAAATTATAATTAGCACTACTCTAATTTGCCCTGTTGTGGCATTGCCTGACAGAAGTGCTTGATAAATCAGGCCCTAAATGAAGCACACTGTGAAGCATTACTGTGTACACTTGCATCAATGTAAAATCCATGCCCATTCATGTGCAACAATTCATGCCTCATTGCTGTGTACAACCTATACTGAACTATATGTTCAATATTGCTTGCATCATTTTGCATATTGGTTTTAGTTCCTTATTTGATCTATGATTCAATCATTATGTATGGTATAAGTTACTGGCGTAACTAAATGTGCCAGGGTCCTGGTGCGAACATTAAATGAAGCCCTTTCAAGGCTCATAAAGTAATATTTTTTTTCTTTCTTTTAACTTTTTACTTGGATGCAGCTAGACAAATGGTGCTTCATTTCTATACACTATATAATAACGTGGAGGAGCAACAATGATGTGACCCCCCTGACCTTCTGGGCCCTGTTGCGGTTGCACCCCCTGTACCCTATCAATTTACTCCGCTGGTCTAAGCTGCGATCACTGTGTGTTATCCCTAAGCTGTACTGTTTATTGTCCAGGTGCTAACAAATCTATTTATGAGATAAAAAACACTGCAAAGCCTATTTAAGAATCACCATTGCCCCATCACCACCATAAGCATACTCATCACTGAGTAAGAATACATCTCCTCTGCTGCCTGAATCTTTTATTTATCTACCAGCTATTATTGATGTCAGTCTATCATTTTTTAAAAGGAATACTCAGTGAGACCGTAGTAAAGCAAAACTATTGTAACCCAACAAGCGGCACATTTGTTACAGAATGTTTGTTTGTATATACAAGGCTTATTCTATTATGTATTCTGTAAAAAGATATGCTGTTTGTTATCTGTGTATTTAAATGGAAAAAACTCCTGCATTATAGATAGTGTTTTTTAAAGTGGAACAAAACCCAAGAAGGCGGCTGGCCTTCCCCTGGGGCATCAGATAGGATATGGGCAGGGGGCCCGTCTGCTGCAGGGGATGTGGCCGCTTTCAGTCAATTGCCGTAAACAGATATGTTTGCCTAACATTAAAAATGGCTCTGATTGGGTGAGAGCCTAGTCATGCCCTGTAGGACCAGGTAAGGTTTTACACAGTGGGGCATCCCAAACTTGGATGCCCGGGGGCAAGAAACAAAACCCAGTTTTGTTTCACTTTATTCATTTAATCAAAAGTTTCTCAAAGTATTTGGGATTTTGTACAGTCCAAAGCCAAATTTAAGTGGCTGCCTCTCCTACCATTAAACGCCAGCCACGTAAATTTCATGTGCCTGTCACTCCCCCTGCTAGCGGCAAGACAGTAGAAATGCTCACCTGGGGTGATCCAGCAGCGCAGTCTCCCCAGAAGGGGTTTTGATCCCCCCCGGGTCTCCCCAGGTGCCAGAGGGTCCGTTCAGGTGCCCACCCCCACTTCTGAAAGCTCTGATGGCTGCCTGTTACTGAGGGTTGTGAGCATGTCATCCCCCTCTTTCTGCTTCTGAGTCACCGGCGAAGCTGTCAGAAGCAGCTGGTGATTGGTAGCACTTGGGTGAGGGGGGAAGGGGTCGTCTGCCGAGCTGTCATTGGATTGGTGCAGTGTGGGATACAAAAGTGTGGGAGGGAGGCGAGTAGAGAAAAAAAGGCTTTTTATATTTAATAAATTACATTTTACTCAGCTGTGTGTCTGTGTCTTTTTTTCACATTTAACCCTTTGTGCACTAATAAGGGATCCATGAAACCCCTATACCAGTACACAAGGCTTGGGGGTTTGGCAAGTCACCCACGGCTAGCGGGTGACTTGCCATTAACCCCCAGCCCCCCATTGCCTTCCTCCCCAAAGCCTCCTCCAAGAGCCAGCGGCCTTAAAAATCCTGCAAAAAAATTGAAACCCCCCCAATTTTCATATTTTCCTATTAACCCTTTTTGTCCTGTAACTCAGTAATAAAAGGATTCCATTAGCCAATGTACAGAAGCCAGAGTGATTGGTGTGGGACACTGATCGGGGATGGATCGGAGGTAAGTATTTCAAAATAAACAATATAATAAAATATTTTTTCTTGCTGTGTGTGGTATTTTTTATACATTTAACCCTTTGTGAACTGATAAGGGATCCATGAGACCCCCTATACCAGCCCCCATTGCTTGCCTCCCCAAAGCCTGGGGGGGAAAGAAGAGGATATGTAGGCTATGCCGGCTTGTAGCCTTTAGGGCCAGGGGCCACCAAGACTGGCCCTTGCACCCTGGTCGACAAGCCTCCATAGCTGGTAAGCTATACAAATTAAAATAAAATTAATAAGCCTTGCAAATTAAAAAAAAAGGCCTAGGACCCCCCTTCTTGAAGAGGGGGACTTCACGCCCATTTTTTAAAAAATGTAACCCTTTATAGTGTGGATAATAGCTGTATTTTATTTGATATTGCCATAAAGTGATCTTTTCACTTTGACGGTTGAGGTACCGTTGTAATCAGGAGGAATGAGGCTTTAACATGCAATATGGTTTTCTTTAAAAAAAAAAAAATTAAATAAAAACATGCCAACATTTAAAAAATTAATTTATTTTTATTTTTTATCCATTTTACATGAAATTATCTTAGAGCCTATACTGTTGAAGAAGAACAATATATGTTTTCCAGGAAATTTCAGCAAAAATCACAGTTCAACAAAATCTCAGGTAGGCTGGCAGTTAAAAGAGTTAATTGTTCTGTGATTGTGATTTCAGAATGGTTTCAGTGTTCAGCATATCAACCAGCTTTTACGCTTCCTGCATTCAGTCGGGCCGGCCAGCAGGCTGCCCCCACCCATGCCCTGCCGCAACCAATTAGGAAGAGGGGTAGGCAGGGCCAGGCTATGACGGGGATGGCCACAAGCTGGAAGGCCAGATCCCAGCCCAGTCTGCAAGCAGGCGAGTGCACACAACACTCTGCCTGCTATAGATGATGACGGGGGCTTAGTCACAGTCTTCTATGGAAGATGATGGGGATCTCTGTCACAGACTGCTATGGGATGATGGGGGCTCTGTCACAGTCTGCTATGGAAGATAATGGGGGCTCTGTCACAGTCTGCTATAGGATGATGTGGGTTCTGTCACAGTCTGCTATGGAAGATATTAGGGGGTTCTGTCACAGTCTGCTATGGAAGATGATGGGGGCTCTCTCATAGTCTGCTATGGAAGATGATGGGGGTCTGTCACATTCTGCTATGGAAGATGATGGTGGTCTCTGTCACAGTCTGCTTCAGAAGATGATGGGGGCTCTGTCACAGTCTGCTATGAAAGATGATGGGGGGGCTCTGTCATAGTCTGCTATGGAAGATGATGAGGGGTTCTGTCACAGTCTGCTATGGAAGATGAGGGGGGCTCTGTCACAGTCTGCTATGGGATGATGGGGGCTCTGTCACAGACTATTATGGAAGATATTGAGGGCTTACACAGTCTGCTATTGGATTGTGGGGGCTCTGTCACAGTCTGCTTCAGAGGATAATGGGGGCTCTGTCACAGTCTGCTATGGAAGATGATGCGGATCTCTGTCACAGACTGCTATGGGATGATGGGGGGCTCTGTCACAGCCTGCTATGGAAGATGATGGGGGCTCTGTCACAGACTGCTATGGGATGATGGGGGTTCTGTCACAGTCTGCTATGGAAGATATTAGGGGGCTCTGTCACAGTCTGCTATGGAAGATGATGGGGGCTCTCTCATAGTCTGCTATGGAAGATGATGGGGGTCTGTCACATTCTGCTATGGAAGATGATGGTGGTCTCTGTCACAGTCTGCTATGGGATGATGGGGGCTCTGTCACAGACTATTATGGAAGATATTGAGGGCTTTCACAGTCTGTCATTGGATTGTGGGGGCTCTGTCACAGTCTGCTTCAGAAGATGATGGGGGCTCTGTCACAGTCTGCTATGAAAGATGATGGGGGGGCTCTGTCATAGTCTGCTATGGAAGATGATGGGGGCTCTGTCACAGTCTGATATGGAAGATGATGGGGGTTCTTTCACAGACCGCTATGGGATGATGGGGGCTCTGTCACAGTCTGCTATGGGATGATGGGGGCTCTGTCACAGTCTGCTATGGAAGATGATGGGGGCTCTGTCACAGTCTGCTATGGAAGATGATGGGAGCTCTGTCACAGACTGCTATGGGATGATGGGACTCTGTCACAGTCTGTTATGGGATGATGGGGGCTCTGTCACAGTCTGCTATGGAAGATGATGAGGGGTTCTGTCACAGTCTGCTATGGGATGATGGGGGCTCTGTCACAGTCTGCTATGGGATGATGTGGGTTCTGTCACAGTCTACTATGGAAGATATTAGGGGGCTCTGTCACAGTCTGCTATGGAAGATGATGGGGGCTCTCTCATAGTCTGCTATGGAAGATGATGGGGGTCTGTCACATTCTGCTATGGAAGATGATGGTGGTCTCTGTCACAGTCTGCTATGGGATGATGGGGGCTCTGTCACAGATTATTATGGAAGATATTGAGGGCTTTCACAGTCTGCCATTGGATTGTGGGGGCTCTGTCACAGTCTGCTTCAGAAGATGATGGGGGCTCTGTCACAGTCTGCTATGAAAGATGATGGGGGGGGGCTCTGTCATAGTCTGCTATGGAAGATGATGGGGGCTCTGTCACAGTCTGCTATGGAAGATGATGGGGGCTCTGTCACAGACTGCTGTGGGATGATGGGGGCTCTGTCACAGTCTGCTATGGAAGATAATGGGGGCTCTGTCATAGTCTGCTATGGGATGATGTGGGTTCTGTCACAATCTGCTATGGAAGATATTAGGGGGCTCTGTCACAGTCTGCTATGAAAGATGATGGGGGCTCTCTCATAGTCTGCTATGGAAGATGATGGGGGTCTGTCACATTCAGCTATGGAAGATGATGGTGGTCTCTGTCACAGTCTGCTATGGGATGATGGTGGCTCTGTCACAGACTATTATGGAAGATATTGAGGGCTTTCACAGTCTGCTATTGGATTGTGGGGGCTCTGTCACAGTCTGCTTCAGAAGATGATGGGGGCTCTGTCACAGTCTGCTATGAAAGATGATGGGGGGGGCTCTGTCACTGACTGCTATGGAAGATGATGGGAGCTCTGTCACAGACTGCTATGGGATGATGGGGCTCTGTCACAGTCTGCTATGGGATGACGGGGGCTCTGTCACAGTCTGCTATGGAAGATGATGAGGGGTTCTGTCACAGTCTGCTATGGGATGATAGGGGCTCTGTCACAGTCTGCTATGGGATGATGTGGGTTCTGTCACAGTCTACTATGGAAGATATTAGGGGGCTCTGTCACAGTCTGCTATGGAAGATGATGGGGGCTCTCTCATAGTCTGCTATGGAAGATGATGGGGGTCTGTCACATTCTGCTATGGAAGATGATGGTGGTCTCTGTCACAGTCTGCTATGGGATGATGGGGGCTCTGTCACAGATTATTATGGAAGATATTGAGGGCTTTCACAGTCTGCCATTGGATTGTGGGGGCTCTGTCACAGTCTGCTTCAGAAGATGATGGGGGCTCTGTCGCAGTCTGCTATGAAAGATGATGGGGGGGGCTCTGTCATAGTCTGCTACGGAAGATGATGGGGGCTCTGTCACAGTCTGCTATGGAAGATGATGGGGGCTCTGTCACAGACTGCTGTGGGATGATGGGGGCTCTGTCACAGTCTGCTATGGAAGATAATGGGGGCTCTGTCATAGTCTGCTATGGGATGATGTGGGTTCTGTCACAATCTGCTATGAAAGATGATGGGGGCTCTGTCACAGTCTGCTATGGAAGATGATGGGGGCTCTCTCATAGTCTGCTATGGAAGATGATGGGGGTCTGTCACATTCAGCTATGGAAGATGATGGTGGTCTCTATCACAGTCTGCTATTGGATGATGGTGGCTCTGTCACAGACTATTATGGAAGATATTGAGGGCTTTCACAGTCTGCTATTGGATTGTGGGGGCTCTGTCACAGTCTGCTTCAGAAGATGATGGGGGCTCTGTCACAGTCTGCTATGAAAGATGATGGGGGGGGCTCTGTCATAGTCTGCTATGGAAGATGATGAGGGGTTCTGTCACAGTCTGCTATGGAAGATGATGGGGGCTCTGTCACTGACTGCTATGGGATGATGGGGGCTCTGTCACAGTCTGCTATGGAAGATGATGGGGGCTCTGTCACAGTCTGCTATGGAAGATGATGGGAGCTCTGTCACAGACTGCTATGGGATGATGGGGCTCTGTCACAGTCTGCTATGGGATGATGGGGGCTCTGTCACAGTCTGCTATGGAAGATGATGAGGGGTTCTGTCACAGTCTGCTATGGGATGATAGGGGCTCTGTCACAGTCTGCTATGGGATGATGTGGGTTCTGTCACAGTCTACTATGGAAGATATTAGGGGGCTCTGTCACAGTCTGCTATGGAAGATGATGGGGGCTCTCTCATAGTCTGCTATGGAAGATGATGGGGGTCTGTCACATTCTGCTATGGAAGATGATGGTGGTCTCTGTCACAGTCTGCTATGGGATGATGGGGGCTCTGTCACAGATTATTATGGAAGATATTGAGGGCTTTCACAGTCTGCCATTGGATTGTGGGGGCTCTGTCACAGTCTGCTTCAGAAGATGATGGGGGCTCTGTCGCAGTCTGCTATGAAAGATGATGGGGGGGGCTCTGTCATAGTCTGCTACGGAAGATGATGGGGGCTCTGTCACAGTCTGCTATGGAAGATGATGGGGGCTCTGTCACAGACTGCTGTGGGATGATGGGGGCTCTGTCACAGTCTGCTATGGAAGATAATGGGGGCTCTGTCATAGTCTGCTATGGGATGATGTGGGTTCTGTCACAATTTGCTATGAAAGATGATGGGGGCTCTCTCATAGTCTGCTATGGAAGATGATGGGGGTCTGTCACATTCAGCTATGGAAGATGATGGTGGTCTCTGTCACAGTCTGCTATGGGATGATGGTGGCTCTGTCACAGACTATTATGGAAGATATTGAGGGCTTTCACAGTCTGCTATTGGATTGTGGGGGCTCTGTCACAGTCTGCTTCAGAAGATGATGGGGGCTCTGTCACAGTCTGCTATGAAAGATGATGGGGGGGGCTCTGTCATAGTCTGCTATGGAAGATTATGAGGGGTTCTGTCACAGTCTGCTTCAGAAGATGATGGGGGCTCTGTCACAGACTGCTATGGGATGATGGGGGCTCTGTCACAGTCTGCTATAGAAGATAATGGGGGCTCTGTCACAGTCTGATATGGGATGATGTGGGTTCTGTCACAGTCTGCTATGGAAGATATTAGGGGGCTCTGTCACAGTCTGCTATGGAAGATGATGGGGGCTCTCTCATAGTCTGCTATGGAAGATGATGGGGGTCTGTCACATTCTGCTATGGAAGATGATGGTGGTCTCTGTCACAGTCTGCTATGGAGTGATGGGGGCTCTGTCACAGACTATTATGGAAGATATTGAGGGCTTACACAGTCTGCTATTGGATTGTGGGGGCTCTGTCACAGTCTGCTTCAGAAGATAATAGGGGCTCTGTCACAGTCTGCTATGAAAGATGATGGGAGCTCTGTCACAGTCTGCTATGGAAGATGATGGGGATCTCTGTCACAGACTGCTATGGGATGATGGAGGCTCTGCCACAGTCTGCTATGGAAGATAATGGGGGCTCTGTCACAGTCTGCTATGGAAGATGATGGGAGCTCTGTCACAGTCTGCTATGGAAGATGATGGGGATCTCTGTCACAGACTGCTATGGGATGATGGAGGCTCTGCCACAGTCTGCTATGGAAGATAATGGGGGCTCTGTCACAGTCTGCTATGGGATGATGTGGGTTCTGTCACAGTCTGCTATGGAAGATGATGGGGGCTCTCTCATAGTCTGCTATGGAAGATGATGGGGGTCTGTCACATTCTGCTATGGAAGATGATGGTGGTCTCTGTCACAGTCTGCTATGGGATGATGGGGGCTCTGTCACAGACTATTATGGAAGATATTGAGGGCTTTCACAGTCTGCCATTGGATTGTGGGGGCTCTGTCACAGTCTGCTTCAGAAGATGATGGGGGCTCTTTCACAGTCTGCTATGAAAGATGATGGGGGGGCTCTGTCATAGTCTGCTATGGAAGATGATGGGGGCTCTGTCACAGTCTGCTATGGAAGATGATGGGGGCTCTGTCACAGACTGCTATGGGATGATGGGGGCTCTGTCACAGTCTGCTATGGAAGATAATGGGGGCTCTGTCACAGTCTGCTATGGGATGATGTGGGTTCTGTCACAATCTGCTATGGAAGATATTAGGGGGCTCTGTCACAGTCTGCTATGAAAGATGATGGGGACTCTCATAGTCTGCTATGGAAGATGATGGGGGTCTGTCACATTCTGCTATGGAAGATGATGGTGGTTTCTGTCACAGTCTGCTATGGGATGATGGTGGCTCTGTCACAGACTATTATGGAAGATATTGAGGGCTTTCACAGTCTGCTATTGGATTGTGGGGGCTCTGTCACAGTCTGCTTCAGAAGATGATGGGGGCTCTGTCACAGTCTGCTATGAAAGATGATGGGGGGGGCTCTGTCATAGTCTGCTATGGAAGATGATGAGGGGTTCTGTCACAGTCTGCTATGGGATGATGGGGGCTCTGTCACAGTCTGCTATAGAAGATAATGGGGGCTCTGTCACAGTCTGCTATGGGATGATGTGGGTTCTGTCACAGTCTGCTATGGAAGATATTAGGGGGCTCTGTTACAGTCTGCTATGTAAGATGATGGGGTCTCTCTCATAGTCTGCTATGGATGATGGGGGGGCTCTGTCATAGTCTGCTATGGAAGATGATGAGGGGTTCTGTCATGGCTTGCTACGGGATGATGGGGGGCTCTATCACAGTCTGATATGGAAGATTGGGGGGGACATGCCACAACCTGCTATGGAAGATGATGGGGGATCTGTCCCAACCGGCTATGGGAAATAATGGGGGGCTCTATCACAGTCTGCTATGGGATGATGGAGGTTGTTCTGCCACATAGTCTGCTATATGATGGGAATTGTTCTTCCACAGAGTCTGCTATATGAATGATGAGGGTTGGTCTGCTACACAGTCTGCTATGGGGATGGGAGTCTCAATCACAGCCTGCTATTGGATGATGGGGGGATTCTGTCACACAGCCTGTTATAGCGTAATGGGTGGTGAGAGTAAACATATTAGTACTGCCCCTACCCCAATTTGTGCAGGGCAATCACCCTGGTATTACCGTTAATTTTCCCTCTGACACCTGTAAAAAAAAAATTTCTTTTTGAATTTCTTTTTAATTTATTTATGTATTTATTTAATTTTTTAGTTTTCTGTAATTATTTTGAGTACTTTCCCTACTTTACCTACCCCTATTTTACAGCCATTTTTGGGTCCCTATTAATTTCAATGGGGTTCGGGTCCGGGTCAAGTATGGGTACCTGAACCGAGCTTTGACAGAAAGTTTGGCCGAACCTGACTAACCCGAACTTCTGCAGGTAGTAATACCTTGTTTTCTTTGAACTCCAAGAGCATCTGTTCCAACAGTCAGACAATATAGATGGTGTCACGAATGACTGCCTGATCAAGATCATTTTTGCAGTGTCCTGCTCCCAATACACCTATTCCCAGAATCTGTGTATAGCACTAGCATGCAGCTAACATACTCCTACATGATAATAATCAAGACCAGTTTGAAGTCTGTAGCTTTAATAACCAGGCCATAGGAATGGAGTAAAACTGGGGGGAAAAAGATAGGGATCAGAATACATAAATACAGTGCAATACAGTAGCTGTGCTTCCAGAGTAGCTGAAAGCAAAAAAAGTATTTACCAGTGATGCACTCACAAAGAGGAGATTCAGGTATAATGGCAACCTCATGTGGCGATAAAGACTGTCATTCTCCTTCCCTACAACCTCTGCTTCAGCTAGAGGAGGAGGAAATACATCATGCATATCTAAAGATTTCCTGAATGGATACATTAAACTTAAACCAATTACCTTGCTGTAACAAATACATGTTGGCAGGGGGTTTAAGCTCAGCAATTGAATAAAAACCAGGTGATCCATCAGGACTAGCATAACAGCCAGGCATAAAACACACGGGAACTCAGAACCTTGGAATGGGCAGTACAGACTGTGGCCTTGATTTCAGACACTCTTAACAGAGGTTTACCCCTTTGCAGGGGGAATTGTCAGTTATCAGAACATACAGTAAACAGGATGGTCGGACGAAGATCAATGTATTCTCTTAGAGCAGGGAAAAGAGATTTCTAAAAAGTGTCCTGCAGACCCATTACCTACAAATCCAGTGGAGAGGATAGCTTGGAATTTCCAGGAAACAGTAATGGGAAAATTGCTAACGGTAGGTACTAAGAAAATACTAGGCCACCAGGATGGGGTGTCACAAGCTTATCTGGGCACTGAAGACTTTCCCAGGCCTCCAGGAACTTCTCACTTTTCACAACGTGGACACCTTTACTACAATACAGACAAAGCTATTGAGACTTCCTCTTTACCACAGACAACTCAACTGCATAGGCTCCGCAGCCTGAGAGAGAGGACAGTGAGGCAGACTAAAGTGTAGAGGAGGTTGAATGTCTGTAGACTTTTCCTCTTGACATTCTCTGAAGTTGATTGATCCAGACTGCCAGGTGAATTGCTTAATTTGCTTTATCTAGGGACTCAGGTCATTCTTTCAACTGACAGCCCAGCGACATAATTTTGCAGAGTACTCTACAGCTAGTTTATGTCTTTGATACATGGCTTTTGCAGGTTGGCTTGACCTGTAAAAAAGATATCTGGGTTAGTGTAAAATAGTCCCAAAACATTAAAAAAGAGTCAACAGTTTACAGGGCTGGGTCTGCTAACAGGAGCCCAAATGCCCAGGTTGGTGTTTTCCCTAGATAAATGCTTTGTATCTATATATATATATATATATATATATATATATATATATATATATATATGTGCCATCTTCCTCCATGGTGCTTTGCAATGTAGGTATTACAGCCAGGGTAAAAAATATCATACACAGACAATTGCAGACCCAATGCAACAAATTTCAAATAAAATGCTATGAGAGTAGGACACAATAGAAGTGCCATTTTGACCAGTGTAAATGAAAAGGGTAGAGACAAAGGGAATGAGAGAAATTATTTTCTGGACATACCAGTGTTTCTACTTGCCTAAGGACCTACAGGGGCCCTACGTGAACATACACAAAATAGAGTAGAGGATCAATTCTATTTTTATAGAAACCTGGAGTTCCATAAAATTATTTAATTTTCCCCAACTTTAATTGCCTCACTTATCTTTAGTGCTCTGTTACAGACTAAATAATTCACACTATTAGAATTAATTAAATCAGAACAGTCTGGGTAAAGTCTCCTTTTTTACTGAGAACAAACTGTTTATATTTGTTGCTGGAGTTTTGAATGTTAACGATATAACTTAGATAATATATTCCAGAATCCATATTGGTTGTACTGTAGCAAATGCACACACCATCTGTATCTGTTTATTGGAAACTTGTTAATAGGCGTCTGTTAAATGTGTCTTTTCCAAAAAAACTGCTTGTGAGTCACTGCATGCTTAACATATGATATGATAATTATGTGATGTCCTGAGCTGTAGAGGGTCAGGTATTTACATGGAGTGCCATGTGTCACTGATGGCTTAGGAACTAAATATGCAGTATATATACAGTATGTACCTTTTTGTGATTATTGCTATCTCCATCTAAAGAATTCTAGTTTTCTGGTAGACTTCACTTCCCACAGTTACTGCTTTGGAAGAGGCATCATTCTAATAAAGTAAACAAAATGTTAAAACTATTGTTCTTTTTTGGACTAATTTTCAAGTGATTTTTTTTTTAAGTTCTAAATAAATAAATAATACAAAGGCCATTGGATTCTACTCCCTCAAAACTATACAGGATGGTCATAGGAGTCTGCATTGTAGGGTAGTTCTGATAGTTCTGAACCCATGAAGCTCACACCTCTCGAAATCTCTCCAGGCTTCCATTGTATATTGCAGACAACTTTTCCATGGTCTACCTACCTACCCACAACAGTACTGAGGACATCAAAGACTTTGATCCAGAAAACCTTCACCCTGTCGCAATCGCACCAAATGTGGCGATACGCCCCTACCAAGGAGCACCCACGAAAGCAAAGCCTCTGAGGCCCCCTTGTGTAATGGCCCATTTGCTCGGGGACTAAATACCATCTCAGGGCCACCTTTACATATGCTTCAATTGACATAACCGATGCTGCTGCGCCAGAAGAGTCCTGCCACATCTTATGCCCCACCCCCTGCTCCTTCACTTCGTGCAACTGCTGCTGCCATCTCAATCTATACGACGGACCAGTGCTGTCCTGCCCCCTGCAAAGCTGGTTGTAAATTTCCGAGACTGCCCCTCTCCCTCTAGGATCTCGCTGACATCGTGTCTCAAAAGATGAGAGTCTATCCAACCCCCCTGCTCCCTTTATCACAGATTTAATAAAGTGCACAACTTGCAAATACCCAAATAATTATTTTGGTAATAAATTATATTTCTCCCTGAGCTGCTGAAACGGTAAAATACTTGAGCTCTGAAGGCATTCAATCAATCGGCAGATATCTCCATCTGTGGAACCTACCAGGGTCTGTACATGCCAGGGGAAAATTAGGATTATCCCATAGCGGTAATAAACGCAGATGGGGGAGGCAAGCCCCCCTGAGAACTTGAGATCATCCCAGACCTGCAGCGAGTGGGCTGTTGTGTCTCATCTTCCTGAACCTCGGAGTGATCCAAAATAGTTTGTCCACGACCAGTGGATGGCACAACACAGACTCAATCCAGACCCAACTGGGAATATCACCAACTGCGTGATATGCAAGTATCTGGGCTACCTGCGCTGCCTGATAATACTGATACAGATACAGATTGGGGACCCCCAGCCACCCTCCCCCCTTGATTTTGGCCTATACAGAGTAATCCTTGACACTCTTGGTCTTTTACCGTTCCACACAAATGAGAGGATTCTGTTTTGTAGTATTTTCAGGTACTGTAATGGGATTTTCACTGGCAAGGTCCTAGCAAGATATACAAATGTGGGCAACAGCATAATTTCTCCATAAAAAAAAGGAGGTATTCCCAGGAGTCAAATGCTTTATAAATATCTAGTGATAGAAACATTGTCTGTGACTGCTTCTCTTTAGCAATATGCAAAAGCTGAATAACTCTTCTAATGTTGTCCCCTGCCTGTTGCCCTGGAATGAAGCCCACTTGGTTATTATGGATTATGCCCGGTAGGTATTTTGACATAATTTTGGTAAAGATTTTCACATCTAGATTTGTAAGGTAGATTGGTCTAAAATTAGACCACACAGAGTGATCCGCGTCTGGCTTTGGGATCCTGCTGATTGATGCAGTCAGAGACTCCTGAGAGAATGGGTCACCCCCCCCCCGGACATTATTAATTAGAGCCGCTAGTTTCGGGGCTAAAATTGAGCTAAACAACTTCCACACTAAAGTCCTCCTCCAGAACATCCTGCAGCAAGGAAATACTCTCAAAGAACGTGCTCAAATCCTCTAGTTTTGGCGGATTTGGGTTTGCATATAATTTTTGAAGCTGGGCCCTAAATACCTTTACTATCTTGTCAGGGTTGCTAGACAAAAATCCCCTCTCATCTTTTAACCTTATTCGGCAATAACTTTGCTCTGACGTTTTAAATTTTCTAGCTAATAGTGTATCTAGTTAATTCGCCTTGTAGTAGTTTTTGTGCCTCACCCAGTGCAGCACATTTTCAGCCCTACCTGCCAATGGCAAATTTAATTCATGGGATGTTCTATGAAGCTTGGTACTTAATGTCGGGGTCATTTGCACCTTAGCCCTCTCCGCCACTTCCGCATATTCCTTTTCTAGTCTATCAATGCACTCATTCCTGTCACGTTTTTTCCTGGAGGCAATCTGGATCAGCCTGCCTCTAATGGTAGGTTTGTGTGACTCCCAACAGGTTGCTGCTGAGACGTCTGAGGTCTGATTTTGCGCAAAGTATTCTACAAGCACGTTGGAAACAGATGTTACGGCATCTGCATCCGACAAGAGGGAAGCGTTGAGAGATCCAGACGGTCTACAAAACAAAGAGTCGATTTTGAGAAACACACCATCATGATCAGACCACGAGATTGGGATAACTTTGACTGAACGCATCAAGGCCAGGGACCTCTGAAACAAAAATATGTGGTCGATCCTCGAATACACGCTGTGAGGATGGGAAAAGTGAGTAAAGTTTTGGTTTCCCGGGTGCACTTCTCCTCCAACAATCTGCCTGTAAGCATATGTCCAGTAGCTTCCTGAATGCTTTTGAGACCGCCGCTGATTGAGTAGCATCTCATCTTAGCAAGAGTATTCCTTGCCTGGTAGAAAATGTGCCTGTGAGGATACAATGTTGGCATCTGGGAGGCACCAGAACCTATATAAAGTAGGAACCAGCTGGAACAGATTGTTGTGCTGGAGTGACAAGAAAGCCAGAGAATGTGTGAGGGCAAACCAAGAACTGGATATCCAGTTAGCGACTGAGCCAGGCAGTAGCCCTAATGTATTATGCAGGAAGACTCTACTGAGACTATATATGATGAAATTGATCATAGCTGGCAACATAGCCCATAGACCTGACATTGCAAAATAAAGCAGTGGGGACATGGTATTACTAGGATACATCTAGAGGAACCGTGGAAGTAAAGATGACTGCAGTAAAGAAATGAACCTGTATGGTGAAATTGTGTAAGAAAGAAAAACCTATACAAACATACAAGATAGTGGAAGGAGGGCTTACTTATACACCCAACTGAAGTGTTCTATTTCACTTTATAGGGGTGATTTCCTTTATAATGCCTGTTTACTGAGCACATCTGCGGGGAGCAGCAACATTAACCAAAAGCATTGCACAATAGGTAAAAGCCTCGACATGTGTGCAATGTATGGAAGGCCACTATTTTGGCATCAGCTCTAGTTTCCTGCTAAACACTACCACTTTAGTACTTTGACACTGCAATGGGATACATAGGTTCTTTAAAAGTATATTTATTTTGGAAGCATCTGGAGAAAGAAGCAATTTTCATTACATTTATGCTATCATCGCTTATTTCTGATATCTCATTACTTGTCCAACATGCAGCAAATATGGTTCATATTTGTGTTCTTGTCTGCTCTGCTAGGGAAATTATTTTAGCATGTATGAAGGAGCCTGTTGTATAAATGATAAATGTAATGTCTAGCTTATCACTAGAGACATATTGCCACTCACAGATGCCGTCTGTTTTTTCTAGCGTGGTTCAAACATAAACTCAAATCTTGTTTTGTGCTGATAAATTGTCCTTGCTCCCAGATTGTTCATTAAATCCTGGTTAAGTATTGTCCATGTTGCTTTTCTAGGAATAGCGGGCTGTAATATTTGAGGATGCAGTTTACATATACGCAGGGCCTGCAGATAAGATAACTCTTTGCAGTTTTAGGATTTATAGCCTCTAAGGTGAGCCCCCCTCTCCATCATCCTTTGCAAACTGATGCTCAGGCAGTTCTGTGCTTTGTGCTGCATATTAATTTTCTTTACATCAAGGGAATTGGATTTTTACTGTAGAATTCGCTTCTGCACAGATTTGGATGTATTTTGTGTTCTCAGCTTTTAATTAACTCTCTGCTACAGCTGCTGGACAGGATATAAAAACTCATTGCTCTCCCTCTGTTATGAGTATACCACCAATCATTCGCCACTTAGTTGGTGGTGCTGCAGCTATTAGTTTCCATGACAACCTGCGTCATGGTGATTGATTCCTTGCCAGTATGGCATCACTATGGGGAGTGCAGCTTGAGAGTTCAGTGTAATTCTAACATCCATCTAATTAAAAAAGGATTACAGA
This sequence comes from Gastrophryne carolinensis, assembly GCA_027917425.1. NCBI lineage: Eukaryota > Metazoa > Chordata > Amphibia > Anura > Microhylidae > Gastrophryne > Gastrophryne carolinensis. Next base: position 365,142,922 of record CM051234.1, read on the forward strand.
ATCATCCTGGTATATGCTGAACAGACATGCTGCAATTCATTTATGCAAATGTCAACACTATTAAGCATACTGTCAAAGTATTTAGAGCAAAACAAACAATCTCTGCCTTTTGATTTTCAGAGCAAACTAAATATAATAAACCAAAAAGTTTAATGCTGAGACAAGTTAAAAGAGAATTTGCAGTTTCCCCATGTCACACTGGCATCACATTTTGCTTAGAAAGTAAATAGACTCAAGGGTCGGACTGATAACTCTCTAACTAGCCGCATTCAAGTACTATTACATACAAGGAATTCCAGGCAAATAGCAATAGAGGTTAGCTCTAGGAAGTAAACAAAATATGGAAAGGCAATAAATAGATGCCATGTCCCAAGACATTTTGAGTTAAATGACAATTCCAGTTAAAACAATGTGTTTTTCTTGAAGCAGTTGCCTTTTCTGTCTGGGTTTATATTTGCTTATCCAAATTGAACATAAAGCCACATGATGTTATGGACACATGTCCCCGCCACCTTCTACAGAAGAAAGCATGTCCACTCCTTTCACTCACACTGGTCGAGGCTAAATTCTGGCCACCAGTTTGCACTTGTAAATCATGGATGGTCTACCGAAGGTTGCATTGGTGCAGGCCATATTTTCCATTAGACAACACTAGGATGGTATCCTGCAGGAGGTGCTCTAGGAGCTCACATTACTGCTGTAGCAGTAACAAAAGTTCAGCCCCCTCCCCCCAGCCACAGAAAGATGCAGAGTTTGTGTGTGAGTTTCAGAAGAAGCCATCCTGACTCATTCCTACAGGGTAACATTTCCCCAGTCTTGCACTTATCACTGGCCATGTTCCTGAACACACACAGGCTCAACCAATTAACTGGGTTGAATAGGAGTTCTAATTATCTAAATACAGGTTTTTTGAGGTAAATGATCATTGTGAAGTTCAGGACTGGAGAAGAGGGTCAGGTTGGCATCTCTGGAAACTTCAGTCTCCTCTAACACTTTCTCTACACACATACCACCAGAACTACTACCATACCCTCAAACCAGTTCTAGTCTCAGGGTATATTTTTTAGGTACCTTTATAGTATCACTTATACCAACAATTTTCTTTAATTTTTTTTAATACTTAGCTCCCATCCATCATGAGACACTGTGTTCAACGCTGATCACTTCGGCTTCTACTGGAAGCCTTTTATACCTGCTGGGTGACAGGTAACAAAGGGTTAATTAAAAAAAATGACATATGGCTCCACTTCCTGGGAGGAGGGCATTTTTGGGGGAATTTTAAGGGTTCAAAACCCTTAACCCCCCCCCAATAAAATGACGTGAGATCCCCCCTACCCAGCACAACCGGACAGGGGACCAGCTAGCGGGGCTTGTAGAACAGGGCACAGAGTCCAGCCTTGGTGCCCCCCCACCCTGCAGGCTACAAGCCCACACAGCCTAAATGGCCCTGGGCTCTTCTGCCCCCCCTCCGGGCTTTGGGGAGACAAGTAAGGGAGGGCTTGGGGTTAATGGCAAGTCGCCCTCTAGCAGCGGGTGACTTGCCAGACCCCTAAACCTTGTGAACTGGTATAGGGGGTCTCATGAATCCCTTACCAGTTTATAAAGGGTTGTGTAAAAAAATGACTTTTGTTAAATTTGTATTTATTTTTTTAATACTCTCCTCAGATCCTGTGTCCCCCAGTGATCCTGTCCCATGGTGATTTGATGACAGCTGCTGGGGGTGATCACTGCAGGGGGGTTGGGGAGGCCCGGGATCACAGTCCCCTACCCCTCCAATCTCCCTCCAGTGATCACCCTTGGCATCTGACAGCTCGGCGCCGGGTATGGGATAACATTACAGGGTGACATCATTCACCTGCCCACAAGAGGCAGGACTAGCAGTGAAGACAACGGCAGGGCCTCTTTCAGGCACCTCCACACCGCGGAAGAGCTTGGGGGGGGGGATTGGAGGCCCCCACAGTGAAGAGGAGACCTGGCGGGAGGTAGGCAAATTTACTTTTTTATTTTAAAGTTAGCAGCGGTGGTGACTGAAGCAGGTGGGGAGCTATTTTGGGTCTCTGCTGAAGCCAGAAAAGGCCCGGGGGGGCGGACACCCCCGGGTGAAGAGAAGGCCCCATTGGATCTAATGAGGTGTTTTTTAATTATTTTTTTTGCAGTAGCAGGGGGGGGAAGCATATAGGCATATAGGCCCAACATGCTTGGCACTTAACAGTAGGAGAAGCAAACACGCAGGGCCTACGTGCTTGGCACTTAAAGGGTTAGGACGTTGCCACACAAAAATATACACTTTCAAAAATTCATTCGAAAGTGGACTCACTCTTTAAATAAGCTTTGAACTTGCTCATTTTACTGTGTTTGCATGCGGGATAAGGTGTGAAAAATTTAGTGTGTGTCTGGACAGGAACTTGAATAAAGCACTGTTTGCTCTGCAAACCTGCTGATATATCCAATGTAATGATACCACAATTCCTTGCAATGAGACCATTAAAACTTATAAATGTTTTGGGGAAAGTGTAGGTACAATATATGGATTTGGGGTTTCTGTTTCTTTAAAAATGAAAATCTTCAATATGAGCAATGCTGTATACCTTTCAGTATTTAAAACGCTTGCACAGTATCTTATTCTGAAATAAATTTGGGTCTTCTTGATTAATACTGCAGGAATATTTGTAGTACATATAATGTAAAAAGCTTTGATTACAACATATTTTTTAAGCAGCTTTTGTGATTAATGTTGGTTTTCCTTTAAATAATTATGCCCCCCAAAAAATGCATTAGCTTGCACATGAGTTGAACAGTACATTTAGCGTACTTTGTAAGCTATTCTGAAAAGAAACTTAGGCAGAGAAAAATGAATATTATTATGCTGCTTACCATGGCATAAAATATGCTACATTAAAAGCTTAGCTATTTTTTCACGCTTGCTATGTAAAATTGAATGCAAATGACCTCGATATGGAACAAATCATATTCCTTTGTTCCTTTGTGGTTCTCTTGGATACATTGGTGTCAACGCTTAAAAAAAAATATAGTCTAATATAATGATTAATTTTCTAAAGTAACTAGCATGAAAGTATAGATTTCATGGCTTATATAGGTATAGTATATTCGGAGTGGATGGCACTACTGCTTTCACCCAGTGTTTTTGTTTTACAGTGAACCCAGAGCAAAATATCAAAGGTTTTCGGACACATTATTAATCCTGAGTAACTCACTTGATATTCCTATGTGAATATGTCAATACCAGAGACACTTAAAAAGGCAAGTGAGCAGCTGAAACAAATAACCATTTTTTTTGCACATAATTCAAGGTAAAAGTTTTCTGAGCTTGAGTGATGAGCTTCAGTAATGTAGAGGATGGAAATTTTGTCTTCTGGTCTAGTATTTAGCAGCACGGCACACTAGGCTAATGACAATGTGGCTAACCTAACAGTAAAGTATTATTTAAGTTAATAATAATACAATAACTGGTCACAGAGAGGTACAGCCATCCTACTGAAGCTGGTCTGGTTCTTCGCATGGGCATGAAAGTTAAAGCAGCCCAACATGACCAGTAAATAGGATCCTGGAGCCAACGCGTATGGACATGATATTTTCTAGGGTTCACATCACCCTAGCCATTCTTTATCAATGACAACCCTTTATACTAGTATGCCTGTTATTTATCATACCGTTTTATGATTACTGCCGGAAAAAGTAAATCAATGCCCCATACGACTCCATGGACTCCAAATTGGGGATTGATTCAAAAAGAAAAAAAGCCCAGGCTTCAATATTTCTATTGAAAAGGCAAACTGCTTTGAGACGTCAGTATTACACTGACAACCCTCTCCTTCAACTTACTGGATACTGGACTTCACTGCAAATAAGTAGCAGATTAAGACCAGGAAGATTCCAAAAAAGAAGAAAAATTATTTTTAGTCATGGATGATGGGCAGACACCAGTTGCAGAGAGGCGAAGGTTCCCACTGTTTACAAAGGTGGGCACCGAAGTCCACCAAAGTCCTGACTGAACCCGGTGGGCCTGAATCTAAGGGCAACCATGGTCTTCACTAGAGGGAGGATAGGCTGGGCTACTTGGAATGTCCCAGGTCAAGCTCCAAGAATTCAAGGAACTGGGCAAGAATCAGTGGTTGCCCAGCAGGATAAACAGGAGCCAAGGTCAGGGGCACAATCAAAGATTCAAAGTCCAGAGGGAAGCTGAGGTCATACATGTGTAAACAGTTCAAAGGGTAATCCAAGTAGCAAGGTAAAGCAATACCAAGATCATTTACCAGATTTCAAGGTTCACAGGTTCAAAAAGTGGCATAGCAATAATAGCCTTGTAATCTTCCGGTGCCATATTACCATCAGACACTTCCTTATATAGGGCCCAGTGTGCTCAGATTAATGGAAGAGGTCAGCTGACTAACTAGACGCACCTTCATTATTTCGAACACCTAGTGCTATGGCCGCTCATGAGCTGTGTCACCTCATGTGTGTGGTGTAATTGTGTGTTATTCCTCTATGCCAACCAAATGAGAAAAACAGCCCAGGACATTTTAGATAAGAGTGACTGCAGAAGAGGAATAAAGGGTGGCCTGAAGAAGATTCCCAAAAAAAGCATGCCTGCATTCAGTGTTTCAACATTTAGAGACCCCAGGTCGAACAAGATGCTCAGCTATCATATTATAGGCTATGTGGGGCCCAAACATTGTAGATGTATGGAGCCTAAATATTCTTGATGGTGGCCCTGTAGCCAGCACACCTCCATACAACCAATACACATGCTCTATGATGCTACATACTTAGCAACAGAACTAAAGAGTTTTTTTGTTGTGTCTGGAGTATTTTTTTTAATTCCAAAGAACTAATTTAAATCATTGTAGATCAGAAAACGCCCGAAATTACAAGCTCTTTATTCTAAGTATACAGCACGTCCTGCTCCAGATAAGGGATTATCCTCCAGATTAAGGAGCACTGCTCCGACCGCAATCCCCCACCAAAGGGTAGGCGGTATAGGCCCATGGTGAGCCTTATGGGATGCCCCTCCCACGCTATCGCCCCTCGCCCTCGCTCATCTGTGGGCTCCTGTTAGGTTGGCCGCTGCCCTCCCTCGCCTTCCCTGGTATTCTCGGGAGGGCGGGGGGTGTGGTGTGTGTGTGTTGTAGGTGTATTCTTCACTCTTATGGTTTACGCGGTATGGCTTGTCTTGTGTTGCCGCGTGTGTGTTGGTTGCACTGGTTGCTTTTAAAAATGCCGCCGCTGCCGCGCGCGCTTGCACAGCGTTCCGTGGTCGGCGGCAACTTTACCTCAAGCGCTGCTGCGCCATCATTGGCTGACATGGTCACGTGGGCGCCTTCGCGCTCTTTGGGGGGGCAGGCCTTGCGGATGGCGTGTTCCGCATCACTGTCTCCACGGCCTGCCCCTTGAGGTATCTGCAGGCGCCATTTTGGCTTCTCGTGCTGTGTGGCTGGCTTTTACCTACCGCAGTCCGTAAGTGCCCCTGCGGTCTGGCTTATCTTTATTTTATTGTTGTGTATGCATACTGCTTACGGGACTTTTTGTTTATGTCTTGCAGGCGGGTCAAACTTAATTGTGGTTTCTCCCGGCCTATCCCCTCTATTTAGTTGCTATTAGAGGCCTACTCTGCCTTTACCTCCCACTTCCCTAGCAGGTTATTGGGGCATCCCGGGTGACTTTATTGTGTAAATCCCTATTGGCCGGAGGCCGCGATAATCACCATATGGAGGCTTCTCAGGATAATGTGCTTGGGGTTCCTTCGGGACAAGCCCGGCTGTGTGTGGCGTGTGGGGTGTCCCCTACTAGTGATGACAATGTGCGGGTTTATATACCCTGTGCCCAGCGGGCGCTTGCGCTGCACTCTTGGTTGCCTGTGGGTGGGCCTGCGCCCCGTGTGGCTTCGCCCACTCCCCCACGCTTACATCTGACTCCCAGTGAGGTGCATACCAGTGGGGAGTCTCAGCCTTATTTGTCTACCAGGGTGGCTAGCATTGAGAAGCTGATTGCTGGCTCTACAGCGCGTAAGGCCTCAGCTAAGAGGCGGCATCTGGCACCTGGCGTTAACTTATTTCCTATGGAGGCTGAGGAATTTTTTGACCTGGCTGGCTATACCCCCCTGGAAGAAAGGGAATTGTTTTCTGATTCAGAATCATCTGATGAGCAGCCTAAGGGTTATGCTGATTCTGGCTCAGACCCATGGGCTCCAGATGATACTGACAGGCTTTTGGCTCACATTTTTGAAGTGCTTTCTATCTCTCCTCCTGCCGCGGCTCCTCGGCAGCAGGGGTAGTTGTCTCCCACGGCTAAGCCACGTTTGGAGTTTCCTGAGCAAACTCACTTTAATAATCTTGTGTTCAAGGAGTGGGAGCGACCGAGCAGGCTCCCTGGGGTGCCTAAAAATTGGGATAAGAGGTACCCTTTCCCTGCTGAAGTGGTTAAGCGTTGGTCGTCCCCTCCAGAGGTGGATGATCCAATTCTGGGGTTGTCCAACACTTCTGTCATGCATTCCCCTGACTCTACTACGCTGAGAGATGGTGAGGACCGGCACATTAATCAGCTGGCTTCCCATGCCTCTGCCTGTGCGGGGTCTGCGCTGCGCTCGGTTTGTGCCTCTGCCATTACAGCTATGGCTATTAGGACTCTGCTCAGGAGTATTTTAGATGGGGCTCCTGATGAGGCAGCTAGTGCTGAGTATAGTGCTCTTTTGCGCTGTGATGAATTTGTTGCATATGTCCTCTCTGCCTTGGATGTTACCATTAGAATGTGTGGCAGGGCTTCTGCCTAAGCGGTGGCTATACGCCGCTCGGTTTGGCTGAGCCAGTGGGCAGCTGACAACGCTGCCAAGAAGGCTCTCACTGGGTTCCCCTTTAAAGGGCTGTGTCTTTTTGTGGATCGCCTGGACCTGTTTGCTAAGGGAGGCAAGTTACCCCAGCGCAAGAGACAGTCTCGGCCCTTTCGGGGTTCAGGTTCCTTTCTTCCCTCCTACCATGGGTCCAGAGTGGGAAGGGGAGCATCATTTGCAGGGGCCCGGGGAGGTTTCTGGGGCAGGGGCAGAGGACGTGGCCGCCCTGGATCCTCCCGGGGTTCCAAATCTAAGTCTTCCCCCAAGCCCCCTCAGGTATTAAGGGGCGCCCTCACCCATGCAGGTGGAGGAACGGCTTCGGCTCTTTGCTCACGTCTGGAGGTGTCATGTCTCAGACCGGTGAATTCAGGAGGTAGTGTCCTCCGGTTACAAGATAGAGTTGGCAGCCTGGCCGCCCCCAAGGTTCATCAGATCCCAGATGCCTCAAGACCCCCTGTCAGCTCAGGGCCTGTTGCTTGCTGTGCAGAATCTACTGGAGCTGGGGGTCATTTGCCAAGTGCCCTAAGGGGAAAAGGACAAGGGCTACTATTCCAACCTTTTCACCATTCCCAAAAGAGATGGGTCTGTCAGGCCCATCCTGGATTTAAAGCTTCTCAACAAGTTTGTCAGACCCAGGAGGTTTCGTATGGAGACTCTGCGTTCCCTCTTTGGTAAAGCCATTTCTGGGCATGAATCTGGATACAGCTCGGGCCAGGATCTTTCTTCCTCAGCAGAAGGTGGACAGTCTGCAGGCGCAAGCTCAGCTCCTTCTGTCATGCCCTCATCCTTCCATCAGGCAGGTAATGCAGCTGGTGGGACTGATGGTGTCCTGCTTCGAGGCGGTTCCTTATGCTCAGTTCCACATGAGGCCTCTTAAACTCCACCTCTTGTCTGTATGGGACGGGGACCCTGTGTCCCTGGATCAGGTCTTGGTTCTGTCCCCCCTAGCCAGGTGGTCCCTTTCGTGGTGGCTGGACTCAAGGAACCTGTTGGTGGGCAGATCTTTTCTGGCCCCTTGCTGGGAGACAGTCACCACGGATGCCAGTCTGACAGGTTGGGGGGGCTTCTGGGGATCCCTAACCCTCCAGGGGCAGTGGGGCCCTCAGGAGGCCCACACTCCTATCAACATTCTGGAACTGAGGGCAATCAGGTTGGTTCTAGCCCGCTTAACCCTGCACCTTCAGGGTCGGGCTGTTCAGGTCGGCTCGGACAACCAGACGGCGGTTGCCTACATCAATCATCAGGGAGGGACCTGGAGCAAGGGGGCCCTCAAGGAAGTGTCTTTGATCCTGTCCTGGGCAGAGGACAATGTCCCCTGCATCTCAGCTGTGTATATTCTGGGGGTGGCGAATTTGGAGGCAGACTCTCTGAGCAGGGGGACTTCTCGCCTGGGGGAATGGTCCCTCAGCAACAGGGTGTTTCGCTCTCTAGGCTCGATTCAAAATCCCAAATGTCATTATGTTCGTATTTGCAATCGAAAGTTTTGTTGGGTGTTTGTCATTTTTTCCTTTTTTTTTGGCCATTTTCGACTCGCACGAACGTTCGAACATAGACGTATATGTTCGTTCGTCCATCGAAATTCATTTTGTGTTTTTACGCAACTTCGGGACTTTTTTCCTTCGAAATCGAAAATGTTTCGATCGGTCAAATCATTTACGTCATTGCAATGGGCTGGCGATTAATTCAGAGAGCTGATTGGCAAGTATTCCGACGCCCATATAGTCATTTCCTTGTCGAGCGTCTTACGGCACCTTTTTGACCTCGGGACTAGGCAGCCAAGCGTGATGGAGAGTGACTTTGAAGAGCATCAAGGTCTTCTTCTGTTTGGCATTGATGGGATCTTGAGGTCAGAGCCCAGATTGCACCGGCGGCGACGCATGAACATCAATGGCATGCATGACGTTGAGCTGTTCGAGCTGACCAGGCTTAATCGCGCTTCCCTCCATAAATTGTATAGTGAGCTGCGGCCATGGTTAGCCCGCACCACAAGGAAGGGGCATGCAATTTCAGGTATGACCAAGATGCTTGGCTGCCTGCAATTTTTGGCGAACGGCTCGTTCCAGAGGCTGGGTGCCCTCTCCGTGGGGATCTCACAGCCTACGCTGAGCCGCGCACTATCACTTTTGGAAGGCATGGCTACCCTAACCCCCAAATATATTTTTTTCCCCGATGATATGGTAGCCAGAAACGCCATTAAGCTTGGTTTTTATAATATCGCCGACATGCCCAACGTCATTGGTGCCATTGACTGTACCCACGTCGCCCTGGTGCCTCCTGCTGCCGACGAGTACATATACAGGTAAGTAATGTTTTTAATTTTTGGTTTCATTTTAGGTTAAGCCTCCTTGTAATGGTCCCTCCTTGTAATGGTCCCTCCTTGTAATGGTCCCTCCTTGTAATGTTTCCACCTTCTAATGGCTCCACCTTGTAATGGACCCACCTTGTAATGGTCCCACCTTTTAATGGTCCAACCTTGTAATGGTCCCACCTTGTAATGGTCCCTCCTTGTAATGTTTCCACCTTCTAATGGCTCCACCTTGTAATGGACCCACCTTGTAATGGGCCCACCTTTTAATGGTCCCACCTTGTAATGGTCCCTCCTTGTAATGTTTCCACCTTCTAATGGTTCCACCTTGTAATGGACCCACCTTGTAATGGTCCCACCTTTTAATGGTCCCACCTTGTAATGGTCCCTCCTTGTAATGTTTCCACCTTCTAATGGTTCCACCTTGTAATGCACCCACCTTGTAATGCTCCCACCTTGTAATGGTCCCACCTTGTAATGGTCCCTCCTTATCGAAATGTGTGTGTTCATTTTTCTAAATGCCTTCCTAATGTTTTCTTGTCTTCCTTTTTTTCCAGGAACCGCAAAATGGGCCACTCCTTTAATGTGCAGGCAGTGGTGGGGCCGGACATGCGGTTCCTTAGCGTCCTCGCCGGCTACCCAGGCTCAGCCCATGATGCGTACATCCTTAGACGATCAGGATTGTACCGACGGTTTGAGTCTGGGGAATTTTCCGGTGCATGGCTCCTTGGTAAGTGAACATAAACCACATAATGTAGTTGTGGATGTTTGTTTTTAATTAGCATTTGGCAGTAATGTCTGCCAAACTTACACCTTAAATAAACTTCTGCCCATGTGAAACCACACTTGAATGTTAGTTATTAACCAACCAAGCGTTTCGCCAAGTTTGGCCTGCATTAGCCACATTCTAAATTATCTGTTGGTCTAATTTAATAATCCCTCTTACACCACCCTTGTGTGGAATCGTGCACTTAACTTGAGCATAGTTTCGGACCCATCTTTGCTAAGCTGGTTTGCACTTCCACACGAGAGTAGAGCGGGATAAAGTGCATGTGGCGTGTTTCTGCTGTTTTGGTCTCACACAAAGCATATAAGGGGTCAGCAAAACCTACATCCTAAGCACACTTTGAAACCCAGAGCTGGGATCCATATGTATGATTGTCCCTCATCCTCACTCTTTGTATGTTGTCCTTTTGTAAACCTCTAGGACAGATGTTTAGTTTGGGACTGGGACAGTGGCAAATGTTGCCTCATGTTGATCACACAATTGACAAATAGCCTCCTATTGATGTTGCTGGTGCCTTGATGGTCTTACATGTTTGTTTTACTAATCTTATGTATAAGGTGATTCAGGATACCCGCTGCTGCCGTGGCTCTTGACGCCAGTACTCCGGCCCCAGGATGCCTCCCAGGATGCCTACAACTGTGCGCACCGCAAGACCAGGGCTGTGGTAGAGAGGGCCTTTGGTCTTTTGAAGACTAGGTTTCGTTGTTTGGATCATACCGGGGGCGCCCTGCAATATGATCCGAAAAAGGTCATAGACATAATAATGGCCTGTGCTGTTCTTCACAATTTTGCTATTTCACAACGGGTCCCCCGGTATGTAGAATTTGCTCCCTCTCCACCCAGCGAAGACCAGGAGGAGTCATTTCTGGACACACACAGTAGTGTGTCTGGCCAAAGTGTGCGGACTAATTTGATCGCGACCCATTTTGCTTAATGTAACCTGTATTGGCCTTTGTTTAACATTGTGTTGTTGATTTAGTTTTATTTCCCTTTGTGTATGTTTCGTTATGTTTGTGGTGTTCAAATAAGTAATAAAGTAATTACTCACCACAGGCCTAATGCTTTCCAACTCTCTTTTTTGGATGTGTGAACTGTGTGAATGTCCAAGTATATATTTCTCTGTGACACCCAAAAAAGAGACAATAAAATTTATGAGCCACAGGTGTCTTTAACTGTTTATTTGTAAAAAATAAGAGCTCCAACTTGGAGTTGCTGCTCACTCCAATTTGCTCAAAAAATTGAGGTAAACACAAAGGATTAATGGTTAGATCAACCATGGCAATAATGAAAAAAACAAACAATCCTGGTTGGCCACATTTGGCCCTGCCACAGGTGTAAACCTGGTACAGGGGTAGAAGCTTGAGTGGCACGTTCAGTGAGGATTCAGATATGGCCTTGGCTAGTGGCCTACCTCACCACTCTAAGGAGCTCTATGGGCGCAAATCAAAAACACACAACCCAAGGCATACACCAAGGGTATCTTGGTTTGCCTCACCAGACAAGTCAATACAGGGGGGATTAATAGCAAAGATGTTGTACAGATTCATGTTGTGGAGACATTAATATGGGTGATGGCCATAGTACCCAGGTGGTGGCCCTTGCTGATTGGCCCGAACGTGGGCCTGTGTGGCATTCTGAATCTGCAACTGGTCCAAAATGTTGCGCATGATATTTACCATTTCACCCCTGTAGGCACGGTTGTCATTGTTGGCAGTCTCCATGTGGCTGTTGAGGGTCCTCAATTCGTTCTGCACAGCCTGTAATGTGGTATTTAGGTTCTCGATCCGGCCATGCAGTGCCTCTCGGTTTAGTTGGTTTTGCTGCTGGAAGGTCACCCTCTCGTGGTGCCATGCGTCCAACATTGCCATGCCCCTCCCCTGGTTGCGCCGTAGCGGATTCCGCCTCCCCAATCCCCTGGTTCGGGGTCGTGCCGAGGCTGTTGGTCTGGGCCCCTCAACAGACACAGGCATGCTTTCACTATCCTCAACAGCAGAGACAACACTGGGGACTTGACTGTCAGTCTGTGCATGCTGGCCATCATGTGCAGCCACCATGCTGCCAGATTCCCTCTGCTGCTGCTGAGTTGGTGGTGAAACATTTTGGACCAGTTGCAGATTCTGGGCCAGGGGTAGATCTTCAGAAGGGCACATAAAGGATCCATCCTCCTCCAGCTCCTGGATTTCATCCATGAGTGTGTGGGTCTGTATGGACAGAGACAAATTAGATGTTAGCTTGCCCACTACATATGTCAATCTGTTAGTAGTAACATGCAAAGTAACATGGCTAAACGACATTTGCTCAATAAACTTACCGAATATATCGGTTCCTCCCTCCTAGGCTGCACGGAAGTTGACGGCATGTCCACACTGGCAGTGGATTCCACAGTAGCTGAGCGATGATGGTGGCCTGCATGAGAAGCAAAGACACTATGTAAACACACACCTATGCATTGTTGACGGGTCAAAAGACATATGCCGAATTAGTTAACGGGTCAAAACTGTCATGGGCACTTCAACAACGGGGCCAAATAAGCTTCAATTTCCATGCCATTATGTTGTTAAATTTTTGGCCTACAACTACTTCCACATTGTTCTACTCAACTAAGCCAAACATTCAAGTTCAGCTTGTTATGTGGCTGACCACATCCCTTAGAGGCCATTAAAGCGGACCTTCACTCTGATTAAGAGTCTAGCTTCTATGTTTCCCACACCCTGTACATACAGATTGACCACATTACAAATCTTCCAACCTGCATCTACTGCATGTTATGAGCCTTTAAACATCAAAGATGGCGGCTTATGGAATCCGCCATCTTATCAGGCAGCCTGCAAACAGTAAGTGCCTCCTGACTGTGCTGCTCTGCATTCTTGGACTGCTGACCTTTCCCTGACCCCAGCTCTGCTCTGTCTGAGCAAAGCACAGCTATAACCCGCCCCCCTGTACCTTATCCCACTCTCCTCTCCTCAGTAAGTGTGATGCTTCGGAGTCAAGATGGCGGCGGCCGTATCCTAAATTGCCGAACAGAGTTGCAGCCCAGTGGTGGAAAGTATAATACATTAGTGACTACACATGTAAAATATATTAATTTTAGATGCTGAGGATTTTTTGGATAAGAGTTTGTGCTTTTCATTAAATCAGGGTGAAGGTCCGGTTTAATGGGAACCCACAAACTTTTACACTCGGGTTCAATGTACATTCACGTCTTGTATGTGGACCAAAAATCAACAGTTAAGTGGCCACACACATGCCACACCCTGGCCCAACACAGAAATCACCTACAAGCCACAGCCTAGGTGCCTGGCTTCCCAGATGTGTTACTGGCTAATTGTGCATGCTCACTAATTGTAAAGGTCACATACATCTTACTCACCTGCAGGACGGGTCGGGGAATCTGTGTCCCTTAGGGCCGCGTGGCCTTCGACGGCGACTGGATGCATCAATCCATAAATCATCTCCTCAGCCGGGGTCAACTTGAGTTTGGAGGGAAAACCTCCTCCAGTTTTCATGCTGCAAAACAGAGTTAGGGTAATTTAGAACCAGGTGGCCAATACAACATCCAGTCTAATCCTAAAGCTAACATTTTTACCTGTCAATCCGCCTTTGATTTTCTTTCTTCCGTGCAGCATATTTGAGGTCCGATATCTTGCGCTGAATCTGTACAACATCCTTTAACTCTTCCCCCGCTGCATTCACTTGTCTGGTTAGGTCTGCCAAGATGTTGGCTCTGCGCTGTTTGGTGGTGTTTTTTGATCTGCGCCCATATAGCTCATCATAAACTAAGGTCAGGCCACTAGCCAAGGCCATAATTTGGGCCTCACCAAAACGCCCACTCAACTGCCCTCTTCGCAATGTGCGCCCTGTTGTTTTGGGTTGTGGGTCCTCCATGGTGTCATCCAAATGGGGTGACATCCTTGGCTGGGTTTGTGGGGTATAATGCAGGGAATGGTGGCTGCCTGGGGATTGGCCTGGACTGGGCAAGGGACTGGGTGTTCTGGCCTGGCTGGCCACAGAAGTCCCAGGTGTTGATGTGGCATAGTAACCTTGCCTTTCCACCTGTGCCGGTGCCAAATGTGGGCGAGCAGGAGAGCTTCGTTCGGAGCCTGAAGTAGTGCTGCCCTTGGAGGTAGTAGGGCGGACCAAGGGTGAGGGCGATCTTGCAGGGCCGGCCCTCTTCTGTTTTTTTTTTGGGCACACTCGTGGTGGGCTGCGGGACCTGGTTCGGCCTCTTTGTGGGCTGCATGGCCTGCTGCGGCGTCTAGGGGGGCTGCGGGACCTGGTTCGGCCTCGAGGGGGGCTGCGGGACCTGGTTCGGCCTCTTTGTGGGCTGCGTGGCCTGCTGCGGCGTCTAGGGGGGCTGCGGGACCTGGTTCGGCCTCGAGGGGGGCTGCGGGACCTGGTTCGGCCTCTTTGTGGGCTGCGTGGCCTGCTGCGGCGTCTAGGGGGGCTGCGGGACCTGGTTCGGCCTCTTTGTGGGCTGCGTGGCCTGCTGCGGCGTCTAGGGGGGCTGCGGGACCTGGTTCGGCCTCGAGGGGGGCTGCGGGACCTGGTTCGGCCTCTTTGTGGGCTGCGTGGCCTGCTGCGGCGTCTAGGGGGGCTGCGGGACCTGGTTCGGCCTCTTTGTGGGCTGCGTGGCCTGCTGCGGCGTCTAGGGGGGCTGCGGGACCTGGTTCGGCCTCGAGGGGGACTGCGGGACCTACTGCGGACTATTGTGGGTGTTGTAGTGGGGCAGGGTGGGGTGGGTCTTCGGACCCTCTTACCCGTTTTTGGCCCAGTAGCCATACTAGCCTTTGTGGCCTGGGTCTTTGGTTTGCCTGCCTGCTCCTTTTTTTGCCCATAGCTGGTAGTTGGCTTGGCCGGCGTTTTGGTACTAGGCCGTAATTTTGCTTTTGGCTGCTGCGACCTGGTTTTGGGCCCTTCGGAAGGCTCCTGCCGTTTGGCTGCCTTCTTCCCCGTTTGCTCCTTTCCAGTTTTGCCAGGAGGTTTTTTGGGTGCCATTTTGATTTTCTCAAATAATCAGCTGGGTGTGCAGGGACCTTTAAGTAAGCAAGCCAGCGTGTGACGTACGTTCGCACGGCCGTGCGGAACCCGCTGAGGCATTGCGTACGTTCGCACGGCCGTGCGGAACGCGCTGGGGCGTTACTTATCTGCTGCCGAGAAAAAGAAGCAAGATGGCACCCACTATCTTCACCCGCCAACAAGAAGAGATCATCATGTTCGTAAGTGTATTCGATGGACTTTTGTTAGATTAGGAAATGCTGCTCTATATGTGAAGGAAGCGCAGGAATAAATGGCTTTGGTTAAAAATGTGATAAACTACATGCACAACCAAAGGCACGCAACACACGTGCCAAACAACATTTAGGCCATATTGTGAAATTACTGAACACTAGAAATGTGTGTGTGTTAATGTAATTACCCCAAAAAATGTTTTGCTGACACATATTGATATGTATTGAGAAGTAAAGTCGATGTTTTCTTTCTGTTTTGTAGACCATGCTGGAGCGCAGGTACGACTACCTGCCCAACACATTTGAAAAACGCCACGTCGCCCTGGAGATAATCTCCACCATCCAACAGCAGACCAACACCACCTTCACCCACACGCAGATCATGCAGCATTGGTCGGACCTCAAACGGCTGCACATGCCCCGGGTGCGGAGGTTCTTCGGAATCCATTTTCCAAGTAAGTAGATTGCGATTGCATGCAATATGTAACTAAGACAGAAGGTAGGACTTTACTTAGAATGCCTTTTCTTTTCTAGTGTTGGAAATGGATTACCGAATTCGCCGCACCCGGAGGCGCAGAGGACGACCAGTGCTGCATGATTCTGCAGCTGGGAGTGAAGGTGGTGGATCTCCAGGGCGACGGGCCGACCCCTCCTCTGTGGCCTCCTCAGACCAGCCCCTGGACCTTACCACAGAGGAGGGGCGGCACAGCGTGGGCAGGCAGTCGTACCCTGCCACGCATGCGGGATCCTCGGGTATGTCACTCTTCATGTCTACACCAAAAAAGAGAATTGCTAGCTCCTGATATCACCAAACTGAATCCTTTATTCTGTATTTGTAGATGTTTCGGTTGCGGGTGAAGTAGTGGGTCAGGAGGCAGCAGATAGGAGCCCACAAGACCCTGGAGAAGGTGAGTGATGTGACCCAGACTTAGCTCAAAACATTGGAGGACTGCGGAATCAGACATCCAAACTAACCATTTGGCCCATGTTTCTACAGGCACTTCTTCACAGCAGAGCCAGGAACCAGGACCTCAGGGTGTTGTCCCCAACGAGCCATCTCTCGGCCACCAACCAAGTAAGTAGTCATGTCATTCTAGAGATTTCGGTCTAAATTCCCATGAACACAAAAACACATAATGCCCTAGTCAATGCCAATATAAGAGGGACCTGTGGCCACTGAATTAGCTTAATTAGTTGCCCAACTGTCCTGTGGCCACTGAATTAGCTTAATTAGTTGCCCAACTGTCCTGTGGCCACTGAATTAGCTTAATTAGTTGCCCAACTGTCCTGTGGCCACTGAATTAGCTTAATTAGTTGCCCAACTGTCCTGTGGCCACTGAATTAGCTTAATTAGTTGCCCAACTGTCCTGTGGCCACTGAATTAGCTTAATTAGTTGCCCAACTGTCCTGTGGCCACTGAATTAGCTTAATTAGTTGCCCAACTGTCCTGTGGCCACTGAATTAGCTTAATTAGTTGCCCAACTGTCCTGTGGCCACTGAATTAGCTTAATTAGTTGCCCAACTGTCCTGTGGCCACTGAATTAGCTTAATTAGTTGCCCAACTGTCCTGTGGCCACTGAATTAGCTTAATTAGTTGCCCAACTGTCCTGTGGCCACTTACTAACCTTAATTCCTGTGATTAATCATATGTGCATTATACTTAATTTGTTTCTTTAAATACATTAATTACACAGGTGATAAACATGTATTGTTCTCCGAATAATTTGAATTTCTGATTTTTGGGAAGGGACCACAAGACAGCGACTTGCTGATATCAATCGGAGGGTCCTTGAGTTGGTGGCCGATCTGCAGGCGATGCGGGACACGTTGGGGACAACAGAAGAGGAAGACTAGTGTCCTGGTTCCTGGCCCTGTAGATTTGTAAATAGTTGTATTTGTACATAGTTTTCTTGGTTAAACACCAAATTTCTTTGTATATAGTTTTCTGGTTTTAAAAAAGTTTTTAATTGTATATAGTTTTTAAAGTTTTTAACAAAAACAGTGTATATATTTTTAGTAAAGCCAAAACAATTTGTATATAGTTATTAATTTTTTTGGGCCAAAGTTGCCAGAAAAATTTTGCCAACAAATGGCAATTGAGCAATTAAAAACCCAAAAAAAAAAAAAAACATGTTGTCCCATTTATTTGCACACATACATTGAAAAAAAACAAGGGGACAATTACATATTTGAAAATCAAGATTGTGATGTCCGTGAAGTGATTTGGGTAAGTTTTAGGGACCTAAAATGGAAGAAGAACCAAGGCGCTAAGTGATTGGGGTAAGTTTTAGGGACCAAAAATGGAAGAAGAACCAAGGCGCTAAGTGATTTGGGTAAGTTTTATGGACCAAAAATGGAAGAAGAAACAAGGCGCTAAGTGATTGGGGTAAGTTTTATGGACCAAAAATGGAAGAAGAAACAAGGCGCTAAGTGATTGGGGTAAGTTTTAGGGACCTAAAATGGAAGAAGAACCAAGGCGCTAAGTGATTTGGGTAAGTTTTAGGGACCTAAAATGGAAGAAGAAACAAGGCGCTAAGGGATTTGGGTAAGTTTTAGGGACCTAAAATGGAAGAAGAAACAAGGCGCTAAGGGATTTGGGTAAGTTTTAGGGACCTAAAATGGAAGAAGAAACAAGGCGCTAAGTGATTGGGGTAAGTTTTAGGGACCTAAAATGGAAGAAGAAACAAGGCGCTAAGTGATTGGGGTAAGTTTTAGGGACCTAAAATGGAAGAAGAACCAAGGCGCTAAGTGATTTGGGTAAGTTTTAGGGACCTAAAATGGAAGAAGAACCAAGGCGCTATGTGATTTGGGTAAGTTTGAGGGTGTGAAAATGGAAGAAGAAACAAGGCGCTAAGTGATTGGGGTAAGTTTTAAGGGAGGTCAAGGGAAAAGGCAGAAGAGCGCTAAGTGGTTAGGGTGAGCTTTAAGGGAGCTCCAGGGAAAAGGCAGGAGAGCGCTAAGTGGTTAGGGTGAGTTTAGTGATGGAAGTGAAATTATGTAGGCGAGCACTTTAATGAGAGAAGTTTGTAGTGCGCAGGCGCAATATCGCAAGAATTTCGTCTGGACAGATACTTTAGGAAAAAATGAAGCAGGATGTAGCGGGAAAATGATAGGATTCGTGTGAGGATACGATGGGAAAAGGGCAAAAACGAAAGGCTACGTTGGTAGTTGGGCAAAATAAATCTGAACATTTTCGATGGAAAATGACATCCTCGTCTGCGTACTCTGGCATACGAGCACACGGACGCGCTACGGAAGGTTTACGAAGCATGCATAGAATCGATCGAACGTTCATGCGAGAGCGGGAAATTTTGAAAATCTTACGACGTCGGCACCAAACCGAAAGTTTGTTTGTGTCTCTCTGAATCGAGCCTTCTGTGTCACCGTTGGGGTCAGCCAGATGTGGATCTGTTTGCGTCCCGTCACAATCATAAGCTTCCAGTCTTTGTGTCTCTGTCCCAGGACCCTCTGGCCTTTGCCGTGGATGCTCTGACAATGCCCTGGGAGGGCTTTCAGCTACTGTATGTCTTTCCCCTGTTTCCCCTGTTGGGCAGGGTTCTGCGAAAGATAGCTCAGGAAGGGGTGCCAGCAATCCTGGTGGCCCCCTGTTGGCCAAGAAGAGGTTCGCAGACATTGTGGCGGTAGATCAGTACGCCCTGCCCATGGATCCAGACCTGCTCACTCAGGGGCGGCTACGCTACCCCAATTTACAAGCGCTGGCTTTAACGGCCTGGCTGCTGAAACCTCCATCTTAATGGAAAAGGGGCTGCCTGCCTCTGTTGTTGACACCATGATCAGGGCTAGGAAAAAGTCCTCTTCTTCCATTTACTATAGGGTTTGGCGTACCTACATTGACTGGTATGAGGCTAAATCTCTTCCCTGTCATGTGTTTTCTATTCCTAGGATTCTGGAGTTTCCAACATGGTTTGGACCTGGGGCTTCAACTCAGCACTCTGAAGGGTCATGTGTCTGCCTTGGCTGTTTTCTTTCAGAGATCTTTTGCTCAGCATCATCTGGTCAGGACTTTTTTCCAGGGGGTTACTCATGTGTGCCCCTCACGTAAGCCTATGTTACCAGTCTGGGGACTTGAACTTGGTCCTATCTGCCTTGCAGGGGTCTCCCTTTGAGCCTGTGCATGAGGCTGCTTTGTCCATTCTTACGCTTAAGGTAGTCTTTTTTGGTGGCTATCACTTCTGTTAGGCATGTTTCTGAGTTGGTGGCACTCTCCATCAAGCCCCCTTACTTTGAGAGACACCAGGACAAGGTGGTGTTTCTCTTTCTGCCTAAAGTTGTGTCTGCTTTTCATCTCAATCAAGACATTGTTCTACCTTCTCTGTGCCCTAATCCTAGTAACTCTAAGGAGAGGGCTCTACATTCCTTGGATGTGGTCAGGAACCTGAAGTTCTATTTGGTGGCTACTGAGCCCTTCAGGAAGACTGATGCTCTTTTTGTGGTTCCTTCTGGTCCCTCGAAGGGTCTGGCTCCAGCTAAGTCTACTATCAGCAAGTGGATCCGTCAGGCTGTTATTCAGGCCTATTCTGCTAATGGGAAGGATCCTCCCTTCCGCCTTACTGCTCATTCAACTCGTGCTATTGGTGCCTCTTGGGCCTTCCAGCACCAGGCTTCTGTTAAACAAGTTTGCAAGGCCGCTACTTGGTCTTCTGTTTATACTTTTTCTAAGTTTTACAAGGTTGATGTTAGGGCCTCAGCTGATGCTGTTTTTAGGCGGCAGTGGGTTAATCTGCTTGTTGCTGCCTTTGGGGATCCCACCCTACCTTACGGACACTGCAATTGGATGTCCCAAATGTAAGGAATTACTATCTGGAGCAGGACGTGCTGTATACTTAGAATAATACAATTCTGTGAGTACTCACCTGTAGAATTGGTATTATGAGTATACAGCACGTCCTGCTCCACCCCACCCTTGTTTTTTTCATTGATCTTAGTGCCTCTGTATGGTGATTGTTATCATGGTTAAAATTGTTTGATTATGGTTATTATTCTCCTGGCTTCTTGCTAACTGCTTGTCAATACTGGGGAATTTGTGGGAGGTCCCTGGAATATAAGGGGCCGGGAGGAGCCACTTTCTGCTGTCTCTGCAGTCCAGCGCCATCTTATGGATGTATAACCCAAATGTAAGGAATTACTATCTGGAGCAGGACGTGCTGTATACTCATAATACCAATTCTACAGGTGAGTAATCACAGAATTGTATTTTTATCCTGTTTTCTTATGTGGTAATAAAAGCAGCACTTCCGGCAGCATTTTCATTGTGTCTACAACACAAGATGAATGTGCATCAGTATTTCAATCTGTTTGCAGGTGACAGCTAATGCAATATGTATCTTTTTCTTCCCTGTAATCTCAGATTGCTTGATAATCACTTGCACTGCCATTTTCTTTTCCTTCAAGGTGCCTTCTCTGTTCAGCAGAATTAAATACCTCTGCAGCTCTAAAAACATTATTTTAGTCGCTTTAGACATGTTTCCTTGTTAATGAAGTGAGAGATGACAGCTGGCTCACAATACCTTTCATTTTACTGTCACTCGCTCTGATCCTTCAATGCCTATTTTGTAACTAGTTAGGAACTGTGTCACAATTCATTTCAAGTGCTAATTAGCAGCACTGCAAAGCTACTTTAAAGAGATTCTATATTTGAAATACATGCAGAGATGCTATAAACCCGAGCGCCTCACCAAGGACAAGATGTTTGTTTATAAAATGCCAGACAAAGGAATTAATGAAACATAATATTGGTTTATTTACTGCCAAATGAATTTTACTTTGTGTAAACAGAATAACACAAACCTTGGAGACACTGATTAAACACGACCATGTATGCTTCCCAAGCTATTATCTGAAGACCTAATGGATAAATATTCTCTACATAGTTTGCATTCTTACGGTAGCCGACAATTATTTCTATGTTTAGAGACTGTTTTTACAAATATATGACGCCCCCTGACAAACGCTAAACTAGTGTTTATATTCCCCATAGCTGGTTTTGGTTATACTTCTAATACTCTGGTAATCAGTTTATAGCTGGAGGACTCCAGGGCAAGAGGGCTACTGGGGTAATCATATGGATGGCATCTGCTTCCCCCAAGAGATTGCTGGTGGCCATCACATGAAAAAAACAAATGTCTCCAGGAGATGAACCTCCAGCTAAACCTGTGAAGGTGAAATAGGGGCCATTGTCAGTGGTCTCCAACAAGCTGCTAAGTTACCAGCAGCAAATAACTGCTACTCTTAAGAATATGTTCTGTATTAGCCACTTTGGCCATGTGATGGATTAGGAATACACTATCCCAATGAAAGTGGGAAGACAATTGCGGCCAATGAAAGCAATGGCCTTTACATTTATGCATCGGAATTGAAAATCAATGTCCACATCCTTTGGCCCACAAAATGAATGCAACACAGCTCATAGAAGTCCATAGGCAAGACAGATGAAGCTCATGTCCTGACACTTAGCTTTGCCACCTGGTCTTTCCCCGCTGCTGCCTTCTCTCAACCTGGCTTCCTGATCCTGGGTGCTGCCACTACCTCCTCCACCAATGAACGACCCCACTTCCACCTCTTATAATTGCTTCTGGGTGCCACCCCCACCACCTACTTGTTACCAGTCTCTGGCTACCAGACAGGGGGTTAGTTATTGATGGCTTTTAAAGTTGCTGTTTAGCGGTCGCTGGCCACTGTGGAGACATCTCCAGGCAGCCATTTAAGCAGGCACTGGGGTCTCACACCTTTAGCTCTTGAGCATTGCTGCAACACTGGTGAGGGTGACACAGCATGGTACATAAAAGCGTTCCTGTGCTGTGTGCATTACTGTGATGGAAATGTGATGTGAAAGGGCACTTGAGGAAGTGTGACATGTTAAAGTCTGTATTTCAGGAAGTGTGCTATCTATGTTACATTTGATTTATAATTCATTCTTTGTTCATACTCATGGTTGAACTAAAAATTCATTTGTTAGTTAGGTTTTGGTAAGTGAAGTGCTTGTTATGATCAAAGGATAGCCAGGGGACACACCAAGAAGAGACAAATATTGGGAAACTGGTTTTGGAATTTGAAATAGGATGACAGCACACAGCCACATGAGTGGAAGCCCCCCAAAGCACCGCATGCTAGATAGGCAGCTCACCTATTTGACTTGAACGGCTGATATCTTTAGCACCTTTGTGGACATTTGTGCCACCCACCACTACACGGCAGGGGGTGACCCAGAACTACACCTAAATACCTTGGCATACAAACAACCACCCAAAAAAGCTGGACAAGTATCCAGCAAAACTACCTCTTGGAGATCTGGCTTAATATTATTACATAGAACCAATAACCCCCATGAGCTGGACACTTTTAGACAACCCACACTTGACATCAAGCTAGAAAACACCATTCAGGCTCAACCGCCCACCCAACAGATAAGGGGCACTACCTTGGAGCAATTCAACCCAGCAGCATGAATTAACATGCCCTCTGATGACTCCTATGGGGTAACATGCATCAGGGCAATGCACCATATGCCCTATACCCTCCATTTGACGAAAAAAAAAAACAAATTGTGTGTATATATACTTTCATATTAAATCTTCTGTGTGACATAATGAAAACATTATATGAACATATGTTATAGAGATTACTCTCTATAAAGCCTGATTCGTAGCATCCCCCGAACACATTTCCACATGCAGGAATTGGTTCACAATGTTTTTTGCAGTTTTTCTGCTATTATTCAGTATTGTTGTTTTTTTGTCTGAGTTTGCTTTTTTCCGGTACTTTTTGGTTTGCGTATGCGAAAGTGAGTATTCAACGTATTAATACATGTATTACTGAGATGCGTTCTTGCTTTTGTAACTTTACACTTGCACATTGATTTTCCCTTTGGTGGGACATTTAAAAATGGAGGTACCAACTTACACCCTCGCTTGCAGGATTGCTGGTGGACGCTTGGTCGAAGTTTTTGATGGAGCCCCTAGACCAGTTGGTTGGCTTCTTCAATTTTTTAGTGAATGGCTCCTTACAGAGGCTTGGGACACTGTATGTTGGCATGTCCAGCCTTTTCTGAGCATGGATGCGCTGCAGGAGAAATATATCTGTTTGGAACACAGTGAAATTATAGTCCTGGGTGAGATTTACTGCACGCACGTGGTGTTGGTGCCTCCTGTGGTGCAGAAGTATATGTATAGGTATATTTAGGTGCTCATTGGTCCTTTCCAAGCCTCTTCTTTTTTGCCTAGCCTTTGTTCTGCTCCCCTTAAACTAGCTAATCCTTGTGGTTCATTGGATACACTGATCCCTGTGTCCAAGTCGCCCATATATCTGATTGCTCTTTGCCTGCTACCGTAATGTTGCTAGTGTATTAACCTGTGTCTGTTGTCATTCTCAGGAACCATAAGATGGGGCATTTGCTGAATGTGCAGTGTGTGGTGGGTCCTGATCTGCGGTTCTTTAATGTATTGGCAGGCTGCTCAGGCTCCACCCATGACGCCTTCATCTTCAGAGTCTTGATTGTAGCTGCAAACTGCAAGCCGGTCACTGACGTCACCAGCCAGTGATCCGCAACTCTATACTGGTTCATGTAGTGTGATTTACCTTTGGTCAGCTTTCAAAAGCAGCAGCACCGCGGACAGCTGTCAGCTGTGTGCTGCGGGAGCATCCAGACCTGCACCGGATGGTGAGTAATTTCCCTAAAAGCTTTTGGTCCACTTTAAGACTGACGATCTGAGTTGCGGTTGGCTTCTGGATTAGTGTGTGTATTAGTGTTGCCTTTCTGCATTTTTATCATTAGCCTTGCATTTGTAATGTTGTATGTTGGTATCAGCTGGGCCCCATAGGATGTATTTATGTGTCTTTTTCAGTGTTGCTTATTAGTCTCTCTGACCTCTCACTGTAATTGTGTGCTCATGTTCCTAGTTTCAGTCCCCATTCTCCCTGTTCCTAGTTTATCTTGTTTGGCCTTGCAGTGCACCTTACCTTTAGTTTGTCCTGCAAACTATCTGTATAATCAAAATAAAATTCTTGATCTACTTGCAACTGTGGCCCCCTATCTCATCAGCTTCCCTTTTGGAGTTTCATTTTTTGCCTATTTGCCTCTGTGGTTCCCCTTCCTAGTTGCTCTCTCTGTGTGTGGTCTAGCATTGTTATTTGTTTGTAATGTTTTTTTTTTTTTGGTTTTTTAGGTGACTCGTGATACCCTATGTTGCCCTGGTTGCTGACCCCTTTTCTGCGTCCCCAGAAGCAATGCCAGGAGGCCTATAGCTGTGCCCATCACAATGAGCCATTTTTGCTGCATTGGCCATAATAGTGGAGCACTTCTGTACAAGCCGGACAAGATGGTCAAGATCATAGTTGCCTGCATTGCAGAAATGGTGGTCACAATGTGCAACAAGTAAAGATTTTATAGAAACGCAAAAGGGTTGGGCCTCTACTAGGGCCAGCATTCTTTCTGTGTTTGTATTATGTTGGTTACATTGGGCAATCATGACCTCTAAACGTGTGTTAAGGAGCTGCTCCTCAACCATCCCTGCAGCCAGGTCTTCATGGACACCTTTAATGTACTTTGCTGAGTTTCACCTGAAGGTGGAGCTGTTGGTACACCAGTCTACCTCCATCATTTGGCACCTGTGCCATTAAAAGGTGGTGTCGGGCTGCAGGGCATGGCTGGCTCCTGGGCGCTCTGTTGACTCTAATGTGGTAGAATATTGTCCACGTTCCCGGGGGTGGAGCTGGGAGGCAGGCTGGGTTCCCGGGTTGTTGGACTGGGTGTTGGGGTCCACAGTGTATTGGGTGAGAGCTGCTGGCTTAGCTGGCCCTGTGATTATTCATGTCTTGTATCGCTTCAAGTAAAAGTGGTGTCTGTGTGGAGAAAGGTAAACATTAATGTTTGTTTGTGGCCATTATTATTTAATGTAATTAGCCTGAGTCTACACATCCCCCATGTCCCTTTCCGTCAGCACATTCCGGCCCCAAATTTATGTTTTAACCATTTAATGGTTTGGCCCCCTCACCGAGGGCCAGGCTTGCTGCTGGTCCAGCTGTGGGTCTCGGTTGAAGGGTAGAACACCGAGTGGATGGAGGTCCAGTGGCTGCCAGAGGTGGAGACATGGCTGGTGGCTAGGTGGGTGCTGCAGGGCAAGGGAGAAACAATCTAAGCTAAACACATTCCGTAGCTGCACTCCTTAATCTACTCAACATGGTGTACACACTGGGTCCCACAGTGATTTGTGCCCACCACACATTGGTAACCAACTCCAAGAGCTGTTTTGGATTGAAATTGTGTGTAAACACATTTATGCACTTGTTTAGCAAACACGTGTGTCCCAGCCAAACACTCGCTGTTGGTGTGTCCGTCTGGCCACTCATGCTTATGGTTTTGGGCCTCCCCCTCTCAAAGTAAGCATTGTGGAACCAACTCCTACCACTGGTGGGCATGTGCCATTGCTCGGAGTTGATAGTACACACCGACACCCTTGCTGTTGGGGTACAGCAGGTCATATACCCGCTGCTCTATAGGTGTAAATTCAAGGGTCTTGGGTAAACCTTCACCAGTTTGTAAGCTAAAACCAAACACAAATGGATGAGTTTTTAAGCCATCAAATTTCTTTAAAACATGGCCAGCATCTTTGGGCTCCAGCCCTGTACTAGTCACCCTGAGATTTCATCCAGCACCACTTGTGTAGTGCAGGACTGTTGCTCAGCCATTTTGTCAAAATTATCCAACACCCTGTCCAACAGTGCCTCCAACTGGGCAGCATTGACTCGTGCACTCACTCCCTACGGGTCAGCTTCCGCTCGCTCTGTGGGGCAGCAGCTGTTCCCTGGGGACTGGGGTGGGCTAGGGATGTGGAGTCACTGCGGCCACTCCCAGCCCCAGAAGGGGTAGTGCACAGGCTGGCAGGGGAATAGGCCTTCAATGGCTCTGCTGCTCTGCACTGGGCTCTGCAGTGGGGCCCGAACTGGGGTACGCACTGGGTTCTGGTGTCAGGTGTGTGTTTTTTATACACAAGTGAGTGGGTAATTGGGCATCAATTAACACTTTATTTAATTTAACCGGTTGAGCAAACTAGAGGCTACAACATCATGGGCGTCTGCACGTTGGCCAGCACAACACTCCTGGGATCCGCTGGGGATGCGTAATGCTGCTGGAACCAGCTGGAGGAAACACTCTGCACCATGGCCCCTCCCTGTTGACCACGGACGAGCAGGAGCACATTACGCTGGTAGGTACCCATGCTATGCCATACTATGCCATGTTTCGCCTATACATGTTTGCCGCTTTACAACCAGGGAAATGTGCGGACAGCATACAAACCAAGGCACATGGCGTGGTGCACACTAATGGCGAAGGCCTGGTTTTCAAAGACAGACAGGGTTGGAGTTTACTTTAGAGCGCAAACATGTGCAGACCGCAACCCTAGATGTTAATCAGGCTGCCACCGCCATGTACCTTAGTGAACATGCCATCAGTCATACGCTCCCACCACTTAAACATGTACCACCCTTGTCTGTTTCTAGTGGATGCTGGGATGTGTGTACGCCAAGGGCTAGGGGACACAGTTGCAGACTGAGACAGGAGCAAGGCCATAGACCTTCCAATCCACCAGTAATGGTGGCCTGGAGAGTTGTGTCCGCTAGTTTGCCTAGGTGGGTCAGTGATTCACCACAGCAGAAGGGAGAGACTGGAGATGCCTACGCACATGCTGTTTTGGAGGAGCATCATGCACCTACTCCATGGTGCATTTGCACATACTGGCACTTCTCCAGCCCAAACGGATGGCCTGCTGCACAAGGGGGAGATGTGAGACACAGGTAACATTGCTGGGAGAAGTGTCACGCAACAATCAGGGGAAGGTTATTGTGCATGTGGAGCTAAACTAGAGCAAGCCATGGACTACAGTAAAGTTACATTTTTATTGTGTTTTGCCATTGCAGACTTTTATGATGGAGCGCTCAACAAACATGACAAGAGGACGTTGGCAATAGAGGTGGCGGCACACCTGAATGCCCAGGGGACGACGGATTACACGCACATCCAAATAATGCAGTACTGGACACACAAGACAGCAGAGGCCCCAGTTGAGGCAATTTTTCTGCCAGAAGAAGTAAGTGGCTGGTCCATAGATAAGTTGCCCACTAATGCAGAACTGTGTTACTGAATTGTGCTTCTCTTCTAGCCTCAAAGTTCAGGCAGAGAATCAAGGCCATCAGGAGCAGAAGGGTCTGGCTAAGGTGCCAACCCAGAAGATTGCCAGTGTCCTCATCCTCCTCTTTGGAATCCCCACCACCAACCCCAGAACAATCCGAAGAGGATGCCCAGGTGTTGGACTTGGGGTCACAGCCAGAGCAAGAGAATTCAGGTAGGACAACAGATTAACAACACACATCTCAACAGACTCCCTATAGACTCCTTGAACCAGGGAGAATTTGCTGCCATGAGGCCACCCAAGGCAGGACGCTCCAACGAAAAATCAAGCTGATGCCTTAAGGAGTGGACCAAACAATCACACATGTGCCTAATGAATTCTGTTTTCATGTGCTTACAGACCCCGATGAAGGCCCCAATTGCTCATAGAAATTTTTATAGATACATTTTAGAAAAATAAATAAATATTTTACAAAGGACAACTAAAAATACAATTTAAAAATGAAAGACAATCATTAAAAAAAGAAAAGTATGCAGTGTGGTGTGTTTTTTTAAAAAACAAACATGCTTAATGCAGGGTGCAGAAGGGAAAGCCTGTGTGGGGAAGGGGGTGGAAACCACTAGGGGGAAGCAGGTAAGAACAAGGAAGAAGAAGATGAGTCTCAATGGGGACACACACTAAATGGGATGCCCAAAAGGGAACCAGGAGCAAGAAGGTGAGTCACACTGCAGATGCACACTACATGACATGCCCAAAAAGGAACCAGGAGGCAGAAGGTGAGTCAAACTGGGGACACACACAACATGAGATGCCCGAAAAGGAACCAGGAGGAAGAAGGCGAGTCACACAGCAGGAATACACAATACATGGGATCCCCTAAAGCTAACCAGGAGAAACAAGAAGAAGAAGGTGAGTGACACTGGGGGCACACATTACATAAGATGCCCCAAAATTGTCCGCATTCTTGACTTCCCTTTTGCCTGGGATGTGGCCACTGGGTGCAAAAATGCTGTGGGAGCCCAGGGAAGGGGGAAATTTTTTGAGCATCCCTGGGAGAAGTGTATTTAAAGCTAATAGTTCCTATGAGCTGGGAGAAGCACTATTGTTGCTATTTTTAAAACATTTTGGGCCTTATTCATGAAATTATAGTGGCAGGTAGTGCCTGTATAGCGGCAGGTAGCGCCGCGTAACGTCAGGTAGCGTCATGAGAACACCGGCCAATGCACGCAATTACACATTTATGAAGCGGATTGTGGTGAGCGACTGGGACAACGCCATGTGGCGTACGATTCATCATTATCCCAGGCTCAGCGTACAGCGCCGGCGTTCAGCCTTGCAGAGCGCCACGTCTTACTTGTCCCTACCTGGCGCTCTCCAATACATTTCTATGGACGATCCTTATATCCCTTTCTTGATCCCATTTTTTTTTTACTCACAAAACTTTCAGACATTTATCCCTTTCAGTGTCAAGCATGTAGATTCTACGTGCTCGCTTCTACTCCACTTAAGTGCCAAGCATGTAGAATCTACGTGCCTGACTTTCCCCCCTGCTAGTTAAAAAAATGAAAATAAAAAATACTCACCTGACCCCTCGTTGGAGCCGTCCGGGTCTCCTCTTTAATTTGGTGCCATCCGATCCCCCGTGGGGGGATGGCTCCAGGAGAGCCCCCGGAATAGCACCCCCCCCCCCCCCCGCTTCGGCAGCAGCAGCTGCTAACTGTAAAAAAAAAAAAATGACATTTACTTACCTGCGGTCGTGCTGCCTCCCGACGGGTCTCCTCTTCACAGGGGGGGGGGCTCCGATCACCCCCCAAGGCTCTTCCGTGGCAAGGAGAGGGCAGAAATCGCCCTCCCCCCACTTCCTGGATCGCGTCTGCTAGCCCCGCCATCATTGTGATGTCACCAGCAGCCGGCCTCTTAATATCGGCACCCGACACTCTGAATCAGTCTGCTCAGGTGCTTGGAGCAGAGAGGTGGGGAGGGGGAGAGGGCTGTGATCGCGCCCCCTCCCCAGGCTCTCTTCTCCAAACACCCGAGCAAACTGTCAGCTGTCATCGGAGATCGCTGGGGGACAGAGGATTGGAGGTGAGTAAAGTAAAAAATAAATAAATAAATAAATGTCATTTTTTTCTCTTTGTGTCTGTGTCTTTTTTTTTTTCCATTTAACCTCTTGTGAACTGGTAATGGGTCCATGTGACCCCTATACCAGTTCACAAGGCTGGGGGATGGCAAGTCACCTGCGGCTAGCGGGTGATTTGCCATTAACCCCCAGCACCCCCATTACCTGCCTCCCCAAAGCCCGGGGGGGGGGGCAGAAGAGCCCGTGGCCACAGGCTATGCGAGCTTGTAGCCTGCAGGACCAGGGGACACAAAAGCTGGCCCCTGCGCCCTGTTTCTACAAGCCCTGCATAGTTGGTCCCGGGCTGGTTACTTTGGGTAAGGGGGACCCCATGTAATTTTTTGGGGGATTTTTAAGGGAGGGGGGACCCTATGTCATTTTTTTTTAATTAACCCCTTATGTTCTGTCACCCAGCAGCTATAAAAGGCTTCCAGCAGTGAGCAGAAGCCAGTGATTGGGAAGGGACACAGTGCAAGATGGATGGGAGGTAAGTATTTTCCTGAAAATTCCAGCAAAAATGGCGCAAAATGGGGAAAATGACCTGTCAACAGAGGGTGACAAAATCTCAAATAGGCTGGCAATTAAAAGGGTTAAAGATAGCTATGCATGTTGGGTATTGTTCTGTTCCGGGGACCTTGCGCTTTTAGACTTAGCTTGTTTTTTCTTGTTTACATATTTATATTTTAGGAAAAGGTGTTTTTTATTCTGCTTTTTTATACATTTTTTAGGGAAACCCTGCGCAACCAAAGAATTCTTTGAGGGATTAATTCCAGAAAGGTGAGCCCACTACAACAAGCTGGGTACGCTTAGAAAGCTTAACATGTGTACTTTCAGGGAATATATGGTTTATGGGGGATATTCCAAATGTAAAGGGTTGTTTTGGTTGAAAAATTGCAAGGTGCGCACTTTGTCTGCAGAGCTGAAATTTTCAAGTAAAATTGCCGTTACGCACATGCTTTACTTTGGGGTGTTTGGCAACTCTTCCCTTGACAGTAGCTATGCATGTTGGGTATCGTTCTGTTCGGGAGACCTTGCTTCTTCAGATTAAACTTGTTTTTTCTTGTTTGTATATAGTTTTTTTTTAGAAATATGTGGCTTTGATTCTGCTTTTTTATCCTTTTTTTAGGGAAACTCTTTGCAACCAAAGATTACATTGAGGGATTACTTCCAGAATACTGTGGCCACATCAACAAGCCTGATACACCTAGAAAGCTTGAGGTGTGTACTTCCAGAGAATATATAGTTTGTTGGGGGCATTTCAAATGTAAAGGGTTGTTTTTCTGGAAAAACTGCAAGGTGCGCATAGCACATATCGCAGTTGTATTTTATCTGAAAGCCCCCTAAAGCGCTGTTTTAGTTTGGGGGAGTCTCCTGGGCAGGAAAGGGTGTCTACCTATACATATGTGGTACCGCTGTAACCGGGAGAAATTGGGATTTCACACGCAATAAGATTTTTTTGACAAACTTACATTTTCTATAACAAAAAAACACTACAAATTGTAAAAAATAGATTTTTTTATTTTTTTTCATAAATTTCACCCAAAAATATTGAGAATACACCTAAAAAATGACAAACAAGACATTTCATGTCAAAGCCCAGACTATGCTGAAAAAAACAATATATCATTTTCCTGGGAAATCCCTGTAAATCCCTTCAAAAATCACATTTGAACATGGGGAGCGCAAAATAGTGCAAAATAGTCTGGCAACAAAGGGTGACAAAAACTCCAGGTAGGCTGGCAGCGAAAGGGTTATCCCGACCCTCTAAATCAAGTTTTTTATTTATTTAGTTTAGTTATCTTTTATTTTTTTTCAACATTTATGCAAAAATGTATGTACTTGTCTCAAACTAAAGTGTTAATGTCACACCCCACCAACAATATCAATCCATGTAATTTCGCTTGCTTACTGCTGTTCCTGTGTTTAAAAAACCACTGTAATCACACAGCGTCTGGCGATATGTCCTCCAGCCACACAATCTAAAACACCTGCGTTCGCTCACTGTCATTTTTTAATGAACATGGGTTGAGTGGCTGAGATTGTGGCTCACTGAGCAGTGGCTGTGGTTTGCAGCATGCCGCGCTCTGCAGTTGTTAAATATGGTATTGGTGTGTGTGGCTATAGCGCAGAACATTGCTATGTGTACGCAGTTTTAATATAGCATTTCCTAGCGGTATTTTTGGTGTTTCATTGCGTTTTTATTTTGCGAGGAGGGTCAAAGGTTTTGCTTTCACTTTTGTTTTGTGTACTTCCGGTTTTACACCTACGAGGATCCACCATGCGGCCCAGGAGACCTGCCAGATGCCTCCCCAGCTCCTCCTCAGACTCTGATACCCCCCATCCGCCTCACCTGCCCCTTCAGCCTCCCCTTCCCACCCAAAGAAGAAGAGACATCATTGTGATGTCACCAGCAGCCGGCCTCTTAATATCGGCACCCGACACTCTGAATCAGTCTGCTCGGGTGCTTGGAGCAGAGAGGTGGGGAGGGGGAGAGGGCTGTGATCGCCCCCCCTCCCCAGGCTCTCTCACCCGAGCAGACTGTCAGCTGTCATCGGAGATCGCCGGGGGACAGAGGATCGGAGGTGAGTAAAGTAAAAAAAGAAAATATATAAATGTCATTTTTTTCTCTTTGTGTGTGTGTCTTTTTTTTTTTTTCATTTAACCCCTTGTGAACTGGTAAGGGGTCCATGTGACCCCTATACCAGTTCACAAGGTTGGAGGATGGCAAGTCACCTGCGGCTAGTCATGTGTACACAGTAATGTATTTGAGAGTAATTTTGTTTTTTCCTCTCCACAGATAAGCGTGCTCCCCTGGGTAAACACGGGAAAGGGATCCTCCCCCGAACACCTGTGTTGGGGTGGGATGAGTCTGCGGGGGAGGGTCCCTCTCGTAGATCCCATATAGAGGACCCAGGGGAGGAAGGGGATGATGCCCCAGTGGAGAGTGCTGCTGGGGTGAGGGCAGTATGGAGTCTCAGCTCCCCACAATCGGACTCAGCTGAGTCCCAAACCCCCTGTGGCCACTCTCAAGTGGGGAGTCCCAGTGGGGATGAGGCAAGGGACTCCACCACACTCCCTCTAGGATCGGGGAGTGAGAGGGAGGAGGGTGGCTCATCGGGTTTGGGATCTGCTGGGCCCATTTTGAGGAGCGGAGGCTCCACGCCTCCACCTCATAGCCCTCCCTGGGATTCCAGCAGCAGCTCATCCCCTAGTCGTATAGTCGCATAGTCGTGGTAAGAGTTGCTTTAAATCTTCAATTAATGTAATTTGAAATAGGTTTTTTTAACATATCTAATATTTTTTTTTTAGTAGTTTTTATTTTGCTTTTAAAATGAATAAACACACCAACAGCAGTACAACACTGGTGCACTAGTCACCCCACGAACTTTAAACATCCTAACACAAGGACACACACTCACACACCATTCATTCACAAGACTCAGTGTTAGTTTGTGCAGCAGCTTACCAGGGATAATGTTCCGTCCACATGTTATAAGTACCAAACTAAATAACATGGTCCAATATGAAAAGCAAACTAGACAGGGCGGAGCCAAATGGCCCATTACCTCTCAATCATCATCCAATCCGGTCTCCATACATTGCCTCTATGGCTCCCAGACCCTATCAAATTTTTGGGGAACTCCCCGGGCAGTGTAGGTCATTTTACACAGGGGTAGCTCCTGGTTAACCAGCCTCTTTCAGGCCTGTACGGACGGCATCGCAGGATGTTTCCAATTCATCAGTATACACTTTCTGGCGTAGAACGTTAATAACCTCAATAATGATCTTTGCGCCTCCACTTCGGATACCGACTCCACCACTCCCAGGAGACAGACTGCGACTGAGCCCTGTATCTGGAAACCTATCACCCCACTCACTACTTCCATATTTTCTCCCCAGTATCGCCCAATGATTGCACACGACCAAGTCATATGTTCCCAAGAGGTACCTCCCTCCCGCACCGTGGATCCTTCTCCAATAATCCCATTCTATGCAGCCGGGCTGGCGTAATATACACCTGGTGGAGCCATTTAGTTTGTATTAACCTATCTCTGACCTCTACTACTGACGAGTGAATGTTGTCCATCACTTCATCCCAATCATCCCCGTCCAAGCCAGGATCCAATGCATGCCATTTTGTTTCTGCCCTCCGGCGAGGGGAATCCAGACATCCCAGCAACGTCTTATATAAGCAGGAGGTGACTTTCCCCAGATCCCTTCCCCTTTTCGCCTGCTCCACTGGAGATTCGAGAATCCGTGGGACACCTCCCGGAAACTGAGCCCGCAGCGCATGCCTAAGTTGCAGGTATCTAAAGAAATCTCTTGGTGACAACTGAAATGATCCGCATAGCTGCTCGAAAGACCTGAGAACTCCAGAGATGTATAATTGGCCCAATTCCCGGACACCCCTCCTCCCCCAGAACCATGTTTCCTACATGCCACATAACTCCTCTAGTTTATGGTTGCCCCACAAGGGGGTGAACGGAGACCAGGAGGGGCCCTCAATCGGCTATAAGCCCAGACAGACCGCTCTATTCCAGATGTTACATACCGTTCTCATGCACTCGGTTGGACCCGGATCTCTCCCCGTACCCTTATACACCAGGGTAGACACCCTCTCCTCAGACCCCAACAAAGCCACTTCAAGCAAGAACACTGGATGTCTTTTGGGATGCATAGCCACCAGTGTGCG
Source organism: Gastrophryne carolinensis (assembly GCA_027917425.1). Classification (NCBI taxonomy): domain Eukaryota; kingdom Metazoa; phylum Chordata; class Amphibia; order Anura; family Microhylidae; genus Gastrophryne; species Gastrophryne carolinensis. Next base: position 365,177,044 of record CM051234.1, read on the forward strand.
TACAGAAGTTGCGCGGCATAAAAATACATACGCATATGAGGCACTGCTAATCCACCCTCAGACACCTGGGATTTCATGACCTCTCTGTTTAGTCTCGGTGATGATTGGCCCCAGAAATCCCAAAGATTATTGAGTCGACCAATTTGAAGTGTGAATGGGGCAGCAATACTGGGGATGCCTAATATAGATACAGTAGTTTGGGCAGGAAGATCATTTTAAAAATATTTATTCTACCCAATACAGATAGGGGCCGAGTCGCCCACTGCGGCACCCGCCTCTTCAGTTGGGCCACCACTGGAGAGATATTTAGTTCGACAAATTTCACAGGCTTACAGCTGATAACAACTGGCTAACCACCCTCAGCCGGGATCTGGGGGTTACTACCAAATTGTCCGCCCCATCTACCGGCAATAAGCTGGATTTATCCCAGTTGATTTTGAGCCCAGAAAACTCCCCAAACTTCCCAATAGTATCTAGCAGGGCATCCAGGGAGCCAAAGCAGTCCGCCAGGTATACCAGCATGTCGTCCGCATATAAAGATATCTTCTCCTCAACCCCATTCAGTCTCCACCCGGTGATGGCAGGGGACCTCCTAATAATTATTGCTAGTGGCTCGATGGCTAGGGCGAGGAGCAACGGAGACATTGGACATCCCTGTCTAGTACCCCTACTCAGAGGGAACGAGTCCGAGAATATTCCATTTGTTCTCACCCTAGCCACGGGACCCCCATACAACAACTTGGAAACCCAAATTTGGCGAGCACCGCCCACAGATATGGCCACTCAACTGAGTCAAATGCCTTCTCGTTATCCAGGGGGGCGACCACCCGGTCCCCCCAGTTCTCATGTGTGATTTGGAGGTTAGACATCAGTTTGCAAAGGTTTATATGTGTGGTACGCCCTGGCATGAAGCCTGCCTGATCCGGACAGACCAGCTGAAGAATTACTTTGTTCAGTCTGGTTGCCAAGATTTTCGCTAGCACCTTCACATCCTGATTCAACAATAAGATAGGCCTATATGATGCGCAGGAGTCTGGTGGCCTACCCTCTTTATGGATCAAAACAATATGTGCTTCGGAAAAGGAATCTGGCAGACCCCCGGCCTCAACCGCCTAGCTCAGCACCTCGCGTAGCTTTGGAGCGACCAGCTCAGCGTACCGTTTGTACCATTCCACCGGAATCCCATCTGGCCCCAGAGCTTTCCTATTAGGAATTGCTCCAATCGCCCCCCTAACTTCTTCTAGCATAATGGGCCCCCCCAAGGACTCTCTGTCCTCCTCGGCGAGGACAGGGAAGGTAATCCCAGCCAGGTACCCCTCCAATTCCTCCTCCGAGTATGTTACTTTCAAAGAGTACAGTGCCGCCTAGTACAATTGGAATTGTCTAGCTATGTCCTCCCCATTCGTCTCCGTAACATTTCCACATGTAATACTCGCGATAGTGTTAGGGGCTTGTTCTGCTTTAGCCAGAAACGCTAGCGTCTTTCCATTTTTGTCTCCCTTATCAAATATATTGCCTTGTTTTAGCAATAGGTTTTTTTTGGCCGCTTCCGTGAGGAGCAAGTTATATTCTCTTTTTAGGGACTGCAGATTTGAGTGTACTCTGTGATCGGCCGAAGCTATAAACTCCTCCTCCGCTTTGGCTATTTTATTCTCAATATCCGTTACTGCCCTTCCCCTCCTAGCTCTATCCGCCACAATAGCACTAATGGCACTACCTCTCGTCACTGCCTTAAGAGCATCCCATGCAACTCCAACCATCATTTCCCCAGTATTACATGCCCAGAAGGATTCAATGGCCATCTGCAGGTTCTGCCTAACCCTCGTGACATCCAACCAGAGTGGATTCAGGGCCCACCCCACCAGACTCCTGCGCGTGTTTGATATCCCTACTGTGACCAGTAGGGGGGAATGGTCCGAAATCCCCCTGGGGAGATAGTCGCATGCCATCACCCTGGGCAGGAACTGTGGTGAGGCAAAGGCCAGGTCAATCCTGGAGAGAGTACGGTGCGTGGCTGAGTGACAAGAATACACCCTCTCTACTGGGTGCTTCCACCTCCAGATCTCAACCAGACCCATTGCCTCAGCCCAGGAAGCTAATTGTGTTTTGGGGCCTGCACTCCCTCCCAACCTATCCAGGGCTCCAATCACCAAATTGAAATCCCCCGCCAAGAGCACCAGATTGGGAGGGTACTCCATCACCTTCCCCATGATATGCTGCGGGATCTGCATATCACACGGCGGAGGGATGTTAAGGCCCACCAGAATTAGATCCGTGTCCGAGAATTTACCATGCAGAATCACAAAGCACCCGTCTGGATCGACATATTTGGTGTTCAGCGTGAAAGGAGTGTTCTTAGCAATCAGCACCGTGACACCCCTAGAGTAGGATGAGAACAGGGAGTGATAGGAGTGCGGGATCCAGGGGCATTTCAGCGCTAAGGCCCTCTGGCCCACGAGGTGGGTCTCTTGTAATATAACCACTTGAGGCTTGTATCTCTTAACTAATTGAACCACTGTTGTTCGCTTGATCTTATCATTAAGCCTGCGGACATTCCAGGATAGGATCTTACACTCCATCACTACCCATTAACATGACCGATATTAATAGCTGCAGAGAGCCCCCCCCCCCCGCCAACTACTACTCCAAGTCTCGTCACACACCCATCCATCCAAACATTGACCAAACTAAACAGATCCAACAAATTAAACTACTACAACTAAACATTATACAAGAATTACCACATACATACCCCGATCCCACCCCCAAGCCACACCCACCCCGCTCTACCAACCCAAACATAGGTGAGCCTTGCATTCCCCCCCTCCCCAAGAACATTAACTATATACCAACGTAGGTGACAGTCTAAAAATTGGATAGGTGAAGGAATTTACATTAAAAAGGGACAGGAATAATTGAGCAAGACAGGAACACAGTCTTCCGCTTCTTAAGTAGCCCTTATTTGGTTAGTTAAGGTAGATTATAATGGGAGACTAGGGTGGATAATCTACAATGGTGGACCAATTTTTGATTTTACCCACATATTATTTAGACTAACTTGGGTGTTGTTTAAGGGTTAAAATAGTTTATAATCATATTACTTACTTTAAAAAAATTTACCCCTTTCATAGGTATGTACTGTATATTTTTACATGCGGGACTTATATATATTTTTTCTTCCCTACAGCTTGCAGAATAGAGCAAAGGACAAGACTGGTGCTGCTGGGGAAAAAGAAAAAGCCATAGGGTGGGGGGAATTAGAGTTGCCGCTATGCAGCAGTTTTAGGCCCATGTTGGGCTTTTTATTAAAATTTTAATAAATATTTTATTTGTTTTGGTAACATTTGTGTTGGTATTTTATTCAATAAAATGTAATTTACATCAACACACACACATACATAAAAAAAATATATATTATATTGCCAATGTGATCATTGACAATATAACACTGAAATACAATTTTAGTGTTAACACATGAAAAAAAAAACACCCAGGCACCATTAGATTTGGGTGAGGAAATGTACAGTGGCTTTAGAGCGACTGCAAAACATCAGATTCATCAATGGCGGCCAGGTTAATATAGCAACGGGGGCGCTCTGTGATAGCGACTGGCGGCTGATCAGAGCGACCACTAGCGGTCGCTCTTAGCGCTGCAGTACAGACGCTCATCTTTCGCTACCTGCCGTTAGTAATGAATCAGCCTGCCCGTCTTCTTAGCTTGCATTCTTTTAGCTAATCACATAAACCTCACACCATGGTCATAAAAAACACCATTGTTATCTAAAATGCTGTTTATTACTGTATGTTTTTGTTTACTGCTAAGCATGTAGCTATTGTCAGGATCGGGTTTGCTAGCTGCAATGACAGACTCTGAGAGCAGTTCTCAGGTGAAATAAAAAATGGCTTATTGAACACAACACTACCAATGTTACCTTTGGTTCCATAGAAATCCAGGCCCCAGTAAAAATCTAAGAAAATGCTTCAGTACTCTAAAGCATCCTGGATCTCTCATCTCACCCAGGTTAGCATTCTGGGAGAAATGCACACCCCCATGCCTACATCTCTTAAGCCTTTAAACGTCAAGCACGTTAAATTCACATGGTTGCTTCTCCTACACCAACCACAAGAATTTCACCTGCCTGGCATTTCCCACAATTACATCTCCAGGATCCAGTCCCAGACGTCTCCTCCTCCCCCAGGGGGTCTCTGGGGTTTTCAGCAGGGCATTGAAAACCTATTCTGATAGCTCCCTCCCTGATGCCAACTCACTCACCAGTATAAAAGGCCCTTCCCTGCATCAAGAGTGAACAGAGACACCAGAGGTGGTCAGTGGAAGTGCATGTGGGGAGCAGGGGACTCCGATACTTTGCCCCGCACCCGGCTTCTGCCGGTCACTTCCGGTGTCTCTGCTCACTCCCAACACAGAGAGGGGCCTTTTGACAGATGGAAGGCATGGGACAGCATGTGAAGAAGCCAAGTAGAAAAAAATATATACATTAAAGTCATTTTTATCTTTGTGCTTTATTTTTTTTTACATTTAATCCTTTTTTAACTGGTAAGGGGTCCTTTAGACCCCTATACAAGTTCAAAGGCCCAGAGGGGCCAACATGGGTGTCTTGCTGAAATCCTCCGCCCCATTACCTGCATACTTATTACAATGTTTTGGTGTACAATGCAACCAGACATCCCAGTGCTATGCACCTGTGCCCCAACATGCTCAACACTCAATAGTAAATTAAAGCAGACCAAAACCCACATTTTTAACTAGCATCCCCTGAGTTTCTTCCCCCCACGAATAGTAACTATTTTTGCTGCTTTTGTTTCATTCTAATCCCAGATAATGGAGCCTGTTTTAGCTGTAAAGCTCTGCCTCCTCCATTCATTGCTACTGCTGTGTGTGGCAATGATGTCATTGCCACACTTATGCAATGACTAATCAACTGCCATCTTACAGAGAGGGACAGCAATAAAACTGTGTTTCAGGGTGTTCCTTTGGTGTGTGTGTGGTCTGGCATATATGAGTGCAGCCATAATAAATCACTGTCAGAATGCATTAAATCTTGCCTATAACTTTTATAAATAATGATAAAATATTTTGTTGGTGCTGCAAAACTCACTTGCCCCATCTGCATGGATAATACTAAATCGTTGTCAGCACTTACATTTGCTTCTGCATTAACTTAAAGTGGACTAACACCCAGCAGGATGCCCCACTTTGTGAAAAACCCCAGGACGCCCGCAAATCTTACCTGAATCCCGGTCCAACGGCGCATGCGGGGGCCGCAGCCGCATCTCGCGCTTCTCTCTAGCAGGGCGCGTGCCCATTCACAAATGCCTGGCGTGGTTGCGCTCCCTGTTAGAGGAAAGCGAGAGATGCGTCCGCCAGCGTGCTCGGAGCTGCTGAGCTAAGACGTCGCTTTGACGTGCATAGCTCAGCGGCTCCGAGCGCACTGATTGGGCAAGGGGCCTAGCATGCACTGTAGGAGCGGGGTGAGGCGAGTTGAATCGGGCGATCTGGGGGGTTTCACATAGCAGGGCACCCCCGATTGGGGGGCCCCGGGCAAGTGCACCAAAACTCAAGATAGTCAAAATCCTGGGTGTTGGTCCACTTTAAAGCTGAAATAATGCCTCGCCTTCTATCTTCTGGTCACTGCAACATTGGAGCACCCGGGAGACTTCTTTTCCCAGCATTCAAGCCAAGCTGCCTTCTGGACATAACTGACATAACCCACAATGCAAAGCAGCAGGAAACCCAGCATAAAACACACATTTGCTAACATAAGGAAAAAAATACAAGAAAAGCTCAGCACCTGAGGACATCATTTTGGCACACAAAAAAATATATACTTAAAAAAATTCCATTGACAGCGGGCTTTCCTTTTAACTATGCAATTTCAATATTTGATTTTATTTTATGCAGATATGTTGCACTGAACTGTGTCTTAATCATAAAAACTTTAATCATATTAGTAAAATTGGCCAAACATTTACAAAGAGACATCTGAATGTTTCATTACTTACCTGAGAAATTTCCACTGTTTTCTAAGGCAAGTCAATTTACCTAACCAGCAGGGTACATCTCACTACCAGCTCTGAGAAACCATTTGTTATATGTTAGGTTCTGTCTTTGTTCTTTATAAACTGAATAGCTGTTAATGTCTACAGTTTTTATTGTAAAGGCAATATACATTTACAACTCAATAACCTGGTTTATTTGAAATGCAGAAAAAAACATGTATACAGCATTTGCATCTTCAATGTTATTATTATATTATGTTTGCCTTTTCTGATGCCATAATGGATTCCCTGCCAAACTGAAAATCTGATTGCATTGCAACAAAAGATTGAAGTTGTATTTAATATTTTTTTAGAATCATCCTCCTATACTTTTAGGTGCCTTATTTCTATCACACTGAATGAATTTAAGGTCAAGCTGCAAACATGACTGGGACTTTATTTATGAAGGGTCAAAACCATACAGCATCACTTTTTTGGCCTCAGAGGCTCTCAGCGTGAGATTTAAAAAATAAAAAAAGTAGCGCCGATGCAGCCACCGGCTAGAGTTTTATTTAACACTAGCGCCAAAAATGGTGCAACCAGATGAAGCCTTGGGCTGTAGCTCAAGACCCCATAGAGCACAATGGGTAGAACTGGATTGTAGTGTTCAATGCTTATAATTAATATTAAACACATTTTTTGTACAGAACTTGCATTGTGACTTGTCAATTGAAATGCAGGACCTAGATGGGCCAAAATGTTTTTTAGAGGGGTTATTAAAATTGATTTTAATTACTTATTTTGCTTAACAATGTGTAATTAGGACAGCAACAACTTAAGTTGCAACCTAAACGCACTGTAAAGTTTGTCCCCAACAGTGATTTCTCACTGTAATGAAGAGACCCCGACCAGCACCAGAAAAATACAGTGCAAAAGATTTCAAGGAGGAAAAATTTTATAAATATGCTCCGGAGTGCCGGAATAATGACAGTACAAAGTGGCGCTCACTTGCGCTGGGATAATCAGACAGCATGTCCGACAGGTGCTGACATAGGCTGGCCAGTGCAAAAATCAAAGCTAAGAAGTAGCGTTCTGTGCAGCGACTGTTAGCAACAATGTAGTCCACAGCACAGCGCGGGATAAGACGGGAATAACGGTTCTCCAAAGCTGGAGATATAGCCACAAAAATTATGCTAAAAAGCACACATCATAAATAAAGCACTTAAACTAAACACAACCCTGACATTACAAAAGCATAGGTTCCATTTTAATAACACTGTTTACTTTTTATTTTTGTGAATCAGTGTGTGATAATACTGACACATTTGAAATATAACAAGGGTTTTTTTTTCTCTTCGGCATTCCTGCTAAGTAGGAGGGGTTTCTTGGTTCAGGTAGTTTAAATTCCAAGGTACAACTGAGAGCGCTTTGCTCAGTTAGCTGTGTTTGGAATAAGTGTGGCTTTATAAGTGTTACTGAGTTAAAACAATTAGTAGTTATATCAGAAGTTAAGAGCAGAAGTTGCTGCAACTGTAAGTACCTAACTTTTGGATTCACTGCTTTTTTGTAACTAGGATAATGGCTAACGACATTGGAGGTCTGCTTCAGTGCACAATTTGTCAGATGTATACATTACAGGAGCAATAGTTCCAGGATGAATACCACTGTGATAAATATGAGCATGGTGCATGCATGGAAGCTCGGGTTAGAGATCTGGAGGCACAACTGAGGGAGATTGAAAGGGGCATGCTGCTCATCGTGCAAGAATTACGTGGGATAGAAACAGAGGGTGGAGAAATGGGTCAGGAGGGGCAGATAAGTAGCTGGGTAAATGTAGTTAGAGGGAGTAGAAAGGGAGCACAAAAACGGAAGGCCAAACCTGTGTCTGTGCATCCTAGCAAAATTGTCAAGTTGGGTAATGATGCAAGAGTGCCAGTTTCAGAAATGGCAGCTCTAGCGGATGCTGCTCTCTCTAACAGCTGGGAGAACAGCCCCGCTAGTAATCAGGTGGATGGGACTGCAGGTAGAACAAGACAACTAGTGGTCATAGGGGATTCTATTAACAACCGCACTAATAGAACAATTTGTCGTCAAGACCACCTCAACTGAATGGCTTGCTGTCTCCCTAGTGCCAGGGTTCAGCATGTGGTGGAAAAAAATATTTAAGAAACTAAGGACCAAATTGAAGGGAAGAACCTCCAAGGTTGTGTTCTCAGGAATACTGACTGTGCCATGCGCTACACTTGAACGACACCTGAATGAAAGGTGGCTGCTGTGCTAGGTAAGAGGATACTAGAGGGGGTGGAAGAGTATTTAAACTAGAAATGAGGGGGGAGGGCAAGAGTGAAAGCAAAGGGGAAGACGGGTTATTTGGGGGACAGCATATGAAGATGGGTAGAGAAATAGGAGGGGGGAGGAGGACTGCTATGTTGGATAAGGAGAGCCATGTGTTACAAACCAGTGGTGAAAAAGTATGTGGACACAACACTGCAAGGGTTAATGACCCTAAAGCCAAATGTGTTAAACTGGATGGTAACTTGAAGTGCATGTTCACAAATGCCAGAAGTCTGGCAAGTAAAGTGGGGGAGCTTGAGACCCTGGTACTAGAAGAAAACATTGATGTTATTGGTGCGGCTGAGACATGCCTGGACTCCACGCATAATTGGGCTTTTAATCTTCAAGGGTTTATCCTCTTTCCAAAAGACAGAGCAAATAGGAAAGGCGTGGAGTGTGTCTGTATGTAAAACAAGATATCAAAGCATATATTAACTAGGAGATACTAGCTGAGGACTGTGAAGAAGAATCCTTGTGGGAAGAAGTGTGAGGCGATGAGAACAATGTTAAAATACATCTTGGTGTAATCTATGAACCCCCCAACAGAACTGAGAAAATAGAGGGTCAACTGCATAAACTGACAGAGTGGGCAGCACAAGCAGGTACAGTGGAGACCCGGATCTTCTTCAAATGCAAGGCGAGAGCATTGCTGAGCTTGCTGCAAGATAACTTTATGAGCCAGTTGGTGGAGCCCCCTGCAACAGTTCATGAAAATCTTGGTAAGAGTGACCACAATATATTTGTATTCAACAAAAACTATAAAAACATTATTTGTCTGGGAGGGCAAAAACACAAAATTTTAGAAAGGCCAACTTCTCCAGGTTCAAGGCTGCACTCCAGGACATAGTTTGGCAGCATGCGTTAAGGAATAAGGATACCGATGCCAAATGGGAGTGCTTCAAATTAATTGTGAATACCAAAATTCCAAAATGTGTTCCTATATGTAATAAGTATAAGCGACTCTAATCGAACCCCTCACTGCTGACACCTGCAGTTAAACTGGCAATAAAAAACAAAAAAAGGGCAGATAAAAATTGGAAATCTGGTTTCTCATCAGTAACCTTGGAAAAGTATAAAGCAGTAAATAAATCATATAAACAAGTAAAAAAGCTGCCAAAAGCACAGAATGAGAGAGATGTGACAAAGGAAAGCAAAACCAATCCTAAACATTTCTTTAAATATATCAACTCAAAGAAACCACAATTAGAAAAGTTAGGTACCCTAATTAATGTTAATGGGGAGTTGGTCACTGAGGACCAAGAAAAAGCGCAGCTGTTAAATGGGTTTTTTAGCTCTGTGTACACAAATGAGGCACATGGTACAGATTAGGCGTTGCCACTGCAAACAATACCCCAAACATAATTCTTAACTGGCTAAACATGGATATCATTCAAAAAAGACTGAAATTGAAAATTGTCTGAAGAATCATGTGCAGAGAGTTGTGGTTAATGATGCCTACTTTAAAAGGTTACCGGTTTTCAATTTATTTATAAATGATAAAGAAGATGGCATAAGAGAACTGTCTGTATTTTTGCAGATGACACAAAGATATGTAGCACAGTGCAGTCCTCGGGGGAGTAAAACTGGGAGAAACACTTGTTGAGAAGGATCTGAGTCTACTGGTAGACCACAGGCTAAATAACAGTATGCAATGCCAAGCAGCTGCTTCTAAGGTGACCAAAAGTAATATTGCCGCTTTACAAGGCACTGGGGAATATGCCATCCAGTTCTGGGGACCTGCTCATAGAAAGGATGCTCTGATTTTGGAAAGGGTGCAGAGAAAGGCCACCAAACTAATAAGGGAAATGAAGGACCTTGTATAAATATCTAAATGGTCAATACAAAAAATATGCGGAAACATTATTTCAACTAAAATCTCCCTCTGTCCCCTCTGTCTGTAAAAAAAAAAAAAGATTCAATCTCCGGAGGCAACAATAATCTTTTACCATAAGAACTATAAATCTGTGGAACAGCCTCCCACACAAGCTTGTCACAGAATCAACAGCTGACAGGTTCAAAAAAGGATTAGATACTTTTTTTTAGCTATTATCAGCACCCTTGGTTGAACTTGATGGACATATGTCTTTTTTCAACCGTACCTGTATCTAAAAACAAAATTAGATGAAATAAGCATGAGAATTTCACTGCTGCTCATTTACCAGCTTAGAACACAATTAAGTAAATGGAAGTTTTAATACAGTGTAAAAAGGAGTAAAATGTTTACTACTTTTCTCAGGAGTAAAAAGTTCCATTGACTTTCATTGCTTCCTTGCTGCTGATTCAACAACAGTGAATGGTTTGCTACCAAGATCATTTTTTTCAACTCATACCAAATCATTCCCTAAGTCTGCTTAAAAACTCTTGAGTAGTAACTAGTTTATGGGGGATAAAGTCACCTAGAATGATATCAAATAAGATACCTGTGAAGAGTACTGACATCCAAAGTCTATTTTTAACAGGAAGATGTCCCTAAGGATGAGCATAGGCAGTCCAATAAAAGCAAGCAGTGTTACCCAAAGCAACACTTACACCATTTGGATGTCCTATAAGTGTCTGGGGGAATAATAGCAAGTGCTTCCAGCCATAAATGGCACTCAGTTATCCCACAGGGAGATGTTCCATATGTATATATCTTAGCTTTCAGTACATGCTGACAACATCTATCATCTTTCAGTCATTTTTATGCACACCAAGCATTCAGCCATACACGCAGTTCATAGGAAAAAATGAATATATGTTTTTATTTGCATTGTTATCCCTTTATTGTTTTGGTCAATAACTGCTGATCATGTTGTTCTAGAATGTATTTTTACATGTGTTTTATTCTCAACCTATCAGAAAGTTTTCAATGAGATTTCAATGAGATCCACCTAGTACGTAATGCCATGGCTTCTGATTTTAGTCTTTTTGACACTGAAAGATTTAACAGTGTTGGGTGACATGCGTGAACCAGTCTAAATTGAGAACATAAATGTAGAAAAAAATGAAAAGACATTTATAAGTCCTGCTTTCCAAACAGCCTGGCACATTACCCTGTGGCACATTATATAACTTTTAAGGATGGTAGGTTTTAGCCATGGAAGTATCAGGGCTGCTTAGATATTTTTAGTCAGTTTTTTTGCCTTTGAGCACATATGCTCAACCTGTGGCTCACAGGCATTCAGAGCCATCTGATGTGGTCCCAAACCTGTTGTGGGGATAGCAGCAGGGGTACATAGAACCGGGTGTAATAAAAGTGAAATAGAGGTAGCAGCAGACTGATATATGAGGGGTCGCATTGACAAACAAAAGTGACACTGGTGGCTTGGGGTAACATGGAGATATTGATTGGTAGATGTGTGGCACAGCATAGTGAAGGAAAGGGAGCAGAGGAGGGGGGAATATGCAGAGTTATGGGGCGGAGTTTTAGTCTGCTGGTTGTGTTGATTTCTGCAAATAGTAGCGAGGACATAGGGAGGCAGTCACCTATTCAGTGCTAGGCAGCCATCCAGCATCGGGAGGAGACTGTGTTGATTTATGTTGATAGTAGCGAGCACATAGGGAGGCAGTCGGCTGTTCAGTGCTAAGCAGCCATCCAGCATAGAAAGAGAAACATTGATACAGTGACTTGGTTTGAGCAGGCTATATAGCTCAATTGGTAGAGTGCTGGCCTATGTATCAGAAGTCTTGAGTTCATATCCAACTTCTTACCATTTCATTTCTTTGTTTAGTTTAATTCAAAATTGATTTTTTCTGTTTACATCCTGTTTTTTCTTGCTTTTCATTTATTTTGACAGTTTTTCTTTCATGTTACCTCAGCTGCGGCATCTTTCGGTTTCCCATTTTCTCTTTCATATTCTAACAAAGCATTTTTCCATGTATACTTCATGTATTTTGAGCAGAACACAACCCAGGATTTTTCTTCTTGCCCCGGGAGCATCTCGATTTGGAATGCCCCATTATGTGAAACCCTCCAGTTCGCCTGTCAAAACGTACCTTTCCCTGTCCCATGGTGCATGCATGGTGCTGTTTGCTTTGCTGGCTCTGTTTGTTTGCCTGTCTGTCAAAATGTACCTTACCAAAATGTACCTTTCTTCGTAGCAGCAGGCAGCGTCTGGTGAATGCCTGGCACTGTACACAAAACCACATTTGCGAAAGCGAATCTGGTGAGTGACTCTAACATGTAGCGTCCGATGTATTATTACAGGCGGCTCAGCGTAAAGTGCCGGCACTCTAGCCTCCAGAGCGCCAGTTATTACCTTTCGCTCAGTATCACTCTCCCAAACATTTTAATGACCATTCATTTGCTTGTGTTTAAACAGCATGTTTGACAATTTTTTTTTGTTTTTTTTTTTTGCTCAAGTGATTGTGTGACCTCTCCTGGCTGCAAACAAACACTTTTAGAAATGTTTTTGACTCATATTTTTATGCAGAATTGTCATTACAGCTCTGGCACTAAAGTGTTATTGCCCCAGTGTTAAAACAATGGCATACATTTTTTTCTTTTTCTATTGCCACATTATTTTATACACATGTTAGAAGCTAATGTGTGGCTATTTATTTATTTATTCTTTATCTTTTGTATGCAATTTATTGTGATAGTGCTCCTTTAAGCATATGGGAATGATGGGGAAAGGGTGTTAAATATAGGACCAGTCGAACAAGGACAATCAGCCTTGTTAGCATGTTAGATGTGCTAATAGGAAGGTGTTGTGGAAGTACATAGGATTTTCAAGAATCACTTTAACACCTTTACAGTTTTTCCCAAGCAATGATTGAGCAGTAAGAGAAGGAGCTTCCAGCCTAGCAGAGAGCTGACCCTTACTCCCCTTTGCTGCTGAAAAATATCCTCAGCATGTGTGCCAGAACCCCAGCTTCTTTTCCCAAAGACATCCAGAAGTTGTTCAGAACTACCTCTATGCTTGAAACTAGGGATGAGCGAATCGATCCGGACGAACCCGGATTCGATCCGAATTTCAGGAAAAATTCGATTCGGATCAAATCCGAATTTCCCCGCGATTCGATCGCTCGAAGTTTTCCTTTAACATCCATTCATTTACATTACAGGCATTCTAAGATGGCGGACGGGACATGTCCAGACATCAACCCCGCGCCAGTGCAAGCTGGGACAGTCACATGCAGCCTATCAGCAGCCAGCAAGCCCGGTGACGTCACAGCGGTATTTAAGGCCGGCCATCTTGCTTTCCTGCCTCATTTCTCTATGGCATTCGTGAGAGACAGAACGTTGTGTAGCTGAGGGAGATAGGCAGTTAGACAGGCAGGGACAGACAGGGACAGGCTGGAGACAGGCAGGAGACAGACAGGAGACAGACAGAAAGTCAGCGAAAAAACAGGGAAAGGTAGAAAAATCGGAGGCTGTCACAGGGAGTTTTTTTTTTTTTTTCATCCAGCCTGACAGGCTTTGTTAGCGTTTTCAGGCTGCTTATACTAACTAACTGTGCATATATACTGAACTGATCTTAAGTCTGCTGTGAGGCATCCCATTCTGTGACTACAGCAGCCTCTGTTTAAGACCATATAACCATTTGCTCTTATTATAATTGAAATTAGCCTGATAAAGACACTTTTGCTGGGCATAGTACTTCTGGACCCTGCCAGGTGCACTTCTGTTGTGGCATCCCATTCTGTGACTACAGCAGCCTCTGTTTAAGACCATATAACCATTTGCTCTTATTATAATTGAAATTAGCCTGATAAAGACACTTTTGCTGGGCATAGTACTTCTGGACCCTGCCAGGTGCACTTCTGTTGTGGCATCCCATTCTGTGACTACAGCAGCCTCTGTTTAAGACCATATAACCATTTGATCTTATTATAATTGAAATTAGCCTGATAAAGACACTTTTGCTGGGCATAGTACTTCTGGACCCTGCCAGGTGCACTTCTGTTGTGGCATCCCATTCTGTGACTACAGCAGCCTCTGTTTAAGACCATATAACCATTTGATCTTATTATAATTGAAATTAGCCTGATAAAGACACTTGCTGGGCATAGTACTTCTGGACCCTGCCAGGTGCACTTCTGTTGTGGCATCCCATTCTGTGACTACAGCAGCCTCTGTTTAAGACCATATAACTAGAGATGAGCGAGTAGTGAAATATTCGAAATTTCGAATTTCGATTCGAATAGACCGCGTTACTCGACTACTCGACCGAATATCGAATCCCATTATAGTCTATGGGAAAAAAATGCTCGACACTTGGAAATCTCAATTCGACCACTTGGAGGTCACCAAGTCCACCCTGAAACATCAGAAAATGATGCCAACACTGCTGGAATGCAACTGGGACAGCAGGGGAAGCATGTCTGGGTGCATATAACGCGCCCAAGTCGCACTATTACGCCACTATCACAGCCACTCAACAATACACTCCAAACACAATATAACTTCTATGTAAAGTGAGACAAGACAAGGAAACCTTCTTTCCTCTACATTGCCATGGACCCCAAGCCAAACTGTACAAAAAAGAAGAACACAATTCTGCACCCCTTAAAATCACGTTGCCTAATGACAACCACAGATGGCATAGGCAAGGGGGAAAATAAATAGACCCCACCCCTAATTGTCATTGTGTGTGTGTGTGTGTGTGTGTGTGAGATGTGGTCAGACATGTCCTCTTGTGTCATTGTGTCACCCCAGCAGTAAGGGAAGCTTAAAGGAGGAGGTTTGTTACAGTGTGTTACCCCAGCAGTAAGGGAAGCTTACAGGAGGAGGTTTGTTACAGTGTGTCACCCCAGCAGTCAGGGAAGCTTACAGGAGGAGGTTTGTTACAGTGTGTTACCCCAGCAGTAAGGGAAGCTTACAGGAGGAGGTTTGTTACAGTGTGTCACCCCAGCAGTCAGGGAAGCTTACAGGAGGAGGTTTGTTACAGTGTGTTACCCCAGCAGTAAGGGAAGCTTACAGGAGGAGGTTTGTTACAGTGTGTCACCCCTGCAGTCAGGGAAGCTTACAGGAGGAGGTTTGTTACAGTGTGTCACCCCAGCAGTAAGGGAAGCTTACAGGAGGAGGTTTGTTACAGTGTGTCACCCCAGCAGTCAGGGAAGCTTACAGGAGGAGGTTTGTTACAGTGTGTCACCCCAGCAGTCAGGGAAGCTTACAGGAGGAGGTTTGTTACAGTGTGTCACCCCAGCAGTAAGGGAAGCTTAGAGCTGAGACCTCTTAAAAATTGTGTGGAGGCCCAAGAGCTGAGACCTTTTAAAAATTGTGTGGAGGCCCAAGAGCTGAGACCTTTTAAAAATTGTGTGGAGGCCCAAGAGCTGAGACCTTTTAAAAATTGTGTGGAGGCCCAAGAGCTGAGACCTCTCAAACATTGTGTGGAGTCCCAAGAGCTGAGACCTTTTAAAAATTGTGTGGAGGCCCAAGAGCTGAGACCTTTTAAAAATTGTGTGGAGGCCCAAGAGCTGAGACCTTTTAAAAATTGTGTGGAGGCCCAAGAGCTGAGACCTTTTAAAAATTGTGTGGAGGCCCAAGAGCTGAGACCTTTTAAAAATTGTGTGGAGGCCCAAGAGCTGAGAACTTTTAAAAATTGTGTGGAGGCCCAAGAGCTGAGACCTTTTAAAAATTGTGTGGAGGCCCAAGAGCTGAGACCTCTTAAAAATTGATTGTATTAAGCCCAAGAGGTGAGCCATAATTTTTTTTTATTAATACAGCAATTCTACGGCGGTTAAGGAGGAGGAGGAGGAGGAGGAGGAGGAGGAAATGGCACTTCATACAGATGGCACTTCACTCTTGGCTGCTTTCCACTGTTGTACAAGCAAAGTCCGGGTCAATCCACTTGCTGTTCATTTTGATTAGCGTCAGCCTGTCGGCACTGTCGGTTGACAGGCGGCTGCGCTTATCGGTTATAATGCCCCCGGCTGCGCTGAACACCCTTTCTGATAGCACGCTGGCGGCAGGGCAGGCAAGCACCTCCAAGGCGTACAGGGACAGTTCCAGCCACGTGTCCAACTTGGAGACCCAGTAAGTGTAGGTCGCCGAGGGATCGGGGAGGACAGGGGTGTGGTCTGCCAGGTAGTCCCGCAACATCCGCCGATACTTGTCCCTCCTGCTGATAGCGGGCCCCGCAGTGATGGAAGTTGCACGAGGGGGTGACATGAACGTGTCCCACACCTTGGAGAGTGTTCCCCTGGTGGCTGTGGGCCTGATCGATGTTGTCAGACTCTGGGAGACACTCTCCTCTCTGCCGCCAGCGATGCTGGGTGGGAAAATCTGCATCATGTTCTGCAAGAGTTCCCTCTGGTATTCCAGTAATCGATTTGTCCTCTCCTCTACCGGAATAAAAGAGGAGAAGTTATCTTTATACCGGGGGTCCAGGAGTGCGAACACCCAGTATAGTTTGTTCTCCAATATCCGGACAACACGTATGTCCCGGGAAAAGCAGCCCAGCATGAAGTCAGCCATGTGTGCCAGACTCTGAGTAGGCATGACGTCACTGCCCCCACCAGAAGGATCATTTTCCATTTCCTCCTCTTCCTCCTCCTCTCCGCCCCATCCGCGCTGAACCAATGGGACGCACACAGCCTGACTGCTACCCTCGCCGCCAGCATCCTCTTCCACAGCCACCTCCACGTTGTCCTCCTCCTCCTCATCCTCCTCCTCCTGCAACTGCCACCGAGCAGCAGACAAAAGTGTGGTCTGACTGTCTACCTGCGTTGCGTCTCCTCCTACCCCCGTCTCCTCTGTGTGCAATGCGTTCTCCCTTATTGCGATGAGCGATTCTTTAAGGACGCATAGGAGCGGGATGGTTACGCTCACTATAGCGTCCTCGCTGCTGACCTTCTTAGTGGACTCCTCAAAGATACGCAATACATCGCATATGTCTGCCATCCATGGCCACTCGTGGTTGGCAAACTGAGGGAGCTGAGTTGGATGCACGCGTGGATGCATCATCTGGTACTCCATCAATGCTCTCTGCTGCTCACACACCCTGGCCAACATGCAATAGGTGGAATTCCAGCGAGTGGGCAGGTCGCACAACAGCCGATGTTGAGGCAAATGGAGGCGTTGCTGGATTTTTCTTAAGCTAGCAGCAGCTACAGTTGACTTCCGAAAGTGAGCGCACAAGCGCCGCACTTTCACCAGTAGCTCTGCCAGGTTGGGGTAAGTCTTTAGAAACTTTTGAACTACCAAATTAAAAACGTGGGCCAGGCATGGTACGTGATTGAGTTCTGCAAGCTCCAGAGCCGCCACCAGGTTACGGCCGTTATCGCACACGACCATGCCTGGTCCTAGCTGCAGCGGCGACAGCCACATCTCTGTCTGCTGCAATATGGCGTGCCTCACCTCTGCGGCGCTGTGCTTCCTGTCGCCCAAGCTGATGAGCTTAAGCACCGCCTGCTGACGTCTCCCCGCGCCAGTGCTGCAACGCTTCCAGCTAGGGGCTGAGGGCGATGTTAAGGCAGAGGAGGAGGAGGAGGAGGAGGAGGAAGAGGAGGGGGGTCTATCAGAACCCGTGCTGGCAATCTTGGGCGGGGGTGGTATGTAGGCCGTCCCTGTTTGCGACCCCGTCCCCGCTTCCACAACATTCACCCAGTGTGCCGTCAAAGAGATGTAGCGTCCTTGGCCGCAAGCGCTTGTCCACGAGTCGGTGGTCAAGTGGACCTTTGCGCTGACTGCGTACCTCAGGGCCCGCCTGATGTTACGCGACACGTGCTGGTGCAGGGCGGGGACGCCACACCGGGAAAAATAGTGGCGGCTAGGGACGGAATAGCGAGGTGCGGCAGCCGCCATCAGGTCGCGGAAGGCCTGCGTCTCCACAAGCCTAAACGGCAACATCTCCAGGGCCAGCAGTTTGGAGATGAGGCAGGTTAAGGCTTGGGCTTGGGGGTGACTGGAGGCGTACTTCCGCCTGCGGTTGAACGCCTGCGAGATGGACAGTTGATGAGACGAGGAGATGGAAGGTGCAGACGAAGATGCGGGGGAAGGGGGGGCTGAAGGAGAAGGCCCCAAAGTAGCCGTGGCAGAGGCAGATGTGGAGGTGTCCTGGCTGGAGGTCTGGACCGCAGTGGCAGCACACAACAAAGGGGAAGAGGCAGTGGCAGCAAGACCGGGCGCAGGTTGTATTGCGTTTGCTCTCTCCCACTCAGCCCAGTGCTTGAATTCCAAGTGACGGCGCATGCCTGAGGTGGTCAGATTGCTCTTCTCAGAGCCCCTACTCAGTTTTGAGTGGCAGATTGCGCAAACCGCGCTCAGTTTGTCGTCCGCGCAAACATTAAAAAATCTCCACACCACAGAAGTACGAGGCCTCGATGGGGGAGCTTCGCGCGACTGCCTGCTGCCGGGAAGAGCTTCGGCCCTGCTGGCTGTGGCCTGCCTTCTCTGTCTGGACTGTCCTCTGCCTCTGGACTGTCCTCTGCCTCTTGCTGCCTTATTCGGTGATGCGCAGACCGCATCTCCACTGCTTTCCCCGCTGGACATCACCCCTGTCCAAGTGGGGTCGGTCATTTCGTCGTCCACCACCTCCTCTTCCACTTCCTCTCTCTGCTCCTCCTCCTGCCCACTGGACATTCCAACAGCCTCCCTTGATGGCAACTGCGTCTCATCATCATCATCGCTCATGATAGCAGATGCTGGTTCCGGGTCCACATCACTAGCAGATGGCGGATACTCAAGTGTTTGGGCATCACTACAAACAAATTCCTCTGCTAGCTCCTGGGATTCTTGCAGCACATCTGGAAAAGGACCCGAAAAGAGGTCCTGGGAGGGGTCAAGGGTGGGCTGACTCTGTTGGCCAGGTTGGGAGGAAGGAGGGTCAGAGTGAGACTGTGTGGATGACTGGGTGGTGGACAAGTGACTGGAAGCGTTATCGGCCATCCATTGCACCACCTGTTCACGCTGCTCAGGCCTTAACAGAGGTGTACCCCGCCCCCCGCATAACTGTCCCATAAAGGCAGGGAAGCTGGATGAGCGTAATGCTGGCTGCCCCTCACCAGCACGCATTGTATCCCCACTGGCTTCAACGCGGTTTGTGCCCCCACCAGCATTTCCGCGCCCCCGTCCTCGTCCACGTCCCTTTGCGCTAGCCCTCCGCATTTCAGACGTTTTACTTTTTTGGCCACGCGTTATGCCAAATATAAAAATATTTTTAAGAAGAACACCTGGCTATACAGCCGTATACTGCCAGAAGGTGAAATGGTGCCTATACGCACCGTGTATAAAACAGTGTTTTGTTGGCACAGAGGACACAAAACAGTAGTGCCAAATATAAATATATTTTTAAGAAGAACACCTGGCTATACAGCCGTATACTGCCAGAAAGTGAAATGGTGCCTATACGCACCGGGTATATAACAAGGTTTTGTTGGTAAAGAGGACACAAAACAGTAGTGCCAAATATAAAAATATTTTTAAGAAAAACACCTGGCTATACAGCCGTATACTGCCAGAAGGTGAAATGGTGCCTATACGCACCGGGTATTTAACAAGGTTTTGTTGGTAAAGAGGACACAAAACAGTAGTGCCAAATATAAATATATTTTTAAGAAGAACACCTGGCTATACAGCCGTATACTGCCAGAAAGTGAAATGGTGCCTATACGCACCGGGTATATAACAAGGTTTTGTTGGTAAAGAGGACACAAAACAGTAGTGCCAAATATAAAAATATTTTTAAGAAAAACACCTGGCTATACAGCCGTATACTGCCAGAAGGTGAAATGGTGCCTATACGCACCGGGTATATAACAAGGTTTTGTTGGTAAAGAGGACACAAAACAGTAGTGCCAAATATAAAAATATTTTTAAGAAAAACACCTGGCTATACAGCCGTATACTGCCAGAAGGTGAAATGGTGCCTATACGCATCGGGTATATAACAAGGTTTTGTTGGTAAAGAGGACACAAAACAGTAGTGCCAAATATAAAAATATTTTTAAGAAAAACACCTGGCTATACAGCCGTATACTGCCAGAAGGTGAAATGGTGCCTATACGCACCGGGTATATAACAAGGTTTTGTTGGTAAAGAGGACACAAAACAGTAGTGCCAAATATAAAAATATTTTTAAGAAAAACACCTGGCTATACAGCCGTATACTGCCAGAAGGTGAAATGGTGCCTATACGCACCGGGTATATAACAAGGTTTTGTTGGCACAGAGGACACAAAACAGTAGTGCAAAATATAGTTTTGTATATAGGTGCTAATACACCACTGAAGTCTTTCTGTCCCTATTCCAGCATCAGCAGCTACCCCTCACTAAAGCAGCCGTTTTGAGCAGAGTGTATATAGTTTTGTATATAGGTGGTAATACACCACTGAAGTCTTTCTGTCCCTATTCCAGCAGCAGCAGCTACCCCTCACTAAAGCAGCCGTTGTGTGCAGTGTGTATATAGCTAGAATGAGCTATATACTGTTCAGCATAGTAGCCCTAATAAGGGCTCTTAATGACTCTCTTGTCTTCTGGTAGCTGGTATATATGGTGGTAAAAGCGATATTCTGAGCTTCTGGGGCCCTGCCTGCCTACATAGGATATGAGCTATATACTGTTCAGCATAGCAGCACTAATAAGGGATTAAGGACTCTCTTGTCTTCTGGTAGCTGGTATATATGGTGGTAAAAGCGATATTCTGAGCTTCTGGGGCCCTGCCTGCCTACATAGAATATGAGCTATATACTGTTCAGCGTAGTAGCCCTAATAAGGGCTCTTAATGACTCTCTTGTCTTCTGGTAGCTGGTATATATGGTGGTAAAAGCGATATTCTGAGCTTCTGGGGCCCTGCCTGCCTACATAGGATATGAGCTATATACTGTTCAGCATAGCAGCACTAATAAGGGATTAAGGACTCTCTTGTCTTCTGGTAGCTGGTATATATGGTGGTAAAAGCGATATTCTGAGCTTCTGGGGCCCTGCCTGCCTACATAGGATATGAGCTATATACTGTTCAGCGTAGTAGCCCTAATAAGGGCTCTTAATGACTCTCTTGTCTTCTGGTAGCTGGTATATATGGTGGTAAATGCGAGATTCTGAGCTTCTAGGGCCCTGCCTGACTACATAGGATATGAGCTATATACTGTTCAACATAGCAGCACTAATAAGGGATTAAGGACTCTCTTGTCTTCTGGTAGCTGGTATATATGGTGGTAAATGCGAGATTCTGAGCTTCTAGGGCCCTGCCTGACTACATAGGATATGAGCTATATACTGTTCAGCGTAGTAGCCCTAATAAGGGCTCTTAATGACTCTCTTGTCTTCTGGTAGCTGGTATATATGGTGGTAAAAGCGATATTCTGAGCTTCTGGGGCCCTGCCTGCCTACATAGGATATGAGCTATATACTGTTCAGCGTAGTAGCCCTAATAAGGGCTCTTAATGACTCTCTTGTCTTCTGGTAGCTGGTATATATGGTGGTAAATGCGAGATTCTGAGCTTCTAGGGCCCTGCCTGACTACATAGGATATGAGCTATATACTGTTCAACATAGCAGCACTAATAAGGGATTAAGGACTCTCTTGTCTTCTGGTAGCTGGTATATATGGTGGTAAATGCGAGATTCTGAGCTTCTAGGGCCCTGCCTGACTACATAGGATATGAGCTATATACTGTTCAGCGTAGTAGCCCTAATAAGGGCTCTTAATGACTCTCTTGTCTTCTGGTAGCTGGTATATATGGTGGTAAAAGCGATATTCTGAGCTTCTGGGGCCCTGCCTGCCTACATAGAATATGAGCTATATACTGTTCAGCGTAGTAGCCCTAATAAGGGCTCTTAATGACTCTCTTGTCTTCTGGTAGCTGGTATATATGGTGGTAAAAGCGATATTCTGAGCTTCTGGGGCCCTGCCTGCCTACATAGGATATGAGCTATATACTGTTCAGCATAGCAGCACTAATAAGGGATTAAGGACTCTCTTGTCTTCTGGTAGCTGGTATATATGGTGGTAAAAGCGATATTCTGAGCTTCTGGGGCCCTGCCTGCCTACATAGGATATGAGCTATATACTGTTCAGCGTAGTAGCCCTAATAAGGGCTCTTAATGACTCTCTTGTCTTCTGGTAGCTGGTATATATGGTGGTAAATGCGAGATTCTGAGCTTCTAGGGCCCTGCCTGACTACATAGGATATGAGCTATATACTGTTCAACATAGCAGCACTAATAAGGGATTAAGGACTCTCTTGTCTTCTGGTAGCTGGTATATATGGTGGTAAATGCGAGATTCTGAGCTTCTAGGGCCCTGCCTGACTACATAGGATATGAGCTATATACTGTTCAGCGTAGTAGCCCTAATAAGGGCTCTTAATGACTCTCTTGTCTTCTGGTAGCTGGTATATATGGTGGTAAAAGCGATATTCTGAGCTTCTGGGGCCCTGCCTGCCTACATAGGATATGAGCTATATACTGTTCAGCGTAGTAGCCCTAATAAGGGCTCTTAATGACTCTCTTGTCTTCTGGTAGCTGGTATATATGGTGGTAAATGCGAGATTCTGAGCTTCTAGGGCCCTGCCTGACTACATAGGATATGAGCTATATACTGTTCAACATAGCAGCACTAATAAGGGATTAAGGACTCTCTTGTCTTCTGGTAGCTGGTATATATGGTGGTAAATGCGAGATTCTGAGCTTCTAGGGCCCTGCCTGACTACATAGGATATGAGCTATATACTGTTCAGCGTAGTAGCCCTAATAAGGGCTCTTAATGACTCTCTTGTCTTCTGGTAGCTGGTATATATGGTGGTAAAAGCGATATTCTGAGCTTCTGGGGCCCTGCCTGCCTACATAGGATATGAGCTATATACTGTTCAGCGTAGTAGCCCTAATAAGGGCTCTTAATGACTCTCTTGTCTTCTGGTAGCTGGTATATATGGTGGTAAAAGCGATATTCTGAGCTTCTGGGGCCCTGCCTGCCTACATAGGATATGAGCTATATACTGTTCAACATAGCAGCACTAATAAGGGATTAAGGACTCTCTTGTCTTCTGGTAGCTGGTATATATGGTGGTAAATGCGAGATTCTGAGCTTCTAGGGCCCTGCCTGCCTACATAGGATATGAGCTATATACTGTTCAGCGTAGTTAATGACTCTCTTGTCTTCTGGTAGCTGGTATATATGGTGGTAAAAGCGATATTCTGAGCTTCTGGGGCCCTGCCTGCCTACATAGGATATGAGCTATATACTGTTCAGCATAGCAGCACTAATAAGGGATTAAGGACTCTCTTGTCTTCTGGTAGCTGGTATATATGGTGGTAAAAGCGATATTCTGAGCTTCTGGGGCCCTGCCTGCCTACATAGGATATGAGCTATATACTGTTCAACATAGCAGCACTAATAAGGGATTAAGGACTCTCTTGTCTTCTGGTAGCTGGTATATATGGTGGTAAATGCAAGATTCTGAGCTTCTAGGGCCCTGCCTGACTACATAGGATATGAGCTATATACTGTTCAGCGTAGTAGCCCTAATAAGGGCTCTTAATGACTCTCTTGTCTTCTGGTAGCTGGTATATATGGTGGTAAAAGCGATATTCTGAGCTTCTGGGGCCCTGCCTGCCTACATAGGATATGAGCTATATACTGTTCAGCGTAGTAGCCCTAATAAGGGCTCTTAATGACTCTCTTGTCTTCTGGTAGCTGGTATATATGGTGGTAAATGCGAGATTCTGAGCTTCTAGGGCCCTGCCTGACTACATAGGATATGAGCTATATACTGTTCAACATAGCAGCACTAATAAGGGATTAAGGACTCTCTTGTCTTCTGGTAGCTGGTATATATGGTGGTAAAAGCGATATTCTGAGCTTCTGGGGCCCTGCCTGCCTACATAGGATATGAGCTATATACTGTTCAGCGTAGTAGCCCTAATAAGGGCTCTTAATGACTCTCTTGTCTTCTGGTAGCTGGTATATATGGTGGTAAAAGCGATATTCTGAGCTTCTGGGGCCCTGCCTGCCTACATAGGATATGAGCTATATACTGTTCAACATAGCAGCACTAATAAGGGATTAAGGACTCTCTTGTCTTCTGGTAGCTGGTATATATGGTGGTAAATGCGAGATTCTGAGCTTCTAGGGCCCTGCCTGCCTACATAGGATATGAGCTATATACTGTTCAGCGTAGTAGCCCTAATAAGGGCTCTTAATGACTCTCTTGTCTTCTGGTAGCTGGTATATATGGTGGTAAAAGCGATATTCTGAGCTTCTGGGGCCCTGCCTGCCTACATAGGATATGAGCTATATACTGTTCAGCATAGCAGCACTAATAAGGGATTAAGGACTCTCTTGTCTTCTGGTAGCTGGTATATATGGTGGTAAAAGCGATATTCTGAGCTTCTGGGGCCCTGCCTGCCTACATAGGATATGAGCTATATACTGTTCAACATAGCAGCACTAATAAGGGATTAAGGACTCTCTTGTCTTCTGGTAGCTGGTATATATGGTGGTAAATGCGAGATTCTGAGCTTCTAGGGCCCTGCCTGACTACATAGGATATGAGCTATATACTGTTCAGCGTAGTAGCCCTAATAAGGGCTCTTAATGACTCTCTTGTCTTCTGGTAGCTGGTATATATGGTGGTAAATGCGAGATTCTGAGCTTCTAGGGCCCTGCCTGACTACATAGGATATGAGCTATATACTGTTCAACATAGCAGCACTAATAAGGGATTAAGGACTCTCTTGTCTTCTGGTAGCTGGTATATATGGTGGTAAATGCAAGATTCTGAGCTTCTAGGGCCCTGCCTGACTACATAGGATATGAGCTATATACTGTTCAGCGTAGTAGCCCTAATAAGGGCTCTTAAGGACTCTCTTGTCTTCTGGTAGCTGGTATATATGGTGGTAAAAGCGATATTCTGAGCTTCTGGGGCCCTGCCTGCCTACATAGGATATGAGCTATATACTGTTCAACATAGCAGCACTAATAAGGGATTAAGGACTCTCTTGTCTTCTGGTAGCTGGTATATATGGTGGTAAATGCAAGATTCTGAGCTTCTAGGGCCCTGCCTGACTACATAGGATATGAGCTATATACTGTTCAGCGTAGTAGCCCTAATAAGGGCTCTTAATGACTCTCTTGTCTTCTGGTAGCTGGTATATATGGTGGTAAAAGCGATATTCTGAGCTTCTGGGGCCCTGCCTGCCTACATAGGATATGAGCTATATACTGTTCAGCGTAGTAGCCCTAATAAGGGCTCTTAATGACTCTCTTGTCTTCTGGTAGCTGGTATATATGGTGGTAAAAGCAATATTCTGAGCTTCTGGGGCCCTGCCTGCCTACATAGGATATGAGCTATATACTGTTCAGCGTAGTAGCCCTAATAAGGGCTCTTAATGACTCTCTTGTCTTCTGGTAGCTGGTATATATGGTGGTAAATGCGAGATTCTGAGCTTCTAGGGCCCTGCCTGCCTACATATGAGCCATATACCGTTCAGCGTAGTAGCCCTAATAAGGGCTCTTAATGACTCTCTTGTCTTCTGGTAGCTGGTATAGATGGTGGTAAATGCGATATTCCGAGCTTCTGGGGCCCTGCCAGCGACAGCCTGTCTTTCCCTGCTGTGAGCGTCTGTCCCTCACTAAGTTCAAGCTGCTAATGCTGACGAAGAGGAAGTGCTGAGTTTTGTATATTCGAGGTCACATGGTTTTTCCAGCCAATGCGTGTAGACGCCGTTCTCGCGATGCCAGCGTCCTCCCAGGACCTGTCCCACCCCCCCTGCATGGTGATTGGTGTAAAAAACGCGCCAGGGAAGGTGGGAGGGGAAACGAATTGTGAGTGCGCCATCGCCGCTGTACTCGATCGAAATCGAGTATGACGAACAGCGTAGTATTCGATCGAATACCGGCTCGGTCGAATACTACTCGCTCATCTCTACATATAACCATTTGCTCTTATTATAATTGAAATTAGCCTGATAAAGACACTTTTGCTGGGCATAGTACTTCTGGACCCTGCCAGGTGCACTTCTGTTGTGGCATCCCATTCTGTGACTACAGCAGCCTCTGTTTAAGACCATATAACCATTTGCTCTTATTGTAATTGAAATTAGCCTGATAAAGACACTTTTGCTGGGCATAGACTTACTGCTGCCTGCCAGGTGCACTTCTGTTGGGGCATCCCATTCTGTAACATAGCATACCCCTCTTTATTTACACTAAGCAGCTCTCTTATTTACACTAAGCAGGCCTGTTGGAGGCTGAGTGTTACTGCTCACTTTTGGTGTGCATTATATTCTGTTTCATATAGACCCACCGCTGCCCGGGGGTTCTTTAAATATCACCTACTACCACGCCAGTTAGACTATGTCGGGCAGACAAGTGCCTGGAAGTGAAAAGAGGAGTGGCAGAGGCCAAGATTCCGCAGGCAGAGCTCGCATCAGACTGGGGGCCAGTAGCAGCAGGAGTCACGCTGAGAGACCTAATCTGCCAGTATCTGCTAGCGGTCGGGTCTCCACCAGTAACGCATCTGCCGTGGTAGATTGGTTGACGCGCTCATCAACAACATCATCACAACTTACGTCTGAGACCCCCAGTCTAGGGTCGGTAGGTTCCTCTGACACAACCCTGAGTTGGCATGCCCCGAGAGCAGTCCCTGTCCTCCCATTGCCTCTGTCCTACGCCGTTCCCTCCCCCAGCGACGTATGCTATGCTTTGGGTTCAGCTCCACTCTTTAGTGAGGAGGACGATCAGATACAGGAGGACAGTCAGCAGCTACTGCCCAGCCAAGAAATGGAGGTGGCTTCTTTAGCTAGGCAGACAAATAGTGATGTGGACAGTGTCGTGGGTGCTGCGAGCGTTCCAGCTCCTGCGCCAGACACTGTTGACGAATCCACGAACATCAGTGACGTACAGCCACAACTCGGTGATGATGATGATGACGATGAAGCCGATCGCACTTGGGAGCCGGGTGATGAAGGGGCTTCATCGTCATCATCAGGAGAAGAGGGGCGCAGGTTGCCCCGGAGTCAGCAGCTGAGGCAGCAAGGTGGTAGCAGTCAGCATGGGGGCACAATTCCAAAGGCTGGAGCCGGCCGGGGCCGGGGCCGGGGTAGAGCACCTGCTGTGCGGCAGTCTACCTTATCGGGAGGTAGTGGAGCAGGGGTTCCTGGAGTTGGCAACAGCAGTAGTGAATCAGTGAGGCCAGGGGGTGGGAAAAGTAGCTACTCGGCAGTGTGGCAGTTTTTCCTGAGGCATCCGCAGGAGGGTAACATGGCCACATGCAAGATATGTAGGCAAAAGGTGAAGCGTGGCCAGGGTCCAAATGTTGGCACCACGGCCCTGCGTCAACATATGATGCGTCACCATAAAACGACCTGGGAGAACCGAGGCTCCTAAGGGGTGGTCCAGTCTGCTTCCTCACCAAGTGAGCTCCCAATTTCTGCCAGCCAAGGCTCCAGCACCTCAGCCGAAGGCAGCTGTGCGTCATACCCATCCTCTGTCGCTCCTGCTCCTCCTCCTCCAAGTCATGCATCCCGCCAGCAATCCATCAGCGAAGCCATGTCCAAGAGACAGCAGTATGCGCCCACTCATCCTACGGCGCAGAAGCTGAATGTGCTCCTGTCCAAGTTGCTGGTGCTGCAGTCGCTCCCTTTTCAGGTGGTGGAATCTGCACCTTTCAGAGAACTGATGGCTTGTGCTGAGCCGAGGTGGAGAGTCCCAAGCCGTCATTTCTTTGCCAAGAAGGCAGTACCAGCGCTGCACACTTTTGTTGAACAGAAGGTGGGCCAGTCCTTGAGCCTGTCGGTGTGTAGCAAAATACATGGCAGCGCCGACATCTGGAGCTGTAACTACGGTCAGGGGCAGTACATGTCGTTTACGGCCCACTGGGTGAATGTGGTCCCTTTGCAGCAGCAGCAGCAACTTGGACAGGTCACGCCGCTTCGGCCTCCGCGCTCTCTGCCCATTGGGCCTGTGACACCGTGCGACTCGGCCTCCTCATCCTCCGCCATCTCCTCACCCTCCACTGTAGGCTCAAGTCTCAGTGCCCCTCCAGTCTACCATGTGTGCAGGGCACGGAGGTGTCACGCAGTGCTTCACATGGTTTGTCTTGGCGAACGGAGTCACACAGGGGAGGAACTGCTTAAATGTATTCATCAGGAAATCCAAACATGGCTTACTCCGAGAAAACTTAAAATGGGAATCATGGTTACCGACAATGGGAAGAACATTTTGTCTGCACTGCGCCAAGGAAGCCTGACCCATGCCCCCTGCATGGCTCACGTCTTCAATCTGGTTGTCAAGCGGTTTCTGAAGTGTTCCCCCCATCTGCAAGACATCCTAACAACTAGAGATGAGCGAACTTTTGAAAAGTTCGATTCGCCCGATTCGCCGAATTTCACAAAGAAATTCGGGTTCGGCCGAATCGAACTTTTACAAAGTTCCCCATCAAAAATGCCGGCATGGTGGGAGCGGGCCGGCCGGTTCCGCTGTCAGCGGGCCGGCGAAGCCAGGCCCGCTGACAGCGGAGCCGACCGGCAGGCCGGTAAAGTCGGCCGGCGGGCCGGTAAAGCCGGCCGGCGGGCCGGTAAAGCCGGCCGGCCCGCTCCCACCATGCCGGCATTTAAAAAAAAAAAAAAAAAAAAAAAGAATTTTTGCCGGCATGGTGGGAGCGGGCCGGCCGGTTCCGCGCTGACAGCGGAACCGGGCGGCGGGCCGGTAAAGCCGGCCGGCCCGCTCCCACCATGCCGGCATTTAAAAAACAAAACAAAAAAAAAAAAAGCATTTTCGCCGGCATGGTGGGAGCGGGCCGGCCGGTTCCGCGCTGACAGCGGAACCGGCCGGCCCGCTCCGCTGTCAGCGGAACCGGCCGGCCCGCTCCCACCATGCCGGCATTTAAAAAAAAAGCAAACACTTACCTGCAGGTCCGGAGCGTGGAGGCCGGCGCCGCTCTCAGCTGTCATCTGAGGGCGCGTCATCAGAGGCGCCCTCTGATGACGCGCCCTCAGATGACAGCTGAGAGCGGCGCCGGCCTCCACGCTCCGGACCTGCAGGTAAGTGTTTGCTTTTTTTAAAAATGCCGGCATGGTGGGAGCGGGCCGGCCGGTTCCGCTGTCAGCGCGGAACCGGCCGGCCCGCTCCCACCATGCAGGCAAAAATGCTTTTTTTTTTTTTGTTTGTTTTTTAAATGCCGGCATGGTGGGAGCGGGCCGGCCGGCTTTACCGGCCCGCCGGCCGGCTCCGCTGTCAGCGGGCCGGCTTTGCCGGCCGGCTGACAGCGGAACCGGCCGGCCCGCTCCCACCATTCCGGCATTTTTTTTTTTTTAATTTCAGGAAAAATTCGATCGGCACGAACCACAAAATATTCGAGTTCGGGCCGAATCGAATATTTCCTGAAATTCGGATCGAATCCGGGTTCGTCCGGATCGATTCGCTCATCCCTACTAACAACTTCAAGGAAACTTTGCATGCACTTCAGCCACTCCTACACCGCCAAACACACCCTTCTTGAGCTACAGCGTCAGAATGGTATCCCCCAACATAGTCTGATTTGCGATGTTTCCACCCGTTGGAATTCCACCCTTCACATGTTGGACCGATTATATGAACAGAGAAAAGCCATCACGGATTTCCTGATGATCCAAGCAGATAGGGGGACTCCCCTGTGTAACTTCAATGTCAACCAGTGGCAGCTCATACGTGACACCTGCCGTTTGCTCAGGCCCTTTGAGGAAGCCACTTTATTTGTCAGTCGGCAGGATTACGGGATGAACGACGTGATTCCACTGCTTCATGTACTACAGCACATGTTGGAAACCATGGCTGGTCAGGGCACTGGAGACATGGCGTTTACATCTTACGGCCACATGAACCCCGTTGGAGCTGAACTGGAGGAGGAGGAGGAAGAGGAGGAGGAGGAGGAGTTGCCCAGCGAAACACAGTTTAGGCTTGGCGAAATGGCTGGTTTATCTAGTCAGCGGACAGGAGAGGAGGAGCAGGAGCAGCCAGAGGAGCTAGAGGTTTTTGAGGAAGGCGAGACAGAGGACCCGGGCACACCGTGGCAGTATGCAGTGGAGATGGAGACAGGTAGTCCATCCGAGTCACTTGCGCAAATGGCACGAAGCATGCTCACGTGCTTGCGTAGTGACCCCAGAATTGTTTCCATCTGTCGGCGGGATGACTTCTGGCTGTCCACCTTATTGGACCCTCGCTTCCGGCACAAAATGGGGGCATTTTTTAAACCCACCGAGAGGGAGGACAAACTCAACTACTACAAAGACATTCTACATAGGCAGTTGGCCGATGCCTATCTGCGCCATGGTCCATACTCTCGCAGGTCTGACTCGAGGGGACCTCTGCGCTCACCTTCCACTGCCATGGCCGCTGGGGGGGTTGGCAGGAGCAGCAGCAGCAGCTCCATCAGCAGCAGCAGCCTCAGTCTTCAGTCGCTAATGAGTAGCTTTCTACACCCGCATAGTGAGGCTACTCATGAGCAGCAGGAAGACCTGGAGCAGGACCTCAACCAGCAGGTCATGTCATACTTTGACATGACCATGCCAACACACCTTGAGGATCCGCTGTACTTCTGGGCAGCCAAACTTGATTTGTGGCCGCAACTAGCAGAGTTTGCCCTGGAAAAGCTGTCCTGCCCGGCAAGTAGCGTGCCATCTGAGCGGGTGTTTAGTGCGGTGGGGGCCATAGTTACGGCGAGGAGAACTCGTCTGTCAACTAAAAATGTGGAGAGACTCACCTTTGTCAAAATGAATCAGGGATGGATCAGCCAGGATTTCCACCCACCAATGCCTGATGCATGCGACTAGATTCAGCATGGTGCCACGTTTTACATTTTCCAAATGGTGCAAAACATATTTATGTCTTTAGGCCATTTTTTGGGCTCCTGCTGCTGCTGCTGCCAACTTCTGCCAACTCCAGGGTGTGATTCATCCAATTTTTGGGCTCCTGAAGCCAACCCCAGGGTCTCTTTAAAGTAATGTTTGGGCTCCTGCTGCTGCTGCTGCCAACTTCTGCCAACTCCAGGGTGTGATTCATCCAATTTTTGGGCTCCTGAAGCCAACCCCAGGGTCTCTTTAAAGTAATGTTTGGGCTCCTGCTGCTGCTGCTGCCAACTTCTGCCAACTCCAGGGTGTGATTCATCCAATTTTTGGGCTCCTGAAGCCAACCCCAGGGTCTCTTTAAAGTAATATTTGGGCTCCTGCTGCTGCTGCTGTCAACTCCTGCCAACTCCAGGGTGTGATTCATCCAATTGTTGGGCTCCTGAAGCCAACCCCAGGGTCTCTTTGAAGTAATGTTTGGGCTCCTGCTGCTGCTGCTGTCAACTCCTGCCAACTCCAGGGTGTGATTCATCCAATTTTTGGGCTCCTGAAGCCAACCCCAGGGTCTCTTTGAAGTAATGTTTGGGCTCCTGCTGCTGCTGCTGCCAACTCCTGCCAACTCCAGGGTGTGATTCATCCAATTGTTGGGCTCCTGAAGCCAACCCCAGTGTCTCTTTAAAGTAATATTTGGGCTCCTGCTGCTGCTGCTGCCAACTCCAGGGTGTGATTCATCCAATTTTTGGGCTCCTGAAGCCAACCCCAGGGTCTCTTTAAAGTAGTGTTTGGGCTCCTGCTGCTGCTGCCAACTCCATGGTGTGAATCATCCAATTGTTGGGCTCCTGAAGCCAACCCCAGGGTCTCTTTAAAGTAATATTTGGGCTCCTGCTGCTGCTGCTGTCAACTCCTGCCAACTCCAGGGTGTGATTCATCCAATTGTTGGGCTCCTGAAGCCAACCCCAGGGTCTCTTTGAAGTAATGTTTGGGCTCCTGCTGCTGCTGCTGCTGTCAACTCCTGCCAACTCCAGGGTGTGATTCATCCAATTTTTGGGCTCCTGAAGCCAACCCCAGGGTCTCTTTAAAGTAGTGTTTGGGCTCCTGCTGCTGCTGCCAACTCCAGGGTGTGAATCATCCAATTGTTGGGCTCCTGAAGCCAACCCCAGGGTCTCTTTAAAGTAATATTTGGGCTCCTGCTGCTGCTGCTGTCAACTCCTGCCAACTCCAGGGTGTGATTCATCCAATTGTTGGGCTCCTGAAGCCAACCCCAGGGTCTCTTTGAAGTAATGTTTGGGCTCTTGCTGCTGCTGCTGCCAACTTCTGCCAACTCCAGGGTGTGATTCTTCCAATTTTTGGGCTCCTGAAGCCAACCCCAGGGTCTCTTTGAAGTAATATTTGGGCTCCTGCTGCTGCTGCTGTCAACTCCTGCCAACTCCAGGGTGTGATTCATCCAATTGTTGGGCTCCTGAAGCCAACCCCAGGGTCTCTTTGAAGTAATGTTTGGGCTCCTGCTGCTGCTGCTGTCAACTCCTGCCAACTCCAGGGTGTGATTCATCCAATTTTTGGGCTCCTGAAGCCAACCCCAGGGTCTCTTTAAAGTAGTGTTTGGGCTCCTGCTGCTGCTGCCAACTCCAGGGTGTGAATCATCCAATTGTTGGGCTCCTGAAGCCAACCCCAGGGTCTCTTTAAAGTAATATTTGGGCTCCTGCTGCTGCTGCTGTCAACTCCTGCCAACTCCAGGGTGTGATTCATCCAATTGTTGGGCTCCTGAAGCCAACCCCAGGGTCTCTTTGAAGTAATGTTTGGGCTCTTGCTGCTGCTGCTGCTGCCAACTTCTGCCAACTCCAGGGTGTGATTCATCCAATTGTTGGGCTCCTGAAGCCAACCCCAGGGTCTCTTTAAAGTAATATTTGGGCTCCTGCTGCTGCTGCTGTCAACTCCTGCCAACTCCAGGGTGTGATTCATCCAATTGTTGGGCTCCTGAAGCCAACCCCAGGGTCTCTTTGAAGTAATGTTTGGGCTCCTGCTGCTGCTGCTGCCAACTTCTGCCAACTCCAGGGTGTGATTCATCCAATTTTTGGGCTCCTGAAGCCAACCCCAGGGTCTCTTTAAAGTAATATTTGGGCTCCTGCTGCTGCTGCTGTCAACTCCTGCCAACTCCAGGGTGTGATTCATCCAATTTTTGGGCTCCTGAAGCCAACCCCAGGGTCTCCTTAAAGTAATGTTTGGGCTCCTGCTGCTG
Source organism: Gastrophryne carolinensis (assembly GCA_027917425.1). Lineage (NCBI taxonomy): Eukaryota > Metazoa > Chordata > Amphibia > Anura > Microhylidae > Gastrophryne > Gastrophryne carolinensis. Next base: position 365,210,298 of record CM051234.1, read on the forward strand.
CTGCCAACTTCTGCCAACTCCAGGGTGTGATTCATCCAATTGTTGGGCTCCTGAAGCCAACCCCAGGGTCTCTTTGAAGTAATGTTCGGGCTCCTGCTGCTGCTGCTGCCAACTTCTGCCAACTCCAGGGTGTGATTCATCCAATTTTTGGGCTCCTGAAGCCAACCCCAGGGTCTCTTTAAAGTAATATTTGGGCTCCTGCTGCTGCTGCTGTCAACTCCTGCCAACTCCAGGGTGTGATTCATCCAATTGTTGGGCTCCTGAAGCCAACCCCAGGGTCTCTTTAAAGTAATGTTTGGGCTCCTGCTGCTGCTGCCAACTTCTGCCAACTCCAGGGTGTGATTCATCCAATTTTTGGGCTCCTGAAGCCAACTCCAGTGTATATTTGGGCTCCTGCTGCTGCTGCTGCCAACTTCTGCCAACTCCAGGGTGTGATTCATCCAATTTTTGGGCTCCTGAAGCCAACCCCAGGGTCTCTTTGAAGTAATATTTGGGCTCCTGCTGCTGCTGCTGCCAACTCCTGCCAACTCCAGGGTGTGAATCATCCAATTTTTGGGCTCCTGAAGCCAACCCCAGGGTCTCTTTAAAGTAATATTTGGGCTCCTGCTGCTGCCAACTCCAGGGTGTGATTCATCCAATTTTTGGGCTCCTGAAGCCAACTCCAGTGTCTCTTTAAAGCAATGTTTGGGCTCCTGCCCCTCATAGTGATGCCACTTCAACTCTCTTGAATTCAATTGTGCCGCTCTGCGATTCTATTAGCGATGCCTCTGATCTGCATGTGATATTTATTCAAAGTATTATTTAACTTACCCAGCACGCATCCTGTGCGTGTTACAGCAAGGCAGAATGGTTTACAACCCTATTGAGGCTCTAGGAGGCTCAGAAATAGCCGTTTTTAATAGCGATTCGTCGCGAATTTATTCGGGTCGAAACGATTTTTGTCGGAAAATTCGGCGAATCAGTCGAATCGAATTTTTCAAAAGTTCGCTCATCTCTACTTGAAACTGCCACTACTACTAGAAGCAGACAAGTGAAATTTTGGGGATGTTTTTAAACCTGCAAAAAGAATAAAAAGCAGAGAGTACACTCATCTATAGCTGCCTGCACACTTTTTTAATTACACAACGTTGTGTGTTTTTAATAATTTTTGAATATCATTTTTCCTTGTGTACATTATGGGTAGAGATGAGCGAACTTTTGAAAAGTTCGATTCGGCCGATTCGCCGAATTTCACAAAGAAATTCGGGTTCGGCCGAATCGAACTTTTACGAAGTTCCCCATCAAAAATGCCGGCATGGTGGGAGCGGGCCGGCCGGTTCCGCTGACAGCGGAGCCGACCGGCAGGCCGGTAAAGCCGGCCGGCGGGCCGGTAAAGCCGGCCGGCGGGCCGGTAAAGCCGGCCGGCCCGCTCCCACCATGCCGGCATTTAAAAAAAAAAAAAAAAAAAAAAAGCATTTTTGCCGGCATGGTGGGAGCGGGCCGGCCGGCTTTACCGGCCCGCCGCCCGGTTCCGCTGTCAGCGCGGAACCGGCAGGCCCGCTCCCACCATGCCGGCAAAAATGCTTTTTTTTTTTTTTTTTTTTTTAAATGCCGGCATGGTGGGAGCGGGCCGGCCTCTGATGACGCGCCCTCAGATGACAGCTGAGAGCGGCGCCGGCCTCCACGCCCCGGACCTGCAGGTAAGTGTTTGCTTTTTTTAAAAATGCCGGCATGGTGGGAGCGGGCCGGCCGGTTCCGCTGACAGCGGAGCGGGCCGGCCGGTTCCGCTGTCAGCGCGGAACCGGCCGGCCCGCTCCCACCATGCCGGCAAAAATGCTTTTTTTTTTTTTGTTTGTTTTTTAAATGCCGGCATGGTGGGAGCGGGCCGGCCGGCTTTACCGGCCCGCCGGCCGGCTCCGCTGTCAGCGGGCCGGCTTTGCCGGCCCGCTGACAGCGGAACCGGCCGGCCCGCTCCCACCATTCCGGCATTTTTTTTTTTAATTTCAGGAAAAATTCGATCGGCACGAACCACAAAATATTCGGGTTCGGGCCGAATCGAATATTTCCTGAAATTCGGATCGAATCCGGGTTCGTCCGGATCGATTCGCTCATCCCTAATTATGGGTTGTTTGCAAATAAAGTTGTTTTCACTATGGCAGATTGTTGTCAGTGAGTGTCTCTAGTGCCGGTCCCACATATAACCATTAGTGCTTTGTGTATTCTTGGGATGTTTTTAAATCTTTCTACTGGGAATATTAGGGGTTAATAGAGTTTCTGATTATGGTATAAGTCAAGATTGTGTGCGTGTGTTCATCTGTTGTGGTTGTGGCGAAAGTTGGTATGTGTGATTTCAATGTGTTTGGGATTGGTGTGGGGTGAGGGGTATAAGAGGCGTAAGACAGTTGTTTTGGTTTTGGAATTAATATCCCAAGACAAGTTACCAAATTACTTAAGGGAGGTGTATCATAAAATTGTGTAATATTAAAAATCTATAAAAACATGTTGGCTAATAAGAGGAGGGGTCAAGCTTGTGGTCTCTTCTCCTGGTAGGAATAAAATGCAGGGGTTCCAAGCCTGAACATATTGGGCTAAAGTACAAAGGAAACAGCCACAAATACAATCTTGTGGGCTTCGAGTAGTCATCCTAAACGTCTGCTAGAAAGTATTCCATATTCCACTCTACAATAGTTTAAAATAGCAGCAAGATGAATTAGACATAGATTGTCATTGAGATGTTACAGTAAGAGGGCACTTAACAAAGCATATAATAAAGCAAAAGGCAGATACAGACATGAAATTCTTTTTAAGCAGAATGAAAAGAAAAATATGAAGTCCATGCCCTCATTAATCATAAAGTATTCCCAACAATATAGAAGTCTCCGTAAAATCATAAATAAACACTGGCATGTTTTAAGATCAGATCTGAATCTTTAAAAAAAATGCTCCCATCAACACCTAGGATAATGTATAGGAGGTCACAAAACTTAAAAGATAAATTAGTACACAGCCACCATGAGGTTAAAAGTTCATCTACCTGTTGTAAAACTAAAGGAACTTATAAGTGTGAAACCTGCACAATAGGGTTGATTCAGAGACAGATACGTCTGGACTTTCATATGTGTCTGTGTATGTTGTTGTGTCTGTTTGGCCTTTTTTTGGGTTTTTACGTTTGTTTTTCCATGCATATGTTCGTTCCCGCTAATGCGTATATGTGCTTTCGATAGATGGATCGAAATTGGATCATTTGCGTTAATTCGGATCATTTTCCCATCAAAATCTGATAATTTGTGTTAGTTCAGATAACTTATGTTATTGGGATGGGCTTGCGTCTGATTCTGAGACCTGATTGCCGAGGGACAACCGCCCTATAAAACGGTTTCATTTGCAATCCACTTACGGGACCATTTTGCACTCGGCTTGCTTGCTTGACCATGTATTGCGGCTTTATGGAGGAATATGAGCTAATTCAGCTCCAGGACATTGCATGTGTCAGCAGGGCCGAGGCCAGATTGCACCGGCGACGCATGCATATCAATCACATGCATGACGTTGAGTTGTTCGAGCTGACCCGACTTAATCGCGCTTCCCTCCATAAGTTGTATAGTGAGCTGCGGCCATGGTTAGCCCGCACCACAAGGAAGGGGCAAGCAATTTCAGGTATGACCAAGATGCTTGGCTGCCTGCAATTTTTGGCGAACGGCTCATTCCAGAGGCTGGGTGCCCTCTCCGTGGGGATGTCCCAGCCTACGCTGAGCCGCGCGCTATCCAAGTTTTTGAATGGCATGGCCATCATTAGTCCAAAATATATTTCGTTTCCGGACGACATGGTAGCCTGGAATGCACTTAAGTTGGGTTTTTATAATATCGCCGACATGCCCAACGTCATGGGTGCGATTGATTGCACCCACGTTGCATTGGTCGCAGCCGACGAGTACATCTATAGGTAAGTTAATTATGTCATTTTGTTATATAGTTTAGGCAAACTGTATTGCATTAATCCCTCCTTCTCAAGTGTCCCCGTGAAACACTTTACAGTGTATACCTTAATCCCTCCTTCTCAAGTGTCCCTGTGAAACAGTTTACAATGTATACCTTATTCCCTCCTTCTCAAGTGTCCCTGTGAAACACTTTACAGTGTATACCTTAATCCCTCCTTCTCAAGTGTCCCTGTGAAACATTTTACAGTGTATACCTTCATCAATGTTTTTAATGTAGGCCTTAGCAAAACATTTTAATGCGGACCTTAATTAGTGATTATAATGTTAATCTTTATTTTATACATACATACATATATACATATAATTTTTGGTTATAAAAATACGTATGTACTTAGTTATTGTTATTTGGCTTGTCCTACATGTTTTTGGGAGGGTGTTAGGAGTTAGTGTTTGAGTAGTTTACCTTGGATTGCTAAAATGTTTTTTTTTTTCTTCCAGGAACCGCAAAATGGGCCACTCACTGAATGTCCAAGCAGTGGTGGCCCCGGACATGCGGTTCCTTAGCATGCTTGCCGGGTATCCAGGCTCATCCCATGGCGCGTACATCTTGCGGAGCTATTTTTCCGTCGGTTTGAGTCTGGAGAATTATCAAGTGGATGGCTCCTTGGTAAATTCCCTCAAATTACGACATTCCATTTTCACTGTATGCCTATGAATATAGTTGATGAGCCATGTCTTAACCTATGGCTGTTTTTTCACCTTTGATGACATGTTAAACCGGACCTTCAACATGATTTTTGGAAAAGCACAAACCCTTAAAAACTGATTCCCCACCATTTCCATCTAATATATTTATAGTTTTTATAAACTTACTTATTATTCTTTCCCCCACTGGGCTGCAACTCTGTTCATGACTAGGATAGGTGCGGCGCCATCTTTGCTCAGATGCATCACACTTACTGAGGAGAGGAGAGCGGGATAAAGTGCATGGTGCCGGTTCTAGCTGTGCTTTGCTCTGACGGAGCAGAGCTGGGGTCCGGCAAAGGTCAGAAATCCCAGAATGCAGAGCAGCACAGTCAGAAGGCAATTCCTGTTTGCAGGCTGCCTGATATTCCCTGAGCCGCCATCTTGGATGTGTAAAGGCTCATAACATGCAGTAGATGCTGGTAGTAATTTTTTTAATGTGAGCAATCTGTATGTACAGGGTGTGGGTAACATATAACATAGGCTCTTATTCAGACTCAACGACCCCTTTAAACAATATTGTTGTTTTGAATGTGTAATTAATGTAAGTATTTTATTATTCTTTCAGGGGATTCTGGCTATCCGCTTCTTCCCTGGCTGCTGACGCCCGTCCTTCGGCCAAAGAATGAGGCACAGGAGGCCTACAATCGGTCACACAGAAAGACCCAGGCCGTTGTAGAGAGGGCATTTGGGCTGCTCAAAAGCCACTTCCGTTGTTTGAACCATACCGGGGGGGCACTCCAATATGACCCCAACAAGGTCATCGACATAATCCTGGCCTGTTGTGTTCTGCATAACTTTGCCATCATGTAGCGTGTCCCCCGGTATGTGGATCTGCCCCCTCACCACCCAGCCAGGAGGCAGATGACCAGTAAACTGGCACAACTAGTGCCTCTGGGCAAGCAGTGCGGGCCAATGTAATCACCACCTATTTTGCCTAGATTTTGTTTTCTTTGTTTGTTTACATTATTTTATTATTTTAAATATGATTTGCCTTTGTGAAGACCTTTGTCTTTATTTTTTTAAAATGTAATGAGTTAATTACTAAAAAAAATGACACCTTATTTGAGCCTCATGCAGTTTATTTTCGCATGTTTGTTGTTAAAAACCTTCATTAATCTCAAAATAACCCAAACATTAACGCATCAACTTAGTCAAGAACAGCTAAAGTCACATTCAAAATATTTTATTGAAATATGCAAATTAGTAGTTGAAGGGCACTCGCAGACTCAAAATGTACATACATTGTAACACAGAAATATACATTGGGGCAGACTCATGGCCCCTAGCAATTGGCCACATCCAGGAGTTGTAAAGTAACGCACTCCAGGCTGAAGTTTCACCGCCCAACAACATAAACACACATAGGGAGCAACCATTTCCAGGGGAATAGTTGGCCAGGAATACATAGGGCCACATACACACCCTCTCCTGCTTGGCTACATTTGTCACTGGCACAGGTGGCAAGCAGATATACCTATGCCACATCCACGCCTGTAAGTTAGTGGGCCACCCAGACAATACCCCCTAGTCCTAATGCCAGTCCAGTCCAATCTTTGCCATGGGCAAATGTAGTTGTTTCACAGCCAAGAATGTCCCCCAATATTGCCAACAAACAGGATGAGCCAGCCACCATTTGATTAGGCCCAAGCCTGCAGCGTGGCAGCTTGAGCGGCAGCTTCAGTGAGGCTTTAACTCAGGCATTGGCTAGTGGGGTATGTCAGCACTCTATTGAGCTATATGGTCAAATTCAAAATCAAACCAGCAAAGCCATAAAAAAAGGCAATCTTGGTAGCGCTCACCAGACAGGTAAATAGAGTGGGATGTAGAGGATGTGGAGCAGATCCAGGTCAAATAGATCTGATAAATTGATGTTGCCCATAATAAGGTTGTGGTGGGCCTTGGAGGTGGGCCAACACCTGGGCATGTGTGGCATTCATAATCTGCCACTGCTCAAGCATCTGTCTGTTGCTAGTTTGAAATGCATCTAACATGGCAGTGAAGTTTGCATTTTAGGTGGCCGTTTGTTCTGCTATCTGTCTGTTTAAGGTGGCCATTTGTTCAGCCATCTGGCTGTTTAAGGTGGCCATTTGTTCAGCCATCTGGCTGTTGCTCATCCTAAATTCAGTCAGCATGTTGGTGAATGTATTATTGAAATTCTCAAATTGTGCAGTAATCTGCTCTGTGGTTCGTTGAGTCACCTGCCGAAAATAACAGCTGTCATGGCGCCATGCTGACTCCAGGATCGGCACGCGCCTCCCCTGGGAAACTGGTCTATGTTGTTGACTACGTCTTCCAATTCCCCGGGTTTGAGCCCCTGCAGATGCTGGACCTCTAGGGCAAGCAACAGTCCCAGATGTGCTGGGCAAAACCTCTGCAGCAGAGCTACCACTGGGGACTGTAGGCTCATTCTCAGCCTGCTGCCCACGATGGGCTGGCAGCATGCGTCCAGCTTCACTCTGCTGCAGAGGATTTGGTGCAGTAGGATGCTGGGACAGTGGCAGATTAGGTTCCAGGGTGGTCATTTCAGAAGGTCCCATCAAGCTGGCATCCTCCTCCTCCTCCATCTCCTGGATTTCCTCCATCAGTGTGTGGGTCTGTTGGGACATGTGAAAAAAATCTTTCAGTTTGGGGCCTAAATATATTTGTTAGGCAAATTAGTCATGTGCATTCACATGCATCAGCAGTTTCGTCAAAGTCCACTTACCCTATATATCTGTTCCTGGGTCCTAGGCAGCTGGGAAGTAGACGGCGTGCTCAAACTGGAGGAGGCTTCCACACTTGCAGAGGCTGAATGCTGGGCTGGGTTTAAAAGTACATACAAACATCCATTGATGAGCTGGATTACTCCATATGCTTTAAAAAAACACGTGGCCAAGCAGGAATGCCAACTCCCCCAACGGTCCAAGTTGACCTTCACTATGAATGTCAGTATCTCTTATATGTATGCCTCACCCTGTACATACAGATTGTCACCTTAAATACTACAAACATGCATGTACTGCATGTTATGAGGCTTTACACATCCAAAATGGGGCATTAGGGGCCCACAGTCAGCTTGCAAATAGCATTTGGCTTCAGAGTATGCTGCTGGGCATTCTTCCTATGTAGACCTTTCCCTGACCCCAGATAAAATTTGTCTGACCAAAGCACAGCTACAACCCAAGTGGTATAAAGACAAAGAAGTAAGTGTTGTCTATGATTGACTATATTCACATAACAGGCAGTGCTTTGGTAAGATAAAAAGTTTAATAGTGAGCATAAATACTGTCCAAGGTCGTGTATGGCCTGCAAACCTTTTAAATGATCATTAACTACTGCACCCTGGGAGAGTGGACATCAGGAATGCCATTCCTCAGACATAAAACACCCGGCTAAAACAGTAACCTCCCCTAAAAGCCACTCCCTAGGGGCATGTGTTCATATGGGCCTGTGAGCCTCATTTCACACGTTTACAATAGTTCACATTCAAACAAACATTACTAACCTTCAGGAATGTTATGGATGTCCGTGTCCCATCTGCCATAGAGGCCCTCTAATGCGACGGGGTGTATTAATGCCAGCACCATCTCCTCAGCTCGTGTATACTGTAATTTGGTGGGGAAGCCTCCGCCAGTTTGTAAACTGAAAATAGAGGTTAACCAATTTTGGTCATTGTGGTCAATACAACAAGCAGCAAAATGCACAACTCAAATATGTACCTGTGATTGCGCTGTTTATTCTGTTTCTTCCGTGCTGCATACTTTAGGTCAGATATTTTGCGCTGTATCTGCTCCACATCTTTCCTCTCATCCCCCACTGCATTGACCTGCCTGGTGAGCTCCTCCAAGATTTGGGTCTTTCTCATTTTGCTGGTAGATTTTGAATGTCGCCCATATAGCTCGTCATAATGAAGTGTGAGGCCACTTGCCAATGGGAGAGTTTGGGCCTCACCAAACCTGCCACTCAACTGGCCTCGCCGCAATGTTCGGCCTAATGCTTGTTCCTCTGGCTCATCTATGTTTGTTGGCAATTCGGGGGACATTCTGGGCTGGCTCTATGGTGATGAAATGGGTGACACGTGGCTTGAAAATGACTGGACTGGACTTGCAATAGGACTGGGGGTCCTTGGATGGGTGGCCACCTTACAGGCATGGATGTGGCATATGTATCAGTGGTTTCCACCTGTGCCAGTGGCAAATGTGGCCGAAGAGGAGAGGGTGTGCTTGGGGGGGTGGGGCTTTGGGCCTTGTGCCTCTTTGTGGCCTTTGAAGTGGTGCTACTTTGGCCATGTGATGTTCTGGCAAGTGCAGGAGAGGTTGTGCTGGCTGGGCTGGGGCTTCGGGCCCGCTGGCTCTTAGTAGGCTTGCCACTGGTGCTACTTTGGCCATGAGATGTTCTAGCACATGGAGCAGGAGAGGCTGTGTTGGTTGGGCTGGAGGAGGAGAGGGTGTTCTTTTTGGGCTCGGGGTTCTCACCCTCTGCTTCTTTGTGGCCTTGGACGTCCTCGTACCTGGCTCCTTGGATGTGGGTGCCTTCTTCTTTGATGCTCCTTCCTTGCTTTTGGTTGTTTTTTTGCTGTTGCGGCCTTTGTGGCCAATGTCGCCATGTGTTGGCCACTTTGGCTGCACGTTTCCCGCACCTTGCTAGTAGCTTGGTGTGACCTTGTGGTCGGACGGGAGGAAGAAGTCTCCTCATGCCGCTGGGCCCTTTTGCTGGTGGCCTCCTTTGCTGGTGTTGCCTTAGCGCTCTGTTTTTTTGGTGCCATGCTGACAATGTCAAAGATAATGAGCTGTGTGTCCATGACCCTTTAAATCCTAATGAATGGGTATGACGCGTACGCGTGTGTACGGCCGTTCGTCCGGCCGCGCGGAACCCGGAAACCGCTGGGGCATTACTTATCTGCTGCGGACAAAAAACAAGATGGCGCCCACGATCTTCACCCGCCAACAACAAGAGCTGATTATGCTCGTAAGTGTATTGTAAAAACGTTGATTTGCCATCTAAATGTATGCCTAGGCCTTAAGGAGGCGCAGGGAGAAACAGTTGTTTTATAAACTTAGTTAAACTCCGTGCCAAACAGAAGTTAGTGCGCACATGTGCGAACCAAGTCACTTGCATCTAGAAGGATAGTTTGAGGCTAGAAATGTGTCTGGGAATGTCATTTAGTCAACTGATCTAATTGTGACAGATATTTGTATGCAGTTTGATCTAACAACTATTTGTATTTTGTGTTTTTTGGACGATGCTTCAGCGCAGGTACGACTACCTGCCCAACACATTCGAGAAGAGGAACATCGCCTTAGTGATCGTTTCCTGGATCCAACAGCAGACGGACACCACTTTCACCCATACACAGATCATGCAGCATTGGTCGGACCTGAAGCGACTCCACATGCCCCAGGTGCGGCGATTTTTGGGTCTCCATTTCCCAAGTAAGTACATAGCGATTGCATGCTAGATGTAACTAATACAGAATGTAGGCCTTTATTTATAAATGCTTTTCTTTTCTAGTGCTGGAAATGGATTACCAAATCAGACGCACCCGGAGGCGCACAGGCCGGCCAGTGCTGCAAGAATCTGCAGCAGAAAGTGAGGGTGGTGGATCTCCAGGGCCACGTTCCTACCCCTCCTCTGTAGCGGCCTCCGACTAGCCCCTGGACCTTTCTACAGAGGAGGGGCGTCACGGCGTGGGCAGGGAGTCGGCCCAAGCGATGGAGCCATTAGCTATTTCTAGATGATTATGTAGCGGGTGAAGGATCTGTGGAAGAGACTGCAGCAGATCAGGCCCAGGAGGCACATGGAGAAGGTGGGTGATGTCACACACACATTCTAAGTGACATTTGCTTACTGTTGAATCAGACATTAGAAGTGACACTATTTTACATTTCTCTACAGCCTCAACTTCCCAGCAGTGGCAGGTCCCAGAGCGGAGGGTGGTCCCCGAAGCAGAGGTCGCCCACCAACAAAGTAAGTTGTAATGTAAAGATATTGAGTATCTGGTAAATGACATGATCACCAATCTACCTAAATCCATAGTCAATGCCATTAGCATAATGACATATGGCCTCTCCCTTTTATTAATTACTTAGCATAATGACATATGGCCTCTTCATTTTTTTCATTCCTTAGCATAATGACATATGGCATCTTCCTTTGATTAATTCCTTAGCATAATGACATATGGGCCTCATGAGTTAGCTTGCAACCTAATAAACATTCCATCCACAGCTGTTAAACATGTATTTGCCGACAAATAATTTATTTTACTTTTTTTTACAGGGACCACACATGCCAGAGTGGCACAATTCAGTGCCAGGGTCCTTCAGTTGGTGGGCGAGATGCAGGAGCTGCATGACTCGTTGGGGACCACAGATGAAAAATAATGTTCTGGGGCCTGCCATTGCTGTGTATATATTTTAAGACCTGTTGTCTTTGGTTTTAATCATTTTTTAGATTTTAAAAATTTAAATTTTTATTAAAAAAAAAAACATTTAAAATGTTATAGGAAAGGATTTTTTTAAAAAGGCACTTGAAAAATGCCAGTTTTAATAAAATAAAAAAAAACTTGTTTCTGTGTCATTTCCTTTTAGAAATACATTCATTAAGGGTTGGTTACCACAATACGAATGCAAAACACGATATTTACATATGAAGATTCGCCAGACCGCCAAGTGATTTAGGTAAGTTTTATGTGCGGGAAAAGGAAGAAGAATAAGACCACGAAGTGATTTAGGTAAGTTTTAGGTGCGGGAAATGGAAGATTATACTGACCGTGAAGTGATTTAGGTAAGTTTTAGGTGCGGGAAATGGAAGAAGAATAAGAGCGCGAAGTGATTTAGGTAAGTTTTAGGTGCGGGAAATGGAAGAATATATTGACCGCGAAGTGATTTAGGTAAGTTTTAGGTGCGGGAAATGGAAGAATATACTGACCGCGAAGTGATTTAGGTAACTTTTAGGTGCGGGAAATGGAAGAATATACTGACCGCGAAGTGATTTAGGTAAGTTTTAGGTGCGGGAAAAGGAAGAAGAATAAGACCGCAAAGTGATTTAGGTAAGTTTTAGGTGCGGGAAATGGAAGAAGAATAAGACCACAAAGTGATTTAGGTAAGATTTAGGTGCGGGAAATGGAAGAAGAATAAGACCACAAAGGGATTTAGGTACGTTTTAGGTGCGGGAAATGGAAGAATATACTGACCGTGAAGGGATTTAGGTAAGTTTTAGGTGCAGGAAATGGAAGAAGAATAAGAGATCGAAGTGATTTAGGTAAGTTTTAGGTGCGGGAAATGGAAGAATATACTGACCGCGAAGTGATTTAGGTAAGTTTTAGGTGCGGGAAATGGAAGAAGAATAAGACCGCAAAGTGATTTAGGTAAGTTTTAGGTGCGGGAAATGGAAGAAGAATAAGACCACAAAGTGATTTAGGTAAGATTTAGGTGCAGGAAATGGAAGAAGAATAAGACCACAAAGTGATTTAGGTACGTTTTAGGTGCGGGAAATGGAAGAATATACTGACCGCAAAGTGATTTAGATAAGTTTTAGGTGCGGGAAATGGAAGAATATACTGACCGCGAAGTGATTTAGGTAAGTTTTAGGTGCGGGAAATGGAAGAAGAATAAGACCGCAAAGTGATTTAGGTAAGTTTTAGGTGCGGGAAATGGAAGAAGAATAAGACCACAAAGTGATTTAGGTAAGATTTAGGTGCAGGAAATGGAAGAAGAATAAGACCACAAAGTGATTTAGGTACGTTTTAGGTGCGGGAAATGGAAGAATATACTGACCGCAAAGTGATTTAGATAAGTTTTAGGTGCGGGAAATGGAAGAAGAATAAGACCGCAAAGTGATTTAGGTGCGGGAAATGGAAGAAGAATAAGACCGCAAAGTGGTTTATGTAAGTTTTAGGTGCGTGAAATGGAAGAAGAATAAGACCACAAAGTGATTTAGGTAAGTTTTAGGTGCGGGAAATGGAAGAAGAATAAGACCGCAAAGTGATTTAGGTAAGTTTTAGGTGCGGGAAATGGAAGAAGAATAAGACCGCAAAGTGATTTAGGTAAGATTTAGGTGTGGGAAATGGAAGAAGAATAAGACCGCAAAGTGATTTGCACATTATGTGCACATTAATGAGTTAATTTTGCAGTGCGCAGGTGTAAGGTCGTAACAATTTTCGTCTGGAAGATTATCTATTGTAAAAGGAAATCAGAATCTAACGGGAAACGTAAATGATTCGTTGGAGGAGACGATGGAAAAAGAGCAAAAACGAAAGCCTACGTTGTAACATGAGTAACATAAACGGAAAACGAAACCTGAAAAATTACCTTCTCGTTGGCGTATGAACGGACGAAGACTTTACAGAAGGCTTCCGATGCATGCTTAGAATCACTCGTACACTCATACGAGAGCTGGAAAATTAAAAAAAAATACAGATCGGCACAAAAAACGAAAGTCTTTTTATGTCTCTCTGAATCAACCCTACTGTGTCAATACATTAGCCTCGATTCAGAGACACATTCGTCTGGACTTCCGTAGCTGTCTGTGAAAGTTTTGGTGGGTGTTTGTCATTTTTTTGCTTTTTTTCGTCCATCTTTCATTCGTACGAACGTTCGGGAATGCGCTTTCGATGAACGGATCAAATCGGAAATTTTCAGTTCGTTCAGATAACTTCCATTGTTGGGATGGGTTTCTGTCTGATTCAGAGAGCTGATTTCCGACGGATCTCCACCCTATAAATCCGTTTCATTTTCGATCCACTTACGGGACCTTTGAGGGCTCGGATTGCTATTGTTGAACATGTTTTGCAGCTATGTGGAGGAGTCTGCGCGCCTTTAGCACCAAGGCATTGCATGTATCAGCATGGCCGAGGCCATAAATTGTATAGCAATGCATACCTGAATCAATACTACTACTGTATGCCTTATAGAAGCATTTTAATGCTGATCTTAATTAGTCCTTAGCATGTAAACATTTAATTTCCCACACATCCATATAATTGCTATATTTTTTTAGACTTATGTCCTTTTTGAATTATATTTGGATTGTTGAACTTGAATCTTAATTTGTTGTAGGAGTTATTGTTTTAGTCGGTTACCTTTGCTTTGTGTAATTATTTTATATTTGGTTGCAGGAACCGCAAGATGTGCCACTCACACAACATACAAGCAGTGTTTGGTCCAGCTATGCGATTCCTCAGTGTTCTTGCAGGGCATCCAGGGTCGTCCCATGATGCTTATATATTGCAGAGCTCCGGCATATTTCGTCAGGAGAATTATCTGGTGGAGGGCTCCAGGGTAAGTTTGCTCACATTCCATCAATCCATTTTCACTGTATGGCAATGAATATAGTTGATGACTCATGACTTAACCTATTGCTGTTTTTAGCCCTGATGACATGTTAAACAATATTGTAGCTTAGAATGTGTATTATGTTATTATTTTTATTTCAGGGGATTCTGGATATCCACTCCTGCCCTTGCTCCTGATGCCCATTCTTTGCCTGCAGAATGCGGGCCAGGGGTTCTCTAATCGGGCACTATGTAAAGCCCGGCCCGTGGTGGCGAGGGCCCTCTGGCTTTTGAAGTCCAGATTTAGGTGTTTGGACCATACGGGGGGGCACTGCAGTATGACCCCAACAAGGTTATACCAATATTTTAATTTAAGTTTTTTAACAGGGACCACACGTGCCAGAGTGGCACAACTGAGTGTCAGGGTCCTTCAGTTGGTGGGCGAGATGCAGGAGCTGCGCAACTCGTTGGGGACCACAGATGAAGAATAATGTTCTGTGGCCTGCCATTGCTATGTATTTTGTTTTTTATAGTTGTAAAAATTAGAAATTTTCAAAATTTTTAAAAATTTTATATTTTATGATGGAATCCAAAAAAAAAAAAAATGTTACAGTGTCATTTCATTTACAAAATGCATTAACACAAAACTAATGGGCCCAGAAATATTTAAAGATGAATATTCACATGACCGAGAAGTGATTTGGGTGAGCTTTAAGGTTCCAAAAGGAAAGATGGAGGATAGTGCTAAGTGGTTTAGCTAAACATTGTAGTAGAAGTGAGGGTGGCAAATATGTAGGCAAGCACTTTAATGAGTTAGGATTTCCGTCTGGACGATTATTTATTGAAAAAGGGAAACAGAATCGAACGGGAAATGTAAAGGATTTGTTGGAGGATACGATGGGAAAAGGGCAAAAACGAAAGCCTACGTTGTAACATGTGGAAATGAAACGGAAAAGTCTGGATGGAAAATGACATCCTCGTATTCGTAATCTGCCGTACGAACGGACGGAAACTTTACAGAAGGTTTTCAATGCATGCATAGAATCGCTCGTACGCTCATACGAGAACGGAAACATTTCACAAAAAAAACAGATCGGCACTAAAACTGAAAATTTTTTTTGTCTCTCTGAATCAAGCCTATTGTGACAGGTACACACATACAGTTACCAGGGAAAAGAATACAGCCAGCATTTTGTTAACTGTCAGGCAAAACATGAAATGTACTTATTAACTTGTACTTGTGGTAGTTTCTATATTGCGAAGTCAAATGGGAGGCTTAAAGAAAGAATATATGTGAACCAATATGATATGAAAAAGGGCAGCACTAAGACCCCAATAGAGAGACATTTTTTTGAGAAACATAACAGCAATCCCTGTAGCATATTTATACAGAGATTAGAGCAGGTCCAGCAGTCCCAAAGAGGGGGTAATCTACTTAATTAAACATTAAAGTGGACCAAAACTCAGGATTTTGACTATCCTGGGTTTTGGTCCTTGCCCCTGAGGCATTCCGCTGTGTGAAACCCCCCATGTCGGCCGAATGAACTCACCCCTCCTTGGCGCATGGCAGCCTCTCATCCAATCAGCGTGCTCGGATCGGCTCACATAAGCGCGTCTGAGCCTTCGTCTAAGGTGAGTAGCTCTAAGTAAGCTGACGGCCGCATCCCCTGATACCCTCTAACAGGGAGCGTGCCCGTGCCAGCCATTCACAAATGCCTAGCGCTGGCACGCGCCCTGCTAGAGAGATGGGATGTGGCCGCGGCTCACACATGTGCTGTTGTATCGAAAAGAAGGTAAGTGTATGGGCGACCTGGGGGGTTTCACACAGCAGGGCATCCCGATTTTCGGGAGGGAATCGATATAAGATTCCCGGGCCGATCATTGTGGGTTTTGGTCCACTTTAATAAAAGAGACTAGGGGGTTATTTATGAAAGGATAGCGGCAGGTACTGCTACGTAGCGGCAGGTAGCGTCTGGTGAACGCTGGGCTCTGTATGAGAAACCACATTTAAGAAAGCGAATCTGGTGAGCGCCTCTAACAGGGCCATGTAGCGTTGCATGTATTATTACAGGCAGCTCAGTGTATAGAGCCAGCACTCTAGGTTCAAGAGCGCCAGGAATTACCTGTCGCTACCTGTCGCTCTCCCACTCATTTAATGGGCTTTCATTTGGTTGTGTTTAAACAGCGTGTTTGGCATTTTTTTTTCTTTTTTTGCTGAAATCATTGTGTGACCTCTTCTGGCTGCAAACAAACACTTTTATACATTTTTTTGACTTTTTATATTTTTTCTGCAGAATTGTATTTACAGGTCTGGCACTAAAGTGTTATTGTCCCAGTGTTAAACATCATTCCATGTGTTTTCGCTTGTTAGCAATGTATACTGTATATGTTCAAAAACAGACTTTAATCAAACAACGTCTGGTGCTCTATGCTACAGCGACCAGATTTAGAGCGCTGACGCTATGTGTGTGTAGTTTTTTCTTAAGTAAGGTGTTGAGCGCCGAGTGCTGGATGCACTGAGCTGGCGCTACCTATTGCTCTCTGCAGTGTTATACTGTTGTTACAGCACCCAACACACATCACATTCATCAATGTCAGCCAGGATAGAACAGTGACGCTAGGTTACAGCGCCCGATACCCACTTACAACATCTACTAGCGGTCGCTCTAAGCGCCACTATACAGATGCTCACATGCCGATAGGCGGCGCTAGTAGTAAATCAGCGTCAACGTTGATTTATAGCATGAAATGCATGATAGCAACGGGCATTAATGAGACCTTAACGGAAAATGGCCCAATGATAGAAATCCATATAAATATGCTGGATGGCGGGAGGAGAGGTCATGTATATACCCGACATCAAGACATATAAAGCCAGGAAGAGAAATTAGGGATGTCGGGCTCTGTCACCCCTGATAGACTAAACCTGTCACCACTGGATTTTATTCCAGCAGAAGAAAAAAAACACAAGCTTGGTGGGAGTTTAATTCAGTTCAGGTGTATCAGTGACCCCTCCTCTCATTAGCCAACGTGTTTATATGGATTTTTAATATTTCACAATTTTGCAATAGTGCTCCTTTAAGGTTTGTACCTTTTTTGACAGATATTTTTGTTTTTTATAATTATAACTGTATTGTGGATATTTAATCATCAGTTATAAATTACTTTATATTTATAATATTTAACTTTTACTCTATAATCAAAAAGTTAATTAATAGGATAGTTAATTAAAAGAATTGGGTATTGATGTAGTCACTGGATATTATGTATTATCTTAATTTATAGGTAAATGATTAACTCTGATTATGTATGTGAAACCAATTGCCATACACTGAGTATCCTAAGTTGATGTGAATAAGATAAAATATACGTGCCCGGAATCCTCCAGAAAGACAATGGATGTCCTGTTCTCGTTGTCCTATCACTTTTGATGAGGATGATAAGTTCAGGGCCTCTGTGCCCCTCTGGGACGGGTGTCGGGGTTGATCCCTGCCATCGTGGCTGCCCAACTAGTGCTGAGTAGTGTTTGTGTTGCTCAGCACCATGGACAACGGCTCCGGCGAGGTGGCTCTCTAGAGCGAGCGTGACTTGTGACGTCTGCGCCTTATGTGCCAGGAGCTGGAGACAACTTACAGGTTGTGGTGAGGTGGAAGACACAGGTAAGCACATATTATATGCGCTTACCTTAGCAGAACAGGACAGTCGGGCTGGCAAGGGGCAGGATTTCTTCTCCGAGCCCCATTAAATGGCGCCACTGGGATATCTGACAACTGACCATCTAAGGGAAACTTTCCCCTCTGTCATAGTTGTATTTATACGTATGTATTATTTTTTCCACAAGGATTGAAATTAAATTAGCTGTAAAAAGACTAAACTGATTTTATATGTGTTTCAAAGAAAGGCAAGGTTGTTGACAAAGCACATAAGGAAAACATTGTCACGCTATTTCAATGAAACAAGCACCATTATGAGATGGCATGAATTATCTTTAGTATCTCTTAACCCAAATATGGATCGCATATATTGCTCAGTGTCTAACAATTTTTAATATGGTAATTGTGGTGTTAACCTTAACCTTATTATACCTTATTATATGGAGTGTGTTTTTTGTTAATTTTCCATCTAGTAAGATTAGATGAACATTTTTATAAAGCTAGGTTTTATGTGTGCAAGGTTTTAGGTGGCCATCCTCTAATTTTTCCAAGTGTATCAGGGTAGACAGTTTTTCATAAAAAAACATGACTGGCTGGATAATGCTTGATGCTGGGTGTATAGGTGACCCCTCCCCCCACCATCCAGCATATTTACATGGATTTTATCATTGGGCATTTTTTCTCAATAGTGCTCCTTTACGTGTTCTGCACTTACAAACTTTTAACATTTGTCACCATATATAACCTATGCAATCAGAAACTAAGGGCCTGATTTATTAAGCCCTCATGCTAGACAATGCCATTTCAGTGCAAATTAGAGTAGTGAAAAATACGATTCATGCATTTTTCAGCATGTTGCTGCACTGCTAATGTTTCAGTAAATGTGGTTTTTGTAGTGCAATATGCACAAGTGTGAAAAATTATATTTTTTACTACTCTAATTTGCACAATGTGGCACTGTCTGGTAGAAGTGCTTAATACATCAGGGTATACGTTTGAGATTTTACAAACAATAAATGAAAAAAAAAATACATGAATAGTCATTGGCCACTGTTTATCCTTAAAGATAAGTCTCATTTGCCAGTTCCTCTGGGGTGAGGATATTTATATATTTTTTTCATAGACTGTTCCCTGCCTCTCAGCTGATACATTCTTTACATTCTTCTGAAGCAGAGTAAACATAGGTGATTGGCCATTACATTGAGATACACTGTATGAATATATCGTGTAAATCAGGTTTGAGTGAAGATGGCAGCAGACCAGGTTGGGGTACAGGTCTCCAGCTTTGTTAAGTGCTACGTAATAGGATCTTGTGTACTAGAGATGAGCGAAGTTTTGAAAAATTCGATTCGGCTGATTCGCCGAATTTTCTGACAAAAATCGTTTCGATCCGAATTTATTCGCGGCGAATCGCTATTAACCACCCTTGATTTCCCCGCTGCTAGTAAAAAAATAACTGTACAAAAATACTCACCTGACCCCTCTATCTAATTGGCCGGGTATCCACTTTCATTTGGTGCCATCCGATCCCCCCTAGGGGCTCGGATGGCCCCAGGAAAGCCCCCGGAAAAGCCCCCCCCCCCCGATTTTCTGTCATTTGAAAAAAAAAAGCCCAGCCGCAAAGTTGGGCGGGCGGGAGGGAGGTAATAACAGCTTGGAAAGAAAGCGGGCGGGGCAGGAGGGAGGAATGACAGCCGGCGGGGAGGTAATGACAGCTTGGAAAGAAAGTGGGCGGGAGGGAGGAGTTACAGCGGGCAGGGAGGTAATGACAGTTTGGAAAGAAAGTGGGCGGGGTGGGAGGGAGGAATGACAGCTTGGAAAGAAAGTGGGCGGGGCGGGAGGGAGGTACTGACAGCGGGCGGGGAGGTAATGACAGCTTGGAAAGAAAGGGGGTGGGAGGGAGGAATGACAGCTTGGAAAGAAAGTGGGCGGGGCGGGAGGGAGGAATGACAGCTTGGAAAGAAAGTGGGCGGGAGGGAGGAGTTACAGCGGGCAGGGAGGTAATGGCAGTTTGGAAAGAAAGTGGGCGGGGTGGGAGGGAGGAATGACAGCTTGGAAAGAAAGTGGGCGGGGCGAGAGGGAGGTACTGACAGCGGGCGGGGAGGTAATGACAGATTGGAAAGAAAGTGGGCGGGGTGGGAGGGAGGAATGACAGCTTGGAAAGAAAGTGGGCGGGGCGAGAGGGAGGTACTGACAGCGGGCGGGGAGGTAATGACAGCTTGGAAAGAAAGTGGGCGGGGCGGGAGGAATGACAGCTTGGAAAGAAAGTGGCCGGGGCGGGAGGAATGACAGCTTGGAAAGAAAGTGGGCGAGGCGGGAGGGAGGAGTTACAGCGGGCGAGGAGGTAATGACAGCTTGGAAAGAAAGTGGGCGGGGCGAGAGGGAGGTACTGACAGCGGGCGGGGAGGTAATGACAGATTGGAAAGAAAGTGGGCGGGGTGGGAGGAATGACAGCTTGGAAAGAAAGTGGGCGGGGCGGGAGGAATGACAGCTTGGAAAGAAAGTGGGCGGGGCGGGAGGAATGACAGCTTGGAAAGAAAGTGGGCGAGGCGGGAAGGAGGAGTTACAGCGGGCAAGGAGGTAATGACAGCTTGGAAAGAAAGTGGGCGGGGTGGGAGGGAGGAATGACAGCTTGGAAAGAAAGTGGGCGGGGCGAGAGGGAGGTACTGACAGCGGGCGAGGAGGTAATGACAGCTTGGAAAGAAAGTGGGCGGGGTGGGAGGGAGGAATGACAGCTTGGAAAGAAAGTGGGCGGGGTGAGAGGGAGGTACTGACAGCGGGCGGGGAGGTAATGACAGCTTGGAAAGAAAGTGGGCGGGGCGGGAGGGAGGAGTTACAGCGGGCGGGGAGGTAATGACAGCTTGGAAAGAAAGTGGGCGGGGTGGGAGGGAGGTACTGACAGCGGGCGGGGAGGTAATGACAGATTGGAAAGAAAGTGGGCGGGGCGGGAGGATTGACAGCTTGGAAAGAAAGTGGGCGGGGTGGGAGGGAGGTACTGACAGCGGGCGGGGAGGTAATGACAGATTGGAAAGAAAGTGGGCGGGGCGGGAGGATTGACAGCTTGGAAAGAAAGTGGGCGGGGCGGGAGGGAGGAGTTACAGCGGGCGGGGAGGTAATGACAGCTTGGAAAGAAAGTGGGCGGGGTGGGAGGGAGGAATGACAGCTTGGAAAGAAAGTGGGCGGGGCGAGAGGGAGGTACTGACAGCGGGCGGGGAGGTAATGACAGCTTGGAAAGAAAGTGGGCGGGGCGGGAGGAATGACAGCTTGGAAAGAAAGTGGGCGGGGCAGGAGGGAGGAGTTACAGCGGGCGGGGAGGTAATGACAGCTTGGAAAGAAAGTGAGCGGGAGGGAGGAGTTACAGCGGGCAGGGAGGTAATGACAGTTTGGAAAGAAAGTGGGCGGGGCGGGAGATAATGACAGTTTGGAAAGAAAGTGGGCGGGGCGGGAGGGAGGTAATGACAGCTTGGAAAGAAAGTGGGTGGGGTGGGAGGGAGGAATGACAGCTTGGAAAGAAAGTGGGCGGGGCGGGAGGGAGGTACTGACAGCGGGCGGGGAGGTAATGACAGCTTGGAAAGAAAGTGGGCGGGGCGGGAGGAATGACAGCTTGGAAAGTGGGCGGGGCGGGAGGAATGACAGCTTGGAAAGAAAGTGGGCGAGGCAGGAGGGAGGAGTTACAGCGGGCGAGGAGGTAATGACAGCTTGGAAAGAAAGTGGGCGGGGTGGGAGGGAGGAATGACAGCTTGGAAAGAAAGTGGGCGGGGCGAGAGGGAGGTACTGACAGCGGGCGGGGAGGTAATGACAGCTTGGAAAGAAAGTGGGCGGGGCGGGAGGAATGACAGCTTGGAAAGAAAGTGGGCGGGGCGGGAGGGAGGAGTTACAGCGGGCGGGGAGGTAATGACAGCTTGGAAAGAAAGTGAGCGGGAGGGAGGAGTTACAGCAGGCAGGGAGGTAATGACAGCTTGGAAAGAAAGTGAGCGGGAGGGAGGAGTTACAGCGGGCAGGGAGGTAATGACAGTTTGGAAAGAAAGTGGGCGGGGCGGGAGATAATGACAGTTTGGAAAGAAAGTGGGCGGGGCGGGAGGGAGGAATGACAGCTTGGAAAGAAAGTGGGCGGGGTGGGAGGGAGGAATGACAGCTTGGAAAGAAAGTGGGCGGGGCGAGAGTGAGGTACTGACAGCGGGCGGGGAGGTAATGACAGCTTGGAAAGAAAGTGGGCGGGGCGGGAGGAATGACAGCTTGGAAAGAAAGTGGGCGAGGCGGGAGGGAGGAGTTACAGCGGGCGAGGAGGTAATGACAGCTTGGAAAGAAAGTGGGCGGGGTGGGAGGGAGGAATGACAGCTTGGAAAGAAAGTGGGCGGGGCGAGAGGGAGGTACTGACAGCGGGCGGGGAGGTAATGACAGCTTGGAAAGAAAGTGGGCGGGGCGGGAGGAATGACAGCTTGGAAAGAAAGTGGGCGGGGCGGGAGGGAGGAGTTACAGCAGGCGGGGAGGTAATGACAGCTTGGAAAGAAAGTGAGCGGGAGGAATGACAGCTTGGAAAGAAAGTGAGCGGGAGGGAGGAGTTACAGCGGGCAGGGAGGTAATGACAGTTTGGAAAGAAAGTGGGCGGGGCGGGAGATAATGAAAGTTTGGAAAGAAAGTGGGCGGGGCGGGAGGTAATGACAGCTTGGAAAGAAAGTGGGCGAGGCGGGAGGGAGGAGTTACAGCGGGCGGGGAGGTAATGACAGCTTGGAATGACAGCGGACGGGGCCGGCAGGCAGGAGCCCACTTTCTTTCCAAGCTGTCATTCACAAAAATTCATACTCTATTATCATCCGCCAAATTAATTCTCTATTATCATCCATTAAATTCATACTCTATCAATTAACTAAACAAAACGAATTCCCGCTAATCAACTAAATAAATCAGACCACAATCAAGTCCCCGAAACTTATATTCCTTTCCATTTGACTTTCATTTTATTTTCAATCATCAATTTAATTTTAATCATCAGTTAATTAAGTAATAAATACATAAGGTTTGTCCTATTTCCACTACAAAACATTACCAAGTTTTTTTTATGCTTTTAATAAGGAAAAGCCGACAATTGAACTAATAAAGTAGAGCCGGCAATAGAGCTATCAAAGAAAAGCTGACAATAGAACTACTGCCTACAACTACATTTCCCAGCAAGCACTGGGAAACACCTGGTTCAAAAAGACAGCAAGGGCATTCCCGCCCCTTCTTGAAATAGTTTTATGAAATTGGTTTAAGATTGATTTAAAATTAATTAGTTTGAGAATATGAATATGCCAGAAAATCGATGGAGTGAGAGGTTTTATATATATATATATATATATATATATATATATATATATATATATATATGACTTATATAAAGTGAATTTAAACTATTACCTCTAGACTCATCAATTTATTGCTACCTTTCTATGAGCATTACCATCAATGATATCACCGGTACAATTATATACACATATATCTCTTTCATATCAATTTAATATAATTGTATTACTAGTTATTACTATTGAATACCGATTTTATACTCATATATATATATTTTTGAATTTTTGAATTAAACACACTCTCACCACATGGACAAAATATAGATTTGGATTTTAATTGCTTTTTAGAAAACAACTAACTAGATTGGTTCCCCTTCAATATTGATCTGTTCCTTAGAAAATATTTGTCTGGACTTTCCCCCTACTCATCAAACTTATTAATTTACTCCTTTACCGCAATGTTCGACTACACTATTTCCATTAACATTAACATTACTATTCAATCATAATTAATTAACTTTTACATTTTTACACCCTTACATCCTTAATGTCACCACCTTTTTATCATTTTCATATCATATCAAATCATTTTGTATCAATTACTTTTTACTAATCCTCTAATAATTTATTCCTCATCAACCATGATCTATATATTTATACTCTTATCTAGTGAAAAGCAGGTTACCGGCTTTTTTTCTGCTGTACTTGAGTATTTCAGTTCACCGACGCTTTCAAGGTGAAGGCGGGGTCTTCTTTGGTGGTATTATAGTTATAATTATATGGTTAATCAAAAATGAATTGAATGAAATAATCAATTGTTTAAATAGAGGACTGTGAATTGTGACAGTTAATTGTACTATTGATTCAAATAAATAAATGATTATCATAATTATGATTATATAATAAATAAATGATTATCATAATAGATAATTGGGAAAAAAATAGTTGACGCAATTAACAAATTGGTTATAATGATTAAGGCAATACCACGCTGAGAGCGGAGAGTTGCCACCCTGCCCACACTATTAAAGCCATCCCGGTGGGAGAGATGATTAGGGCTCGTAGGAACTGTACTGAGGAGGGTGTGTTTGAGAAAGAACTAGAAACCATATCACATAGATTGTCACAACGTGGCTATAATAGGAATCTATTAGAAAGAGCCAAAGGAATAGCAAGATCTAAAAAGAGGGATAATATGCTGAAAGCGGATCAGATATGCAGTCCACGTAGAGGTGGGAGACAAAGAAATGAGGTTATCGGTAACCATATTCAAGACAGAGCACTTGTTGTCTCCACTGCCTATAGTATGTCATTTTCCAAGATCAAGCAAATTATTTATAAGCACTTGCCATTATTGCAGTGCGATCCCCAATTGAAACAGATTATTGCTAATGGAATCAAGGTGGTAAGTAAGCGGGCTCCTACCTTAGGACAAAAGTTATCCCCGAGCCTTTATAAGAAAAGGGACACCTGTAATAAAACCTGGCTTTCATGCAAAGGTTTTTATAGATGTGGGGGCACACAATGTGGTCTGTGCAAATTTGTAGCCGGAGGCACACATTTTTCATCCCAGGTTACCAAACAGATGTATGAAATTAATAGTTTCATTAATTGTAATACCTCATATGTGGTCTATTTGATATCCTGTGAAAGTTGCCAGATTCAATACATAGGCTGCACGATCAGACCTCTAAAACGCAGGATATGGGAACATCTTTCAGGAGCACAATCAGATCGTATGACTTCCTCCCCCTCCAATGTTAGTAAACATTTTAGAGACATACATGGGGGGGATACCAGCAGTTTTAGATGCAAGGGGATAGAGAAAATAACACCAAATATAAGGAGGAGGTGATATCCGAGAGAAATTACTTCAGAGAGAAGTTTATTGGATTTTTCATCTCAGAACACGCATCCCTAATGGGTTAAACTCACGATGGGATGTCGATTTATTCTTGAAATAGAACATGCTTCCCCCTTTCCCTGAAATATAACAGTATAATGGAATGAAACTTGGAGTATTCAATTGTATATATGAGAGTTAGGGTTATTAGAACAAAATAGTGTAAAATATAGATTATAATGATATTCACATATTAAAATGTTTTTAAATAATATATTCATAAAATGCTTTGCTAACAATAAATGACTACAGCCTAACTAGACTAAGAAAATATAGGAATTTAGAGATAATGTAAAGATTAAGACACAGAAAGCCGCCATCCTTTTGCCGTTAAATGTACTTTCATTCATTCACCTCTGTATGTGAGCGAGTAAAACTCAATAAGGAGCTGTCTGGGCAGACTGCCAAGTACAGACTAGTAATCTTTGAATGTTACAAGTGATGTTTAAATGTAACAAGTTCTGCTGGAATCTCCTTTAGAAATGTAGCAGCAGCTCTTAGAGCCCTTTGAATGAATGTATCTCATCTCTGCAGTGTTGATTTAGCTGTAGAAATGAGATACATCAATATGTCAACAGCAGTTACAATGTAAAGACATCTTGTTACAATCTGCGGTTTGTTATTTGCTTTGACCAGAAGTATATTACTGTCTCTTCTGTAAGGACTGTGGCTGACTGAGGTGAAACACAGCTCAGCCGTTTAATTAAATATGTCTCCGCTTTTTAATATATAGGAGTTTAATTGTTGTGTAGTGTATTTAATGAAATAAAGATTAAATGTATAGTGAAGGCATTTTGAAGAGAAAATAGTTTAAGAATACAGGGGTCATTTTATATTTTAACTCCATTCAGCCATGTGCTCTACTATTATAAAGATAGGGATTATTAATCCCATATAAGAATGTGGATCCTATGGAGTTAATTGGGTGATCCCGGGTGTTACGCCCGGGACAGAATAATTATCCTGATTGACCACAGGTTATCCTGAGAGCGCATGACTGGTGGGAGTGTCCCCTTTATGGTATTGGATAAAAAGGTTTCTACTCATTGTTACCATTAGATGTCATGATTAAGGACCTATTGTCCGAAACGCGTTGGCGTTAGGGCCCATCTTGTACATATCTATCATTTTGAAGTTGTTGGATTACTGATTTTAATGGAAGAAAATAAAAGCACAAGATTTTACGACATTTTTGGGCTGGCTCAACATTTCTTATTATGATTGTCTACGGAGTGAGCTTCCGCGGCCGCAGACCCATGTGTTGTTCACCGCCACAGGATTGAAATACAGGTAGAGCTGACTTTATCTTTTTTCTATAATGATTAAGTGTTTAAATAATTCAATAAATAAATACATTATTAAATAACTGGATGAATTAGATCTGGATGAATGGAACTGATAAGAATGAATAAATTAATGAAAGTGAATAAAATTGATATGATTAAAAATGTAATAGAAGTTGGATAAAAAATGAGAAAGTGATCAAAGAAATTGTTTAGAAAAGATTGTTTATGCACTAGAGGATGTATATAATGAAAAAAAAAAATAATAATAACAACACTTATATTAATATCATTATTATTTTTATCATCACTATTAATAATATTAGGAGAATAATATAATATCATGATCCAAGTAAAATGTATGTGGTAATTTGTGAGTGGGACATGAAAGAGATGTCTGGATTAATTTATGTTCTTATTAGTCTATGGAATTATTAGTAAAATATAATATATATATATATATATATATATATATATATATATATATATATATATTATACATTATTAAAATATGGACTTTATATGGCTGTGGAGGTGGCTGTGGAGACAATGATAACCTATTAATAGGATTTTATTCAAAAAACGTTCTGGATTTTTGAATTAAACACACTCTCACCACATGGACAAAATATAGATTTGGATTTTAATTGCTTTTTAGAAAACAACTAACTAGATTGGTTCCCCTTCAATATTGATCTGTTCCTTAGAAAATATTTGTCTGGACTTTCCCCCTACTCATCAAACTTATTAATTTACTCCTTTACCGCAATGTTCGACTACACTATTTCCATTAACATTAACATTACTATTCAATCATAATTAATTAACTTTTACATTTTTACACCCTTACATCCTTAATGTCACCACCTTTTTATCATTTTCATATCATATCAAATCATTTTGTATCAATTACTTTTTACTAATCCTCTAATAATTTATTCCTCATCAACCATGATCTATATATTTATACTCTTATCATATTTTTATAATATCATTACTTTATATATCCATCAAATCGTTTTTTATCAATTACTTCTTACTAATCCTCTAGTAATTTATTCCTCATCCACAATGACCTATATATTTATATATTTATACTCTTATCATATTTTTATCATATCCTTAGTTTATATATCCATTCTATCTATTCACGTCTATCCAGTTTCAATTTTACATCCCTCCATCTAATTATTTAATGAATTGTCCCTCTACTAATGATTTAATCATTTTCTATTTTTTGTTTTATTTGATCAACCAATAACTAATTATTTAATTATGAACTTACAGTACCCACTATTAATATACACTAATTTATAGTATCTAACTTTCTAATGAATTGCCCCCCTACCAAAATTTTAATAAAATTATTGTTTATTTATTAGATCAATCAATAATTTATTATTTAATCATTAATTTATACTATCCACTATTAATTTATATTATCTACAATTATTTAAGATGTTCCACTATATTCAGTATATCATATTGGTACTTCTTTATTTTTTTTTCCATGATAAGTTATCATCCTACTACTTTTAATCTGTGATAATACATTCTATCACATGTAATGATTCAACCAACCTTTGTGTATCCACAGCGCTCCTACACCAATCTTTTTCCTTCTAGGGCTACACCTAAATTGAAATTGATTAACACACTACAATTTTTCCTGGGAATCACAGGTTTTCCTGCTGTAGGAGCCGCTCATATTATCCAATTGCGCTTTATCCTCAAAACCAACTTGTACTATCTATATATATCATATATATATATATATATATATATCTAATTAATCTATCTATATATCTAATTAATCTATATATCTTTCTAATTATAATAAATAATATTTATATTCTATTTATATTTATCCTATGCTTGTAACTATATATTTTTATAATAAAAAAAAAAAAAAATATATATATATATATATATATAATGTATAACATTTACCTATATATAGGTATATATATATATATATATATATATATATATATATATATATATATATATATATATTTAAATCTAAGTTCCCTCACACAAATATAACACTTCTATTTATATACAGAATTTATAAACATGATTCCCCTTTTTCCACACACAAGCAGGATCCAAAATAGAGTACAAACACAATACTTTTATATGCGCAGAATCTCTGCAGAAGAGTCGGGTGCACAGCTGAACACTTAATTACAATACCTTGTGACATTTGTATAATAATCTGTTACATATACATACTGCCTTTTCCCAGGTAAATACATTGTAACAAACAAGCCTGAGGAGCTCTGTGCAACAGCACAGCCTCCTGGCACCATCTTGAAACCCTTTACAATGCTCATTCATTCTTTCAATGTTTGATTTTTTATATATGTGAATACATTTTTAACTGTTCATTCATTCTTTAAATGTTTATCTATTTATTTTATGCTCCAGGTATTTTAGTTTATTTTCTAGTGTTTTTATAGTGTGTACATGCCGGCATGGTGGGAGCGGGGAAGCCGGCCACACTGTCAGCTTTGCAACCCGGCTTCTGCCGCCCGCTGACAGTGCGGCCAGCTTCCTCCGCTCCCACCATACCGGCATGTAGGTAAGTGTGTGCTACATGCCGTTATGGTGGGAGCCGGGGAGGCCGGCTGCACTGTCAGCGGGAGGCGGAAGCTGGTTTGCACAGCTGACAGAGTAGCCGGCCTCCTCGGCTCCCACCAGGCCGGCCTTTTTTTTAAATTTCAGGAAAACTTCGATCGATCGAATCGCAGGGAAATTCGGATTCGATCCGAATCGAATTTTTCATGAAATTCGGATCGAATCCGGGTTCGTCCGGATCGATTCGCTCATCCCTATTGTGTACCACCAGTGGTATTATTACTGTTGGGAAACCCTGGTCTATTGTACATGCCCTGCTCATGTGTACCTCCCAGGTTACTTATACATTTGTTTGAGCAGCTGCCAACTTTTTCTCATGCCCTATGATTGCCTGCCCAAGTATTCAAATTGATGAAGGACACCTGTAAAATAATGGGAAGGAAAGATCCAGGAAAGGCCTTGCAAAGATGAGCATGAAACACTCCTGTGCAAGGATGAACACACAATGCATCTGTACATGCATCGGCGCATACGCTCCAGGGCATGCATTTGCGCCAAAGTGTAGCATGGCTCATTCTATTAGTTACTTACCTGCGTAAAAACATCTTATATAGGAGGAGCCATCAGAAGCATCTGAATCCAGTTTCTTCCACAGGCCCTCCTGTTACTCGGCTGAGTAACCCTGTTTCACTTTCAGGGGAACTCCGACCCAAGGCGCAAGGGAAGCCACTCAGGAGCCAACCAGGTATATGAGCTGCACTGTAAAGCACCAGCTTACCTGCAAACAAAAGTGAAATACTAATCTATATAGTCTGAGCTCCCTCACCTCAGAAGTGGCCATGGCAGCAGTGTTCTGTGTGTACAGGTGTCACTCTTCTAGTCTTGTACATCATTTGCTAACATAAGAAACCATAAAAAATACTAGATAAGGTCAGCACCTTGGGAACATGCTTCTAGCACAAAAAATATTCATTTTCAAAAAATGCCAGTTGGGAATTTTCCCTTTACTGAGCAGCTTGCTGATATTCTTTCATTTAAAAAAATGTCTATCCACAGTGGTTTCTTAGAGCATGTGGGCATTACATAACTTTTTCTTGTCCATGCTAAACTGATGCAATTTCTTGAGGCGCTGAGAGCTCCCTTTCCAAGCCATTTCCTTGATTTTGTTAGGTTTTACTCCAAAGTTCACTAATGGGCTATGGCTTGGTGGTTATGGTCAGAGGAATAAATGCACTGATACCATGGGTGGAAGAGAGCCCTAGGTTACCATGAATAGACTTACCAATTTGAATAAGGGAAAACACCCTTTATGTTCTCTTATTATCCATACATGATATGAACCTCCCCTGATTAGTAGTGTACCAGTATGGTACGCTTAGTACCTTCCATGGCCCCATGCGTTGCCTAGTACCTTCCATGGTTTATACTTAGTCTCAATAAATTCAATAAATATATTGAAAGAGAGGAGAAACAGAATTTGAAATCCACTTTGACCTCAGCATTGTAGGTGCACCAAGTAAATATTGGCATAAGAAAAAAGCAGGGGGGAAGAAAAGTAGAAGAAAATCACAAAAAAAGAAAATCCTAAAGAATCACAGTATTGTAGAGTGTTACAAGTATTATGTCCCACTATGTAGTAGGAGTTGGTGAAGGACGGGTCCTATGCCCTTTGCATAGAAAACGTAGAAAAGTGTGATAGTCTTCAAACTCCACTCAGTAATACCAAGCTGCAATCAGATCTATTTTTGAGAAGGCAGACGTTTCTCCATGCCGGCGCGGTCTGGCATTCAACAGCTCATTGCTCCCATGCTGCTCTCCAATGGGTGAAGTGTGGGAGCAGCACCCCTTCCCATGTTGGGTGCAGAGTAGGAGCAGCACCCCTTCCTATGTCAGCCATATGCTGTGTCACCTCCAGCACCTGTTGTCTATCAGCAAGAGATTACATCTGGCCCCCTAAGGTGCCTAAGAACAGCTCATTTAAATGCTACCTGCAGGAACACCACAGCGGTGATTGTATTGTCAGGCTGTCAAGCTGTTTCAGGCCAGTCCCTACTCTCAGTTTTCATACTAACCTTGTCTTCAATGCCTTGCCTCTTGCCGACCACCAACTAAGGGGTTTATTTAAGAAGCGATAGCGCCAGGTAGCGCCTCATTGCGGCAGGTAGCGTCTGGTGAATGCTGGGCACTGTACATAAAACCACATTTATGAAAGCGAATCTGGTGAGCGACTCTAACAGCACCATGTAGCGTCCAATGTATTATTACAGGTGGCTCAGTGTATAGCGTCGGTGCTCTAGCTTCCAGAGCGCCAGGTATTAACTTTCGCTCAGTGTCGCTCTCCCATACATTTCAATGGGGGTTCATTTGCTTCTGTTTAAACACCATTTTTGATTTTTTTTTTTTGTTCAAATCGTTGTGTCGCCTCTCCTGGCTGCAAACAAACATTTTTAGAAACTTTTTTGAATTTTTCCTTTTTTATGTAGAATTGTCATTACAGGTCTGGCACTAAAGTGTTAATGCCACAGTGTTAAAACAATGTCATTCCATGGGTTTTCGCTTTGTTACTGGTGGATATGTGTTCAAAAACAGACTTTAA
The DNA here is from genome assembly GCA_027917425.1 of Gastrophryne carolinensis. NCBI lineage: Eukaryota > Metazoa > Chordata > Amphibia > Anura > Microhylidae > Gastrophryne > Gastrophryne carolinensis. The sequence continues at coordinate 365,241,512 of CM051234.1, forward strand.
TCACACAGCGTCTGGCGCTCTATGCTATAGTGACCAGCTTTAGAGCGCCAACGCTGTGTGTGTGTGTCCTCTTGATAAGTATGGTGTGGAGCGCTGAGAGTCGGTCGCAATGAGCTGGCGCTACCTTTCGCTCACAAGAGTGCTGTACTGGTGTTAGCGTGCCCAACATACATCACATTCATCAATGCAGGCCAGGTTACTACAGCGACTGAGGTGCTCTGTTCATCTGCTGATACCTGGCGTTAGCAATGATAAGTCTGACGATGTCTGAATACCTTATCCTATTGCCAACCACTAGCCTTGTTTGACCACACCACTGTTGCTGATCTCTACCAGCTAGTTGCATAACCTGGTCTCATCTAGGACTGCTGACTACTACTGGCTACCATCTGTGGATCTGACTAGCACTTGACTGCCACCGTTGCGCCCAGCACAAAGGAGAACCATGGGCAATGAAGCAGCAAAAATGGTACATGGTCAAGGCTGTACTGTTTACAGCAGTGTTCCCAACCTTCCCCTGGAAAGCCACTAACGGACCACATTTTGCCAGTGACATGTTATTAACCTTATACACTCAGTCTTTATATTAATCACCATAGACATCGGTACACTGCAGGATTACTTGCTCAATCTTCCAACCTTTTTTGCAGGTTTTGCAGGTATCTCTCACCCAAAACAAAACAGGAAAGGAATAAAACCTCCAGAAGACACTTTCATCCTGTCATATTTGTGTTTGTTTAATATTAATTATGAACAGTGAGAGCAACATTAAAGAGAGCATTTTTGTTAGTTAAAACGTAATGACCTGCTGTGATCTGCTGTAATGGCCTGCTGCTTTGATAATGTCTAACCTTATTTGTATTTTTTTTTATCTCATATCAGTACACTGCTAGCATATACCTTTCTACAAATAACATAGACTGCCTGTTGGGACAAAAGATCAAACATTTTTTACTGAGCAGCAAAAGGTATTGACTGCAAAACTTACATTAACTGTAAACTCATTTTTGAGTGGGGTTAACGTTTTTTGTATATTAAGGCTTAAAGGGAAACTGTATGGGAAATAATACTCTAATCAGAATCACCATAGAATTCACCATAGATGAACACGGAGTTCTATTCGGATACATTTCACAATAAACAGCAATACAGGTACATATACATTGTCAACATGGGAGTTTGCCTCAAGTGTGATTTTTTTATTTTTGTGTGAAATATGTGGAAAAATTGTAAATGTTGTAGTTTTTTTTTTTAATAAAAACAGTTTTAAAGGAATATGGTTTAAGAAAACCATATTCCTCCCAATTACAATGATACCACATATGTATCGGTAATCATTCATTTCTGCCCAGGAGACACCCAAAACTGAAAAGGGCATTTTATGAGATTTTCAAATAAAATACAAATACTATGCACACTATCAAGGGTTAAACCCTTAAAAATTTGCAAAAAATGGTGTGGGGTCCACCCACTCCAGCAAATCCATTCTTGGCACCAGCTATGTGGGCTGGTAGACCTGGATGCAAATGCCTAGCGACAGGCCCCCTGGCCCTGAGGGTGACCAACCCACATAGACACCTTGCTCTTCTGCAGTTTGTACCCAGGGTAGCTATATCTGCCTTAACCGGACTGTAAACCAAACAGCATTAATATGGCAGCAAGCAGGTGATCAGGTGTCTGTCACCTGTGTCTCTCCTCCATTTCCGGCAGTGCAGGGTAAAAGAAAAAAGTGGTCTAAAAGCCACTATGGGCCTTATTTATCACGGGCTAGCGCCAGGTAGTGTCTGACGAGCGCCATGTACCGCCAGCTAACGGCGGCTACCGACTCAAGTACGCCCGGCGTCGGCCACAATGACGCATTTATCAAGCTAAATGAGGCTAGCGCCGGCGACAGCGACGGCTAGCGCGGGATTCATCATGTAGCCGACTGCAACGAACAGCGCCGCTGCTAATCCCATCACAGCGACAGGTATGACCTGGCGCTACCTGCCGCTCTCCCATACATTTCAATGGCAGACGCTGCAATGATTGTTTTAAGTGGTTTTTGTGTTCTTGTCTTTGGCACAAAATTCAACACATGTTTATTGGGATATGTTTTATTAATCTGGCTTGTTATTTTTCTTTTTTTGGAGAAAGTAGTAATTTTTACACTGTAATGTTGTGAGTGACATCTAAAATGCATCTCCTCCCACCAAACTCATTGGGCTCTAAATCGCTTGTTTTCACCACACACGGGGCTTGTAAAGCTACTTTTTAGCCAGTCCTGTTTGGCGGTCACGTTCGCTCTGCGAAATTGTCAGCGCCCAAGCTATTCGGCAGCCCTGTCCTTGATGAATCTGTGGTGGTCAGAGTTTGTGCAGTCGCTGTTTTGATTCGCTATGTGGCGGCGCGAGCGTCGCTGTGCTTCGCTGTGCTGCGTTGTGCGGCGCTGTGCTGTTCATACATGTGCCCTTCTGCCATTTGCAAGGAATTCACTTCCCGCGACCCCAGTCGTTCTTAATGAATACACTGTAGTTGTGAGCGTGCATGTCCACATTATGCAGGATTTATTCAGGCGTACAAGCTCATAACAACCCGTTATGCATTCTCATGTGTGCCACATTATCATGTAGTTGGATAGTTTTATTGTGTGATGATTTTATGAAGGAATAAGATTTGTCTTTTTCAGCACCAAGTTTTTTGGTTTTCAAGGACCTATGCATTACAGTATCTTGAACCCCCAGCTAAATCAAGCTAATAAATAATGGTGTCTTTGCCAATAGCTTGTTGTAATGCGTCAATTAACTGTTTCCGCCACTTAGCTTGCACATAGCTGATATTAGCTTGTGCCTGGTGCGCGGAGCGTTTTTTTTTTTTTTAATTTATTTCACAGTTGCTTTGGTCATATCCGGTTCCGGTTTCCTCCTTTGCGTTTCAAAGCCACCTAAAGCAAAAAAATGACTAGCGCTTAGGCCAATAGCTTGTTGTAATGCGTCAATTAACTTTTTCCGCCACTTAGCTTGCACATAGCTGATATTAGCTTGTGCCTGGTGCGCGGAGCGTTTTTTTTTTTAAATTTATTTCACAGTTGCTTTGGTCATATCCGGTTCCGGTTTCCTCCTTTGCGTTTCAAAGCCACCTAAAGCAAAAAAATGTCTAGCGCTTAGGCCAATAGCTTGTTGTAATGCGTCAATTAACTTTTTCCGCCACTTAGCTTGCACATAGCTGATATTAGCTTGTGCCTGGTGCGCGGAGCATTTTTTTTTTTAAATTTATTTCACAGTTGCTTTGGTCATATCCGGTTCCGGTTCCCTCCTTTGCGTTTCAAAGCCACCTAAAGCCAAAAAATGACTAGCGCTTAGGCCAATAGCTTGTTGTAATGCGTCAATTTACTTTTTCCGCCACTTAGCTTGCACATAGCTGATATTAGCTTGTTCCTGGTGCGCGGAGCGTTTTATTTTTTTTAAAATTTTTTTTTGGTGTCCCTGTCGCTTGGGTCATATCCGGTTCCTGTTTCCTCTTTAGCGTTTCCACCATGCTGCCCAGGAGACGGATCCAGCGCCTCCCCAGCTCCTCCTCCGAATCAGACCCCACCACCCCTCCCCCACCTCCCCCACCTACCTCACCTCCCCCACCTAGCAGTGTCCCGGCGCTTCAACACCCAGCTCTCCATCCGAGCAATACAACAGAAATGGTCTGACTTCAAGCGCCGGGACCCTGAAGGCGTGTACCGCCTATATGATGCCTACGCATCAGGTAAGTTTAAGCTTATGCTATGTTTATACTTTAGTTTAAATCATCTGCTAAGCTGTGTCCATTTGTGGTCGTAATATTAATTATTTTCTTTCACCCCCTCAACACAGATAAGCGTCCTCCCCTGGGTAAACGTGGGAAGGGATTCCTCCCCCGAACCAGGCAGGCGGACTCGGGGGAGTCATCGGGGGAGGGTCCCTCTCACGGATCCTATTTGGAGGACCCAGGGGAGGAAGGGGATGACGCCCCAGAGGAGTGTGCTGCTGGGGGGCTGGCAGGATCAAGCCTCAGCTCCTCACACTCTGACTCTGAGGAGTCTCACCAGCCAAGGGGCCACTCTCAAGTGGGGAGTCCAAGTGGGGTGGAAGGAATGGACTCTCCCACATTCCCTGAAGGAGCAGGGAGTGAGAGGGAGGAGGGTGGCCCTTTGGCTGGGGGATCTTCCGAGCAGAGTGTGAGGAGCCGAGGCTCCCCGCCTCCTCCTCAGAGCCCTCCCTGGGCTTCAAGTGGCGGATCATCCCCTGGTGAGTGCACATTTTGTCATTGTTAGTCTGTGACAGGTTTCATCTGCCCATTTGTACTTAGCCCTTGCCATTCCTCTCTAATTTGCAGGGCATCATATAGGCGGCACCTCCATGGCCTTTTGGCAACGCCTTCTCCACGGGCATAGTCATGGTAAGTGTTTGTTGTTATCCATCACATTCCCTATGTTATGACATTCCTTAAAGTGGACCAACACCCATTGTTGATTGTGCTTGGAATCTCGAAGCTTCCCTGCCCAATCACCTCCCTCACCCAGGGCCCCAAACCCACAAACTTCTTACCTCATTGGGGGTGGCAGAAGCCACCGGCGCAGCCTCCTGTGTGCCCCTCTAGATGTGTGTGCGCCTGCGCTCTCTGTTTCCTAATGGCCTGCGCGTGCGCACACACTGGAGGAGTGATGTGCGGAAGGCAGCGGCGGCGGACGGTGTCTCACTCAAATGGTGGTGCTCTGCCAAAGTGGACCAAAACACAGAATAGTATCAATCCTGGGTCTTGGCCCACTTTTAAGAGACACATGTTTCCTGGTCCATAGTACAAGGTGGTTTGATAATGTACATTAACATCACAAACCCCACTACAGTGCTAGCCAACTGGCAACCACCCCTATGTTTCTGCCCACACCATGATGGGGGCTAGCAAATGTGTTATTTGGTTGTTCCGGCTAACACATGTTGCACACTAGTAACATTCGACAATCAACTGCAAATTAGTCCTTAACATTGCACTGTCAAGGTTATTGGCACATTATCTTTAGGGGTCCATGTTGCAACCTTAAATAATTTACATGAACTCATGGTCCAGGAAATATGCTAATGTTGGACAACATGTATGTAACCATGCAAGCATTTGATTTTTCAGACTCCCTAACCAGATGGATGTCAAATAGTCAGGTGTCATTGGCCCACTAATTTTGCTTTTCTCTTTTGCTTTATCCTGACAGATGTTGCTACGCAGACGGAGCCAGTGACCATCCTCCCCACCCCAGCTCCAGGGACGGCCAGCAGCATGGGCCCCCGCCACAGCTGCGATGGTGAGTACATCCCACTTCATATGCACTTGTGAACCCTATGTCTTCTAGTAAAATCTGCAGACATTTACAATGTACCTATGTGTTAATTTAACACACATCTAGGTTACATGTGTTTGGTCAACAATCCTACATGCCTGTCTGCATGCTTGATTGTTGCCTCACATTCTTGAGTTTGCCACATAGAGACAATAGGGTCGATTCAAAGAAACATGTAACAGCTTTGATTTTGGTGCCGATCATCCTATTTTTCCCGTACGCTCGTGCGCTCGTATGAACTTGCGAGTGATTCTATAAGCAAATACGTTTCTATCCTAAAATTTACGTCCGTTCGTATGGCAGTTCGCGAATCAGACCTATGTCAGTTTCCATCCTGAATTTTCCGTTTCATTTCTCAGGTTGCAACATTGGTTTTGCCCTTTTTCCTTTTTTGTCTGGACGTAAATCCTTCTGATCTTGCGGCTGCGCACTACAAACTTACCTCATTATAGTGCATTCTAAATATTTGGTCTTATTTTTCTTTATTTCATTCATTTTGTAGTAACCAACCATTAATGAATGCATTTGCATAAGTAAATCTTACTTTGTTTAATTTTTAGTTAACTTGCATTTTTTACTTGTGGATTTAATTTTAATATTTTGGCTTCAAATGGTACAACTTAAAATTTTGTGTGTGGTTACCCACACCCTCTACATACAGATTGCTCTCAAATATAAAAAAACACCCAGCAACTTCTGCATGTTATGAGTCTAGAAACAGCCAAGATGGCGGCTCAGGTATTCTCGGGCAGCCTGCAAACAGAAAGGGCCTTGTGACTGTGTTGCTCTGCATTCTTAGATTTCTGACCTTTCCGTGCCCCCAGCTCTGCTGTGTCTGTGCAGTAACCCACATCCTGCACTTTATCCCGCTCTCCTCTCCTCAGTAAGTGTGATGCATCTGACCAAAGATGTGCTTAAATAATTAAACAAAGCAAAGGTAAACAACTACACCAATAAATGCAATCTAAAAATATTATTCTAGTACATCAATTTAAAAATAAATAACAAAGGACATAAGTTTCTTTAATTAACGCAAATATATTGCAAAATAAAGGTTTACATGCAAAGGACTAATTAAGGTCCACATTAAAATGCTTTTATAAGGCATACATGAAATGTATTGATTCAGGTATGCATTGCCATACAATTTATGGCCTCGGCCATGCTTATACATGCAGTTCATTGGAGCTCAAGACGCGCAGACTCCTCCACATAGCCAAAAAACCTGTTCACGAACAGCAATCCGACTGCTAAAAGGTGTCGGCAGTGGCTTTCTTTTAAAACGCGTTTAGAGGTTTGAAAACTGTTCTCTGAATCACACCTAAACACATCCGACTATCCTAAGTTTTACGTTTTGATCCTAAGTTTTAGGATTTGATCCTAAGTTTTAAGTTTTGATCCTAAAATTTAGGAACGAACTTCCGCTGATCGTAAGAGCATATACGCATTCGTACGTAGGCTCGTGCGAGTCGGAAATGGCCAAAAAAACAGGAAAAAATGACTAACACCCACCCAAACTAACGATTCTCGATACGAAATCAATTAACTTTTGCTCTTTGAATCGAGGGGAATGTGTGGTTTCGACACAACCAAATGGGGCTGCTTAGGTCGCAACCTCTAAGATTCTTGTCAAAACTAGTTTACTCGTTAGGACTTAGGCCCTGATGTTTGGCTGTGACTAAACACATAAATGTCCACACTGGGACTTATACCTTCTTTGATTCCCAAGAGTTAAGAGTAAATGTATGCTTTGGATGTGGTGGCCAAATTTCAGCCAGCCAATAGTACTCATATAATGTTAACAACTAAAGGCACAGTGGGCAACAATGTTAATGTGAGTGTCAGCTAATTGGACACACTGACATTACATTGCTACATCTGTGTCTGTTGAGGTCACATTCCATTTATTAAATCTGTTTTTTTTCTACATCTCTACAGCTTGTGAAAACCAGCATCGCAGACTGTGGCGGGAGATCAGGCGTCTGAAGCTTATGCTGCTGGCCAAGAAGAGGCGGCGGCGGCGTCGTTAGGGTGGGGGGATGACTGGCCCCTTGTTTGAGGCCCTTTGTGGGGCAATGTTGGCCCTGTTGGCCACCTTTAGAATAAAACATTTTATATTTTCATAATTACAGTATTGTGCCTTGTCAAGCATAGTTTAACTGTCTCCAAACCCATTTGTGTGTAAATTTTGCCATACCTTTGGAGCCATTTAATGTGTAAACCATAGTAAGCTATGGTCACAAATGTGTGGCATAAATTTAGAAATACATTTACATATGTAGATCAAGATACTCATCCCTGACTGTGTTATTAGCTATGTCTTAGGAAAAACACAATTTAGAGGTGGGTTAATCAAATATATTTACAGAAAAAAAAAAAAAACACAAACAAATTAATATTCTTGGCTGGGTGGCCGGGGAGGTTGGGAGTCATTGCTAGGGGCGGTGTTGGGGGACAACAGTGCAGTAAAAAATATAGACTGCTGTTGTATGACAAAGTTTGGTCCTGCCGCTGGAGACATTCTTCCTGGCGCTGTAGAGATTGTTCCTGGCGCTGGAGAGATTGCTCCATTAGATTGCCCAGGCGACCAAGTTCCTGGTTCTGCTGTTGGTTTAGGAGCAACTGGTCGATCTGGCGCTGCTGGGCCTCATTTTGTTGCTGACACATCAGCACCTGATGTTCCAACGCCGCAATGCACTCATTAGTTCCATCACGCGGCTGTTGGCGACTGTAGTCCTCCAGCATCCGGACCCCTAGCTCATAAAAATCCGCACTGGTTGGTGCCACACCTCCTCTTGCTGTGGTTTGAGGCTAACAAAATAGAAAACAACATTTTAGTCAAACCGAACCAATGCAGGTATGCCCCTCCAAATCATTTGCCAAAACTGTCACAATACAACTTACCCTTGTTTGAGCCTCGGAAGCTTGGCCACATGGGACTTGGGAAGAGGTCCCAGCTTGGGGTTCTGGTTCCGCCTCCTGCAAAAATGACCAAGAAAGGAAATGTGACATGTTGCTTCATCCACTACCCACGAACATGGCAATGTGGTTATTGGTCCTCTAAATCAGCCATGTTACCTCCGTGTCGTCCGGCACAGGTAGGAGCGGGGTATCGCTGCCAGAGAGGGGCAAATCAACATCCGAGATCTCCGGCAAGTTGGCATATGCTAAACAGGAAAGTCAGGTTAGTAGGTCAGTGGACAAAACTCAAATGTAACATGGATAGCCTATCGAGGCCATACCTCCACAAAGTGCCAAATTACACACTAGCCAAAAGGTATCTGTTAAACTCAGATTGATAACATGTATGTTAGAGGAATAAGAGGCAATAATTGGGCCAAATAAGATCAGACACATTGCTAAAATTACACATACCCGCAATCTCCCAGATGTCTGGAGTGGGGCCCTCACTCGAGCTTGGACCTTGAAAATACATGTGGAAACACAAGTTGCCTGAAGAAAGTGCCACAAAAGTAGAGCCAAAATACATACTAGATCAAGCCAAAACAACTTACCCTCATCTCTGGCAGCCTGAACGTGAAGGGCCCTTTCCGGACAGCCACTTCCGATATTCTGGCCAACTAAAAAACACAATTAATGGCTCAAAATATTCCTCAAACTACTAGGGTGAATGTTTGTCTAAAAATATTTCAAACAAAATGCATTGCAATCACTCCAAAAACTATTAGACTGACCCTGGGGAGGGAATAAGCACTCAAAAGAGGCAACTTCAAGTTGACAGAGCAAACATGTAGATTATTAGACTAACCAAATAGAACCAGTGTAACATAAACAGCATAAAGGATACATTATGTATTGCTATACACACCAACAGGGTCCTGTTGACCTGCAACATCGGAAGTGGGGTCCAAAGATGAACCAGTCACTTGGCCTACAAATAAAAAAGAGGAATGAGACACATGCACTTGGGTTAAAGCGGATAAAGCAAGGTTGACACATGCACTTACCGACAACCAAAGAGTAGCTTGGCTCCTGAGGAGATGCTGGGGCCAATGGCGGGGCAGCTAGGCAAAAACCAAGCAAACATTGAGCCATTGGTAATGTGCGGTCAAAAATCAAACATGCATTAAGGTGTGTGTGAGCAGCTCATTCACTAATATTCACTAATCAAGCCCAGTGTGGCTTACACATGTATATGCAGATATATGGCCACACATCTCTGCCTTCCAACATAGCTACACATGTTAGGGCCTTGTTAGTTAGTTGCTGTGAGGGTTAAAGTGGGCGTGAAATTAGGCCGCAGGTCCATATTATTAATCCTCAACAGTGCCCCACTCGATTGTTGGAGCTGCTACCACACCCATTTGGTCCCCAAACAACCAGCACCTAAATTAGTGGTAAATACCTTCAATGGCAGACTGGGTTAGGCTTGAGGTTGGTTGAAGGGCAGGAGTTTGTGTGTCCTGAGGCAAATCCTGGACAGCACCATGTGCACCTATGCAGAAAGCAACAGACAGGAAAGTAAAAAATGTATGAGGTATAATGTACTACTTCACAGGTCCTACTGTTAGTTGGGCAGAAAGAGAAAATGCAAATCACATACATTAACATTAGCTTTTAAAAAAATGCAGAAAATATGTACCTTCAGTCCAACCTGTGGTGTCATCCCCAGGATCCACACCCTGCAGCCGAGCCAGTGGAATTTTGGCCTTCAGCATCTCCTCATACGGCCTGTAGGTACTCTTTGGAGCCTGGATGGTCCCACTGTCCACATCAAGATCGTGATTCATCTTTTTGATAAGGGCCCCTCTCAAAGTGTAGAAGCGTTTCCTGCAGGATGGGCCACTACGTGGGTGTTGAGCAGTGCTACTAAGCTCAACACCAATGGCATCCCACAGTTTGCTTCTTTCTTGTTTGCCTATTGACTTGCTTTGGGAGCCAAAGATCAGCTCCCATTTAGCAAGGGTAAGGCGCACAAGATGATTATTCTCCGCCAAATTAAATTCAGGCTCCCTCTTGGCACCTGGGCGCTTAGCCTGGGGTGCTGCACCACCTTCAGGCTGGGCCCTTTTCCGTAAGGGAGGTCTGCGCACAGCACCCACCACACTCCTACTTGGGCCTGCTGTGGCCGGCAGATGTCCTGAATTTGGCTCCATCCTGTAGCTGCACACACACACCAATACACAACCAACAAGCACGCATGCAGACTACAGAATGGCATCGCACTCTCTTTGGGTTGGCCAGGTTTTATGTGCTCTAACAGCCAATCACAAACCAGGCCACTTAATAGATTCACACATACTGCCCAGGTGCTTGTAGCCACACCTCCACTGCACTGACTGAAGCATGTGTGTTAGCCAATTAACTAATTACAGACCTCATTAACCAAACAACACACAACCAAATACAACAATGGACTCATGTATATGAAACACTTGTGACATGTGGCTATCCTAACGGCTATTTAAATAAACAGCAGCTTACCTTTCATTGGCCCACCACTGAATTTTCTGCCATGTCCGTTAATGTACGCAAGTTTCGGCTCACGTACGCTAGTAGCGCTACTAGCGTGCGCGTGCGCACTCCGTTTCACGCACACCTGGGTCAGCTAATTGGCACCCGGAAATAGCACACTTTTTCAAAGTGAAGTATAAATGGAAGGAATTTGAAAGCTTCTGGTATTGTTACACTGTGGCAAAGGCTGTGGTGTGGTGCTTGTTTCCCTTAGCTCATTTGAGTCTCTGTCTGGGTTGTGTCCTCACTCTCTGTGGCTTGTTGGGTGATTTCTGACATCAGTGCTGTTTCTTTAGGAGATTGATTTTGGTGGCATATGCAAATATTGTGGAGCATACAGCAAGTGAGGCTTGATTTTGGGGCCTTTTGTGGGCTGTGCAGCAACTCCCCTCTTGGTTGTGCCTAACTTAGAAAGCTGCTTTTCAGCAGGCTGGTGGTTTGGACCACTATACTTCTGGTTTTGTGGTGAGCTGCATTGTAGTGAGTGTGTGAGGAGTGTGATTGTTTGTGTGTGTGGTGTGTTTGTGGTTTTTGTTTGTTTGATTTTGTATATCTGTTGAGTGTGTGTGATGGATAAGAGGGTGATGTATGGTGTCTGGGTGGATGGATGTATGCGTATGCTGGAAGAGCAGGAGGCCAGGGAGCGGGGTGTTGTGAGGCTTAGGGCACCCCGCTCCTTTGGAATCCGCCTTTCAGTATGGGACTTAAGTGACGAGCAGATCAGGAGCCGCTTCCGTCTGAATCGTGCTGCACTACAGTCCCTATATGATCAGATTAAGCACAAAATCGAGCCATCCACCAAACGCACTCAATCCATTCCAGGCATAGTACGCCTGTGTGCCACTCTTAATATTTTGGCACGAGGGACCTTCCAGGCAACCTCTGCCCTCCTCAGCGGGATAAGCCAGGCTACTATGAGCCGCATATTAATCCAGGTAGTTCTGGCGATTTGTGATTTAATCCCAATTTACATCAAGTTTCCTGAGGATGAGGAGGAGGTTGCCAAAATAAAACATGCTTTCTATCTAATGGGAGGGATCCCGAATGTGCTAGGGTGCGTTGATGGTACACATATCCCTTTCCGCCCTCCCCGTGCACAGGAGCTGTATTACAGAAACCGAAAACAATTTCATTCTTTTAACGTTATGGTGGTCTGTGACCATGAGATGAAGCTGCGGGCGGTGAGATCGGGGTTCCCCGGCTCATGCCACGATTCTTACGTCTTGCAGCGGACAGTCCTGTGCCGGAAGTTTGAGAACAACGAAATGCCAGCTGGCTGGCTACTGGGTAAATAATTAACCATGTCAAAGTATTTGGACTCAAATATGTGGCCTAGTAAGCCAAATTCTAAAAAATGAAAACCAAAACATGTACTAGTACTAATTGCTGTCTCTCTCCTTGTGTTTTTTAAACAGCGGATAAGGGATATGGGCAGAGAACGTGGGTGCTGACTCCGGTCAGGAGCCCACAGACCTCTGCCCATGAACACTACAATGCAGCACACCGCAAGACCAGAAGCATTGTGGAAAGAACCATCGGCCTGCTGAAAGCACGCTTTCTATGTTTGGCACGCCCAGGAGGAGAGGTGCTGTACAGCCCACAGAAGGTCTCCAAGATCATCCTCGCCTGCTGTGTGCTCCACAATATCTGTATATGCCACCGAATTCAATCCCCTGAGGAGACAGCACTGGTGCCCGAAATCCCCAACTTGCCCGCAGAAAGAAGTGAGGACACCCAGACTGGCGATGAGCTAAGGGAAAGGATGATCACTTCCTTTTTTGCGGTAAGCTAACTACCCTTCACTCTAATCCAAGTACTGCACTACCGGGTAAATTTATTTGACCTCCCATCATAATTTTGCAAAAACCACTCTAAGGGGGGTGTAAGATGACCAAAACCACTCTAAGGGGTGTGTAAGATGACCCAAACCACTCTAAGGGGGTGTGTAAGATGACCAAAACCACTCTAAGGGGGGTGTAAGATGACCAAAACCACTCTAAGGGGGGTGTAAGATGACCAAAACCACTCTAAGGGGGGTGTAACATGACACAAACCACTCTAAGGGGGGTGTAAGATGACACAAACCACTCTAAGGGGGTGTGTAAGATGACCCAAACCACTCTAAGGGGGGTGTAAGATGACCCAAACCACTCTAAGGGGGGTGTAAGATGACCCAAACCACTCTAAGGGGGGTGTAAGATGACCCAAACCACTCTAAGGGGGGTGTAAGATGACCAAAACCACTCTAAGGGGGGTGTAAGATGACCCAAACCACTCTAAGGGGGGTGTAAGATGACCCAAACCACTCTAAGGGGGTGTGTAAGATGACCCAAACCACTCTAAGGGGGGTGTAAGATGACCCAAACCACTCTAAGGGGTGTGTAAGATGACCCAAACCACTCTAAGGGGGTTGTAAGATGACCCAAACCACTCTAAGGGGGGTGTAAGATGACCCAAACCACTCTAAGGGGGGTGTAAGATGACCAAAACCACTCTTAGGGGGGTGTAAGATGGCCAAAACCACTCTAAGGGGGGTGTAAGATGACCAAAACCTCTCTAAGGGGGGTGTAACATGACACAAACCACTCTAAGGGGGTGTGTAAGATGACACAAACCACTCTAAGGGGGTGTGTAAGATGACCCAAACCACTCTAAGGGGGGTGTAAGATGACCCAAACCACTCTAAGGGGGGTGTAAGATGACCAAAACCACTCTAAGGGGGGTGTAAGATGACCAAAACCACTCTAAGGGGGGTGTAACATGACACAAACCACTCTAAGGGGGGTGTAAGATGACCCAAACCACTCTAAGGGGGGTGTAAGATGATCCAAACCACTCTAAGGGGGTGTGTAAGATGACCCAAACCACTCTAAGGGGGGTGTAACATGACACAAACCACTCTAAGGGGGTGTGTAAGATGACCCAAACCACTCTAAGGGGGTGTGTAAGATGACCCAAACCACTCTAAGGGGGGTGTAACATGACACAAACCACTCTAAGGGGGGTGTAAGATGACCCAAACCACTCTAAGGGGGGTGTAAGATGACCCAAACCACTCTAAGGGGGGTGTAAGATGACCAAAACCACTCTAAGGGGGGTGTAAGATGACCAAAACCACTCTAAGGGGGGTGTAAGATGACCCAAACCACTCTAAGGGGGGTGTAAGATGACCCAAACCACTCTAAGGGGGGTGTAAGATGACCAAAACCACTCTAAGGGGGGTGTAAGATGACCAAAACCACTCTAAGGGGGGTGTAAGATGACCCAAACCACTCTAAGGGGGGTGTAAGATGACCAAAACCACTCTAAGGGGGGGTGGAAGCTGAACAACATAACAATTAGGGTTGGTGTGCAAGTTTGACCCAAATGTTGGTTACCAATTAATGCAATATTTTTTTACAGCAAAAAAGCCAATTTAAATATATATACTAACTGCACTTTTTAATCTTTTTCAGGCACCCCGAGATGCACCATGACGGCCATTTTCATTTTCCTTCAAATTTCTGTTTAATTTATTTCCTTTTCACCACAAAATAAAAAAAAACTAAAGAAACATGTTGCAATGTGTTTAATTCTGAAGGTACTTGATTTCAAGCCCACAGCAAAGCAAAGCGCAGGCGCTGTGTTGAATAGCGTGGTCAAACTGACTGACAGCGCCTACAAAGCTGAGCTCCAACATCATATTCAGCAATGTAGGCGTTGTTCCCAACAACGCCAGGTAGCGACTGAGGAGGCCTGCTATAGCGAATCGCTACCGCCCGCGGCGTACGCTAGCGGCGCTCATAGCGCCATACTTCAGTCGCTCATCTGTCGCTACCTGGCGCTATTAATGAATCGGCCTCCCCGTACCTTAAAGCTTTCAGCATAAGTGACCCTGACAAACAAAGTGGTCCAGCAGCTGCCTCTGACCACAATAAAGCATGAGCAAGACTCCTAAAGTTGCCCTATGGCACGTCATTGCCAGCTCAGCCACGGCCCATAAAGTAAAGCAAAGAAAGCGGCTTTGCTTAGCATACATAAGGTATTTACATATCATCAAAGAATTTGCGATGCTTCGAAACTGAATATTTTACATGGCTCCAAAGGAGAATACAGTGGGAGAAAGTTAGTCCATGCCTGGATAAGAACTTTAATTTTAAAGGAACTGTATTGCTATATTGTTTAATATTAAAAATCCATATAAACACATCAGCTAATGAGAGGAAGAGTCACTTATGCACCCAAATTTAATGAATCTCCTACCAAGATTGCGGTTTCTTCTCCAAGTAGGAATAAATTCCAGGGGTGACAGGTTTTAGTGCATAGGAAATAGTCTGTTACCACTGATTCCTCTTCCTTTCAATAAAAAAAAGAAACAAATATTTCCTGGCAGCAGCTAGGGCGATCATCCCCAGGCACTGGAAGTCCTCACAATCCCCAAGCGTGGTGGAGTGGTTCACGGAGATGGACCACATCAGAAGAATGGAAGAATTGATGGCGGAAGACAGAGGGAACACTGAGGCATACCTCACGACATGGACAAGCTGAATCATCTACAGAGAGTCTGAGGCGGTGAGGGCCCTGCTGGCGTCAGACACTGGATGATATGGGATGGTTGCATTGGGGCTGGGTTGGGGGGCGCTGGCTCGGGCTCCGCTGGGACCAGGTGGCGGAGGTTGACTCCCCCCTCCCCACTTGCCCTACTGATGCCCCCTACGGTCAACATGGCGATGTATATATTCTGAAGGCCTTCCTTCCCCCCCCTTTTTTTCCCCTCTTCTTTTTCTCTTTCCTCTCCCTTTCTTCTCTTCTTCTCTTTTCCATTCTATACTTATCTTCTGCCCCTCTCCGCCATGCTTCCCGCCTCGCTGCCGGCTCACCTCCACCCCCTGCCCTCTCTCAGCGATATGGCTTGCGGCCCCCCTAATACTCACTCCTCCCTGATGCCCTCTACATCTTTCTAGCTCTTGCTCCCCCTAACGATACCAGTTGAGGGGTGTCGGGGAGCGGACGATCCTGTTTGTGGGGTGTGTCTGCCTGGCGCGGGGGGGGGCTGTGGGAGGCTTGGCCCTGCCTCTTCTTCCTGGCAGGGGCGTCCACAGGCCCGGGCCCATGCACCTCGGGGTTGACACGCTCACTTGTACCTGGGCACTGTAAGATCTTTTTGTTGGCAGTATGGGATGCAGGCGCTGCGGACTGGGCGGCCCGCTCGTTGGGGGGAGAGGGTTTGGGCGTACCTTGTGGGGTGCGGCGGCGTGGGGTACGTTGAGGGGTGGTGGGTGCACTCTTTTTTCCATATGTCTGTGTTTGTTTGCTCCACTGTATTACTACTGCTGTTATAAAACTTCAATAAAGAGAGATTAAAGTAAAAAAAAGAAACAAGCCTGGCAGGATATTTTTTGATGCCAGTTGTAAAACTGACCCCTCCTCCCTCTATCCAGTATATTTATATGGTTTTTATTACTGGGCCATTTTTTCACAATAGTGCCAAGTTAAGTACAAGTGGTATGTGAACACAGGAGGTAACCGACTGATGGTCAGCAACTGCTTAAAACTAAGGCTGCAGTCAGGTAAGTATTAAGGCTTTATTTTTCATTTAGCACACAGTTTCCCTTTAAACAAAACTTGTGAAACTTGTTAAAAGTTCTGTAAAAGCCATTTTGCCCACATTATAGCAGACTTTTTTAAGATACTTACCCTCTGCAAGCACCTTTTATGTACACCTATATAACTTGAAACTGTTAGCAGGTATAAGTGCTTCAAATCAATTTCTCCAGCTTGTGAACCATTGCTCTTGTTCCACTCTGCTGCAGTTTTAAAGTGGACCAACACCCACGGGTGATCGGCCGATCACCTCCCTCCCCGCGGGACATCCGAGATCGGGATGTCCCGCGGGGTGAAACCCCCCCAAACACCCCAAACCCCCGCCTCCCTCGCGCCCCTCTAGGCGTGCGCGCGCCCGTGCCGGCCGTCTGTGAATGGCCGGCGCGGGCGCGCGCGCATCAAGAGGGACGCGCGGGAGGTGGCGGCGGAGGAGCCGCTTGTCCGGGACTGTCAGATTGCTTGTCCGTCGGCGCTGGGAGCGGGGAGAGGTGAGTTTTTCGGGTGATCGGGGGGGTTTCACACAGCGGGGCACCCCGATCGGGGGTGCCCCACCGAAGTGGACCAAGACCCAGGATAGTCAAAATCCTGGGTGTTGGTCCACTTTAAGTATAGAATGTGAAAGGGACACTCCATGCAATGGCAATAATAAGGCAGCAAGGAGCTCACCTGAAACAACCTGTGCCATGGACCTCTCATACTTTTCCTGCAGATGTTGCCGACGCTGTAGCTGGGGTCCACAATTTGCAGCATCTTTCCTTTCCATGTGGTCGTGTTATACCACATTTGTAATTTGTCGTTGAAAACTGTATAGGAGGCACACATTTAAAGCACCTGCTACAACATCTACAGTGCGCAAGAAATGGAGGAGAGGCACATGGGACAGGTGTCAGGCCATTAAAAATGGCCCATTATACAGCCACCTTGGAGCGATCCAGTTATCTTCATTTTGACATCTATTCAAATTTACTGGAAGAACCTGCATAAGGTTCTGAATGGTATTGGTTCAGAATCATCTGAGGATTCAGTTTGGCTTTAGTAAAAAAGTTTCTACAACACATATGGGAAGCAAACGTGTCAGCGCCATAATGGAGGGGTGAGTACCTGTTTATCTACTTGTGTGGGGACAATGTTTGTTGTTAATTACCCTGTATAATTATTGCTCAGGCTCCCCAGGTGCCACACATATCCGGTTTTCAACTGCTATATATACCGTTTGGTTAGAGACAGTATTTGTATGAGTAAGGGCTCGTTAGAAGCATGAAACGCGTCACAGTTGATGGAGGGTGCTGAGGGGGTTGCTGACTACACATGTATGGAGCCTTTTTGAACGTTTTTACAATTTACAAGTAAAAGTTATATTTTAACTTTGGCTGGATCTATCGTTATCTGCATCTGTACTGGAGAGTTTTCAGGAGCCTCTTTTGAGTCCGTGCCGGAGTGCAGCATTACAGGGGTGAGCTGGCTACACACAACTTGTTCTCATTTAGTAAAAAAGTGTTTTATGTACAAGTCTGTTCTAGATTATGCCCAAAGGTTTTATAGATATAAAAAGCAAAACAAAGGCTGTCTTGTACAGTATTAGCGGCTTTCTCCGACTCAAGCAGTGTAAACCTGGAAGCTATAATAGCATCAATATATTTAATCATTACCCTTACCATCTTGCTAATTGGCATGATCTTTAGTTTTCATATTAATCATCCAAAATGTTTTATAGTAAATAATAAACGATGAGAAAGTTTTAAGGCCACAGCATGCGGTATTCCTATTTTATTACAGCATAACATATTGCAATATCTTGCAAAAGAACTGACATTTTCTCCATTTAAAAAGGGATACTCGCCTTTACAACAGTGCTTGTCCCGGGTCCTCAAGAACAGCAGGGTGCAGCTCCTTCACAGTATACAGGGGGAAGGGAGGGTTTGCTAAGTTATTGTTATAGTACACCTTAAAAAAAGGTGTACTAGTAGCTGATTCTCCCTAGCTTATTTATCCATTCATTAAACAAGCAGATATTCTCTTATTAGAGATGAGCGAATCGATTCTGACAAACCCGAAGCTTTTCCTTTTCCTGGTGTCATTCTTTAAAAAGCGTGCTAGCATTAATATTTCGAGAGTACCTGTCTATTAACTGGTTGCATTTTGTAATCAAAGTCACTTTTTAAACAAACTTTGCCTTTCGCCCGGGGGGGGGGGGGCATCCCAAATACTAGCATTAATATTTCAAGAGTACCTGTCTATTAACTGGTTGCATTTTGTAATCAAAGTCACTTTTTAGGCAAACTTTGCCTTTCGCCGGGGGGGGCATCCCAAATACTAGCATTAATATTTCAAGAGTACCTGTCTATTAACTGGTTGCATTTTGTAATCAAAGTCACTTTTTAGGCAAACTTTGCCTTTCGCCGGGGGGGCATCCCAAATACTAGCATTAATATTTCAAGAGTACCTGTCTATTAACTGGTTGCATTTTGTAATCAAAGTCACTTTTTAGGCAAACTTTGCCTTTCGCCGGGGGGGCATCCCAAATACTAGCATTAATGTTTCAAGACTACCTGTCTACTAACTGGTTGCATTTTGTAATCAAAGTCACTTTCTAAACAAACTTTGCCTTTCGCCGGGGGGGGGGCATCCCAAATACTAGCATTAATATTTCAAGAGTACCTGTCTATTAACTGGTTGCATTTTGTAATCAAAGTCACTTTTTAAGCAAACTTTGCCTTTCGCCGGGGGGGGGGGGGGGGCATCCCAAATACTAGCATTAATGTTTCAAGACTACCTGTCTACTAACTGGTTGCATTTTGTAATCAAAGTCACTTTTTAAACAAACTTTGCCTTTCGCCGGGGGGGGGGGGGGGGGGGGGTGCATCCCAAATACTAGCATTAATATTTCAAGAGTACCTGTCTATTAACTGGTTGCATTTTGTAATCAAAGTCACTTTTCCACTATCAAAGCAGCCAACCTGTGTATTTGAAGAGGGGGCATCCCAAACACTAGCATAAATATTTCAAGACTACCTGTCTACTAACTGGTTGCATTTTGTAATCAAGGTCACTTTTTAAGCAAACTTTGCCTTTCGCCGGGGGGAGCATCCCAAATACTAGCATTAATATTTCAAGTCTGCCTGTCTACTAACTGGTTGCACTTTGTAATCAAAGTCACTTTTCCACTATCAAAGCAGCCAACCTGTGTATTTGAAGAGGGGGCATCCCAAACACTAGCATAAATATTTCAAGAGTACCTGTCTACTAACTGGTTGCATTTTGTAATCAAAGTCACTTTTTAAGCAAACTTTGCCTTTCGCCGGGGGGCATCCCAAATACTAGCATTAATATTTCAAGACTACCTGTCTACTAACTGGTTGCATTTTGTAATCAAAGCCACTTTTTAAGCAAACTTTGCCTTTCGCCGGGGGGGGCATCCCATATACTAGCATTAATATTTCAAGACTACCTGTCTATTAACTGGTTGCATTTTGTAATCAAAGTCACTTTTTTAAGCAAACTTTTGACTTTCGCCGGGGGGCATCCCAAATTCTAGCATTAATATTTCAAGACTACCTGTCTACTAACTGGCTGCATTTTGTAATCAAAGTCACTTTTTTAAGCAAACTTAGCCTTTCGCTGGGGGGGCATCCCAAATACTAGCATTAATATTTCAAGAGTACCTGTCTACTAACTGGTTGCCTTTTGTAATCAAAGTCACTTTTCCACTATCAAAGCAGCCAACCTGTGTATTTGAAGAGGGGGCATCCCAAACACTAACATAAATATTTCAAGACTACCTGTCTACTAACTGGTTGCATTTTGTAAAGAAAGTCACGTTGTCAAATTTCAAGCAGCCATTGCCTTTAACCGGGAGGCATCCCAAATATGCTAGCATGTGTCTTTTAAGAGTGCACACATTGGAGTTGGCAGCAGCAGCATTAGGAGCCCATATATTGCCTGAAAGACACACATATGAGTTGGCAGCAGCAGCATAGGGAGCCCATATATTGCCTGAAAGACACACCCTGGAGTTGGCAGCAGCATAAGGAGCTACCATGCATCAGCTACTACCATGGATCAGCCATTGGTGGGTGGAAATCCTGGCTGGTCCATGCCCGATTCATCTTCACAAAGTTAAGTCTCTCCACATTTTTTGCGGACAGACGAGTCCTCCTTGGCATGACTATGGCCCCCGCTGCACTAAACACCCGCTCAGATGGCACACTACTCATCGGGCAGGACAGCTTTCCCAGGGCAAACTCTGCCAGTTGCGGCCACAAGTCAAGTTTGGCTGCCCAGAAGTCCAGCGGGTCCTCAAGGTGCGTTGGCATGGTCATGTCAAGGTATGACACTACCTGCTGGTTCAGGGCCTGCTCCAGGTCTTTCTGCTGCTCATGATTAGCCTCACTATGCGGGTGAAGAAAGCTACTCATTAGCGACTGAAGACTCAGGCTGCTGCTGATGGAGCTGCTGCTGCTGCTCCTGCCACCCCCCCCAGCAGCCATGGCAGTGGAAGGTGAGCACAGAGGTTCCCCCGAGTCAGACCTGCGAGAGTGTGGACCACGGCGCAGATAGGCATCGGCCAACTGACTACGTAGAATGTCTCTGTAGTAGGTCTGTTTGTCCTCCTTCTCAGTGGGTATAAAAAAATGCCCCCATTTTGTTCCGGTAGCGAGGGTTCAATAAGGTGGAGAGCCAGAAGTCATCCCGCTGACAAATGGAGACAATTCTGCGGTCACTACGCAAGCACGTGAGCATGCATCGTGCCATTTGTGCAAGGGACTACCTGTCTCCATCTCCACTGCATACTTCCACGGTGTGTCTGGGTCCTCTGTCTCGCCTTCCTCAAAACCCTCTAGCTCCTCTGGCTGCTCCTGCTCCTCCTCTCCTGTCAGATGACTAGATAAAATGGCCATTTTGTCAAACCTAAACTGTGCTTCGCTGTGCCCCACCCCCTCCTCCTCCACTTCAGCCCCCACAGGCTTCATGTGGCCGTGAAATGTAGGCGCCATGTCTCCAGTGCCCTGATCAGCCATAGTTTCCAACATGTGTTGTAGTACATGAAGCAATGGAATCACATTGTTCATCTCGTAGTCCTGGCGACTGATTAATAATTGGCTTCCTCAAAGGGCCTGAGCAAACGACAGGTGTCATGTATGAGCTGCCACTGGTTTACATTGAAGTTACACAGGGGAGTCCCCCTATGCGCTTGGATCATCAAGAAATCAGTGATGGCTTTTCTCTGCTCGTATAGTCAATCCAACATATGGAGGGTGGAATTCCAACGGATGGAAACATCGCAAATCAGACTATGTTGGGGGATACCGTTCTGATGCTGTAGCTCAAGAAGGGTGTGCTTGGCGGTGTAGGAGTGGCTGAAGTGCATGCAAAGTTTCCTTCCCGTTGTTAGGATATCTTGCAGATAAGGGAGAAGAGTTCAGAAAACGCTTGACAACTAGGTTGAACACGTGTGGCATACAGGGCGCATGGCTCAGGCTTCCTTGTCGCAGCGCAGACAAGATGTTCTTCCCATTGTCAGTCACCATGGTTCCCATTTGCAGTTTCGTGGAGTAAGCCATGATTTCATTTATTGATTTATGATTTTTAGCAGTTCCTCCCATGTGTGACTCCGTGGCTCAAGGCAAACCGTGTGAAGAACAACGTGAAACCGCTGTGTCCTGCACACATGGTAAAAATACCAAAATAAAAAATGAAAAAAAAAATTGTAAAAAAATTAACAAAATATTAAAAAAAGACAATGAAAAAAAATATTTAAAAAAAATATACAAAAAAAAAAACAAAAAATATATATTTAAAAAAAAATACATAATATAAAAAAAATAAAATAAAAAAAAAAAAAATTATAATAAATTAACCAAAAAAAAAAAAGATACATTTTATATGTTATTGTTATTATGTTATATGTTATTATATGTTATTATAAATGTGTTCAAATAAGATAAATGTTAACAATTAATGTGTAATTGACAATTAGGCACTTTTTTCTGTGACACCATTGCTAAGTGCAAGTGCACTGTCACAGGCACAACGGCCTAGGAGCGTGGAGGCCACAGCGGAGGGACCTGTCCAAGTTGCTGTTGTGGTTGTGCAGGAACCACAATGACCCAGTGGGCCTTAAGGATATGTATTGTCCCTGACCGTAGTTACAGCTCCAGACGTAGGCACTGTCGTGCACTTTGGTACACACTGACAGGCTAAAGGACTGGCCCACCTTCTGTTCAACAAAATTGTACAGGGCTGGTACTGCCTTCTTTGCAAAGAAATGACAGCTTGGGACTCTCTACCTCAGCTCGGCACAAGCCATCAGTTCTCTGAAAGGTCCACCACCTCAAAAGGGAGGGACTGCGGCACCAGCAACTTATACAGGAGCACATTTAGCTTCTGCACGTTGGATGAGTGGGCACATACTGTTGTCTCTTGGACATGGCTTGGCCAACGGATTGCTGGCGGAATGACTGACTCGGATTAAGAGGAGGAGGAGCATCTGGAGCACAGAGGATGGGTATGACACACAGGAGGTGGTGGAGCCTTGGCTGGCTGGAACAGGGAGCGGCGTGCCACTGGGTAATCCAGCAGGCTGGACCACCACTTTGGAGCCAACTCTCCCAGGCTGCTTTATGTTGACGCTGCAAATGTTGACGCAGGGCCAACTTTGGGACCCTGGCCACATTTCGCCTTCTGCCTACACATCTTTCATATAGCCATGTTATGCGGATGCTTGATGAAAAACTGCCACATCGCCAAGTAGCTGATTTTCCTACCAACAGTCCGCACTAATTCACTGCTGCTGCCGCCGCCTCCAGGGACCCACTTCCACTACCTCCTGGGAAGGTAGCCTGCAGCACAGCAAGTGGTCTACCCCGAGCACATTTGCCTCCATACTTTCCCCTTCTGCCACCATGCTGACCGCTAAATCTGTCACACTCTTTATCACTCCAAGCCTTTAAAAGTGCCCTCAAAACTCACTGATGTCCTCCTCAGGCTCCTCAACAGTGTCTGCTTAAGAAGCCAAAACGCTTGCAACACCACCCCCCATGCCACTCTCCTCATCACTACTTGCCCGCCTAGTGGAAGAAGCGGCGAGTGTCTAATCCACTTCTTGGCTGGGCAGTAGCTGCTGATTTTTCAGATTATCAGATCGTCCTCACTGAATAGCGGAGCTGAACCCAAAGCATAAGATATAACCGACAGTTGACTGGAGGTGTCAGATGTCACTTGTAATGAAGTGGATGATCGTGTTAACCAATAGATGACGGCAAATGGGTTGCTGGTCAAGACACGATTGCTAGCTGATACCGGGAGATCAGGCCTCTCACTGAGACTCCTGCTGCCACTCACCCCTAGTCTGCTGATACCTCTGCTTGATGAATTTAGGCCTAATATGTTACTATGTTACTAATATGTTACTATATTTCTAATATGTTACTATGTTACTAATATGTTACTATGTTACTAATATGTTACTAATCTGTCACTCTCCATCACTCCAAATCTTTAAATGTGCCCTCAAAACTCACTGATGTCCTCCTCAGGTTCCTCAACAGTGTCTGCTTAAGAAGCCAAAACACTTGCAACACCACCTCCCACGCCACTCTCCTCATCTCTACTTGCCCGCCTAGTGGAAGAAGCGCCGAGAGTCTCCTCCACTTCTTGGCTCGGCAGTAGCTGCTGATTTTTCTGATTATCAGATCATCCTCACTGAATAGTGGAGCTGAACCCAAAGCATAAGATATAACCAACAGTTGAATGGGGGTGTCAGATGTCACTTGTGATGAAGTGGATGATCGTGTTAACCAATGGATGGTGGCAGATGGGTTGCTGGTCGAGACACGACTGCTAGCTGATACCAGGAGATCAGGCCTCTCACTGAGACTCCTGCTGCCACTTACCTCTAGTCTGCTGCAACCTCTGCTTGATGAATTTAGGCATCTACAACTTCTTTGTGCCCATCCTGGAACTTCTCTGCCTGACGTACTTAGTGCATATATGAGGGGAGGACAAAACGCTACACTACACTTAAAACAGGATTCGTCGATAACAGCAGCAGGTGTGTAACTATCTATGGCCTTTCACTAAGTAGTAACTAGGCCCTGAAGACTGTAACAGGAACAAAGTGATGAAACTCTTAGATGTGCGTATGTGATGCTCTGATTAGGGCAATTCAATGTGCTCCAGTACGCTTGAAAAATGTTTTTTTGAGAGGCTGGCCTGCGTGGAAATGAATCGGGCATGGATCAGCCAAGATTTCAACCACCAATGCCTGATGTATCAGAGTAGATTGATCAGTGTGCCAGACCAACACTAAAGAAATATGGATAGTGCAAAACAGATTTAAGGCGCTGCTCTCCAGTTACAGACATTCCTCCGCATCAGACCACAAGTAATTATTGAGGAAATGCTTTACGTTAATCTTAATTTTTATTAATATTCTTAGGATAAGATATATGTGCCCAAAATCTGTATATGTTCTCTTCATGCTGCTGCCAACTCCAGGGCGTGTCTTTCAGGCATTATATGGGCTTCTAATTCTGCTGCCAACTCTTTCAGGCAATATATGGGCTCCCTATGCTGCTGCCAAGTCCAGAGTGTGTCTTTCAGGCAATATATGGGCTCCTAATGCTGCTGCCAAGTCCAGAGTGTGTCTTTCAGGCAATATATGGGCTCCCAATGCTGCTGCCAACTCCTGGGTGTGTTTTTCAGGCAATATATGGGCTCCTAATGCTGCTGCCAACTCCAGTGTCTCTTTCAGGCAATATATGGGCTCCCTATGCTGCTGCCAAGTCCAGAGTGTGTCTTTCAGGCAATATATGGGCTCCTAATGCTGCTGCCAACTCCAATGTGGTTGTCATTCAATACATAGCGATAGCCATAGCGGCAGGTAGCGACAGTTGAGCGACTGTAGCAGTATTTTCACAGCGCCCGCTAGTAGTCGCTGTGCTTGGCCGTTGTTCGGTTGTTGACAGCGACTCAGTCGGTGTGCAGTAATGTTGAATATTGGGTGAGGAGTCGCTATTTGACAGGTTCCGCGCTGTATGGGAGCGCATGATAGCGACTGGCCATAGCGACCGGCTCCCACCATATTCATTAACAAATCACGGTCAAAAAATTCTCGCGCTGTAAAATGCATGTTTAAACCCCAGAGCGCTGGCGGCGATGGGTTAAAAGTAGTTTTTTAACCCCCAAACAACCATATTTTTGGAAACCAAAAAAAACAAGTTTATAAAAACATTTTGTAATATGAATACATTAATATCAGACCTTTAATATCAATTCTGCACAAATTTTTTTTTTTTTTTTTTACCTTAAAAAAAAAATCTAACATTGCAGAAGTGGTCACAGAATTTTTCACATTTAAAAAAAAAAAAAAAAAAAAAACATTAATAACAATTAATTATGAATATTTAAAGATTGTTACATTGAAATGCATTGGAGAGCGCCAGGTAGCGAGAGGTCATACCTGTCGCTGTTCAAGGTCGGACGCTGGCGCTGTGGGCTGAGGCTGGAATAATGATGAATGAGTGGCTATCTGGCGCTATCTCAGTCGCTAAGCAGGATCGGCTTGATAAATGTGTGATTGTGGTGGGGAGCCGGCGTTCTCGTGGCGGTGCCCGTCATTACCGGTCGCTCACCAGTCGCTACCTGTCGCTATCCCTTGTTAAATAAGGGCCTTAGTGTTTTTTGCATGCTGAAAATAAAAAGTGTCCGATTTCCCTCCCACCCATCAGCCCTTACTTATCTTTTGGATGTTGACATGGCCTGCTGCGGCGACATCCGGCTGCTTCAGGACCCAATCCTGGCCCCTGTGTTGGCTTAGCCACCTGTTACTGACGGCACGTGCTCTTGTAAGTCTTGCGCCGATCCGCAAAGTCCTGCAGGATTTCGGGTGGTCCCACTGCCTTCCTTTCATGGGCACTGGGCAGGTGCGAGATTGGAGGTCGTACGCAGTGCTTGATGGGATGCAACATGGCGCCGCCCGTCAGAACTTCGCCTGGAAACCGAGGAACCTAGAAGATGGATCCCTTGGCGAGGTGAGTAAATACTTCCCAAAGGTAAAACAGGAGTGGGGGAGCAGATCGGTGAGGCATGGGGGAGGTTTTAACCTCCTCCGATGTTCTTTTTTAAAGACATTTGTTGTGCAAGCAATTTAAAATAGATAGAATCATTAGTAAAGTTTTTAGCAGCAAATGACCAACACAGTCATGCTTTTCGTGTCTGCTCAAATACTGATAGCTGTCAAACAAAAGAGATGTAAGCCATAAATAACAAAAACTCCACAAGCTGTAAAAGCTCTTTACTCTACAATAACAGAAATAGACCTTTTGTCAACCCTTTTCTTTCTGGTGTAAGATAGCAGTGCTGGGGATTGTCCTTTCAGATAACCTCTATTACAAGCTTTTTAGAATAGGCAGGTTACCATGAGAGCAGCATTCTGCTTGTCCAGACAATCATTTTAATTCACAACCTGCTACATTTTAGTGACATCAAATGGCCCCACTAAACTAAAGACTGCAACAATGTACCACTGTTTATACGAAATAAGGTTTGATCAGTACCAAGACCTCAAAATACATTTTAAGAACTCTAGAAACTACAGTACTTGAATGCAC
Source organism: Gastrophryne carolinensis (assembly GCA_027917425.1). Lineage (NCBI taxonomy): Eukaryota > Metazoa > Chordata > Amphibia > Anura > Microhylidae > Gastrophryne > Gastrophryne carolinensis. The sequence goes on from CM051234.1 coordinate 365,268,521, forward strand.
ACAGTTATAGCAGAAACTTTGTTTTAAAAAATAACTAGTTCTAAATAAAATATATGTTTAAAAAATAGAACATGTCTGCACCCCCTGTTTCTTATCAGCATTGTAGTTTGCAAACAGGGATAAAAGAGTCTACACCATTTTGGGTCCTGCTAGCCTAGCTTTACAGTGGATAAAAACCCTTGAATCCCAGCTTTAGAGTTTAAAAGACCCCAGGGTAGGATTACAATTTGTACTGGTATATGCTTTACAACTGGATGCTCTGTACACTCACCTCCATTTGTGATCCCACTGCACATGTGCAGGTCCCTAGAAGCATCCCGGGTACCATGGGATTACCGTATTAAGGTGAGTATCCTGCAAACATGGATGTTTCAGATTTAGGATGCTCCGAGAAGCTGACCAAATATTTCATTCTTTACACACTATTCAAGCCCCAGCAGGCCATATTTTAGTTTTAAATTTAATAACATACTTTAATACAGAGCAAACTACAGCTCTAGGTTCCCTACATTTGACTGCTGGTGGTGTGGGAAAGATCAGGCAACTGTTGTACATTTATTGTGCTGCATTCCCATAAGTGGAAGTGGAATCTATAACTAATATTATAACTGCACAAATTAAAGGCAGCTGAGTATGGTAAATACAAAAGTATACACTACCAAAAAGTAGTAACTATATTATCAATGTCTACAAATCTTTGCCTACTTTATATCCTAAGTGCAAACAACAAATGTAAAAATGGAATACCACTCAGAAAACACCCGCCCCCCAGGCCTGCAAAACTTTCATGGTGCTGAGGCAGGACGGGGGAGTACAAAGCAAAAAAAACCCTTACCTCAGCCTCACTCCAGCACCACTCTCCTGGTTCTGTGCAGCCCGCTGCATAGAAAGACACAAAGTAGGTTTGCCATTCAAGTGAACGTGTGGCAGATGCATGCACAGAGCGCCGGACCATGGCTGAGGTAAGGGTTGTCTTTGCTTTGTAGCCCCCTCCTGTCTCAGTGCAAGAGTGGGCGGGGGGTTCATTTTGACATGACTTTCACTTAAAATCTGTGTCAAATGATCATGTACAATCCTTTTTATAAACACCATTGAATAGCGACCCTAAAGTGCAGTGTGCAATATAAGCTACATGTTCATAGCACACAATTAAGAATTCATCATTAGTTAATAAATATGATGCAGTAGAGACAATAATAATAATGGGGGAAATCAATGCCGAAAGGAAACAAATTGAATTTCAAACCAGGGAATATTCTTTAGAGATTGGTGCTCCCACCTCTGGGCATGCAACATGTTCCATGTTGTCTCCTCACTCATGCTCTCTATAGGAATGCTCTCACTTTGACTGCACAAAGGGCACTTCTTATGCCCTACTGAGACCCATAGCCACTGGGGGTAACAATGCCCCCCCCCCCGAGTAAAAAAAGGTTGCCGTAGCTACACTATGTCTTGTCTCTAAGTTAAACCTACTCTGACTACTAACAGTAACTACCAGACTATCTTATTCAATCTAATTAAATCAGAAACATCTGACTAGTAAAAAGTCTGTTAACTCTGCGGTGAGGGTAAGGGGCTTTGTGGGACATCTGAATCATGTTTTACTGTTGAAATGATATACAGACCCATCCATGTCAGACTCACAAGCAGGGTAAATATCTCAAGCAACTTGTGAGTTGCTGAGGCAACTGTGAAACCTTGACCAGGAGTCCAACCCTTGTTTTCACTAAAGCCTCCCAGAGGGAGGTTAGACTGGCCTGCAGGGAGGATCCAGGTAAGGAAACCCAGGGGAAGAGGCACTGGAGTGCCTCTTAGCATAGTACTCAAGGTAAAGAACTGGTCAGTAGTATGGTCCAAACACTGGCGGGGGGTGAAAAGTCACAAGGGTAGCAGCAGATCAAGGAAACAAGCTGGGAGCCGATGCAAGCAGTGTTGGGTTATAAGTGAAGGTATGCTAGGGGTCAGGCCCAAGGTCAGATGGTCCGTGTCGTATCATGAAAGCAATCCAAGGTTTAAATCAATAGTTATTAATTAAATCCACATCTACCAATCTTTAGAGAGCAAACAGTACTGCCAAGTTTAGACCTGTCGCCACCTTTCTTCTAATTGGTAGCCCTATGCCTGAAATTAAGCCATTATCACCTAAGCGGAGATGGCTGTAAGGGTCAGACTGCAATGAAGTAACATTGAGGAAAGAGAACTATTTTTATTATTTACTGGATTAAAAAAAACATTTTTTAAAAAAAGCTGTTCTACAATTCAGCTTCAATTGCTGTGACCTCACAGCTAAATTAGAAAAAGGCATTTAATACCTTTTATATATATATGGCACCCAAATCATAGAAAACTCTCAATACAGATCATCAATACAGAGTAACATGAATATTGATACAAAAAAAATCTAGCCAAACATAGTTAATAAAGAAATGTGGGTTCTCTAATGGGAAATATTTTAAATATCTTAGAAGGATTAATAAAAGCCTACATAGAATATTTGGTATGGTGACTTTCCCCTCACTTTGGGGAGTGGGGAGACATAATTCTTTCTCCTCTAACTTTTTTTTCTGTTTTCCTCATTCTTTAGTTCTTTATTACCTTTTACATTTTATGTATCAACCCTTCTGTTGACAGCCACTTAAAATTTACATGGCTGCCTCTCCATCCGTTAAACGCCAGCCACGTAAATTTTACATGGCTAGCATTTCCTTACCTTGGGGCCATCGGGGGGTTATCTGCCAGTCAGGGTCGGCAGATCCTTCTGGAAGGGAGTCCAGGGGTGAGGGCCAGGTGACTTCTGGGTGACTCCGGTCACCCGATCGCTCCTGCGGCCAATCAGGAGCCGGCGCCGGCCGGTATATAATGACAGTGCGGGCGGGCACCGGCCTCTTTCTGCATGTGACCAAGTAGGAGAATGTCATTCCTTGCTCCGCCGGGGGTGGGTGGCCGTAGGAAATGTTTTTTTTTTTTTGTGTAATGGCAGTTTGGATCTCATAGTAATGAGATCCATTCAAAAAAACGGCGATCTAGCAGGGATCAGCGTTTTTTTTTAATGGATCTCATTACTATGAGATCTACTGCTACTACTGTTTTCTTTTGCAGGCTGAATTTGGATCTTTTAATTGCTTGATTGATGGTGGGTGTATATTTTATACATACCCATCATCAGTCAAGCAACCGAAAGCTCCTAATGCAAAATGAGGCTGATTTTTTCCTCACAGTAAACAGTAGTAGTAAAGGTGTAAGATGGAATCAGATTCATTCATTTAGCTGTTTTTTATGAATTAATGTGATTTTATGACTGATTTTATATATATATATATATATATATATATATATATATATATATTCAGTCACAAAAAACAGCTAAATGAATGAATGAATGAATCTGATTTCATGATTTCATCTTACACCTTTACTACTGCTGTATGTGTATGCTAATCTGGTCCGTGACAGTAAGATCCGGCCATGGATCCCGCTGAGGTGCTGCTGCCTGATGCCACTGAATTGCCTGCTATTGTGGCTATGCAGTCCCGCCAAATTAATCAGCTCTCGGCTATGATGCAGCAGTTACTATTGATTCAGCAACATCAAGTGCCACCACCGGCCCCAGCTTTGCCACCACAGCCACTTCAGCATCTACAGCTAGATTCCATCTCTCCTTGCCGGCTAAATATGACGGGGATGCCAAGTTATGCCGAGACTTCCTTGCCCAGTGCTCTTTACATTTAGAGTTGTTGGCGGATCAATTCCCCACTACACGAGCTAAGGTGGCCTTTGTCATTAGTTTGCTTTCTGGAAAGGCCTCGGTCACTCCTTTGTGGGATCACAACGACCCTGTCACTTCTAGTATTCACACTTTTGTTTCAGAGTTTCGCCCAGGCTTCATCTGCTGAATCGGCCCTATTGAACTTGGTCCAGGGCGAATTGTCCGTTGGTGAATACGCCATCCGGTTCCGTACCTTAGCATCCGAACTGTCTTGGAATAATGAGGCCTTGTGTGCCTGCTTCTAGAACGGACTTTCTAGTAAAATTAAAGATGCTCTAGCTGCACGTGACTTGCCTTCATCTCTCACTGATCTCATCCATCTGGCCACACGCACTGATGTGCATTTTATTGAAAGGCGTGAAAAATTCAGCCAAGAAAGAGATACTCGGCGCCCTAGGAGGGCATCCTGTCTGGCCCCTGTGTTTCAACACTCTTTGTCCGCGCATGTACCTCCCAGTGAGGAGGCTGTGCAGGTTGACCGATCCCGCCTGACCTAGTTGGAGAGAACTCGTAGAAGGAACGAGAATCTTTGTTTGTACTGTGCTGGCTCTGAGCATTTTTTGAAAGACTGTCCTATTCACCCTCCTCGTCAGGGAAACGGGCACACCTAGTGGATGTGGAAGAGGCGTCCCTGGGTGTATGTGCTTCCTCTCCACGTCTCACGGTTTCTGTGTAACTTACCATCGCACCTACCACCTCTTTGAATTTGTCTGCCTTTCTGGATTCGGGCTCTGCAGGAAACTTTATAGAGGCCTCCTTGATTAATAAATATAATATCTCTGTGAACCGCCTCGCAAGGCCCTTATTTATCGCCTCAGTCAATGGTGACAGGCTGGACTGTACCGCGCGTTATCGCACCGTTCCCCTTCTTCTAAAGATTGGACATTTCCATCAAGAGAGTATTGAGTTCTACGTCCTCCCTAATTGTACATCTCAGATTCTTCTCGGCTTACCTTGGCTTCGAAGTCATGATCCCACGCTTGATTGGAACACCAACGACATCAAGACTAGGGGTGCGGCTTGCTTTAAGAGGTGTTTGAGGTCCTTTCCTGTTCGACCTATTCCTGCTTCAGCTCCATAACTTGGCCTGCCTGAGGTCTACTGGTCCTTTTCTGATGTGTTCTGCAAAAAACAAGCGGAGGTACTTCCGCCCTCTTGCCGGGTACTACTCCACCTCGTGGTCGTATTTACCCCCTCTCGGCTCCGGAGACACAAGCTATGTCGGAGTATATTCAAGAAAATCTGCAAAGAGGGTTTATACGGAAGTCTTCCTCTCCAGCAGGCGCGGGTTTCTTCTTCGTGGCAAAAAAAGATGGCCCTCTACACCCTTGTATTGATTACCATGGCCTCAACAAGATTACCGTCAAAAATCGTTACCCTTTGCCTCTGATTGCTGAATTATTTGACCGTCTGCGTAAGGCCAAGGTTTTCACCAAACTTGATCTGCGAGGGGCCTATAATTTGATACGTATACGCGAGGGCGATGAATGGAAGACAGCCTTCAATACCCGCGATGGCCACTTCGAATATTTAGTGATGCCCTTTGGTCTTTGCAATGCACCTGCTGTATTCCAGGAATACGTAAACGACATTTTTCGGGGCTTGCTTTACTCCTGTGTAGTTGTATATTTGGATGATATACTCATCTTTTCATCTAATCTGGAAGAACATCATCGTCACGTCCAGCAAGTTCTGTCTCGCCTCCATCAACACCACCTTTACGCCATGTTGGAGAAGTGTCTTTTTGATCAAACCACCTTACCCTTTCTTGGATATATTGTCTCTGCTCGTGGTCACCAGATGAACCCCAGCAAATTGAAAGCAGTTTTGGACTGGCCACGTCCTATTGGCCTACGGGCTATTCAACGCTTCCTGGGCTTCGCCAATTACTATCGACAGTTTATTCCCCACTTTTCTAGAAGAAAGAACGCCAATTCTAAGTCTTGGCCTCCTCAGGCGGAAGAGGCCTTCATTGCCTTAAAAAAGCCTTCTCCTCTGCTCCGGTGCTGTCTAGGCCAGATCCATCTATGCCTTTTGCCTTTGGAGATCGGGAGTTACTCGCCATCAAGTTGGCATTGGAGGAGTGGAGACATCTCTTAGAAGGTTCCGCCCATCAGGTGTCCATCTATACTGATCATAAAAATCTGTCTTATTTAGAAACTGCCCAGCGACTGAACCCACGACAAGCTTGGTGGTCATTGTTTTCGCCCGTTTCATCTTTCAAATCCTCTTCCGGCCAGCCGCCAAGAACATCAGGGCGGATGTCCTTTCTCGCTCCTCAGACATCTGGTGTTGAATCCACTCCACAACATATTATCTCGCCTGAATGCCTTGTCCACTCCGCACCCGCTGCCTTTGTAAGGCACCGCCGGGAAAGACTTTCGTGCCAGCTCGCCAACGTCGCAAAATATTAAGATGGGGTCATTCTTCACATGTAGCCGGCCATGCCGGCGTCAGAAAATCCTGTGCTATCATTTCTAGATATTATTGGTGGCCTTCTTTAGAAAAGGATGTGACGGAATTCATTCAGGCCTGTACCATCTGTGCACGTGACAAAACTCCTCGCCAAAGAACTGCTAGCCTACTCCTCCCTCTGCCTATTCCAGATACCCCATGGACACACATTGCTATGGACTTTATTACTGACCTCCCTTCTTTGCATGGCAATACTGTTATTTGGGTGGTAGTGGATAGGTTTTCTAAGATGGCACACTTTGTTCTTTTGCCTGGCCTCCCGTCGGCTCCTCAGTTGGCGAAATACTTCCTGTTGCATATCTTTCGACTTCATGGGCTTCCTACACACATTGTGTCTGACAGAGGTGTGCAGTTTGTTTCCAAGTTCTGGAGAGCCCTTTCTAAACAAATGAAAATTAAACAGGACTTTTCCTCTGCTTATCACTAGGGATGAGCGAATCGATCCGGACGAACCCGGATTCGATCCGAATTTCAGGAAAAATTCGATTCGGATCGAATCCGAATTTCCCCGCGATTCGATCGCTCGAAGTTTTCCTTTAACATCCATTCATTTACATTTACAGGCATTCTAAGATGGCGGACGGGACATGTCTGGACATCTATCCCGCGCCAGTGCAAGCTGGGGCAGTCACATGCAGCCTATCAGCAGCCAGCAAGCCCGGTGACGTCACAGCGCTATTTAAGTCCGGCCATCTTGCTTTTCCTTCCTCATTTCTCTATTGCATTCGTGAGAGACAGAACGCTGTGTAGCTGAGGGAGAGACAGTTAGACAGGCAGGGACAGACAGGGACAGGCTGGAGACAGGCAGGAGACAGACAGGAGACAGACAGAAAGCCAGCAAAAAACAGGGAAAGGAAGGGAAAATCGGAGGCTGTCACAGGGAGATTTTTTTTTTTTTTTCATCCAGCCTGACAGGCTTTGTTAGCGTTTTCAGGCTGCTTATACTAACTAACTGTGCATATATACTGAACTGATCTTAAGTCTGCTGTGAGGCATCCCATTCTGTGACTACACCAGCCTCTGTTTAAGACCATATAACAATTTGCACTTATTATAATTGAAATTAGCCTGATAAAGACACTTTTGCTGGGCATAGTACTTCTGGACCCTGCCAGGTCCACTTCTTTTTTAGGGCATCCCATTCTGTGACTACAGCAGCCTCTGTTTAAAACCATATAACCATTTGCACTTATTATAATTGAAATTAGCCTGATAAAGACACTTTTGCTGGGCATAGTACTTCTGGACCCTGCCAGGTCCACTTCTTTTTTAGGGCATCCCATTCTGTGACTACAGCAGCCTCTGTTTAAGACCATATAACCATTTGCACTTATTATAATTGAAATTAGCCTGATAAAGACACTTTTGCTGGGCATAGTACTTCTGGACCCTGCCAGGTCCACTTCTTTTTTAGGGCATCCCATTCTGTGACTACAGCAGCCTCTGTTTAAGACCATATAACCATTTGCACTTATTATAATTGAAATTAGCCTGATAAAGACACTTTTGCTGGGCATAGTACTTCTGGACCCTGCCAGGTCCACTTCTTTTTTAGGGCATCCCATTCTGTGACTACAGCAGCCTCTGTTTAAGACCATATAACCATTTGCACTTATTATAATTGAAATTAGCCTGATAAAGACACTTTTGCTGGGCATAGTACTTCTGGACCCTGCCAGGTCCACTTCTTTTTTGGGGCATCCCATTCTGTGACTACAGCAGCCTCTGTTTAAGACCATATAACCATTTGCACTTATTATAATTGAAATTAGGCCTGATAAAGACACTTTTGCTGGGCATAGTACTTCTGGACCCTGCCAGGTCCACTTCTTTTTTAGGGCATCCCATTCTGTGACTACAGCAGCCTCTGTTTAAGACCATATAACCATTTGCACTTATTATAATTGAAATTAGCCTGATAAAGACACTTTTGCTGGGCATAGAACTTCTGGACCCTGCCAGGTCCACTTCTTTTTTAGGGCATCCCATTCTGTGACTACAGCAGCCTCTATTTAAGACCATATAACCATTTGCACTTATTATAATTGAAATTAGGCCTGATAAAGACACTTTTGCTGGGCATAGTACTTCTGGACCCTGCCAGGTCCACTTCTTTTTTAGGGCATCCCATTCTGTGACTACAGCAGCCTCTGTTTAAGACCATATAACCATTTGCACTTATTATAATTGAAATTAGCCTGATAAAGACACTTTTGCTGGGCATAGTACTTCTGGACCCTGCCAGGTCCACTTCTTTTTTGGGGCATCCCATTCTGTGACTACAGCAGCCTCTGTTTAAGACCATATAACCATTTGCACTTATTATAATTGAAATTAGCCTGATAAAGACACTTTTGCTGGGCATAGTACTTCTGGACCCTGCCAGGTCCACTTCTTTTTTAGGGCATCCCATTCTGTGACTACAGCAGCCTCTGTTTAAGACCATATAACCATTTGCACTTATTATAATTGAAATTAGCCTGATAAAGACACTTTTGCTGGGCATAGTACTTCTGGACCCTGCCAGGTCCACTTCTTTTTTAGGGCATCCCATTCTGTGACTACAGCAGCCTCTGTTTAAGACCATATAACCATTTGCACTTATTATAATTGAAATTAGCCTGATAAAGACACTTTTGCTGGGCATAGTACTTCTGGACCCTGCCAGGTCCACTTCTTTTTTAGGGCATCCCATTCTGTGACTACAGCAGCCTCTGTTTAAGACCATATAACCATTTGCACTTATTATAATTGAAATTAGCCTGATAAAGACACTTTTGCTGGGCATAGTATTTCTGGACCCTGCCAGGTCCACTTCTTTTTTAGGGCATCCCATTCTGTGACTACAGCAGCCTCTGTTTAAGACCATATAACCATTTGCACTTATTATGATTGAAATTAGCCTGATAAAGACACTTTTGCTGGGCATAGTACTTCTGGACCCTGCCAGGTCCACTTCTTTTTTGGGGCATCCCATTCTGTGACTACAGCAGCCTCTGTTTAAGACCATATAACCATTTGCACTTATTATAATTGAAATTAGGCCTGATAAAGACACTTTTGCTGGGCATAGTACTTCTGGACCCTGCCAGGTCCACTTCTTTTTTAGGGCATCCCATTCTGTGACTACAGCAGCCTCTGTTTAAGACCATATAACCATTTGCACTTATTATAATTGAAATTAGCCTGATAAAGACACTTTTGCTGGGCATAGTACTTCTGGACCCTGCCAGGTCCACTTCTTTTTTGGGGCATCCCATTCTGTGACTACAGCAGCCTCTGTTTAAGACCATATAACCATTTGCACTTATTATAATTGAAATTAGCCTGATAAAGACACTTTTGCTGGGCATAGTACTTCTGGACCCTGCCAGGTCCACTTCTTTTTTAGGGCATCCCATTCTGTGACTACAGCAGCCTCTGTTTAAGACCATATAACCATTTGCACTTATTATAATTGAAATTAGCCTGATAAAGACACTTTTGCTGGGCATAGTACTTCTGGACCCTGCCAGGTCCACTTCTTTTTTAGGGCATCCCATTCTGTGACTACAGCAGCCTCTGTTTAAGACCATATAACCATTTGCACTTATTATAATTGAAATTAGCCTGATAAAGACACTTTTGCTGGGCATAGTACTTCTGGACCCTGCCAGGTCCACTTCTTTTTTGGGGCATCCCATTCTGTGACTACAGCAGCCTCTGTTTAAGACCATATAACCATTTGCACTTATTATAATTGAAATTAGCCTGATAAAGACACTCTTGCTGGGCATAGTACTTCTGGACCCTGCCAGGTCCACTTCTTTTTTGGGGCATCCCATTCTGTGACTACAGCAGCCTCTGTTTAAGACCATATAACCATTTGCACTTATTATAATTGAAATTAGGCCTGATAAAGACACTTTTGCTGGGCATAGTACTTCTGGACCCTGCCAGGTCCACTTCTTTTTTAGGGCATCCCATTCTGTGACTACAGCAGCCTCTGTTTAAGACCATATAACCATTTGCACTTATTATTATTGAAATTAGCCTGATAAAGACACTTTTGCTGGGCATAGTACTTCTGGACCCTGCCAGGTCCACTTCTTTTTTAGGGCATCCCATTCTGTGACTACAGCAGCCTCTGTTTAAGACCATATAACCATTTGCACTTATTATAATTGAAATTAGCCTGATAAAGACACTTTTGCTGGGCATAGTACTTCTGGACCCTGCCAGGTCCACTTCTTTTTTGGGGCATCCCATTCTGTGACTACAGCAGCCTCTGTTTAAGACCATATAACCATTTGCACTTATTATAATTGAAATTAGCCTGATAAAGACACTTTTGCTGGGCATAGTACTTCTGGACCCTGCCAGGTCCACTTCTTTTTTAGGGCATCCCATTCTGTGACTACAGCAGCCTCTGTTTAAGACCATATAACCATTTGCACTTATTATAATTGAAATTAGCCTGATAAAGACACTTTTGCTGGGCATAGACTTACTGCTGCCTGCCAGGTCCACTTCTTTTTAGGGCATCCCATTCTGTGACTACAGCAGCCTCTGTTTAAGACCATATAACCATTTGCACTTATTATAATTGAAATTAGCCTGATAAAGACACTTTTGCTGGGCATAGTACTTCTGGACCCTGCCAGGTCCACTTCTTTTTTAGGGCATCCCATTCTGTGACTACAGCAGCCTCTGTTTAAGACCATATAACCATTTGCACTTATTATAATTGAAATTAGCCTGATAAAGACACTTTTGCTGGGCATAGTACTTCTGGACCCTGCCAGGTCCACTTCTTTTTTGGGGCATCCCATTCTGTGACTACAGCAGCCTCTGTTTAAGACCATATAACCATTTGCACTTATTATAATTGAAATTAGCCTGATAAAGACACTTTTGCTGGGCATAGTACTTCTGGACCCTGCCAGGTCCACTTCTTTTTTAGGGCATCCCATTCTGTGACTACAGCAGCCTCTGTTTAAGACCATATAACCATTTGCACTTATTATAATTGAAATTAGCCTGATAAAGACACTTTTGCTGGGCATAGTACTTCTGGACCCTGCCAGGTCCACTTCTTTTTTGGGGCATCCCATTCTGTGACTACAGCAGCCTCTGTTTAAGACCATATAACCGTTTGCACTTATTATAATTGAAATTAGCCTGATAAAGACACTTTTGCTGGGCATAGACTTACTGCTGCCTGCCAGGTCCACTTCTTTTTTAGGGCATCCCATTCTGTGACTACAGCAGCCTCTGTTTAAGACCATATAACCATTTGCACTTATTATAATTGAAATTAGCCTGATAAAGACACTTTTGCTGGGCATAGTACTTCTGGACCCTGCCAGGTCCACTTCTTTTTTGGGGCATCCCATTCTGTGACTACAGCAGCCTCTGTTTAAGACCATATAACCATTTGCACTTATTATAATTGAAATTAGGCCTGATAAAGACACTTTTGCTGGGCATAGACTTACTGCTGCCTGCCAGGTGCACTTCTGTTGGGGCATCCCATTCTGTAACATAGCATACCCCTCTTTATTTACACTAAGCAGCTCTCTTATTTTCACTAGGCAGGCCTGTTGGAGGCTGAGTGTCACTGCTCACTTTTGGTGTGCATTATATTCTGTTTCATATAGACCCACCGCTGCCTGGGGGTTCTTAAAATATCACCTACTACCACGCCAGTTAGACTATGTCGGGCAGACAAGTGCCTGGAAGTGAAAAGAGGAGTGGCAGAGGCCAAGATTCCGCAGGCAGAGCTCGCATCAGACTGGGGGCCAGTAGCAGCAGGAGTCACGCTGAGAGACCTAATCTGCCAGTATCTGCTAGCGGTCGGGTCTCCACCAGTAACGCATCTGCCGTGGTAGATTGGTTGACGCGCTCATCAACAACATCATCACAACTTACGTCTGAGACCCCCAGTCTAGGGTCGGTAGGTTCCTCTGACACAACCCTGAGTTGGCATGCCCCGAGAGCAGTCCCTGTCCTCCCATTGCCTCTGGCCTACGCCGTTCCCTCCCCCAGCGACGTATCCTATGCTTTGGGTTCAGCTCCACTCTTTAGTGAGGAGGACCATCAGATAGAGGACAGTCAGCAGCTACTGCCCAGCCAAGAAATGGAGGTGGCTTCTCTAGCTAGGCAGACAAATAGTGATGTGGACAGTGTCGTGGGTGCTGCGAGCATTCCAGCTCCTGCGCCAGACACTGTTGACGAATCCACGAACATCAGTGACGTACAGCCACAACTCGGTGATGATGATGATGACGATGAAGCCGATCGCACTTGGGAGCCGGGTGATGAAGGGGCTTCATCGTCATCATCAGGAGAAGAGGGGCGCAGGTTGCCCTGGAGTCAGCAGCTGAGGCAGCAAGGTGGTAGCAGTCAGCATGGGGGCACAATTCCAAAGGCTGGAGCCGGCCGGGGCCGGGGCCGGGGTAGAGCACCTGCTGTGCGGCAGTCTACCTTATCGGGAGGTAGTGGAGCAGGGGTTCCTGGAGTTGGCAACAGCAGCAGTGAATCAGTGAGGCCAGGGGGTGGGAAAAGTAGCTACTCGGCAGTGTGGCAGTTTTTCCTGAGGCATCCGCAGGAGGGTAACATGGCCACATGCAAGATATGTAGGCAAAAGGTGAAGCGTGGCCAGGGTCCAAATGTTGGCACCACGGCCCTGCGTCAACATATGATGCGTCACCATAAAATGACCTGGGAGAACCGAGGCTCCCAAGGGGTGGTCCAGTCTGCTTCCTCACCAAGTGAGCTCCCAATTTCTGCCAGCCAAGGCTCCAGCACCTCAGCCGAAGGCAGCTGTGCGTCATACCCATCCTCTGTCGCTCCTGCTCCTCCTCCAAGTCATGCATCCCGCCAGCAATCCATCAGCGAAGCCATGTCCAAGAGACAGCAGTATGCGCCCACTCATCCTACGGCGCAGAAGCTGAATGTGCTCCTGTCCAAGTTGCTGGTGCTGCAGTCGCTCCCTTTTCAGGTGGTGGAATCTGCACCTTTCAGAGAACTGATGGCTTGTGCTGAGCCGAGGTGGAGAGTCCCAAGCCGTCATTTCTTTGCCAAGAAGGCAGTACCAGCGCTGCACACTTTTGTTGAACAGAAGGTGGGCCAGTCCTTGAGCCTGTCGGTGTGTAGCAAAATACATGGCAGCGCCGACATCTGGAGCTGTAACTACGGTCAGGGGCAGTACATGTCGTTTACGGCCCACTGGGTGAATGTGGTCCCTTTGCAGCAGCAGCAGCAACTTGGACAGGTCACGCCGCTTCGGCCTCCGCGCTCTCTGCCCATTGGGCCTGTGACACCGTGCGACTCGGCCTCCTCATCCTCCGCCATCTCCTCACCCTCCACTGTAGGCTCAAGTCTCAGTGCCCCTCCAGTCTACCATGTGTGCAGGGCACGGAGGTGTCACGCAGTGCTTCACATGGTTTGTCTTGGCGAACGGAGTCACACAGGGGAGGAACTGCTTAAATGTATTCATCAGGAAATCCAAACATGGCTTACTCCGAGAAAACTTAAAATGGGAATCATGGTTACCGACAATGGGAAGAACATTTTGTCTGCGCTGCGCCAAGGAAGCCTGACCCATGCCCCCTGCATGGCTCATGTCTTCAATCTGGTTGTCAAGCGGTTTCTGAAGTGTTCCCCCCATCTGCAAGACATCCTAACAACTTCAAGGAAACTTTGCATGCACTTCAGCCACTCCTACACCGCCAAACACACCCTTCTTGAGCTACAGCGTCAGAATGGTAGTCTGATTTGCGATGTTTCCACCCGTTGGAATTCCACCCTTCACATGTTGGACCGATTATATGAACAGAGAAAAGCCATCACGGATTTCCTGATGATCCAAGCAGATAGGGGGACTCCCCTGTGTAACTTCAATGTCAACCAGTGGCAGCTCATACGTGACACCTGCCGTTTGCTCAGGCCCTTTGAGGATGCCACTTTATTTGTCAGTCGGCAGGATTACGGGATGAACGACGTGATTCCACTGCTTCATGTACTACAGCACATGTTGGAAACCATGGCTGGTCAGGGCACTGGAGACATGGCGTTTACATCTTACGGCCACATGAACCCCGTTGGAGCTGAACTGGAGGAGGAGGAGGAAGAGGAGGAGGAGGAGTTGCCCAGCGAAACACAGTTTAGGCTTGGCGAAATGGCTGGTTTATCTAGTCAGCGGACAGGAGAGGAGGAGCAGGAGCAGCCAGAGGAGCTAGAGGTTTTTGAGGAAGGCGAGACAGAGGACCCGGGCACACCGTGGCAGTATGCAGTGGAGATGGAGACAGGTAGTCCATCCGAGTCACTTGCGCAAATGGCATGAAGCATGCTCACGTGCTTGCGTAGTGACCCCAGAATTGTTTCCATCTGTCGGCGGGATGACTTCTGGCTGTCCACCTTATTGGACCCTCGCTTCCGGCACAAAATGGGGGCATTTTTTAAACCCACCGAGAGGGAGGACAAACTCAACTACTACAAAGACATTCTACGTAGGCAGTTGGCCGATGCCTATCTGCGCCATGGTCCATACTCTCGCAGGTCTGACTCGAGGGGACCTCTGCGCTCACCTTCCACTGCCATGGCCGCTGGGGGGGTTGGCAGGAGCAGCAGCAGCAGCTCCATCAGCAGCAGCAGCCTCAGTCTTCAGTCGCTAATGAGTAGCTTTCTACACCCGCATAGTGAGGCTACTCATGAGCAGCAGGAAGACCTGGAGCAGGACCTCAACCAGCAGGTCATGTCATACTTTGACATGACCATGCCAACACACCTTGAGGATCCGCTGGACTTCTGGGCAGCCAAACTTGATTTGTGGCCGCAACTAGCAGAGTTTGCCCTGGAAAAGCTGTCCTGCCCGGCAAGTAGCGTGCCATCTGAGCGGGTGTTTAGTGCGGCGGGGGCCATAGTTACGGCGAGGAGAACTCGTCTGTCAACTAAAAATGTGGAGAGACTCACCTTTGTCAAAATGAATCAGGGATGGATCAGCCAGGATTTCCACCCACCAATGCCTGATGCATGCGACTAGATTCAGCATGGTGCCACGTTTTACACTTTCCAAATGGTGCAAAACATATTTATGTCTTTAGGCCATTTTTTGGGCTCCTGCTGCTGCTGCTGCCAACTTCTGCCAACTCCAGGGTGTGATTCATCCAATTGTTGGGCTCCTGAAGCCAACCCCAGTGTCTCTTTAAAGTAATATTTGGGCTCCTGCTGCTGCTGCTGCTGTCAACTCCTGCCAACTCCAGGGTGTGATTCATCCAATTTTTGGGCTCCTGAAGCCAACCCCAGGGTCTCTTTAAAGTAATATTTGGGCTCCTGCTGCTGCTGCTGCTGCTGTCAACTCCTGCCAACTCCAGGGTGTGATTCATCCAATTTTTGGGCTCCTGAAGCCAACTCCAGTGTATATTTGGGCTCCTGCTGCTGCTGCTGCTGCCAACTCCAGGGTGTGATTCATCCAATTTTTGGGCTCCTGAGGCCAACCCCAGGGTCTCTTTAAAGTAATATTTGGGCTCCTGCTGCTGCTGCTGCCAACTCCAGGGTGTGATTCATCCAATTTTTGGGCTCCTGAAGCCAACTCCAGTGTATATTTGGGCTCCTGCTGCTGCTGCTGCCAACTCCAGGGTGTGATTCATCCAATTTTTGGGCTCCTGAAGCCAACTCCAGTGTATATTTGGGCTCCTGCTGCTGCTGCTGCCAACTCCAGGGTGTGATTCATCCAATTTTTGGGCTCCTGAGGCCAACCCCAGGGTCTCTTTAAAGTAATATTTGGGCTCCTGCTGCTGCTGCTGCCAACTCCAGGGTGTGATTCATCCAATTTTTGGGCTCCTGAAGCCAACTCCAGTGTATATTTGGGCTCCTGCTGCTGCTGCTGCCAACTCCAGGGTGTGATTCATCCAATTTTTGGGCTCCTGAGGCCAACCCCAGGGTCTCTTTAAAGTAATATTTGGGCTCCTGCTGCTGCTGCTGCCAACTTCTGCCAACTCCAGGGTGTGATTCATCCAATTTTTGGGCTCCTGAAGCCAACTCCAGTGTATATTTGGGCTCCTGCTGCTGCTGCTGCCAACTCCAGGGTGTGATTCATCCAATTGTTGGGCTCCTGAAGCCAACCCCAGTGTCTCTTTAAAGTAATATTTGGGCTCCTGCTGCTGCCAACTCCAGGGTGTGATTCATCCAATTTTTGGGCTCCTGAAGCCAACTCCAGTGTATATTTGGGCTCCTGCTGCTGCTGCTGCCAACTCCAGGGTGTGATTCATCCAATTTTTGGGCTCCTGAAGCCAACTCCAGTGTATATTTGGGCTCCTGCTGCTGCTGCTGCCAACTCCAGGGTGTGATTCATCCAATTTTTGGGCTCCTGAAGCCAACCCCAGTGTCTCTTTAAAGTAATATTTGGGCACCTGCTGCTGCTGCTGCCAACTCCAGGGTGTGATTCATCCAATTTTTGGGCTCCTGAAGCCAACTTCAGTGTATATTTGGGCTCCTGCTGCTGCTGCTGCCAACTCCAGGGTGTGATTCATCCAATTGTTGGGCTCCTGAAGCCAACCCCAGTGTCTCTTTAAAGTAATATTTGGGCTCCTGCTGCTGCTGCTGCCAACTCCAGGGTGTGATTCATCCAATTTTTGGGCTCCTGAAGCCAACTCCAGTGTATATTTGGGCTCCTGCTGCTGCTGCTGCCAACTCCAGGGTGTGATTCATCCAATTGTTGGGCTCCTGAAGCCAACCCCAGTGTCTCTTTAAAGTAATATTTGGGCTCCTGCTGCTGCTGCTGCCATCTCCAGGGTGTGATTCATCCAATTTTTGGGCTCCTGAGGCCAACCCCAGGGTCTCTTTAAAGTAATATTTGGGCTCCTGCTGCTGCTGCTGCCAACTTCTGCCAACTCCAGGGTGTGATTCATCCAATTTTTGGGCTCCTGAAGCCAACTCAAGTGTATATTTGGGCTCCTGCTGCTGCTGCTGCCAACTCCAGGGTGTGATTCATCCAATTGTTGGGCTCCTGAAGCCAACCCCAGTGTCTCTTTAAAGTAATATTTGGGCTCCTGCTGCTGCTGCTGCCAACTCCAGGGTGTGATTCATCCAATTTTTGGGCTCCTGAAGCCAACCCCAGGGTCTCTTTAAAGTAATATTTGGGCTCCTGCTGCTGCTGCTGCCAACTCCAGGGTGTGATTCATCCAATTTTTGGGCTCCTGAAGCCAACTCCAGTGTATATTTGGGCTCCTGCTGCTGCTGCTGCCAACTCCAGGGTGTGATTCATCCAATTTTTGGGCTCCTGAAGCCAACTCCAGTGTATATTTGGGCTCCTGCTGCTGCTGCTGCCAACTCCAGGGTGTGATTCATCCAATTTTTGGGCTCCTGAGGCCAACCCCAGGGTCTCTTTAAAGTAATATTTGGGCTCCTGCTGCTGCTGCTGCCAACTCCAGGGTGTGATTCATCCAATTTTTGGGCTCCTGAAGCCAACTCCAGTGTATATTTGGGCTCCTGCTGCTGCTGCTGCCAACTCCAGGGTGTGATTCATCCAATTTTTGGGCTCCTGAGGCCAACCCCAGGGTCTCTTTAAAGTAATATTTGGGCTCCTGCTGCTGCTGCTGCCAACTTCTGCCAACTCCAGGGTGTGATTCATCCAATTTTTGGGCTCCTGAAGCCAACTCCAGTGTATATTTGGGCTCCTGCTGCTGCTGCTGCCAACTCCAGGGTGTGATTCATCCAATTGTTGGGCTCCTGAAGCCAACCCCAGTGTCGCTTTAAAGTAATATTTGGGCTCCTGCTGCTGCTGCTGCCAACTCCAGGGTGTGATTCATCCAATTTTTGGGCTCCTGAAGCCAACTCCAGTGTATATTTGGGCTCCTGCTGCTGCTGCTGCCAACTCCAGGGTGTGATTCATCCAATTTTTGGGCTCCTGAAGCCAACTCCAGTGTATATTTGGGCTCCTGCTGCTGCTGCTGCCAACTCCAGGGTGTGATTCATCCAATTTTTGGGCTCCTGAAGCCAACCCCAGTGTCTCTTTAAAGTAATATTTGGGCACCTGCTGCTGCTGCTGCCAACTCCAGGGTGTGATTCATCCAATTTTTGGGCTCCTGAAGCCAACTCCAGTGTATATTTGGGCTCCTGCTGCTGCTGCTGCCAACTCCAGGGTGTGATTCATCCAATTGTTGGGCTCCTGAAGCCAACCCCAGTGTCTCTTTAAAGTAATAATTGGGCTCCTGCTGCTGCTGCTGCTGCCAACTCCAGGGTGTGATTCATCCAATTTTTGGGCTCCTGAAGCCAACTCCAGTGTATATTTGGGCTCCTGCTGCTGCTGCTGCCAACTCCAGGGTGTGATTCATCCAATTGTTGGGCTCCTGAAGCCAACCCCAGTGTCTCTTTAAAGTAATATTTGGGCTCCTGCTGCTGCTGCTGCCATCTCCAGGGTGTGATTCATCGAATTTTTGGGCTCCTGAGGCCAACCCCAGGGTCTCTTTAAAGTAATATTTGGGCTCCTGCTGCTGCTGCTGCCAACTTCTGCCAACTCCAGGGTGTGATTCATCCAATTTTTGGGCTCCTGAAGCCAACTCAAGTGTATATTTGGGCTCCTGCTGCTGCTGCTGCCAACTCCAGGGTGTGATTCATCCAATTGTTGGGCTCCTGAAGCCAACCCCAGTGTCTCTTTAAAGTAATATTTGGGCTCCTGCTGCTGCTGCTGCCAACTCCAGGGTGTGATTCATCCAATTTTTGGGCTCCTGAAGCCAACCCCAGGGTCTCTTTAAAGTAATATTTGGGCTCCTGCTGCTGCTGCTGCCAACTCCAGGGTGTGATTCATCCAATTTTTGGGCTCCTGAAGCCAACTCCAGTGTATATTTGGGCTCCTGCTGCTGCTGCTGCCAACTCCAGGGTGTGATTCATCCAATTTTTGGGCTCCTGAGGCCAACCCCAGGGTCTCTTTAAAGTAATATTTGGGCTCCTGCTGCTGCTGCTGCCAACTTCTGCCAACTCCAGGGTGTGATTCATCCAATTTTTGGGCTCCTGAAGCCAACTCCGATGTATATTTGGGCTCCTGCTGCTGCTGCTGCTGCCAACTCCAGGGTGTGATTCATCCAATTGTTGGGCTCCTGAAGCCAACCCCAGTGTCTCTTTAAAGTAATATTTGGGCTCCTGCTGCTGCTGCTGCCAACTCCAGGGTGTGATTCATCCAATTTTTGGGCTCCTGAAGCCAACTCCAGTGTATATTTGGGCTCCTGCTGCTGCTGCTGCCAACTCCAGGGTGTGATTCATCCAATTTTTGGGCTCCTGAAGCCAACTCCAGTGTATATTTGGGCTCCTGCTGCTGCTGCTGCCAACTCCAGGGTGTGATTCATCCAATTTTTGGGCTCCTGAAGCCAACCCCAGGGTCTCTTTAAAGTAATATTTGGGCTCCTGCTGCTGCTGCTGCCAACTCCAGGGTGTGATTCATCCAATTTTTGGGCTCCTGAAGCCAACTCCAGTGTATATTTGGGCTCCTGCTGCTGCTGCTGCCAACTCCAGGGTGTGATTCATCCAATTTTTGGGCTCCTGAAGCCAACCCCAGTGTCTCTTTAAAGTAATGTTTGGGCTCCTGCTGCTGCTGCCAACTCCAGGGTGTGATTCATCCAATTTTTGGGCTCCTGCTGCTGCCAACTCCAGTGTCTCTTTAAAGCAATGTTTGGGCTCCTGCCCCTCATAGTGATGCCACTTCAACTCTCTTGAATTCAATTGTGCCACTCTGCGATTCTATTAGCGATGCCTCTGATCTCCATGTGATATTTCTTCAAAGTATTATTTAACTAACCCAGCACGCATCCTGTGCGTGTTACAGCAAGGCAGAATGGTTTACAACCCTATTGAGGCTCTAGGAGGCTCAGAAATAGCCGTTTTTAATAGCGATTCGTCGCGAATTTATTCGGGTCGAAACGATTTTTGTCGGAAAATTCGGCGAATCAGTCGAATCGAATTTTTCAAAAGTTCGCTCATCTCTACTTATCACCCCCAGTCAAATGGCCAGGTGGAAAGAGTTAATCAGATTCTCGGGCAATATCTTCGCCATTTCGTTTCTGCCCATCAAGACAATTGGGTCGATCTTCTGCCCTGGGCGGAATTCTCGTATAATTTCAAGGATTCTGAGTCTACGAGGAAGTCCCCATTCTTGGTGGTATACAGTCGGCATCTTCTTCCGCCTCTGCCCTTGTCCACGTACTCTGGAGTACCCGCCGTGGATGACATCACACAGGATTTCTCTACCATCTGGCAAGAGACCCAACGTGCCCTTTGTCAAGCTTCCGCCCGTATGAAAGTTAGCGCTGATAGGAGAAGAGCTCCGCCTGTCTATTCTCCAGGAGATAAGGTGTGGCTGTCGGCGAAACACATCCGCTTCAAAATTCCTAGCTACAAATTGGGCCCCCGTTACCTGGGTCCTTACAAGATCAAGCAACGGATCAATCCAGTTTGTTATAAGCTACACCTACCAACATCACTGCGAATACCCAATTCTTTGCACGTTTCCCTGTTGAAGCCTGTAATTGTCAATCGGTTCTCTCCTAAAACCTTGGTGTCTGCTCCAATCTCTGGTACCGAGGATGCCTTTACGGTGAAAGAGATTCTGGCCTCTAAGCTCTCCAGAGGTAAAAGATATTTTTTAGTCGACTGGGAAGGCTGTGGACCTGAAGAAAGATCTTGGGAACCCGAAGAGAACCTTCTGGACCGTAGTCTCATCTCGGATTTTCTTGGTTCCAAGAAGAGGGGGAGACCAAAGGGGGCGGTACTGTTAGGGCGAGCGGTGCATGCCCATCTCGCAGCACTTCACTTACCTCCATGGCTGCATCCAGCCGTCGTCCATCTCACAGCATTTCCCTCACCTCCATGGCTGCTCCCAGCCATCTCTCTTCCCCCCATGCTTCCTCCTCGCATGGTCAGGTGCGCGCACGTCTCCGTCCACTAGAGGGCGAGCGCACTGGATTCCTGAGATTTAAAGGGCCTGTACAGCACTGATTGGTGCCTGGTCATCCAATCCTGCACCCACTTCCCCTATTTAAAGAGGAACTTCCTTTCCTTCAGTGCCGGATCTTGGTCTTTCCATGCCAGATGTAAATCAGTTGCTTTTGGATTGCTCACCCGTGTACCGATCTCTGCCTGTCCTCGATGCTGAACCGTTGCCCCCTGCCCCGACCTTGGCTACTCACTTTTCCTACGAACCTCTGCTGCCTGCCCCGACCTTTGCCTGTGTGTACTACGCCTTTTGCCTGCCTCTTGTGT
The DNA here is from genome assembly GCA_027917425.1 of Gastrophryne carolinensis. NCBI lineage: Eukaryota > Metazoa > Chordata > Amphibia > Anura > Microhylidae > Gastrophryne > Gastrophryne carolinensis. The sequence continues at coordinate 365,289,996 of CM051234.1, forward strand.
ACCCCGCTGAGCCTCAGCTAGCAGTGGGACTGGGCCACTGTTTGGGGGTAGCAACCTGGGGGTCACTCGCCGCACAAGACCAACCTGCCTTGCGGTGGGCTCTGTTGAATACCGGTAGCCTCTTAGACTCCGCTTCCCTGACGCGGTACCTGCCATCTGTTCCACAGTTAAAGCGGATCCACGCCCGAGTTCGCTCCACCCGGTCCGTGACAGTGATCATGTGCCATTTGCTGCCTCCAACCTGCCCCCCCATCGCTGCTTCCACCCCGCCTTCATCGCTGACTGCACCCGGGTGTTTACTTGGTGAGCTAGGCCCGGCGCACACCTACCACCCATTCCCCACCCCCCGCTATGTGATCTAAGCTTTTTTTTTTTGTTTTTTTGTGGTTGATTCTGGTTTTATGCACTTTTTTAAAAATGTGTTTTGGCCTTGATGTGTATGTGTGAGGTGGCAGGGATGGGGGAAGGGGATGACTGGCAGAGTGCTTGCTGATTTCTGGTCGCTATGTGATCATATGCCATTTGCTGCCTCCACTCCTTCATTGCCGGCTGCACTGGAGTGTCTATTAGATGAACCAGGCCTGGTGTGCACCAGCCACACATTCCCCACCTCCACTTTGCGTTTGAAACAGTTTTTTTTTTTTTACTGCGGTTCAATTTGGTTTGATATATTTTGGGCCTGATGTGTGAGGGATGGCTGATAGGTGCCTGTCAGGCCCGGCTCACCCCCAGGTTACAGGCAGTGATGAAAGGGAGGATCTGAGGTGGCAGGGATGGGGGGTGTCAGATGGTGCGCTGGCTGATTTCAGCGCTCGCTTGTTGCCATGTGATGGGTGTTCAAGAGCCATTGACGCATTCACCTCCCCTCCATCACCGCCTCGACCCTCTACTCTGGTGCTGGCTGCACCCAGGCATCTAGGATCAAAAAATTTAGTATCGCCTCCTACTGGGATACCCAATCCTTATTGGCAACCCCATTGTTTCCGGCCATAATGTCCAGAAATCGTTACAAAATCTTACTGCGGTTTCTGCACTTTAACGATAATTCCACTGCTCTTCCCCATGGTGAGCCCGGTCACGACAGGCTGCATAAATTAAGACCCCTGATTAATAGCCTGTCAGAGCGCTTTGCGGAAGTGTACACCCCCTCCCAAAATTTAAGTATTGACGAGTCACTTCTGCTGTTTCAAGGGCGCATTATATTTCGTCAGTATATCCCTAGCAAGCGTGCCCGCTATGGGATTAAATTTTAAAAATTAGGCGAGAGTTCGACCGGCTATACCAAATTTTTCCGAATATATGAAGGAAGGGACACACATCTGGACCCCCCTGGTTGTCCCCTTGATTTATCAGTCAGTGGAAAAATCGTGTGGGAGCTCATGACTCCTCTACTGGGGAGAGGTTACCACTTATATGTGGACAACTTCTACAGCAGCATCCCCTTATTTAGAGCCCTTTATTCATTGGACACACCGGCCTGTGGCACCAGCAAGACCGTAATCCAAAAGGGTTGTCCAGGTCAATGCTGCAAAAGAAACTGAATCGTAGAGAGTTGTATGCTTTAAGAAGCGGTGAGCCCCTGGCCGTGAAATATATGGATAAAAAAAAATGTAATCATGCTGACAGCAATCCACGATGAGTCAGTCATGAATGTACGACAACATGGTCCCCGATCCCCTTCCCAAAAGCCACATTGTAAAAAGGATTATAATAAATTCATGGGTGGCGTTGATAAGACGGACCAAATACTAACATATTACAATGCCACACAAAAATCCAGAGCCTGGTACAAAAAAGTTGCAATTCATTTGGTCCAACTGGCAACTTACAACTCCTTTGTTATCTTCAAGGCAGCAGTACCAGGCTCCAATTTGTCTTTCACAAAGTATCAACAGCAGCTACTCCCTGCACTGTTGTTTGGGGATACCGAGGAGGCACCACAGGTGACAGCTAGTGACAATGAGGCTAGGTTAGTGGGGAAGCACTTTATAAAGTGCATTCCCGACATTGGTGGAAAGAGGTATCCCCAGAAAGCTTGCAGAGTATGTAGAAAGCATGGCATCAGGAAGGATGTGCGGTACTATTGCCTGAAGTGCCCCAGCCAGCCTGGTTTGTGCTTTGAACACTGCTTTGAAGCATACCATACCCAGGTAGATTACTGATTGGTATTTGTTAGGCACTTACCTCGTCGCCGTCCCTGGTCCCGCGGCGCGCTGTCGGGTGGCTCCCGGCGGGCTGCCGCCCGACTGTCCCCGGGTCCGCCGTCTCCTCGGCGCCGTCGTGGGGTCCAGGGGCTGGCGACGCAGGACGCTGCTGGTGGCTGTGCTGCAGCGTGCTCCGCGCGGCTGCGCGGGCCTGCGGCTCTCCTCGATGGTGCGGCGCCCCCCCCTCCTGGCGGGGGCGCACCCGACACTCAACGTGCTCGCGCGCGCGCGCGAGCACGTCTCCTTTATGCCTCCCGGCGGCGCTTCCCCCAGCGCGCCCGCCGGGGGCAAGTTTAAAGTATCCAATCTCTCGCTGGATCCTGGGATCGGCCCCAGGGACTGGTCGGCCTGTCTGGCCTGGGCCGTCCAGCTCCTGGGACCAATCCCTTTATACTGTTTTGCACCTATCACCCCTATTCCCTCCATTTTCCCTTTCCCCCAATGGCCAGTACTTTCTATAAAGCCCTTCGGCTCCAGTATCCCAGTGCCCGTTATAGCCTCTGGGTTCTGGATGTGTGTTACAGTGTCTCCTGTTATTATTCGGCTTTTGGACCTCGACTTCCCTTGCTTGCTGCCTGCCCTGACCTTTCGCTTGCCTGACCACGATTCTGCCTGACCCCTCTGATACCTCGCACCGTGACCTCTTGGATTTGACCTCGGCTCGTTTGACTACTCTTTGTTACCTCCTTCGGATACCTCGCCCTGTGACCTCCTGGTTTGACCTCGGCCTGTATTTGGACTTCTGCCATCCAGCATCCTCATTCGGGACTCCCTGCCGTTCATCAGTCTCCACCTTAAGCTGGTATCCTTTGCGCCCTATAAGTCCTGGGGGCAACCGACTGGGAGAGGCATTACCCGTGTCTCCTACAAGCGGGGGCTTGTCTATAGGCAGAAGAGGCGGTGGAGATTGGGGGTTACCAGCTCAAGACAGACAGGTGTTCGGTACAGTCCTGACAGTATTGATTTCATTTTATGTTGCTGGAGGAGGAGCAGCAGGTTACTTGTGGCACATGATGATTAAAAAGTGGGCCCCTTTTCAGGATCGTAATACCTGTACCTGATCATATAATCTGATGCCACAGCTACTGTACCCTATCTGCACCTCACAAGTCCAATCCTTATTGCACCTGTTAGTATCATTAAGAAATGTAAAGGCTGTTTTGTGCGCTTTTATAATGAGGTGTTGTGCTATGCATGTTGGTATTCTGTTTGGGGGACCCTGCTGTTTCAGATGTTTTTTAGACAAGTATGGTTGCGAATCTGTTTTTTAAAACATTTTATATGGAAACTGCATAAAACCTGTGTATGCGTTCAGGATTTTAACAGAAAACTTCACCCACTGGAATAAACGGGATAGAACTAGAAAGCATAAGGTGTGTACTTTAAGTAAATATATGGTTTGGGTGGGGTATTTCACATGAAAAGGTTTGTTTTTGTGGAAAAACTGCAAGGTGTGTGATTTGTTTGCAGAGCTAAAACTTTAAATATAACTATTCATACTTAACTTTGGGGTGTTTGACAATAGTGCCATTGAAAGTACCCATGCATGTTGGGTATTGTTCTGTTTAGGGGATGTTGCCATTTCATATTAGGTATGTTTTTCCTTGTTAGCATATATTTTCTTTAGGAAAATGTGGTTTTTATTGTGCATATTTTCAATTTTTGTAGGGAAATGGGGTGGCACCAGTGAATTCCTCAAAGGACTGCGTCCAGAAAGCTCCTGCCACGACAACAAGCCTGTTACGCCTAGAAAGCTTGAGGTGTGTACTTTCTGTGGATATATGGTTTGTGGGGGTTATTTAATTTGCAAAGGGCTGTTTTGGTTGAAAAAGCACAAGGTGCGCGCTTTGTCTGCAGAGTAGGAATTTTCAAGTGAATTGCCCAATATGCAAATGCTTTATGTTAGGGTGTATGGTAACCCTACCCTTGGAGTTAGAAATGCATGTTGGGTATTGTTCTGTTCAGGGGAGGTTGCCGTTTCACATTAGGTATGTTTTTTCTTGTTAGTATATTTTTTTAAGGAAACATTTGCCTTTCATTCTGTTTTTTATTATTTTTTTCAAAAACCTTGTAAAAAAGCCGGATTTCTTTGATTGACTTCACCTGGAGATATGTAGCCACAACATCAAGCCTGATACGCCTAGATAGCTTGAGGTGTGTACTTTAAGTGTATATATGGTTGGGGGGGTATCTCAAATGTAAAGTGGTGTTTATGTTAAGAAACTGCAATGAGCGCAAAATAATTGTATTTTCTTTGAAAACCTCCTCAAGTGGTGTCTCCTGGTCAGGAAAGGGTGTCTAGCACTACATATGTGGTACCATTGGAATTGAGAGGAATGGGGCTTTTACACACAATACTACTTTTTTGGTACATTTGTAATTTTTATTAAGAAAAAACACTACAAAATGTAATTTATTTATTTTTTTTACCTTATCTTCCACAAAAATATTAGAAAAACACTGATAAACTTAAAAACAAGATATTCCCTGTTGAAGCCCAGCTGAAAAAAACAATATATAATTTTATAGGGAAATCGCTTCAAAAATCACCGTCGAACATGTGTAGCGGAAAATAGTGGAAAATAGGCTGGCAACAGAGGGTGACAACCTCTCCAGGAAGGCTGGCAGTTAAAGGGTTAAACGCCTGGTTTTAGGAGAGTTAAACAGGACCAACAACCTTACAACAAACAGTGCTCCTATGCATCCCTTCTCAGGGCAAGTCAGATTGTTGCACATAAACCTTAATTTATCTTTTTGCAACTCCTGCTGTAGTCAAATTTAAAACCGAAATGGTGTCTCGTGAAGCTACAAAGAGTTTCCGGCTGCTGTGCATTGTGGGGTTATGTCAGTTGAACTCAGTCAGTTGAACTCAGGCATCAGCACAGCTGAGATGGGAAAAAAGCTTCAAGTTGGCCGCTACCAGGAGAAAATCTTTCAGCTTTTAGTGTGTTCAAGAGAAAAGTGCCGACAATGATTCAGTATCATGCATGCAGATGGGGCAGGTGAGATTTGGGGAGTCTTTTTCCAAATGTGCAAGGCTGTTGGTCTGGTTGAAGTTTAAAGGGGACACACTAACATATTTAAGGGCACAAAAAAAGCTACAAAGCAAAAAAAAGTGTTCTCCAATTGCCCTAGTCTAAGTAAGTAGAAACGTTTGGTTTGATTAATCCCTAAAGCAGACAGGAGAAATAATATACAGTTTTAATGATGTCTTTCCAGAAAGGAAGTACACTATTTAAGTTGCAATTAAAAAAAAGTATGTCTATAAATAGTTTTTACAAAATAGATGTAACCACGCCATTAATATTTAATACATATCAAAGTCTGTAAATGAGATTTTTAAAATGAAAATAGGGCTGCTAATCATTGCTTATATATAAAGACTCTAGAGCTTATGACAAATTCATAAAGGTTTATATGATTTTCCTAAGTGTAACATGGCATGATGAAACCCCTGAGCAATGCTATTGGAAAGACATTATTACATATGGTTCATTAACTTTATTTTAATTGGCCTGCCTAAGATACTCAACCCAGTGAGGAGTCATTTTATGGTCCTAATATTTCAAACTCATGAAGTGCAATGATACAAGGACAGGAAATTTCTCTTTATATTACAGGAATGAGTTAAGGTGAGATGCATCGGTTTTATGAGAAGATATCAATTTTTTATTGCATGTAAAGTTATTGTCGTTCTCTTTCTTTCAGCAGCTTTATTTTAAAATTGAATTGCTAATTATTCACACTATAACATAGTCATTAAAAGACCAAAACTATAGAGTACTGGCAGTTAACTCAGGGGCTTGGTGCATTCATTTATGATGCTGGTTAAAATGAAGATGTTTTATTTGTAAAGATTTAATGCTTTTGGTAACATGACTGATCAAATCGTGCCACCAGTGATACTAAAATATTATTTTGTCCAATACTAATACTACTAAGATATGTTGTATAGAATGTATATCTTCTTACCTCATGAAGGAGCTAGGGTTTACTGCTGCATCAGGTGTCTTACTTACAGTGCATCAACCCCTCCCCTAGTGATGGCTCGTTGTCTCTAAGAGACATTTTAGAGATAATTTGAGAAGAGGGGGGTATTAGGAGAATAATACAAGGTACAAAAGAGCACTATAGGCAAAGGGGCTAAAAAGAACACTAAATTCCCCCTCTGGCAATTGTTGATTTAAACTACAGAGGGCTTAAACCCCATGCAGATGTTGTGAAATAGCATGCAGATGCTGCCCTCCTGAACTGCATGGGGATAGCCATCCTGCTACAAACCTGAAAGCACTGCTTCTGTAAAACCCAGTCCCACAGTCAAAATTTCCTTACACCTCTGTGAAATCATTTCTTATTTATACCCAGATGACAATTGTATTAAATCATCATGGCTCAGAAAAGTTGCATGCTGTTAAGTCTCCTCAAACAGCTTACACCACTGACGGGGGAGGGTTTAGGGGAGCAGCTTACTAAACTTTTTTTTTTGGACTGGCGGTCAGCTTTAAAAGGATTGTCGGGGCCAAAATAATAAACAATACATACATTCCCTCATGGCTGATTGACCATATCCAGAGAGTTCAAAACTTCTACCATCCCTGTTCATGATCACAGCCCATGGTCACCCTGCTGCCTCCTCGCTGCCTTCTTACAACAAGGCTACTAGTCACATCCACTTCAATGAAGGGGGCATGTCGAGAGCTGGCACACCCCTACATTGTAGATAATGAAGTGGATGGACACTTGACTTTTGGGCTTCAGGATGGCAGTTGCTGATGACAGTAAGTTTCAATTTACCATATTTATTATTTTTGTCCAGACATGGAGCAGTTGGCATATTATCAAGGGGATGGCGGTACTCTGTAGTGCCCTCTGCTGTTGCCTTATGTGATTGCTGTGGGAACCTGGAAGAAGATGAGTGAGAAGCCATATGTCTTTCTGTAGATGGTCTCAATGCAGGGGCATCCCAATGCAGGAGACTCTAAGCAGTCTGTTTTCATGTAGAAATGTAAGCTTGCTTGGTCTGGGTCTTCTCCTCTTATATTTATATCTTGCTTGTAACTTTCCCCCTTCACTATTTACAATAACATATTCATATTTTAAAGGTTAATTATACAGTGGAGGGATTAGCTCTTAAAAGGGTAGCATCATTATGTAATGGTAGAGTTATTTTTTAATAGGATATTAGACACTGATTTCTGCAACTACCTATGAAGGCTTAACAAAGGATAAATGCCAGGAAACAGACAAAACAGCAACAGACAAAAATGAGCCATCTAATGAAAAAGAATTATAATAATTGAATTTCTAATTATGTATATATCAGCAGCAGGAATAGCGGATACATTTGGTATCAAAATAAATCTGTTGCCATATCCATTGTTCAATTAATTCAGATGTATTTAGTATGAGAAAACTAAACATGTCATATCAACTGGAAGATGCATTTTTGGAAGTACAAGTAGTCATGTTGATCCACCTGCTTACAGTCCACTGACACATATCCCTAAAGGAAGGAGGCAGCAAGAAACAGTATGTTCCCTCTGTGATTTTACATAATGTTAAGTGGTTTAACTCAGGGGCTTGTTTAAGAAGGGATATCGCCTGGTAGTGCCTCGTAGTGGCAGGCAGCGTCTGGTGAACGCTGGGCGCTGTAGGCAAAACCACATTTAAGAAAGCGAATCTGGTGAGCGCCTCTAACAGCGCCATGTAGCGTTACATGTATTAAAACAGGCGACTACTGTATATGTTTCCCTCCTCCCCCCCATCTCTTGTGAGTAGTATGGATATTAATGTTATATGTTTTTTAAACAAGCGTAATTTTAAAGTGTCTTAGTATGTGATTCAGATGTTACAATAAATTTTCTTACCATTTAAATACTATAGAGTGCCATTGTTAGTCTCTGTGTTTCCCCTATTTAGGGGTTTTTGGGGCACCCCCTTTTTTTGCTTGGTCATTTATATTTTGTTTGGGGAAAACAGAGCAGGGCACCAGAACATTATTTGTAACTTTAGCTGGTGCCGTCTAAACTCCTTTTTGATTAAACATTGATCGCCCTTTAAAGTGTCTGATTTTTTAGTCAGAACTTTTTTGACTGGCACAGCACCATGGCATCCCAATTTGAACATAGAGAACGTAATTGGTTGCTAAAACTCCAACAATTAAAAGATAAGGCGAGTGTTCCCCAGAGTGACACCACACCGGCCCTTACAGATTTATTTAAACAAATAAAACGTGAGCAAATTAAATACACAAAACTCTGGTGGAACATTAACAGTTTGGAAATCTATATTGAACAGGGACTGATCCCCAGGGGCTTAAGGGTTCAAATTTTTCCTGCTTGGGAAATTCCAGATAGTCATAAACAAAAGTGGGAAGCTCATTTAAATCAGTGTTCCAGAAATTTAATGAGGGAACTTATTGATCTAGACAAACTCTCTCTGGAGGGGGTTAAAACTTCATTAAAAAACTTATATGAACAAATCCCTCGGGATGCCCCTGCCAGTGATCTAGATCGTTTTCAAAACACCATAAATGAGGAGATGGAACAGTTTGAGACTGTTATTATGAACAACAAACAAGAGAAACTACACAGAGATAGATTGGACTTGCAATTGAATAGAATGTACAAGTGGCGACACACAGGCAATGGAAGATCGGGACAGTATAACATCAGAAGCCGATCTTCCAGTAGAAGTGCATCAGTTTCAAGCAGATCCTCTGACTCGGGTTTGCGGCATTTTTTAGAACAAATTGGCCCCAAAAACCACGGAGGAGGGGGGGCAGGGAGAGGTCCAAATCATGGAAGAAACACCGATCATTGGGGACCCCGGCGATTTCAGCAGGGCCCCAACAAAAGGGCAAGGAGAGAACAGAGCCCTTAGTTACTTTAGATGGTCCATGCATGCCCCCTCACCTTCCTCCCATATCAGAGGAAGCTGTGGAAAAGTCAAGTTCTCCAAATTACACAGACCACATACCATCTGCATCCTTAAAGGGCTGCAATGATCAAGAACTGACAGTGATCAATATCTCTGGCAAACCTTTGACTGACGAGGAGAGGTCTGTGTTATCGAGGGGCCTGACTTTTGCACCCAACAATATGCTAGACAAGTTTGGGGCTATTAAAGATCTTTATCTCTTTTGTAGAAAATTACTTCTAAAAAAGCATTTTGAGGCCCCCGAACAGACCCCTAATGACATCACTTGGCAAGAAGGGATCGCTTTAGATGACTTGACAGAACTTCTACAGGAGCAGACTGATTTATCTGGGATAGATTGTGACTTGAACAAGCCCTCCACATATATCCCTCCTTGGTCGATTAGCCCTGCAACATATACTTTCTTCAGAGCGGTAAGTGAGGATATAAAAAAACTGAGACTCCACAAGAAATATGGGAATCTCTCTGAGGGAGAGTGGACAGCAATACACAACTTGCAAAAACGTACGTTACTTGGTAGTTAAGGAGGCCGACAAGGGCGGGAATATTGTGGTTATGTCCACTGATTATTACAAAAATGAGGCCCATCGACAACTCCTCAATACCACTAACTATGAAAAACTTACTGCTAATCCCGTTAGGGCTTATAAACAGGAATATGATGGCTTAATTCGGGCCGCTTGGGAACAGAGGGTGATCAATCGCAAGTTACATAGATATTTAGAAGTTCAACATCCCATTATCCCTACATTTTACCTACTCCCCAAAGTACATAAGAACCCCCGATGCCCGCCAGGAAGACCCATTGTGGCGGGTATCGGGGGCCTTACCGAAAAAGCCTGCACATACATTGATAAAAGCCTACAGCCACATGTACTAGCTTTGGCCTCTTTTGTAAGGGACTCAATGGACCTACTTAACCAACTGAATCATTTACACCTCCCAGAAGAAAGTTACTTAGTGACACTAGACATGGAATCACTATATACAAACATTACACATACATTAGCCATCCAGACGTGCAAATACTTTCTAAGCATGGAAACAAACAGTGATCTGGCGAAACAAGATTTTGTCGTCCAGCTTTTGGAGTTTGTTCTATCCCATAATTTCTTTACATTCGATGGGTCATTTTATAGGCAAACCTGTGGAGTAGCTATGGGAGCTAAGTGCGCTCCATCCATTGCGAATTTGTTCTTAGGGTGGTGGGAGAGGGAGACTGTATTTGGTCCAGAAATGTCCCTGTACCACCCCCACATCTTGGGGTGGTACAGGTACATTGATGATGTACTCCTATTATGGCAGGGCCCCAAAGATGTGTGTATTTCCTTTCTCAACAGACTCAATGAGAATTCTTTTAACATTTTCCTCACATCATCCATTGCAGATGATAGCACCGATTTTTTGGATCTTACAATCTCCAAACAGGCCAATGGTAGCCTCCAGACAACTTTGTACAGGAAAAATACGGCGGTAAACAGCTTGCTACACTATGACAGTTTTCATAGTAAGAACATGAAAGATGGGATCCCCGTGGGGCAGTTCCTCAGAGTTAGACGTAATTGTTCCACTATGGAGGAATTCACAGCACAGTCGCAGGCTTTGGCTGACCGGTTCTACAAACGTGGGTATCCTAAGCATGTGGTGAAAAAGGCATTGAATAGGGCGAAATACACAACAAGGGAATCTCTCCTACAACCCAAAGATAAGAAGGTTGCCCAAGATGAGGTAAGATTTATTTCTCAGTACAATAATGCCTGGCCCCAATTACGCATGTTATTACACAAGCATTGGAACATTCTGAGGACTGATCCTTACTTAGCAAGATGGACTAGGCATGGTCCTAAGATGGTGGCGCGTAAGGCCCCCAATTTGGGGGATAAAATCTGTAGAAGCCACTTCTCTAGGCCTAACACATGGCTACATGACATCAGTATTAAGGGGAGTTACCCATGCGGACACTGCAATATATGCCCACACATGGACACCAAAAAGGAAGTGATTAACCCTAGAACTAAAAAAGTTTATTCTATAAAAAGCTTTCTTAATTGTCGAACGGTGGGGGTAGTGTACCTGCTCATATGCAGCTGCTCCAAAATATATGTGGGCGAAACTAAAAACACATTAAAAGCAAGAATACAGGCCCACTTCTCTTCAATTCGGTTGGCGAGAAGGAACACAGATCAGGGTTGCCCTGTCCCCCCAGTAGCGAGGCACATGTTGTCCTGCCATGATGGCAACTTCAGGGATTTAAAGGTAGTGGCCCTGGAGAAGGTTCATTTAGGAATACGGGGGGGAGACATCAAAAGACGTCTACAACAGAGGGAACTTCGTTGGATATACCAACTAGATGCACAACAACCCTTTGGTTTAAATGAGGAGGTGTCATTTGCACCTTTTTTGGGGGAATAATGTGTTATCCGGGGCCCATTTATTTCATCATAGGCACCTTTGGTTTTTGAAGGCAGTATTGGATTTGGTTTCTCATATGTTTATTTTTTCGTTGGTGCACAAGTTTTCCTAGCTTTATTAGCACAGAATATTGGTAATGGGGTATTACCAATACGTGACTTAGGTTGTGGTCTTCTTTCTTCTCTGCTCTTGGGTTCCTAAGCATGGGCGATCCTCCAAAATGTTGGTGGTAGTTCCTTTGCTTTGGACCTTTTCACGTGGAGGTTTCATTTTCTTGCTAGGTGTTTGGTGGGTTTTGGTTTGTGCATGCACTATTGTACACACATTGGTGTTATGTGGTTTTTTCCTTGAAAGGGAAGCACTGACTATGGGTGTTTTCCCTCCACATGGGATATGTGATTGTATGATTCACCATTAAAATGTTTCTTTTCCTTCCTTTTGCCAGCTAGAACAGAGGATTCCTTATGTGCCCTTGTTCGCCCTCCTCCCCCCCTCCCCCCCCCCCCTCTTTCTTCCCCCCCCTCCTTCCTTTCCCCTTCCCTGTGGACGATCACCCAATTTGGAGGATTTGGAATATATACAGAATGATATGTTAATCAATGTGGGCCCCTTCTAAGGAAGAGCCGAATGGATGGGATAACAAGCAAACGATTTGGACAGATTCCTCTATATACCATCGGCTTTTGTTGTTTCTATTCTAATTTCCTTTGCTAGAATCCATATCCTCTTTGCTTATATTGTCCCATTCCCTTTATCATTATCTTTTGTATCTTTTTCTCTATGTGAGTACATATGTATATATATATATAATGTTAAGGAAGTAGTAGAGTAAATAGCTTTGTATGAAATAAATGTTTAGATATTATGCTTATATAGTTTTGGGATGTTACCTCGTTATGGTTATTATTTACGTGATGTACATTCATTGTATTGGAAGTCTATTACATAATAGTGTAGCTAGTTTGTTAGTTATTGTGTGATGTATATGTCATATTTGTGGCCCAATGGGGGATACTCACCTCCCCTGAACCAGTCCCACGCTGCGCCCGGACAGGTGCAATACAGCGTCTCCTCCACTGTGTGGCGAGGACGGCTGTGCCCTGTCACGGACGTTATTTTCTATCACGCATCTTGCACTCCAGATTGGAGCGCAGACACGTCACATCCGGCGAGCGGGACGGCGGCGCACTTCCGGCCGGAGTGCGCTTGCCGACCGCAGCTGTTTCTAATTGCGTGGGGCAGCGGTACAGGGGTTGGGGAAGTATTTAAGAGCTCCAGCTGGTATCATGACATTGGATACTCTGCTTGAGGAAGTGACGGTGACGTCACGAAACGCGTCCAGGGTTGTTTATGTGAGGAGGGCTCCAGTGGCTATCAGCACTTAGCACTTTCATTGTCAGGTATTTTGGTGTGTTTGTTGTATGGTTTGGATTCTTTCACAGTTACATGCTTGATACTGATGCACTTTACCTAGCACTTTTTGTACAATTGCACATTTATGTATATAATAGTAATAAGGTTTTAGTTTATAGACACACAATGGTTTTTAGCATCTCCATTATCAAATAGCCTACTGTATATGTTTCCCTCCTCCCCCCCATCTCTTGTGAGTAGTATGGATATTAATGTTATATGTTTTTTAAACAAGCGTAATTTTAAAGTGTCTTAGTATGTGATTCAGATGTTACAATAAATTTTCTTACCATTTAAATACTATAGAGTGCCATTGTTAGTCTCTGTGTTTCCCCTATTTAGGGGTTTTTGGGGCACCCCCTTTTTTTGCTTGGTCATTTATATTTTGTTTGGGGAAAACAGAGCAGGGCACCAGAACATTATTTGTAACTTTAGCTGGTGCCGTCTAAACTCCTTTTTGATTAAAAACAGGTGACTCAGCGTATAGTGCCTCTGGGCTCAAGAGTGCCATGTAGTACCTGTCGCTCTGTAGCGCTCTCCCATATATTTCAATGGTGCTTCATTAGTTATGTATAAAAAGCGTGTTTGCCAGTTTTGGTTTTTTTTTTTTTTTGCTCAAATCATTGTGTGATCTCTCACTTTTAGAAACTTTTTTGACTTTTAATATTTTTATGTAGATTTGTATTTACAGGTCTTGCACTAAAGTGTTATCGTCACAGTGTTAATCAATGTCATGCCATGTGTTTTCGCTTTGTTACTGGTGGATATGTGTTCTAAAACAGACTTTGGCGCTCTGTGCTACAGCGCCCAGCTTTAGAGCACCGACGCTCTGTGTATTTTGTTAAGAATGGTGTGGAGCGCAGAGTGCCAGACGCACTGAGCTGGCGCTACCTCTCACTCGCTGCAGCACTATACTGTTGTTACAGCGCCCAACACACATCATATTCATTAGAGATGAGCGAACTTTTGAAAAGTTCGATTCGGCCAATTCGCCGAATTTCACAAAGAAATTCGGGTTCGGCCGAATCGAACTTTTACGAAGTTCCCCATCAAAAATGCCGGCATGGTGGGAGCGGGCCGGCCGGTTCCGCTGATGACGCGCCCTCAGATGACAGCTGAGAGCGGCGCCAGCCTCCACGCTCCGGACCTGCAGGTAAGTGTCAGCGCGGAACCGGCCGGCCCGCTCCCACCATGCCGGCAAAAATGCTTTTTTTTTTTGTTTTGTTTTTTAAATGCCGGCATGGTGGGAGCGGGCCGGCTTTACCGGCCCGCCGGCCGGTTCCGCTGTCAGCGCGGAACCGGCCGGCCCGCTCCCACCATGCCGGCAAAAATGTTTTTTTTTTTTTTTGTTTGTCTTTTAAATGCCGGCATGGTGGGAGCGGGCCGGCCGGCTTTACCGGCCCGCCGGCCGGCTCCGCTGTCAGCCCGCTCCCACCATGCCGGCATTTTTTTTTTTTTTGAATTTCAGGAAAAATTCGATCGGCACGAACCACAAAATATTCGGGTTCGTGCCGAATCGAATATTTCCTGAAATTCGGAGCGAATTCCGGTTCGTCCGAACCGGATCGCTCATCTCTAATATTCATCAATGCCGCCCAGGTTACTATAGCGACTGAGACGCTCGGTTACAGCGCCCGATACCCGCTTACACTGTCTACTAGCGGTCGCTCTAAGCTCCTCTGACAGACGCTCATCTGGCAATACCTGGCATTAGTAGTGAATCAGCCTCAACATGTTAAAGGTTCAGATTTAGGAACTAAAAGGTATCGGCACCAATGTGCCATTTTATTATATATGGACAATATATATCCCACTGTGGCGCTGTAAGCTTGATGCTTAGCATGTATTGGAAAGCATGAGTTACAATAAATGACATTGTTATCGCAATAAATCTGTCAAAATTGTGTGAGGTGCAGCAAGCACAATACAATGTAGGTGCAAGCGCAGATAGATGATAATATTACAAGATATATAGATATCCGTTACCAGTTATATATACCTATAGATATGTAGGTGGAGAATGTTTATAGTTGATGGTTATTAGTTCCTGTGCTCTTTTATTTTACCCTGCTGTTGTGGCAGACATGTGAAAGGAGTCTGCTGGTGAGGTGAGTTAATGCTTCTTTTCCTGTGCGAGGTGCCCCTCCTCCTTGTCTGTAGTAGCTGGTTTTCTCACTTTCTCTCCCTCCCTCCTCCCCTTATGTGCCCCTGTAGGTGGCGCTGGAAAGCAGGAAAGCAGGTCAGAAAGGAAAACTGTCCTGGAACTAAAACTAGTATAGCAAATTTTAGGGGCAAGACTTTAAAGCAGACTTTTAGTATAAAAAAAACCATAGGTTACTGTTAACAGTACTCTCCTAGCGCAGTTAGTGGCCACATCAAGGTCCATGAGGTTGGGGGACTCACAATTGTTATTATTCCCCTTGGTTCATCTGATTTGTGCCTACAGAAACAAATCTCCATGTGTATCGGCTCTGTTTAGTCTAAAGTTTACAGTTTAGGAACACATTTGCATACTAGGGGATGGATTCGAAAGGTAAATAGTTACTGTAGGAGCGTGCTGGGGCACCTTTAAAATTTAGTGCCCAGTTACTTCTAGTTATGCCCCTGTTATATACAGCTTTCCCACCATTAGAGGTGAGTGAAATTCATTAAAATTCAATTTGGTCAATTCACCAAATTTATCTGAATCGCTCAAAAAAAAACAGACCCACCTGCTACCTCGCTATCCAGTGGCAGGTAATGTTCATTATCCGTAGAGTCGCAGCAGGTGAAAGATACCCTGGGTGTAGTGGTTGGCGTCAGGGAACACTCTGTGGCGGGGAGTGGTGTGGGACATCCTGCTACAGGGAGTGGTGGAGAGAGATGTGGAACACCCTGTGACAGGGAGTGATGGCTGCTGGGTTGGCCGAGCAGTAAGTACGTGGGACAACCAGGCCACTGGATAGTGAAGCAGCAGTTGAGTTTGTTCACCGCTCCTCTGACAAACCAGCAAGTCCACCAGCACACTCCACCGCAGGACGGTGCTCTTTATACCCAGGGGAAGCCTCCGGCAATAAAGAGCCCACCGTGTGGATGGGAGCATTGGTGGTCCTGCTGGCTGCCCCGAGAATCTGTGCCAGTTTTTTAAGATGCCCCAGGAGATACTGTTAGCAGTGGCCTGTTATTTTTTAATGCTGCTTCCTGAATTCAACCAACATAGCATACATAGCTCGCTAAGTAGCCCTAAAACATAACTTTTACTTATTTCAGGGCAATCGCGCCTTTATCATCTGATTAAATTAACTACAGCAGGAGTTACAAAAAGGTAAATTGATTTTTATGTGCAGCAATTTGAATTTTTACAGATATAGGTCTAGTGTAAAGACATTTCCTGACTAACACTTTGAGTACGTCTCACAATTCATATAAACAGCAAAACATATTTGCCTCAATGTAACTGGCAGGCTGATTCATCATTAGCGGCGGGTAGCAACAGCAAGGCTGACCGCCGGCGCTGTACGCTGAGGCTGGGATAATGATGAATCTGACGCTACATGGCATTGTTCCAGTTGCTCAACAGATTCTGCTTGATAAATGTGTAATTGCGTGCTGTGTCTGGCGTTCACCTGCCGCTACCTGTCGCTACCTGTCATTTACAAGGCACTACCTGATGCTATCCCTTCATGAATAAGGGCCTAAAATAAACTATACCTAAGCTATGGTCTCTAGTATAAACACTGCTGCTGCTGTTCCAAAGTTCACATTTGGTGATGTGCTTTAAATAAGGCAAAGCCTTGTGCGAGGACTTTCTTGCCTTTCATTTTCTTTCAGAGTTAATAAAGGTTCAACCACCTGAGAAGCAGAGTGACATAACACAAATCAAAAACCTGTAGTGCTACATAATTGCATGTAAATGAGTGCAGAAAATTCACAAAAAGCTTGCAATTAGCATTGCTTATTTAGCCGCGCTGCAATTTACAGCAGATGTTAAATCACAAACCTCAAGCCCAAAATACTTCTTTTCATGGCTACTGTCTTGATTCATGACTTTCCACTTCTTGCTGCAGCTGTACCACAGGAAGCTCTTTGAGCTTAACAAAATATAACAGCAGTTAAAATGAAAAAAAAAGCACTTGGTTTTAGCCCATATATAGGATATGGAGTTTATAATTAATCCTATCACAAGATCTGGCCCGGAAAAGGGCGGGTGGTCCAATGGAAGCAGGTTTGGATTCCCTGTTAGTTGCTGTTATTTTATAACTTCTGTAGTGGATTAAGTAATTCTGCCCTCTTCCCTTCTTAACTCTTTGTCAGCTTAGCAGTTTTAGTTTATTTCAAGTTAAGGTGTAGTAACAGAATGTGGACAGTAGATGTCAGTGGGGAGAGGATGTTATTTAGAATAGCTACATATATGGTATAGGCCTTCAGAGGAGTGCAACATTCTAGAATGCTCTAAAATTTGGTGTAGCCTATATATAGGCTATAAAAGGTCTGGGAACTTTGTTCTGGGTTAGAACATACAAAGACCTGGTCAAGGGAGGACCTCCCTTAGAGGGAGAAATAGGGTCTTGGATTTGCACCTTTTATCAGTGAAAGTCAAACTTTAGTCACAAAATATAAAACACTTTACTCACCTCTCATTCCCTTGCATATAATCACTGCTAGCCCAGTGCTTTCAAACTTACCGGATAGCCTTAGCGGACATTCACTGCAATGAAGGGGGACCTTGCATAGTTGCACCACATCGTCTCCAATAGCACAGCGGTGTCATGAGACGGAGTGTTGGGGATCTGAAATCGGGCTGTCCGGTAAGTTTGAAAGCACCGGACTAGCAGCGATAGCGATAGCCCACGGGAAATGAGAGGTGAGTATAGCATTTTTTAGTTTGTGAGTAAAGTATGAGTAAAGGATTTATAAGTGACCCCTCTAATACTGGAAGGTGAAAGTCTTCTTCTAATTTGATGTTCCTGTTTTGAATTATTCAGCAAAGGTTGGCCTTCATTACCAAAGTAAATGGCACCCAACGTGTTCTATAGGCCCTCGACGAACCCAAGAACTGTAAGTACTTACTGTACTATTTTTATGGTGTTTAGGCCTGCAACTTGGCTGCAAGTTGCAGGACTAAATGAGCAGTGCATGTACGGTATCCCACCTGAGCTGGGTGGTGGCCACAATAGTGCAACACTTCTAAAATACTTAAAAATATCGACACCATTAAAAATAAATTGCACCTCACCTGCCTCCTTGCCGCTCAATTGAATAACCCCTAAAGCAGGGGTGAACTGGCCATCAGGAGACCCAGGAGAAGTCCTGTTAGGCCACATTGCTTTTGTGCTGGCTGGACCACTGCTTCTAACATTCCTATCAAATCTCTGCACCCCCCCTTCCCAGCTACTGTAAGTTGCCTACCAATGTTCTACCCTTGCAGTGTTGTAGCCTTAGTATCACTGCTTTTGGAGTCCATTCCCTGCCACATTATTTGCCCCTACAATATTAAAACATCTGTAGCATCAATTTAAGAGTGGTCATATCCACCCATTGCCACGATCTGTCTGTGCAATGCTATAATTTTGGCCTTGCAGCACACTCATTGACTGGCTGGGCAGCCAGGGAGGCTAAGTGGAGATGTCATGCAATGGTTATTGGGATTGCCAGGGACTGATAAGTTAAAAGGTCGATTTTGGACCCAGTCCACCAATGCCTCAAAAGGTAACATTAAGGTAAAAATGTGTGCAGTGTGCGATGTTAGTTGAACAATATTAAAGTTAAATAAGTACCACTTTTAAAAGTAAGTCAGCTTTCCTTTCATATGGCAGGTTTCCTCTTAAAACTAGGGAATATAATGACAGTCTTAAGGGATTATGTGCTTCTAAGTTTGTAGTAACAGTTCTGCTGCGCAGGAGCGGGTCCCTCGGCACACTGCATATGCACAGGGTGCGCTTGACATTGCGCAGGCGGTAGTAGCAGGTATTGCATAGGCCTTTAATTAAAGGTGCTTTGGCTCTCAGGTGACCTCTGTCAGTCAATAGGGAAGAGCCAATCAAAGGATCCTGACGCCTTTATAGGGAAGCTGTGGGCCTTGGATCTGTGCCAGAAAATTCCCATGCAGTCCTTCCTGTGCGAGATTGTTCTGAACATTCTTGACCCTGCATCTCTGCTTGTGACCTTTGACTTTGGCTGTCCACATCATCTGCCTGTTTTTAGTCTGGTAACCCCTGCTGCCTGCTCAGACCCTTGTCTCCCTGGTGAGCAATCTGAGACCACCCAAGCAACAAACCTATCCTCCCTTACTGGGGGCTAGAGAAGACCAGGGTGGTCCTTAGACTCCATTCCTGCAGAATCAAGCTTGGGTACTGGGCAACAGTCTGCATGTGCCATCCTCAGCAGTGGAAACCAGAATCTGAGTAACCATGAGTAATACTCATGGTTCAGAGTGGAAATATAAAGGTATTCAAATGCATAATGCTTACATCCAACATACTGCATTACTTATTGTTCCCATCACTACACAGCCGCCATCTGACCATCTAATGCCCTGCCAGCAGCACAAGAGTCACTTCTGCGACAAGCAGGGACAGCTCTGCAACCTGGCTTCCTATAAATGGTGTTGCTGAGAAAAGAGCTCCTACAGCCATGGCTCTCATTTCCCCTTTGTGGATCTAATCCTTATATGCCGCCACACTGACAGAGCAAAGCAGGCAATCTCCGGTTGGCCTGGGTGAACTGACAAACCAAAAACTCATTGTGTGTGGCCTCCAGGGTTTACGCTTTATGTATCAGGGCCATATTATTGGACAGCATCAGAATGGAGTATAAGAGTCAGCATTTACATTATGCTACACAGTGACTGATCTATTATAAAAGTGTAAGAAGAGGGAAAATGGTCAACTCAATCCGAAAATGGGCTGGCATCTGGTGTGTATGGTAGAAGGCAGCATTCTCAAAAATCAAAGCATGTAGAGGGAAAACCTGCGTTGCTTCTGCAAGCAAAAATTACAACATAGTGCTTAAATAGGACCAAAACCCACCATGGAGTCATGAGAATCCAGGGCAGGCATACACGCTTCCCCAGGGCACCCGGATCGGGGGTGCTCCACTGTGTGAAACCCCCCAGGTTGCTAGAAAACTTACCTTTATTCCCAGTCCAACAGCGCCGCATCCCCGCTATCCCTTTAGCAGGGGCGTGCCTACGCCAGACATTTGTCAAGAGAGTGCACATGCACAATGTAACATTGAAACTGTTTCTGCAGGAAAAACATCTTATGCAGCTGACCCCGAAGCAAACAGGTGCTAGGGGCCAGGCAATGTGAAAAAACATAATGTATTAGATAAATCAAATATTAAATAGACATGAATTATGCATACATAATAATGTAATGTAATAAATATACAAATATATTGGACCCGATAAACAAAATAGGAAACAAAAAATTCAGAATTTTAAATAGCAACTGAGTAAAGTATTATGAAACAATAAAGTAATAAAAAGCCGAGTTGAAACGAATGAACACATACAGTGGGACTGCTAATATGGACCTGAAGCAATATAGGATCCAATTACTGAGAACTAATAAAGCTAATAGGAGTGGGAATCATTCCATAAAAAGAATTTAAATGTAAAAAATAACTACTGAAAATGATATATCCAATATTGACATTCAGTGTATTAAGACATCATAAATCACATGGACATTTAAATGTGCTCAGTATTTACATTTAATGTATTTAAACATAAGCATCATAGTTAATTCAATAATGTATGAGCGTTAATAAGCCTTGGATCATTAGAAAATACGCCAAGTTGACACAATACTAAAATATGTATAGATAACAAAAGTATGTAGGAAGAATAGTTAGGAAAAGATATACAAATTTTCTACTAATTTAAAGTAAAATTGTAAAAAAAAAAAAGACACTGCCATAACCAGAAGCACAAAGAAGCACAAACGTAATCTGTGAAATGAGTAATTGGATAATGGCCATATGTGAATACATAAATGAATACAAGAACGCTGTAGCACTGAAGAATGGAATAAATAAAGTGTGAAAAGTATAAATATCATAATAAATATAATAATTAAATAGGAGTGCAGACATGAGAATGAAATGAAAAAAAAATGAAAAGAATGAAAATAATAATATTTTTATATAATGTTTTATAATGTATATCAATAAGTGCATATGGGTATAAGTTTATGAGAACGCTGCATCCTGAGCACAAAAACCCATGATTTGAGTAAATATGGTAAATAGAAATAAAAAATGCACATATAAATACATAGTAGATCAGATAAACAGGAACACGTCACGGCCAACAAGTAAAGGTAATGATAGTCACACACATGGTTATGCACAGATAGGAATAATGGTAAACTATAAAGAAACCAAAGTAGGCCAAGGTACCGACATGGTAAATTGTAATCGTATAGCGCTCACTTATATGTATGTAAAGTGATGTCAAATCTATTATTTAAACAATGTGGAAAGCAAGAATTAAACCGGACCAACACCCATTTTTTCTTTATTGTAATTCTCACTTTTACGACCAGCCAGCTCCGGGAACGGAGTCCGGTGATTGGCCTCTGGGCGTTCACAGGGGCAGGTTGTTCCGGTGGTTGGTGCCGAGGACGCAACCATGACCAACGTGAACGCCAGGCTGCCAATCAAGTGACTCCTTTCTTGGCGCTGGCTTGTAATAAAAACTAGCCAACGTCTAAAGATACTGTTAACATACATTGCATTACATTCAGAAGGGGGTCCCAAGAGCAGCACTGTACAGGCAAGTAAAACATTGTTAATTGTCTGTATACAAGCTACTATAGAATAACCATGTCTGTACAGTCTAACAGTAGCATGCATAAGATTAGAGACTGCCTTGCATCTAGTAAGTGAACACGCCCATCTAGCACCTTCTATGATTGCTATTAATTACATTTGGATAATGCATTCTCTTTTCATTCCTTGCCCAAAACCCAGAGAAATGCCTGGCACATTGGCACTTTTATTCTCATGTGGTCCATGTGGCTGCCAGACAGGTAGGCAGGTCTGTGCATCCTGGTGGCAGGTGCTCAGAGGGTCGAGTAAAGTCTTTCAATTTTTGGCCTTTTTCTTGGGATTTATTGGGGATGGCCATTCTAATTAGGCGAGTGGGAGTGCAGTGGATTTATTGAATTATTATTTTTTATTATAGCGTTTTAACTCTATGTTAAAAGTTTTCCTCTTTTTTTAATTATTAGTATCAATTTTATGGATATTGTATCATTTGCCCCATAAAACTCCTAAAAAATTCTTGTAGACACCCACAGCAATTGGTTAGACCATTTTAATACAAAGACTCATCCATTCACCTAAAAAAAGATTTAATTGATATAGAAATATTTAGAGTCTCAAAACAAGGAATGCAGCAAGAACGAGTGACCGTGTTTGAGTCACACAACATCACTTATTGCTTTTTTTTAATATTCTTATTTTAGAACTTCACATACTGAACTGTGCCTTTGCAATCAGAATAGACATAACAACACCATGACCCCGCACAAGGTGAGCAGCTAATCACAGATCTGCCATTTAAAGCTCTATATGTATTCGCTAGATAGATGTACGCATAAAGATTTACACAACTCTCTAGTGCCACCTTGTGTTCGATCAAACACTTTCTTCAACCAACAATGATATAGAAGAAGTCTAGGAAATTGCTCCCCAAATGACTGAGAGGGTAGAGAAAAGGCAAAAGCATTTTTTGAAGCAGGTGATATGTTGCAAAACACTGGCAGCTCCTACTTTGAAGCCGAAGAACTTAACTTCACTACACTATTACTACTGTTGTAATCAGTGACTATCATTCTTTTGAACCTAAAAACGTTGGTCCCTTGTTCTACCTAGCTGTTCAGCTAAGCAGGTCTGATGAATGGAATTGTACATATACATATTCTATTTACCTATAAATGGTGTATATTTTAATGTAAACAACGTTATAATTGCATGTTTGCTACATGAAAATGTGACAGTTAGTGCTAAATGTTTTTACATGTTAATTCTATGGTCTTTGAGGCTATTTTGAGGGGTCCCTCCCAGAGGTGTCTGAAGTGGAGAGAGGATCCGCACTCCTAAAATCTTGAGGCTTTATTTGAAAAAATTGATTAAAAACAGCATGTGGATATTTTTGAAGATGCTGTTTTTAATCAATTTTTTCAAATAAAGTGCGGATCCTCTCTCCTTCCTTTTTGCCTGACGTGTGTGGGGCAGGGACAGCCCCAGATCCTGCACCCAAATCCCCAGTGTACCTTTGCATCTTTTTCTTGTTACTTGTCTGAAGTGGAGGCAAGAATGACTAATGGTCTAAAATATTTTTTCCTTCATAGCTGCAAGGTTTAGGTATACTCACATTCTATAACATTGTTACAAAGTAACTTTTATTTGAAAATGATACGCGTCCTTCAGGTTAAATTGGATGTGGAGTCGGGCAGGCTGATTCATCATTAGCGGCAGGTGGCGACAGATGAGCGTCTGTAGCAGGCATTTTCAGAGCGCCCGCTAGTAGTCGCAGTGCTCGGCCGTGGGTCGCTAGTTTATAGCGACTCAGTCGCTGTTCAGTAATGGTGAATACATTGTGAGGAGTTGCTATTTGACCAGTACAGCGCTGTATGGGAGCGCATGTTAGCGGCTGCTCATAGCGACCGACTCACACCATATTCAGCAAAAAAACAGCCTCACAGATCTCTGGCGCTGAAAAATATTTGTTTGAAGCCCAGAGTGCAGGAGGCGGTGTGTTTAAAGTGTGTTTTCAAGCATCTATCAACTAGTAACAAAGCGAAAACATATGGAATTACATTTTAACAACATTGTAACATGAACACTTTAATGCCAGACCTGTAATGTCATTTCTGAGGAAATATTTAAAAAAATTATGAAAAACTGCTATTTCAATGCCAGAAGAGGTCACAGAATTATTTGTGATTTTTTTGAAAAAAAAAAAAAAAACGTTTAAAGAGAAGAAAAGGATCGTCCATTGAAATGTATGGGAGAGCGCCAGGTAGCGAGAGGTCATACCTGGCGCTGTGCAAGGCTGAACGCTGGCGCTGTTCGCTGAGGCTGTGAAAATTATGAATCAGACGCTACATGGCGCTATCCCAGTCGCTAAACAGATTCTGCTTGATAAATGTGTAATTGCGTGCCGTGTCCGGCGTTCACCAGTCGCTACCTGTCATTAACCAGCCACTACCTGACGCTATCCCTTCTTAACCCCCCTGGCGTTATGATAGAGGCAAATGTAATGGTAACGAAAGTGTTACCATTACATTTGTCTCTGACGCACGGCTCCGCCCCCATGAGCCTCTGCGGCTCACAGAGACGGAACCCGGAAGTGAGATGGACGCCGCAGCCGCGGCTCTCACCTGCGATCGCAGCGGGGACATCGCTGGATCGCAGGGAGAAGGTAAGGAGACTGCGCCGCCCTCCTCCTCTGCCAAATAGATCCCGAGCGTGACTCGGGGTTACCGCTACTTACAGCGCAAATTAACCCCGAGTCACGCTCGGGATCAACACTAAGGAGGTTAAATAAGGGCCTAAGTGTAGCTCCCTGCCCTGCCTCAGCACTAGAGGAGGGTGGCAAGGCAGGGGGTTTACACTTAGACTGGACATCCACTTTAATCTGAGGAATAATGGGTGTTCTTCAGATATAAAGGACAATAAACTTTAATACAGATATTATTGTGCCCCCCACCCCATATTCCCAAAGCCCTGGAGAAAAATTATTTAAAAAAAACAAAAACAGGTAAAAAAAACATGTGTAACATGACCCCTTAATCCTATGGGAACACTTACAGTTTAATAAATGACATGCGCTGATGTGATAAAAGGCTGATAAATATGTTTTTCACCACAGCAGCAGCACCACAAGGTGTGAGGTGGGGGAGAGTATTTTCCTTCCTGTGCTGAGTGCTACTTTACCTAGAAACAGCCCTGCCCATGACAGCTACCCAGATATCCCTGGCGCAGGGGTGCTCAGCAGCTCATGTGCCATGGGACTGCTGAAATAAATCCAAGGGTTTCACAGTGCATTCCGTCCTGGATTAGATTACCACAATATACAGGGAATTGACTAAATAAAGCAAATTAACGCTATTCCCAATATCTAGGTTGTAATTTACTCATGTTAACTGATAATAATATTCTGGCTGGACTAATCTTTCATAAACCCATGCCCATGATGATGAATGCTATGTTATTTGCAGTAACATATTTTTGGATTACCCTATTACATCATTTACGCCATTTACATACTGTACCACATATTTCAGGCTCACTGGTCTGTAGTTTTCTTCAGTCCTTGTTTTTGACCTATTTAAATTAATGTAATAATCTGCCATTGGCCCAGTCCCATGGAACTGACCAAGTAAGCAGATAGTCCACAAAATTAAACAATGTGGGGTCTTAATCACCAATCACCTGCCTGTGTATGCAGGGGGGGGGGGAAATCTGGATCAGGAGCCTTGTCTATTTTTATTTTCTCCAAGGGTAACTAGACATCTCCTTGCAAAATAAAGTTATTATGGGGTTTTTGTTTTACTTTTTATATAAAAAATGTCTGCTGCTTATCTGTGAAGATCATAGAGAAAAATAGTTAAGGATCTCTGCTTAACCATAATCTTTATAATTACAGTACTTCTCCTAGTTTAGATTTAGGTGGATCTATTTAATATTTCCATGTCATTAAGTGTATTCATTTGTAGAACAGCTTGGTGTAATGTCTCTAGCCCTTTTAATTTAACACTCCTACATATTATATTTAATACATCCCTGTTCATAATGGCTTCATTTTATTCCTAGAAATGTTGTTACTGTAGAGAAATATATATCTGTGAAACATTTGAATGCTACACTATTTAGATCCAGTGTTCTTATAATACAAAATGAAGTGCTTCTCCAAGCTGGTTACATTTTTATTTTTTTAAAAAGTGTTGTTTTGTTGCCAGTACTAAGTAACTGAAATTCTAGTTCAAAAGTTACCATGCAATGGTCACTTTATGCAAGTGTCTGTTAGAAGCTTACCTCTACCGGGGATCCCGCGGCGAGCGCCTCCCAGCGTGCGCAGGGTTCCCCGTCTGTCTGGAGCAGGGCACGATCGGCGCTCCCGGAAGCCGGAGAGTATGGCGAGCCGCCCTGCCTGCCGCCCTCACTCCCCTGCAGTGGTAGGAGCGCACGTAGCTGCTGTAGCGGTAGCTGCCGCTCTGTCTAATAATGTAGCATCCTCCACCTGAAGGGAAGTACAGCCAATCCGGCTAACATCATTAGTTGCACCAATCACATCACACGCCCCCGTCCCTGGTGGTCATTGGTCAGTCATTCCATAAATAGGGAATTAGCCCTATCCGCAGTGCCCGTTATAGCCAGTATGGCTCAGGGTGTGACTTAGTGTGTGCAGTTCTTGTGATTGACCCGGCCTTCATCTTACCATCCCAGTTTGGTGCCCGAATCGAACCTTTGCCTGCCCGACCTCGAACTCCGTCTGACCCTTTGGATACCACGTACCTCTGACCACCCGGCTTGACCCTCGGCTAGTTTCTGACTATACTTCTGCCTTACCCTTGTGAGTAGACGCACCTTCAGACTGACTATCTGTGAATGACCTTGGCTTTGGGATACCTTCCATCTTCACCGTGAGCTGGCATCCTTTGCGCCATTTAAGACCTGGGGACAACCGTGTCCGGCGAGGCATATTGCGCATCCCGGATAGCGGGGGCTTGTCTGTAGGCAGAGGTGGCGATGGAGATTGGGGGTTGCCAGCTCACAGGAGGTGGGAGACTCACAGGGCATTACAGGTTCTTTATGCCATGTTCCTGGGCCTGAACATTAGATATGGTATCTGAACTCCCCACAACCAGATCTCCTCCCTAGCAAGTTCACTTCCCAGTTGCATGAGAAATTATCCTGTGTTTATAAATAATATTGGGCTTCAAATCCTGACTGAAGCTAGAGTCAATCCGGAACGTGCTGCTTTGCTCCATTTGGTCTCATCCCCTACACACACACTATGCCACCCTACCCTGTCTCTCAGGCAGGACGGGGGTTTACAAAGAAAAAAAAGCCCTTAACTTCTACATGCACCAGCCCGGTCCTCCCGTCTCCCATGCCTGCTGTTGAGAATGACACAAATTGGCATCCCCCAGCTCTGTGCAAGCTGCCACCGGGTTTCACTTGAATGGGTGGACAAGAGCGTGCATGGAGTCAGGGGTGTGGCTCTGTGCTCAAGGGTGGCGTCCATGTCCTGGAGCACTGGAGGAGCGGCGCTGACCCGTGGAGAAGGGGAGGGTTTTTTCTCTTTATAACAGATGGAGGAAGAAGCAGTAATGGTGAGTTTTTTGAGTAATTTTTCTGAACTGGTAAAGGGTCCAAGGGACGCCTATACCAGTATACACTGGTTTACACTTACATTGTTGGCTGGAGCTATTGTATCCGGAATATGGGAGCATTGAATGCTAGATACTGGGGACTATCCGGCCAGAGAGCTTCTATACCTGTTTGTCCCTGCTGCAGCTAATTACTAGGTATAATTAGAACTACTGACTTTAACATCTGTCTATATTTGTTTTATTATTTTTGTCACCTTTGTTAATTAACCATTTTGCACTGATAAGTTAATCAGTTATAATGGTAAGGCCTTATTTTTAACCCCAGCAATTAGTCATAGCATTAGCAATTAGTAGTCATATTGAGAAGATAGAACAGGGAAGAGAGATGTTATAACAGTTAGCTCTGGCATCAGTTTCAAATTTCATTAATACAGACACTGCACCAAAAAAAGTACCGGTACCTCTTAAATGTATGAGTATGCACCAGAGTCTTCCACACTACTTTGCTACCTATGTACTAACATCAGTGATATGCGCAGGGTTAACATACAGAGTCATGGCTTCATAGCATCGGCTGCACATTCTAGTTTGGTTTAGCCATATCACCAGGGATATATGGATATAAGCCCCTGTTTCACCAAATAATTAGCATGACCCCTCCAAGTGGCTTCCCTGTCATTTTCAACACAAGCCTTGGAGTGAATATAGCAGAAGTGGGCATGCGCGTGCTAGAGATGACTACTGGCAAATCACCTAGCTAGGGGACCAGTGCCAACTTCTATCAGATAAAAGGACCACTAGTTACTAAGACTTGTATGGAATGAAAAAGCATGCATTGTGCACTATAATCCTCCATTTTAACATAGAAATTACTGATAAGCATGCCTTTGTTTTGCTCTTGCCTTTGTTCAAAAATAGTACTTTAAAATCTCAGAAGTAAAATATATGCAATGCATTAAAGCACACTTTTTTAAAATAAATGTAACACTATTGTTTACACTATCTTTTGAAATATATATATATATATATATATATATATATATATATATATATATAGCAATACTCCAGTATAAGTTCATGGTTTATTTTTTGAACTACCACTTTTGCAATAAAGATAAAAAGAAAATCTGAATTTTAACATAGGTCATAAGTGGTATAGTTCTGGTTTGGAATTTGGCTCATAAATCAGGTTGTAACAGGGTTTCAAAACTTGCAAAAGGCCAGACATTTATTCCAGCAGCGGCACATAGACGATGTAGTATAGTGGATTACTCACCATATACAACTCAGAATATCTCCTCCTCTTCTTTTTCAGACACAGAGCTGATAGTTTGTGATCCTCCATGGGGATTCAGAACAACCAGAACAAGAGGATATTATGGGCCTTATTTAAGAAGTCTGCCGTTTAGCGTCATTTTGCTGGCATTCAGCCCATTTTTGAGCACCCGCATCTCTTTCTAATTCTGTGCTTACAGAAAGGTGCTGCAAGTCACAATGTCCTCACAACACCAATGTTAAATAATTAGCTTGGATTGGTGCACTAGGGTTTGGCAGGCCTGTGTCAGCACCTGTTCAACTCTTATGCAGATAATAACAGCGCCAGTGAGCACCATTTTGTACCCCCAACTTACAGATGCTTTACACCGTATTTATATATTTTTGGCATGCTGAAAAGATTGCCGCTGTATTTACCCAGCGCTGGTCAGCATTTTATCAATACATTTCCAGGATATCACTGCTTGGGACAAAGTGGACAAACTTTACATTATGTTTAGGCTGTGCTTTAGTTATTGAGCCTTAAATTACACATTGGTAAGAAAAAGAAACCTCAAAAAATGATTTTACAAGAAATTTACATTGACATTATTGACAAGTCACAAGTTCTGTACAAATAAATGTGTGTAATATTAATTATAAGCATAAAACACTTTATTATAGTTCTGTCCATTGTGCTCTATTGGATCTTAAGCTTCAGTGCCACTATAAAATGTGCAGCATAAACAGGAGCGCCAGTCACCCCGAACTATATAGTACTAGTAATACATTCGTGCTGCTGAGGCTGAAATATTGGCGCTGAGTGGTATAATCAGGCACTGACACTTGATAAATCAGGCTCCCTGTCTACTGACCCTCTTTTGAGGGAGAGACCATGCAAGGGAAGAGCAGGGTGGGTTAGTGTGTGCAGCCAGCTTCCATATTTGAACAGGGGGATGCCATCTTCCAACTGATACTGTTACCTCATGCTATTTTTGGTCAGCAATCCCAGGGGGGTGCATTTCTTTTTTTCTTTTCTCTTTTGCTACTGTGACAGATGTCAAAGATATTTAGCTCAAGATATTTAAAACTACTATAAAACAAGATTTCACTATGTTTCCATTGCTAAACAAGGAGAGCTTTGACAAAAAGAAAAATGCATGGTTCATAACATTCAAAATAGTCCCTCTAAAATGACACCCCTCTGCTCCATTTGACAGATAGAGTTTTTTCCTGTGCTAGTGGCAGCCCTCCACTCCTGTTCACATTCAAGACTTAGGCCCTTATTCATCAAGCGATAGCGCCAGGTAGTGTCTGACGAGCGCCAGGTAGCGGCAGCTAACGGCGACTACCGACTCAAGTACGCCCGGCGGCGGTCACAATGACGCATTTATCAAGCAAAATGAGGCTAGCGCCGGCGAGAGCGACGGCTAGCGCGGCATTCATCATGAAGCCGCCTGGACCGAACGGCGCCGCTGCAAATTCCCTCACAGCGCCAGGTATGAGCTGTCGCTCCCTGGCGATGTCCAATGCATTTCAATGGAGCAATCTATAATTATTCATAATTAATTGGTAATAATTTTTTTTTTATTTTTTTAATGTCAAAAAATCGGAGACCACTTCTGCAATGTTAGGATTTATTTTTAAGTAAAAAAAAAAAAAAAAAAAAATATGTGCAGAATTGATCTAACAGGTCTGAGATTAATGTATTCATATTACAAAATGATTCTAAAAACATGTACAATGTTACATTCAAAAAATATGGTTGTTTAGGGGTTAAAAACTAGTTAATACACATCGCCGCCAGCGCTCTGGGGTTTAAACAAGGAATGGACAGCGACAGCACATTCGGAGCGTGATTTGTTGATGAATATGAAGCTAGCCGTTCGCTCTGGCCAGTCGTTGTCAGGCGCTCACATACAACGCTGGACCTGTGAAACAGCGACCCCCCAGCCCGTATTCAACATTACCGCACACCGACTGAGTCGCTGTCATCAAGCTAATGCCGGCCAAGCACAGCGAATACTGGCTGGCGCAGAAAAAATCACGCTACAGTCGCTCATCTGTCGCTACCTGGCGCTATTGATGAATCGGCCTCCCCACTTCAGTGGCATAGTAATATCCCTATGTGACCCACCACTGCATTATTAATCAAATATTTGCTGGTCTACACAAGCAATTTAGGTTCAAGCTGGCTGCTTTAGAGACCAGGCAACTCCCACTCCCTTAAATATATTGCTGGTTGGATTTAGGGCATACTAAATGGACTTGGTTGCCTGCATCATGTTGCTGCTACGTTATTTCCACACTGTTATTAGCATCCTTGATGATATTGTGCCTTATTTATGATGTGTGCTATTTGGCAACTCTGGCATTCTTGTCTTTTCTGGTGCTACGCTGTGGACTACAATGACACTAGAAGTCACTGTGCGATGATAACTTTGTACGTCATGTTGTACAGGTGCCTTTTCCTCCTTGAAAAGATTGGTGCTGTATTTTTCAGGGTGCTGATCAGTGTTTCATCATTACAGTTTTAAGAAATCATTGCTGGGGACAAATAGGACAAACTTTACAGTGTGTTTAGGCTGTGTTTTTGTTGTTGTGGTCCAAATTAAGAATTGCTAGGAAAGAAATGCCATGAAAATCAATATGCGTTTCCATTATCAACAAGTCCCAATGCAAGTTCTTTACAAATAAATGTGTGTAATATTAATTACAGTATTTCCTGCGCTATAAGATGCACTTATTTTTCCCCAAACGTGAGAGGGGGGAATGTCAGTGGGTTTTATTGGCTTAATGTAAAAAAAAATAAAACTTACATTCCCCAGCTGTCTGCCTCAGAAGCACACACACACATATACATTACCTGTGTCCGCTGCCCTCCCAGGCCTCTGCCACCTCTGCTGTCGTCCTTGTAGCCGCCGCTGCCTGCAGCCTCCATAGGCACTGCTGCCTGCTGCCGTAAGCTCACAGGGACTCGTTCTGGCAACCGGGTGGGATGTGGCCTGTGACTTCTGCCAGCGTTCAATGATGCTGAAGTCGGAACCGGGCCTCGGGAGCTTGAGGTGGTGGGCAGCAGCGGCTATGATGGCCACGAGCAGCGCCGGCTTGTTAAATCACAAGCTGAGACACTTCATAAACAAGGCTCATTGTTTGTTCAGATGTGAAAGCAACATCATGCAGGTGACCGTGGCAGCCTTTGCTGGGCTCAATTTCATAGGGAATATTTCGAAAGGTTACATCATAGGGGATACTAGCAGTCGGAATACACCCCACAACCAGCGCAGGGAACAAAACCCCAAAAATGGGTGATGCTCTGGTTTAAGTTATGTCAGGATGCATGGCTTTTATGAAGTTCGGACAATACTAAAGTCTGGATCCTGACCCAACCACCCATAGATATACAGCAGGTACTGACATGTGTAAGGGCTTTCAAGGAAATAGAGAATAAATACCACTGTATTTAAAATCCAGCTATTGGTGAGTCAGTGTTGGGCCATATTCTACTCCACTGTTTTTCAATATATATATGAAAATAGTGGGGGGGAATTTTTAAAGGAACTCTGCTTTGTCAGCATGTCACTGGACAGGTTGGTATTTTGATTTAGCACAGCACTACTAATGAGAATTCTAATTTGTGATAACCTACAAATGTTTTATACCTGTGTGTTTTTATTTTTGTAAATATCATTTCGGAAATATGTCTTTTGTCAGCAGCTTATTTCCCCAATGCTGTACTTAGTAGAACATTACAGACAGTACTAACTTTCTATGATTTTTGTTTATGTTGTATTAGAATGCTATGTACTTTGCTGAATATTTAAGATGGAATACATTTAGTATACTGTCACAATTTTCCCATGCAAAATATTAGCTAGGTTTAGTAAATAAAATGAAGTAATTTCTACAGATAAAACTGTTGCTCTGTTTTGTATCTGAATACGATTTGCATCATTCAAATACCGTTGAGACAGTTTTGAATGGCGCACAATGAGACCACAGAGTCGTTATTTTCTCATTACTGTTATTTTAGGGATAATTTGGCACAACATTTTCTTGACAACACCAATAGTTCCAATATTTGAGTTTTACATTTATGCATCCAGGGATACTTAACATATATTTACCAAGTCAAATAATCACATTTGGGTATCTTCAAATTCTATTTGTTGGGTTTCCAGCTGCAATTTATCTTTTGAAGCACCTTATCATCTAATTACAACTGCAAATGCTAATGGTTTGTAATCACCTCATTACCAAATTGTCTTAATATAACACTGCTAATACATCTAACATAATGAGGGTGGTGTGGAGAATTTCCTCATTATCAGGGTATTTCTTTAGACTGGAATTAGGAAAACTGAATTAAGAGTCTGATGAAGTACAGAGGCATAGTATCAATGCATAGAACATAACCGGCAGAGTTCAGGAATAGGCTGCAGAAAAACATTTTGCTATCTACAATAGTGTATAGTTACTAATTTCTGTCATAGTGACAACATAAAACCAGGGTTAAAAAAGGTTCTGCTCTCTTATTCTAAAAAAACATGTAGCGATACAGGCAGCAGAAGTATCTAAGAACTATAAAGGACCTCATATCGGCCACTCATCCAAAAAAACACTAGATGTAGCAGCTATCACTAAATGAATGAATATAGAATACTGCAGTCAGACTAAAAAAAGAATGTATCTATACAGGTAGCAGAGTTAACATCCTCTACTGGGCCAATTTATATAAAGCAGTCCAGATATGACCCTGCCACAAAAAAGAAAGTAGAAATATGGATAGCAATTACTAACAAATATCTATAGAGGGCCTCAAATCAATAAAATAAAAATAAATAAGATCAGTTTAGCCTTTAACAGGATAGTGCTTAGTTCAAAAACACTGATTTGTGTGCAGTAACCCATGATAACAACATGATAGGCTTTGGTAAAGATTAATGCTCATTAAAAGAGGGAGTAAAGTCAAACAGATTTTACTTCCCATCACTCCCTGCATCCCGGTTCTGGAATTCGCAGCTGTATCTCCCTTACTGGTAATCCCACAGCTCAGCTGCTTTATACTCACCTCTACTACATTAGTTTTATGGCAGCCAATCATATGACTCCTGCCAATCAATCAGGTTCATCAGGCATGTTTGTGTGCACCTGCCGGCCCAGTGAACCTAAATGACTGACAGTGGTTGTGTGATTGGCTGCCAATGCTGTAACACAGAAGTGGTAAGTATAGAGCAGCCAGGCTGCAGGCTCGCCTGCTGGGGAACATCCAAACCCAGACAATGTAATTCTATGGCAGGATGTAAGTATGTTGCTTCTATACCAAGAAAAGCTGTTACATTTGCTTCTTTATTAGCGTACACTAAAGCGTGACTAAAAGGTAATATCAGACCACAACCAATGGAGGCATTTTTAAATGCAAAGTCCTAGCATGTCTAAAGTTGTATACAGTATACCCAATATACCTTAGTCCTAGCAATTTTATGTCAGCCTACATTATGGCGTATCAGCTGACCCATCTAAAAATCATGTTGGGGCCTTGAACTTACTTTCGAGCAGGATCAATGATTATAGCATCATGGTTCTTTCTCAAATCATAAGTTTCTTTTTTATTTCTTTTATTTATATGCTGTACCTCAGTAGAGTAACATCATGTTTAGCAATATTAAACATAATCCATAGCGATAAGGATGCAAACAAGTAATCAGTGCATTTAGTGTTTGTGTCATGTAGCGGAAAACAAAATAATGTAGCTTGACACAAGGCCTACACGGATTATTCTATTATAACATTTTCTTTTAAATAAACAGCTAGAATGTAGGTACAGGAAAAGACAGGCTTAAAAGAAGAAAATCAGGATGAGACTCCCATGAGAGCAACTATAAAAAGAATATAGAGTTTAAAAAAGAAAAAGTGGGACGAAAAGCCCAAGCTTGGACAATTACATGCAAATATTGTGATCTCAAGACCAGCTAAATGTAAAGTCCTTAACTACTTTAGATGGTCAGTAAAAGTGGTTTTAGTGTTATTAATGAAAAGCTTTAAATCTTCAGTATAATCCACCACCTTGTGCTCCATTGATCTGGTACTAACACTCTGGGTTAGTGGGGATCGATGAGAGGTGAACCCCTGCTTCTTCTGTTTGTCATCTCAAACGGTTTGGAAAAAGTCATATTATCAGAAGCAGGGAGCCTTGAGAATAAAGTTGCAATCCATGTGCCAACATGTTCAAGTGTGCCCTTAATAAATTGCCAGTCCACCAAGCTGAAGGCCTTTTTCCCAGATGTTGATATAATAGGAGGGCCATCCAACAAGCCTTCAACCTGGCACACTAGACAAGGTTAATAACTCTCTCTAGTCGCCTGCCTGGTCCAGGTATGAGATTTTGTTCCAGTCTAGAGACCAGAATGTTAGAAATTAATTTAAAGATGAGCAACAAAGGTAACTCCACATTTTCCCCTTAGAGCAAGCACTAACAATCTACATGATTTACTGGCAAATTCAAAAAAGACAAATCTGCACTTGGTGACAACTGCATGGATTAAAATGGTTTTCGGCTGGTCTGTGGCGGGGCACTGTTGTGAACATTAAATGGGACCCTTTCACGGCTCATACAGTAAACATTTTTCTGTATTTTAACTCAACTGGATGCAGCTAGAATCACTGAAACAGCAGAAACAAATGCTGTTTCCTTTCTCTAAATCATGCCAAGTTTGCACAGATATGATAAATAGGGTGGAGGAGCAACAATGATGGGGCCCCCATGACCTTCTGGCCTGATGCAGTCTCAACACCACCCCAAGTTACGCCCTTGGTGCTCTCTGTAAAGAAACTTTACTTCTATCAGTCTTAGAGTTCTGAGAGGGCCTGAATGCTTGTTGGTCCAACATATTCCAAACCAGCTTAGCTGGGTTAAGGCTGGTGTTTGTTGAGGCCATGTCATCTGATGCCACACTCTATTACTCTTCTTCTTGGTGCTACAGACATTGCATAACCTTGAGTTCTGTTTGGGTTTTTTTTGTCCTGTTGAAAAAATAGATGATGGCCCCACTAAGTGTTAACAAGATGGAACGGTATGCTACTGCTAAATGCTGGGGTAGCCATGCTAGTTTAGTGTGCCTTAAAGCATTATACCTCAACCAGGGGGTACAAGACATTGGTCAGGGCCACAACAACACAGGGTATGTGACTGGTCTGGTAAATTATTTTAACTATGAAACATTATGCCTTCCAGGCAATATCATATGATCTTTAGAAGTACTACAAGGTACATTTTTTACTTTTGGTACTATTTAAAATTGATCACCTCCTTTGGGGTACTAAAAAATCTTCATGCTATGGGGTACTTGGCATAAATCATTTGACAACCACAACATTAAAGGGTCTATGCAGGCATAAAAGAAAAATAATATATACTCTTATTTACCCAGCACCAGTTATCATTCTGGAGGCTAGATTTGTCCTCTCTGCACATCCATTCTATTTGTTGCAATGGAGGGGCGTGATGGGGTGTTACAAGATAACAAACCCACCAGGTCTCCCAATAATATGAAGATGTGGCTGCCTCTAATATAATTTCTAAATATATAGACAGCATCCTCCAACCCTAAGTACACAATCTGCCTTCATACATTAAAGACACAACACACCTACTAAAGATCCTAGATGATATAACCAGTCCCACCACACACTCCCCAGTCACATTAAATATAGACGCTCTGCACAGCTCGATACCCCACATCCTTGGGCTGACAGCCATTGGATACTTCCTAAAGACCCTTGACATAAGCCAAGACAACCACAACACATTTGTTTTGCAGCTCCTACAATTCATCCCATCCCACAGTAGATTCACCTTTCTAGGTTCCCACTATCTTCAGGTGCAGGTTACGGCTATGGGGACCACTTGTGCACCCTCATATACCAACCTGTACCTGGGATGGTGGGAACACAACATCTTCAAACCTCTATGACCATTTTTACTGGTGACATTCTCTGGTGGGGCCGACAAGATATTTCTTCTCTAGACAGGTAATACAGACCCTCTCACAAAATGTATTTCCACGCTCTTTTACTTTGGAACACCACACATATTCAGTCAATTTTTGGGACATTACCATAAAAAAATACAGGGCATCTCCAGTCTAACCTCTTCAGAAAACCAACTGCAGGCAATACAATATCGCATGCTTCTAGTATCATTCTTCATCCTGCATCAGGGGCATCCCAAACAGCCAATACATAAGATGAAACTGTAAACTGGATGATGGAAAATATGTGCTACGTGGCTGCACAGTGCACCACACAAAACAAGCTATATGCTGACTTAAAGGAGCACTGGCATGAAAACTGTCCCAATGATAAAAATCCATATAAATATGCTGGATTGCAGGAGGCGGCGTCACCTATACAACTGGCATCAAGAAATATCCAGCCAGGCTTGTTTTTTTTATTTTAATGAAAGGTAGGATTTTATTCCTATACTGCCGTATCCAGGGCTAGGTTACCCTGGGAATCTTTTTTTTGTAGGCTCAGCCCTGCAACCACACCTCTTAATGCTTGTGATTTCTAAATACATTTATTTGATATTAATAAAAACAATTGCTGTGGACAGCTATTCATACATTGATAGTTCTGTCTGTTATCATGCATCAATTACAGCTTTGAATCATCACATATAAAAACCATTACATTACATTCATGTTATTGTGACGGGCAGACATGTATCATGTTTCACCACTCCTGGCTTTCTCAATGCCCTATCATGTAGCAAAACAGGATTTTATCCCTACCATGATAGAATAAAGCATAAATTTGGCAGGGAATTAATTCAGATTGGGTGTATAAGTGTTAGGGCGAGCGCTTCACTTACCTCCATGGCTGCATCCAGCCGTCATCCATTTTGCAGCACTTCCCTCATGGCTGTTCCCAGCTGTCTCCCTTCCCCCAATGCTTCCTTCTCCCATGCTCAGGTGCGCACACGTCTTCGTCCACTAGAGGGCAAGCGCACTAGATTCCTGAGATTTAAAGGGCCTGTACAGCACTGATTGGTGCCTGGTCATCCAATCCTGCATCCACTTCTCCTATTTAAAGAGGCACTTCCTTCCTTCAGTGCCGGATCTTGGTCTCTCCATGCTTGTTGAAAGTCAGACATTCTTGGATTGCTCACCCGTGTACCGACCTCTGCCTGTCCCCGACTCTGAACCTTTGCTGCCTGCCCCGACCTCGGCTACTCACCTTTACCGTGAACCTGTGCTGCCAGCCCCGATCTCTGCCTGTACTTACTACGCCTTTTGCCTGCCACTTGTGTACCTCGCTGAACCTCGGCTGACTGTGGGACTGGGCCGCTGTTGGGTGGTAGCGACCTGGGGGTCACTCGCCGCACAAGACCAACCTGCCTTGCGGTGGGCTCTGGTGAATACCGGTGGCCCCACAGTTAAAGCGGATCCACACCCGAGTCCGCTCCACCTGGTCCGTGACAGTAAGATCCGGCCATGGATCCCGCTGAGGTGCTGCTGCCGGATGCCACTGAATTGCCTGCTATAGTGGCTATGCAGTCCCGCCAGATTAATCAACTCTCTGCCATGATGCAGCAATTATTAACGATTCAGCAACAGCAAGTTCCATCAACGGCTCCAGCATTACCGCCACAG
Source organism: Gastrophryne carolinensis (assembly GCA_027917425.1). Taxonomy (NCBI): domain Eukaryota; kingdom Metazoa; phylum Chordata; class Amphibia; order Anura; family Microhylidae; genus Gastrophryne; species Gastrophryne carolinensis. Next base: position 365,328,201 of record CM051234.1, read on the forward strand.
CCCCCGGTAGCATCTTCTGCCAGAATCTGTCTCTCCTTGCCTGCTAAATATGATGGGGATGCCAAGTTATGCCGAGGTTTCCTTGCCCAATGTTCCCTGCACTTGGAGTTGTTGGCGGATCAATTTCCCACTGAACGAGCTAAGGTGGCCTTTGTCATCAGTTTGCTTTCTGGAAAGGCTTTGGCCCTGTCTCTTCCAGTATTCACACCTTTGTCTCAGAGTTTCGCCAGGTCTTTGAGGAACCTGCCCGGGCTTCATCTGCTGAATCGTCCCTTTTGAACTTGGTCCAGGGCGAGTTGTCTGTTGGTGAATACGCCATTTGGTTCCGCACTCTTGCCTCTGAATTGTCTTGGAATAATGAGGCCTTGTGTGCCTGCTTCAGGAAAGGACTTTCTAGTAAAATTAAGGATGCTCTTGCGGCTTGTGACTTGCCTTCATCTCTCACTGATATCATCCATCTGGCCACACGCATTGATGTGCGCTTTGCTGAAAGGCGTGAAGAATTCCGCCAAGAAAGAGACTCTCAGCGCCCTAGGAGGGCATCCCGTTTGGCTCCAGTATTTCAAAACCCTTTGTCTGCACATGTACCTCCCAGTGAGGAGGCCATGCAGGTCGATCGATTCCACTTGACCCAATTGGAGAGAACTCGCAGAAGGAACGAGAACCTTTGTCTGTACTGTGGTGGTTCTGGGCATTTTTTGAAGGACTGTCCAATTCACCCTCCACGTCAGGGAAACAAGCGCACCTAGTGGCGGTGGGAGAGGCGTCCCTGGGTGTATGTGCTTCCTCTCCACGGCTCACTGTTCCTGTTCAACTTTCCATCTCACCTTCCACCTCCCTGAATTTAACCGCCTTTTTGGACTCGGGCTCTGCAGGGAACTTTATAGAGGCTGCCTTGATCAATAAACATAATATCCCTGTGAATCGCCTTGCTACACCCTTATTTATCGCCTCAGTCAATGGTGATAGGCTGGACTGTACTGTGCGCTATCGCACCGTTCCCCTCCAATTAAAAATTGGACTCTTCCATCAAGAGAATGTTGAGTTCTACGTCCTCCCTAATTGCACCTCTCAGATTCTTCTAGGCCTTCCTTGGCTCCAACGTCATGATCCCACGCTTGACTGGACCACCGGCGATATCAAGACTTGGGGTGCAGCGTGCTTTAAGAGGTGCTTGAAGTCTGTTCCTGTTCGACCCATTCCTGCTTCAGCACCATTACTTGGCTTGCCTGAGATCTACCTGACCTATGCTGCAAGAAACAAGCGGAGGTACTTCCGCCTCATCGCCCCTACGATTGCCCTATAGACCTCCTACTGGGTACCACTCCTCCTCGTGGCTGAATTTACCCTCTCTCGGCTCCTGAGACTCAAGCCATGTCGGAGTATATTCGAGAAAATCTTCTTAAAGGGTTCATACGGAAGTCTTCCTCTCCAGCAGGCGCGGGGTTCTTCTTTGTGGCGAAAAATGATGGCTCTCTTCGCCCTTATATTGATTACCGCGGCCTCAATAAGATTACCGTTAAAAATCGCTACCCTTTGCCCTTGATTGCCGAATTATTTGACCGACTGCGTGGGGCCAGGGTCTTCACCAAGCTTGTCCAAAGATTGTCCAAGTTAGGTTTATTTAGTCTAGAAAAAAGACGATTGAGGGGTGATCTAATAACTATGTATAAATATATTTGGGGTCAATACAAAGATCTGTCCCACAATCTATTTATACCCCAGAGTGTAACCATAACCCGGGGGCATCCACTAAGGTTAGAGGAAAGGTGCTTTCTCCACCGACATAGGAGGGGATTCTTCTCTGTAAGAGCAGTGAGACTATGGAACTCGCTGCCAGAGGAGGTAGTAATGATGGATACAGTAAAAACTTTCAAAAGTGGCCTTGATGCCTTCCTGGCATGTAATGACATTTCCAGCTATGGCTACTAGACCACTGGAAGGAGTTAAACAGGCTGAACTGGATGGACTAAAGTCTTTATTCAGCCTTACATACTATGTTACTATGTTACTAAGCTTGACCTGAGGGGAGCCTATAATTTGATACGTATACGCGAGGGCGATGAATGGAAGACCGCCTTCAATACCCGCGATGGCCACTTCGAATATTTAGTGATGCCCTTTGGTCTCTGCAATGCACCCGCAGTATTCCAGGAATATGTAAACAACATTTTTCGGGATTTGCTTTACTCCTGTGTAGTTGTTTATTTGGATGATATACTCATCTTTTCATCTAATCTAGAAGAACATCACGGTCACGTCCAGCAAGTTCTGTCTCGTCTCCGTCAACACCATCTTTACACCAAGTTGGAGAAGTGTGTTTTTGATCAAACCGCCTTACCCTTTCTCGGATATATTGTCTCTGCTCGTGGTCTTCAGATGGACCCCAGCAAGTTAAAAGCAGTTCTGGATTGGCCCCGTCCTATTGGCCTGCGAGCTATTCAACGTTTTCTGGGCTTCGCCAATTACTATCGGCAGTTTATTCCTCACTTCTCCACTGTAGTAGCGCCTATTGTGGCCCTCACGAAGAAAGGCGCCAATCCTAAGTCTTGGCCTCCTCAGGCGGAAGAGGCCTTCATTGCTCTAAAAAAGGCCTTCTCCTCTGCACCGGTGTTGTCTAGGCCAGATCCATCTCGGCCTTTTGCCCTAGAAGTAGATGCCTCCTCCATTGGAGCCGGAGCGGTGCTCACTCAAAAATCGTCTACTGGCAGAATTCTCACCTGCTGGTTCTTTTCGAAGACCTTTTCTCCAGCTGAGAGGAATTACTCCATCGGAGATCGGGAGCTACTCGCCATCAAGTTGGCGTTGGAGGAGTGGAGACACCTCTTAGAAGGTTCAGCCCATCAAGTAGCCATCTATACTGATCACAAAAATCTATCTTATTTAGAAACTGCCCAGCGATTGAATCCACGACAAGCTCGTTGGTCGTTGTTTTTCGCTCGATTCGATTTTAAAATCTACTTCCGGCCAGCCACTAAGAACATCAGGGCGGACGCCCTTTCTCGCTCCTCTGACATCTCTGGTGTAGAATCCACCCCACAACATATCATCTCGCCTGAACGCCTTGTCCACTCTGCCCCCGCTACTCTTGTACAAGCGCCGCCAGGAAAGACCTTTGTGCCAGCTCGCCAACGTCGCAAAATATTAGAATGGGGGCATTCTTCCCATGTAGCCGGCCATGCCGGTATCAGGAAGTCTTGTTCTATCATTTCTAGATATTATTGGTGGCCTTCTTTTGAAAAGGATGTGACCAAATTCGTTCAGGCCTGTACCACCTGCGCTCGCGACAAAACCCCTCGCCAAAGGCCTGTTGGCCTACTCCATCCTCTTCCTATCCCGGATACCCCATGGACACACATTGCTATGGACTTTATTACCGACCTCCCTTCTTCGCATGGCAATACTGTTATTTGGGTGGTAGTGGATAGGTTTTCTAAAATTTGTTCCTTTGCCCGGTCTCCCGTCAGCTCCTCTGTTGGCAAAATACTTCCTGAAGCATGTCTTTCGACTTCATGGATTACCTTCACACTTTGTCTCAGACAGAGGGGTGCAGTTTGTGTCCAAGTTCTGGAGAGCTCTTTGTAAACAAATGAAAATTAAACTGGACTTTTCCTCCGCTTATCATCCCCAGTGTAACGGCCAGGTGGAAAGAGTCAACCAGATTCTCGGGCATTATCTTCGCCATTTTGTTTCTGCGCGTCAAGGCGATTGGGTCGATCTGTTGCCTTGGGCGGAATTCTCGTATAATTGTAAGGATTCTGAGTCCATGAGGAAGTCCCCGTTTTCGGTGGTGTACGGCCGTCAACTCCTTCCGCCTCTGCCTTTATCCACGTCCTCCGGAGTGCCCGCCATGGATGACATCACACAGGATTTCTCCACCATCTGGCAAGAAATACAGCTTTTCCTTTGTCAAGCTTCCGCCCGTATGAAGGTTAGCGCTGATAAAAGGAGAAGAGCTCCGCCTGTTTATTCTCCAGGAGATAAGGTGTGGCTGTCGGCAAAATACATCCGCTTCAAAATTCCTAGCTACAAATTGGGCCCCCGTTACCTGGGTCTTTATAAGATCAAACAACAGATCAATCCAGTTTGTTATAAGCTACACCTACCAACATCACTGCGAATTCCCAATTTGTTTCCCTGTTGAAGCCAGTTATTGTCAATCGATTCCCTTTTAAAACCTTGGTGCCTGCCCCAATCTCTGGTACTGAGGATGCCTTTACGGTGAAAGAGATCCTGGCCTCTAAGCTCTCCAGAGGTAAAAGATATTTTTTAGTCGACTGGGAAGGCTGTGGACCTGAAGAAAGATCTTGGGAGCCCGAAGAGAATATTCTAGACCGTAGTCTCAGATTTTCTTGGCCCCAAGAAGAAGGGGAGACCCAAGGGGGGGGTACTGTTAGGGCGAGCGCTGCACGCCCATCTAGCAGCACTTCACTTACCTCCATGGCTGCATCCAGCCGTCATCCATTTTGCAGCACTTCCCTCATGGCTGTTCCCAGCTGTCTCCCTTCCCCCAATGCTTCCTTCTCACATGTTCAGGTGCGCGCACGTCTCCGTCCACTAGAGGGCGAGCGCACTAGATTCCTGAGATTTAAAGGGCCTGTACAGCACTGATTGGTGCCTGGTCATCCAATCCTGCATCCACTTCTCCTATTTAAAGAGGCACTTCCTTCCTTCAGTGCCGGATCTTGGTCTCTCCATGCTTGTTGAAAGTCAGACATTCTTGGATTGCTCACCCGTGTACCGACCTCTGCCTGTCCCCGACTCTGAACCTTTGCTGCCTGCCCCGACCTCGGCTACTCACCTTTACTGCGAACCTGTGCTGCCAGCCCCGATCTCTGCCTGTACTTACTACGCCTTTTGCCTGCCACTTGTGTACCTCGCTGAACCTCGGCTGACTGTGGGACTGGGCCGCTGTTGGGTGGTAGCGACCTGGGGGTCACTCGCCGCACAAGACCAACCTGCCTTGCGGTGGGCTCTGGTGAATACCGGTGGCCCCTTAGACTCCGCTCCCCTGACACGGTACCCGCCATCGGTCCCACAGTTAAAGCGGATCCACACCCGAGTCCGCTCCACCTGGTCCGTGACAATAAGCAATCCTTTCTTCCATTAGCTGACGTGTTTATAAGGATTTTTAATATTACACAATTTTGCAATGGTGCTGCTTTAACCACCAGCATCCATTCCTAACCCTCCAACATTAGCATTTTAGTCTCATTCAGACACGTGACCCCTATCACATTATCTTTCTATCCTACAATATATAATATACAGGAGAGCCAACACTAATCATTCATGCAAATGCTCTTCTATAGACCTAAAGGGCCACAAAAGGAGGCAAACCTCCCAAGCCGACACCCACTTACACACCTTTAACGTTCATTGATTGCAGCTACAATTACCACACCTTCTCCTGCCAAAGCGGTAAAGCGGTTGTACACATTAATTGGGTCTCTATAAATGGCAGTCAGGGGAACTTTACACACATTCCCTCCTTAAGCTTTTCTATTGCCAGACAAAAAAGTGTCACTCCTCACCGGAATTATTTAAACTCTGGTGTGCATTAAAGCACCATCTGCCTACACAAACAGATCGCTCTCTTGCTCAGACCAGGACTCTGCAGCTCACACCTTCATACGTCTATTAGCTACAGTGCTCATTCTTCTACACAAGTGACACCAAGACAAAGGTAACTTTTAACCACTTCTCCTCTTGTACAGCAATTAGTTTTAAATGGAATCGCTCTCACATTTTTTCTCCTTGCAAATTTATTTTACTCAGCCTACATTATGATCTGAATATATATATACTATGAGCTTGCTACTCCACTATACCAGAGTGCTGAACAACTACTTACTGTATTTATGCACCTAGGAGCTTCCTTAACCTAGCCTTACAGGTAATGACACTTTCTCCATACATTACTCACTTTCACACCCTGAAGACACCCGCCTTCTTAGTGAATTCACAACCCCCAATATCCGCAGCTAGCTTCACCTATAATTAAGCCCCCATTCGCCAGGATGCTTTAAACGCCTCACCGGACACAATTGCCTCCAGGACTTGGTAGCTCAAAGATGAAGATTGTGAACTCACAAGGGTGAAGGCAGATGAACCAGAGGTAAGACTGGGCGTAGTCGGACAAGTTGGGGTCATACACAGAATAATCAGTCCTATCGATACACAGTGCCAAGGGAGAAACATGAGAAAGATCAAGGATCAAGACAAAGGTCAAAACGGGTAAGCAGAGTTCATAGTACAAGGGATGAGGCAGAATCGTAGTTCGGAATCCCGGAAAAGGTTGGTTCAGGCGATGGTCACGGAATGGTCATGCAAGCTAGGTCAGCAAAGGTATAACAATCAATCACGCTATCACGGGCAATGAGAGAGTGAGCTAGGAACACCTAAAAAGCCTGGAAGTGGATGGGATTGGTCAGGGGGAACACTCAGGCTCATTGGCCCAGCTACAACCTGTGGGCACGCTGGCCGAGGACACTGCGGGATTGAGCAGGTAAGTGTCTGGTCTCAAACACATTATGAAGGCAAGATATTCCATAATCAATGTGTGGTTGGGTTGGGGTCATGCTAAAAGATGTTCACCCTCATTTTGCACCTATCCACCGATCGGATCAGCCAGTTTTTCCCCATAGAGTGCGTGTGAGTGCATGGATAAGTCCTGCTCTGATGCTGAGGAGGCATAGCAGAAAGGCGAGAGCGCACAGGAATTTATAAAGAAAGCTGGCATAGGGAGAGCAGAAAGCAGGCCTATAATCCTTTTAATCTGGATTTTCCCTTTAATCTCATTAAATAAATGCAGTACTGTAGTTTACATAGGATAAAAGAGAATAAACAATCCCAATCTATCTTGGCATTTACTTTAATGAGTAATCCCAGGCTGTGGTACTCTAACGTCCAACAACCCCCCAACCTGGACATCTCAATTTTGGATGCCCGTTACCTGATATTCCCCCTACCCAGCTGCAATACTTAATGGTTCACTTAAACTGGCCACCAACCAATGGGGGACACATGAAGCCTGCTTGTCTCTACTATGATGAAGGAATCCAGGCAAAATCAGGAAAACTATGACTACAGAATTTTAGATAAATGTCCCTTCACATCTTGCATCTAGTGCCCCTCTGGTTTCTGTACTCGTTTTAAAAAGCAGGTGGGTAAACTATCACGATAACACCTCTCACACTGCTGTCATCGGCTTTGATTTTACGAGGTTGATTTAGAGCCAGGTGAGAAAACAAACTCCTTTTTTAGGAGAGAAAACTGCCATTCACTTTCATTGTCTACTTTGTGGCTGATTCAACAACCGGATGTATATTTTCATCTTGTGTTGAAACAGCACCAAAGTAGACAATAAAATTGAATAGCAGTTTTCTATCCTAAAAAAGGAGTGAGCTTTCTTAACTGGCTCTGAATTGACCCCAGTGTTTCACCGGAAACAGGAAGTAAGCTGAAAACACCCCGACAGGTTCACACATAAAGTTTAAACATGAAATACTACTAGAAAAACAGAAAAACAAAACAAAGATCAAGTACTATTTTTCCTGAATTCTATGCTGCTGCAGGAAACTAGTCCAATGCGAACATGCAATCTCATGAGTGCAAGTTTTTTTATTCTGCTTTTTTTCGATTTTTAACGTCTGGAATTACCTGAAGGTTGCCAACAGCCCTCCTCGAAGTCTAAACCGAAAATCAAATTATAGGTGTCAGACCTGAACTGCAGTCAATCCTCAGCCCATGAAGATATATTTGAGATGACGGAGCTCTCTAAAAATAGAATTCTTGTCTGGTAGCTATTTTGTGAATGACTATATTATTCTCTTTCCAAAGTTATTTGGTTGTTATTTACTCTATTCACATGAAATATCTTCTTGCTCAAGTGAATTGGGAAAAATAATCCCTGATCTAAGCAAGATCTTCTTTGTGATATATTGTAATATTGCCAGTGAGCAGAGGTGTAAATGTGACAAGGTCCACCATATAGTCAATAAATGAGGCCCCATCATCTCTTCTAAAATAACACTTTCCTGTCATTTTAAGTACAGTATTTTGTATACATCTAGGCCACATGTTCCCAAACACTGAGTACCACTGTTGGTACTGAGATCCTATCAGATGGTACTCTGGTAGGTTGCAGACCCATCTGTACCAAAATATTACCAAAGTCTGGTCTGCTCCATAAGTACACCACTGCTCCTACAGTTGATGAAAAATATGTATGTGTATTACATACATTTCATAAGGTTCTCCAGTCCTCTGGAATGCCATTTCTCATACAATTTGGCACTCCCCTTCCCTAAAACCTTCAAAACTGCAATTAAAAACCCATCTATTTAGAAGAGCCTATCATCTGAATTAACCCACCCATCTTATCTTCCCTCAGAACACTGGGCACCATCTTAGTTCATTCCATTTGTGACCCTATTGTCTCACCCGCTTTGTGACCCTATTGTCTCATCCCCTTTCTCTTAGTATGTCAGCTCACAAGGGCAGGACCCTCTCTCCTAATGTATTCTTGTATATTTTTGTTTTTTACTTGTCTGTAACATTTGATTCATAATATTGTATGTTTTATATGTATTGTTGTTTTATAGGTATCTACATGTCTTACCTCTGTACTGTACTTGGTGCTTTATAAATAAATAATAATAATAATAATAAATAATGGGGTTGACGCTTGTGTTTTTAATACTGTTTTTCAGATACTGACAGCCCATACAAGAGTCATAATAGGGTTGACTCTTGTGTTTTTAATACTGTTTCAGATAGTGACAGCCCATACATACAACTGCCCTATTTCTTGTGGTAATAAAACTTATGATGGGGCACTGTGTGCATTTCATTCATCCTAGCTCATTGCTCTCCTCCCACTGCATGGTGGGTGTATCTGATCAAGTGGCCTGGTTCGCACAATAACTCTAACTAGTAGAATATAGCATAGTGCTTGTCTCTTTATATATTACCCTGCATAGAAAGATTAAAATTAATGACTTTGCAATTCTTCCTAAACATACAGCTTAGGGCCTATCTGTCTTCTGCTGAGCTCTGCTTTTACTTTTTATACAAGTAATTTTCAGACTATTGATTTATTAATCTTGCAGACATCTACAGAACAGTCTCACAATCCAGCAACAGCTTGATAGATAGATATAATTATAATTTGGACAGTTTTTATATGTGAATCCTAGGCTAGTTTTAGATGTTTTGGTTAACTGTATGTTCTTTATCCATGCAATAAATAAAGGAAAACTCTATGCAGCAACTTTTCGGGTCTCTAGAAATTCAGTTAACCCCTTGTGAAACATTTTAGTATATGAAAAATACAATTCTGTGAGTACTCACCTGTAGAATTGGTTTTGCCTGTGTTCGGTCCGGGCCGTCCCAGTTATCCATATACATGTGGGTAATTCGCCACCAGGTGGCGCCAGTCACTGCAGGGTCCAAAGCTGTAACTCCTCCCGGAGTTTCCATGGAAATCCACAGAACGTCAAAAATCAGTAAATGAGACAGGCCGGAAGGCTAATAAAAACATGTTAACAAACATGCTACAGCATGTACTCTCTCCAAAGAAAGTAAGGACAACGGTTCAATACAAAAAATAACAATCACCATAAGAGGCAAAAGAGAAAATGAACCCGGGGGGGGGGGGGACAGCCCGGACCGAACACAGGCAAAACCAATTCTACAGGTGAGTACTCACAGAATTGTATTTTTCCCTGTGTTCAGTCTAGGCAGTCCCAGTTATCCATATATGTGTGGGACATCCAAAAGCAGTGTCCATAATAGGGCGGGATCCCCAGAGCGGAACAGCATGTAGTTCCTTTCACTACCGTCTGAAGCACCTTTCGGCCAAAAGCAGCATAAGCTGAGGCCCCAACATCAACCTTGTAAAACTTAGTAAAGGTATGAACAGAAGACCAGGTAGCGGCCTTACAAACTTGTTCAACAGAGGCCTGGTGCTGAAAAGCCCAGGAAGCACCAATAGCTCTAGTAGAATGAGCTGTAACATGAAAAGGGGGATCCTTCCCCTTGGCAGAGTAAGCTTGCACCACCACCTGTCTAATCCACTTGCTGAGAGTGGACTTGGCCGGAGGCAAACCCTTTCTAGAACCTTCAGTGAGAACAAAGAGAGAATCCGATTTCCTGAAGGATTCAGATGCAACCAGGTAGTACTTAATGGCTCTGACCACATCCAAGGCACGGAGGGTCCTCTCCTTAGAATTAGACGGTTCCGGACACAGGGAAGGCAAAACAAGTTCCTCATTAAGATGAAAGGGAGAAACGACCTTGGGCAAAAAAATCAGGCCTAAAGCGAAAAACCACCTTATCCTTATGCCGCTCAAAGTAAAGAGGCTTCATACAAAGAGCCGCCAGTTCTGACACCCGGTGCACCGAGGTGATGGCTACCAAAAAGACCACCTTTAGGGTCAAGATAGACAATGCAGAATCGCACAAAGTTTCAAAGGGAGGACCCCGGAGAGCAGAAAGTACCAAATTCAAATCCCACACCGGTAATACAGGCTTACGCGGTGGACGTACATGGGTAACTCCTTGGAAAAAAGTCCTGAGCAGCCTATGATTGGCAAAGGATCTTTGGAAAAAGATGGCCAAAGCCGAGACCTGGCCCTTGAGGGTGCCCAGCTGTAGACCCAAGTCCAAGCCGTGTTGTAAAAATTCCAAAATCCTAGAAATAGAAAAAGTGCGACAAGGGAAACTCTTGGATTCACACCAAGAAATGTAGGCATGCCAAACTCTGTGGTAAATCATGGAAGACGACTTCTCCTGTGCCTGAATCATGGTCTGAACAACCGTGGCCGACAGCCTCTTTTCCATTAGGATTGAGGTTTCAATAGCAAGGCCGTCAAAGCCAGCGTCTGTAACTTTGGATGCCGCAGCGATCCCTGAGTGAGAAGCCCTGGGTCGTCGAGCATGATGTAACGATCGACTGACATCTGGACTATATCCACGAACCAACTCCGCCTCGGCCAACGAGGAGCCACCAGAATGGTTGGTACCCCCTCCTGGGCTATCTTGCGCAGCACTCGGCCCAGGAGTGAAAACAGAGGGAATGCATAAAGGAGCCTGAGTTCCGTCCACAAAATTGCCAGAGCATCTGTGGCAAAGGCCAGAGGATCGCTTGACAGGGAGACGAACCTTGGAAGCTTGTGACTGTGTCTGGACGCAAACAGGTCCACGACCGGCTGACCCCAGCGGAGACACAGAGCGTGAAAGATCTTGTTGCTGAAAGACCATTCCCCTAGACGAGACATCCCCCTGCTCACGGAGTCTGCCTCCTGGTTTTCTACCCCGGGGATGTAAACCGCCGAGATGCAGGGAACATTCTCCTCCGCCCAAGTCAGAATCTGGGACATGTCCTGAAGGACTCGCTTGCTCCGAGTCCAGCCCTGGTGATTGATGAAGGCGACAGCCGTCTGATTGTCCGAGCGGACCTGAATCGCCCGACCCCTTAGATCTCTCAGCTCTCTAGAGCTCTCAGCTCCATGAGATTGATGGGTAAGTGGGCCTCCTGTGGCCCCCACTGACCCTGGAACTTCAGCTTTTGCCAAAAAACCTCCCCAGCCAGTCAGACTGGCGTCCGTGGTAACTATCTCCCACCGGGGAGTCAGAAAGGACTTGCCCACCAACAGATTTCTGGAGTCCGAACACCACAAGAGGGACTGTCTGACCATGGACTGTCCTGATCCAGGTACACCTGCGTCAGGTCCCAACCGGTCAACAGATTCAATTGAAGAGGTCTCATGTGGAACTGGGCGAAGGCCACTGCCTCGAAGCAGGACACCATGAGGCCCACCAGTTTCATCCCCAGACGAATAGATGGCTGCTGACAAGCCAGTAGGGCCTGCACTTGCATCTGGAGGCCCTCCACCTTCTGCTGGGGCAGGAATACCTTGACCTGAGAGGAGTCAAACGTCATGCCCAGGAAGGACCTCACCATTGAGGGAGTGATAGAAGACTTGGGGTAATTGATTACCCATCCGAAATCCTCAAGAGTGGATAACACCGTCCGGGTGTCACTCTCGGCCTGCTGAAGGGACTGAGCCGCAATCAGCAAATCGTCCAGATAAGGAAGAACACAAATGCCCTGGTTCCTCAGAATAGCCATGATGCCCGCCAGCACCTTGGTGAACACACGGGGGGCTGAGGCTATCCCGAATGGCAGTGCCACAAACTGGTAATGCTGATCCTCCAGCGCAAACCTCAGGAACTTCTGATGCCCCTGAAAAATCGGGATGTGCAGATAAGCATCCTTGATGTCCACCGTGGTCATGAAGTCGCCGGGCCGAAGCGAGCTCTCCGCGGACCGTAAGGTCTCCATGCAGAAATGTCTGACTCTGACAAACCTGTTGAGACCCTTCAGATCCAGGATAGGTTGCAGCGTTCCGTCCTTCTTGGGCACCGTGAACAGATTGGAGTAGAACCCCCGACCCCGTTCCTGGCGAGGCATGGGGCAAATCACAGCTGATAGTAGAAGGCTCTGAATGGCCATCCTTAGGCCCTGCGCCGTCAATGTATTCCGGGAGATCCATGACCGATGAAATCTTGAGGGCGGCCAAACTGCCAGCTCTATTTTGTACCCGGAGGAAACCACCTGCTGGATCCACCGATCCGAGACGTGCTGTCTCCAGATGTGAGCAAATAGCAGAAGCCGTCCCCCCACCCGGATGGGTGAGGGCGCCCCCTCATGCCTGAGAGGGCTTGGCAGGGGGTTTGGATTTAGCTCCCCAGGAGGGTTTGGGTCGGCCGCGAGACCCACCTCGACCCCAGGAATCTCTGCGGCCACTAAATTCTAATAAAAAGGCTGGAGAGAGTTTAAATATCTGGGCATATGCACTGCCCCACAAAGTCAGCGGCGTCCTACTAACCACCACAAGAATATACTCAAGAAAAAACATATATCACACCCGGTTAAATGTAGGCCTGGCATAAATGCTGGAAACAAAAAATTGCTGAGCAAACATAAATTTATTGCACCTATCTCAGCACACACATAGGACAAATCTGACAGGTAAAAACTAACATACAGTGCTCTAAAATCACGGGGGCCCACCGTGCACAAGACACACACTACCACGCACTCATACAGCACACCCCGCTAGCAGCGCTGCTTTGTTCCGCCTAGGAAACAGTATGACACACTACTCTATTCTCGCAATTGCAAGCTACGTCGAAGACGAGAGTCAGTGGCATGCCTCCTCACTGAATAGTGCAGCCTTCGTCATGATATGCGGCTGAAGTTACACTGGGCAAATAATAGTGCCACCTTAGTGCAAATCTCTTGAGCTGCCAAATGTCCCAGGGCCCGCTTGCAGCTTGCGCTCAGGTTAAACGATATGCTAGATATCTTATATCAGCGCCCTCTCAATTGCCAACATGGCGCTGCACATATATCTTAGGGCTCGGGTGAGCAATACAGTCATTTTGTAAGGACGCCTCGCATAGGCAAGTACTTAGCTGTGGCATTCAGAAGACCTTCGCTAGACGCTGCCGCCGTGATGTCGGTGTTGCGCAACACTTCTAAGTTGGAGGAGCTATAGGCTGGAGCAGGGCTGAAAGCGGGGTGGCTTACACGTGGAGGGGGCCGGCCGTCCTCCGACGCGTGTTTCGCTCCGCCCACCGGAGCTTCGTCAGGGTGGTGGGCGGCCCTCCACATCCCCACTATATGTGCGAGTTCCCTCCTCCCGGTTGGAGGTGGCCAATCGCTTGTGTGCTGCTTGTGGTGACGCATTCCGCGTCATTCTCATACTCCAGCCACATCAAATGATCCATCTCTCATGTGCTTCCTGTACTGACGCATTCCGCGTCATCCTCCTCTTCCAGCCTGCACGCGATGTAGTAAACACGCAGCTGTCAAGCACACACGCTGTCAGATACACAAGTAGCTATCGGCAGCACATGCTTATCCGGCCGCCTGAGGGACACCCGGCGGGACTTCTTATCCCATCTGCAACATATATTTCAAGGGGATGTGGGTGTGTATGTTTTACGGAGGCCTCCAGCAAAATTGTCAGTTCATCTATTGCCACATTATACTCCAGCGCATCTGAATTCCAGAGTCCATGTCGTCATCTCCGTATCCAATTACAGCATACATCTAAATCAGTATTACTACTGTAAAAGGCCCATATGGCTGAGGGACACAATGTTAGAATCCATCTCAGGCATAATGTCCAAAGATTTTATATAGGTGCCAGGTCTTATACCTAGCCCACAATTCCTAAAAGCAATACCTATAACTACCAGATTACCTATTAACTATTTACATATTAACATATTGCTAAGTTTCATCACCCACGCAGAGACCAGACAATACGCAAATTTGCATGTTACCTAACATCATCACCCACACACAGATCAGACAGTGAGGGGGGGGGGGGGGAAGCTCCACATTCATAACATCTTACAAGAAAGCCCCCAGGCCAGAATCAGTATTTAGCCCATCGGGGGACATCGTTCCCAGCTCAAAAATCAATCTCGCCTCCTGCTGCATCAGACGTTGGTCCAAAAACCCCCGTCTATCACCCTTCCTCAAAACGAAAATTCCACAAGCCCTAAGGCCCTTTGGGTTCCCTTGATGAAAGGTTTTAAAGTGGTCTGAGACAGGACTTTTTTCATTCCCCGTTCTGATGTCCCACACATGCTCACCTACCCGTGTGCGCAATTCACGCTTGGTCTTACCAACATACTTCCTGTTACAAGGGCAGGTGAGCATGTACACCACATAAGTAGTCCCACAATTAATAAAGCCCCTTATTTTTCTCGGTGGGCCTCCTCTTGTGCCAGCATACGTACTAGTCTTTTCTATGTAGGGGCATATTTTGCAATGTCCACATTTAAAAGACCCTTCTAGACTGTCCCTCCCCGATATCATCATGGGTCTGGCCAAATCACTATGGACCAGTCTATCCCTCATATTAGTCGCTCGCCGAGCTGTAATTAAGGGGCGTGGGCCTACACATCGGGCTATTTTTGGGTCCAGTTGCAGGATATGCCAATGGGACTGTAGAATTGTCCTAAAGGTCTCCCAATGAGTACCAAAGTGTGTAATTAGTCTCACTGGTTGGTCTCCTACCCCTTTTCCCCGCTTTTTCTCTCGGTTGTCCTTTCTCAAGAGGTCCCTACGGTCCATATCAAGGGCCTTTTTGAAGCAAGTACGAATGAGTCTATGTGGGTACCCCCTCTCCCTAAATCGGCCTGATAGTTCCCTAGCCTCCCGCACGTAATCCCGCTCTGAGCTACAGTTCCTGCGTATCCGCAGGAACTGTCCAAGCGGTATCCCGCGCAGGAGTGGGAGAGGATGGTGACTGGTAAAATGAAGTAAGGTATTGCCCGCTGTGGGCTTCCTATACGTAGATGTAGATAATCTCGCCCCATCTCGCCTGATCAACAAGTCCAAGAATTCGATACATTGATAGCCAATTTTGAAGGTGAGGCAGATGTTACGGGTATTCTGATTTAGCTGGTCCACAAAGCCCTCAAACTCATCCGCAGTCCCCCTCCACACCACCAGGACATCGTCTATGTAGCGCAGCCAGAGGGCGACCCGTGCCCCAAAGTCCGCCCGCCCATACACCTCGAGACTCTCCCACCGTCCCAGGTGCAGGCAGGCGTACGATGGGGCACATGCCGCCCCCATGGCTGTTCCACGTATCTGATGATAGAAGCTGCCATTAAATCTAAAAAAGTTGTTCGAGAGTACGAAATGCAGTAAATCTACCACCATTTCATTATGGGCTGCATCACACGGACCTAACTCATCTAGGAACTGCGCCACCGCTTCTAGGCCCACCGTGTGGGGAATGGACGTATACAGGCCTTCTACGTCGATGCTTGCCAACAACCAATCCCCTTCAAGTTCAAAAGACTGTAATTTCCGCAAAACATCGCTGCTATCTAAAACAAACGACGGCAGAATTTTCACCAGGGGTTTAAGATTTTCATCAACAAACCTCGACACACATTCCAAAGGGCCCCCATTCCCCGACATGATGGGCCTACCTGGTGGTGCGGTGGGGGACTTATGGATCTTAGGGATGGTGTAAAGTACCGGAATGTTGTACTCCTTAACTGTCAGGTACTTGAATACCTTGGGGGTCAGCAGTTTTTCTTCCAAGGCCCAATCTAGCTTATCATTGAGTCTAGCTACTACACTTGGAAATGGATTTGTCCCCACCTTCCTATATGTCCTTTCATCACTCAACTGCTGCCCAATTTCTTTTACATAGTAGTCTTGATTCAACAAAACTACATTACCACCTTTATCACTCGGGCGTATGATGATATCAGATGCACTTTCTAGTTCTTTTAGGGCATTATTTTCTGCTCGTGTCAGATTCATATTAGTATGTGATAAACCTTGTCTCCAATTTATTTGCTTCAAATCATGTTGGACTGCTTGGAGAAATACTGAAATATTTCGATTCAAGGTCAATGGTGGAAAGTTCTTTGATTTAGGGCGACATTTTTCTAAATTAGGTAAAAGGTCCGGGATTTCATCATCCATTTGTGTATTGGCCCCTAATTCATCAGTAAGTGCATGTGCTGTTGCATCTAGCACTAGGTCTCCAACACTGTTTAACATGGTACTTGGGGTGACTTCCAACTCCAAACCACTACGGGTTGGCGTGTCACTTGAATACAAGCTTTTAAAAAGAACTTTTCGCAGGAACAGGGCTGTGTCTTTATATAAAGTAAATTCGTCTCCACCCGCTGCAGGGGAGAAGGACAGGCCCCTAGACAACACAGATCTATGGTGCTCATCCAAAACAAAGTTTGATAGATTAATAACATTAAGGGACCCAGTCTCAATTGTGATACTTCCCGTTAAGGGGGCCATCTCTTTCCAGTCTTCCTGATACCTCTCAGGGTTTTTACTCTTGTAGCGACGCTGTCCCCTCCTACGTCGTCTCCTTTTCCTTGTGGGTCTAAAAAAGACACCGACCGTCGTGATTTTTGAGACTGTCGCGGGGGGCTATCGTCTGAAACCTCAGTTTCACACCCTGAAAGGTCACTGGAAATTTCCTTCCAATTTCTTTGTCTTCCCCCCACCCGACTTCTAGGTTTTATTTCCAGAAAGATCTTCCCTGACTCAAAGTCAGCTGAATCTCTCCAGAATTTCTTTTGTTTTATTTCCTTCACTGCTTTTTGTACACGTTCCACCTCATTCCTTACCAAATCGTTCAGCTTCTGAAATTCAGGGGCGCCCGCTAGAGTATCTAATTGGGAACAACTAGCTTTGATATTCTCATCCAATTCCTCTAGTTGTAACTTCTCTTCTTCAATTATTAGGGTCATAACCCTAATGCCATGTGCAATGCACTCTCTTTGCCAATTCTCCATAAATCTCTCAGAGCGTAAATGCTCTGCTGGCACTATCCGCTCCCGGAGACCCCTAGGGATGACCCTTTGTTGGACATAGTTTTCTAGGGTACAAATATCCCAATACCGTTTCAATTGCTTGACCACTAGGGACTTGTGTCTTTTAAATAAAGTCCTGATCTCCCCTCCTTGACTTGTTGAAGGTCCCCCTTCTGATGTATCAAAAGCTGCCTGGATACTTGACATACAGGACTTATCCAATTTAAATGCCATATCTAGATGCGCAATTAATTTTTAATTTTTTTATTTTTTATATATTTTATACAGTGGTCACTAAGTTACTCCACAGAAGAGTCCCCACTAGATATTGCAGGTGTGCGTAAGGTTGCAAAGACTAATGGAGAACCAAAGCTCCATACTGCTCAAAATAACTCTCAATCAACTGCCCGTGGAGGCAACACATCTCCATATCAATACATCACTAAATTCTAATAAAAAGGCTGGAGAGAGTTTAAATATCTGGGCATATGCACTGCCGCACAAAGTCAGCGGCGTCCTACTAACCACCACAAGAATATACTCAAGAAAAAACATATATCACACCCGGTTAAATGTAGGCCTGGCATAAATGCTGGAAACAAAAAATTGCTGAGCAAACATAAATTTATTGCACCTATCTCAGCACACACATGGGACAAATCTGACAGGTAAAAACTAACATACAGTTCTCTAAAATCACGGGGGCCCACCGTGCACAAGACACACACTACCACGCACTCATACAGCACACCCCGCTAGCAGCGCTGCTTTGTTCCGCCTAGGAAACAGTATGACACACTACTCTATTCTCGCAATTGCAAGCTACGTCGAAGACGAGAGTCAGTGGCATGCCTCCTCACTGAATAGTGCAGCCTTCGTCATGATATGCCGGCCCCCTCCACGTGCAAGCCACCCCGCTTTCAGCCCTGCTCCAGCCTATAGCTCCTCCAACTTAGAAGTGTTGCGCAACACCGACATCACGGCGGCAGCGTCTAGCGAAGGTCTTCTGAATGCCACAGCTAAGTACTTGCCTATGCGAGGCGTCCTTACAAAATGACTGTATTGCTCACCCGAGCCCTAAGATATATGTGCAGCGCCATGTTGGCAATTGAGAGGGCGCTGATATAAGATATCTAGCATATCGTTTAACCTGAGCGCAAGCTGCAAGCGGGCCCTGGGACATTTGGCAGCTCAAGAGATTTGCACTAAGGTGGCACTATTATTTGCCCAGTGTAACTTCAGCCGCATATCATGATGAAGGCTGCACTATTCAGTGAGGAGGCATGCCACTGACTCTCGTCTTCGACGTAGCTTGCAATTGCGAGAATAGAGTAGTGTGTCATACTGTTTCCTAGGCGGAACAAAGCAGCGCTGCTAGCGGGGTGTGCTGTATGAGTGCGTGGTAGTGTGTGTCTTGTGCACGGTGGGCCCCCGTGATTTTAGAGCACTGTATGTTAGTTTTTACCTGTCAGATTTGTCCCATGTGTGTGCTGAGATAGGTGCAATAAATTTATGTTTGCTCAGCAATTTTTTGTTTCCAGCATTTATGCCAGGCCTACATTTAACCGGGTGTGATATATGTTTTTTCTTGAGTGTAATCTCTGCGGCCACCTGAAAATGAAGAGCCTCTTCCTCCTCGAAAGGAGCAATAGGCAGAAGAACCCCGAAAGGGCCGCTCAGGCTTCCGTCGCTGAGGGAGTCTTCCATTCTTGGCCAGAAGGTCCAGACGCTCCCCCAACAACCTGAGCCCCAGGAAAGGGATACTAGTGAGCGACTTCTTGGCCGCAGCGTTAGCTGACCACTGCCGCAACCAGAGCGAGCGGTGAAGCGCAACAAGCAGAGCCAAAGCCCTGGCGCCCAGCCGGACGCTATCATCCATGGCCGAGACGACAAAAGCAATAAAATCCACACAGGCTTTGAGGTCTTGATACTCCTCCGCCTGCTTGCGAGATTTTGCAAAATCAAGAGGCGCCTCACCTTCTTCATGATGGGCAAAGAACAATGGCCATGGCACAGACAGGGCGAAGCCCAGCACCTACAAAGGTGAACGCATGACAAGCCAGCTGATCCATGCACCTGTCAGCTGGGTCGCGCAAGAAAGCAGTATCGGGTGACGGCATAACTGTAGTGTTGGATAACCCCGAAACAGGGGCATCCACATCGGTGGGATGGGACCAGAGGCGGATCAGCTCCTCAGGGAAGGGATACCGCCTGTCCAGGCCCTTAGGCACCGAGGGCAATTTGTTTCTCATTCCTTAAACACCATATTGGAAAAGTGGGCCTGCTCTCAGACAAGCCTCTGTCTCTCAGGCCGGAATAAATCACCCTGCTTCCTCTTAGCGGCTTTAGAAGTATGCAAAGTCTCAAACACAGAAGACAGCAACTTCTCGGTGTCGTCAGAGAGCCACATATCCTCATCCGAGGAGGAACCAGGCTCGCTATCATAGCCAGCCGACCGATCCCCTGAGGAAGCAGAGTCCCTAAACAACTCTCCTTCCTCCATGGAGTCCCGACCTCCAAAAAGATCATCATCATCAGTAAATTCCGAGTAACCTGGCTCGATGTGCCGCTTCTTACTCGTGGCCTTCCCCGTAGCCGTGCAAAATAACTGTCTCTCCAGGCTGGCCACCCGGTAAGCCAAGTCGGCTTGGGACCCCCTGCTGGCTTCCCCTTTGCTGAGGGCTGAACGCAGTAGTGGGGGGGTTGGCGAGGCCACAGGCAAAGGAGGGCTAGGGGCGGGACGCCCGCTCTATCATGCTCTAACAATACGCTCCTGGCGCAAGTGACACAAACCGTGCTGAGTCCGCCTAGGGGGCAGGTACCGCACATGGGACAGAGCTTCACCCGCCCAGAGGGGGCCCCTAGCTCATTATCCCCAGAAGCCTCCATTATGGTAATTATGGTGATAAAAAATACAGGTTAAAAGGCACTAACGGCTCAAACCTGAGTGACCCCCAATTTAGTCCCTCTTTTTAGTAATCCCTCATTAAGGGGAGAGGGTGCGGAGAGAGGGGGTGTAGGAGACCGGGAGGAACCACAACCCTCAGCTGGCAATGGAGGGGGCCCACCTAGAAGACACAAATGGAAGGATTCATAAGCATCCCACAGCACATGCACATGAAAAGCCAACATAGAAAAAAACAGAGGGACTCACGGAACCGACCGGCGAGGTAGCAGGAGTCCGGGAGGCAGGCACCAGAAGCGCAGGCAGTGCAACTGAGGTCGTCGGCCCCTGGGGACCCTCGGCAGGTCCGCAAATGACACAGTGAGCAAAAGGAAAATGGCGCCCGAGCGCAGCAAGGCCAAACCTCGAGGGGCGGGGCGTGCAGCAATGACGCAAAACGCGTCACCGTGCAGCCCCGCCCCCCTCTGGGGGCATGAAAACAGGCGCCCGCAGCACCTAAAATGACGCCGAGAGCGCAGGAAAGGGGGGGGCGGCCCACGGAGAAGCCCCCCCAGACGCGGAGCGCAGCGCGTCCCGCCAACATGCTGAGGCCTCGGTAGAAGAAGGCCTCAACTATGCCGCTCCCGCCCCCCCTCACAGCTACCAGATGGAGGGGAAGGAGAAGAGGTGAGGAAACGAGGGAAGGTGAGTATGAACACAGCTGCCAGCAAAGTCTGAGGTAAAAAAAGAAGTAAAACTGAGGTAAAAAGCACAACACATGACAATAAAGTAGTTAGGATACAATTTGAGACTGCACCGGAACCTATCCTATTGGATATTAAGAAAATAAATCAACGGTGTGCACACGTGGGTAACAATATTCTACACAGATTTCTTAAGGCAAGTCCCACTACATGCCCAAATACCCATTAAGCCATGGCACTACCGTTATTATTAATTAAAAATGAATGTTTTTATTTCATAGAAAATTATACATACATTGGACACAGTTTAAAAAACACTAAAGGCAATATACAAAAAGGAAGGGAGACATCTAGTGGGGGCAATGGGAAGTGGTTCTAATAAAAATTGATCATACAAATGAATCCTGGCTGTACTTTAAAGTGCATGAGTGCCAACTAACCTACTCTACCTCATTACCTAAAGGTCACTATCTAGACCCCAAATCATGTGCAATAAACAATTATCAACAGCCATATAGTAATAATGACAGTATGTGATATAATCCTAACAACCTAATAACACTACCTACTATGTGAAACTAAGTAAAACAGACACAGCCAGGGGGAACCAAAGAAAATGATCCCCAAAGTGAAAAGCAGTAAACTTACATACACAGACGACCACCTGCCCACCGCCCCGCCCGTCTACGCGTTGCGTGACGTCAAAACGCGTCACTTCCTCAGGACAACGAGTATCTAAACTAACCCTCTATTTAAGTGCACTGACCTGTATAGACTCCACGCCCTAATAATAATACGAGTGCTGCACAGCTGATCCCGATAAGCAACGCGATGCCGTCGCCAGTATGTGCGGGCGCGCCCCGGCCGGTGGCGCGCCCACAGTGAATGTTCCAGCGCGTCCCGGCCGGAGACGCGCTTAGGTTAGGCGGCGGCAATACACGTTGTGTTCGTCAAGAGGCTGTCAACCAATAGGGATCCAGACCCACCTACACCAATGAGCAGCCCCGTGGCGGAGTGACGTACCAAGTGACGGCAGCCTGGAAAATGCTGCGCACGCATTCCCCAGACCTCCGTGAAATCTGACAAGACCATAACAAGGATGCGCGCGCACCCAAAGGGCTGTGAATGGTGCAGGGCGCCCGATACCCAATAGGGGACCAGGCACACTATGTCACTGCCCAGAGGAGATGTGTTGCTCATATGGGATAGGGGGGGCAGAGGGGCAATGTACAGGAGCCACTACAGGTAAGTATGCACCCAAATCTAAACACATACAACAACTAATAATCTACCACCATGTCTATTCTTCTTCATTAATACTACTTATTAAATTTATACAACACTAAAAAAGAAACAAAATATGTATATCTACAGACAATAATCAAACTAGTAATAATACAATATGCCAAGACTGGAACATTACCGCCCAAGTTTAAAGGGAAAGTTACTAATACTACTGCTAATAATGTTCAAGAAAGCGGGCCATTCTGCATGTAGAGGATGCAACCTGGGGCCATTCTGCATGCAGAGAGTGAAACTGATCCCGGGCCAAGCACCAGACACATAAATATACCTAAGGCGAGAGTACAAAAGGGAGTCTACATGTGCCATGGACCAGAAGGGGCACCAAGGCATGCTTCTAGATTATGGCACTGACCTCCCACAGGGGACCCACCCAATGTACCTAACATGTACTGACTATTAGTGCCATAAGACATTATGGCGACAAGCCAATTTACTATAGGGCAATAATCATCACATCATTCGTATTTTATCATCCAATGGGCCACGAGTAGGTGGTTATGCCACACTGTGAACTCCGTAGCCGTCTCAAGTTGTCATCGGGCTACCGGGAGACTAAAAAGGCCCCGTCACCATCTTAATCCACATGGTTTCCGCTGTATTCTTCCACAGGGCTCTGGTTTCCGGGTACAGATGGTCAATGATTTCTTCTGATGGAAGTTCCGCCACACTCCTGACAGCGAGTCAGCTCTATCAAAGCCATACTGTGTTCAGTGCACCACATAGACCTATTGCAGTGTAACCAAGAGTAAAACCAATTAGTCACTCAACCTTGTGAATAAGTGAAAAAGATAAAAACCAATATCCCCAAATACACGAAGTGATCCAAAACCACTACAATTACACAGCAACCCACACCACCCCCCCCCGCCCCACCCGTGAAACACCCGCCACCACCCCCCCCTTTTTCCCTATTACCCCCCACACATCATCCCACTGAAACCTCGCCCCCAACAGACTGAAAGTGAAACCCAAATAAATAAATGTGCTAACCCTGATAACATACATGCAGGACTGTCATGATAGTGAATGCACATCTACCAACCAACAGGTAAACAAGGTCATGTGCCCAAAAAAGGTGTGAAAGCTGTATCTTCATTTAAACCCACAGGTGACTGCGTGTCAAGGTTCCAAATCCATCTAAGCTCCCTCTGTTGCAAAACCCGTTTAATATCCCCACCCCGTGGGCCCACCTTGACCCGTTCTAGGCCGGTAACTTTAAGGCAACTGAAATCACCCCCATGTGATTTAAGAAAGTGTAACGCCACTGGTGGAATCTTCTTTCCTTGTTCTAAGTTCCTACCAGCCAAACGGATGCTAGAAAAATGGGCTTGAATCCGCGCCTTAAGTGTATTGCGCGTTTCTCCCACATATGATCTTGGGCAATCACATGTAAGTGCATAGACCACAGCCGTGGACCTGCAGTTAATCATCTGTTTGATGGCGAAAGTCTGGCCCGTTTGAAGGTTTTTTACGGTCTTTTGTTTAACCATATGGGAGCATATTGAACATGCGCCACATGGAAAGTTACCAATCACTGTTTTTTCAGAGTCAAGCCAGTTCCCAACAGGAAACAGGTGACTACTACATATCCTGTCTCTCAAATTAGGTGCCCTCCGCGCCGTCATCTTGGGACCACCCCGTGTCCATCTCTCCAACAGGGCATCAGATCTTAAGATGTCCCAATTATCTCTAAGCAGGTGCCTGAGGCTCTGCCATTCCGTGTTATATTGCGTAATGTACCTCACCTCTGGGTCTTGTCGTCTCTTATGTCTAGGATTCAGGAGACTCCCTCTGGCAGTACCCTTGGCACGTGCATGTGCTCTCCTTATCACCCCTCTCGGGTAACCCCTCCGCACGAAGCGCTCAGTGAGGTTGTCAGCTTGATGTGCAAATTCTTCCTCACTGGAGCAGTTCCTCCGAAGTCTGAGGAACTGCCCAGTTGGAATCCCACGTTTCAAGTTAGTCTGATGAAAACTCTCAAATCTCAGCAGGGAGTTAACAGCCGTATCCTTACGGTATAGCCCGGACTTCAAAGATCCGTCGTCTTGTACCGTGATCAGAAGATCAAGAAAACACACCTGCTTAGTGGATACCTGCGCAGTGAGAAGTATATTCAAGTCATTTGTATTAAGACAGTTCAAAAACTCAAGAAATTGTAATTCAGAGCCCTGCCAAAGTACCATAATATCATCAATATACCTGTGCCACCCCAACACGTGCCGATGATGTTCGCGCATAATCTCGCTGAAGACGACCTCTCTCTCCCACCACCCCAGGAATAAATTTGCCACAGAGGGGGCACAACGCGCCCCCATGGCTACACCGCGTACTTGTCTATAATAGCTCGAGTCAAACATAAAAAAGTTGTGTGACAATATGAACTCGAGCAGTTGGAGTGTGAATTCCTGGAGTGGTGGGGGGTCAGCCGTACTCATTTCTAAAAAGTATCGGCACGTGTGGAGGGCACAGGTATGAGATATGTTTGAATATAAGGATTCAACATCTAATGTAATTAGTAGGATGCCATTGGGTACATGGATCTGTTCCAACTGCTTAAGTAAATGCATGGAGTCCCGCACATAAGATGCCAATGTAGTGACAAACGGTTGTAAACATTTATCCACGAAGATACAAGCTTTTTCAGTTAAACCCCCGATACCCGCCACTATTGGTCTTCCGGGGGGGCACCGGGGGTTTTTATGTATCTTGGGCAAGGTATAGAAAGTAGCCACAATTGGGAAGTCTACCAACAGGAAATTCCGTTGTCTGTCGTTAATGATTCGACTGGACCACGCCCCCTGTACTAGTGCATCAAATTCTCTTTTGTACAGGGTTAAAGGGTTACCCATGAGCTTCTCGTAGAAGACTGGGTTTTGAAGCTGTCTCAGGGCCTCCGCACGATAGTACTCTCGTGACATTACAACAATATTGCCGCCCTTATCGGCCTCTTTAATGACCAATTCCGTACGGGTGCGGAGGCCCGAGACAGCCTCAAGCTCCCCCTGAGTCAAGTTGGTATTACACCGGGTTGCTGGTAAGGCCCAGATCTTCTTACTAACCACCTTGAAAAAGGTATGCACAGCTGGACTAAATGTCCATGCCGGGGTGTATTTCGAGGGTCTAAACACTTGATCTATTGGGTTTACCTCCATCTCTTGTTCTTCAAGGAGTGAAGTCAAATCTTCCACTGCTTCATATTCTCGTGGTGTCCAGTCGTAAATCTCTGCTGGGGACTCAAATTGTTTTTTTAAATGCAGTTTTCTACAGAATAGGAATAGATCTTTGATTGCTAGGAACTTATCCAGCTTGTTCTGTGGCGCAAAAGATAGCCCCTTCTTTAATACCGAGATTTCATCATTAGACAGCATGGAACCAGAAATGTTAATCACAGTGAGTTCATCCTGTAAGTCTGAGTGGCTTGTCTCACCACTCAACGCGTTGGGCTGGGGCTCTATGGGCTGGGGCCCGTTCTCAGTCTCTTCTGAGCGGACGACCGGAACCGGCGGTGGTCCCACCGACCCGGTGTCCTTAGGGGATCTACATTTCTTTCGCCCCCCCCGGCGTGTCCTCTTGTGGGGTCTCCGCCTAAAAAACTAGCTTGGGTGTTGTCATCCTCGGATGTCCTGCTAGAGAAGGAGGTCCTCCGACTCGTGGTTCTACTGTTAGTTGTGTGTCCCCTTCGTGGGTTACCTCTGTGTGTCCATTTGTACACCCTACCTGTCTCAAAGTCTATTCGATCTCTATTTAATTTATCCATTTTATTGTTAATTATCTCGTCCTCTATTTTCCTCAGGTCCAGATCTAGAAGGTCCTGCAATCTGTCAATATCAGCCTGGGGGGTATCCCTCGAGATGTTGTCATAAAGGTTATTTAATAACTCTTTGGAGCGTGCCAATGCCGTTCTATCTAATGCAATTAGTTCTTCCATGAGCCCCATGGCACACTGGTTCAGATGGGCCTCCCACCTGGTCCGGACCTCTTCAGGTACCTGCCAGGCTGGAAAAATCTGGACTCTGAGGCCACGAGGTATCAGGGATTGTTCCCTATATAGTTCAAGACTCTGTATATTCCACCATGTTTTTGTGTATTTTATTTGTTCCCTCTTAATTTTATGGAAAATGTCACGCAGTGTGCCAGCCCGTGAGTCAGGCACTGAATTACCCCGCTGTAGTAATTCAGCGGGGTAATTCAGTGCCTGACTCACGGGCTGGCACACTGCGTGACATTTTCCATAAAATTAAGAGGGAACAAATAAAATACACAAAAACATGGTGGAATATACAGAGTCTTGAACTATATAGGGAACAATCCCTGATACCTCGTGGCCTCAGAGTCCAGATTTTTCCAGCCTGGCAGGTACCTGAAGAGGTCCGGACCAGGTGGGAGGCCCATCTGAACCAGTGTGCCATG
The DNA here is from genome assembly GCA_027917425.1 of Gastrophryne carolinensis. Classification (NCBI taxonomy): domain Eukaryota; kingdom Metazoa; phylum Chordata; class Amphibia; order Anura; family Microhylidae; genus Gastrophryne; species Gastrophryne carolinensis. The sequence continues at coordinate 365,354,892 of CM051234.1, forward strand.
GGGCTCATGGAAGAACTAATTGCATTAGATAGAACGGCATTGGCACGCTCCAAAGAGTTATTAAATAACCTTTATGACAACATCTCGAGGGATACCCCCCAGGCTGATATTGACAGATTGCAGGACCTTCTAGATCTGGACCTGAGGAAAATAGAGGACGAGATAATTAACAATAAAATGGATAAATTAAATAGAGATCGAATAGACTTTGAGACAGGTAGGGTGTACAAATGGACACACAGAGGTAACCCACGAAGGGGACACACAACTAACAGTAGAACCACGAGTCGGAGGACCTCCTTCTCTAGCAGGACATCCGAGGATGACAACACCCAAGCTAGTTTTTTAGGCGGAGACCCCACAAGAGGACACGCCGGGGGGGTGGCGAAAGAAATGTAGATCCCCTAAGGACACCGGGTCGGTGGGACCACCGCCGGTTCCGGTCGTCCGCTCAGAAGAGACTGAGAACGGGCCCCAGCCCATAGAGCCCCAGCCCAACGCGTTGAGTGGTGAGACAAGCCACTCAGACTTACAGGATGAACTCACTGTGATTAACATTTCTGGTTCCATGCTGTCTAATGATGAAATCTCGGTATTAAAGAAGGGGCTATCTTTTGCGCCACAGAACAAGCTGGATAAGTTCCTAGCAATCAAAGATCTATTCCTATTCTGTAGAAAACTGCTTTTAAAAAAAAATTTGAGTCCCCAGCAGAGATTTACGACTGGACACCACAAGAATATGAAGCAGTGGAAGATTTGACTTCACTCCTTGAAGAACAAGAGATGGAGGTAAACCCAATAGATCAACTGTTTAGACCCTCGAAATACACCCCAGCATGGACAATTAGTCCAGCTGTGCATACCTTTTTCAAGGTGGTTAGTAAGAAGATCTGGGCCTTACCAGCAACCCGGTGTAATACCAACTTGACTCAGGGGGAGCTTGAGGCTGTCTCGGGCCTCCGCACCCGTACGGAATTGGTCATTAAAGAGGCCGATAAGGACGGCAATATTGTTGTAATGTCACGAGAGTACTATCGTGCGGAGGCCCTGAGACAGCTTCAAAACCCAGTCTTGTACGAGAAGCTCATGGGTAACCCTTTAACCCTGTACAAAAGAGAATTTGATGCACTAGTACAGGGGGCGTGGTCCAGTCGAATCATTAACGACAGACAACGGAATTTCCTGTTGGTAGACTTCCCAATTGTGGCTACTTTCTATACCTTGCCCAAGATACATAAAAACCCCCGGTGCCCCCCCGGAAGACCAATAGTGGCGGGTATCGGGGGTTTAACTGAAAAAGCTTGTATCTTCGTGGATAAATGTTTACAACCGTTTGTCACTACATTGGCATCTTATGTGCGGGACTCCATGCATTTACTTAAGCAGTTGGAACAGATCCATGTACCCAATGGCATCCTACTAATTACATTAGATGTTGAATCCTTATATTCAAACATATCTCATACCTGTGCCCTCCACACGTGCCGATACTTTTTAGAAATGAGTACGGCTGACCCCCCACCACTCCAGGAATTCACACTCCAACTGCTCGAGTTCATATTGTCACACAACTTTTTTATGTTTGACTCGAGCTATTATAGACAAGTACGCGGTGTAGCCATGGGGGCACGTTGTGCCCCCTCTGTGGCAAATTTATTCCTGGGGTGGTGGGAGAGAGAGGTCGTCTTCAGCGAGATTATGCGCGAACATCATCGGCACGTGTTGGGGTGGCACAGGTATATTGATGATATTATGGTACTTTGGCAGGGCTCTGAATTACAATTTCTTGAGTTTTTGAACTGTCTTAATACAAATGACTTGAATATACTTCTCACTGCGCAGGTATCCACTAAGCAGGTGTGTTTTCTTGATCTTCTGATCACGGTACAAGACGACGGATCTTTGAAGTCCGGGCTATACCGTAAGGATACGGCTGTTAACTCCCTGCTGAGATTTGAGAGTTTTCATCAGACTAACTTGAAACGTGGGATTCCAACTGGGCAGTTCCTCAGACTTCGGAGGAACTGCTCCAGTGAGGAAGAATTTGCACATCAAGCTGACGACCTCACTGAGCGCTTCGTGCGGAGGGGTTACCCGAGAGGGGTGATAAGGAGAGCACATGCACGTGCCAAGGGTACTGCCAGAGGGAGTCTCCTGAATCCTAGACATAAGAGACAACAAGACCCAGAGGTGAGGTACATTACGCAATATAACACGGAATGGCAGAGCCTCAGGCACCTGCTTAGAGATAATTGGGACATCTTAAGATCTGATGCCCTGTTGGAGAGATGGACACGGGGTGGTCCCAAGATGACGGCGCGGAGGGCACCTAATTTGAGAGACAGGATATGTAGTAGTCACCTGTTTCCTGTTGGGAACTGGCTTGACTCTGAAAAAACAGTGATTGGTAACTTTCCATGTGGCGCATGTTCAATATGCTCCCATATGGTTAAACAAAAGACCGTAAAAAACCTTCAAACGGGCCAGACTTTCGCCATCAAACAGATGATTAACTGCAGGTCCACGGCTGTGGTCTATGCACTTACATGTGATTGCCCAAGATCATATGTGGGAGAAACGCACAATACACTTAAGGCGCGGATTCAAGCCCATTTTTCTAGCATCCGTTTGGCTGGTAGGAACTTAGAACAAGGAAAGAAGATTCCACCAGTGGCGTTACACTTTCTTAAATCACATGGGGGTGATTTCAGTTGCCTTAAAGTTACCGGCCTAGAACGGGTCAAGGTGGGCCCACGGGGTGGGGATATTAAACGGGTTTTGCAACAGAGGGAGCTTAGATGGATTTGGAACCTTGACACGCAGTCACCTGTGGGTTTAAATGAAGATACAGCTTTCACCCCTTTTTTGGGCACATGACCTTGTTTACCTGTTGGTTGGTAGATGTGCATTCACTATCATGACAGTCCTGCATGTATGTTATCAGGGTTAGCACATATATTTATTTGGGTTTCACTTTCAGTCTGTTGGGGGCGAGGTTTCAGTGGGATGATGTGTGGGGGGGGGTAATAGGGAAAAAGGGGGGGGGGTGGTGGCGGGTGTTTCACGGGTGGGGCGGGGGGGGGGTGTGGGTTGCTGTGTAATTGTAGTGGTTTTGGATCACTTCGTGTATTTGGGGATATTGGTTTTTATCTTTTTCACTTATTCACAAGGTTGAGTGACTAATTGGTTTTACTCTTGGTTACACTGCAATAGGTCTATGTGGTGCACTGAACACAGTATGGCTTTGATAGAGCTGACTCGCTGTCAGGAGTGTGGCGGAACTTCCATCAGAAGAAATCATTGACCATCTGTACCCGGAAACCAGAGCCCTGTGGAAGAATACAGCGGAAACCATGTGGATTAAGATGGTGACGGGGCCTTTTTAGTCTCCCGGTAGCCCGATGACAACTTGAGACGGCTACGGAGTTCACAGTGTGGCATAACCACCTACTCGTGGCCCATTGGATGATAAAATACGAATGATGTGATGATTATTGCCCTATAGTAAATTGGCTTGTCGCCATAATGTCTTATGGCACTAATAGTCAGTACATGTTAGGTACATTGGGTGGGTCCCCTGTGGGAGGTCAGTGCCATAATCTAGAAGCATGCCTTGGTGCCCCTTCTGGTCCATGGCACATGTAGACTCCCTTTTGTACTCTCGCCTTAGGTATATTTATGTGTCTGGTGCTTGGCCCGGGATCAGTTTCACTCTCTGCATGCAGAATGGCCCCAGGTTGCATCCTCTACATGCAGAATGGCCCGCTTTCTTGAACATTATTAGCAGTAGTATTAGTAACTTTCCCTTTAAACTTGGGCGGTAATGTTCCAGTCTTGGCATATTGTATTATTACTAGTTTGATTATTGTCTGTAGATATACATATTTTGTTTCTTTTTTAGTGTTGTATAAATTTAATAAGTAGTATTAATGAAGAAGAATAGACATGGTGGTAGATTATTAGTTGTTGTATGTGTTTAGATTTGGGTGCATACTTACCTGTAGTGGCTCCTGTACATTGCCCCTCTGCCCCCCCTATCCCATATGAGCAACACATCTCCTCTGGGCAGTGACATAGTGTGCCTGGTCCCCTATTGGGTACCGGGCGCCCTGCACCATTCACAGCCCTTTGGGTGCGCGCGCATCCTTGTTATGGTCTTGTCAGATTTCACGGAGGTCTGGGGAATGCGTGCGCAGCATTTTCCAGGCTGCCGTCACTTGGTACGTCACTCCGCCACGGGGCTGCTCATTGGTGTAGGTGGGTCTGGATCCCTATTGGTTGACAGCCTCTTGACGAACACAACGTGTATTGCCGCCGCCTAACCTAAGCGCGTCTCCGGCCGGGACGCGCTGGAACATTCACTGTGGGCGCGCCACCGGCCGGGGCGCGCCCGCACATACTGGCGACGGCATCGCGTTGCTTATCGGGATCAGCTGTGCAGCACTCGTATTATTATTAGGGCGTGGAGTCTATACAGGTCAGTGCACTTAAATAGAGGGTTAGTTTAGATACTCGTTGTCCTGAGGAAGTGACGCGTTTTGACGTCACGCAACGCGTAGACGGGCGGGGCGGTGGGCAGGTGGTCGTCTGTGTATGTAAGTTTACTGCTTTTCACTTTGGGGATCATTTTCTTTGGTTCCTCCTGGCTGTGTCTGTTTTACTTAGTTTCACATAGTAGGTAGTGTTATTAGGTTGTTAGGATTATATCACATACTGTCATTATTACTATATGGCTGTTGATAATTGTTTATTGCACATGATTTGGGGTCTAGATAGTGACCTTTAGGTAATGAGGTAGAGTAGGTTAGTTGGCACTCATGCACTTTAAAGTACAGTCAGGATTCATTTGTATGATCAATTTTTATTAGAACCACTTCCCATTGCCCCCACTAGATGTCTCCCTTCCTTTTTGTATATTGTCTTTAGTGTTTTTTAAACTGTGTCCAATGTATGTATAATTTTCTATGAAATAAAAACATTCATTTTTAATTAATAATAACGGTAGTGCCATGGCTTAATGGGTATTTGGGCATGTAGTGGGACTTGCCTTAAGAAACATGACAATAAAGCTTGTGGGCACAGATAATGGCATAACCCCGGGCAATATAGGTGATTCCTCCCCCCCAATAGGCTCACCATCGCCTATGGCCGGCTACCCTTTATGGAGGGTCTGCGGCCCAGAGCCTAGCTCTGTGAACGCCCAACCCCGGCGTTGTCCCTACCTTCACCTGTTCCCGTCAGCCGAGGCTGGGAGGCAAAACTGGGTCCACAGGAACAGAGGCAGCGGCAGACAGGCTTACAAATGCCCCGCTCAACTGCCATGATCCAGAGAGAGTTTCCAGACGATCTTCGCAGTAACTACTGCAAGACAAATCTGGGGATCTCCATGGAAACTGCTCTATTTATAGGAGGCCGGGAGGAGTTACAGCTTTGGATCTTGGTGGCAGACTACCCACACGTATATGGATAACTGGGACGGCCCGGACCGAACACAGGGAAAATAACTTACTAGCTACTGTAAGATTTTAACAAAATGTCTCTACCAGTATCCTTGTCTTTATACATGAGATTTCAACATCTTTACTGTAAATTCAGTCCTATTTTGGCCATAGTCACAAACAGGCTTTTAATCGAGCCATAGACTAATGGAAAAAAACGAATGCAGATAGGGCTGCCAGAGCCAGACGTACACTTCAAATTTTGTGTCAAAGGGCGGTTTACCAGAATTGGAAGTGGAACTATAACACTCTTAGGTTGTGGTCTCCCTCTTTGTGGGGCATCCCAACTTGGAATGCCCCGATGTATGAAACTCATGAGATTGACAAAAATTCTCACCATTCTGCCGATCCTATGGCACTGGTTTGCTCCGCAGCCGACGCTCACCTTTATTTCCACATACCACACCAGCCATTCATAAAAGCCTGGTGCAGGAACATGCTGAGGAGTGGGGGGGTTGCAGCAGGCAACGTGTTCTCAGAGTGACTAAGCAAAACTGGATGGCCGGCAGCCCACCTATCACTGTGGGAGCCAAGGAATGGTGAGTTCTTGTGTGATCTCTAGGTGTCACAAATATTGCACCAAGGGTTCAGGTTTAGGTACTGCTGCATTTAATATGTTTTTCTTTTGCTGTATAATAGGGTTGATAATGCTGTGGCTGTTTTTTAAAATGTAAACATTATTTGGCATTGATGGCAATACTGGTTAAAACAGCTAAAATCATGCAAACAGGAACAAAGGTAGAGTGTAGTATGGAAAGAAAGAATTCAGGGATGCACATTGCTGATTATTTTAAACTTATTTAACACTGTGGCTTGGCAACAGGGAGAGCAAATACTGTAGAATTCTTGGGATATCACTTACAGAAAAATGAGTATTGATTTTCAATTCAATAGAACTCCATTTAGAATACTGTGCCCAGGTCTGATAAGCCCAATGTCAAAAAGATAAGACCTACAGTAAGCAATATGTGATGCAAGGTCTAAAAGGCAAAATATATTAGGGGAGACAAGAGGAAACAAATATGTTCAAGTCAGAGAAAAGTCAGAGGAAAGATCGGAAAGAAGGGGGTTAATTTAATTTACCCTTTACATAGGCAATAGTAATATTAAGGCAACAAGGCGCTCACTTGGAGTCTGTCCAATGTGCCTCTTCTCCATTTCCTGCAGTGTGCTGTAGATGCTGTAGCAGGTCTCCTCTACACACAAATGTGGACCTGTAGCTACCTCTGTCCCTCAATGCTCCCAGTGGGTGAAGATGGCAAAACAGAGTGGTTGCACTTGCGGCGCTCCCTTATGCTGGGACTTCTGAGGCACAGGGGAGGCCATGTGACCACATTTGGGGCATGGTCATGGAGGAACATTACTGATAGGAGGGGCACATCTTGGAGACTCGCTATGCCATCCACAATGTGCTGCAGAAATTGAGAAGAGGCACAAGGGACAGGCTTCAAGTAAACTTATTACAACCTTATTATTTCCACTGCTTGGACTGTCCCTTTAAGTAAAACCAATGCACAAGGTAATTGTTGTGCATGTGACCAACAACTTTGATTTGATAACGCAAAGCTATTATAAAGTGTAGCAAGTACATTTAAACATGCTAGGAATAAACGCAGGCCTACCTTCAGCCAAAAATATTTCCAAGTTTTCCACTGTCCTAAACTGTTTTCTGTTTTTAAATTGAAGAAGAAATGTCCGAGATATCAAGGTTTGCAGTCAACTTAGGATTTCTAATTTGAAGCAAGTGGGTGTGGTCCTTGGAGCTGTGATGCTGCATAATAATAATTGTAATAGCTTGAGGGGGCGGTCACTGCACAAGGTGATGGATTGGATACATGTACAGAAGCAGGGGGTAGGGAGGGGGGGGGGGGAAGAGAAAGAAAAGAAAGAAAAAAATGTTTCAGGAAAGAAAGAAAATGTAAAACCCAGCAGTCATTACTGGCTATAAGTCGCACTCGGGCCTTCGTCTGATTCATGGTCGTCAAAATGGGATGTGCTTTTGTTTTACCGTCAATTTGCACATTAGCATTCACCATTGCACCTCCGCTAGTGTCCTTTTTGCACACCAAACTATCTACCGTGCCTGATTTATAGTGTGTTTAGAGGGCAGAAAAGTGTGCACAATTTGAAGAGTGAATTTGCTCCAGCAAATAGGTGGAGGAAACTGTTGATTCCCCTGAGTAACAGGCTTATTTCATTCCAAAAACACATGCCGGCAGTGTGCTGCATGTTTATGGACAATGAAAGTGGCAATTCAAGGGGGCATTCAGAAGGCTCAGGTGCATACATGGCTTCTCTCCGGTGATGTGCATATCCAGACAATTCTGAATAGCGGATGTGGGTAAGTCGAGGAGTGGCTATCTGCTTATGCTCCATTCAGTTTTACTTTTCACACAGCGGGACTTTCCAAATCAGGATGCTCTGCTGGACAGGAATTGTGAAAATCCCAGGTTTTATTCTTCTTGAAGAATAACAATTACAATGTATCAATCACTGAAACAGGTAGACATGCTTTCTTCCTGATTAAATGCAAATGGGCAAGTTACAAGTCTCTGTAGATGCACCTCATTCAGGAAGGGTGGACAAATCACTTTGCTTCAAGCTGTAGATTAAATACAGAAATGTTGAAAGCAAAGGGTGTTCAGTACCTTGTAGTTAAAGAGTGGAGCTATTCTGACATGGCAGCCGGACCCTCACTGGATGTATTTCATATGCATGCGGCTTTGTTGTACCTGTTTAAAATGAAGGTTGGAAAAACCAATGCACAAGGTAATTGTTGTGCATGTGACCAACAACTTTGACTTGATAACACAAAGCTATTATAAAGTGTAGCAAGTACATTTAAACATGCTAGGAATAAACGCAGGCCTACCTTCAGCCAAAAAAAAAATAAAATAAGTTTTCCACTGTCCTAAACTGTATTTTTTGTTTGGTTAACGGTTAAAATAAACCCATGCTCAGGGCTAGATATAAAAGTTACAAGTCTCCGTAGATGTTCAAAATGAACGCTGGAAACAAGAAGCAGAGTGCATGTTTGAGCTGAGTATAGGTTGGAGACAAACAGATTCCAGGGGTAGTCTATAAAGCTCCCTGTCATCATTCCTACATACAAGCTCTGGCTTATCTAATTGCTGAACCCCATTGGATTTTCCCCATGTTCAGGTGGATGAAATAGGGGTCAATGCCACCTTCACAGGCAGGTGGCAAACCAATATGGCAGGGATTGCAGGCTTGGTATTCATGGACTATCAACTCCAAATTAGAAATGACGATTCACTTGTTAAGGTAAAACATCTAACAACTCTTACAATTGGCGGAAAAGATATAAAAGTACACTGTAGGCTAATGGGGATACCAGCTAAGTTATAAAAGTAGTAGCCTGATGATTTTTTTGTTAGTCATAGCCATCCCTTACCTGAAAATAAGTGTCCCAAGTCCAGACATTTAAAAGGCAAAGTAATAGCAGAAAGTACGTGGATATTACAATTGTATAGAAAAAGGGACATTTACGGTAACACATTCAACACCTATTACAATTTAATTTTTCCATTCTTGATTGGGTGAAAAAGTTCTCCAAAATTTAGTAAAAAAAGGTAAAGGGAAAATCCAAGCAATGACAATAAGGAACTGCCCTGAAACCTGTCCCATGTGTCTCTCCTCCATTTCCTCCAGCACACTGGATAGGTTGTTGCAGGTCTTGCTTCAGATGCGGTCACATAACCCCCCTGTCCCTTAGTGCTCCCAGCGTGAGATAGCTCTTCAAGTGCAAGCACTCTGGCTTTTCCGGCTCACTCATGCTGGGACTGGTGACGGGGGCAGCTGTGTGACCCTATTTGGAGCATGGCCGTGGGAATAGTGGAAAGGCAATGCAGGTCCAACTTACTGCTACAGCATCCACAGAGTGCTGCAGGAAAATGAGTAGAGGCATGTAGGCCTCAGGTGAGCTCTGTCTGTCTTATTATTGCCGCTGCCTGGACTGTCCCTTTAGATGGAAAAGTTTTCAAAGTCTGTTTAGAAACTTTGCACACTTAAAGGGATACAGAAGGCAAAGGCAATTGTTAGAGCATTGTGTCAGACTACGTTTGGCACTGTCCTAAACTTTTTTCTGTTCTTAAATTGCAGAAGTAATGGCCAAGATATCAAGGTTTACAGTTTCACCTTATGATTTCTCCTCTGAAGCATATGGACGTGGCCCTTGACTTTGTGATGCCGCATAATAATCAGCATAATGGGCGGGGTCTGTAAGACAGGCATCCTCATTACCCTGGCTGTTCTCCCTCTCTCCGAGTGTCACAGTCTGATGATGTGGAGCTTTAAACCACCAGCCTATCCCTATGATTGGTGGTCTATGGCAAAGGAATTCAGGGATTGTGTTATTACTCTTTGCCTTTTTCTACTTTCAGAAGCAGCTGCGTTCTGACAAGAAGGGAGAGAGCAGCCATGATGAGGTGAGATGCTGAATGACAGTTTATGCACTTTGCCTACAGAGTCCCTTTAAGTAATAATCCCCCAGAGTTAAACCGGACCAACAGCCTGGCTCATTTGGAAAAGAAAGGTAGCGGACATTTTGGAGCTTCCTCTCTCAAGTGACATAACTGAAATGCACAGTAACAGGAAGCCCAGTACTACTTCCTGTTTGCAGGTGGTCTGCAAGCCCATGAGCAGCCATCTTGTTTTTAAAATGGATCCCAGTAGGCGTTAGAAACAGGTAAATCATTTTTTCTGTGCCGCAATCTAAATTGCCATGGGGAGGTATGCACATGAGCACTGTTTGTTGTGTTGGTCTGACATCTTTGACTGTTGGTCTGCTTTAACTCCTCATTCCATACATTCAGGTAGACTAAGATTACCTCTCCTGAGACTGCTTTGACACCAACTCAGCTCAGTGTTGTCCAATGGGAGTGTCGAGCATGGACACCAGAGAAAAATGTTAAGATTAATGTAATGATGGGGATGAATCTCTCAAAAGCAGACCAGAAGTCGATAACCTTACTCACGGCCCTCCTTAAACTACTAGAACATAATGCATCTCTGTAACCAGGGGCGGGCTGGCCATAGGGCATACCGGGCAAAATCCCGTAGGCCGGCACTAGTAAAGGCCACAAATGACAGATGCGGGAGGGTGGGCAGCATCTGCCATTCGCGGCCCCTCACTGCTGTTCCCCCGGCCGCCGCTGCCGCTCTCACACACATACACACGTTTACCGGCACTTCCTGGTTGTTGGTGGGCGTCTTTGGGCGGCGTCCATTGTTTTCATTGGACGCCGGCCATCTGGGGCCCGCCCACCGACCAGGAAGTGCCGGTGAGCATGTGTATGTGTGCGTACTATGTGTGTGTTTGAAAGCGACGGGAGCGGCGGCCGGGGGAACAGTAGTGAGGGGCCACAAAGGCAGACCGCCCACCCTCCCGCATCTGTCCTTCTCAGCCTATGTACGGCTTCGGCGGCAGCTGCAGAACAGCAGTGAAGGGCAGATCGGCCCTTCGCTCACCAGGAACCAGGGTGAGTGTGTGTGTTTGTAGAGCGGAGGGGGAAATGAGGGATGCCCCACTGGCTGCACTGAGGGATGCCCCACTGCCTGTAATGAGGGATGCCCCACTGCCTGTACTGAGGGATGCCCCACTGCCTGTAATGAGGGATGCCCCACTGCCTGTAATGAGGGATGCCCCACTGGCTGCCCTGAGGGATGCCCCCACTGCCTGTACTGAGGGATGCCCCACTGCCTGTAATGAGGGATTCCCCACTGGCTGCACTGAGGGATGCCCCACTGGCTGCCCTGAGGGATGCCCCACTGCCTGTAATGAGGGATGCCCCACTGCCTGTACTGAGGGATGCCCCCACTGCCTGTACTGAGGGATGCCCCACTGCCTGTAATGAGGGATGCCCCACTGGCTGCACTGAGGGATGCCCCCACTGGCTGCACTGAGGGATGCCCCCACTGCCTGTACTGAGGGATGTCCCACTGCCTGTAATGAGGGATGCCCCACTGGCTGCATTGAGGGATGCCCCACTGGCTGCACTAAGGGATGCCCCACTGGCTGCACTGAGGGATGCCCCACTGGCTGTACTGAGGGATGCCCCACTGGCTGCACTGAGGGATGCCCCACTGGCTGCACTGAGGGATGCTCCACTGGCTGCACTAAGGGATGCTCCACTGGCTGCACTGAGGGATGCTCCACTGGCTGCACTGAGGGATGCCCCACTGGCTGTACTGAGGGATGCCCCACTGGCTGCACTGAGGGATGCCCCACTGGCTGCACTGAGGGATGCTCCACTGGCTGCACTGAGGGATGCCCCACTGGCTGCACTGAGGGATGCCCCACTGCCTGTACTGAGGGATGCCCCACTGCCTGTACTGAGGGATGCCCCACTGCCTGTACTGAGGGATGCCCCACTGGCTGCACTGAGGGATGCCCCCACTGCCTGTACTGAGGGATGCCCCACTGCCTGTAATGAGGGATGCCCCACTGGCTGCACTGAGGGATGCCCCACTGGCTGCACTAAGGGATGCCCCACTGGCTGCACTGAGGGATGCCCCACTGCCTGTACTGAGGGATGCCCCACTGGCTGTACTGAGGGATGCCCCACTGGCTGTACTGAGGGATGCCCCACTGGCTGCACTGAGGGATGCCCCACTGGCTGCACTGAGGGATGCTCCACTGGCTGCACTGAGGGATGCCCCACTGGCTGCACTGAGGGATGCTCCACTGGCTGCACTGAGGGTTGCCCCACTGGCTGTACTGAGGGATGCCCCACTGGCTGCACTGAGGGATGCCCCACTGGCTGCACTGAGGGATGCTCCACTGGCTGCACTGAGGGATGCCCCACTGGCTGCACTGAGGGATGCCCCACTGCCTGTACTGAGGGATGCCCCACTGCCTGTACTGAGGGATGCCCCACTGCCTGTACTGAGGGATGCCCCACTGGCTGCACTGAGGGATGCCCCCACTGCCTGTACTGAGGGATGCCCCACTGCCTGTAATGAGGGATGCCCCACTGGCTGCACTGAGGGATGCCCCACTGGCTGCACTAAGGGATGCCCCACTGGCTTCACTGAGGGATGCCCCACTGGCTGTACTGAGGGATGCCCCACTGCCTGTACTGAGGGATGCCCCACTGGCTGTACTGAGGGATGCCCCACTGGCTGCACTGAGGGATGCTCCACTGGCTGCACTGAGGGATGCCCCACTGGCTGTACTGAGGGATGCCCCACTGGCTGTACTGAGGGATGCCCCACTGGCTGCACTGAGGGATGCTCCACTGGCTGCACTGAGGGATGCCCCACTGGCTGCACTGAGGGATGCCCCAGTGGCTGTACTGAGGGATGCCCCCACTGCCTGTACTGAGGGATGCCCCACTGGCTGCACTGAGGGATGCCCCAGTGGCTGTACTGAGGGATGCCCCCACTGCCTGTACTGAGGGATGCCCCACTGGCTGCACTGAGGGATGCCCCCACTGCCTGTACTGAGGGATGCCCCACTGGCAGTACTTAGGGATGCCCCACTGGCTGCACTGAGGGATGCCCCACTGGCTGCACTGAGGGATGCCCCACTGCATGTACTGAGGGATGCCCCACTGCCTGTACTGAGGGATGCCCCACTGCCTGTACTGAGGGATGCCCCCACTGCCTGTACTGAGGGATGCCCCACTGGCTGCACTGAGGGATGCCCCACTGCCTGTGCTGAGGGATGCTACTTAATGGTTGTAATGAGGGATGCCCCACTGCCTGTACTGAGGGATGCCCCACTGCCTGTGCTGAGGCATGCTATTTAATGGTTGTAATGAGGGATGCCGCTCACTGACTGTAATGGGGGGATTTTATCACACCATTTGGTTCAGAATATTTTCTTTCTTATTTTGTCCTCTGAACCCTGGGTGCATGCTGTGGAACGAAAAAAAAAGGTTTATATATAATGTGACATTACGATACTATACTGGGCCAGAGGCAGTGCAGCAGGGCCGGTGTACCCCAAAAAGTCCCGGGCCGTTTTTTAGCCCCAGTCCGCCCCTGTCTGTAACATGTTATAAGAGATGAGTCCAAGACTGTAATGACAGAGATGATCAGAGTCCCTAACATTGTAGCTTTGCAGTAAATGTACAAGTTTTCAAAATTTGAAGTTAAAACATCTGCCAGGAGTAAGTCACGCGTCAACTGCACATATATATAGGGAGGAATAATGAATATGCAATGCGAAAACAATTTCCGAAGCTGATCATCATCTCTGTCAATTACACCTGACACTTGCAGTGATGCTGTCTTGACACTCTGACAGTGATTATACCTTTCTGTGATGTGATGCCAATGTTATGCCTCAGTAGATTACAAACAGAAAAATATCATACAGGTTCGCCATGAGTGGACCATTTTAAGTGACAAAGAAACATTTATGTGAATCATTACTCCTTTTTAGGCAGCTGAAATCCATATAAAGGTTCAGCTGACGTTCCATTAAATGACATCAACTATAACATGCTGATTTTCATGTTTCTATCAAAAGCTCAAAATTATACGGAGTTTATACTTGCATACAATTACTGTATCTATAAATGGGGAGAATAATTTGTTCAGCATTTTAAAATTAAACTCTGACAATTGTTGAATAGCTGAATAGATGTATTACATGCTGCATATACAAGTTTATTTAGAAGTGAAAATTATTGAATTCTTTTTATAACTGACTTTTCACAGACTTATATTAAGGCAGGCCTACTTCACTCTTTAACAAACATCTATTCACATATGGAAGCAGATACTTTTTTTTTAAATTCCGACCCATGATTTCGAGTTTGACATGAGTCAATTTTTACTAAATGTACAACAGTCATGTTTCAACAGAGAGACTTTTTAGGTTCTTTTTCCTTGATTTATTGCTACCAATATACCATGAGACCTGACAATATTGTCCTGACTTAGGAGGAGTACCTAAAGTAGCCATTCTAAATATGACATTGGGTATATCTAAGATTTTTTTTTATCTGTGGTTAAAATATATGGATATTGTTAGTTGCTGTCACACTACCACTTTACCTGCAGTACTCAGTAAGATGATACCTTGTAATAGGTTTGAATGTACCAAAAAAAAGGGGAAAAGGGAAAGGGAAGAAATCGCACCGGCCAACAATAAATGAATTGTATAGTAGAAACAGTGTGCACGGGGGTAAGAACACAATAGCCTCGATTCAGAGACACATTCGTCCGGACTTCCGTAGCTGTCTGTGAAAGTTTTGGTGGGTGTTTGTCATTTTTTTGCTTTTTTTCGTACATTTTTCATTCGTACGAACGTTCGGGAAGATGCGTATATGCTCTTTCGAAAAACGGAAGCAAATCGGAAGTTTCTCGTTCACTCGGGAGCATTTTTCCACCAAATTTGAAATTTTTCGTCCGTTCAGAAAGTTTTCGTTATTGCAGTGGGCTTGCGATTAATTCAGAGAGCGGATTGCCGATGGGACAACACCCCATAAATCCGTTTCATTGCCGAACCACTCCCGGCACCTTTTAGACGTCGGAACCAGAGCCATGGACGAGTCTACTGCCTTTGAGGAGCATGAGGATCTGCAACTCATGGGAATTGAGATCGTCTGGAGGTCAGAGACCAGACTGCATCGGCGGCGACGCATGGACATCAATAGCATGCATGACGTTGAGCTGTTCGAGCTGACCAGGCTTAATCGCGCTTCCCTCCATAAATTGTATAGTGAGCTGCGGCCATGGTTAGCCCGCACCACAAGGAAGGGGCAAGCAATTTCAGGTATGACCAAGATGCTTGGCTGCCTGCAATTTTTGGCGAACGGCTCGTTCCAGAGGCTGGGTGCCCTCTCCGTGGGGATCTCTCAGCCTACGCTGAGCCGCGCACTATCCAAATTTTTGGAAGGCATGGCTACCCTAACTCGGAAATATATTTGTTTCCCTGAGGATATGGTAGCCAGAAACGCAATTAAGCTGGCATTTTATAATATCGCCGACATGCCCAACGTCATGGGTGCTATTGACTGCACACACGTTGCCCTCGTCCCACCGGCAGTCGACGAGTATATATACAGGCAAGTTGTGGCTTCCATTGTATCTAAATGTTTGGTTGTCCCTCCTTTGGCCAATAACATTATTTGTATTTCTCCATCCTTGTTTTCAAACCATCATTGTGAATAGTCCCTCCTTTTAAGCAGAGCATCCTTGCCCTTATTTACTCCATTTATAGTCTCCCTTATTGTGAATAGTCCCTCCTTTTAAGCAGAGCATCCTTGCCCTTATTTACTCCATTTTTAGACTCCCTTATTGTGAATAGTCCCTCCTTTTAAGCAGAGCATCCTTGCCCTTATTTACTCCATTTTTAGTCTCCCTTATTGTGAATAGTCCCTCCTTTTAAGCAGAGCATCCTTGCCCTTATTTACTCCATTTTTAGACTCCCTTATTGTGAATAGTCCCTCCTTTTAAGCAGAGCATCCTTGCCCTTATTTACTCCATTTTTAGACTCCCTTATTGTGAATAGTCCCTCCTTTTAAGCAGAGCATCCTTGCCCTTATTTACTACATTTTTAGTCTCCCTTATTGTGAATAGTCCCTCCTTTTCACTAGGCACTCTATGTTGCTAGTCTCTCCTTTTACATATTCCCTCATTGCGATCAGTCCCTCCCTGATAATGCTTCCTCTTTGCCAAGAGTGTATGTACAACAATGGCCCTTCTTTTTCCATTCTTTGCCAAGTTTGGGCCAAGTAAAACATTTTAAAGTGTACTTGAAAGAGAACAAGTCACTCAACCTTGTAAAGGCTCGAACATACATCTTCTTTTGTTGGCCACTTAAATGTAAGGTAGTTGTTTAGTGTTAGTTGTCAGGATGTTAACGTTTGACTTAGCCTGTTAGAAGTGAGCGTTGGATTCGTGGCCTCATTTTTTTTCATTTTGTTTTATGTTTCTTTTTGTCACAGAAATCGGAAAATGGGCCACTCACTGAATGTGCAAGCAGTGGTGGCCCAGGACATGCGTTTTCTGAGCGTCCTGGCAGGCTACCCTGGCTCAGCCCATGATGCCTACATCCTGCGCAGATCAGGATTATTCCAGCGGTTTGAGTCAGGGGAATTTGCGGGTGCATGGCTCCTTGGTAAGTTGAGTCCAATTACCTATTTAGAATTTATATGTGTGGCTTGAATGTTTGTGGGAGTCACCTTTCCTCCACGATGCCTTGCCCATCACCTTGGGAACATGTGTAATCCGACTGGACCCATTACTTGATCCAAACTACATTGGCTGCCAAATTTATAGTCCTGCATTGTTTTAACTCCAAAGTGTAATGAGAGCAAAAGTCAGAAACAGTCTTCAAAACACTTTGACATCCAAATCTGTTAGGGACTTTAGCAGAGGGTCTGCGCCATCTTTGCTTACATGCATTTCACTTACTGAGTAGAGGTGAGCGGGATAAAGTGCAGGGGCAGCCTTACACCTGTTTTGGACTAAGCCAAAACAGAAAATGGGTCAGGTAAAGTTAACCCATACTACATTGTTCTGCAGCACAGACAGGAAACAATAGCTGCTAACAGTCTGCCTGATTACCCAGCATCCACAGTATTATTGACCTACTTTGGGCCCCCATCTCTCACATATGTTTAATTGTTGTTTTGACATCTGCAATATGTATGCTCATGTTTGTGTGACAATGTCACATACCTCAGTAATATTTTTTTATAAGCAATTTTGCGCTGCAATGTCTGAATTAATGGTAATATTAGTTTCCCTTACATTGTTGTAGGCGATTTGGGGTATCCACTACTCCCGTGGCTGATGACTCCGGTCCTCCGGCCACAGACTCCAGCCCAAGAGGCCTACAATCGTGCCCATAGAAAGACCAGGGCAGTGGTGGAGAGGGCCTTTGGACTCCTGAAGACCCGTTTTTGGTCCTTGGACCACACTGGGGGCTCCCTGCAGTATGACCCTAAAAAGGTCATTGATATCATTATGGCATGTGCAGCGCTGCATAATTTTGCTATTCTGCAAAGGGTCCCCCCATATGTTGATTGCCCACCCTCTCCACCCTCCGATGAGCCAGACGACAGCTATGTGGGCCAGCCAAGTGCGTCTGGGCTAGCCGTGCGGGCAAATTTAATAGCCACACATTTTGCCTAATTTATGTTTGGGTTTGGATGTGTTTTTTTGGACTTGGTTATTGATGGTTTTTTTTTTTTGGTTTTGGTATGTATAATTTCATTATGAATAAACCAATAATGAATTTGTGCTAAAAAACAACAACAATGTTTGTGGACTTATTTGGAGACATTTTTTGTTGGTTTATTTTTTGTTGTCTACTTGAACTAATATTTCTCAATCAAAACACCACAGACATAAACTTGGTGAAACAAAAATATTTACTAGTTTGTAAAATGTTTCTGGCATACAAACAGAATAGGAGGTGAGTGCCCCTCACATACTTTGGGGCCAGACATGTACATGAAATTGGTTTAAAAACATGTTCCAAAACAGAAAATTTTACACAAATAAGCCCTCTCCTGCTTGCCCACATTTTCAACAGACACAGGTTGGAAGCAAACCTAGCTATGCCACATCTACACCTGTAAGTCAATGGGCCACCCAAACCAGAACAGCCAGTCCCAATCCCAATCCAGTACAATCACAGCCAGGGTCCAAGGTCTTAGTTTGGCAACCTAGAATGTCACCCAATCATGCCGCCAAACATGAGGAGCCACCACAAATGTTATTGTGCCCAAGACAGCCACGCCACAGCTTAAGTGGCCGCTTCAGTGAGTCTTGGGCTCTGGCATTGGCTACTGGGCTACCTCACGCCTTGAATGACCTATATGGGGGCAAATCCAAAACAACCTAGCAAGAGCAGCGCAAAATGGCAGATTTTTAGCCCTCACCAGACAAGTCAATCCAGTGGGGATGTCTCGCAAAGATGTGGAACAGATTCAGGCCAAACACACATTAATATTGTTGATGCCCATAGAACCCAGGTTGGGGCCCTTGGGGGGGGCCCTAACCTGGGCCTGTGTGGCATTCAGAATTTGCAACTGTTCCAAAATGTTTCTTTGGTTACTGTGCATTTCGGCCATGCCTGACCTGATTTCGGAGGTCAAGTTGGCCATGTGGCTGTTATGGGTCCTCAATTCAGTCAGCACGGCACTGAAGGTAGTATTTAGGGACTCTAATTGGCCCCTAATATGCTCTTGATTTTGTTGATTTTGGCGACGAAAAAGCCGCCTCTCATGGTGCCATACTGACTCCATCATCTGCACGCCCCTCCCCTGGGAAACTGGGCGACGTTGCTGAGTACGCCGCCCAATTCCCCGGGTTGTGGGGCGTGCAGATGATGTTGCTCGAGGACCCCCAACAGCCACAGGTATGCTCGCCAAATCCTCAGCAGCAGATCTGAAACTGGGGACTGGAGGGTCAGTCTCTGCATGCTGCCCACGATGTGCAGGCAGCATGCAGCCAGCTTCCCTCTGCTGCTGAGGATTTGGCGGAGAAACATTTTGGGACATTTGCAGATTCTGGCCCAGGGGAAGATCTTCATAATCTCCAAGGAAGCTTCCATCCTCCTCCTGCTCCTGGATTTGCTCCATCAGTGTGTGGCTCTGTTGGGGAAATGTAAAAAAAAAAAGGTTCAGTGTGGGGAATACCTATATAAATCAGTCAAGAAAAACATGGCAAGTCACATGCATACATAACAGCATGAAAAAACACTTACCGTAGATATCGGATCCTGGGTCCTATGCAGTGCGGAAGAAGACGGCAGCGGTAACATGGTAGAGGAGGCCCCACTAGCTGAGGGATGATGCTGGGCTGCATTAGAAGAAAAAGAGCTATGAAAACACACAACTATGCATTGTTGATGTTTAAGCACACTTATGCTAAGCAAAGAAATGTGGCCAAGCAGGAATGGCCACTCCCACAACGTGGCCACTTGGCCTTCACTAGGAATGCCATTACATTAGTGCATGGATTGTTAAACCAGACTAGACACATAGGTCACGTGTCTATAAACAAACATGCAACTAATGGCTGCTGTGTGAGTTGCCACATCCCTTTTAGGCGATGAAGTTAACACACTAAGGTGCCAAATAGCAGTTACAATATGATTCTGGTGGGGAACATTGTATCTCAGAAAACATTTGTACCCAATCATCTTAATCCGTTGGGCACCCAACCCAGCTCTTAGCAAAGTGATCAACAGCCAAAGATGTTAGTGTGTCGTGTGCTTGTCAATTAATACATAGCACGCATTCCTTTTCTCCACTCCTAAGTTTCCCAGTTTTCTTAAATTTACTTAAACGTCATGTATGTGGGTGTCAATTTGCACATTACCAGTCCACACACATTACACACCCTGGTCAAAGTGAGCACTCCAATCAAAGCCACACCCTAAAGCCATGTGTTTAGCTAGCCCTTGCTGCCACATCCTAGAGCCATGTGTTTATCTAGCCCTTGCTGCCACACCCTAGAGCCATGTGTTTATCTAGCCCTTGCTGCCACACCCTAGAGACATGTGTTTAGCTAGCCCTTGCTGCCACACCCTAGAGACATGTGTTTAGCTAGCCCTTGCTGCCACACCCTAGAGCCATGTGTTTAGCTAGCCCTTGCTGCCACACCCTAGAGCCATGTGTTTAGCTAGCCCTTGCTGCCACACCCTAGAGACATGTGTTTAGCTAGCCCTTGCTGCCACCCCCTAGAGCCATGTGTTTAGCTAGCCCTTGCTGCCACCCCCTAGAGCCATGTGTTTAGCTAGCCCTTGCTGCCACACCCTAGAGACATGTGTTTAGCTAGCCCTTGCTGCCACCCCCTAGAGCCATGTGTTTAGCTAGCCCTTGCTGCCACACCCTAGAGACATGTGTTTAGCTAGCCCTTGCTGCCACACCCTAGAGCCATGTGTTTAGCTAGCCCTTGCTGCCACACCCTAGAGACATGTTTTTAGCTAGCCCTTGCTGCCACACCCTAGAGACATGTGTTTAGCTAGCCCTTGCTGCCACACCCTAGAGACATGTGTTTAGCTAGCCCTTGCTGCCACACCCTAGAGCCATGTGTTTAGCTAGCCCTTGCTGCCACACCCTAGAGCCATGTGTTTAGCTAGCCCTTGCTGCCACACCCTAGAGACATGTGTTTAGCTAGCCCTTGCTGCCACACCCTAGAGACATGTGTTTAGCTAGCCCTTGCTGCCACACCCTAGAGACATGTGTTTAGCTAGCCCTTGCTGCCACACCCTAGAGCCACGTGTTCAGCTAGCCCTTGCTGCCACACCCTAGAGACATGTGTTTAGCTAGCCCTTGCTGCCACACCCTAGAGCCATGTGTTTAGCTAGCCCTTGCTGCCACACCCTAGAGACATGTGTTTAGCTAGCCCTTGCTGCCTATGTGTAGGTGTACACACATTTTTGGGGTCAATCACACATTACTAACCTGCTGGAATTGGCGGGTTTGGTGGACTCTCAAAGATAATGAGCTGTGTGTGCAGGGCCCTTTAAATAAGGTATCCGGCGTGTGACGCCTACGCGTTCGCTTACGCGCACGGCCGGCCGTTCGCACGGCCGTGGGAAACCCGGAAACCGCTGGGGCAGTGCTTATCTGCTGCCGAGAAGAAGAAGAAAGATGGCGCCCACTATCTTCACCCGCCAACAAGAAGAGATCATCATGCTCGTAAGTGTCTTTTAAGGACTTTGCTTGGATTTGTAAATGCTGCTCTACATGTTAAGGATGCACACTAAGTAATAGATTGTTTTTAAATTTGGTTCACCTACATGCACACCCAAGCGCACGCCACACATGTGCCAAACAACAGTGCTGGCAGATTTGAAAGTTAACTTAGCCTAGAAGTGTGTGTGTGTATGTGTTCATGTGATCAAACCAAAGAATGTATTGTTGCCACTTCTTGATAGGCATTTCTGATTTCTTGCTATGTTTGATTTCTGTTTTGTAGACCATGCTGGAGAGCAGGTACGACTACCTGCCCAACTCGTTTGAGAAACGAAACGTCGCCCTGGAGATCATCTCGGAGATCCAACATCAGACCGACACCACCTTCACCCACACACAGATAATGCAGCATTGGTCGGACCTGAAGCGACTGCACATGCCCCGGGTGCGGAGGTTTTTCGGGATCCATTTCCCAAGTAAGTACATAGCGCTTGCATGAAAGATGTAACTACGACAGAAGTTAGGCCTTTTATTTATAATGCCTTTTCTTTGGTAGTGGAAATGGATTACCGCATTCGCCGAACCCGGAGGCGCACAGGCCGACCAGTGCTGCATGATTCTGCAGCTGGGAGTGAAGGTGGTGGATCTCCAGGGCGACGGGCCGACCCCTCCTCTGTGGCCTCCTCAGACCAGCCCCTGGACCTTACCACAGAGGAGGGGCGGCACAGCGTGGGCAGGCAGTCGTACCCTGCCACGCATGCGGGAGCCTCTGGTATGTCCCTCTTCATGTATACGCACACACAGATACATGCTATCTCCTACCCAACTGATTCCTTTCATCTGTTTATCTAGATGCTTCTGGAGCGGGTGAGGAAGTGGAAGAGGAGGCAGCAGATGTGCTCCAAGCAGAAGCTGGAGAAGGTGAGTGATGTGAACCAGACTTGGCAAAAGACATTTTCTGACTGAGGAATTTGACCATAAAACTGAACATATTTCCCATGTTTCTACAGGCACTTCTTCACAGCAGAGCCAGGACCCAGGACCTCAGCGTGTTGTCCCCAACGAGCCAGCTCGCGGCCACCAACCAAGTAAGTAGTCAGGGCATTATTAGCATTTATGTGGTACTTGACATCCACACACAGATACATCAAGCCCTAGCCAATGGCAATATAAGCGTGACCTGTGGCCACTTCCTTAGCTTAATGACTTGCCAGAATTACATATGTAGCCTTGATTTATTTGTGTAACTTCAAAACATTCAATCCACAGGTGGCAAACATGTATTGGTATGAATCTATTGTTTTTTTCTTCATTTGTTACAGGGACCACACGGCAACAAATTTTGGAAATGAATAGGAGGGTCCTTGCGTTGGTGGCCGATATGAAGGTGATGGTTGACTCGTTGGGGACAACAGAAGAAGACGAAGAGGAGTAAAGTCCTGGGTCCTGGCCCTGTTCTGCTGAGGCAGTTTTTATATTTTTTAAATTGTTTTAATCAAAAAAAAAAAAGTTTTATTTGCCCAGAGCAAAAAAAGTTTTAATATTTTAAAACAACAAAAAATATTTAATAGTAAAAAAGTTAAAAGAAAACAAAGTTTCAGTGTCATTTCTGGTAACACATACATTTACAAAAAAGAAAGGGGCAAATACAAATTTTGAGGTCAAGATTCAGATGTCCACGAAGGGATTTGGGTAAGTTTTAGGGTGCTAAAATGGAAGAAGAACCTAAGCGCTAAGTGATTTGGGTAAGTTTTAGGGACCTAAAATGGAAGAAGAATCTAAGCGCTAAGTGATTTGGGGAAGTTTTAGGGTGCTAAAATGGAAGAAGAACCTAAGCGCTAAGTGATTTGGGTAAGTTTTAGGGTGCTAAAATGGAAGAAGAACCTAAGCGCTAAGTGATTTGGGTAAGTTTTAGGGACCTAAAATGGAAGAAGAATCTAAGCGCTAAGTGATTTGGGTAAGTTTTAGGGTGCTAAAATGGAAGAAGAACCTAAGCGCTAAGTGATTTGGGTAAGTTTTAGGGACCTAAAATGGAAGAAGAATCTAAGCGCTAAGTGATTTGGGTAAGTTTTAGGGTGTTAAATTGGAAGAAGAACCTAAGCGCTAAGTGATTTGGGTAAGTTTTAGGGACCTAAAATGGAAGAAGAATCTAAGCGCTAAGTGATTTGGGGAAGTTTTAGGGTGCTAAAATGGAAGAAGAACCTAAGCGCTAAGTGATTTGGGTAAGTTTTAGGGTGCTAAAATGGAAGAAGAACCTAAGCGCTAAGTGATTTGGGTAAGTTTTAGGGACCTAAAATGGAAGAAGAATCTAAGCGCTAAGTGATTTGGGTAAGTTTTAGGGTGCTAAAATGGAAGAAGAACCTAAGCGCTAAGTGATTTGGGTAAGTTTTAGGGACCTAAAATGGAAGAAGAATCTAAGCGCTAAGTGATTTGGGTAAGTTTTAGGGTGTTAAATTGGAAGAAGAACCTAAGCGCTAAGTGATTTGGGTAAGTTTTAGGGTGCTAAAATGGAAGAAGAACCTAAGCGCTAAGTGATTTGGGTAAGTTTTAGGGACCTAAAATGGAAGAAGAATCTAAGCGCTAAGTGATTTGGGGAAGTTTTAGGGTGCTAAAATGGAAGAAGAACCTAAGCGCTAAGTGATTTGGGTAAGTTTTAGGGTGCTAAAATGGAAGAAGAACCTAAGCGCTAAGTGATTTGGGTAAGTTTTAGGGACCTAAAATGGAAGAAGAATCTAAGCGCTAAGTGATTTGGGTAAGTTTTAGGGTGCTAAAATGGAAGAAGAACCTAAGCGCTAAGTGATTTGGGTAAGTTTTAGGGACCTAAAATGGAAGAAGAATCTAAGCGCTAAGTGATTTGGGTAAGTTTTAGGGTGTTAAATTGGAAGAAGAACCTAAGCGCTAAGTGATTTGGGTAAGTTTTAGGGTGCTAAAATGGAAGAAGAACCTAAGCGCTAAGTGATTTGGGTAAGTTTTAGGGACCTAAAATGGAAGAAGAATCTAAGCGCTAAGTGATTTGGGTAAGTTTTAGGGTGCTAAAATGGAAGAAGAACCTAAGCGCTAAGTGATTTGGGTAAGTTTTAGGGACCTAAAATGGAAGAAGAATCTAAGCGCTAAGTGATTTGGGTAAGTTTTAGGGTGTTAAATTGGAAGAAGAACCTAAGCGCTAAGTGATTTGGGTAAGTTTTAGGGACCTAAAATGGAAGAAGAATCTAAGCGCTAAGTGATTTGGGTAAGTTTTAGGGTGCTAAAATGGAAGAAGAATCTAAGCGCTAAGTTATTTGGGGAAGTTTTAGGGTGCTAAAATGGAAGAAAAACCTAAGCGCTAAGTGATTTGGGTAAGTTTTAGGGACCTAAAATGGAAGAAGAATCTAAGCGCTAAGTGATTTGGGGAAGTTTTAGGGTGCTAAAATGGAAGAAGAACCTAAGCGCTAAGTGATTTGGGTAAGTTTTAGGGTGCTAAAATGGAAGAAGAACCTAAGCGCTAAGTGATTTGGGTAAGTTTTAGGGACCTAAAATGGAAGAAGAATCTAAGCGCTAAGTGATTTGGGGAAGTTTTAGGGTGCTAAAATGGAAGAAGAACCTAAGCACTAAGTGATTTGGGTAAGTTTTAGGGTGCTAAAATGGAAGAAGAACCTAAGCGCTAAGTGATTTGGGTAAGTTTTAGGGACCTAAAATGGAAGAAGAATCTAAGCGCTAAGTGATTTGGGGAAGTTTTAGGGTGCTAAAATGGAAGAAGAACCTAAGCGCTAAGTGATTTGGGTAAGTTTTAGGGACCTAAAATGGAAGAAGAATCTAAGCGCTAAGTGATTTGGGTAAGTTTTAGGGTGCTAAAATGGAAGAAGAACCTAAGCGCTAAGTGATTTGGGTAAGTTTTAGGGACCTAAAATGGAAGAAGAATCTAAGCGCTAAGTGATTTGGGGAAGTTTTAGAGACCTAAAATGGAAGAAGAACCTAAGCGCTAAGTGGTTCGGGTGAGCTTTAAGGGGTCCAAAGTGAAAAGGCAGGATAGCGCTAAGTGGTTAGGGTGAGCTTTAAGGGGTCCAAAGTGAAAAGGCAGGATAGCGCTAAGTGGTTCGGGTGAGCTTTAAGGGATCCAAAGTGAAAAGGCAGGATAGCGCTAAGTGGTTCGGGTGAGCTTTAAGGACCCAAAAGGGAAAAGGCAGGATAGCGCTAAGTGGTTCGGGTGAGCTTTAAGGGGTCCAAAGTGAAAAGGCAGGAGAGCGCTAAGTGGTTAGGGTGAGCTTTAAGGCCAAAAAAGGGAAAAGGCAGGATAGCGCTAAGTCGATCGGGTGAGCTTTAAGGGGTCCAAAGTGAAAAGGCAGGATAGCGCTAAGTCGATCGGGTGAGCTTTAAGGGGTCCAAAGTGAAAAGGCAGGATAGCGCTAAGTGGTTAGGGTGAGCTTTAAGGACCCAAAAGGGAAAAGGCAGGATAGCGCTAAGTGGTTAGGGTGAGCTTTAAGGGGTCCAAAGTGAAAAGGCAGGAGAGCGCTAAGTGGTTAGGGTGAACTTTAAGGCCAAATAAGGGAAAAGGCAGGATAGCGCTAAGTGGATCGGGTGAGCTTTAAGGGGTCCAAAGTGAAAAGGCAGGATAGCGCTAAGTGGTTAGGGTGAGCTTTAAGGCCCCAAAAGAGAAAAGGCAGGATAGCGCTAAGTGGTTAGGGTGAGCTTTAAGGGGTCCAAAGTGAAAAGGCAGGATGGCGCTAAGTGGTTAGGGTGAGCTTTAAGGCCCCAAAAGGGAAAAGGCAGGATAGCGCTAAGTGGTTAGGGTGAGTTTTTTTGTATTCTAAGTGATGGGAGTGAAATTATGTAGGCGAGCACTTTAATGAGTTAAGTTTGTAGTGCGCAGGCGCAAGATCGTAAGATTTTCGTCTGGACAAATATTTTTGGAAAAAGTGAAGCAGGATGTATCGGGAAGCGGAAAGGATTCGTGTGAGGATACGATGGGAAAAGGGCAAAAACGAAAGGCTACGTCGTTAGCTGAGAAAATGAATCTGAAAAGTCTCGATGGAAACTGACATCCTCGTACGCGTACTCTGGCATACGAGCGGACGGAAAATTTACAGAAGGTTTACGAAGCATGCTTGGAATCGCTCGCACATTCATACGAGAGCGGGAACTTTTGAAAATGATACGACGACGGCACGAAATCGGACGTTTTTTTGTGTCTCTCTGAATCAAGGCTAATATGCGTAAATGAATAACTAGTGTAACCCTGAAGGGAGTCCCAACACTCCCTAATCTACCCCTATAATAAATGTGTGGCACCACTGTTAAAGTATCCAAACATTAAATATTTTATTAAGAAGTATATCTACACTTAATGAGACATATTAAAACACATATAACACATTTAGACAAAGCCTTGAAAGAGGGGGGGGTTAAAGATGGCAAACACTGCTATTTCATGGTCATGAAGAATAAATATATATACAATTCTGATTATGGATAAGCAAAAATTGGGCTGGTAATATTAGAGTGCTAAAGTCTAACCTAGAAAACTTTAAAACAACTCATTTGATATCAATATATACAAAAAAAGTGCTAGTGCTAAAGTGCAAATAATTGTGTCAACATATGCTACAGTGTCATAAATACACGCATGAGGACCAGCCGGGTAGGTATCAGAAAAAGCATAGAATCCAAAAATAAACAAATCTTACATCTCACACAGGACCAAGCAGCCACCCCCCGCTCGCCTACACGTTGCGTGATGTCAACGCGTCACTTCCTCGGGGCGGACAAAAGACTAACATAACCTAACTAGACATTCCCCTTAAATCCTCACCCGTCCCGTTCCCGCACCGCCCTCCGAACGCACGCAGGCAACCGGACGCGTCCCAGCCGGAAACGTGTCAGGAGATGACACCGCTCTGACGCGCCCCGGCCGGAAGCACGTCAGACCACCAGCGTGCGCTCCACCAGCCGGAAACGCGCGCCCCAAACCAGGGGACGCAAGCGACGAGCATGCGCGGGAACCCGGGTAGGTGAGAATTGAGAAAAAACAATAAAAGTACCTTGCTATTTACCTTTGGACAATCTACAAAGAATAACAATCCTCTATATGCAAAAATATAAAATAACATCACAAAAAAGATTTAATGCCCTCATCTACTTAAAAATTCATCTATAAACAATGCTTATGTGAAGGCATACCTAACAATATCATGATACAGTACAAGATGACATATGTCCTAGATTATTATTATAGAGCCTTAAGCGCCCTATAATAAACAATTTCTAAATCACCGGCATGAATTGTTTCAACCTCTGTGGGCCCTATGTCTAAATGCTCCAAAAAGAGAAAACCTAGTGCAGGATATTCATAATAATACAGTATATTAGTATCGGGAGCAGTGCAATGTTCAAAAATTAGAGACCGCACCAACGGATTAGAAGATTACAGTGTGCTGCGCTGGGGGTTGGTGTGGCAACAGCCCAAATGTAAAACTAAACAGGGGTCCCACAAATCCCCCAAAGAAACAAACCAACCCCCAATGAATCAGTAGCACCACTATATATATCAAAAAGTATATATACAACTTTATTAATTAATAGATATGCGATATACAACAAGACAGTTTAAAACCAAGTTAAAAAACACACAATAAATCCAGAGGAGGGGAGGGGGGGGGAGGGGAGCAGCCAGATGCCAAAATAATGCTGCTGAACCTAGCTCACAGGTCTCAACACAAGTCTCAACAATAATAAACAGTGTCCTGTCTTGCAGGCTGGCTATCTATAACGTACAATTGAATATACAATACAATTTATATGTGCAAGAAAAAATATACATATTATTCCATGGTTTTAAATAACTAATATAACAACCCTATCTACCTGAATGAAAAATTGTCAAGGATACCTACTCTATAAAGTGCAATGTGCCAAAATGCTATATACCATATTAAGTAAATCCATACCCAGTGTGCTAACTACAAACAGTCTTTAGGACCAGCCGGGAGCCGAGCAAAGACAGACACACAACATAAAATCCGCGGTCACATGACTGTATCCAGTATGAAACCGCCTGACACGCATTGCGTGTCAAGCAGCCAGGCAGGCAGTCATGCGCATAACGTCGGACAATCGCCCTGACGCATGCGCAAAAGACGCAGGGGATAACCAGATAAACTAAAAGAAAGAATTTTAAATTTCATTCTTGAAGCTTGTACAATCTTCCTCCTCATTTTCAATACTGGTGCAACCTCCTTTTCTTTCTCTTTTGTCTTCTCATCCTCTACGGTGGACCACTCGAACACCAACATCCGCTTCGGACTGGAGGACCGCATAAATGGTTTGCATGTGCCAAAAAACGTGTGACTATGATAAGAAAACAAACAACATGAAGTGCCAACCCCCCAAAAAAGAAAAAAACACAAAACCTGTGCATAATAATGCCCACAAAAAATAATCTATATATATATATATATATATAAACCCCTAACCACCTAACCAGAAAATGTGAACTACCCAATAAGAAACTGTAGAGAATGTACCTTACATGTGCTATATATACCCAAAAACGGTGTAAAGGCTAAGTCCAACAGGGGATTGAGAATCGTGATTAAAAATCCACTGTAGTTCTTTTTGCTGAAGAACTTTTTTAATGTTACCACTACATGGTCCCACCCTGACTTTCTCGATACCGATAACCTTCAGGCTACTAAAATCACTCTGATGTTTATTAAAAAGTGCAGAGCCACAGGGGGGACTATTTTGCCCTGTTGAATATTCCTGTTGGCTAGACGAATGCTTAAAAAATAAGCTTGCACTCTTGCCTTCAGGCTATTACGAGTTTCACCTATGTACATCATAGGACAACTACATATTAGTGCATAAATCCTGTGGACCTGCAATTAATCAATTGACATATAGGGAATTCTTTACCTGTTTGTAAATTTCTTACAGACTTCTGTTTAGTCATATGTGGACAAATAGAACACCCCCCGCAGGGAAAATTCCCACATATCTTTCTGATGTCCCAACCAATTTGGGAGCACATTAAAGTGACTACTACAGACCCTGTCACGTAAATTGGGGGCCCTACGTGCTGTCATGCGTGGACCCCCCCCCGTATCCATCTAGCTAGATGCGGATCTGTTTTAAGTATATCCCAATGATTTTTCAAAAGACCTTTTAGTTGATGCCACTCGCAATTGTATTGTGTTATGTATCTTACCTCAGAATCTCTACGTTCTCTTTTTTTCAGAATTAGAAAATTCGTTCTAGGGGTCAATTTGGCCCGTTCAAGGGCTCGCTTAACCACCACTTTGGGATACCCAAATTGCCGCCATCTCTAGCCTCCGTGCACTTACAGACGTGGTCATAAAAGAGGCCGATAAAGGCGGAAATATCGTGGTCATGTCCCGCGAGTATTACCGCACGGAGGCTTTGAGACAATTACAAAATTCTGACTTTTATGAGAAATTGCCGGGTAATCCTTTAACATCTTATAAGGCTGAATTTGAGAATCTCATTCATGAAAAATGGTCGGATGGAACTGCGGGATTTCCTGCTTATGGAATTTTCAGTCGTGGCCATGTTTTATATGTTACCTAAAATGCACAAAACCCCCCGTTGTCCGCCCGGTAGACCTATTGTGGCGGGCATCGGGTGTTTGACTGAAAAAGCTTGTGTATTTGTGGTCAGCCATCTTCAACCTTTTGTCATCTTGTTGGATTCATATGTGCGTGATTCCATGGATCTTCTTAAACAACTTGAATCGGTTCATGCACCAGACAACATTCTCTTAATTACTCTTGACGTCGAGGCCCTTTTCACCAGTATATCTCATGTCTGTGCCGCCCGCACGTGCCGGTATTTTTTTAGCATGAGCAGCGCATACCCTCCCCCACTCCAGGAATTTATTTTAGAATTATTAGAATTTGTGCTGTCGCACAATTGCAAACACTTTTGATTCTATGTACTATCAGCAGGTATGTGGGGTGGCCATGGGGGCACGGTGTGCCCCCTTGGTCGCCAACCTGTTTCTTGGATGGTGGGAGAGGAAAATTGTTTTCTGCGAGACCATGCGGTGTCATCATCGGCACGTGCTGGGTTGGCACAGATTCATTGATGATATACTGGTGTTATGGCAGGGGACTGAAGCACAATTTCATGAGTTTTTGAATTGTCTAAATGCAAATAATTTTAATATCCTCTTTACCGCACAGGTCTCAAAAAAACAAGTTTGTTTTCTTGATTTAATGATCACCATCAAGGAAGACGGTACGCTGGGCTCTGGTCTTTATCGGAAGGGTACGGCAGTGAATTCCTTATTACACTATGAAAGTTTCCACCAGACTAGTCTAAAACGCGGAATACCGACTGGACAGTTTCTAAGAGTTTGGAGAAACTGTTCCAGTGAGGAAGAGTTCCTATATCAGGCCAAGGATCTTGCAAATCATTTCTTTAGAAGAGGGTATCCCAAAGTGATGGTTAAAGGAGCAGTATCGCAAATTTTTCTTGGTGACTTATATTTAAATGGTACTTTGAATGTAGGTAAGTGTTGGAGTAAGAATTACAAATGTGGAAAAAAATGATGTCTGTGTTGTGCAGCTGGAGACTAATAGCTCATGTTCATGTCTGCTGAGTGTCGGGGCCCGACACTCTGGCCTGTTCCATGCTGAGGAGAGGGGGAAACAATGTAACAAAGTAATCAGCTGTTCAGTACTGGCACCCGTCCAGCATAATATTGCAACATTGCCTGGCCAGAACTCATATATCTAAAACAGAGAGAAAAGGTCTAGAAGTCATTTAGCTCATTGGTAAATTCAATTTCTTTGAACCAGAGAGTCATTGGTTCAAATCTCAGACTGGACAGTTTTTCATTTTTTTTTTGGGGGGGGGGGGTTATTTTATTTCAGAATTGGATTTTTGGGTTTACATCCTGTTTTTTTGCTCTAAACATTTTTTATTTTGACAGTTTTCCCTTCATGTTGGCTCTGCTGCAGAATCTTTCAGTTTACCACTTTCTCTCTCTTTTCTCAACACATTTTTCCATATGATCTTTCTTTCAGCTTTGTGTGTTTTGAGCAAAGCCCGACCCAGGATTTTCACTATCTGGAGTTTTGTTTTGTGCCCCTAGGGGCATCCCGACTTGGGATGCCCTGATATGTGAAATCCCCAAGTTCGCCTGTGAAAACGTACCTTTTCCTGTCCCACAGCGCATGCATGGGCTCTCATCCAATCAGCACTGTTTGCTTGGCTGGCTCTGTTTGCACGCAGATAGGGAGCCTGAGCAGTAACCTTCCTGGCCGCCCGGCCTGTCTAAATGACTATCTGTGTGAGCGCGCCAGAAAAATGGGGGGATCTGTGGTTATCCAGGGGTCGTTTCACACAGTGGGGCATCCCGATTTAGAATGCCCAAGGGGCAAGGTCAATGGCCAGGTCTTATAGACTTCAGGGTCGGCCACTCAGGGTTTTGTTCCACTTTAATACCTTTAGATTTTCCTGCAGTTATTCAAAGAAGAATTTCAGTTATTTTCAGTCAGTTTAGTTTATTTTGTATAGATTTTACACATTTGAGTCACCTGGCCTCATAACAAAAGCAGCACCTCACACACACACAGCCGTTACCAGTGATTACAGTGTCAGCCTTTGAGGTAACGTGTTGCTAGGGGACCAGTGGGCTAAATGAAGCAGCTCACTAAATACAACCCAGCAGATCCCCCTATTCAGCAAATGGACTGAGCCATTGTCATTATACAATTTAAAAGAAAGGCAGATATTTTTTTTCTTTTTCTATCGCCACATTATTTATACACATGTTAGAAGCTATTGCGTGGCTATTTAATTATTTATCTTTTTTAATGCAAATTTCACGATACTGCTCCTTTAAGCGAGCCCTTGAACGGGCCAAATTGACCCCTAGAACAAATTTTCTAATTCCGAAAAAAGAAAACATAGAGATTCTGAGGTAAGATACATAACACAATACAATTGCGAGTGACATCAACTAAGAGGTCTTTTGAAAAATCATTGGGATATACTTAAAACAGATCCGCATCTAGCTAAATGGATACGGGGGGGTCCACGCATGACAGCACGTAGGGCCCCCAATTTACGTGACAGGGTCTGTAGTAGTCACTCTAATGCGCTCCCAAATTGGTTGGGACATCAGAAAGATATAAGTGGGAATTTTCCCTGCGGGGGATGTTCTATTTGTCCACATATGACTAAACAGAAGTCTGTAAGAAATTTACAAACAGGTAAAGAATTCCCTGTACATCAATTGATTAATTGCAGGTCCACAGGAGTGATTTATGCACTAATATGTAGTTGTCCTATGATGTACATAGGTGAAATTCGTAATAGCCTGAAGGCAAGAGTGCAAGCTCATTTTTCAAGCATTCGTCTAGCCAACAGGAACATCCAACAGGGCAAAATAGCCCCCCCTGTGGCTCTGCACTTTTTAAATAAACATCAGAGTGATTTTAGTAGCCTGAAGGTTATCGGTATCGAGAAAGTCAGGGTGGGACCACGTGGTGGTAACATTATTTGTTTTCTTATCATAGTCACGCGTTTTTTGGCACATGCAAACCATTTATGCTGTCCTCCAGTCCGAAGCGGATGTTGGTGTTCGAGTGGTCCACCGTAGAGGATGAGAAGACAAAAGAGAAAGAAAAGGAGGTTGCACCAGTATTGAAAATGAGGAGTAAGATTGTACAAGCTTCAAGAATGAAATTTAAAATTCTTTCTTTTAGTTTATCTGGTTATCCCCTGCGTCTTTTGCATGATTCCTTTGATGGCACATGCTGTGCTGGTAGTTTCTTGTGTAGTAATTGTGTAGTAGCTTTCCAGCGTTATTATGGCACCAGTGTGGTATTTGTGCCAAATGCTGGGTACAGGCCATCTTTAATCTATTGATCCAGGCCTTTAAATTATAACCAGTGAGCCAATATTGGTTTCAGGTGGGCATTTTTTGCCCAGCCCTCTATTATTGCTCCCGATACTAATATACTGTATTATTATGAATATCCTGCACTAGGTTTTCTCTTTTTGGAGCATTTAGACATAGGGCCCACAGAGGTTGAAACAATTCATGCCGGTGATTTAGAAATTGTTTATTATAGGGCGCTTAAGGCTCTATAATAATCTAGGACATATGTCATCTTGTACTGTATCATGATATTGTTAGGTATGCCTTCACATAAGCATAGTTTATAGATTAATTCTTTAAGTAGATGAGGGCATTAAATCTTTTTTGTGATGTTATTTTATATTTTTGCATATAGAGGATTGTTATTCTTTGTAGATTGTCCATAGGTAAATAGCAAGGTACTTTTATTGTTTTTTCTCAAGTCTCACCTACCCGGGTTCCCGCGCACCCGCTAGTCGCCTGCGCCTGGTTTGGGGCGCGCGTTTCCGGCTGGTGGAGTGCACGCTGCTGCTCTGACGCGCTTCCGGCCGGGGCGCGTCAGAGCGGTGTCATCTCCTGACGCGTTTCCGGCTGGGACGCGTCTGCTTGCCGCGTTCGGAGGGCGGTGCGGGAACGGGACGGGTGAGGATTTAAGGGGAATGTCTATTTAGGTTATGTTAGTCTTTTGTCCGCCCTGAGGAAGTGAAGCGTTGACGTCACGCAACGCGTAGGCGAGCGGGGGGTGGCTGCTTGGTCCTGTGTGAGATGTAAGATTTGTTTATTTTTGGATTCTATGCTTTTTCTGATACCTACCCGGCTGGTCCTCATGCGTGTATTTATGACACTGTATCATATGTTGACACCATTTTTTGCACTTTTTTTTGTATATATTGATATCAAATGAGTTGTTTTAAAGTTTTCTAGGTTAGACTTTAGCACTCTAATATTACCAGCCCAATTTTTGCTTATCCATAATCAGAATTGTATATATATTTATTCTTCATGACAATGAAATAGCAGTGTTTGCCATCTTTAACCCCCCCTTCCTTCAAGGCTTTGTCTAAATGTGTTATATGTTTTTTAATATGTCTCATTAAGTGTAGATATACTTTTTAATAAAATATTTAATGTTTGGATACTTTAACAGTGGTGCCACACATTTATTATAGGGGTAGATTAGGGAGTGGTGGGACTCCCTTCAGGGTTACACTTGTAATAGGTTTGCATAACAGGTCCTTACTTGGACTGGAAATGTACCTGTACTCTGTCACTCACTGTGACCAAAACCTACTGAACTTGTGGACTAGATTTGGCCCAAGCCCCTGCCGATACTCCCTTCTTTGAGTATAGGACTTTAAATTGATATTTTTGCTTACTGAATTGTCCTGGAACACTGATTGTTTGCTGTCCTTCTCTGTAAGATGACGGGTGATCAGTAATTGCATAGGTGCAGCAATGGCATTATTGCTGCTTACAACAGCTGTGATGACTTGAGGAGGCGGGGCTTCACAGCTATAACAGGGGGAATTAGCTGGAAGTGAGGAGAAGCAGGAGCAGCTACAATTGCCAAAAATTACTCTTCATGGGGGAGAATTCAGGGGAAAAAGTGGATTTTGGTTAATTTCAAAGGGACATTCCAGGCAAAGGGTTAAATTAGCCTGTATACAGCTTGTCCCATACTGGTTGTCAGAGGCCACATCTTTTATTCACCACCATTGTGCATTCCCAGATTAACCCAATTAAACTTGAACCTTTCTGATCACTGAATTGTCAGGGTCCCCTGTATAATCCATCATCCCCCAAAGAGATACATGCAGAGCTTATAATTGATCCTAGCATGAGAGGCCCAACCCAAGGAGGAGAGTTTACTTGGGCTTGTTAAAAATATGAAGCAGGCTGAATGATAAATGCAGCTCCTTACAGCCAGCATGAAGAGAGCAGAAAGCAAACTAAATAAACCCTTGGTCTGGAATGTCCCTTTAGGCATTACAGCTGAATGTTGAGTGTGATGGCCTTCTACCTGTAGGCTGCCAGCGCTTGGTCCCTTCTATATGTACTATATCATTATACAGTAAGTGCACTTAAAATTCAGAGACTGGAGATCTGAACTGCTTCCAGTGAGACAAATTAATTTTAGCAAGTGTTTTTTTTCTAGCAGTGAGATTCAATATTTTGTTTTTGCTTATTGCATAATTCCTAAGTATACCTCCAATTAAAGTTATTCTAAAGGCAAGCCCGATTGTTGTCCCATTGTCTCGGTCTACACGTTGCACTGTCCCAAACTTCAATCTGTTTCAAAAAGCACCCGTAGTCCCTAAGTCATCTTTAAAAGCATTAGAGCATTGGAGATGCAGAAAAAAAAATAAAGAGAAAGATTGGGTGTGGCAACAGCGATGTGATGTAAGCACACTGGGTGGTCTCTAACGCATGTGCCTGAGACTGCTCTATTTCCTATTAAATAGAATATGTTCATTGTTGTGCCCCCATAGATTACTGCCATTAGTACTTCATAATTTCAGAACAAAGTAAAAAAAAAATCTTACAAGGCCTTGACAGCTAATCAGCAGCAGAGGATGGCTTTCCTCTGCTCTGTGCGCAGCCTGTTCCTCCATTCAGCTGAATGTACACACGGGCACGTGGCTTCATAAGACAGATGCTGTGTGCTACACACGCCCCCTGTGACTGCACATTCAAGCAGTCAGTGACCGGACCACAACACTGTTGTATCCTGGCACAGTAAGGAGGTTTTTTTTTACAAGCAAAAGAGAAAGAGAAGAAAAAGAACGGGAGAGAGAGAGAGAGAGAGAGAGAGATGGAGAAAGAGGGAAGCAAAGAAATAGAAATAAAAAGAGAAGGAAAGAACTAGTGAGAGAGTGAAAGATAACAAAATAAGAACGAGGAAAAAGAGTGTGAGAGAGGGAGAGAGAAAGAGAGAAAAAGAAAGAAAGAAAGAGAGAGAAAGAGGGGGGAAGGGCCAAGAGAAAGAGGGGAAATGGAGAAAGGAATAGAAAGTAAAAGAGAAGGAGAAAGAAGGAAAGACTGAGAGAGAAAAAGAAAGAAAAAGATAGGGATAGAAAGAGAGAGAGAAAGGGAGTGCAAATGCGCCCAGACCGCGGAAAGCTGCTTGAAGTCGCGTCTCCGCAATCCTCGAGTGTCCCAGCCCCATCTTGCTAGTGTTGCCAAGGCACTTGCACACTGGTACTTTAAGTTTGGGCGGATTTACACCCCGGACCCCCAGGAATCCCCAGACAATATATTAGAGTCATTAACCAAGGAGGAATCATGGATGGACGAGTCCCTACATGGCTCACCTGACAAATCTCAGCCTCCGACTTTGGATTAATATGAAGCAATGTTGGAAAAAGCATTGGAGAGATGGGCCCAAAATATTGTGTTACAAAAAACCAATACCTTGGCGTCAGAGATAAAGAGCTGGGGCAGAGGATGGTGGAGCAGGATTTCTACATGAATCTGGCTTCTCATGGTGCTGATCTTGCGACTTTAAGGGACGAAAACTTTGTTCTGCACCACAACTTAGAGGAAGCAGAGAACAGATCCCGGCGGTCTAATATTAGAATTAGGGGGATACCTGAAACGGTGCTTGAACCGGAAATCTACTGAGACAGCTGTGTTTTAGGAGTTAGACCCGTCCGTCCATATTGAGAGGTTGGAGTTTGATTGAATACATAGAGCTCTGCAGAAAAAGAGGACAGATGGGCTCCCAAGAGACGTCCTGGTCAAATTTCATTTCTATCACACTAAGGAGCAGCTTATGGTGGCAGCATGTGGTTGAGAAAATCTTAAATTTCAACTCTATACTAATCTTTCACCACAGAATGTTGCAAGGAGGAGGGCTATGAAGCAATCGAGGTCCTACTCATCAACGGGATCCGATATAAGTGGGGCTTTCCCTTTAAGGTTATGTTTATATATTTGGATAAGCTCTTGGTTGCTACCACCCCACAGAAACTGGAGTCAGCTATGAACTGAAAGTATCTTCTTTGGACTCAACAGCACCGCCCCAGAAGAAGAGAGCATTGCCCTTCTCACCTGCAGCAAAGAAAAAGCAGGATTATTGGAGCCCATGAGATCAAGAGCGGCCGCCGTGCTAACCCTCAGATTTGCAAAATCACATGGGAGTGAGGATTAAACTCCTTACCCATGTAGTCTGGATGTTTTCCCCTGTTCCGAATAGATGCTTCTACTTCCTCAGACAGTCGGCAGAGAAGTCTGGGACTTTATGGTCGTAAGTGAGGCTCAGGATAGCTGAGTCCTCAGTTAAGTGTTTATTTTTTCAGGCATGGGTTCTTTTTTTCTTCCTTGATTTCTTCCTTATTATATGTCTTATTTGAGTGTTTGGAAATGTTAGTGTTTGATTTACAGAATGTATGCTTTATACTAATTGTGGTTTAGCGCAGGTCTTCGTGAGTTTACCTTTTGTTAATGCAGGGTGGTCAGTTTTGATTGTATAACCTGTTATTTTTAATTAGGATTTTCTTCACATGCTTTGCTGTGTTATTTTTAGGACTTTTAGTATATAAAGATCTGGTTTATTAATAGTAATGTGTGTACTGGGTGGGCTGGGTATCATGCGCACCCTGTGCTCCTTTTTTCCGTGGGCTACCGGGGGAAAAGTAGTCTCCTGGTTTTGCCCCTCCGAGGGGGACAATTGTTTCTAAATTGGGGTGTCCTAATTGCCTTTAAAAGAAGTGTTCCATTTTCTTTGGAGCACGAGGTAAGGGATGTGATGGGGAGGTACTGAATTCTGGTTGGTTCTATTCAGGACTCCCCAATCATGGTTGCAACCTACTATTCGCCCAACCATAAACAGAACACTTTTTTGAGGAGTTTCTTAGGGTTCTTTCCCAGGCCGCAAAAGGAGCACTCCAACAAGATTATTCACCCAGGCCTAGATAGGCGGGACCCCCTTTGGGTGGTGAAAGGGACCCTATCTAACTCCTCTGCAAAATTGTTTTGTGCTCTACTGAATCAATACCAACTTGTGGATACGTGGTGGGTGCTCCACCCAACCCAACATGAGTTTAGTCATTCTTGTCTGCACAAAGTCTACACTAGGATAGACCACATCTTCCTGCATCAGTCATTCCTGCCCCAAGTGATTAAGGACAGTATAATTCCTATTGTGTGATTGGACCATGATCTAGTGGTCATAGAGTTAGCATCTCTGTTGCAGAGCCCCCCTTGTATGACCTGGAGGTTGAATGACTCCTTGCTGGCTGATGAGGTGCTGGTAGATTGGCTCCGATTAGAAATGGAGGATTTCTTCTTGCGTAATTTGGGCTCAGTGAATTCCAATGTTTTGCTTTGGGAGACCCAAAAGGCAGTATTGAGAGGGCTCTTCATTCAGGAGGCGGCTTGGGTAAAAAGTGTCTATAAGAAAAAGCTGTTTGCTCTAACGGATGAGTATCATGCTTGCGGGCCTTTAAAGATAAGGCATCAAAAGAAAATGGGGTTCTACTAACTCAAGCAAGTACAAACCTAAACCTTTGCTTATCTGCTGAGGCAGAGTGTCAGATCAACCAATCTAGATTTAAGTGGTGTTGTACTAGTAATAAACCTAATACCCCTTTGGCGAGGAGATTAAAAGGTATCGACTTGAGACGTAAACCAATTAGTATTAAATCTGCTGACAGGCTCTTAACTAGCAATCCCATAAAGGTTGTGGTGACTTTCCGGAAACACCTGGAAGACCTGTACAAACCCAAAATGCCTTTGGATGAGTAGGAGGCGGAGGATTTTTTTTCCCAGCTTGATCTACCTTGTCTCCCCCCTGAGGCTTAGGGCTTCAAGTTAATTCAGCTAAATCACAAGTGTTAAATATCTTCTTACCCGAAAGCACACTGAATATTATCAGGACATCCTTTGACTTTCAATGGCAAAAGCAATATATCAAGTATTTAGGGATACATTTGACGGCGGGTTATGAGTCACTTTATGTGACCGATTTCCCTGTGATTTTTAAAAACCTCAGGTTTTTGTTATCAAACTGGTCCAAGATGTCCTGGTGTCCTAAGCTGCTTTACCTTTTCCGGTTGCTTATGGTAGTGATCCCTACTGCTGCCCTGAAGGGTCTCCAGTCCAATACAAATAAGTTTGTATAGGATAGGCAGAAACCTCGGGTAGTGCAAGCAACGGCATATAGAGCTAAGCAAGTCCCAAAACTGTTTCATTATTATAATACCTGTCAGATTGCCTAGCTCTCTGCTGTATTTGCTAGGGCGGATAGGCCACTCTGGGTGGATATTAAAGACACCTACTGTTCCCCATTATATATATCAATGTTGTTGTGGTTACCCCCCTCTGTTTATAAACCTATTCAAAATCCTGTTTTACTTCATTCCCTTTGAGTGTGGAAGGCGAATAAGGTGACAGCGGAGCTGTATATTGGTTAACCCAGAATTTCCCCCTGGATTTTTAGACCCTAGGGCATTTTGTGGTGAAGGGAGAACAATTTCACAAGGATTATGGATATGTTTTTACCAAGTAGGGTGTTCACTTTTGCTACCCTGGGAGCCTCTAGAGATATTCCCAATGGGGAGTTCTTTTGTTTTTTACAAATCAGTCATTATGTTAAGACAAAACCTAAAGTTTCTTCCGCTCAATTTAGTCTCTCTGCATTTGAGAAACTGTAGGGACAGCCCCTTGGGGAGGGGGGGCCATCTCACTAGTTTTGAATTGGCTCACGGTATCAAGTAGTGCTCGACTCTATGTGTATTCTCAAAAATGGGAGGCAGACCTTAAAGGAGCAGTATCGCGAAATTTGCATTAAAAAAGATAAATAATTAAATAGCCACACAATAGCTTCTAACATGTGTATAAATAATCTGGCGATAGAAAAAGAAAAAAATATATGCCTCTCTTTTAAATTGTATAATTACAATGGCTCAGTCCATTTGCTGAATAGGGGGATCTGCTGGGTTGTTTTTAGTGAGCTGCTTCATTTAGCCCACTGGTCTCCTAGCAACACTTTACCTCAGACGCTGACACTGTAATCAGTGGTAACGGCTGTGTGTGTGTGAGGTGCTGCTTTTGTTATGAGACCAGGTGACTCAAATGTGTAAAATCTATACAAAATAAACTAAACTGA
Organism: Gastrophryne carolinensis; assembly: GCA_027917425.1. NCBI lineage: Eukaryota > Metazoa > Chordata > Amphibia > Anura > Microhylidae > Gastrophryne > Gastrophryne carolinensis. The sequence goes on from CM051234.1 coordinate 365,394,990, forward strand.
CTGAAAATGACTGAAATTCTTCTTTGAATAACTGTGCAGGAAAATCTAAAGGTATTAAAGTGGAACAAAACCCTGAGTGGCCGACCCTGAAGTCTATAAGACCCGGCCATTGACCTTCCCCCTTGGGCATTCTAAATCAGGATGCCCACTGTGTGAAACGACCCCTGGATAACCACAGATCCCCCCATTTTTCTGGCGCGCTCACGCAGATAGTCATTTAGACAGGCCGGGCGGCCAGGAAGGTTACTGCTCAGGCTCCCCATCTGCGTGCAAACAGAGCTGATTGGATGAGAGCCCGCGCATGCGCTGTGGGACAGGGAAAGGTACGTTTTCACAGGCGAACTTGGGGATTTCACATATCAGGGTATCCCAAGTCGGGATGTCCCTAGGGGCACAAAACAAACCTCCAGCTAGTGAAAATCCTGGGTTGGGCTTTGCTCAAAACACACAGAGTTGAAAGAAAGATCATATGGAAAAATGAAAAATAAGAATATGAAAGAGAAAATGGTAAACTGAAAGATTCTGCAGCAGAGCCAACATGAAGGGAAAACTGTCAAAATCAGCTAAATGACTTCTAGAGCTTTTCTCTCTGTTTTAGATATGTGAGTTCTGGCTAGGCAATGTTGCAATGTCGTTATCTGATGCTGGACGGCTGCCAGCACTGAACAGCTGATACTTAGATACATTGTTTCACCCCTCTCCTCAGCATGGAACAGGCCAGAGTGTCGGGTCCCGACACTCAGAAGACATAAACATGAGCTATTATTCTCCAGCTGCTCAACACACACATCATTTTTTTCTACATTTGTAATTCTTACTCCAACACTTACCTACATTCAAAGTACCATTTAAATATAAGTCACCAAGAAAAATTCACGATACTGCTCCTTTAAATGACCCTTATAGACATTGACTGGATAGATATTTGGAGACAATACTGAATTTTTAAATGCCAGAGCACTAGAGGTCAATGTTAAGGTATTGCTTAGGTGTTACTTGGTTCCTGAGCGGGTACATAAATTTTGCCTTTCTTACTCTTCAGAATGTTTTAGGAGGTGTAATCTCCTTGGGTTTATGTGCATGTGTTGTGGGACTGCAGAGTGGTTAGGCAATTTTGGATGAGCGTTACTATATAATTTACACTGGTCTGCAGCTGACCCCAAAAGTGCAATATGCCTTACTTAATCTAAAACCCCCTGGTTGCGCCAAGACTCAATTTGGCCTTATCAAGCATATCTTAACTGCAACTAAATTAATCATTGCACAGTCTTGGAAGAGGTCAGATATGCTGTTGGGGAGCATTGTCCCATGTATAAATGAAACAATGTTCTTTGAAAAGATGTCATTCTCTATGCAAAGGGACTTTGAGTTTCTTAACAACCTAAGAGGGCTTGATTTCTCATTTTCAAGAAGAAATTTCAACATTGAGCTTGTGACAATCTAATGAGTAAGCTTACTTATTACATTTTAATATCGAAGCTTGCATCCCATTCTTCTTGTCCTACTTACTTACTTTCACTTTCTTCTTTTTCTGGCCCTGGTATGTATATCATTTTTCTTCTCTCATAGACTTATCTTCTTCTTTTCCTTTTTGTGTGTGAGTTACTGCACTTTGACTACACTGTGTTAATACTGTAAATGCTGAAAATGTGTGTACAAATACAAGTGTGCTTGCAGTAATGTTGAATTTTATTCTCTTCAATAAAAACTATTGTATAAACAAAAATGAAAGAGAGAGAGAAAGAAAGGGAGAAAGAATGATGGAGATAGAGAGGAGAAGAACAAGAGAAAAAAGGGGAAATTATTAGGAGATTTTTTAATTTTTGACTTGCCAATCACTTTAACTATTCTAGTTAAAAATGCTAAAAGCTGTTATAGAACAGGTTTTATAAAAATGTTTTACAGTGTACTTACACCTTCTAACCTGTACATTATTTGAAATATATTTGGGAAAAGCATGTTGTGTACCACTGCTTTAGAAATCAAAGTGTTTGCTTTCATCAGAAGACCTAATGAAGTGGAAACTGGGCAATTTTCTCAGTGATCATCCTGCATTACTACTGGCTACAGGATATCTATTTCACAAAATGGAATGGTAAACGGACTCAATTTTGATGTAAGATAAAAAGAAGCAATCATAAAATAATAGACTGCTTGGAAAGTGGTACAATTTAGAAATGCTACAGTAAATACAACCTACTTTTAGTCTTCCTTGAGATTTGATTTTGCTTTGGGTATACCTTTTTCAGCTTAGTGAATAGCTTGACTAGGAAACCTCAACAGAATATGTGACAGTAAACAGATCAATTTAACAAAAAAATATATGCTTATGGTAGCTAGTGACCTAAATGTAAATACATCAGATCATGATTGAACTTTAAATAAGATGTGTCAGTGGGGGGTGTTGTTGGTTCAGCGTGTAATTTGAGTTGAGTTGAAGTAAACAAGAAGAAAAAGGTGTATCCCAGACCAATAGTCTCATGAAAATAAAGACCAAGGGAAATTTGCTGCATAGTAGTGTGCTCTTCTTTCTCTTCCTTTTTAGGGCATCTCTCTTCCACTCTTCCAACAACAGTGACAGAGACTGGCACTGGTGGTGACTGCTGGCAGAAAGAAGTTCAACTTGAAAAACCACCAAACAAACAGGTAAATTATGCTTGGAGAACATATTACAAGTTATTTACTAGTGATCAGGAGCATGATTTATCAAGCACCTGTTAATATTATATTTTAGCCTCAACGTCACGCGATTTAACAAATAAAAGACAGGCAGTGGTGATGCGGCCACCAGCCTGCGCCTAATTTATCACGCCATATAGTTTGCAGTGCTGGACGCTCTTGTTTATAATGCGCAAGTTTACAGTGGCGCTGAAGCTTAACCCTTTAAGTGCCAGCCTACCTTGAGATTTTGTCACCCTTTGTTGCCAGACCATTTTGCACTATTTTGCGCTCCCCATGTTCAACTGTGATTTTTGAAGGGATTTCCAGGGATTTCCCAGGAAAGTGATATTTTTTTTTTTCAGCAGAGCCTGGGCTTTAACATGAAATGTCTTGTTTGTTATTTTCTAAGTGTATTCTCAATATTTTGGGGTGAAAATTGTGCAAAAAAATTAAAAAAAAAACAATTTTTTACAATTTGTAGTTTTTTTTGTAATAAAAAATGTAACTTTGTCAATAAAATCTTATTTTGTGTGAAACCCCAATTTCTCCCGGTTACAGCGGTACCACATGTGTATAGGTAGACACCCTTTCCTGCCCAGAAGACTCCCCCAAACTTAAACAACGCTTTAGGAGATTTTCAGATAAAATACAACTATGCTATGCAATATGCGCACCTTGCAGTTTTTCAAGAAAAACAACCCTTTACATTTGAAATACCCCCAACAAACTATATATTCCCTAGAAGTATATACCTCAGGCTTTCTAGGCGTACCAGGCTTGTTGACATAGGTGCAGTTTTCTGGAAGTAATTCCTCAATGTATTCTTTGCTTACACAGGGTTTCCCTAAAAATTAATAAAAAAGCAGAATCAAAACCACATTTTCCTAAAAAAAACTATATGCAAACCAGAAAAAAACTGAAAATCTGAAAAAGCAACATCCCCCAAACAGAACAATACCCAGCATGCATAGGTTCTGTCAAGGAGAGAGTTGCCAAACACCCCAAAGTAAAGCATGCGCATAACGGTAATTTTACTTCAAAATTTCAGCTCTGCAGACAAAGTGCGCACCTTGTGCTTTTTCTACCAAAACAACCCTTTACATTTGGAATATCCCCAATAAACCATATATTCGCTGAAAGTACACATGTTAAGCTTTCTAAGCGTACCCAGCTTGTTGTAGTTGGCTCATCACAGGGTTTCACAAAAAATTGTATAAAAAAGCAGAATAAACACCTTTTCCTAAAATATCAATATGCAAATAAGAAAAAACAAGCTAAATCTGAAAGTGCAAGGTCCCCCGAGCAGAACAATACCCAACATGCATAGGTACCTGTAACCTTTTAACTGCCAGCCTACTTGAGATTTTGTCACCCTCTGCTGACAGGATATTTTTCACCATTTTGCGTGATGTTTAACTGTGATTTTTGCAGGAATTTCCAAGAAAATGGCATATTTTCTTTTTGTGGCAGAGTTTAGACTTTAACATGAAATGTCTTGTTTGTATTTTTTCTACTTTTTTTTATATATATTTAAGTAAATAAGTAAAAAAAAATAAAAAAATATTTATATTTTTTTAAATTGTCTCCTTTATTTTAACAAAAACATTTATTTTATTAAAGAAAACCATATTGCACGTGAAAGCCCCATTTCTCCCGATTACAATGATACCACATATGTATCGGTAGCCCCCCGTTCCTGTCCAGGTAATCCCCTAAACTTAGAAGAGCACTTTATAACATTTACAAATAAAATACAACTACTATCCACATAGTAAAGGGTTAAATTAAAAAAATTGGTGTGGCGTCCCCCTTCACAGGGGGGGACACCATTTCTTGGGGGAATATAAGGGTTTTTTTGGGAGGCAGGTAATGGGAGGGGTCTCAGGGGTTAATGGCAAGTCACCCACTAGCCGCAGGTGACTTGCCAGACCCCCGAGCCTTGTGAACTGGTATAGGGGTCACATGGACCCCTTACCAGTTCACAAGGGGTTAAAAGTAAAAAAAAAACACACTTTTTCAAAATAACATTATTAAAAAAAATATTTTTTTTTTATTATTTTTTTTTAATACTTACCTCCCATCCATCCCTGTATCCCACGCTAATCACTTAGGCTTCTGCTCTCCTGCTGCTGCTGGAAGCCTTTTATACCTACTGGGTTACAGGTAACATAGGGTTAATTTAAAAAAAAAATGACATAGGGTCCCCCCTCTCAGGGAGGGGGACCCCATTTTTTGGGGGGATTTTTAAGGGTTAAAACCCTTAAAAATCCCCCCAAAAATGGCGTGTGGTCCCCCTACCCAGCGTAACCAGCCAGTGACCAGCTATGGGGGCTTGTAGAACAGGGCGCAGGGGCCTGCTTTAGTGGCCCCTGGCCCTGCCGGCTACAAGCCGTCATAGCCTAGGGCCACGGCTCTTCTGCCCCCCCTGGGCTTTGGGGAGGCAGGTAATTTGGGGGGCCAGGGGTTAATGGCAAGTCACCCGCTAGCCGCAGGTGACTTGCCAGACCCCCGAGCCTTGTGAACTGGTATAAGGGGTCTCATGGACCCCTTACCAGTTCACAAAGGGTTAACAGTATAAAAAAAAACACAGACACATTTTTGAAATATGTTTATTAAAAAAAAAAGAAAAATATACCTTTACTCACCTCCGATCTTCATATGCAGTGTCCCGCGGCGATCATATGCAGGTGACGGCTGGGCAGAGGAGGGGGGAGGCAGGCGATCGGAGGATCGCCTACCTCCCTCCTCCTCTTTCCAGCCATCACCGGCATCTGACAGCTGAACTGCCGGGTGCCCCAATGACACCCGGCGGTGACGTCATCCAAGATGGCGGCCGCCATCGGAAGCTGCGGCGGGAGGACGGCTGTTATGCCCCCCTCCAGAAGACGGAAGAGCCGGGGGTGATCGGAGCCCCCCCCCCCCATGAAGAGGAGAGGCGGCGGGAGCCGGCGGGCGCGGAGGTGAGTAACTGTCATTTTTTTTTTTTTTGCAGGCAATCCCGGCGGCTGCTGAAACGGGGGGGCACCCTATTTTGGGCACTCCCCTGCAGCCGGAGGAGCCCCAATCGGCGATCGGAGCCCCTCTGGCTGAAGAGGAGACCCGGCCGGATCGAAAGAGGGGTCAGGTAAGTGACTTTTTTTAAAACTTTTTTTACTGTTAGTGGGGAAAGTCAGGCACCTAAAATTTACGTGGCTGGCACTTAACTGCAGGAGAGGCAACCACGTAAATTTTACGTGGCTGGCATTTAAAGGGTTAAGGCAAGGGAGGAGGGAAGAGAGATCTGGGCCAGAGAGGTAGATCTGAGTATCATCTCCATAAAAGTGATATTGGAAGCTCAGTGAAGTTATTAGTTGGCCGAGACAAGAAGTGTATATTGAAAAAAGTAGGGGGCCTAGGACTGAGCCTTGTGGTACACCAAAAGACAGAGGATGGGGAGAGGAAGTTATGTTAGAGTAAGATACACTAAATGTAGGATCAGCGAGATAGGAGGAAAGCCAAGAGAGAGCAAGACCTTGGATTCCAAGAGAATAAAGGCTATTGAGAAGCAGAGCATGGTCAAAAGCAGAGGATAAATCGAGAAGAATGAGAGCAGAGTAGTGGCCTCTGGATTTGGCAGTCAGTAGATCATTGATGACTTTGGTGAGTGCAGTTTCAGTGGAGTTACTTGAGCGGAAACCAGACTGGAGGGGATCTAGGAGGGAGTTTGTAGACAGATAGTAAGCCAGTTCTGTGTGGACATGCTGCTCAAGAAGCTTGGATGAGAAAGGAGCTATTGGGCAGTAACTGGTAACTGGGGAGGGCAGAGGGGTCCAGAGAGAGTTTTTTGATGAGTGAAGTTATAACAGCATGCTTATAGGAAAAGGGAAAGGTACCAGAGGTGAGGGAGAGGTTGAATAAAGGGCTGGAATGACAGATAGAGACGGTTGAAGGATAAAGTGGGATGGAATGGAATCAAGGGAGCAGGTGGTCAGGTGGGCCTTTGAGACCAGAGAGTAGAGACCTTGTGCAGTCAACTGTGTGAAATTAGTTAATGGGTGGGGCGGGGGGGAGTTGGTAGGAGAGAGGTGTTTTGAGGGGTAAATTTCAAATCATGTCAATTTTATCTTTAAAGTATGTGACAAATTGCTCTGCTATTAGCTAAGAGGATGGAGAAGGTGGTGGTGGGCGGAGTAGGGAGTTGAAAGTGTTAAATAGCTGTTTTGGATTATTCCTGTTTAGCAGATGAAAGGGCAGCCCTGAGTTCTTGAAGGGCTTTCTAGTATAACAGGAAGTCCTCCTTGGTTTTGGATTTCCTCTACCTGTATGTGTGTTTTTACCTGTTTAATATTTGTCTTCATGATCTGAATAAATTGCATTTTTTTTATAAGATAGTCATGTGACTGTGTGCCAATTACTGAGGGCTTTTTTGTAATTATATTGCTCTTTTTTGATTGTTTGATTTGAGCTGTACTCTCCTTTTCATTTTGTTCTTGTGCTCCAGCATGATAGAATATTAGTACAGTATTATTAGCTTCACTTTGTCATATTCAAGCTGATTGTATGGGGAGTAAATAAATAATTCAGCACGTGAGTCATGTTTTCAATGTGTTTACACCCCAGTACATAATTATTATATTCATTTTCCACTAGTCTTAATTTGTTTTTTACTCTGCAGATGAAATAAAAGTATATTTCAATCTCCCTAACTTTTTGAGTTGTGAAAATATGTGTGAATGTATAAATAATTAAAAAGTAATTAGCACTTGGTGGCCAGTTACTGAAATAATTTGAAAGCTATTTTTTCTTCTTAAATATGATGTTAATTGTGCTATTGGCCAATTTAACAATCCCTTCACTGTGCAATTACATTTTGCTGTAAGTGGTGGAACTTAGCTTGTTAAATAAAACCTGACTGTTGCATCTCCTATGGAAAATAAAGTGGGTGTTTGAAAATAAAGAAATCTGCTGTAAAATAGTTAAAACATTTGAAAAAATACATATGTCCATCAGGTTCAAACAAGGTTGTTGGGGTAGGGGATGGTATTCTGTTTTAAAAAAATGTTCTGATCACCAACAATTATTATTATTGGATAATATTAATTATTAGCCATTATCCATATTAACTTGTTTTCCATTTTTAAATCTTTTAATATGAATATGGTGACAATCTCAATGGCAAAACAAATGGCAAACCATACCCCAGGAGACCTGCACAAGCTATTTCCACCGACTTATACTAAGGGCCTGACTGACAATGTTTCCTGGTTTTTGATAGTTCCCTTTACCTTTAGTGACCTGTACATTGGGGACACAGCAACGAACAGAGCTATAATTGTAGCGACGAATGTAGTGCAAACTGATTCTTTGCTGGCCTTATGCTGGATCTCCCTGCACTTCACCTGGATGGAAGCCTGGCATTGCCTTAGAAAATCAGTTTAGTGCAAGCTGCCAAGGCGGATTGGGTTATGAAAATAAAAAAAAAACTTGCTAAAAACACACATTTACACACTTATATGATGCAAAAATGACCTAAAGACACAATCCTAACAGAACAACATTAATTCCAATGTTGTTGGCTGGATGAATTTGGAGTAATGCTCAAGTGTTTGCTAGGCTGAGAAATACAGCAAACCTGGCATATTTTAGGGGTAAATGCAGCAACAAAGTAAATATCCACAAATGGCAAGTGAATCAGTGTGAAGCAGTTGGTAAATCAAGCCCTAAATTCAAAGCAGTAAGAATTATTCAGTACATGCCACTATAAATAAAATGTCTCAAAAACAGTCCTATTTTTGTTATTAAATTGACTCATCCTGTTCATTATAGTCAAAGCAGGAAGGAGAACCGTACCTTATTGTTGTGTATGTAGAGTGCATAAGCTAACAAGATGTATGTACATATTTGCAATCCCACCAGTTGGTTCATTTCATTGATGTTACTCTAATTTTACTGTTGGAGAGTGGAGAGAAAGCAGATGCTGGGAAAAGCTAGAGCATCACTACTTACAGAACTCACACTGACGAACAATGGTGAGACACCATGCTGAGCATATAAAAGAAGAGCAATTGGCAAAGCCAACCGGAGACAAAAGAAGACATCCACTAAAGTGAACTTGCATCTTTCCTGACAGCTTGTAGGTGAGATGCAGCCCAATAAGCAGAAGAAGTGCACATTACCAATCTCAAAGTAACATCATCCACACAAAAAAATGCAACAACAAAGGAAGAGGGAAAGAAGCAATCTTACTACAAGCTCCATAATGACCACATATTTTCAGCCACAGCAGGTTTCTACTTGTTCCCGGCAGGAACATGACAAATGAGGGCTGTTTAATATTTTGCTTGAACAGTTTTTCCTTTCAGAAAACTATTTGCAATGCGATAATGAGAGGAGCAAATCAGCAAAGAGCAGCATTTTATAAGGCTGACTACCTTTCTAGGACACATCATCTGATACATATTTTGTTTATCCAAAGTGAATTCAATGGTTAAAATGATTCATTGATCGGTGATTCTTGCTCTGTGTTCACAATACCGGTTGTGCTAAAGAGGCGATGGCTATTGTTCTCTCTTCACTCCATCGTATGACACATGTGCCATTTATGTATAATCTTCCAGCCGTAACAGAGGCATTGTCTTCATTTTAGCAGTTCATTAAAAATATTGTCAGATGTAGCGAGTCACATGCTTCATAATGTTGTGATAATGAACAGTCTACGAGATTCATTTTTAGCCCAGGTTTTTTCGAGTCTAAGAACACTGTTTTACAAAGCAATAGAATAAATGAATCATTCTACAAAATTAGTTGTTCCATAAGTTTATACATGTACACATTTTAATATTCCATATTTTTTGCCCTATAAGACGTACTTATTTATCCCCAAAAGCTGGGGAATAATTCCCATGCATCTTATAGGGTGAAGGCGATGTGGCAGATCCCAATCCCCGACAGTCGCTGGATCCAGAAGAAGCCGCCACTCTCTGCAGCCAGTGTGCGCTGATGCATCAATGACATTGGCGCGCTGCTCTGTGCCCTGTCATTGATGAATCGGCACACGACCAGCTGCACTATGCCATTCGACAAATAGATCTCACTGTTTTCAATAGGGAGCGTGTGTCGCCGGGATGTAGGGGATGTGAAATCCATTTGCTGAATGACATGGCAGCTGTCATTGGATGAGAGCCTGCACATGTGCCATAGGAACAAAGAAGAGGTGAGTGAATAGCGGCGTTCTGGGGGATTTTAGTGGGGTATCCCAATTTAGGATGCCACTGGGGAAAACTAGTGGTGGGCCCTTTAATATTTTAGATTCAAAAGCGGCCACTGGGAGGTTAGCTCCGCTTTAAAATACGGTCCTTTTATTTCTTGTTCAATAATTTTTATTGTAAGAAAAAAGTTACAGTAAGCTCCTCACAACATAGAGATTCATCAAATATCAATTTTACATGGCATAAGGCAGTATTCAAGAAATATAAAAGTCCATATCTACAACCGTATATAGAAAAATAAAAAAATATAAGAAAAGGGCTGTAAATACAGTTATATTAATCTCACTAACAGTATCCAAAACGAACTGGACATCCCTTCCAAAGCCTGGAGGTCCAAATTGGGACTTCCCAGCATTAAGCATAATCTCTAACGTATATGAAACATTCTACATACCAAAAAAGTTATTACTATACAACAACCAGAGTGAGATAAAAGGGAGGGAAAGGACGAACAGACAAAAGGAGGGACAGGTCAAAGGAAAAAGGGGAGGGAAAAAAAAACGAATTATCCAACCGAATTACAACACGCGACTCCCCAAGATTAGACATTCTGAAATGCTGCAAAACTCAAATCTGGAGACTTCCAGGCTTTTGCTATCACTAATTTAGCCCCAGACAGTATATGATATATAACATTCTTTTGGGCAATTGTACATTGGCTAACCTGACTATTGAGCAGCGCCACCCATGGATCAGGCTCCAGGACTCTATCTAACACTGCACTCAACACATCAAATACCCTAGTCCAGTAGTTTTTCAATACAGGGCAGTCCCACCACGTATGTCGATAGGAACCAATTGCGCCGCAGCCCCTGAAACAACATTTCTGGTCACTCCCCCCAATATGTCCCCAATCGCTAGCCTCTATAGACATCACTGAAGCCGCAGATCCAAAAGAGTCAGTCCACATCCTTAGCCAATCACTTTCACTCCTGACCTCCTGGAGTTCATGTTCCCATCTTTCCCTATAGGGCAAACTGCCCTGATTTAGATACATGCCTAACTAGTTATAAATCCCAGTTATCGCCCCTCTCCCCCTAGGGTCCCTTAAACATCTTGTTTCAAATAGGGTCAATGCATCCAACTTTTCCCTCTTTTTGACTAGCGCTCGCACAAAATGAGCTATTTGCATATAACTAAAAAAATCCTTTGATTCTAGTCCAAATTTATCTTTGAGTTGTGGGAATGAGGATACCACGGAACCCTGTACAAACCCTATTAATCTTGAGGCACCTCCCACCCTCCATCTAATAAACCTCCCAGGGTCAGTGAGGGCTGGTTCAAACATCGGATTATCCCAGAGTGAGATTAGGGGCAGATGAGAGGACGCAAGACCCCCAGAAAATTTAAGGTCATCCCAAACCCTCAGTGAGTGGTCCATGATCGGGTTGTGGTCCAATCTCCTAAATTCCGGGGTAACCCAGAGAATATGATCTATCGCCACAGGATGACAAATAGTAGATTCTATCTGGACCCATTTAGGGACATCTATTGTTGAATAATATGAGAGTAACTGCGCTATTTGAGCCACCTGATAGTATTTTCTAAGGCAAGGAACCCCCTGTCCCCCTGACTCTTTCGTTCTATATAGGACTCGTCTTGAAACTCTGGGTCTCCTATCCATCCAAATAAATTCAAAAATGTTGTTCTGGAGAGCCTTCAAAAAACTGGGGGGACTTCTCACCGGTAAGGCTCTAGCAAGATATAAAAATTTAGGCAAGAGGGTCATTTTTATTGCCGCCACCTTCCCGAGCCATGACAGCTTATATTCCCTCCATTTTGACAATAACGCCTGTAATTTCTGCCGTAAGGGGATGTAATTAGCTGTGAATAAAGTCTCATAGTCATTGGTCAAATTAACCCCGAGGTATTTAACCTTTTCTTCCCACTGGAAATTAAATGACGCCTGCAGCTGAGACCTGACCCTTTCATTAACGTTAATATTCAACACCTTAGATTTATTAGTATTGACCTGAAGGCCAGACACAGCAGAAAACACATTCAATACCTCCATTATATTGGGAAGAGAGATTAGGGGATTAGACACCAAGACATCGTCTGCAAAAAGACAAAGTTTATGCTGGACACCCCCCACCTCTATCCCCGATATGTCTATAGATTCTTTAATCATCTGTGCCAGCGGTTCCATAACCAAGGCGAACAGGAGGGGGGACAACGGGCAGCCCTGTCTCGTTCCTCCGGTTAAGGGGAAAGGGCTAGATCTAAAGCCATTATATTTAATATAGGCGATTGGGTTAGCATATATAGCCCTCATAATTCCTAGGAACCTAGGGCCAAATCCCCACTTATCCAACAAGCCAAATAGGAACTCCCACGATACCGTATTGAACGCCTTTCTTATGTCCAAAGAAAGGAGTATAGATTGGGTTCCCCTCGCTTTGGCTTTATGGGTAAGCTGAATTATCCTCCTTACATTGTCCCCCACCTGTCGTGCCGGAATAAAACCTACTTGGTCTCCAGAGACCATTTCTGGGAGATACGTCGAGAACCTATCGGCAAGGATTTTAGTAAATATCTTCATGTCCAAATTTATAAGGGAGATAGGTCGAAAGTTAGACCATATAGAGTGATCAGTGTCTGGTTTAGGGACCATGCTTATTGAGGCAGTAAGAGACTCCTGGGAAAAGGAGTTGCCCCCCCCCTAATGTCGTTAAGCATGGCTGTAAGTTTGGGAGCTAAAATGTCAGCAAAGGACCTGTAATACGCCGCTATAAAGCCATCCGGTCATGGCCTCTTATTCAACTTCAGGTTCCCAATGGTCTTCTGAACCTCTGTCACACTAAAATCCGCTTCCATGACCTCCCGAAGACCGGCAGGCAACCCCGGTAAAGAGAAACTCTCAAAAAACTCAGTTAGCCTGCCCGTCCTCGAGGGGCACTGCTCAGCATACAATTTAAGCAACTGGGATCTAAATAAGGTGGTAATTATTTCAAGGTTACCTGAGAGAACCCCCCTCTCATCTTTAAGCTTGACAAAAGTCCTGGTCTGGGGTCTTCAGTCTCCTAGCTAGCAGCGTGTCAGGTCTGTTTGCCTTACAATAAAACCTATGCTTGACCCGGTTTAGAGCCCTTTCAGCTTTACCCGCAAGGGCCAGGTTGAGATCCTGGGAAATCCTATGCAGCTTAGATCTCGTGGCCGGGGACATTTGCATTTTGGCCTCCTCAGCAGCTACCCTATATTCCTCCTCCAATTTATTAATGCGTTCCTCCCTCTCCCACTTCTTTCTGGAAGCTAATTGGATGAGACAGCCTCTAAAAGTGGGCTTATGTGCTTCCCAGCATATTGTTGCTGAAACCCCAGAGGACTCATTCTGTAAAAAATATTCCGTCAACATCTCAGAGTCCGAGGAGATAACTTCTGGGTCTGAGAGGAGTGAGGCATTAAGAGACCAAGAACAACCCCTTGGCCTGGATGACAAAGATTCCAATGTAAGAAATAGGCCATCATGGTCCGAGCAGGAGATTGGGATTATTTTAACAGACCGCATCTGAGGTAAATATCTTTGGAGGAGGAATATATGGTCAATCCTGGCATAAGTGTTATGTGGGGCCGAGAAATTAGTAAAATTATGGCATCCTGGATGTGCTTCTCTCCAGCAGTCTACTAAGGAATGCATATCCAATAATTTCCTAAATTTTTTTGAAGCCGCCGCAGATTGGGTACCCACTATAGGGTTTTTAGGGGACTGCCTGTCCAAGTAGGGATTCAATGTGAGGTTAGAATCTCTGCAGACTACCGTCAAACCCTGCGCAATTGCAGCTACTTTGTTAAAGAATTTAGAGAGAAACTCACCCTGGTTAACATTAGGGGCATAATAATTCGCTATAGTCACTACAGTATCCTGAAGGGTCCCTATCAGGATCACAAATCTCCCATCTGGGTCCACAATTTCTTTCTGGCATACAAATTGGGTCCCCCTACGAAATCCAATCAGAACTCCCCTCTGTTTAGTCTCTGCACAACTCATGAATACCTGATGGTATGATGCATCCAGAAATCCAGCGCTCTAATCTTGCGGAATGCCATGCTCCTTTTATTGGGAGAGTTAAATCCCTGTACGTTTAAGGATAAAACAGAAGTCATTATTACCTCCTTGATTGCCACCAACACACAAAAAATAAAAATAAAATTAAAGAAGAAAAGACTATAAAAAAAGAGATAGGGAGGGAAGGGAAACAAGGGTAAAAACACTAGGGAAAACTAAACTTGTGAGCCCCTTTCAAGGGGAACTTAGTAAGCAGTACCCACACCCAGAGGGATGGGCTGGCAGGAGGTCTAAAACAGAACACTATGCTCACGGGCACCGAGACAGCTCCCTCCCAGCGTGACTAGGGTCCCTCTGAACTCCTCAGAGGGGTAGGCCCGCCAAACCTCCCCGAGGAGTGAAGACAGTACCCTGTAAATAACAACCCTAAAAATATTAAAAGGGCTTAGGGTCGCAAAATCGTATATGAAAGTAATAACAGTAATACAAATAAAACAATTACTCAATAGAGCTCCCACTCTCACTCAACTACTATTTGAACCACAGGGAACAATCCCTCTAGCTCTTCAGGAGTGCGACAAGTATTTGCCGGCAGACACACAGGGGTGAATCATCGAGAAACAAAAAGTAAATATTGCGCATAACTTACAACAGAGCCGTGTCAACATATCAGCACAGACATAGAAAAAATATAAAACTAGACCTAAGGCTCCTAAAAACATGTGAATAAGGGGAAAACCACTTAAGGGACCATCCCATAACGACAGGGATGTAGGAGTCATCATTAAAACATATTAGCTCAGGGCATTACAGGACTTAAACCATCTCAATTTCAAGGCTTCCTCCATAACAACAGAGAAAGTCTCCAAATAAGCACAAACCAAAGAGCCAACATCCATCTTCAGGTGGCACTGAAGTCCAGAGAGGAGCTCCTAACCCCCATACGCAGCCCCCGCCTCTGCCTTTTGCCAGCTCTCTGAGCTCTGGGGGAGTCCTCCAGATTCCTCAGGGATTTAAGAGGTGGTAGCCGGAAGAGACCCGCTGATGACATCTGGGATTGCAACTCCTCCAGATTGGAAGCTGAATATGGGGAATCCTTGTAAGAAAATGAAATACGAAAGGGGAAACCCCATTTATATTTGATCTTCCTTTCTTGAAGAATAACAAGCAGGAGTCTCATTTCTTTTCTATTTGCCATAGTGGTGGCCGACAGATCTGAAAAAATCTGGTATTTATGTCCCTGAAACTGCAACGTATTTGCATTCCTCCCCGCTCTCTGTATAGCTTCTTTGGTGGCAAAAAAATGAAATTTCGCGATAATGTCCCTTGGGGGTTCCTCGGGGGGTCTACGTGGGCCCAGCGCCCTATGGATACGATCGAACTCCAAACGATCCACTGGTATCCCCAGCTCCAACTCCTGGCACAGGGCAGTGACCGCTGCTCTGACGTCCTCAATGTGCTCTGGGAGTCCCCGGAACCTGAGATTGGACCTTCTGTCCCTATTTTCAAGCTCCTCAAGTTTAGAGGACAGGAATGCATTATAAATTTTCAACAGACCCACCTCTTCATCCAGGGCCTCCTGTGCGGCTGTGACTTCCCCCATTTTAGTTTCCAGGGTAGTTATACTTAAAGTCACTTTTTCTAACTCTTTTGAGAGGTGATCAGTGATAAGCTTAGTATTAGATGTCAGAGCCCTTTGCAGGAGAGTCTCAAACTGTATCAAGATATCAGGACTTACTTCAGGTTGTAAGGCAGTGCAAGTGGTCGCCATATCATCTCTCTCATTGGCAAGGAAGGAGGCCTCACTGCATTCAATCTCCTCCAGCTCCTCCAACTCAGCTTTAGTGAGCTCCGCCGCCATCTTGCTTCTGCCTGCAGCACTTCCTGTTATGCTGCACAGGCCTCGCAGCTACTGACAGGCACCTCGCCGGCACCCCCACAGTCGTCCTAGGACCCTCTGGTGAGTCTCCCCACTCCCCCCTAGAGTGGGCGTGCGCTCAGTCTTGCAGCACGACCCCCTTTAGTGTCCGCCAGGCATGGAGCAAATCAGCACGCGTCCATCAAGCTCCAATGCGCATGCGCACTCCACGGTCCTTTTATTTCAGTGTGAAAACAGGTCTCTTCAAAGTTAATTAAATGGCAAATAAAAGACAAAAAACAAAATCACTGATTGCATAAATATCTATCCCCTTAAAATTATTATTTTAAAAATTCATGTTTGGTGAAGTATCTGCGTGATTAGGTCTAATTTTTTTAAAATATCTACAATAGGGTGAGGCAATGCTGAACGTCCCACTTACAAATATGGGGTGAGTGAGCCTAAATTGGGAAAATCTATTAAAATGTGTCATATGTGCCACTATACAATGTATATTCTTTATTTGTATGACAGGTATACATGGAGGTGCAAAGGAAGCCTTTTAGGCGAAACATGTCCACTCTGTCCATGCAATGTTTGGAACACTACTCCCTCCCCCAGTGCATAGCCCAATTTGGGAAATAGAAAAAAACCTCACTGGTGTGTAGGCAATCTGCACGGAAGCTAAAGTCCCCCACAGAAGTGTTACTGTACTGGTCTGTCAAATCCAACTGTCACTCAAGTCTACGGTATCCAAGCAGGGGATCACATGGTGGGGGAGAGAGGAAAAGGGACCGGATTGGAAGGGGTTCTCCCACAATCTATTTTGTGCAGTGGCATTCTCATTGGTAAATGGTAACAACGTAATAAGACTGAGAACTGAAAAAGTCTAGGGTCCAAAAAGTTGTTTGTGGTTTTCCCCTATGCACCAATGAAGGTTTCATAATTATACCTGGTGGCAAAAAGGTCTCAAAAGAACAAAACTTGTGTGACTGCACGGGCTGGGGGGTTGGATCTGTCCTGCTCTCATTGCCAAAAGTGTAGCCAGTGGCGAACTGGCTACACAGCCGGGGATTTTACCAGCCCATGGCCAGCCCGAAACATCCCTGCTGAGCCCCCAACCATGATGCTGGGGCTGTAGCATTGGGAGATGGGGTTCCTTTGCTTGGGTGTACAGTGGGGCTGGGTACAGGGGGCAGGGATTGAATGTGGTTGTTAAAAGCAGCAGCCCAACCATCATCAAAGCTGTGAGGCCCACCTGGGAAGTCCCCTGTGTCTCCCTATGGCCAGTCAATCTCTGGGTGTAGCTAAATGCTATGGGGGGCTGTAGTGACATCAATAGCATTACATTATGACCATGACAGCAATCAATTAATCAATTAGTATTATTCTAATTACTATATAATTACCTATATTAAACCTTAAACCAGACCTTCACCATGATTTATTGAAAAGCCCAAACCCTTAAAAAACTATTCCCCAGCGTCTAAAATTAATATATTTTAAGTTTTTAGTCACTTATTATTCTTAACCCACTGGGCTGCAACTCTGTTCAGTACTTTAGGATACGGGCGCCGCCATCTTGACTCAGAAGCATCACACTTACTGAGGAGAGGAGAGTGGGATAAAGTACAGGGGGGCGGGTTATAGCTGTGCTTTGTTCAAACAGAGCAGAGCTGGGGTCAGGAAAAATTCAGCAATCCCAGAGTGCAGAGCAGCACAGTCAGAAGGCACTTCCTGTTTGCAGGCTGCCTGATGTAATATGAGTCGCCATCTTGGATGTTTAAAGGCTCATAACATGCAGTAGATGCAGGTAGGATGATTTTTAATGTGAGCAATCTGTATGTACAGGGTGTGGGGGAAACATATAATATAGACTCTTATTCAGAGTGAAGGGCCGCTTTAACATGCTTATGCAATAAACTGCAAGTAAAAATGTATAGAATTTTTGCTACAAATATACATTGAATACTGGCCATATTACACCTTGCAAAATTGTTTATGGAGTATAAAATGTTAATAGCCGCTCTAAGCTGTAATTAAACCTTGAATCAAGAAGATCAGCCACTGTAAAATGAGTACAGCTCTTATGGGATTTGTGAGCACCATGCAGACACGAGGAAAACCAGACAAGGGAACCTTTGAAATTGCCCTGTACAGGCAAAAATAGAATAACCAGTGAACTAATATGTTCTGCAATTATTCCCCTGTACATTTGGAAAGATACATCATTATATAAGCATACGTTTTCAATGATTAGCAAATTAAATAATTTGGAATACATTTATCATTATAAAGGATGAAAAAAATAAAGATATACATGTGTGGCCCATAAAGCTTGATTCAGCACTGTGCTTGAATGAACTTTTGCATGCTTTTTGTGCAAAATTTCTGACTTTTCCTATCTCCTGATTCAGAAAAACTCTTTTTCTAATTGCAGTTTTTATCCGCAAATAATTTCACACAAGGTGATAAAATTTGGAATGCGGAAACAGTTCACATAAAAAACCCTTTTTTAAAGTGACTGTTAACCCAACAGCAAAAATCAGGCAGCAAGTGGTTTACCTGATGTCTGTCTCATGTGCCTCTCCTTTACTGTCTGCAGTGGTTGCAGAAGCCGAAGCAGGGCTACAAAGTTGGCTCCTCCTTTAAACTTCATTCCTCCAGGACCACACAAAAAAGTGGTCAAATTACTACTCCCCTGGAGCTCTCACAGTGCATGAGCACGGCAGGTCACCACACGGGAAGGTGAAGTTGCTGGATCCCTAGTATGAAGTGTGAAGATGCCAGGGCAGAACAGTGGAACTGCGTGGGAACACCAGACCTGCACAGAGGAGCTGTGGCAGGACAACCCCTTTAATTATTTGCCAGTATATAGTCTTCCAGCCCAGTCTATTTTCTACATCATGCTGCAGCACTTCTGCCAAAAATAAATGATATGTATCAATGTCCTTATGATTGCACCAAGTTAAAATACAAATCCCCAGATCAGAGGATGTGCCTTAGAAGTAGGAAGCTTTTCTTGAATGAGTGCATTGTCTATTGCATCAGACAAACCTTTAAGTTAAGCCTCTGGACACCCAATGATATTAACCAAGATGAGATTACCATGTTTGAAGCAAACTCATAGGTTCCTAAATTCAATCTAACCTGGCCCAAAAAGCCCCAAAAAAGTGATTTTCCCTTACCTCCTTTAAAACTAGAGGGGGGAGGGGGAGGGTTGAAGCTTTCTTTCTGGAAAAAAAGAATAGGAAATATAAATTAACTGCACATTCAGACTTATCAGTTCCCATGCTCTTCTGAACTTAGCAACTGAAAAGATAAATATAGTAATTATAAATCTGGAACACTGCTGTACCAATAAAACAGGGTTCTGTAGCTGCACCTGGGAATCAGCAAGCCTCCAAACTGCCAGAAGGTGTCGAAGAACAGCTTCAAAGTTGGGGTTTGGTTAACAAAGCACTCAGGCACCCAGAGGGGGAAATATGGTTAGAATCTAAAAGCATCAATGTGGTAACCATAAATTGACCATGGTACAGGCACCTGCACCCTCCAAAAAAGCAGCAAAGCCCGGAGTTTTGTTACAAGCAGCCCACACCAGAGAGAGATATATACCTCAGAAAAATGGTTCAAAATGTTATATAATTATACTGATGATGGAACCAACCTAAAAGGTCCTCTCATTGGTATTTGTTGCATAGCCGCATTGGGTAAATGCAAGCAGGACACCCAAGGACGTGCTTTAGTGGTGTAATGTTGAGAGTGACCCTGGAGACAAGGACACAACAGGTTGAACTGGATGGACTGCTAACTTTTTTCAGCCTTATGTACTGTGTAGACCAGAGGGTGGCAGGTTTGATTCCTGAGTGGGACATGACTAAAGTGCTCTTGAGCAAGGTATCTAACCACCAAACTGCGAGTGGTTCTCAAACTGTAAATAACTTTATTCCACACACGCCAGTAAAAGGATTATTTGCACCAAACATCAAAAAAGTTGAACCAGACCAACAGCCTGGCACAGTTGGAAAAGAAAGTTAGAGGCCATTTTGGAGCTTCCTCTCCCAACTGACATAACTGACAATGCACAGTAACAGGAAGCCCAGCACAACTTCCTGCTTGCAGGTGGCCTGCAAATGCATGAGCTGCCACCTTGTTTCTAAACTTCACTACAGCAGGAGTTAGAAAAAGGTACATTAATTTTTATGTACAGCAATCTAAATTACCCCAGGGAGGGATGTATATGAGTACTGTTTGTTGTGTTGGTGTGGTTTAAGTCATTTTTGACTGTTGGTCCACTTTCCACATTCCCTCCAGGATAGCACAAGTTATATATATATATATATATATATATATATATAACTTCTTTTGGGGGAGGCCACCCCATTGTAATTTCACTATTAGGGGAGAGCTCAAGCACTGACTTTGGGCCTGCGAATCAAGGTCCCCCACAGCAGCTGGGCCCCACTTTTCACCCTGAGCATGGCACATGTTAAGTTCGCAGGGCATGGGCCACCCCACTGCAAAGTCTCTATCACCAGGGATCAACTTCTCCACCCTAGTCACCCGTCCAGGCTATGTGCCCTGAATTTTACCTCAGGAAATGATCACCTCGGAGGTTTCGCAGCAACAGCACTTTCTCTTCTCTTCCCTGACTGGGAAGTCAGCTCACCTCAGGAGAACAAAGCCAGTTTTGAGAAGATCTCCGGCTGTCCAGGCGTGCTGGTGCCTACTCAGCTTGGCCTGGCTACAGCAGCTGCCCTCCTTGCTCTCCCTCAGGGCTCAGTTCCCTCCAGCAGCTCCCTTTGCCTCTCAAACCAAGTTCCTCTCACTGAGCACTTGGTGGCTTTTATCACCAATGACGACACCTAGTGGCCAATCTGTATATTACACCTCTTTAATTCCCGAATTGAGATGTCCCACTCCCAGATTACCCGATTGACTCGCTACCCTAACCAGCATTCCTGGCATAGCTCTAGCTGTGAGCACACGCATGCCAGGCCTTTCTGAATGGTCAGTGTGGGTGCGTGCATAGCTAGAGGCAGGAGTGGGGGTGTGGCTGTCAGTGTCATTCAGTGAGACAAAGGAAATCTGAATGGAACAAGCCCTGCTGCCTGGCTGCTTGGCCCACGTGCGAACCTGGAAGAGGTGTGTTTTCAGGCAATCCAAATTGGGATGCCCTCCCAGAGAGCAACAACACAAAGAAAGTTAATTTTTTGGGTGTTGTTCCTCTTTAACTACAAAGTAATATCAATGATCTAGAACAGGGGTTCCCAACAGGTGGTACTAGTACCACTGGTGGTACTCCACACCCTATGAGGTGGTACTTGACAAGGCTGCCTGTACATATTATTATGTATAATAATAATTATGTAATAATTATTACATATTATTATGTAATATAATGACACTTACGTTTGATTTTCGCCCTAAATACAAAATATCTCCAAAAGGTGATGCAAACAATCTATATGCATTTTTTGTGTGTTTCATTCACTTTTGTGTGTTTTTACCATGGTTCTATGTGATTGACAACCCACACGCACCACCCAGGTGGATACAATCGGTAAATGGAAAGTGGTACTTGGTGGAAAAGGATTTGGGAACCCCTGATCTAGAATGGAGGTTCCCAGTTTTTTCAGCAAGTACCACTTTCCATTTTCCATTTAGATAAAGTACCACTTGGAGATGCCCGTGGGGTTTGTCAGTCACCTAAAACTACTGTATGGTAAGAACAGACAAAACATGATGCAAATGAAATGCATAAAAAAATGCACATAAATTGTTTTAATCACCGTTCAGAGCAATTCAGGCTTTGGGGGAGTATAGATAATGACAAATGGGGTTGGTGCAAGGGTGTACATACCATAGAGATCGTGCATGGAACATGGGGCCCCGCACAAGCTACTCTGCAGAATATACGCGCAAGCATACATACTCACCTAGCCTTCCAAGCTGGCTTCTTATTTCCTGCCTTCATGCACATGCCACGCCACACACCTTTCACGCTGTCCTGCTCGTGCTGCCGCCTCCCTCACAACCTGTACTCGCTGTTGCCTCCCCTGCCCCTGGACGCGTGCTGCATTCCTCTCTCACTGCCAGGTGTTCGCCTCTGCCTGGATGAGTGTTTGCAGGGGGGCTGCACTATGGGGCCCTGTCCAGGCTATGTACTCCACGAGGTTGGTGTACAGGTCAGTCTGCAGCCCTGTTGAGTACCATCTGATAAGATGATGAGTATCATCAGTGGTACTAGTTCCACTGGTTGGGAACCCCTGAGCTACAATCAGATTTTCTGACTGAGTAAGAAAAATACATGGCTTTCAATCTAGATAAAGATAAGAGTTGAACGCACAGAGAATCTATAAGATTCCCGGGCCGACTGTGTGAAACCCCCCAGGTCGCCCCTTGTCTCTCAGTCCAACAGCGCAAGTGCAAGCTGCAGTAGCATCCCCGCTATCCCTCTAGCAGGGCACACTCCCTGTTAGAGCGTAGCGGTCATCAGCGCACTCGCTCACCTGGCCTTAGACGAAGCCTTAGACGACAAGACATCAGTGGCTTCGAGCGCACTAAATGGCCGCGCATGCACTGTAGGACCGGGAAGAGGTGAGTTGACTTTGGCATTCCAGGGGGTTTCACACCGTTCCCCCGATTTGGTCCACTTCAAGGCATTTTTGACAGTGGGACTGGCTTTTTCAGAATCAGGTCTGTCATGTGTGTAGCAAGATGGCTGCTCCCATGCAGTACATCTGCAAGCTATTCCATAACATTTATATGGGGTTAAGTCCCCTTCTCTCAAATAGCTTACATCACTGTTTTCAGGGAGGGTTAGGGAGCAATTTATTAAGCTTTAACACAATGGGCTAGAGGAGATCGAAAAGCCCCCTATTTAAGGACCCAAGGTAAAGAGCAAAACACACTATATGTACATGACATATACAGTACAGAACGAAAACAACAGACTATACCTTTGCTATCCCAAGTGCTCAGAAAGCTCAGTGTGCAATGTTTTGATATAGCATTTATTATATACCCTGATAAAATTCCACCTTTTGCTGACAAGGACCAGAAACAGGTGTCCACAAGTGGTGGCTGTGTAAATATTTACAGCTACAGGCAGTGCACATGAGATAACATGGAGATATATAGGATGCTTTGCTTGGCTCCACTTGCTCACCAACATTAATGAGTATAGCATGTTGTTATTGTCTGTATTTTCCATGTAAGTCCAGTTATTGGCAACAATAAGGCATGAAGGTGCTCACCTGAAGCCTGCCCCATGTGCCACTCCTCCATTTTCTTGACCACAACCCAAATTTGGTCACATGGCCACCCCGCTACAGTAACTATATCACGCTACAGGAAATGGTGGAGATGCACATAGGACAGGCTTCAGCATGTTGCTGCCTTATTGTTGCCATTATCTGGACTGTTCCTTTATAGAAAATTTACTGAGGGGTTTTAGGTAAGCTCCTTGCGTCCTTATTGTGGCCTTTGCGCATTGAAAGCGTCCACTGATTTAGTTCACGCCTTATTGCAGAATAAGGCATGAAAGCAATTAAAGGGGTCCATGCCCATTTTCTCCCTAATGTGTGTGGGGCTGTATTGTGACAATCTCGGGTGGGGGCATTCAGATTGCTGAATCCCTCACCAACCCCCCAAAATCCTTACCTTGACCTCGGCCAAAATGCAGTCCTGCGATTGGCTGAATTTACATTTACTTTCATGGTTACTTTCTCTTTCATAGCATTTTAATATTACTCTGGGGATCTTTTTGTCTGGAATATTTCCGTTTCTAAGCATAATTGGCTACTGGTGCATGGAGGGTTTCTGTTTTCACCTCCCCATGGACCAAACTGTAGGGTGTTTTAGAAATGTTGAACTTAATGGACACGTGTCATCTTTTCAACCCAAATTACTATCTAAAGGTCTACATTTATGAAGCAATTCACAGTTTCAGTGGTATTTTATATATATATATATATATATATGCATTAATACTTCAGTGCATTGAAAGATGTCAAGTCGTTGAAGCTAAATATAGGCAATATTCCATCAGAGCTCTAAATAACTGTTCTCTGACCTCTGAATCATAACGATTAGCATTATTTGGCAAATGTAATGGCCAGTTCTTTTTATTTTTCACTAGTTCCCAGAATCACTTTGTAGTTTTTTAGTAACATAATATCTAATATGCTGAAGTGTATAGGTAGCAGAGCAGTCACTATATATGTGCTTCTATTGGGGTTTCTAGGGTGTTTATACATTATTCACAAGTATATAATGTTAGTGATTGCCATGAATTTTAGATTGTTTCTACAGGAGTCAAGGCTCTAAAGCACACGTGTCAAACTCTGGCCCGCATGACAATTCTGACCCACAGTGTCATCAAATTTGGCCCATGAGCAAGAGTCTGCTGTCATGGGCATTACCTTTAAACCAGGCACACAGCAACATACTCGCTGCCCAGTGCCGCTTAGTCCCCCACAAGCATGCCCGGTGGCCAGATTGCACTGCCGGGTTGCAGCCTGCTGGCCAGCGAGATTGTGGTGTGGCGCTTTGATGTAAAACCCTGCCCCGTGATGATGTAGTAGGGAAGTACTTCCCCCAGTGGTTGGCAAATGCAACTGCCAACCAGGCTAAGCTCACTGCTGTCTCCCACTACACTGCTGCAATAAAGAGATCAAACGTATTTGGCTGGCCCTGGAGTCTATAAGATTCCGGGGCCACTTGATCCTCACTACTGGGGGGCATCCCAAATTGCTGTTTAAAACCCCCTGAATCACCAAAAGACTTTAGTGCTGGCCGATTAAAGTGAACAAAAAGCAGACCTGGAGTCTATAAGATTCCGGGGTCACTTGATCCTCACTACTGAGGGGCATCCCAAATTGCTGTTTAAAACCCCCTGAATCACCAGAAAAACACATCAGACCACCGATCTAACAGTGCCTGCACGGGCTGCGGCTTGCGCCCTGCTATACCTTTGGTCAGGTGCGTGCTCTGCACCAGGCAATTGTGGATGGCCGGCACGGGCACGCCGCCAGCTCAAGCCAAGCAGGGGATGCAGCCAGTGGCACATTTGGCTTAATTCGGTCCTTGTCGGCTAAGACTTAGAAAAGTGGACCTGGGGGGGCGTGGCCGGCGATGAGTGAGTGAAGACGTGCACCTCCTGAGCTCCCTCCGGCTGACCCGTTTTATTAGAGTTTCCTGGGGCTCTCGCCCACCCATATCAGTTACCAGGCACCATGGCGAAAGGCAGGAAGGGGGAAAAGACCAAATCACCCCCACTACACAGAAAAATAAGCTCCTACCTGGCCCCGGACCGCACGAGGGGCGGAGGAGAGGAGGCACCCAAGATGGCGGCGATGGACGATGGAGGGGCCGCGACCCGCAGCGCGTGTGGAGACCCTCGCGATCAGGGAGGAGGAGGAACGGCTCCGGCGCCGGTGGGTGCCCGAGATGGAGGTGGGGCAGCCGGGCCTTCGCCGGGGAGGTCGGGTCCCCCCGGCGGCGCTGACGCGGGCGGAGAGAGAGAGGATACCGTGGAGCGATGCTGGCCCTTGCTGCCTGCGGGGAGCGCGGGCAGCCCGGCACCGACTGAGAGGGAGGACAGAGAGGAGTGCCGCCCTGAACGATGCTCCGCAGACAGGAGCAGTGGCTCGGCACCTGCGAGCTCCCCTGCGATCGGTGCTCCCCCGCTGACTGATGAGAGGAGAATGCCTGGGGAACATGACAGCGGTGCAGGCGAGGGGGGGACAGGTCTGATGAGAACCCCTGCGCCACCTGCGGACTCAGAGGGCTGGGGGCAGAGGAGCCCAGCCTCAGGGGGCCACACAGGAGAAATGTCTAAGAGGGGGGGCGTACCTGTGGGATCCCCTAGTGCCCCGCCACTACAACCCCTGGGGAAGGGACTCAGCACACCGACAGGCCCCGCTGGACTGTGGGGGGCTGACCTGTGGCCACGGGAAATGGCCATGCCCCCGCATCGAGGGAGAAGCCCTGCCAGGCATTGGGGAGGCTCATCCCCCAAATCAACTGAAAGCAGCACAGCGCCTCCTGAGCTGGGGATCTCCCCTCCGAGTCCATGGCAATGGATGGGCCGCCGCTAGGCCCCCATGGGGACTGGTTTACCCCCGGAGCCCGAATCGAGACACAACGTTCCCCACTGTGGCTTTCACGTAGCAGCTCCGCCGGGGCCACGTGGTGCAGGGGCAGAGGGGACCTGGGAAGGGGCGAGGCGCCCCCTGCTTTGTCCTCTGAACCCGGTGAGATACCTAAAATGAGGCTAAACCCCACGGGGGGCTACAGCAGAGAACACGGCACCAGTGATCAGTCTGGATCCCATGCGACGGGGGTGGGCCCACGCCCTTGCGATGCACCTGCGGTGGACGGAGGCCGACTGATCGGTGGGTCGGCGCCTCTCCCGCCTGCCTCATCCTCTCACGACCCAATTCTGGCAGATATCAGGGCAGAACTCAAAGCCCTCCCGACCAAAGCTGACCTTGAATCCTTCATTTCAAGAGTAGAGAGCTCATTCAAGAAAGATATATCCGACCTGCAAAACTCTGTGGAAGGCTTGGGCTCTTCAGTTGCTGGCCTGGAACAATCCCACCTTACGACCATACAAAGAATTGAAGCTCTGGAAAAAAACCTGTCGCTCCAACAAGCTATATCCCAAGCGACGGTCCTCCACCTGGACGACCTTGAAAACAGGAGCAGACGCAACAATATAAGGGTGAGGGGCCTGCCAGAGGCAACCGGCCAGGACCAGCTTCTACCGACGGTCGTGGGCATCTTCAACGGAATTCTCAGCCGCCTGCCAAACACAGAAATTGTGATCGACCGCCTCCACAGGGCCTTAGGGCCGAGAGCAACAGACCCCAACCGTCCGCGAGACGTGATTTGCCGTTTACACTATTACTCGGTCAAGGAGGAGATTCTCAGACGAGCCTGGGACAGAGAAAGAATCATGTTCGATGGGGCAACAATCCAGGTGTTCCCGGATGTTTCTAGAAGAACGCTCCAGATGCGCCGCTGCTTGAAGCCCCTCCTTCTCAGAATCCAGGAGTGCGGGGCCACCTACCGGTGGGGGTACCCCTTCCACCTGCTCATCCGAAAGAACCAGAGGGTCTTCGCCCTAAGATCCCGTGCCGACCTCCCGGAACTGTTCACCTTTTTGGACTCTCCCCCAATGGAGGTACGGGACTGGTTGGACCCTTCTCCTTTGCCCCCTCAGGCCTTCCTGGGCAGCGATCGCCCGCCGAGGCCACGTTTGAGGAGAGCTCCTTCTGCCTCGCGCTCAAGACGGCCCAGAAGAGCTCCCGAAGGGCCAGCTCCGTTGCCGAACGAGCCTTGACGAGGACTGCTGTCGCATGTTACGATACGGGACGGTTCTGGCCCCCTGATATCCTTTGCCTCATATTTGTTTTTCTCTGCTTGACGTATTACTTGCTATTGTTTTATTGATATGATTAACCATTTTTCTTTACGTTGCTCTTCATCTGTGATGGGCGCCTTTGGCGCTCTCTTGCGCGGCCGGGCGGTCCCGCTGCTGCCGCCTTCGGCTGGTGGCGGGGCGGCCGGGTCGCGCTGGAGGCACCGGAGGACGCATCTCCATATCCTGGGTTTCAAGGGTGGGCGATGCCGCTGAAAAATTTCCTTGGAGCCCACGATGGGGTCTCCGGGGAGCCCACTATGCACCGTATGGGTTGGCCGGAGGGACTCCCCGTGCCTCTCTGACCCGTCGCGTTCCCCACATTAGGCCGTAACCCCCCCTTCGCGCCCTTGCGAAGCTAGGCGGGGGTTGTTTCTGGGAAACAATAACTTGTTCCCCAACCGGGTGGTGGCGTTTTTAGGTTGCTCCCGACCCAGTTTAGTTGATTAGTTCTTGTCCTTTTTTTTTAAGTGTCTCCCTCCCCCTCTTCTTGTCTCGTCTTTTCCCCTGTAGTCCACTTGTTTCCCTTCACTTCCCACCATTTAACCTACCCCGCCCCCTTCCTTACATCCCCCGCTCGGACCAGCGTATTGATCTGGGCTCCCCCGGTGATACAGGAGGTGGGGGCTTGGAGGCCTTGTCATGTCCCGGGTGAAGCTCACTTCCCTCAATGTGAAGGGACTCAACTCCCCATTGAAGAGAGCTGTGGTCCTCAGAGAATTGAGGCGCCTACGCACTCAGATCGCCTTCCTGCAGGAGACTCACCTCAAGGTGGGGAGATCACACAATGTCTCCAACCGCTACTATAAGACCCAATACCACTCCCTTTCTCCAGACTCTAAATCTAGGGGCGTAGCCATCTTGCTAGATGGGTCCCTGCCGTGGACGCACCTGGCGACGCTTCAGGATCCAGAGGGTAGATTCCTGTTTGTGCGGGGCACCCTCTTCTCCCTGAAGGTGACGCTGGCAACATGCTACTGCCCCAACACCAACCAATTCAAATTTATACGTTCCACACTAAACAAACTTGATGGGTTTGTTGAGGGGGTTCTCCTGCTTGGGGGCGACTTTAATACGGTCCTAGATCCGGCCTGGGACACTTCACGTGGGTCCTCCCATGCCCCCTCCTCCTCCCTGAAAGCACTCAGATCACTGCTTTTCAAGCACCAGCTGATGGATGCGTGGCGGATCCTCAATCCCCGGGGGAGAGATTATACGTTTTTCTCCGCCCCCCAAAACTCCTACTCGCGCATCGACTGGTTCTTGATCCCACACAGGTTCCTGCATCTTGTCACCGATATGGACATTGGGCTGATCGCTGTCTCAGACCATGCCCCTGTCTCCCTGACCATCGCCATCCCCGATACCGCCCCCCCTGAGAGGTCAATGGAGGTTGAATAGCTCCCTCTTACAGGACCCAGAGGTAAAAGTTGACATCCATAAGGCTATCACAGAGTACTTCGCAACTAACGACACGGGAGAGGTTTCGCGGATGTCTCTGTGGGAGGCCCATAAGTGCGTGGTTAGGGGCGTGTTGATCAAGCATGGTGCTCGTCTCAAGAGAGTAAGAAACAAACAAATTGATCTTTTGACACGAGAGATTTTTGAGACGGAGACCATGCACAAGAAGTCCCTGGATGCGGCGCTAGGCGCCAAACTGACACGCCTTCGGGAATCCCTCAGGGACGTTTGCCTTACCGAGGCCAAAAGTATGGCGGCCAGGTGTCGGCGATTTTTATATGAATACAGCAACAAATGCGGTAAGGCCTTGGCTAGAGCTCTGAAAGCGCAGCGAGCCAGAAATTTCATTTCCCACGTCCAAGATCAGGGAGGTAGAAAACTACATTTGACAAAGGATATAGCGAGGGCATTTAGGGAGTTCTATGAAAAGCTATATAATTTACCACCGAGCCCCCAGACTCCCACAGCGAACAGCATAGAAAGGTACATCCGAGAATCTGGACTCCCGCGACTCAGACGCGAGGTGGCGGAGGCCCTTGAGGGAGACATAGAGCTGGAGGAATTTTTGGGAGCCATCAGGAACACCAGACCAGGTAGAGCCCCGGGCCCCGATGGATTCAGCTTAGATTATTACAAGGAGTTTGCTGGGATTCTCGGTCCTCACTTTATCACATCGTTTGGTTCCTTGAGGGACGGGAATCCGCCTCCTAGAGATACCCTGAGAGCAAACATTACCGTAATCCCCAAACCTGGGAAGGACCCGGCGCAGTGTGGAAGTTATAGACCCATCTCACTGTTGAATAGCGACATCAAGTTGTTTAATAGATAATAGCAGACAGGTTAGCACCATTTATCCCATCCCTCATTCATTGGGATCAGGTTGGATTTGTTCCCTCGAGAGAGGGAAGAGACAACACAACTAGGGTCATCAATCTGATCCATGGGGCTCGTTCGGGGGGGCCGGCTGCGATGCTTCTCTCGACGGATGCCGAGAAGGCGTTTGATAGGGTGAGCTGGGCTTTTATCTCTGCTACCCTTCGTCAGGTTGGCCTAGGGAAAACATGACCCGTTGGGTTATGGCTTCCTACTCGTGCCCCTCGGCGTCCGTCGTGGTTAACTGGATGGCTTCGGAGCCGTTCAACCTGGCGAACGGGACCCGTCAGGGATGCCCCCTTTCCCCCCTGATATTCATTCTGACACTTGAGCCCTTCCTGCGACATGTAAGGAAAAACAATGACATTGCGGGCATCAGGGTAGGGCGAGGGGAACACAAGGTCGCGGTATACGCCGACGACCTGATATTTTTTATCTCTAGACCTGAGACATCCCTCCCCATCCTTTTAGCAGAACTCAAAGCCTTCCAAACAGTTTCCAATTACAAGATTAATTATCAAAAGTCCTCCGCCCTCAACATCAGCCTGCCCCTTGGGAGGTTAAAGCAGATCGCGGAAAATTTCCCATTTAAGTGGGAAAGTGAAGCCATAACGTATTTGGGGACACAGATTTCGGTCATTCCTCAAAGACTATATAACTTGAACTTCCCCCCATTGTTGAAGAGAGTGGAGGAGGACCTGCAGAGATGGAACAAAAATGTCTTCTCTTGGTTTGGCAGGTCCAATATCATTAAGATGAACATCTTGCCAAGGGTGTTGTATCTCTTCCAGGCCCTCCCGATCATGGTTCCACATACTTTCTTCAAACGCCTGACGGGGATTTGTTCCAGGTTTGTCTGGGCGGGGAGACCGCATCGATTGGCGGCCCCCCTCCTCACTCAAGGGGAGGGGAGGACTGGGCCTCCCGGATTGGAGGGCGTACCATGCGGCAGCGCACCTGTCACGTGTGATTGACTGGTGTAGACACTCCTCTCTAAAGCAGTGGACGCTTGTCGAGCAGGAGGCCTCGGAAATCCCCTTGCCGGGGCTCCCATGGATTCCGCTTGATCGGGTCCCTGCCTTGAACAAACATCCCACAATAGGCCCTACCCGAAAAATAGTTAGCAGATTCTTTCCGAAACTGGGCATTCTTCCCTCTGCTTTGCCCATGACCCCTGTATTGGGGCACCTGGACTTTCCGGCAAGCCTAACGGACAGCACCTTTCGTGCTTGGGTAAAAAGGGATTGCTTCAGGGTTTTGCATTTTCGAGAGGGTCGGGATTGGGTTAGTGCGGAGGCCCTGGTGACAAGACATTCACTTACCCCCCTGAATACCTGGCAGACCTTGCAGCTCTCACACTATCAGAACTCCCGGACCGGAGCTATGGAAGGCGTGGGTCCTATCACCCCCTTTTAACAATCCTGCGCGGGTAGCGGCCACTTCAGAGGAGCCATGTCTTATGCATATTCTCTGCTGTTGACCCCCCCGGACTCCTACAAACCCCTGTATATAGAGGCCTGGGAGAGGGAGCTAAATAGAAGTTTCACGAAGGAACAGACGCAGGCCATGCTGCAGGTAGCTCACAAGTCATCTATGTCGTGTAGATATCAAGAGGCCTCCTATAAAGTCCTTTCACGTTGGTATCTGGTACCTTCCAGGCTAGCGAGAATATTCCCCTCCTCCTCCCCTCTGTGTTGGAGGTGTTCAGGGGCCAGTGGCACAATTATACACATCTTCTGGGAATGTGGGGCACTAGCCAGGTACTGGAGCAACGTCAGGAAAATTATCCTGATTTTGACTGATATAGACTTGGGGGAGGACCTGGCAGGATACCTCCTGGGCCTGGCTCCTACATCCCTCAGGAGGAGGACCAAGTCTTTACTGGCTCCCCTTCTGAATGCGGCCAGGACTTGCATTCCATCCTGCTGGAAATCGACGGCACCTCCCACGACGGCCATGTGGCTCACCAGGGTTGCTGATATTAGTAGGATGGAGGAGATGACGGCCTCGCTGAGAGGGAGGGTAGACGAGCATAGAGATCGGTGGCGGGTATGGGAACAATTCACCCTCTCGGCAGAATACCTGAACTTTTTGCAGGAGTAGAGGCTTGTACCAGGGCTAGGGAGGGGTCTTCCCTTGAGGTGTTTAACCTCCCTTCTCCCCCCCTCTGCTCCCATCCCTTGCCTTCCCCATCCCCCGCCCCTCCCTTCCGTTGTTTCTTTGTTGTCTTGTCACCCCCCCCTTGTGTGTCGGTTCTGTTACCCGTAGTTGATCTTTTGTACAGTTATTTTATGGTTCCAAAAAGGAAAACTTTAGAGGCATGATGTACGGATTACACGCTTTATTACAATTTGATGCTCAGTAAGAGTTAGGGTTAAAAAGAGGCACCCCCCGAGCTTGAGTCCAGTGGGAGGAGGGGGACAGCCAACACCAGAGGTCACTAGTCATCTTTGCTTCTTCCACTGTTCCTCATCTTGGCCCCTGTCGGCATCCCCTGCAAGCCGGGTCGTTCTTATTGTTTGCATTGTTGTCAGGGTTTTTATTATCTGTGTGGTGTACCTGTAACCATTCTCATTGTTAACTGATGTCTGACTGCATTGATCGTGTTCTGTAATATGCCATGCTTCTTCAATAAAAACTACAATTTAAAAAAAAAAAAAAAGAAAAGTGGACCTGGACGACCTATTGTGGCGGGCATTGGGGGGCTCACGGAAAAAGCTTGTATACTGATAGATCATCATCTCCAACCCTTTGTCACGACATTGCCATCTTACATACGTGATTCTATGGATTTACTCACCCGACTCAACTCTCTGTACTTACCAAGGGATATCCTCTTGGTAACAATGGATGTTGAATCATTATACACAAACATCTCCCATGGTGACGCGGCCCGCACGTGCCGGTACTTCCTCGGGATGGCTGGGGAAACCTCGCGCTCCCAACAAGATTTCATTCTGAACCTTCTTCTTTTTATAATCTTTTTATGTTTGATGATACTCTACCGCCAAATATGTGGCGTGGCGATGGGGGCACGCTGTGCTCCCTCTGTAGCTAATTTGTTCTTGGGTTGGTGGGAGCGCAAGGTTGTCTTCCAGGAAGAACTTGTCGAGCATTGCCGGCACGTGCTAGGTTGGTTTTGGTACATAGATGACGTACTTATGTTATGGCAGGGGACCGAGGGTGAACTTAATGATTTTATTGATGTACTCAATAATAATTCGTATAATATCTACCTCACGGTTCAATCTTCAAACACCCAGGTTACATTCCTGGATTTGTACATCAACATTTCAGAAGACGGTAAGATAGAGACAGACCTGTACCGCAAGGAAACATCTACCAATGCTCTACTCCATTACAAGAGCTTCCATACTACCTCTCTCAAGAATGGGATACCCGTCGGCCAGTTTCTTCAGGCTCGTAGAAACTATTCAGGTGAGGAAAGCTTTTCACGTCAACGCTTTGAGAATAGGGGGTATCCCAAGCCGGTGATTAGGAGGGCTCGGGAATGGGCCGCGAATAGAGCAAGAGAGGGTTTATTGGTACCCAAGAGTCATAAACCTTGTAGCCCTGAGATTAGATTCTTTACCCGGTATAATCGGGATTGGGACAACCTACGACGGATTTTGCAAAAACACTGGGGCATATTGGAATCAGACCCAGATCTTAACAGGTGGATTCATAAGGGAGACCACACATGCTTGCACAACGAGCACCTAATATTCGGGATATTTTGTGCCCCAGCCATTTAAAAAGAGCCACCGATTGGTTGACCGAGCAAAGTACCCTTGAAGGCAATTATCCCTGTGGGAAATGTACAATCTGCCTACATATGGTAAAGGATAAAGTAATACGTAATTTCTTGACCGGCAGGGATTTCAAAATTAAACAGTTTATCAACTGTCGTACCACTGGGGTGGTTTACGCGTTATGGTGTACCTGCCCAAAGATGTACATAGGGGAAACCCGGAATAGTCTTAAGGCTAGACTACAGGCCCATGTGTCCAGTATACGCCTGGCAGTCAGACACACTGAACAGGGCAAAACAATCACACCAGTTGCCCAACACTTCTTACAGGCACATAACAGTGATTATAGCTGTTTGAAGATCATGGGAATAGAGAGGGTCAGGTTGGGTCCGAGGGGGGGGGGATTTGAAACGGAAGTTGCAACAACAAGAACTCAGGTGGATCTATCTTTTGGATACACAGGTCCCCAGGGGTCTCGATGAGGATGTGGCTTTCACACCTTTTTTAGGGGGCACTTAATTTAGTATGTTTACATATCGGTGGTTTGGGTGACATGCTTGTGCACTTCTCTTGATTGTTGGTGTCTTGGCATGGATGGGCTGTGTGGTTATGACCCACCCTGCCCTGCTTGGTCTTTGGTTTGTGTTTGGGCTTGTTTGGTGACCACTGGGTGGGGCGTTATGCCCTTCACGTATCTCCATATATTATGCTTTGTGGTGTTACTTGTGGTCTGTTGGCCAATTATGCTTGGCACATTTTTTGATTTAATGGTTTATTCACTGGTTTGATTTAATTGTTTTATCACAATGATTAATTGTATATTTTTAGTTTAGGTGGTGAAATAACACATGCCACTCCTCTGAACCCCTGGATGATGAAACTTCTACTTACGGATGGAGGAAACATTGTCTTGGCCCATTAAGCGTCGTGAAAGTTGACGTGGAAGTTGTTTGCAATATGTATTGCTCCGTCCCCCCCTCTCCCCCCCTTCCCCCCTTCCCTCTCCTTCCCCCCCTCTCCCCCCCCCTTCCCCCCTTCCCTCTCCTTCCCCTTCCCTTCCCCCCCCTTCCCTTTCCCTTTCCTTTCTTTTGGTTGGCCCTCTCCTTTGTCCTCTACTATGCCTTGTATGTATATCTTAGGCTAGTCTATAATCAGAGAATAGCCTCATTGGTATTCTTGTTCGGTTTTAGTTCCGCTTTGGTAGACCATGATTGATCAAGATTGATCTGTTGCTACACTTATTTACTTAATTGCTTGTAGTATGACAATCAAGCCAGTTAATAAGTGGATGTGTTCACATATAAAATGATGCCCAGGTGGGACCTTTCATAAGTTTGTATAATGATGTGATTCTTTGGATGAATAGACTTTAGTAGGCAATTGTCTTTAGATTTACAGATTGTTTCTTTATTTTGTATTATCATTGTAATATAGAGTAGGTCATGTATATAGGTTTTTATTTTCTTCTATGTATTTCTAACCATGTTTCCCTGATGTACTCACCTCTTTCCTTCTGGCGCCTGCGTGCCCGCGTCGCCCGGCGGGGCGGTGCGGCTACGCAGGCGCATAGCTGGGGCTTGATCTATCCTCCCTCTTTTTGGCCTACCCTCCCCCTCCCCAGTTTTGGGTGCGCACGCAGTTACTTGGGCTACTATTTTATTTAATGTAGCAGACGCGGTTCTGAATCTGCCATTCAGAGCTGGCATGAGTACTCTTGTTTCATTGCGGATGTATAGCGAGACTGCTGGGTAGGTTTGGCCATTTTGTGGTTTGTACCCTATGCTTGATTATTGTGTTGCTGCGTGACGCACTTCAGGCCGGGTGCGTCGCACGGCAACGCTGGAATGCAGTTGTTGTGACGGCGCACTTCCGGCCGGGGTGTGTCGCGCAGCAGCTGTGTCCAACTGGCCATTTACCAGACGCGTGCAGTCACGTTTATACCTATTATCCCGCAGCTGTTTAGCGGCGTTGCGTTCATCCTTCTATGTGGGGGGGGGGGAGGAGGGTCCTTGCCTTAATTGGCAATGGATGCTCATTGGGGGGATTGTTGTTCCATCTGAGCCCGGGTGTGTATATAGGGTAGAAGCATATGGCCCCTGTCATATAGTCGCCCTGAGGAAGCAGCGAGTGGACGCTGCGACACGCGTTGGCGGATATAGAGCAGGGGTAGGTTCAGTTGGTGTGTATACCTTTTATTGATTGTTCCATGTTTCTTCCAACTATCTCGGCTGTTTCTGATTGTTTTCTAGAGTAGATAAATTGTTTTGCACAGGCACTTTACTATTGTTATTCTTATTTATGGTCATTTGAGCTATTTGCACATTATTTAGTTTTGCACATATTGTATATAATCAATTTAAGTAGTAATTGTAGGATTTGTAGCACTATATCCAATATTACCAGCCTTGAGTATATTCTCTATGGAACTATGACATTATGAAATTTTAGATGGTACTCTGGCACCCCCTGGTGTGTCTTTTGTATATGTGTGATGTGTGTGTTTTTTAATATGTATTGTCTTGTGTCTTTTTAGACTTACATGCAACTCTAAATAAAATTATTCTATATTGCTTATTTAGACGGTAGTGCCCTATTTTTTCCATCTTGTCTTGGTAAATTTTTTTGGGTGTGTGGGGACCCTACATAGATTTCTTTAAGACTTAGAAAACATGGTGAGAAAAGCCGAATGGAGCCGTGCGCGCCGATTGCTGCATGCATGCGCTGTTAGATAGACATTTTTCAATAAATATCAAGGTTGGCCTGTGACTCTCACAATGTTTTTTTTAATTTGTCCCACTCTGTATTTGAGTTTGACATCCCTGCTCTAAAGGTAATGTCAAGAAAATACAACAAAGATAAATTATCAGCATAATGCAGTCAGAATTTTTGTGAAAACCTAAACTTAGGGAGTCTCTAGAGCGATGACTCTATATTAACCATCTGCGGTAAACATCCTTTGGTGGAGCTACACCCTTTTAGAGAAGTCCATGTGAATCCGGCTTCCTTTCACAGACACAACCCCCCACCCCTGTTACCTACCTGTGTGGCATACTCACCTAGTCCAGCACCAGGCAGAATAACAGTGGCAGCCAGCATCTCCCACAATAGAAGGTGGCAGCGATGTAGAGTGTTGTGGCATCGGGTGGTGAATTTGAAGAATAAGTAGATCAGCCGGAGGGGTGTTTCAATTTCAAGACAAAGCCTATCTCATAGCTTTACCTCAAAATACTATATAAGCCTGGGTTTTGCCTTACATAGAAGAGTAATAAAAAGCCAAGCATCACTTTTTACTTCATTTAGTATTATTGCATGTTTGCATTCAGTTTATACTTAAACAAACATAGCCAGATAGGTATATGCAATTTATTTGTATAACATGTTTAAACATTTTCCATTTAGCTTAGGAAAGTGGATGGAATTTACCAGCTAAACTTTTAAAGTGAAGGTTTCGATCCCTAACCATGGCTATGCAAACTTGGTCCAGTCTTCGCATATCTTGGAGCAGGCGTATCACCTCTGTAAATATGAATATTCTACCTAAACTGTTGTATTTATTCAGTGCTCTACCTGTCAGAGTTCCCCCATATATACTTAGAGCATTTCAAAGAAGGGTCATTATGTTTATGTGGGGAGAAAACAGACCAAGGATCTCCAGGGCTATGGTGCTGGAACATAGAGGGGAGGGCAGGTAGCTCTTCCAAACTTTCCAAACATTAATTATTACTATGCTGCACAGATTGCACAATTGGCTGCCCTCCATGTCGACAAGGACATTCCCATGTGGGCTCTTTTAGAAATACCTAACATGCATCATATCTCACTTGACGCGCTGCTGTGGCTTCCCCCCTCAGGCCGCCGTGCCAGCCTTAGTCCTGTTATGCAACAAGGCCTTAAAATATGGGGCAACATAAAATATTTGGGTAATCTCATATCCCCCACCTTTCCCTTCTGACAATCGCCACAAATGCATTATTCCCTCCGGGAATGTCCTCACCAGTGGCTTTCTAATGGTGAGTATCCAACAAATCACGAAGATAAAGAATGTGCTAATAAATAATAAATGAATGTTCTGGTCTAATCTTATAGAACATAAGCAGGCCCCCCCAGAGTGAATAGTTCATATATATGCAGCTAAGACACTGGTTACAACTACTCCTTTGCAATGCAACATCATCCACGCTTACGGCGTTTGAAAATATATGTGATGGGGATTCCCTGGTTAAGGGCCTTGTGCCTACAATCTATTTTTACCCCAAAAACACAATTATGTCACCAACTGGGAGGTAGACCTTCAAAGCTCTCATGATACAGAGGGCTGGGAAGCCACTTGGATGACGGTCAGGAGATGTTCAATTAATGTGACAACTCTGGAGACCGCCTACAAAGTTATGGTGCAGTGGTATCTTGACTCTGCTCCTAAAGCTAGTCCGAATTTCTGCTTCCGGGAGTATGGTAAGAGGGAACTATGCACCACACTTGGTGAACATGCCCCAGGGTGGTCAGGTTCTGGGCCTCAGTCTTTGAGCTCCTGAATACCTTCTTTGGGATACGGGTGGCAAGAGACCCCTGGGTGCTCTTATTCCATAGAAGAATCGATTGTTTGACCAGAACACTGCAGAAACTGGCCATATTTGGTATTCTAGTGGCCCAGCAGTTGATTGCAGGTGCTTGGAAACACAATGCATTCAAGGCCCGCATTGATGGTTTTATGATAAACAAAAAACTCATGGGAATTCTTGGAGACAAACACGACATCTTCCTGGCGGTCTGGACCCCTTGGTTACAAAACACACATCCTGGTATGCCTATTACCAGCTTAAGATCCATATAGTCTGGGGGTTGTTCCTGGTTATGCGCTCCTATTCTCTCTTGTTCTGGCTTCTGTGCATCTCCATTCTCTCTCCTTTCTTTAAGCTCTTCCTACTCTATACACTGTAACTCACCTTGCCATATAAATCGAGCAAAAGGTCCTACTACATTTATAAATTGGCCTCTGAGGCCCCAGATTGATGTGTGATAACTAAACAAAGACACTGGAGTTTGGTTATAACTTTAATTTTTAGTCTACATAACATTAGCAGACATTTATGTTAAACATCTGCTACTGTTGCAATAACAGTGCCACATGACCACATAGAACTGACCCTGAGGTCACCACTGAATATTAATTTATTGTGTATTAATACCCTAGGTAAGTTGTTGCTTCATGTTGTAATTATGTTATCTAATTATTTCCCAACATTTTTTCATTGTATGCCACTTTATACTTCAAGACTCTGTGGGTTGTCAGTCACCTATGTAACACACAAAGGTGCCATAGGTCACCCTATAAGACACACCATTCTGGGGATTTCTGGGAAGGGCAGATTCGGTTGAGGTGATTTTTGTGGCTTGGGGTAAGGTAATGATTATTTACAGTAAGTAAAATCCAACATTTTGCTACCCACCTACCCGTAGAAACACCTCATCCACCTACTCGTAGAAATTGCCTCACCGATACCCCCTCTCAGTTGGGCTGATTCCTGCGGGTGGGGGTAAGGTGATTTCTGTGGGTGGGGGTGAGGTGATTTCTGCAGGTAGGGGGTGAAAAAATGTTGGATTTTACTGCTGTAAGTAATCATTTGCAGCTGGGGTGGGGTTTATGTTGATGCAGAAAACGCTAAAATGGTTAGGCAAATTGAGCAATACAAACAAACTATGGGATTTAAAAATGGGCACTCACACTATATGCATAGAAGAATAATTGTATCAAAAGTTTATTGAAGGTGCTATATACAAAATTTAAAAAACATACAAGACAAATTAAAAAGGATATTGTTGGGTTCCCGGATCTGCTTAGTATTTGATAAATATATATGAGGATTTTATATATATAAGAAGCTCCTAATATAAGAAAGCAATTTAAATAAACACATGTGATATGCCTGAGTATATATTGCCCCTTAGGGTTAGAATGATGGAATTACAAGAGGTGAATAAAATGTCTAGAGAATAGATAATTAAATAAATATTAGATTTATGAAGACCATATAATAAAGTGGCATGTGCAGGGAAACGAGATTATCTAGAAAATTGATGCAATAAAAATATAATGTGTAGCCTTAAAACTAAATAAGCAGGTGTGTATATTATCCCTAAAGTGACAATGTAATAAAGTACTATGTGCAGAAAGATTTTGTCTGCTAATATGTAACAAAGAAACTATATCTAGCAACAATATAAAATCACATTTAACACATGAGTGTACAAAATAACCACAAAGAACTCCAAAGAAGATAGCAATATAGTAGAACAAACACCATAGATAATAAAGCTCCCTATATATAGGTTTTAAATAGCAAACCAACTCCCCCTATTGAATTCACAGCCATCAACAAAGTGTAATACTGCGTGACCAATAGAAGGCATATACAATCAACAGTGGCCTAAACAGAGCCATACTGGGGCTGAACAAGGGGAGCAAGGAGGGCGCAATCACCAGGAAACTATAACAAATCAATCAAGCATGATAAGGATAAATACCGCCAACATGAATGTGGATCCCGGGAACTCAGGCTGCCCCGCGTGCTCCGCAGTGCACCCACGGCTTCTGGTTAGGCAGTTAATGTTGTGCACAAAGCGCTGAGCCTCATATTCAAGCTGATATTGGTATTTAGCTTGTGTAGCTCTGTGTCCCATTTCCTATCATGTAATTGGATCATCACATCAATGGAAGGGCATAGAGGCTGGCAGGAAGCTACATATGCTAAATACAGGCACCGGTTATAATGTGAATCCAAATGCTTCATGCTGCTGCATATCTCTGCATTATATTACAGGCTGGCCGCCCCGCACTCATGGCTCCCCCACTGACCAGTCACAACTCATGTCATATGCTTTTTTTCCCCCAAACTTTTATTGAGATATAATTACACATTTCAACAGCCATATGTTTTTTTTAAGAAGCAACGTGCCTTTTAACAGTCTTAAATTAAGCATGTCTCTGATTGGAGGAGGTTGGGCTGACATGTGTGCCCACCTACTTTTTGTCCTCATCGGATGGAGCTCTGATGGGAACAAGGTATCTTCCCAATGTAGGGCTCGTTGTTGGCATGAGGAGGTAAGTTACGTTAGTTTAGTGTTCCAGTAAACCAGAATTCTATCTGCCATGGAACATGGAGGTCTGCTTTAACTGAATGTGCTTAACTAGTCATTATTCTTCTTTGACTTATAAGAGTCAGCTTTACAGGTGTGAATAGGCTGCCCAGGTATCACCTGATCCCGTCAATATTGTTGGTATTAGTCAATGATTACGGCATTTAAAGACACTTAATATGAGTAAAAGTTGCCTTGTCAATGTGACTTTTTTAAAAGGACCCAAAAGGAGTATGACAATAGCTACTAAAGCTTTTTATAATCTAGGCAGAGACACAAAGAGCAATCAGATGGTAGGAAGCTCAGACTGTATAATAAGAATGCTGCATGCATGACTGATTCAGGTCACGCAGTTTGTCCTCCCTCTTCCGCTTTAATAGCAAGTCATTGTCAGCTTGTGATCTCCCATAATATTGTAAAATTTGCCTTGATTACTTGTTCGTGCTGTCTGCTATATGCTTTCTATCATCCCATGTATATTAAATGTAGGTATTTTCATAATCACAGAAATGGGGGTATGCAAACTGCTGGGTATTTTTGTATGATTATTTTTCTCGGAAACTAGAAATCTTTTGGTGTGCAAATAGAGCAGACAATAAAACCATGTCTGCAGGGACACGCCACTGTAATGATGCATTAGACACAAATTGTTAAAGAAGGATAATCTTTAAATCCAGTTTAGCTCTCTATAGACCTCTCTCCCAATTTGAGAAAATGCAAAATGTTCTTAAGTCTAATAAATTGCTTTTTTTCAAGTCAAAGGAAGTTGCACCGATTATTTAAATTGGATTGCTACAGATTACTGTAGCTGGAGTTATACTAACATTTTAGGCACAATCATTTTATCATGTCTACCACTGATTAGCCATGTAAAATGTAGATCAGTATATGCATACATATGTATTTCTCCCACAAGTCAGCCCAGTGTTTATTTAAAGGAAAAGAGGTATTTTCCTAGAACAGAAAGTATTTACACAGCGCCACAAGGAGTGATACAATTGTCCATCATGCTTTACAGTGGGCAGAGACATGCAAATAATCCCTTTATGTTTCAGGACATCCAAGGCACTTAGAAATCAGCTGAGTGTGCAATGCCAAGGATTAGCTATAAATCTATACAGACTTCGACTAGTGGGCACGCATTTCGAGCTTTTGGTTCTCATCCGCATTAGGCCGGAAGAATTTACCTGTATGCGGGGTGAGACTTATCACCTATGGATTATCACATGCATTAGTCGTCGTTTATTTTGCTCCAGTACATGTGCGAGAATGCGTTCCTGCATGGTACTGAATCGAGCCTCTTATGTGGCAAGCTTGTTTTCAAATTGATTAATGTAGGGTGAACTCTCCACCTCAACACATAAAAAGCATAGGAAAAATATATTCTTTAGTACCTCACCGAACTGTTCCTTCCCTCCGATTTCACAATTGGGCACTATTTACTTACCTCTCAGGGGGAGCCATCTGATGGACCATCAGGCGACCTTCCGATGGGTGGCGCCATCTTGCATCCCATCAGGCACTGCTTTCGGCCCCCGATCTCGCGCCTGTGCGGTACCCATGAATGGGATGCAACGGAGCTCTCAAAATCCCGCAAGACTTCACT
Source organism: Gastrophryne carolinensis (assembly GCA_027917425.1). NCBI lineage: Eukaryota > Metazoa > Chordata > Amphibia > Anura > Microhylidae > Gastrophryne > Gastrophryne carolinensis. The sequence goes on from CM051234.1 coordinate 365,437,016, forward strand.
GCAATCCAAAAGGTAAGTAGGGACCCATGGGGGGGAATTGTCCCCATTTTATTTTAGGTCCGCTGTTCCTCTTTAAGGTGAGGTGCAGCTAATTAAGAGATATTTCTACAATTAGGAAATGGCAACCCCTATAGGGTGTTCTGTGAAGTGTGGTGAGTTTTCTGTATCAGTCAGGGAATAACCCTATAATGACCAGAAACTGGTCTCTGCCTATTCCTCCTTCTACACCGCCATAGCAGCAGTAACAGTAGTGGAATCAGGAGAGCAATGTCATATGAGAGGAGAGACCAAATATATGGAATTGCTGTAGGTGGAAACGGTTTCACAGTAGTAGGCAGGAGTAGTACAATGGCTTACTGCTTTACCAGCTTCTTGGATGATAGAGATTCGAATGAAAAAAGAATGGGAAAGAATCCCCATTGATAGAACTAAAATTCAAATGGTAGTAAATTATAGGCTGAGGTAGGGGGCAGAATTTATTTACCCGTTTATTTTAGGCATAAAGCTAAGCATTATCAGTTGTACAAAAAAATGAGGCCATTAAAAAGTCACTACTGAAAAAAGTCAGTTACGTCAAAAGGAGGTCATAGACTGAGAGAACAGACTGAAAATAATAAACTGTTTACTTCTGTCCAATTTACCTTGCACCCTTAATTAATAAATGTGGCATAATTTAACTTCAATTGATTAATTAAGTGTGTTTATGCATGTTTACCTTCCATTATTCTAGTTCTGATTAGAAAAAGAAGAAGTACATTGTTATGCTATTGTCTATGGTCTAGCAGTAAGGATGCTGAAGCAATGGAGGGCACACAATGAATCATCATGGTCTGTAGCCAATTTATTTAGGCACTTTGCTACTGCTGAGTTATTTATTACTGTCATTACATACTGTTAGTTCAATTAAATGCGAAAAGGCAATTCCATTTCATTTTCTCCTTTATTTCTTTTTCCATCATACATAATGCAAAACAAGACAGGAAAACAAATGTCATTTCTGACCATTACCATTTGCTATTGCCTTTGTTTATAGCAGTTTCGGGCAGCATATACACTCTTTGATGATCTACATGCGTTACATTTACAAGTAATTTAGAAACTTTGATATAAAGGTGAACGTCCAAGGAAAAAGCTGGTTTTTTTCTATCAAGAGCTAACTGCGCAGTTTGTAAGTAATTAACTATGGCTGTCCATATGCATAAAAATGAAGCCATCTAAAAAGCTCTTTAGTATACATTTTTAAATATTTAGAAACTATATAATGCCTCGGTAGAATAAGCAAAATAAGCAAAAACAATATTCACAAGTATTAAAGCCTAAAATGTTCAAAATCCATTGCCTGTTTTAATTATATTTTTTAGAATGCTGACTAGTGGATTGGCAAAGCAAAACCAAAGGGCTTTGTATTGCTGGACAGGACAAATGAACAAAAAAAGGGGCATAAATGTAAACATTTCCAGTTGTTGAATCGCATAATAATCTAACAGGCACTCATTTGTTGATATAAAAAAAACTCCACTCCACTAAGGCTAGGTTAGGGATGCATAACCTGCATTTTGGGGTGCCGCATTCGTGTAACGGGGGTAAACGGCAGTGTGAATACATTTATTTTTAAATATATTGCTTAACCAAGTGAATGCTTGGCTAAGATAGCCTGAGGAATCTATCTATCCGTGTCCTTCCATCCAATGACATCATTAGTCACATGTGGGGGAGTCCTCTTCAGTAGTAAAAAAAAAAAGCTGCTCTCCCCAGTGACCCAGAATTAGCTTGGTGGGACCCCCGCACTATTGGAGGGAGCCCCCAATTGGGCTCCATGGTATATTTACCTTTTTGCCTTTAACGCAAAAATAAAATGGCCCCGGTAATATACCAAATATACAGAGTGAGATACAGAGAGAGATAAAGAGATGAAGGGAAGGAGAATCAGAGGGAAATTAAACACTAGTCCACAAAGGATGATAGAGAGGGGATATGACAAGTGAGGAAGTGCAATGGAACTCAAGAGAGTTCACTAAGATAATTGACTCCTATGTAGCAAATAATCCTGCCCACTTCTCCCAAGGCAATCGGTGATGTATGATATTTGTAAGGGCTGTGGTGATTAACTCTGGTAGACAGCAGAATAGAGGCTCAGAGGCAAAAGTTCAACTTAAAGTCCGTGTTTATTCACACAAAAATCCATAAAACCGAATGTCCTTTTTGGTTACATCACCTTTTCAGGAAAATGCAGCAGAAGTACATCAGACAGGCAACAGCGTTTTTAGTCCTTGGACAAACTTGCTACTTTGCAGCCGAACCCGCCTCTGGTCCGCATGAAACAGCCTGCACAGGAGTTTTCAGCCAGGCACACAGAGTCTCACTTCACAAGTGAGCTCCAGTCACAGACACTCCACAGCTGACTCCCCAGGCTATTTATGCGGCCTGTAAAACCCGGAACTGGGTAGGGGATGGAGTCCCACCCTGCTCTACTCCATCCCAGTAAAACCGTCCCGGGTTAGCCTTTCGGCTATACTAAAACTTCAGCACCAGACTGCTATTAGCAGCTGATGCTGGGAAACAAAATACACAGTTTTACTGCAGCAAGGCCAGGTACCTTGGTGCCACATACCTTCCGTCAATGACGGCCCCTTGCACCTTACCACAGGGCCTAATGTGAGGATGCTGTGCTCCTGGACTTAATGGGAAGGCCATCTTGCTAAACCCCTTGGGAAACCTGCTTAAACATTTAAAGTGGGGTGTGGAAGCATTAGCTAGCACATAGACACACTTCAGCTGACCTGGGAGTTTCAGCACTTCCAGCCAGAGAGAGATTTTACCTGTTACCACAAAGAATGTTAGAAGGAGAAAAGAATCTTTCTATTGCTGGCTGGACACACACACATAATGAACAGCTGTTGGAGGAGAGTATGTAACTATTAGCAGCCACAGAGCATTGAAACAGTTGCTACAATGTTTCAGTGAGCTTTTTGAGCAATGATTAGTCATGCCAACTGTTTGTTTTCTAATTCTGGTTAGTGATAAGCAATGACTGCACAGATATTTAAGGCAATAAGACTGTGGGACTGGGTTTTTCAGAAGCAGGACTGTCAGGTAAACATGCAGTTCAGAAGTGCAACATGAGCTGAGATGATGGGTCTTTTTGTGTGGTAAAGAATTCACCTTTTTTGTTGCACTAAAGTCTATAAAATAGGAAGCAAATCTGTATTAGCTGCAAGGAAACTGACAATCTTTGTGAGTGACACTTTAAACCCTAAATATTGTTCAGTATTAATATTAACATAAATAACAACATTGAATCCTTTTTAGAAGAATAATTGATACTTTGGTTCTCCCTGGGGAGTTGCGCTTTTGTTTTTTATAGAATAATATGAATGTGGGATTCCCAACCGTGAAGAAGCCTTTGTATAGCTCAAATTAAAGTCTTGAATCAGCTTTCCCATTAGGCTGTTTTACAGCCTCTATTTTGATATTGTTTGGCGATCTCAGCAGGATTGCAACATACAAAGATGAAGCACTATGAAACTCAACAAGCCAAGATTCAGGCTTTTCATTTATAAGGAAAATATGAGAAAATTTAATTTGTAGAATTAACTCACAAATATAAATCATCTATCCTCCTATTGTCTATTTGGTGACTAGATATTCTGTTACCAAATTAGAGATGAGTCACAAGGGACTAATCCACAGGAAAACAAATTAGTTTCCTTTTATGCTAAAATGCTTCTACCGTAAGTAATGACACTTTCCTATTTTTTCTGGCATGTGTATTGGAGGAGTAAAACAAAATGCGACTGTGACTATATATTTATTGCAACAATGGAAAGAAAACCATTTAAAAGTATGCTTTTAAGAGATTTGTTTCAGGTTTTCATTATTTTAGCTTTATGTTAGTTTTCCTTAAAGGGGGCCATCTCAAAGTCTGTAAATTCATTTAAAACCCCCCAGAAGCCCCGTTTCACTCACCTTATCCCAGAGGCCTAGCCTTTCTGAATGGGCGGCGCGGGCATGCGATGGCTAGAAGGTGAGCAGGGGATGCGGCCGGTGCCGCTCATCTCCTTTTAGGTGGCTTAGCTGTCAGCGGAGCTGAGTGAAAGGAAGCGCACTGATTGGTTGAATGGGCCGCTCAGCCAATCATTCTCACTCAAGTCTGCATCATTGGGAGCAAGAAAGCGAGTGACCTAGGGGCATACACACAGCGGGGCATCCCAATTCAGGATACCTCCTCTGAGAGAAACAACACCCCGAAAAGTGAAAATCAGGTGTGTTGTTCCTCTTTAAAAGGGCATTTACAGAAATAGTCTATCAGTCTTTGGCATTAATGAAAATAAACCATGTCTCTATACATTTATGTGTTTCTTGGAAGTGCAGTTCATTACAACTCCCCCCCCCCCCTCCGCATTCCCAAGCAGGTACACTCGACTTTGGAACTTTGACTTGATCATTCCAGAACCTGGAATTTATTTCTTAGACAACCCTTAGTTCATTATTTTATTATTTAGGATCATTGTCATGTTGCATCTGGAGAGCTTACCTTCAAATATACTCATTAAAGTGGACGATCAGTGTGCCGCATCACTTACATCCTTCGGCTGTGTGTTTATCAAGCCATTCAGTTACGGTAGCTTGACCACTCACAACGGAAAAGTATGCAAGAGAATCCACCGCTGGCCATGTATGTGCCGTGCGGTCATTGGCGAAGTAAGCATACCAGGCAACAAGTTGGGGGGGGGGGGGGGGTCACACATTGGGGTTTCCCAGGAAGAGGAAATCAGGCAGCCGTGGAGTCTAGTCGATTCTGTGTTTTTGTGCTGTCCAGATTCTAATGCAGCAAAGGAGCTACAAACATGTCTAGTTGATATTAGGTTTCTTTGGTGAAACACACTATTTGCCAAACATGTCTTCTGATACTAGATAATGCTATCATTGCCTCTTCAGGCCAAAGTACATTATTTCAGAGGTCCAGGCTTTGCTTTAGTGTTAATGAGAAACTTTAGTTTTGCCATCTGGTCAGGAACGGTTTCTTCCTGTGTAAGAAATAGAGAATTCCCATTAAATATAAAATATTAGATATGTAGGTCTTGAATATCTAAAATAGCACTCCAAGTAGCTTCCCTGGCTAGGATGGTAATTGGGCCTCTTAGATGCTAATTTGGTATCATCCCACCATCTTGGCTGGGGTCGGGTGGACACAATAGATTTGGGTGTACAAAGGATTCCTAACTATCTAATGTAAATTAAGTCAATACCTGCCCGTGGAATCCCTTTGTGAGCAGAGGTGCAGTCTACCGGGAGGGGCTAGTCCTTTCCAACAGGAAGTGAGGTGGCCTAGAATGAGAGGGAGTAATTTTTGGGAGTTGAGAGGGGACCAAGGAAGAGCAAGGACGCGTGGCGTGAGGGCCCTGTATTGGTAATTATGAGCAAGTAACTTTAGGCCTAGTTGGCAATTGTACTTAGTAATAGTACATTTTAGAAATTGTTTTATGTATTTGTTTAGTCCCGGTGATACCTACACTGTCTAGTGGCTAATGTAACTGTTTAGGCCCTTATTTTTATATACATTTTGTATTATTTTTACATATGTACTGCTGTCCTTTATCATAAGTGAATCATGTGATTCCTTACGTCATCCACAACCTAGAACCTACAGTGGGCATTTATTGTTATATTAATCATTGATATTTTTATTGAGGTTTTTATAATAATAATTGTTTACACCTGATATACAGCTCATGTACTGTAAATGGAATTTATGATGAAATTCCAAACTTCTTAGGGACTTCCTTTAGTGCCTATCTGCTTTCAGGCCGAGCTTGTTGGGGTATCCCTAAAATGACCAGACGTCCCACTTTGAGGTGTTTTGTCCACTTAAAACCTCTAAGGGCGCTTATATGTCTCACTTTGCTGAATGGCAGTAGTGAAATATATGGATTAGCTAAGCTTCAGGTCAATCGCAACATCGTTTAAAGATTGGAGATATCTCTAAGTTGTTCTTTAAGCATATATCAATACACATAGTTAGTTACACACACACACACACACACACACACACACACACACACACACACACACACACCATAGAATGCAGTGGATATTTGCTACTAAAAATACAATTCTGTGAAGTACTCACCTGTAGAATTGGTATTATACGTATACAGTACGTCCTGCTCCAGATATAATACTTACACTTGGGTTATCCTCCGCCAGATGGCGCTGTGCACTGCAGACATGCAAAAACAGGCTCATCCCGGCCCTTCATATACCCGGGGACCTCCCACAAATCCCCAGCAGTGAACAAGAAGTCGGGAGAATTAAACCACCGAAACTGGTAACAACAACAATGGTAACAATCACCATACCGGGGATCCAGAATAATGCAAAAACCAGGGTGGGGTGGAGCAGGACATACTGTATACATATAATACCAATTATACAGGTGAGTACTTCACAGAATTGTATTATTCTAAGTATACAGTACGTCCTGCTCGCCTGCAAAACCTTGCGGCCAAACACAGCATCAGCTGTAAAACTTTGAAAAGGTATGAACAGAAGACCAAGTAGCAGCCTTGCAAACTTGTTCAACAGAAGCCTGGTGCTGGAAGGCCCAGGAGGCCCCAATAGCACGAGTAGAATGAGCAGTAAGACGGAAAGGAGGACTCTTCCCCTTAGCAGAATAGGCCTGAATCACAGCCTGACGGATCCATTTGCTGATAGTAGACTTGGCAGGAGCCAAACCCTTCCTAGGCCCAGAAGGCACAACGAAGAGAGCATCAGTCTTCCTGAAAGCCGCAGTGACAACCAGGTAATACTTCAAACACCTGACCACGTCCAAGGAAAGCAGAACCCTTTCCTTGTCGTTGCTAGGATTGGGACACAATGAGGGAAGAACAATGTCCTGATTCAAATGAAAGGCAGACACAACCTTAGGCAGAAAATCCGGCTTGAAGCGGAACACCACCTTGTCCTGGTGCCTCTCATAGTACGGAGGCTGAATGAATAGAGCATACAGCTCAGACACACGCCTAACCGAAGTTATGGCCACCAAAAAGACAACCTTGAGAGTAAGAACAGCCAGAGCAGCATCGTGAATAGGCTCAAAGGGAGCACCCTGGAAGGCAGATAAAACCAAGTTTAAATCCCAAACGGGGACCACAGGTTTACGAGGGGGACGCGCATGAGTGACCCCCTAATAGAAGGTCTTAACCAAATGATGCTGAGCAAAGGACTTCTGAAAGAAGACGGACAGGGCAGAAACCTGACCCTTCAGAGTACTGAGTTTTAGACCTAACTCCAAACCATGCTGTAAGAACTCCAGAACCCTAGGGATAGAGAACTCCCTACAGGGAAGAGACCTAGACTCACACCAGTCAATGTAGGTACGCCATACTCTGTAATAGATAGCAGCAGAAGTCTTCTTCCTAGCCTGCACCATAGTACCTACAACAGAGGCAGACAAACCCTTCTCCATCAAGATGGAGGTTTCAGCAGTCAGGCCGTCAAAGCCAGCGTTTGTAAATTGGGATGGCGTAAGGAGCCCTGAGTTAGCAGATCTGGCACCCCTGTCATATTGTACTGGTCTACTGCCATTTGAACCACGTCTGCGAACCACACTCTTCTTGGCCACCTGGGGGCCACTAGAATCACAGGCACCCCTTCCAGAGCAATCTTGCGCAGAACCCTGCCCAGGAGAGGGAATGGTGGAAATACATACAGGAACCGAAACTCCTTCCATGACATGGACAGGGCATCCGTGGCCAAGGCCAGAGGATCCTGAGACAGGGATACGAAGGCCGGGAGCTTGTGGTTGTGACGGGATGCAAACAGGTCCACATCCGGTAGACCCCCAACGGTGACACAGGGACTGGAATACCCTGTTGCAGAGGGACCACTCTGCCTGACGGAACGTCCCCCTGCTCAGAGCGTCTGCTAGCAGATTCTCCGACCCCGGAATGTAAACAGCCGAAATGCATTGTACATTGGCCTCCGCCCATGTCAGAATCTGAGACACCTCCTGGAGGGCACCCTTGCTCCGGGTCCCTCCCTGATGGTTGATGTAGGCAACCGCCGTCCTGTTGTCTGAGCGTACCTGGACCGACAGACCCCCCAGGTGTTGGGTCAACCGCTCCAGTACCAACCGGACTGCCCGCAATTCCAGAATGTTGATGGGTAAATGGGCCTCCTGAGGCCCCCACTTCCCCTGGAAGCGCAGGGACTTCCAGAATCCCCCCCAACCTGACAGACTGGCATCCGTTGTGACCGTCTCCCAGGAGGGGGCCAGAAAAGACCTGCCCCCTATCAAGTTCCCGAGGTCCAGCCACCACGCAAGGGACCGTCTGACCGAGGGGGTAAGCACACAGAACCCGTCCAAGGACGCTGGGTTCTTGTCCCATACTGACAGAAGGTGAAGCTGCAGAGGTCTCAAATGGAACTGGGCAAAGGGCACCGCCTCGAAGCTCGCCACCATCAGGCCCAGCAGCTGCATTCCCTGCCTGATGGAGGGCTGTGGGCACGAGAGCAGGAACCTCGCCTGCGCAGTCAGAGCTTCCACCTTCTGTTGAGGAAGGAATATCCTTGACTGAACCGTATCCAGAATCATTCCCAGGAACGGAGTCACCAAGGAGGGGGACAGAGAGGACTTGGGGAAATTGATCACCCAGCCTAAGGACTCCGAGGTGGACACTACCAGCTGAGTGTCCAATTCTGCCTGCCGCAGAGACCGAGAGGTGATGAGTATATCGTCCAGGTAGGGCAGCACACGTATGCCCCTTAGCCTTATCAGGGACATCACCCCTGCCAGCACCTTGGTGAACACCCTGGGAGCCGACGTGAGGCCGAATGGCAAGGCCACAAATTGGTAATGCTGATCTTTCAGTGCAAATCTGAGAAACCTTTGGTGTCCTGGAAACACCGGGATGTGAAGGTAAGCATCCTTGATGTCTACGGACGTCATAAAGTCCCCTGGGCGCAGAGAGACGATGGCCGAGCACAGAGTTTCCATGCGAAAGTGCCTGTTCTTCACAAATTTGTTGAGGATCTTTAAATCCAGAATGGGCCTGACTGACCCATCCTTCTTGGGTACTGTGAAAAGGTTGGAATAGAACCCCATGCCCCTGTCTCCTAAGGGGACCTTGCAAATGACCCCTAGATCCAGGAGACCCTGCACGGCCAGCAACAAGACCTGAGCTGAGGCAGGGTCCTGAGGAATCCGGGACCCAATGAATCTGGTGGGGGGCCGTACAGCAAATTCTATCTTGTAGCCGGAGGACACTACCTCCTGAATCCACCGGACTGAGACGTGGCGCCTCCAGACATGCTCGAAGTGCTGCAGACGTCCCCCCACCCTGACGGGCGAGGGCGCCCCCTCATGCCTGAGGGGTCTTGGGAAGGGCTTTAGGCTTGGGCCCCCAGGAGGAAACGGGATGGCGTCCTCTATTCCTGTGCCAGGAATCTGCGCGGGACCCAGCGAAGGACACCCCTTTTCCCTGTTTAGCCCCACGGTAGGGGATTGAAAGGGTGCCCTGGCCTCGAAAGGGCCGAATCTGCCTCCTGCGCTGGGGTAACTTGCCTCCTTTGGCGAAGAGGTCTAGACAGTCCCCAAACAGGCGCAGCCCCTTAAATGGAAGCCCAGAAGGGCTTTCTTAGCGGCATTGTCCGCAGCCCACTGTCGCAACCAAACCGCGCGGCGTAAAGCTACCGCCAGGGCAGAAGATCTAGCACACATCCTAATAGCATCGTCCGATGCAGACAGGATAAAGTTTACAAACAGATCACAGTTAGACAGTGCATTGACAGTATCAGGTGGCAACTCATCTGTGCCATCGAGTGCATTCCTGACCATGGCCCTGAGCGCTACTGCCGTAATGGCTAAGGCACAAACCGGGCGCAGGGTCGCTCCCCCAAATGCAAAGGCATGGCATGCCAATTGATCAATACGCCGGTCCTCAGAGTCCCGTAGCGTAGTAGTGTCAGGGGAGTGCATAATAGAGGTGTTGGACAACCCTAGAATAGGAGCATCGACCTCGGGGGGCGATGACAAGCACTTAACCAAGTCAGCCGGGAAGGGATACTTCCTATCCACACTCTTAGGGATCCCAGGAAGTCTACTGGGATGTTCCCATGCTTTAAGCACGAGGCTATTGAAATGGGTTTGCTCTGGAAATTCCAGAGGAGCCTTAGCAGTATGAAAAAGCTCACCCCTTTGCCTGGGAGCCGCAACAGGGGGAGAGATGGACAAAACCTCAAAAATCTGAACCAGCAGTCTGTAAATATCATCCGGGGTCCAGTGCTCAGAACCAGACTCGTCATGAGCCCTTGACTCCTCGTCATATGACCCCGAGTCAGAGAACAGCTCCCCTTCGTCCGAGGGGGTATGGCCGTAAGGATGCAACAACTCATCAGATTCCATAGGGAAAAGAGCAGAGTCAGGGGTTAAATGCCGCCTCTTAGCGGTGGCCTTACGCGCCAATGAGCTAGCAAGCAATCTTTCAACACTGGCCAGTCTAGTAGCCACATCAGGATGAGAATCCCGGCTTGTATTGGGGGCTAGACTCAGGCTTGGGGGAGTAGGTGAAGTGAGGCGAGGTGCAGGCCCAGCCACGGAAGAGGCGGGAAGAACCGATAATGCCTGCTGTGCACAAGGAACACAGACCCGTGCATTGTCACCGCTGCTAGGTAAGACCCCACAAGCTACACACAGCCGGGCTTGTCCCGAAGGAACCCCGGTCACAATATCCTGGGACGCCTCCATATGGTGATTTAATCGGCACAATAGGCCAGTAGGGATTGACGCTGTAAGCTACCCTGGATGCCCCAATAACCCGCGGGGAAGTGGGAGTAATTTAATAGTCTCAACCGGGAGCTACACCGGGCCGGGAGAAGCCACCGGAATCCACGGTATGAAAGACATAAAGGGAACAAGAATGTCAGAGCCATGCACAAGGGAGTAATAAAGGTAATATAAAGTCACCCGCGAGGGCACTTACAGACAGAGGGTGGAGGACAGTCTTCACTACGCACACGCGAGTAAAAATGGCGCCAAACGAACCTCGAAGGGCGGGCCAGAGCTGATCGTGGCGCGGAGCGCGCCAAAACGTGACGCGGAGCGCGCCAAGCCAGGGCCCTGCCCCCCCCCCACCGAGAGCGCAAAGCTCCAAAAACGCGTAGCCAATAGAGCAAACAGGGCATTGGCGTCTGAAGGAAACTGATCGAGTGGATTACCGCAGCAGAGCCACTACAAGCTAAAAAAAGAGACGCCGCAGCATCTGGGGAGCCACCGCCGCCCATGCAGTACAACCATATAGGAAGGCGCGGCGGGGACCAATACAAGTAAAAACTAAACAGAGCGGCTCTGACACCCGTTCCCAGTCAAAGGCCATAAGCGTGTAATAGGGTACACTGAGGCCGCCATACTCTGAGGCTGCAGCTGTCACTGTGCGGCGGCCGCTCCGGGCGGCGTCAGCTCGAGCAGCGTCGGCTCGAGCGGCGCCCAGCTCAGCCACGCCCCCCGCTTCCTCCTCCAGTAGACGTGCTCGCGCGCGGCCGCGAGCACGTGTCTGTTATGCCCTCCGGTGGCGCTGTGCTGCGCGCACCCGCCGGAGGATCAATTAAAGGGTTAATGAGCCCTAGGGGATTGAGGGCTTCGCCCTCTTCTGCTCTGCAGGCCAATCAGCCCCATTGATATCTTGGCCTTACCTCCTCCCTTGTTGCCAGCCAATTACCCTTGGAATCCTATGTGCTCCAATCAGTACACTGCTTCCCTCAGACCTGTCCCTATAAAGGCAATTCCCTCTCAGTTGTGAATTGCCTGTGATAGCGCTCAGAACCCTGTGTACTCTATTCCTGTGAAGTTTAGCCTGTTGCCGACTTGATTGTACTGACCATTCTCGATCCTGAATCCTTGTTGCCGACCTCTGCCTGTATTGACGCCTCTTGATCCTGAACCCTTGTTGCCGACCTCAGCCTGTACCCCGACTACGTCTTGCCTGATCCTTGGTGCCGCTACGATCTCTGCCTTCCTGTTATCGACCTATTGCCTGTCTCTGGACTTCCGTCACTCACGCTCCAGTTATTGGTTCTCCAGATCTCTCCATATAAGCTAGCATCCTTTGAGCCAATAAGTCTTGGGGGCAACCGATCCCGGGTAGGCGTACTTGCGTCCCGGCAAGCGGGGGCTCCTATAGGTGAAGCTGGCTGCGGAGATTGGGGGTTGCAAGCTCATTAAGAGGTCTGGTGTTACCCCCTAGTGTGACATTATCACAGGCCAAAAAGATGGATGACCTGGTACAGCAGGTGCAAGCTATGGCCACAGCGATCAACCAACTCGCTCAAAGGGTGGCCACTCAGGAGTCTCGTCAGGTACCGGCTACCTCTGTATCACCTCATATCACTGAACCCAAGATTCCACTGCCTGAAAAATTTTTTGGAGAGCGAGCAACATTTTCCAATTTCAAGAATGCTTGTGAACTGTATTTAAAGCTGAGACCTATCTCCTCTGGCACTGAGACCCAACGAGTAGGCCTAGTCATTTCTCTGCTTCAAGGAGACCCGCAGTCCTGGGCCTTTAGTTTGCCGAGTCATGATATTGCCTTACAATCAGTAACTGCATTCTTCAACGCTATGGGCGTTCTATACGCGGATCCTGATTTACAGTCTACTGCTGAGAATAGGCTTCGGGCCTTAAAACAAGGGCGGAATTTGGCTGAAGATTACAGTGCTGAATTCCGCCGCTGGGCTATCGAAGCTAGGTGGAACGACCCCGCTCTGTGTAGTCAGTTCAGGGTGGGGCTGTCGGAAAGCATCAAGGATGCCTTAGTCAATTTTCCCCCGCCAGCGGACCTAGATCAATTAATGCAGATCTCCATTAAAATAGACCGACGTCTTAGAGAAAGGGCCAGGGAGAGAGTCAGGGTTCCCACGTCCTTCAGACCAGTCCAGAGTCATAGATCCCCGGTTCCCCGTGGAGAACCCGCTTATCCCAAGAGGAGAAACAGTGTAGGCGATCCGAGGGGTTATGCCTGTATTGCGGGAATTCTGGTCATTTTGCAGGGTCCTGTCCAAACAAGGAGAAACCGGCGGAAAACTTCCGCACCCAGACCAGGTAGAGAGTACTGATCTGGGTGAGTCAGTTTGTTACTCTCGCCAGAATAAGATGCTTGTACCTATCGATTTGTCTTGGGGGTCCTCTAAGCAGACAGTTTCCGCCTTTATAGACAGTGGTGCGGCTGGAAACTTTTTGGACAGGAGCATGATCTCCACCTTAGGGATCCCTGTAGTTCCTCTTGAAAGATCCCTACAAGTTTTAGCTATCAATGGGAAGGCAATCCAGGGAGGTCCTATAAATACCAAGACCCCACCTCTTAGACTAATTGTCGGCTCTTCCCACTCTGAATTCTTAGAATTCTTTATTTTTGATTGTCCAGAAACTCCGGTGGTTTTGGGATACCCCTGGTTGCAACTCCATAACCCAGTGTTAGATTGGCGGGCTGGGGAGTTGGTCAAGTGGAGTGACCACTGTAAAGGTCACTGTTTAAATACAGGCCTCAGAAGCGTTCAAGTCTTACCACAGGAATTATCTCAGCCATACGCTGATTGGATCAATGTATTCTCTGATACTCTTCCTCCACATCGGTCCTATGACTGCCCCATTGACTTGCTGCCTGGCACTATTCCCCCGAGGGGAAAGATCTATAACCTTACCCTGCCCGAGGAGCAAGCAATGAGGGAGTATGTTACCGAAAATCTTAGGAAAGGATTTATCTGTCCCTCTACCTCGCCTGCTGGGGCCGGGTTCTTTTTTGTAGAGAAGAAAGATGGTGGCTTGAGACCGTGCATAGATTATCGAGCCTTGAATAAGATCACTGTAAAAAAACGATACCCCTTACCCTTGATTGGGGATCTGTTCAATAAAGTCACAGGAGCTCGAATTTTCTCCAAATTGGATTTGAGAGGGGCTTACAATCTGATTCGCATCCGACAGGGGGACGAGTGGAAAACTGCATTTAATGTGAAGGATGGGCACTATGAGTACCTGGTCATGCCCTTCGGTCTTTGTAATGCGCCAGCCGTTTTCCAAGATTTTGTTAATGATATATTCAGGGAATATCTCGGTAGATTTGTAGTCATCTACTTGGATGATATTCTCATTTTTTCTAATTCTTTACCGGAGCACAGACACCATGTTAAGTTGGTGCTACAAAAATTAAGAGAGAACAACTTATTTGCTAAACTGTCTAAGTGTGTGTTTGAAGTCACTACAGTTCCCTTCCTAGGGTATGTTATTACCAACCAGGGTTTGGAGATGGACGCGGGGAAGGTTTCAGCAGTTCAGGATTGGGTCCAACCCAAAACTTTAAAGGAATTGCAACGTTTTCTAGGTTTTGCAAATTTTTATCGGCGTTTCATAAAAGGGTTTTCCCATGTTGTTGCACCCCTTACCAACCTTACCCGCAAGGGGGCTTTTACTGCTAACTGGTCCCCCTCTGCCTGTGAGGCCTTTCTAACCTTGAAACGGGCCTTTACTTCGGCACCTGTGTTAATTCATCCAGATATTCATAATACCTTCGTTATAGAAGTAGATGCTTCTGAGCTGGGAGTGGGTGCAGTTTTGTCACAATATTCTGGTAACCCTGAGCGTCTCCATCCATGCGCTTATTTTTCGCGTAAATTCAGTACCGCGGAACAAAATTATGATGTTGGCAACAGGGAACTATTAGCTATTAAACTGGCATTTGATGAATGGCGACACTGGTTGGAGGGTTCATTACATCCTATAACTGTGTATACCAATCATAAAAATCTCGAATACATAGGTTCTGCCAAGAGGCTGAACTCTCGTCAGGCACGTTGGGCATTATTCTTCTCGCGCTTTAATTTTATTATTACTTTCAAGCCGGGTGTAAAAAATACTAAAGCTGATGCTCTATCTCGCATGTTCGGTGAATGTAAGGATCGGGGTGATTCTGGTGAACCAATTTTACCCACAGGTTGTGTGGTCGGGGCGTTACTTCCTGATCTCTCCAATACCTTGGTGTCGTTTCAAGATGAATCTCCTAGTGATGTACCCTTGGGGTGCCAGTTTGTTCCGCCGCACCTGCGTTCGGATGTAATTCGCGAATTTCACAATGCCAAAACTGCTGGTCATTTGGGTAACCGTAAGACGTTTATGCTTGCCCGTCGTCATGTATGGTGGCCTACCATGAGAAGCGATATCACTGCCTTTATCGATGCTTGTGCTATTTGTGCTCGAAGTAAAGGAGTTCACAAGGCTCCTAGTGGCGGTTTGGTTCCTCTTGAAATTCCTGCTGAGCCATGGACCCATATTTCTATGGATTTTATTGTAGATTTGCCTCTCTCACATGGTAATACTGTAATTTGGGTGGTCGTAGATCGTTTCAGTTAGATGGCACATTTCGTTCCTTTGGCCAAAAGGCGGCTGTTTACTTCGCATATTTTTCGTATTCATGGTATTCCGTCCAATATAGTCTCTGATCGGGGTGTTCAATTTACTTCCCGTTTTTGGAAACACTTCTGTTCGCGGTTGGGAATACAGATCTCTCTTTCTTCTGCCTACCATCCCCAGACTAATGGGCAGACGGAAAGAACTAATCAAACTTTGGAACAATACTTAAGGTGTTATGTTTCTGATGCCCAAGAACAATGGGCGGAATTTATTGATTTCGCCGAATTTGCTTACAATAATGCGCCTAGTGAGAGTACCAAGGTATCTCCTTTTTATTGTAACTTAGGGAAAAATCCTAGAGCTTCTTCCCTTTCAGGGTCACCTTCCAATCTGCTGGCGTTGGAGGAGTGGCTTCAAGAACGGAAGAATATCTGGACACACGTTCAGGAGATTCTTAAGACCACTGGTTTGAGGTATAAGAAATTTGCCGACCGCCGCAGATCACAGGAACCTACTCTTCGAGTAGGCGATCTAGTTTGGGTCTCCACAAAAAATATTGCGCTCCGTCAGCCATCTAGCAAATTAGGTCCAAAATTTATTGGTCCTTTTCCGATCGTCAAGAAGTTGAATAATGTGTCTTTTAAAGTTCAACTGCCGCCGACTATGAAAATACCTAATTCCTTTCACGTTTCACTGTTAAAACCGGCGAAGAATGCTCCTCTTGCTGGTCCTGCACCAATTCTTCTTGATAATGAGCCCGAGTATGAAGTGAATAAGATCTTGGATTCACGTAAAGTGCGAAATTCTTTACAGTATTTGGTGGATTGGGTTGGCTATGGTACGGAGGAAAGATGCTGGGTGGCAGCGAGGAATGTTCATGCCAAGGCTCTTGTAAGAAGGTTCCATTGTGACAATCCAGGGAAACCGGGTGAGGGTCCGGAGGCCCCTCGTGAAGGGGGGGTAGCGTCAGGAACCGCTTACCTGATCCCCGTTCCAGCGACGTCTCCAGGCGGCCAGCTGCAGCTGTCACTGTGCGGCGGCCGCGCCGGGCGGCGTCAGCTCGAGCAGCGTCGGCTCGAGCGGCGCCCAGCTCAGCCACGCCCCCCGCTTCCTCCTCCAGTAGACGTGCTCGTGCGCGGCCACGAGCACGTGTCTGTTATGCCCTCCGGTGGCGATGTGCTGCGCGCACCCGCCGGAGGATCAATTAAAGGGTTAATGAGCCCTAGGGGATTGAGGGCTTCGCCCTCTTCTGCTCTGCAGGCCAATCAGCCCCATTGATATCTTGGCCTTACCTCCTCCCTTGTTGCCAGCCAATTACCCTTGGAATCCTATGTGCTCCAATCAGTACACTGCTTCCCTCAGACCTGTCCCTATAAAGGCAATTCCCTCTCAGTTGTGAATTGCCTGTGATAGCGCTCAGAACCCTGTGTACTCTATTCCTGTGAAGTTTAGCCTGTTGCCGACTTGATTGTACTGACCATTCTCGATCCTGAATCCTTGTTGCCGACCTCTGCCTGTATTGACGCCTCTTGATCCTGAACCCTTGTTGCCGACCTCAGCCTGTACCCCGACTACGTCTTGCCTGATCCTTGGTGCCGCTACGATTTCTGCCTTCCTGTTACCGACCTATTGCCTGTCTCTGGACTTCCGTCACTCACGCTCCAGTTATTGATTCTCCAGATCTCTCCATATAAGCTAGCATCCTTTGAGCCAATAAGTCTTGGGGGCAACCGATCCCGGGTAGGCGTACTTGCGTCCCGGCAAGCGGGGGCTCCTATAGGTGAAGCTGGCTGCGGAGATTGGGGGTTGCAAGCTCATTAAGAGGTCTGGAGTTACCCCCTAGCGTGACACCACCGATCCAAGACGTGTTGTCTCCAGACGTGAGCAAAGAGTCGAAGCCGTCCCCCCACCCGGATGGGTGAGGGCGCCCCCTCATGCCTGAGGGGCCTTGGTAGGGGGCTTGGGCTTAGCACCCCAGGAGAGACCAGGGCGACCACGGGATCTACCCCGTCCCCAAGAGTCTCTGCGGCTACCTGCGAAGGAAGATCCGCGTCCCCCACGGGAAGGGCGAAATGAGGAGGACCCCCGAAAGGGCCGAGAATGCTTTCTACGCTGAGGGAGCCGACCATCCTTGATCAAAAAATCAAGACGTTCCCCAAAGAGATGTAGTCCCGTGAAGGGAAGCCCAATGAGGGACTTCTTAGCGTCAGCAGCCCACTGATGCAGCCAGGCGGACCTACGCATGGCAAACAACAGGGCAGAGACACTACCACCAAGCCAGACGGCATTGTCCATGGCAGACAACACAAAAGCAATAAAGTCAGAGCAAAGAAAAAGGTCCTTGTAGTCATCCTCATGAGATCTGGCAGCCTCGGCAAGGCGCCTAACCGTCTTCTTAAGTGCAATGGCAACAACAGCAGCGACAAATGCTTTCCTGGCATCTGCAGCTGGCAAGGCACAGTCTGTGTTCTTACTATTAATAGGTTAATTGCCAAGACCGCTACTGCAATGTTCATTTAAGTGCCGCGTCAGGCATTAAACCTGTCTGGAAGGGTGGGGTGGGGTCAGGAGAGCTGGGGTCAGGAAAAGGTCAGCAATCCCAGAATGCAGAGCAGCACAGTCAGAAGTCACTTCCTGTTTGCAGGCTGCCTGATGTCTCATGAGCCGCCATCTTGGATGTTTAAAGGCTCATAACATGCAGTAGATGCAGGTAGGATGATTTTTAATGTGAGCAATCTGTATGTACAGGGTGTGGGAAACACATAAGATAGACTCTTATTCAGAGTTCAGAGTTTAAGTGTATTGTTAATTAAAACCCCTAAATCCTTTTCCATTGTTTTACCAAGCATTTCTTTATTTAGTGTGTAATCATCACTAAATACAAAATGGTGCCAAATAAAGGGCACTACAACCTATTATTGTGAAAACCAATGCTTTATTTAAATTACACATATAAAGCCACCACACTCATTAAAAAACATGTAAAAGACAATATACAAAGGACAAAGTTAAAACCATAAAATACCTGTCTACCCCAGACCCAATATAATGATTCAATGATTAATCTACACCTAGTATCTTTTGGCGTACCTATCAAACAAATAACTTGTTGCTATATGTCTCTCTTATGAATCCACAAATCGCTCCTTTTTGCCTCCTTAAAGTGCAGAAAAAGATAAAGTACTAGAGATGCCTAAATTCAACTAGCTTTATATCAAAACAAGTGCCATGTGCAGCAATACTAATCACACAAAAAACTAAAGTGCTTTAGAAAGACCTCACAAATCTTAGAGCTATATAACCTTATACTTGAGAAATATAAAATATACAATGAAATACCTCTCATGTGCAAATGCTGCATTCATATGTCCCTCTTATTAATCCACAATCCCTCCTTTTTGCCCCTTATAATAAATGTATACCAGTAATTGGTTAAATCTATATATATCTTATTGCAAAGGCCACCTAAAAGTGCAGAAAAAGATAAAATATTAGAGATGCCTAAATTCAACTAGCTTAATATCAAAAGAAAGTACCATGTGCAACAATAATAATCACACAAAGTGCTTTAAAAAGACCTCACAAATCTTAAAATTGTATAACCTTTTAAATGAGACAAATTTAATATACAATGTAATACGTCTCATGTGCAGATGCCACAAAAAAGAAAAATGGGGAGGAAAGGGGGGGGGGGGGGAAATAATACCATTTTGTGATTACTCACCTGTAAAATGGGTATTATAAGTATGTCTCACACCCTGCTTCGGAAGTATTAATTACACGTGGGTTATGGTCCAGTAGAGGGCGAACTTCTGCATAGATGACTAGAAAAAGAAGCCCCTCCCGGTCCATAAATACCTGGGACCTCCCACACATTCCCCAGTATAAGAAAGCAGTAAGGGGACCAGGAAGAGCCAATAAAATCTATGAGAAAAAATTTTCACCACATAGAGGATCCAAGATACAACTCAGTGTGGGACGAAGCAGGGTGTGAGACATACTTATAATACCCATTTTACAGGTGAGTAATCACAAAATGGTATTATTCCAAGTATGTCTCACACCCTGCTTCGGAAGTATTAATTACACGTGGGACATCCAATAGCAGTGTCCAAAAAAAACCACTGCAGCTTGCAGAACTTTGCGGCCAAAAACAGCATCTGCTGAGGCCCGCACATCAACCTTATAAAACTTGGAAAAAGTATGAACAGAAGACCAAGTAGCAGCCTTACAAACTTGTTCAACAGAGGCTTGGTGCTGAAACACCCAGGAAGCCCCAACAGCATGAGTAGAATGAGCAGGGATCTGAAAAGGGGGATCCCTCCCCTTAGCAGAATAGGCCCTAACAGCCTGACGAAACCATTTACTAATGGTAGACTTGACGGGCGCCAAACCCTTCTTGGGCCCAGAGGGCACCACAAAAAAGGCATCCGTCTTCCGGAATGGTGAAGTAGCCACCAGATAGTACTTTACACATCTAACGACATCCAGAGAGTGCAAGGCCCTCTCCTTGTCATTGCTAGGTTTAGGACACAATGAAGGAAGCACACTGTCCTGATTGAGGTGAAAGGCAGAGACAACCTTTGGCAAGAAGTCTGGTTTAAAACGGAAAACCACCTTATCCTGATGTCTCTCAAAGTAGGGGGCCTGAATGGACAGAGCCGCCAACTCAGAAACACGTCGAACAGAGGTGGTAGCCACCAAAAAGGCAACTTTTAAGGTGAAAATGGATAGAGCAGAATCCTGAACCGGTTCAAAAGGAGGACCCTGAAGGGCAGACACCAAATTTAAATCCCAAACAGGTAACATGGGTTTGCGAGGAGGGCGAACATGAGTGACCCCCTGAAAAAAGGTCTTAACCAAAGGATGAAGAGCGAAAGATCTCTGAAAGAAAACCGCCAGAGCGGACACATGCCCCTTAAGAGTGCTAAGCTGAAAACCCATGTCCAGACCCTGCTGAAGAAACTCCAAAATCCAAGGAATGGAAAACACCCGACAAGGGAAGGCCCTAGCCTCACACCAATCAATGTAGGTCCGCCAGGTCCTGTAGTAGATATTAGAGGAAGATTTCTTCCTAGCCCTGACAAGAGTCTGGACAACGGCTTCAGACAAACCCGTTTCCTTTAAGATGAAGGTTTCAGCAACCACGCCGTCAAAGCCAGCGTTTGTAAATTGGGGTAACAAAGCTGACCTTGTGTGATCAGATCCGGAACCAGAGGCAGCCTGAATTGATCGACCGCCAGCCGGACGACGTCTGTGAACCACACCTGTCTTGGCCACCTTGGGGCCACCAGGATTGCTGGCACACCCTCTTGAGCCAGCTTGCGTACCACCTTGCCCACCATAAGGGAGGAAACAGATACAGGAGACCGAGCTCCCGCCAGGACAGAGACATGGCATCCAATGCGAGAGCCAGAGGGTCCTGGGACAGAGACACAAATGCCAGAAGCTTGTGATTGTGATGAGAGGCAAACAGATCCACCTCCGGACTCCCCCACCTGCGACAGAGGGATAGAAATACCTTGTTGCTGAGGGACCATTCCCCCCGGCGAGAGGTCCCTCTGCTCAGAGAGTCCGCTTCCAGGTTCTCCACCCCTGGAATGTAGACAGCCGAGATGCACGGAACATTGCTCTCTGCCCAAGCAAGAATCATAGACACCTCCCGGAGGGCACTCCAGCTGCGAGTCCCTCCTTGGTGATTGATGTAAGCGACCGCTGTCCGATTGTCGGAGCGAACCCGAACTGGTAAGCCCTGAAGGTGATGTGTCAGATGCGACAGCACCAACCGAACCGCCCTCAGCTCCTGAGGACCCCACAGCCCCTGGAACTGACGTTTCCTCCAGAAGCCTCCCCAGCCTGACAGACTAGCATCCATGGTGACCGTCTCCCAACAGGGCGCAAGAAAGGACCTGCCCCCCAGGAGATTCCTCTGGTCCATCCACCACTGGAAGGACCACCGGACAAGAGGGGACCGAACACAAGTCTGATCCAGAGACAGAGGACATTTGTCCCAAACTGATAGAAGATGGAGCTGAAGGGGTCTGATGTGAAACTGAGCAAATGGCACTGCCTCGAAAAAAGCCACCATCAAACCTACCAGCCTCATGCATTGCCTGATGGACGGACAAGGGTTGGACAGAAGAAAATGAATAAAAGCCTGAATAACATCCACCTTCGGCTGGGGTAGGAACACCCTGGTCTGAATGGTATCCAGAGTCATGCCCAGGAACGAAGCCACCCTTGACGGGGGTAGAGAGGAATTGGGGTAATTGATTACCCACCCGAACCTCTCCATTCTCCTCTCTCCGTTCTGGTGTCCAGCTCCGCCTGGTGGAGAGAGGATGACGTAATGAGAAGGTCGTCCAGGTAAGGCAAGATACGAATGCCCCGGACCCCTGAGAAGGGCCATCACGCCCGCCAAAACCTTGGTGAACACCCTGGGCGCCGAAGTCAGCCCGAAGGGAAGAGCCACAAACTGGAAGTGCTGGTTGTCTACCACGAACCTGAGGAAACTTTGGTGTCCCGGGAAGATCGGCACATGAAGGTAAGCGTCCTTGATATCTATTGAGGTCATAAGGTCCCCCGGATGCAGTGAGCCGACAGCAGAGCGCAGAGTCTCCATGCGAAATTTTTTGGTTCTGATGAACCGGTTGAGAGTTTTCAAGTCCAAAATGGGTCTTATGGAACCATCTTTTTTGAGCACCGTAAAAAGGTTGGAATAGTAACCCAGACCTCTCTCTGTTGGGGGAACCGGACAAACTACCCCCATATCCCAAAGGTTTTGCACTGCCATAAAAAGGCCCTGTGCCACCCGAGGGTCCGACGGAACCCGGGACCTGAGGAATCTGGGAGGAGGCCGGCATGCAAACTCCAGCTTGTACTCGGAGAAAATTACCTCCCGGATCCAGACGTCTGCAACCTCTAGGGTCCAGACCTGAGCAAAGAGCCGCAGCCGTCCCCCCACCCACAAGGGTGAGGGTGCCCCTTCATTGCTGAGCGGGCTTGGCAACAGATTTGGGTTTAGTACCCCAGGAAGTCCCGGGTCGGCACGTCCTCTGCCCCTACCCCAGGCATCCCCTCGGAACGCCGTGAAAAACGTTCCCTTGCTTAACCGAGAGCCACGAAAGGAAGGGTTGAATGAACCCAACCCCCGAAAGGGCCGGCGCTGCTTCTTGCGTTGAGGTAACTTACCCCCTCTGGCAACCGAGTCTAAACGATCACCAAACAGGTGCAGACCCACGAAGGGAAGACCTGTGAGCGCCTTCTTAGCAGCGTTATCGGCCGCCCACTGGCGCAACCAGACCGACTGGCGTATAGCAACCTGCAATGCCAAGGTCCTGATACACATACGGATAGTATCATCCAAGGCTGATAAGACAAAAGCAATGAACATCTCACAATGAGTCAAGGCTGTAAACTCCTCACTGCAGGGATCCAATTGGGAACCATCCAAAAGGCCCCTAATTAGAGCTCTAGTAGCCACGGCCGTGATCGCAGAAGCACAAACCGGGCGCAAGGCCGAACCCACACAAGCAAAGGCAGGTGAAGCCAATTGATCGAGACGTCGGTCCTCACCATCCTTCAAGGTAGTGGAATCCGGGGTATGCACGACTGAAGTATTGGACAATCCCAGGACGGGCGCGTCGACCTCTGGGGGTGTCGACCAAAGTTTCACCACATCAACAGGAAAGGGATACTTCCTATCCCACCCATGAGGGATACCAGGAAGCTGACTAGGCTTTTCCCATTCCTTAAGGATCAGATTGTTAAAGTGCTTCTGATCCGGGAACTCCAAACGAGGTTTGGCGGTCCAAAAAAATTCCCCCCGTTGCGGAGGGGCCTCCACAGGAGGGGAAATGGCAAGTACCTCAAAAATTTGAGTAAGGAGCCTATGGGTGTTGACAGTATCCCCGTGCTCGGAGCCGGCATCAGCGCCAGGGTACTGCCGATCCTCAGAAGAGTCAGAGTCTGGGAACAGTTCCCCTTCCTCGAGCGGAGAACAATCAGACCAGTCAAAAGGTTCAAAATCAGCATAATCAAAGGCCGGCGCCGTGGGCGCCAAGTGCCGTCTCTTAGCTGGGGCCTTCCTGGCCGCAGAGCTAGCAATCAGTCTCTCAATGTTGGCCAGTCTTGCGCATACATCAGATTGCGACTCCCCACTGGTGACAACGTCACTTGGGACCATACCCAGGCGTGGGGGTGTAGGTGATGAGGCCAGCGGGGCTGAACCGTCCGCACGGGGCCCGGGTTGCCGCAAAAGCGCCTGTTGCGCACATGGTATACAAATTTGCACATTATCTCCCAAAAGGGATGCCCCACATATCACACACGACCAATATCCTGGGGAGCCTCCATATGGTGATTTTTTGATAAAAAAATCAATGGGAATTACGCTACGAGATGCCCCTTAGCGTCCGTTAGTGGGAGAATTTAATAATGACCAAAGGGTACCCCAATTTGAACAAGGGACCTAAGGACCGGGAGAACCCCCTTTTTTTATTAAAGGCTTGATAGTCCCACCTGAAAGACACAATATGGGACCCCATAAGACTCATATATGCACACAGAAAACCAAGCACCAACATATGCAGCATAAGGCATAAAATGCAGTAATTAAGGCAGTAACCCCAGGCGCTGTGATAACAGCGCAATGTACATATAAATATAACGACAATAATAAAAACCAAGGCTCCGAAGGGCACTCACAGTATCCGGCAGACAGGAATGGCGTCTATTAGCCAGGAGATCCTCAGGAAGAAGGGCGGGCCAGCGCGGATTGCGCGCCGCGCATGGCCCCGCCCCCGGAACTGACAAGCGGTTCCCAGCCAATGGCTGAGAGCCACAAAACGCGCCGGAGGAGAGGGGCGGGCTGTAACCAGCGTGCAGAGCGTCAGGCCCCGCTCCCTCCTCTGACTGAGGAAAGAGAGAGAGAGCCGCGCTCCCCAGCCATGCTGCGGAGCCGGCCATGAGACAACTGGCCCGCCGCCGCTGCACAATACAGCGAGCGTGCGGGCCGCAATCACAGTGAAACACATGCGCACACACACACGACACCCACACACACGCGCTGCCAGTAGCCAGCACGTGAAGTAAAAACAGCACATGACAGTAACTACAATGGGACAAGATGGAGGGTCAGGCCCCCCCCCCCTACTATCCGGGAACGGGGAGTAATGGAGGGGAAGCCAAAAGCTACCTATAATAATGTAGCGACGGCATCGATATGGACAGGGCATCCCACGGCAGGATCACTTAACCTGACGACCGCCTACCCCTTGGTGGGGGATTTGCGGTGGAGCATGGCTCCTGCTCAAACACCTCTAAGGTGTGCACTACCCTCACCCGGATCTTACAGCCAAGGCTGGGAGGCATAGGGACATTAATGAAATAGTCCAGGTGGAAATAGGAAAAAAGTGGCCGGGTGTACACCTGGCTTACCTGTAAAGGAAAGAGACAGCAATCTTCTTGACTTGCTTCTCCGTCTGCAGAGACTTATCTGGGGAATGTGTGGGAGGCCCCAGGTATTTATGGACCGGGAGGGGCTTTTTTTTCTAGTCATCTCTGCAGAAGTTCGCCCTCTACTGGACATAACCCACGTGTAATTAATACTTCCGAAGCAGGGTGTGAGACATACTTGGAATATAGTAGTTTTTTGTGAAAAAAAAGACTTGAAGGACAAACCAGGGAAGGAGGGAAAGGGGAGCTGCAATGATGATGCAATTAAACAACAGGAGGGATGAATCAAACAATCAAATAAAAAAAAATGTTCATGATCTCAAACTAAGATATACCGCCCATAGGTAATCTGTATTAGGGTCCAGGTTGACAGGAATGCTGCTCCGCCGCATGCCCACGGCTTCTGATATAAAGCTAGTTGAATTTAGGCATCTCTAATATTTTATCTTTTTCTGCACTTTAAGGGGGCTTTTGCAATAAGATATATAGAGATTTAACCAATTACTGGTATACATTTATTATAAGGGGCAAAAAGGAGGGATTGTGGATTCATAAGAGGGACATATGAATGCAGCATTTGCACATGAGAGGTATTTCATTGTATATTTTATATTTCTCAGCTATAAGGTTATAAAGCTCTAAGATTTGGGAGGTCTTTCTAAAGCACTTTAGTTTTTTGTGTGATTAGTATTGCTGCACATGGCACTTGTTTTGATATAACGCTAGTTGAATTTAGGCATCTCTAGTACTTTATCTTTTTCTGCACTTTAAGTGGACTTTTGCAATAAGATATATATAGATTTAACCAATTACTGGTATACATTTATTATAAGAGGCAAAAAGGAGGGATTGAGGATTCATAAGAGACATATAGCAACAAGTTATTTGTTTGATAGGTACGCCAAAAGATACTAGGTGTAGATTAATCATTGAATCATTATATTGGGTCTGGGGTAGACAGATCTTTTGTGGTTTTAACTTTGTCCTTTTGTATATTGTCTTTACATGTTTTTTTATGAGTGTGGTGGCTTTATATGTGTAATTTAAATAAAGCATTGGTTTTCAGAATAATAGGTTGTAGTGCCCTTTATGTGGCTCCATTTTGTATTTAGTGTTGCTTGCATCTTGTTAAGGAGCTCACTGGTGCACTCCCTTTCTTTGTTCATTATATGGGTGGTGCTTATCCCTCTTTTCAAAAATAGTGTGCAATTATGGCACAGATTTCTACTTCCCATAACCTTACATTTATCTATCTGTGTTAAACTTAATTTACCATTTAAATGCCCATGCTTCCAATTTATCTAAATCTGTTTGTAGCTGCCTGGGGTCCTCTTTTGTGTTAATTACTTTACACAGCTTAGTATCATTTGCAAAGATTGAGACGTTACTGTTTAATTTGTACCCTATGTCATTAATATATATTAAAGAGAACTGACCCTTGTGGTACTCCACTAGTAACGGTGACCCAATCTGAGCGTGTACCATTGATGACCATTCTCGGCTTCTGATCGTTATACCAATTTCTCACCAATGTGCACGTTTTCCCCCAGTCCAAGCATTCTCATCTTTTGTACCAGTCTTTTATGTGGCACAGTATCAAATGCTTTAGAAAAGTCAAGATATACAATATCCAATGACTCCCCCTGATCCAATCTTGAACTTACCTCCTCATAAAAGCTGATCAGGTTTGTCAGGCAGGAGTGATGCCTCATAAATCCATGCCGATATGGAGTAATAAGGTCATTTTCTCCAAGATAATATCCCTTAAGAAACCTTCAAACAGCTTGCCCACCGCAGATGTTAAGCTTACCGATCTGTAGTTCCCATGTTTCCACTCAGACCCCTTTTTGAATATTGGCACCACATTTGCTAAGCACCAATCCCTCGGAACAGCCCCTGTAATTATTTGTACAGTCTGGAGGAAAGAAAGGAGGGAGGGGACATGATTGAAACCTTTAAATACATACATACAGTATACACATAAGGGCAGACTAGATGGACCGTATGGTCTCCTGCCGTCAACCTTCTATGTTTCTATGAATCTACAAATCATGCCTTGTCTTTTACTGTACGAACTCCCTTAAAAACACAGGGATGCATGCCATCTGGACCCAGGAATTTATCCATTTTTATCTGCTTGAGATGACACGACACTTCTTCCTCTGTGACATTTAATAGAAAGTTTGGGTTATTGCTCTGCATTTCACATTCTTTTGTGAATACAGAAGCAAAGAAGAGGTTTAATAAATTTGCTTTCTAATTTCCCTCATAGGTGTCCCCACCTTGCTTTTCAGGAGGCCCAAATCCTCAGGTTTGTATATTTTACCGTTTATGTAGCTACACAGTGCATCTTGAGCCTAAACCACTCAAGTTTGTCAATTTATTAAAAAAAAAAAAGAAAAAAAGAGGACCAAAACCCACCCTGGAGTCTATGAGACTCCACGGCAGGCATACCACTCCCCCCAGGGCACCCCAGCCATTTGCGAATGGGCAGCACGAGCACGTTCCCTGTTAAATGGTAGCAGGGGATGCAGCTGCTAGCATTAGACGAGCTCCTGGATGAAGGGGCTCAAGCGGATCCAAGTGCGCTGATTGGATGAGCAGCCGCACATGCGCTATAGGACCTAGAAGAGGCAAGTTCGTTCAGGTGACCTGGAGGGTTTCACACAGTGGGGTGCCCCGAGGCAAGTACCAAAACCCAGGATAGTCAATCCTAGGTTCTGGTCCACTTTAACATTTTTGGCTGACTTCTGTGACCCAAATCCAGCGCCTTGTCGGGAGTATCAGATTTGTTTTATTGGGAATTTTAATGCTCCACCAGCATTTCAGTATTCTCAGGGTTGGAATTAGCCAACTCCTCAGAGCCTGAACACTGGACTAGACTGGATCTGATCCCACTGACGACTAGGACCAACGACGAATGACGTCATTTTGCATTTTTTATTGGCAATGGCATTAACATGTTGGCAAGCGTGTGTTTTCAGCAAACTGTGCCTGAAACACAGTAGGCCTACGATGGAAATAAACTGTGGCCAGAAGCCCTCAAAACAATGCATGCGAACAGATTGTCAGTGGGGGATTGGGCGCCCAGTTCTGCATAGGTTAATGGTTTTGTTTTTGCCCAGACTTTGCTTTACATTGGTTAGCGGCCAAATTAATATATATATATATATATTGAATATGTTTAACTGGGAATGTCGATAGTTAAGATCTAAGTATTGTTTAAAATATCAGTTGCCTGGTAAATTCAAGCATGGTTCAGGCATTTACTCCCATGACACACATTTTAGGAACTCTAGGATTAAATTACACACATGGATGGAGACCCAATCTGTTTTGACAGATGTAGAGTTTTACTAATCAAGATTAAAAAGTTGAAGATAAATGGGTAGCTACTTGATATGGTTCAACGACAGTTATATGCATTAAGAAGGGGGATTAGGGGGCCACATAAAAAAACACGAGGTTGCATATTTTATGGGAAAGATTAATTTGCTCCTTTCGTCTAATGTTTAATTTTGTTTAACCCAATACCGCATTCTAATGCACAGTAAATATTCAAATTACTGTAATACATATTTCCATTATTGAGCTACAATATGGGAAAGACACCAAATATTGTTATGATGCAAAGAAGACTTTATTTATAAAAACTCTTGTACCTAATGCCATCTGACACCTTTTGTGCCAATATGTAAAATATAAATAAAATTAAATTTGTACATTCAGATAATTCATCTACAGCTTTACATCAATCACAAATTATACTAAAATCCACATTTCTATTACACCATACATGTCATGTCTTCTTTACATCGCTAGCTTTCATAAGGGCCTTAATAGCACGAGCTCTCATCTCAAGTTCAAGAAGCTCAAGCTGCTGAGCCGATGGATGAATATCTTCAGGCAGGACAACAGCAGCCACAGGTGGTATATCTTCTACAGGTTCAGCCAGGCCAAGGATTTCATTTACACTTTTTTCAATATCCATCACAAGGTCATCAGATTCTCCTGCTACTTTAGTGACAGTTGGAATAGATGGATCAGGGTTTCGTTCTTCAAAGCTCGGACCTTCTATGTCACTATCAAATGTATCTGCATTAATGCTGAGAGCATCGTAGTCTTCTCCCTTTCCTATCAAAACCATGAAATCAAATATATATAAATCCACAACATGTTCATGAAGTGACATATATTATCTTCTGAGATTTCTAGGATTATTTGGGCATTTAGAAACTGCCTGGCTGAGAGGATACCTCATTACTCTCAGGTACTCCAACATGGATCAATTACCACTACCAGGAATAAGCAACATGCAACAGTGGTGGGCCATGTCTGCAGTTGTTGTAGCCGTGTGGAATGGGGGCACATTGATAACCTTAAAAGGAGGGATTCTAGTCATGACCCGGTGCTGAATCAAATCTTTAAAGAATGAAGTAGTCACACACTATCATCGCTGTTAAAACAGCAATTCCAAAACATTTGACATCAATGGTGGCTTTGGGCAGTTGCAGAAGTTGACACTTGAGCTTTAATTCAAAGTTAAGCCAGGTTCAGCCAGCTTTTCTTCCAGAATCCAGTGATCCTTCACAATCGCAACAATAAGAAACTGCCCCAACTTGCTTTTTAAGTTAGTTATTTTACCTCGTTTCACTGCTATGTGTTTCTTCTCAAAAGGGGGCTGCAGAAAGACTATGATCTAAAGTGAGTCCAAAATACCCAAAAATGAAGTACTGGCTTTAGGTGAGGAGCATAGACAGTTTTACACTGTGGTACTATGGTGCATGCGCAGCCTCTCATCCAATCAACGCGCTCAGATCTGCTCCTGCCTACTCGTCTAAGTCTTGGCTCCAGCCAAGTGGACCTGAGCTTGCTGGGAGCATGCACACTGGCCATTCACAAATGACTGGCATGGGTGCACGCCCTGCTAAAGGTACAGCAGGAAGCTCCCGCTTGGATTGGGGGAGAAGGCGAGTTTACCGGGTGACCTGGGGGGGGGGGGGGGGGGGGAAATCAAGCGGCACTGGAATTTTCTAGATTCCAGGGCCGACAGTCCTGGGTTCTGGTCCACTTTAATGCCGCTGCATTTATAGGCGTTTGTTTCTGATGAACAGCTTGAAACTAAGTTTGGCTTTCTGAATTATAGCGCAGTTATAACCATTTAGCAGAACACATCATGTAGCAAACTTTTGCTGTTTAGACTCTGCACTAAGGCTAAGCAATTGCAATGTTAGGAGTTATCTAGTTATCTACATGCAGAATACAAGAAAGTATTACATTATTCACTCAAACAATTATAACAAAAAAACTATTCATCTAAATAATAAGTCCTCCTATTTTTTGGCTCATAAGTATTACCAGGGAAAATATATTAAATACAAGGTAAAAATAATTATTGGCTAATAAATTGGTATAACTTTTACAGTCCTTGTGATATCACCACCTAAAATGGCAGTGCAACAAGCCATTGAACCATTAAGAATAGGCTGTGCTTACTTGTGTGCATGTGATTTAATTGAACCTTGGATGAAGGGGGTGGGAGCAGATCCGAGTGCGCCGATTGGACAAGAGGTCATGCATGCGCCGTAGGACCGGTGAAGGGAAAGTCAGAACGGGCGACCTGGGGGGTTTCACACAGCGGGACATCACCAATCGGGGGTGCCCCAGGAGCAAGAACCAAAACTCAGGATAGTCAAAATCCTGGGTTTTGTTCCATTTGATTTATGAAGTAAAACGAACCGTATACCATCATTATTAATCATTTGCATAAACAAACAAGTAATGCTCTGATTTTATTTTTTTCAGAAGCTGTTTGGGGGGTTGGATTTGAAATATCCTGACCAGTAACAGTGAAGGCTGGCCAAATTGACAGACCAAATATTTTATAAAAAGGATATTCATAAACAAGAGCATTCAATTAGCATGTTTCTTGCTCTGCATCACTGATCTGGTCTTGTTTATGGATTGTTAATTGTTTAATATGTTTTGGAATTTTAATATATAGCAATCATTGTTGCCCTTGCTATTGGTGATGTTGTCTTGACTAAATTGCTGTATATGAGAATATAGTGTTAACAGGTGTGGCCGAACTAGATTCTAAAACATCAAGATTGTGATCTACAACTTTGGAAAAATTTAAATGAATAATGAATGTTGAAAACCCCCTATGATGGAGATGTGAAAAGCTTTTAATGAAAAACCTGTTAAAAGGGACACTATAGTCAAGTTATAACGGTCTGCGTTCACATACTTAGCAGCAAATGGCAGCCAGCCAATCTTGTGACTGCCGGCAACCATTCAGGTTTATTGTGCAAGCCCAATGCGTAAACGCAATTGGTCTCAGGCAGTCACATGATTGGTAGCCTCACAACGAATGAGAAAGTTGTCCGTCTTTACTACGGAGCCACGTTAACACTATAAAGGTAAATATGGGAGTGTGGTGTGATTATCCACTAATAGATATAAAATGGTGGATACTATTGCCAGCAGAATGGATATTAGAAGAATCCTGCAGACATCTGTACACTGAAAAACGGCTACTGGTTGCCAGGGTGTAAGTAAGACGCTCAAGAATATATGTTAAAAAAGGAGCAACCAGCAGCCTAAAGTCTGTAGGACTCTTGGGCCCGTAGGTCTGCCTCTCTGGGGTTTCAAACAGGTTCATTTTAAGCTGTGCAGTATCTCCGCATGTAAAGCGCCAATTGGAGAAGAGCTAGCAAATGCTCCATGGGATATTGCTTCTTGCAATTGGGCATTAGCTTTGTTGGCATTTAAGTGTAACAATTTTCCTGTACACATCCGGCACAATAAATAATAAAACTATATTTACATACCCACTTTTGCGTCTACATCTTCCAATCCAAGGTTGTCCCTTAAGAAAAGAAATGAGATAAAATTCAACATAAAAATTATAGTTATCCAAGGCCAAAACAGCTGTTAGGGTGGATTAGTAAAGCTGAAGGAGGAGCTAGCCACTGGCCACAACTCTATGGCTGTGAGAACATGCACCAGCCATTCAGAAATGTCTGGCAGAGGTGCGCACCAGGAGTCAGAGTGGGAAGAAAGGTACAGACTTCGACATAAAAAGAATATCTCTCACTAATACTGTATAATAATGTAACTTTTATAAGAACATTAGAAATGTTAATCATGAATACATTTAATGTTCACCTAATCTAAGGCCCTTGTTTATAAAAAGCAGCAGGGTGATCTAGTGCGATAAATAATGAGTTATACAATCTCTCCTCTCCCTTAAACTCTGTATCTTCATGCTGCCACAAAGGCTCATAGTCACAATGCATGAAACTTACAGAAATGTAAGGGTTATCCAGGAAAAACATGAAAAAATCGACTTACCTTTTGTATCCCAAAGCTCCTCTGTGCAGGTCTAGTATATCCCCACAGCTGCTCTGTGCAGCGCTGTCATCTTTATACCTACCGATGGCACTGAGCCAGGGATTCCCTCTTCCAGCATTGATGACCTCTCATGGAAGTGCCCATGGAGCCTTGGTGCCCCTCACACACTCAGGTGCAGACTGGCCATAGAGAGACCCAGGCAAATGTCTGGTGGGCCGCACTGCCTTGGGGCAGTCTGGGCTGCTACCTTTACTAACACTCCCTTCCAATTCCAGCACCCCATCCCCTTTACCACTCTATTCCCTCACTCAAGCAACCCCAGCCCATGTCCTCACCCTAATGATATAGCCTCAGTCTTGTAGCACACTGATTGACAGACAGGCCAGGTGCTGTTGAAAATACAATTCTGCGAAACTCACCTGTAGAATTGTTTTTGAATATATACAGTCCAGGTCGTCCCACAGTAATTACATGTGGGTATTCCGCCACCAGGTGGCGCAGTCTACTGCAAGATCCAAAGCTGTAGCTCCTCCCGGCCCCCTATAAAATGAGGTGTCTCACTAGAATCTCCAGTGGTCAAAAAGCAGTAAGAAAAGAGACAGGCTGGGAGGCCAAGAAACCATGTTACATCACATAGCTTCAGCATGTACTCTCTCCATCAAAAGC
The DNA here is from genome assembly GCA_027917425.1 of Gastrophryne carolinensis. Classification (NCBI taxonomy): domain Eukaryota; kingdom Metazoa; phylum Chordata; class Amphibia; order Anura; family Microhylidae; genus Gastrophryne; species Gastrophryne carolinensis. The sequence goes on from CM051234.1 coordinate 365,469,891, forward strand.
TTAAAGCAGTCCTTCACTCTGAATAAGAGCCTATCTTATATGTTTTCCACACCCTGTACATACAGATTGCTCACATTAAAAAATCTTCCTACTTGCATCTACTGCATGTTATGAGCCTTAAAACATCCAAGAGGGCGGCCCATGGAACATCAGGCAGCCTGCAAACAGGAAGTGCCTTCTGACTGTGCTGTTCTGCATTCTGGGACTGCTGACCTTTTCCTGACCCCAGCTCTGCTCTGTCTGAGCAAAGCACAGCTATAACCGGCCCCCTGCACTTTATCCCACTCTCCTCAGTAATTGTGATGCTTCTGAGTCAAGATGGCGGCACCCGTATCCTAAAGCCCTGAAGAGATTTGCAGCCCAGTGGGGGGAAAAAATAATAAGTAAGTGACTAAAAACTTTAAATCTATTAATTTTAGATGCTGGGGAATCGTTTAAGGGTTTGGGCTTTTCAATAAATCATGGTGACGGTCTGGTTTAAGGACAGCGGTCCAATATAAAAATGGTAATCACCATAACAGGCAAAAGAGATAATGAACAAAGGGTGGGGTGGGACGACCTGGACTGGATACATTCAAAAACAATTCTACAGGTGAGTTTCATAGAATTGTATTTCTCACTATATCCAGTCCAGGTCTGCCCACAGTAATTACATGTGGGACATCCAAAAGCAGTGTCTATAAGGGCGGGATCCCCAGTGCGGAACAGCATGTAGTTCCTTTCACTACCGCCTGAAGCACCTTTCGGCCAAAAACAGCATCAGCTGAGGCCCTAACATCAACCTTGTAAAACTTTGTAAAGGTATGAACTGAAGACCAAGTGGCGGCCTTACAAACTTGTTCAACCGATGCCTGGTGCTGAAAAGCCCAAGAGGCAACAATAGCTCTGGTAAAATGAGCTGTGATCCGAAAAGGGGGTTCCTTCCCCTGGCAGAATATGCTTGCACCACCGCCTGTCTGATCCACTTACTAAGAGTGGACTTAGCTGGTGACAAGCCCTTCCTAGAACCCGACTTCCTGAAGGATTCAGTCGCAGACAGGTAATACTTAACGGCCCTGACCACATCCAAAGCATGGAGGGTCCGTTCCTTGGAATTAGCCGGAGCTGGACACAAGGAAGGTAAGACAACTTCCTCATTAAGGTGAAAGGGAGAAACGACCTTAGGTAAAGAATCAGGTTTAAAACGAAAAACCACCTTATCGTTAAGAAGCTCAAAATAAGGAGGCTTCATACAAAGCACGGCCAGCTCCGACACGCGACGTACAGAAGTTATCGCTACCAAAAAGACCACCATGAGGGTCAGAATAGGCAAGGCAGCATCGCACAAGGGCTCAAAAAGGAGGCCCCTGGAGAGCAGAAAGCACCAAATTCAAGTCCCACACCTGTAACACAGGCTTACGCGGTGGACGTACGTGGGTAACACCCTGGAAGAAGGTCTTAATCTATGATTGGCAAAAGATCTCTGGAAAAAAATAGCCAAGGCCGAGACCTGGCCCTTGAGGGTGCTCAGCTGGAGACCCAAGTCTAAACCGTGTTGTAAAAACTCCAAAATCCTAGAGACAGAGAAGGTGCGACAAGGGAAACTCTTGGATTCACACCAAGCAATGTAGGCATGACAAACTCTGTAATATATCATGGAGGAAGACTTCTTCTGTGCCTGAATCATGGTACACACAACCGTGTCAGACAGACCCTTTTCCCTCAGGATTGAGGACTCAACAGCCAGGCCGTCAAAGCCATCGTCTGTAAATTGGGGTGCTGCAGCGACCCCTGAGTGAAAAGCCCTAGGTCGTCGGGCATGATGTAGCGATCGACTGACATCTGAACTATGTCCGCAAACCAACTCCTTCTCGGCCAGCGAGGAGCCACCAGGATGGTTGGGACCCCCTCCTGGGCTATCTTGCGCAGCACTCAGCCCAGGAGTGGAAACGGAGATAAAGGAGCCTGAACTCCGTCCAAGGAATCGCCAGAGCGTCTGTGGCAAAGGCCAACGGATCCCTTGACAGGGAGACGAACCTTGGGAGCTTGTGATTGTGTCTGGACGCAAATAGGTCCACATCCGGCTGACCCCAGAGTAGACAGAGCCTGAAAAATCTTGTTGTTGAGAGACCATTCCCCCAGACGAGAGGCCCCCCCTGCTCAGGAAGTCTCCCTCCTGGGGATGTAAACCGCCGAGATGCAGGGAACATTCTCTTCTGCCCAAGTTAGAATCTGGGTCACCTCCTTGAGGGCTCGCTTGCTCCAAGTCCCGCCCTGGTGATTGATGTAGGCGACAGCCGTCTGAATGTCCGAGCGAACCTGGATCGCACGACCCCTTAAATGGGGAGTCAGGTGAAGAAGCACCAACCGGATCGCTCTCAGCTCCAGAAGATTTATGGGCAAGTGGTTCTCCTGCGGACCCCACTGACCCTGGAACTTCTGCGTCTGCCAGACGCCTCCCCAGCCGGTCAGACTGGCATCTGTGGTAACTATCTCCCACCGGGGAGTCAGAAAAGACCTGCCCACCAATAGGTTCCTGGGGTCCAGCCACCACAAAAGGGACCGTCTGGCAAGGGGGGACAGAGAAAATTCTTGTTTCAGCGACTCCGGCATCCGATCCCAGCTGGTCAGCAGGTTCAATTGAAGAGGTCTTATGTGGAACTGAGCGAAGGGCACTGCTTCGAAGCAGGACACCATCAAGCCCACCAGCTTTATCCCCAGACGGATCGAGGGTCGTTGACAAGACAGCAAGGCTTGCACCTGCGTCTGAAGCCCCACCACCTTCTGCTGTGGTAGGAACACCTTGACCTGAGAGGTGTCTAGCGTCATGCCCAGGAAGGACTTCACCGTTGAGGGAGTGATCGACGACTTGGGGTAGTTGACTACCCAACCGAACTCCTCAAGAGTGGGTAACACCGTCCGCCTGTCGCTCTCGGCCTGCTGAAGGGACTGAGCTGCAATTAGTAAATCGTCTAGATAAGGCAGCACCCGAACGCCCTGAATCCTCAGGATAGCCATGATGCCTGCCAGCACCTTGGTGAAAACCCAGGGGGGGCTGAGGATATACCGAATGGCAGAGCCACAAATTGATAATGCTGGTCCTCCAGAGCAAATCTCAGGAACCTCTGGTGTCCCTGAAATATCGGGACGTGCAAATAGGCATCCCTGATGTCCACCGTGGTCATGAAATTGCCGGGCTGAAGCGAACTTACTGCTGACCGTAAGGTTTCCATGCGGAAATGCCGGACTTTTACAAACCTGTTGAGACCCTTCAGGTCCAAGATAGGTCTTAACGTTCCATCCTTCTTGGGAACCGTGAACAGGTTGGAGTAAAACCCCTGACCCTGCACCTGAAGAGGTACAAGGCAAATCACACCTAGCCGCAGGAGGTGCTGTACGGCCGTTCTCAGGCCCTGTGCCATCACAGGGTTCTGGGACATGCGAGACTGAAGAAATCTTCGGGGCGGCCTGACTGCCAGCTCTATTTTGTAACCGGAGGACACCACCTCCTGAATCCACCGATCCGAGACGCGCTGCCTCCAGACGTGAGCAAATAGCAGAAGCTGTCCCCCCACCCGGATGGGTGAGGGCGCCTCCTCATGCCCGAGGAGCCTTGGCGGGGGGCTGGACTTGGATCCCCAGGAGGGATTGGGTCAGCCACGGGACTTACCTCGTCCCCAGGCATCTCTGCGGCCACCTGAAAAGGAAGCGCCTCTTCTCCCACGAAAGGAGCGATAGGCAGAGGAACCCTCAGGGCCGCGCAGGCTTCCGTCTCTGAGGGAGTCTCCCATCCTTAACCAGGAGGTCCAGACGCTCCCCGAATAACCTGTACCCCACGAAGGGGATACTAGTGAGCGACTTCTTGGGCGCGGCATCAGCAGACCATTGCCGCAGCCAGAGAGAGCGAAGGAGCGCAACAAGCAGGGCCGAAACCCTGGCGCCTAGCCGGACACCATCGTCCACAGCAGAGCCAACAAAGGCAATAAAATCCACGCAAGCTCTGAGGTCTTTATACTCCTCCGCCCGCTTGCAAGACTTAGCAATATCTACAAGACGTCTCACCTTCTTTCTGATGGTTAACGAGACAATAGCCGCGGCACACACAGGGCGAAACCAAGCACCAGCAAAGGTGAATGCATGACAAGCCAGCTGATCCATACGCCTGTCAGCTGGATCGCGCAAGGAAGCAGTATCGGGTGACGGCATAACCATAGTGTTGGATAACCCCGACACGGAGGAATCCACATCGGGGGGACGGGACCAGAGGCGGACCAGCTCCTCCGGGAAAGGATACCACCTGTCCAGGGCCTTAGGCACCGAAGGTAGTTTGTTAGGCCTTTCCCACTCTTTGAAAACCAAATTGGAAAAATGGGCCTGCTCAGGGAAGACAAATCTCTGTCTCTCAGGCCGAAATAAATCCCCCTGCTTCCCCTTAGCCGCTTTAGGAGGGACAATATACGTCTCAAACACAGAAGTCAGCAACTTCTCCGTATCGTCAGGGAGCCACATATCCTCACCCGAGGAAAAGCCAGGCTCGTTGTCCTAGCCGGCCAAAAGATCTCCTGTGGAAGGGGAATCCTTAAACAACTCGTCTTCCTCCATGGAGTCCAGACCTCCAAAAAGATCATCATCAGCAAAATCGAGTAACCAGGCTGGATGTGCCGCTTCTTGCCACAGCCTTCCCAGGAGCCGTGCGAGATAACTGTCTCTCAAGGCTGGCCACCCGGTATGCCAGATCAACTTGGGACCCTGTGCTGGCTTCCCCCTTGCTGAGGGCTGAATGCAATAGCGGGGGTGCTGGAGAGGCCGCCGGCATTAAAGGAATAGGGGCAGATACGCCCGCCCTATCATGCTCCAAAAATATGCTCCTGGTGCAAGTGACACAAACCATGCCGAGTCCGCCCAGGGGGCTGCTACCGCGCATGAGGCAGAGCCTCACCCGTCCAGATGGGACCCCTAGCTCACTATCCCCAGAAGCCTCTATTATGGTGAACGTTAGGTAGGTTACAAGGCACTAACGGCCCAAACCTAATGAAATCCCCAATTTAGTCCCTCTTTTTGTGATCCCTCTTAAGTGGAGAGGAGGATTGGGGGGGCGGATCGGAGGCCGGGAGGAACCACAACCCTTAGACTGTCAAGGGGCCCACCTAGAAGACACAAGCAGAAAGGGGGCATGAGAATCCCACAACACATGCAGCAGGACAAGAAAATAAAACAGTTAAAAAGAGGGACTCACGGCACCACCCGCGACGGCGCGCTGAGGACAGCAGGCAGCGTCAGGCTGCTAAAGATGGCACAGGTCAGCCTCATGCGATCCTCGAGGAGAGGGGCGGGCCGCGCAGCCGTGACGCGAAAAGCGTCATTGTGCGGCCCCACCCCCGCAGAGGGCGCGCAACCGAGCGCCCTCCCCCTGAGAAAATGGCGCTGAGGAGGGTGAAGAGGCCAGCGAAGAAAGGGTGCCCACGGAGGGGCCCCCACAGTCGCCGTTCGCAGCACGCGCACACATCACCACAGAGGCCGCGGCCTCAGAAGACAAGCCTTCGCCGAGCCGTGCCGTCCCCCCCTCCTCACAGCGCATCAAAGATGGAGGGGGAAGAGGAGAAGGAGCCGAGGGAACGAGGGAGGTAAGTATGTCATCAAGAGAAAAAAGACACGGCACATGCCATCAGGTGTAAGCCAGAACACAGTTTGCACAGAAAAACACCTTATATAATAAAGCTTGAGGGAACGGGAAGGGCACGACCTGTGGGCATAGAGTGGTCCCCCCCCCCCCCCCAATAGGCTCACCATTGCCTATGGCCGGCTACCCTTAGGCAGGGTCTGCGGCCCAGAGACTAGCTCTGTCAACGCCTCACCCCGGCAGAAATGGGTCCACGGGAACAGTGGGAATAGGGGTGCACCGGCCGACTGGCTAGGAGGCCCTAGTATCCAGGAGATAGTATCCAGACGATTCTTAGCAGCAGCACTGCAAGATGAACTCTGGAGATTCTAGTGAGACACCTCATTTTAAAGGGGGCCGGGAGGAGCTACAGCTTTGGATCTTGCAGTAGACTGCGCCACCTGGTGGCAGAATACCCACATGTAATTACTGTGGGACGACCTGGACTGGATATAGTGAAAATCCTGAGCATATTTTTGGCCCTAGTTCGCCAGTGAACACACCTACTCCATTCAGTGCAATATAGTTGTCATGCTAAAGTGGATTCAGCACTCCTCAGCAAGCCCCCTCTAATGAAACAAACTAAGTAGGCATGTTGGGGGGGGGGGGTATAATGCCATATTGATGGAACGCAGCTATTTCTGCCCAACAATGGAGGAGGAAATTGCTTGTTCTCCCCCAACTGCAAGTATGATGCTGGCGCTGCATAGAGGAGCTTCGGGGAAAAAAAGGTCACCAGGGCGGTGGGGTGGGTTGGGGAAGGGGAACCTGGGCAGCGAGCTCCCTACCATGGACGGCAGTGGGAGCAATGGCAGGAGGACTACACAGACCAACATGGCCCGGACGCAGCCTCTGAACCATCAGGCCAAGAGACGCCAAAGTGACATACCCACCAGCCTAGAGAGACACAGTCATCCAGAGTGTAAAAAATAAAAATAAGCTATTTAAGCCTGTGTACTTACTGATAACATAACAATTACAACATACTTACTAAACAGCAAATACACTATATAAACTGCTTAAGGCCAGTAGTGCCTGGGGAATCACACAACCATGTTTAACAACAAGTAAAGAATCCAAAGCAGAGCATTAAATTGGACAGCGGGTTACATTGTTCAAATAAATTTATATTCATTTATTTACCCGGGGTGTGAGCGTTGGGACTCAAAGTACTGTCTAGATTCTTTAACCCATCATGAAGCGCTTTGGCCAGATGTGCCAATGTATCCAAAAGGACGGCTCAGGAGAGCATATTGCTGTGTTAATAGCATGTGTCATGTGACATATCCCTTCAAGTGGCATTTTTTTTTCATTTATTTTACTGAAATTATAAGTAACATAGTGGCAGGAGTTTAATATGAATTCTGAATGGGAGCAATCTGGTGTGAAACTCAGGAATCCAAAGAGTAAAACAGCATGTGGAGTTTGGAGAGGATACTTATTAGGCTGCATAATCATATCAAGTAATATGCAGGGAATATTAGATACCATACACTTTAGTTTCCATCCTAGTCTTTTTCTTACAGTAATAAAGGTTTTAGATGTGCGGATGGAGCCAGGTGTCAGAGGCAGTTAAATGTAGCATTGCTTTTTCAGCGCACCCCTGCCAGATTTGCTGCCATTACAAGAACTATCATTTCTATTACAGTAAAAAGAGGCAATAACTTGTACAAGATGCTATTACTTGCACACAAACTGAGATGGACAAACATGACCATCTGCTTTTCAGGTCCCCATAGAGTCATTTTGCACACTATTCCATACTTCACAGCATGCTTGCTGTAGCCCCATAATATACACATCAGCAGAATGAACATTTCAGAATAAAAAGAAGTCTTCCAGAGCCATCTAGTGGTAAAGTCCTAACGTGCCTCACAAAAGAAATGCATTTTTAGGGGGTTCATGATTTTCATGTGTTTATTTTAGATTTAAATTGACATGATCTGGATTTGGATTATACAAGGCACCTAACCCCCCCCCCCCCCCAACTGCTCCCCGGGTGCTGGAGTTGGGGCAGCCCATTGCTCCGGGCATGTGTATAATCACTGCATGGATGGGTTAAATGCAGAGTGAAAACTCCAATGTTTGTGCACGCATACAATGGTGAACAATACCCTTAACATATTTTTTTCTAAAGCAATTGCCCCCATAGGAACGCCAGCAGGGACAAAGAGCAGTGTGCCATTGCCACTGGAGCAGACACCAATGAAACTGGAGGACTCAATGGTATCAAGTCTGCTGACTTGGGGGTATGTGGCTTTTCTTTTTGTTAATGAAGAGTGGACAGGGACTTAAAGGCGCACCAACACCCGTTTGCCGGCTAACGGATGTTGGTCCTGAACCTGGCTGGGGGGGGGGGGCAATATTCGCTAGCTGCTGAACGGGTGTTGGTCCTCTTTAAGTTTGAGCTAGACATCCAGTCCTGCTTTAAGGAAACTCCCTATCCCCTTCTGGCATGACAAGCACCCACCAACAGCACATAACCGCAACCCGTTAAAAAAAAATCCAGCACCACTTGCCCAGCCAATCTAGCGCAGAGAGAACCATCCCCCCACCAATTAACTAAAACTGGCAGGTGCCCCTATGTGCTAATGAGAGTTCTGGTTTCCGGACAAGAATTTTTTTTTCATGTTTTAAACAACCCCCCCACAGCATCAGGGGAGTGTTACTATTAGACTGGCCATCCACTTTAATCCTGCTTCCTTGTGCAGCATACAGCTGCACACCAGGTCACAATGCACATAAGTGAGACACAGCATCACCTTCACCCTAAACAAAGCACATATTATCCAACCCAAGAAATGCAAAAGAATGTAGGCTGTAGCCTACATGTGACAGTCTGCTTAAAGAAGAACAAAACCCACCACGGATGACCCATGAATCAATGATTGGAGGATCGGGCCTTTCCCCGGGTCATCCCAAATCAGGATGCCCTGCTGTGTGAAACCTTTAACAGCCTACCTTTACCCGGTCTAACGGTGTGTGTGCACGAGGGCTCTGGTCCAATCAGGGCAGTTTGCTGTGATGTTTTGAAATGGGGAGTGGTCGCATCCCCAGCATCTTTGGGCTGTGCACGTGTTCCCAGCCATTCAGATACACTGGGACAGGAGTGTGTGTGCTGTTGGGGGTGTGCCATCTTGTACTCCCCAATGCAGAACATCAGAGCAGTTTGCCGAATCATATAGGCACGCCAAACAGAGTTTCACCCCCGGGGCAAGAACAAAACCCAGGATAGTCAAATCCTGTGTTTGTTCCTCTTTAGAGACATATGGTTTAAACTGAAATCTTCAGTGTGCAGGGTTTAATTAAGCCTCACATGGTAAACAATCAGGATAAAACCACAAGTGTAAAATTAAGTTCTGTCCCAGATGTACAATTAAGGAAAAGTAAAAAAAAAAATTTTATTCACTCACTATATATACACACACTCTCTATGTAACAAATCAAGTTTTAAAGACACATAAAAACCTCAGGCACAACAGAGACCCTTTAGTTTTGTTGCTGCAAAAACAACCATTGTTACATATATTGTTTGCATACGAGTACACTGATTATTTAGTCAGATTGTCAGTGAAAAGTGCTCTTTATGCTGCCAGGGACCTGAGTTATAACGCACTTTTGCCAGATCGGTGCAAAATATAATTGACATTTTTTTTTTTTTTTTTTTACTTGCTCATGTTGCTGTACTGCAAAAAAAAAAAAAAAAAAAAAAAAAAAATACTAAAAACAGTAGCAATGCAGCAACATGATAGATAAATTATATTTTGCACTACACTAAGTTGCACCGATGTGTCGTAGTCTGGGAGAAGTGCTTAATAAATTAGGCCCAAAGTTTAAGAAGTCAGGTCCTCCTTTGATGACATTAGATTAAAATGCAGAAGGTTGCCTTAATCAACCTAGAGCACTGCTCTAACAACAACTAGTAGGGGCAAACCACAAAGCTTTTCCTTTAACCCTTTAAGTGCCAGCCTACCTGGAGTTTTTGTCACACTCTGTTGCCAGACCATTTTGCACTATTTTGCACTCCCCATGTTCAAATGTGATTTTTTAAGGGATTTCCAGGGATTTCCCAGGAAAATGATATATTGTTTTTTTCAGCAGAGTCTGAGCTTTAACATGAAATGTCTTGTTTGTCATTTTTTAGGTGTATTCTCAATATTTTTTGGCGAAATATGTGCAAAAAAATTTAAAAAAATCAATTTTTTACAATTTGTAGTGTTTTTTTGTAATAAAAAATGTAAGTTTGTCAATAAAATCTTATTGCGTGTGAAACCCCAATTTCTCACAGTTACAGCGGTACCACATATGTATAGGTAGACACCTTTTCCTGCCCAGGAGACTCCCCCAAACTGAAACAGAGCTTTAGGGGATTTTCTGAAAAAATACAACTGTGATATGCGCTATGCGCACCTTGCAGTTTTTCCAGAAAAACAACCCTTTACATTTGAAATACCCCCCACAAACTATATATTCTCTGGAAGTACACACCTCAGGCTTTCTATTTGTACCAGGCTTGTTGATGTGGCCACAGTTTTCTAGAAGTAATCCCTCAATGTATTCTTTGGTTGCAAAGAGTTTCCCTAAAAAAAGGATAAAAAAGCAGAATCAAAGCCACATTTTCCTAAAAAAACTATATACAAACAAGAAAAAACAAGTATGATCTGAAAAAGCAACATCCCCCGAACAGAACGATACCCAACATGCATGGGTTCTGTCAAGGAAAGAGTTGCCAAACACCCCAAAGTAAAGCATGTGCGTAACGGTAATTTTTCTTGAAAATTTCAGCTCTGCAGACAAAGTGCGCACCTTGCGATTTTTCAACCAAAACAACCCTTTACATTTGGAATATCCCCCATAAACCATATATTCCCTGAAAGTACACATGTTAAGCTTTCTAAGCGTACCCAGCTTGTTGTAGTGGGCTCATCTTTCTGGAATTAATCCCTCAAAGAACTCTTTGGTTGCGCAGAGTTTCCCTAAAAAATGTATAAAAAAGCAGAATAAAAAACACCTTTTACTAAAATATAAATATGCAAACAAGAAAAAACAAGCTAAGTCTGAAAGCGCAAGGTCCCCCGAACAGAACAATACCCAACATGCAGAGGTACTATTAACCCTTTTAATTGCCAGCCTACTTGAGATTTTGTCACCCTCTGTTGACAGGTCATTTTTCCCCATTTTGCGCCATGTTTTGCGCCATGTTTTGCGTCATTTTTGCTGGAATTTTCAGGAAAATTATATATATATTTTTTGCAGCAGAGTTTAGGCTTTAACATGAAATGTCTTGTTTGTAAATTTTATTTATTATTAATTTTATTTATTATTAAGTAAAAAAAAAAAAAATAAATAAAATTTTTTTTAGAAAATTGCCTCCTTTATTTTACATAAAAAATTTATTTTATTAAAGAAAACCATATTGCATGTGAAAGCCCCATTTCTACCGATTAGAACAGTACCACATATTTATCGGTAGCCCCCTGTTCCTGCCCAGGAGACCCCCCTAACTGAAACAAGTAATTTTTAACATTTACAAATAAAATACAACTACCATCCACACTACAAAGGGTTAAATCGAGAAAAAAAAATGACATAGGGTCCCCCCTCCTGGGAGGGGGGGCCCATTTTTTGGGGGGATTTTTAAGGGTTAAAAATCCTTAAAAATAAAAAAAAATGACATGGGCCCCCCCTTACCCAAAGTAACCAGCCCGGGACCAGCTATGTAGGGCTTGTAGGAACGGGGCGCAGGGGCCAGCTTTTGTGGCCCCTGGCCCTGCAGGCTACAAGCCCGCATAGCCAGTGGGCCCGGGCTCTTCTGCCCCCCCCTGGGCTTTGGGGAGGCAGGTAATGGGGGTGCCGGGGGTTAATGGCAAGTCACCGGCTAGCGCAGGTGACTTGCCACCTCCCCCAGCCTTGTGAACTGGTATAGGGGTCATGGACCCCTTACCAGTTCACAAGGGGTTAAATGTAAAAATAAAACACAGACACACAAAGAGAAAAAATATTTTATTTTTTTTTTTTAATACTTACCTCCCATCCATAGTGGAACACTCTTTCAGCCTTTTATAGCTGCTGGATGACAGAAAACAAAAGGGTTAATTAAAAAAAAAATGACATAGGGTTCCCCTTCCTAGGGGGGGAGACCCCATTTTTTTTTGGGAATTTTAAGGGTTAAAAACCCTTAAAAATCCCCCCAAAAAAATGACGTAGGGTCCCCCCTACCCAGCATTACCGACCCGGGCCAGCTATGGGGGCTTGTAGAACAGGGCGCAGGGGCCAGCGTTGGTGGCCCCTGGCCCTGCAGGCTACTAGCCCACATAGCCACTAAGTGGCCCGGGCCCTTCTGCCCCCCCCTGGCCGTTGGGGAGGCAGGTAATGGGGGGCTGGGGGTTAATGGCAAGCCACCCACTAGCTGCAGGTGACTTGCCATACCCAGAGCCTTGTGAACTGGTATAAGGGGTCTCATGGACCCCTTACCAGTTCACAAAGGGTTAAATGAAAAAAAACGCCACACAAAAGTATTTTATTAAAAGAAAAAAAAAAAAAAATTTTTTACTGTACTTACCTCCGATTGTAAGCTCCTTTGTCCCACGCCGCTCTGCTGACAGATGCCGGTGATCGGCATCAGAGAAGGGGGAGGCAGGAGATCAGAGGATCTCCTGCCACCTCCTTCCCCGTTGCCGATCACCGGCATCTGACAGCTGAGAACGCTGAAGCCGGTGATCGGTGCTGGGATGACGTCATAGCCCCGCCCCCAAAAGGGGCGGGGCTTGACGCTGCGACGGACCGGGATGACGTCATAGCCCAAGGGGGCGGGGCTTAGCGGCAAGATGGCGGCCGCCATCGAAGAGGAGAGAGGAGAGAGCCTTCCGGGCTCTCTCCTGAAGATCGGTAAGTCCTGGGGGGTGATCGGAGGCCCCCCAGGTGAAGAGGAGGGACAGCGGGAGCCAGCGCGCACACACAGGTAAGTGAATGTCATTTTTATTTTTTATTTTTTTTACAGTTAGCAGCTGCTGCTGCAGAAGCGGGGGGGGGCGGCCTATTCCGGGGGCTCTCCTGGAGCCATCCGACCCCCCACGGGGGATCGGATGGCACCAAATTAAAGAGGAGACCCAGCCGGATCCAACGAGGGGTCAGGTGAGTAATTTTTTTTTTTTTTTGCCCACTAGCAGGGGTAAATGCCAGGCACGTAAATTTTACGTGGCTGGCACTTAAGTGACGGAGAGGCAACCACGTAAATTTTACGTGGCTGGCATTTAAAGGGTTAACATGCACGATAAGTCGTTAGTAGTGGTCACATTGTCAAGGCCATTTGTTAGAAAAATAGTAACAACAACATCTTTATTTAAAGTGCAAATTGCCAAAACCCTGTTCAAAGTTACCAATGACATTAAACCCATCCCATTAATAAAGTACTCAAGAATAAGAAATACTGGGCCCTGCCTTACGCCCATCCAAGCCATGCTCCTCCACACAGAACTTGTCTGTTTACTTTTGAACACTTGATGCTGCAGTATACTAGTCAAGCCTACAATGTAGTAGCCCCTAAATAGGGGCTTTTTTCGCACTAATGTTTGACCAGCCAGAGCGCAAGTGAACACGGAGGAGTGTGGCTTGAATGGGTGTAAGGAGCGGTTTTCTGGAAAACATGGCCTTTTCACTTAAACCAGCCTGGTACAGTTGGAAAAGAAAGGTAGCAGCCATTTTGGAGCTTCGTCTGCCAGTATCTCAGCCATGCTGCTGCCTGGATTCAACTGACATAACTGACAATGCACAGTAACAGGAAACCAGCTGCAATTCCTGTTGGCAGGTGGCCTGCAAATGCATCAGCCACCATCTTGTTTTTAAAATTTACCACAGAAACAGTTAGAAAATGGTGAATTAATTTTTATGTGCAGCAATCTAAATTGCCCTGGGGTGGCATATGTGCACCGTTTGTTGTGTTGGTCTGGTTTGAGTCATTTTTGACAGTTGGTCCACTTTAAAGGGGCGAGTATAAATGTCGTTGGTAGCTTTGCACAGGATTTTTGCAATATGTAAGTTTTTTCCAAAAAAATAAAAAATGGCCTTCATGTGTGACTACTGTTAATCAATTCTACTGTGATGCCTAAGCAGTGACCCCTTACTGCTGGTTCACTTGAGCAGATACACTCACATTCTAGACGATGAGCCAGCAGAAAGCACACTTGCTCGTCACCACATATCCCATTGGTAACATGTCACTGAGTACATCATGTATGCTCAACCTGTGGCTCCAGACCTGCTTTGAAGAAAGTGAAAGGGCTAAAAATAACCAATAGAATAGAACCAATAAAGGTAGTTAAATAAGGGCACAGTAAGGATGAGAGGTTGCAAGAAAGAGTGATATAGGAGGGGTCCACTTGCAAATAGAGGTGGCTTGGAGGAACATGGTGACATTGATTGTACACCCCCAACCCTGGGTGACAGCTCTAGCTCAATAATTCAGGTTCGTTTTTGTTAATGTTAATTGCATTGGTGTAAGTTTAGATTAATTAAGTAAGTATTGTGAATGGGGTTAAGATGTGGGACTGATGATGGAGGGTCATAAATACAGGATCCATATATTTGGAGAGGTAAGGCAATCATCATGTGTATTGCTAGCGTGTAGGGATCATTATGTATGAATGTAGTGGTGTTACAATGCACTCTAATGGAGTGTGTGGAGACTGTGTAGAAAATCTTCAATGTGCTTATAAAAATTCTGAACCTAATCATTGAGGCCCGTGACCAGTTTAAAATCATTGTTGTAGCCTGCAGCCTTCAAAAGTTGGAGCACCCATGCAAAGCCATGTCGAGCCAAGTGATGGTTCTGCAAGTTGTTTGAGATAGAGCCTACAGCTTTAACCGTTCAGATGTTGGATATTTGTACCAATTTTCAACCTCAGGTACCTGAAATAATTTTCACATTTAACCCCTACTACAATGTGTAAATTCAAACAAAGCCACCTCATTAGATTGTGTAACTCAAGAAAAGGTTATTGTATAACAGTAGGATGAAACATGTGAGTTATGCCGCACTGCAGATTAGACAAGCAGCAAGATCACAATGGGGTCGATTCAGAGCGTTCTCTTGGGCACTTTAAAGCGTTTCTCTTTCTGTATTAGCCACTTGCACTTTATATCAGCACAGTCTGTTTTTACATGCACTGTTCATACATGAGATGGCTGTGATATGACACTTTTTGGCCTTATGATCCCTACTGTTAGGAATGTTTTTAGATAACTGTTGTTAGTCTTTGTCTTTTTAATAAATCCATGATTATTATACGATATAAATGTTTGATCAGTGAAATCACTGGGTTGGTGGTGCCGCTGTGGGCCTTCCTTGTGGTTGCAGGGGCCACAAACTTATATTGGCTATTTGCTTAGGGCTTCCCACATTGGCATACCCCTTTTGAATTGGGTGTTTTTGATACTTGGGGTGGTGCAGGGTGTTTTTTTTCTTGTCCTTTTTAATAAGAGTAAAAAAAGTTGACCCAGGATTTTTTGAAGTAAGTTGCAGCACAGCATAGATAGGGCCAACTAACCACCCTTCCTTTCTGTAACTTGTAAGCAGTAAAGCTACCTACCTATAATAAGGCCTGCCTAGCAGGAGTAATGTGACCAAATGTGTGTGAAGAGGCATGTTGTTTCCCCTCATAGTACAAGTGATTGAGCTGGTTTCATCCAGATATAGATCACATACAAAAAGGCAGGGTGATTCATTAAACAGCTTTGCTTGCTGTTTCAGTAGACTTAAAAGTGTCTCATAACCCTCCCTGGAGTCTATGAGACTACAGGGTAGGATTACTCCCTCCCCCGGGGGGCATCCCGAACTGGGTTGCTCCGCTGCGTGAAACCACACCCCCCCCCGATCGCGGAGTAGACTCGCCTTTCCCCAAGCCCACAACATACTTGTGAGCGGCGCTGGAATCACTCGCTTCTCTCCACGGCTGTGCGCCTGCCCGCCGCAACTGAATGGCTGGACGGGGGGGGCGGGTCGTTCGCTTCTGAAGGGAGTCGAATGATTCTGGCGCTGCTCGCAAGTGTGGCTAGGATTCGAGGCGGCTGCAGTCCGAGGTAAGTGGTCTCGGTGATGGGTACTCATCATTAGATAGCTGGGAGCAGTTAGAAGTATGATGCGTTTACGCTATTAAAAGATTCAATTACCTTTACATTTGTGGTGACTGAAGAAATTAGGCTAGACATCTCAATGTTATCACTGACCTCAAAATAGACAGTGATTCTATCAACACTGTTTGAGGACCCACCCCAATAGTAATGCTGCTAGGAAGATTTTATACATACTGACTGCTTAGCCCAGACCGAAATGTTACATGTCCTTCCCCATGGTCCTCTACTGCAGAATCCATTCCGGTTTCACCTAGAAGAAAAAAAATATATATATAAAATGTAAATTCTTTAGGAGGAGGGTGTGACCGTCCCTTGCTATCTTAAAGTGGACCTTCAGCATCATTTAATGAAAAGCCCAAACCCTTAAAAATCTATTCCTTAGCATCTAAAATTAATATATTTAATGTTTTTAGTCACTTACTTTTTATTCTTTCCCTCACTAGCCTGCAACTTTGTTCAGCACTCTAGGATACGGGCGCCGCCATCTTGGCTCGGTAGCATCACATACTGAGGAGTTGAGGGGGTAAAAAGTGCAGGAGAGCGAGGATATTGCTGTGCTTTGCACAAACAGAGCAGAGCTGGGGTCGGAAAAAGGTCAGCAATCCCAGAATGGAGAGCAGCACAGTGAGAGGACACTTCCTGTTTGCAGGCAGCCTGCACGCCCAAGAGCCGCCATCTTGGGTGTTTAAAGTCTAGAAAATGCAATAGATGCAAGTAGGATGATTTTTAATGTGAGCAATCTGTATGTACAGGTTGAAAGAAACATATAAGATAGGCTCTTATTTAGGGTGAAGGTCCGCTTTAAGTACTGTAGTAACTGGGTGACAGGAGGGAGAACCTGAATATAATGTCAGCTGATGTTTCAGACTTCCATTTTCTCTTGTATATGACTGCCAATGACGTGGCCCGCTGAAACATTTTAGTCACTGGCAGACAGACCAGCATTTCGACTATCCTGGATTTTGTTCCGTGGGGGTCATCACAAATAGGATGCCCTGCTGTATGAAAGCCACCAGAAAAACTCACTTCTTTCTGTTCAAATGTGCATAATTGGGCTCTCATCCAACCAGAGCTGTTTGCCGTGCATATGTAATGCTCGGCAAGTGGCTCTGTTTACATGTAGCTGCTGGGCTAGACCTAGAGATTCCAGGGCTTGGTTTTGTTCTGCTCTAAATAGGCAGTAAAGTCAAGTCACTTGAGGAGGAAGTCATGTGAATCAGTCACCAGGAAAGATCTGGACGGTAATTAGAGGCCTTTGTGCTTGTGGCACCGGGTAGACCACTACTAGAATCTTTAGGCTGCTCTGACTTTTTACAGAAAAAGTTTGTTTGAAAAATTGATGAAAAACAACTTATTTTGCAGATATTGATTGAGCTGATATTTGAAGAGGATTTTTACTATCCTGGGTTCTGCTTCGCGTGCAAAAAGACTCCAGTGCTGGCCGACTAGGTGCCCTTGGGGCATGCCGATTCAGCATGTCCCACTGCGAGAACCCCCCAGATCGCCCAAAAGCCCCTTTTACCTTTCTCCAGTCCCTTGCCGCAATAGTGGGCTGCCCGGCATCCTTGCAACTAGCTGTGTCCGCTTCCGTGCCAAGCCATTCCAATAGGCCAGGGAGGGGTGTCGGGGATGCAGCTGACGCCGCCCAAAACAAGGGCTTTATGCCGTGCATTAGTATGTTCAACATAAAGTGCCGATTGTATGAGCGTCCGAGCCGAGTGGAGTGGGCGATCCGGGGGGGTTTCATACAGCAGGGCATTTCAATTCTGGACTACCCCCTCACCAGGATAGTCAAAATCCTGGATCGCTCCATACTTTTGTATGTGTTGGGAAGGGGCAGTCCAAATTTTGCTCTTGGGCCCACAGGCCTCTAGTTACATCACTGCCTAGTAAGCAAAGATGTGTTAGTTATGCAGGCTTGCACCCGTAATACTTGCTGGATACATTGCTATTGTTATTTTACCCTGAATAATCTTAAGCAGGTTGTCTTCTGTTTCTATCTCCACTTGTTCCAGGCATAGCTGTTTGATTTCATCTAGTGGTAAATCCTGGTAACAAAGATTGAGAAAAAAATATATATTATAATCACGAGTAAAGAGCTTACCAAAGCCATTTATCCGTTGACTCTTAGTACCAGCCTACCTAGATATTTTGCGTTATATATGTTTTAATATGGTTTTTTTGCAGCAGAGTTTGGGCTTTAACATGAATAGTAGACACATCAGACTAAAAAGAGTGTTCGAGATTTTCAAATAAATTACTACTATGTACACTATTTAAAGTGGACCATCACCCTCCGGTGATGGGCCCAGGAATCTCCCTCGCGCCCCTCTAGACGTGCGCGCGCCCGCGCCGGCCGTCTGTGAATGGCCGGCGCGCGCGCGTCAAGAGTGACGCACGGGAGGCGGCGGCGGAGGAGCCGCTTGTCCGCGGCCGTCAAACGGCTTGTCCGTCGGCGCTGGGAGCGGGGAGAGGTGAGTTTTTCGGGTGATCGGGGGGGTTTCACACAGCGGGGCACCCCGATCGGGGGTGCCCCACCGAAGTGGACCAAGACCCAGGATAGTCAAAATCCTGGGTGTTAGTCCACTTTAAATCCTTAAAAAAAAAAAAACACAAGTGGGGTCCTCCCTCTCCAGCAAAACCAGCCCCGTACACAAGCTATGTGGTCTGGTAGACTAGGCCAGAGGTCGAAAAGCCCTCCCGGGCCGATCGCCGTGGGTTTTGGTTCATTTTAAGTGCTATACTTCCACACACTCCCTTACCTTTAGCATATCAGGAAGCATTTTCTTGAGTTTCTTATCCCCTAGTACATGGAAGCAATGCTCCAGCATCTCCTTTCTGTTTGAAATGTAGAAACTGATAGGCTTAAGAGGTACATTCAAGTCTAGTCCACCTTCTTCTATATCACTCAGCTCCTCCACTTCTTCTTCTTCTTTTACTGAAACACATGGTGCAGAGCTTTCTGGCTCCTGAAAATAATAACAGATAAAGAGCAATAATACATGAATATACCGTCTCAAAAACTTTGCAAGTCACTGGCTACTGGCCCCGCTGCTCTATTGAAATTTAAAACTTTTTCACAGATATGCACATCAGGTCAAACGCTACCCTTTCCACAGGGCACCATGTTCCAGAGAGTTAGCATAAAAGCGTATTTAAAGGGTAAGTCCACTTTCGATGGAATCTTTGAAAGTGTATATATTTTTATGCCAAGATGACGTTCTCAAAGTGCTGAAGTTTTCTCTACATGTAATTAGTTGCTACTGGCATTGTACACCAAGAAGAGGGAAGTGAGCCCTGCGTGCACACAACACTGCTGCTAGGGCCACTGCTAAGGTGAGGGAGCTCACTCACCCTTACACATGCCCAGAAACAGTGCTCTGTGCAACTATCTGCAATCTGTTGCTATTGGCAATGTATGCCATGTCTGCACTTGGTGTACATTGCCAATAGCAACAGATGAAAACTACTTCCATAAAACACACATTTGCTAGCACTAGAAAAAAAAAATACTAGATCAGCTCAGCACCTTTAAGACATCATTCTGTCACACAAAAAAACACTTTAAAGTGGACCAACACCCAGGATTTTGACTATCCTGGGTTTTGGTCCACTTCGGCGGGGCACCCCGATCGGGGGTGCCCCGCTGTGTGAAACCCCCCAGAAACCCCAAAAAACTCACCTCTCAACGCTCCCACGTGAACGCCGCAGCCAATCCCCGCCAACGTCCAGGCGGGGATCAGGAACGTCCAAGCCGCTTCCGCCGCCGCCTCCCGCGCGTCACTCTCGGCGCGCGCGCCCCCGCCGGCCATTCACAGAGGGCCGGCGCGGGCGCGTGCACGTCTGGAGGGGCGCGCGGGAGGCGGCGGATCATGTAAGATGTTTTTGGGGTTTCTAGGGGGTTTCACCCCGCGGGACATCCCGATCTCGGATGTCCCGCGGGGTGGGAGGTGATCGGCCCGGGAATCTTATAGATTTCCGGGCCGATCACCCCTGGGTGTTGGTCCACTTTAAAAAAATTCATGCAAAATTGGACTTACCCTTTACCTTATTTTTCACCCTATAAGACACACCTGCCCATAGGATGCACCTAGGATTTGGAAGAGGAAAATATGAAAATAAATATTCTGAACCAAATGAGCTAAAACTCCATGCCCCCAAAAACCAAATAATAGGCAATGTGCAGAATCCCCCATTACAAGCAAGTGGCATTCCTCCCATTCCCCATAGGCAGTGTGGACATTCCCCCTCCCATTCCCATATAGCCAGTGTGGCATTTCCCCCCCCTCCCATTCCCATATGGGCAGCGTGGCATTCCCCCCCTCCCATTCCCATATGGGCAGCGTGGCATTCCCCCCCTCCCATTCCCATATGGGCAGCGTGGCATTCCCCCCCTCCCATTCCCATATGGGCAGCATGAGATTCCCCCCCTCCCATTCCCATATAGGCAGTGTGGCATTCCCCCCCCCCATTCCCATATGGGCAGTGTGGCATTCCCCCCTCTCCCATTCCCATATAGGCAGTGTGGCATTCCCCCCCTCTCCCATTCCCCATATAGGCAGTGTGGCATTCCCCCCCTCCCATTCCCATATAGGCAGTGTGGCATTCCCCCCTCCCATTCCCCATATAGGCAGTGTGGCATTCCCCCCTCCCATTCCCCATATAGGCAGTGTGGACATTCCTCCTCCCATTCCGGCAGTGTGGCATTTCCCCCCCTCCCATTCCCATATCGGCAGTGTGGCATTCCCCCCCTCCCATTCCCATATGGGCAGCGTGGCATTCCCCCCCTCCCATTCCCATATAGGCAGTGTGGCATTCCCCCCCTCCCATTCCCATATAGGCAGTGTGGCATTCCCCCCCTCTCCCATTCCCATATAGGCAGTGTGGCATTCCCCCCCTCTCCCATTCCCATATAGGCAGTGTGGCATTCCCCCCCCTCTCCCATTCCCATATAGGCAGTGTGGCATTCCCCCCCCCTCCCATTCCCATATAGGCAGTGTGGCATTCCCCCCCCCCTCCCATTCCCATATAGGCAGTGTGGCATCCCCCCCCCCCATATAGGCAGTGTGGCATTCCCCCCCTCCCATTCCCATATAGGCAGTGTGGCATTCCCCCCCTCCCATTCCCATATAGGCAGTGTGGCATTCCCCCCCTCCCATTACCATATAGGCAGTGTGGCATTCCCCCCCCTCCGCATTCCCATATAGGCAGTGTGGCATTCCCCCCCTCCGCATTCCCATATAGTAGTTGTTTCTACTGCAACTCAGTTCATTGGCGATGGTTTCTTCTGCTGCCACCAAGTCTTTTTGCCAATGCTGCGCAAGTCTCCTGCTGCTACCGCCACCTTCTCCTTGTCAGAAGATGGGTCCCTCTGCCACCTCCAACTTCTTTCAATGGCACGCCTGCTGTTCCTGACCTATTGTCATGATGCTGGGGGGTGCTATAGTCATACTTCTTCTAATGGCAGTGTGAAGGTAACCAGATTGTGGGAACTGGGTGATACCGCTAACATTGCCGCAACTCACACCCTAGCCACCAGCGCTGTAACTATAGGGGGTGCAGGGGATGTCATTTCACAGGGGCCCAGTGGGCACCATCATTGTTGCTCCTCCACCTTGTTTATCACATTTGTGATCACTTGGCATCATTTAGAGATGCCTCTGCTGTCAGTCTTTAGTTGTCTTAACTACATCCAACTGTGTTAAAAGGCAGAAAAAAGTTACTGCATGAGCCATGAAAGGGCCCCATTTAATGCTTGCACCACTGCCTGCCCCCATTGTATGTACACATGATCCCTCTGCCACACATACACACACTGTACAATGCTACTGCATGGTGTAGGCCCAGTGGCTACCTGGTAGGAGGGCTCGGTGGTCCTCCTTTTCCTCTCGCCCTGGGAGCCGGGGTCTCGGGAGCTGGACCTCCTCCTCTTCTTCTTGTCTTTGGAGCTTCTCTTCCCCCCGGTCATGGCTGGTTAGGCGCAGAGATACAGCAGGCACTAGGTGTGCCCGTCCCCCGGGGGGGCACCTACACAACAACACAATAAACTCCCAGTAGAGCCCCCAGCTGTCGCAGCCGCGGCATCTCTCCTCTTGCTGTTAGTACCAACACGCGCTGGCCAATCAGAACACTCACCCTTGCAGTGCACTCGGTCACGTGATTGCGCACGCAGCCCTCTTTAGTTCCATGTGTTGCAGAAGGCGCCATATCAATTAAGGGCACTTTCTGGCAAAAGTCTAGTCTTCGTGGGCTTGCGCATCCGCGTCACGTGACTGACCATGACTGAAATAAGCGTGAGTGCATCTCTTTTTCGTACCTGTACCGTGTCTGGAGTTGCTTTGCTCTGTTCTGTGCGTGGCCGCATTTATTTCCAGTCACCAGATCACATATAGCGCCACTAAACTTGCAATGGGTTACCTGCTGCAAGTGTCACCTGTTTAGCCGGCATGTTCGCTGCTTTTACCGGTATGTGACTGCCCAGACATCCCTGCCGGAGCTCCCCTGGAAAGTGAGGCAGAATAACTTACTGTGTTCACACTCCTATGCCACTCACTCATTCCACGTGAGCACCAGTAGCCAGGTGGCCAAGTCATTGGTCTTCTGTTATGGGCTGTGAAAGGGTGGGTATTCTGCCTCATTTCAATTAACACAACGTTGAGGAAGACAGGATTCCCTGATTAGGGGAATTCACTGCCTGTGAACTAGGCCTTAATGACAAAAAACGGGTGCCCCATAAGTTACTTTCCTAGGGCTTTCACGCCTTGATCACAGTCCGCATGACCAGCTTCCCTTTAGCTAAGACACGATCCAGCTTCCAGACATTCAGATAGGGCAGGGGCACACCTCAAACTAGATGGGAGTCAGACATGGGGCCAGTAGGCTTGTCACATCACCTCTATTTAAGCTCCCTCCCCTTGTGCTGGGGGGGGTTACAAAAAATAAACTTTACTCACCCAGAATCTAGCACCATTCCCCCACCACCTAGGGTCCTGGGCGCAGCCATCTTGGAGAGAATGTGCAGAGTGGCAGGTCTGTCACCCAATCCTATACAGCAGTGTGAATGTACTGGCCAATCACTCCACGTCATGAATCAAGGGAGGATTGCGGTGATCAGGTGAGTTGTTTTATAATATAATTTTAATGCCCAAATTGGGCTTAGCACATGGGGAGGGCAGGGTGGTTGTGGGGTTTACGAAAAGCTTGGAGTTCCTCTTGAAGATAAGTCAAAAGAGAACCTCAAATTTGCCAGTTTTTCACGGCTGCAGCGGTAATACAAGCCTGCAGATTGCCCGTGGGACTCGGGGGAGGGGGCCTGGGAAAAGCAGCCTAAGAAATAGTGGTCTAGAGCCTGCTTTTAACCCTTCTAGTGCCAGCTAAGTGAGTCTCGCGTAGTAGCCTCTCCTGCCATTAAAGTGGACCAAAACACAGGATTTTGACTATCCTGGGTTTGGTCTTTGCCACCCAGGCACCCCAATCGGGGGGATGCCCTGCTGTGTGAAACACCCCAGGTTGCCCGATCTCACTCGCCCTTCCTCGGTCCTACGGTGCATGCGCAGCCTCTAGCTCAGCCAGCGCACTCGGATCCACTCCTGCCCCTTCGTCCAAGAGCTCTTTCACAAATGCCTGGCACGGGCATGCGCCCTGCTAAACGGATAGCGGGGAAGCGGCCGCTACTCACAGGACCAGGAAAGAAGGTGAGTTTTCAGGCGGCCTGGGGGGGTTTGACACAGTGGGGCATCCAGAATCTGGATGCCCTGGGGGGGCAAGTATGCCAGCCCTGAAGTCGCAGCTGACTTTAAACCTCCACAGAAAAAAAAAGTATAAACTCACCTGATCCCTCGTTCGATCCAGTCAGGTCTTCTCTTCACCCGGGGGGCATCCGATCTCCCCCTCCAGGCTTCAGGAGAGGGCCCGGAATAGAACCCCTGCGTCGGCTGCCACCGCTGCTAACTGTAGGCAAAAAAAAGGCATTTAAACACCCACGATCCCTCCCGCCGGGTCTCCTCTTCACCGGGGGCGCCTCAATCGCCCCCCTCCTCGTGCATTTCTGTGGGGAGAAAGGGGCGAAATAGGCCCTCTCCAGCACTTTCACCGCTGCCCCGCCGCTATCTATGACGTCTTCCCACATCTGACTCGAGACGCTCAGTAGCGCCGGGTGATCGGAGGCAAGAGGGTTGGAGGGGCTGTGATCTCCTGCCCCCCCCCAACCCCCCTTTCCACTGATCACCCAGCAGCTATCATCGGAGTACTGTGGGACATGATCGCCAAGGGACAGCAGAGGATCAGAGGTGAGTAAAGAAAAAAAAAAAACAATTTTTTACTCTGTGTGATGTCTTTTTTTTTTTCCCTATTAAAGTGGACCAACACCCAGGATTTTGACTATCCTGGGTCTTGGTCCACTTCGGTGGGGCACCCCCGATCGGGGTGCCCCGCTGTGTGAAACCCCCCCGAACCCCCCGAACTCACCTCTCCCCGCGCCGACGGACAAGCCGCGGACAAGCGGCTCCGCTGCTGCCGCCTCCCGCACGTCCCTCTTGACGCACGCGTGCCCGCGCCGGCCATTCACAGACGGCCGGCGCGGGCACGCGCACGTCTAGAGGGGCGCGAGGGAGGCGGCGGCGGCCGGCCGCCGCCGAAACTGAGGTAAGGAGTTTGGGGTGTTTGGGGGGGTTTCACCCCGCGGGACATCCCGATCTCGGATGTCCCGCGGGGAGGGAGGTGATCGGCCCGGGAATCTTATAGATTCCCGGGCCGATCACCGGTGGGTGTTGGTCCACTTTAACCCTTTGTGAACTGGTAAGGGACTCATGAGACCCCTATGACAGTTCACAATCCTCGGGGGCTGGCAACTCACCTACAGCTAGCAGGTGACTTGCCATTAAACCCCAGCCCCAAATCTGGGGGGGGGGGCAGAAGAGCCTGGGGCCATTAAGGCTTTGCAGGCTTGTAGCCAGCAGGGCAGGGGGCCACCAAGGCTGGCCCTTGTGCCCTGTTCGTACAAGGCTCCTTAGCTGGTCCCTGGGCTGGTTATGCTGAATAGGTGAGTTTTTTTTTTTTTACATACAGAAATTGGTCCCAGCATGGGGGGGTGGCATATGAAGGTCTGCTTTTAAGTCCCTGTCTAGGCAGTAAAAAAGCCAGGCCACAAGCTACTCCAGTCATGTTTGGTGTGGCTGGTCCCATAGGAGCAGGCTTATTAGTTTCTATTTCTATTCTGTTATATCGTTTTCTATTGCATGGGCTGTACCTTTAAAGTGTCCCCTCTCCACACAGCTGACAGATCAGTCAAAGTGAAATCTTTTGCTCTGAGCAATTATGGGAGGGTGGACTTGCCTGCCTCACCCTCTTATGTTATAGACAGAAGATAAAGCAGTGTCAAGGTGGCTGGTGCTACTAAGTAAGTCACTGATGGCTCAAAGTATGAGACAATAAACAAAATGTATTAATGAAGACTTGAGAGATTTTGAAACTAAATGAAAGGAAAACACACACACAGGCATTTTAAAGTGTACCTACAGCAGCCTGGTTTAGGGAGCACGTTGGCTGGAACCGCTGTATAATGGGCCTCAGTTGGCGCTTTTACTCACTAATCCACATTCCTGTGGCACAGAGCCTAAAAAGTGACTCTGGTGACCATTTGGGTTTGCCATCAGGACAGGCATACCAATGTCCACAAATGTAGTGTGATCCCATTGGTCACATGCTGCAGGAACACAGTGGTGGGCAGGTATCTCTTTTCAGGATGCTGAAGGGGGTTGGCAGTTACAGCAGAAAGAATACTGCTGCAGGTCTTTTTGAGTGTAAGTTTGAAGGCATTTAAAGAGGAGCAACAACCACCCTAGATTCTATAAGACTCTAGGGCCGGTGGTTTCCCTCTATGGGGTACCCCGAACTGGGATTCCTCGCTGTGTGTATCTCTGTGGATCGCCCGATATACAAAACTTACAGAAAATCTTCCGCAGCGTTCCCACTATACATTTAGCCTGGATGCGTACCTGTGCCAGATATTTCTGAATGGTGGGCATGGGCATGCAGAAGCACTCAGCGACAAGAGAAATCTGAATGAAGCACACGCCACTGAGCGGCCCTGGCATGCATTGTGGGAAAAAAGAAAATACGTTTGAGGTGACTCTGGGAGATTCAGACAGCAGGCAGAAGGAACTAAACCCAGGATGTTCCTCTTTAAAAAGGAAGGTTTCCCCCACAGCTGATTGGTCCAGGCCAAGTGTGCTAAACTGCAAGTGGGATTACTCATCATCTCAATGTATTCTATACATTTACACGTATTTAAAGTGGGGCAAAACCCTATTTTTTTTTTAACTAGCATCTCCTGAATTGGTTCCCCCATGAAGTGCACCTTTGGCAATTTCCAATGCTCCTGCTTCACTTTGCTCCCAGTTAATGCCACCTGTTTTAGCCAGAAGTCCCACCACCCTAAAGGAAAACTTTCTTTTTTGTCAGGTGTTTGGTGTTCTGCCTTATTATTTTCCTCCTCTGGGAAGTAAAATATACATTTGTGTTAGAATTGTGCCCCCAGACCTGTGATTATGTAAGTTTCTTATATTTCTGTGTGTCTGTGATCCTAAAGTGGGAGCGGCTTTTCTGGCCTTGAGTAAAAACTACTCACTACCTACTCATAAAATCCTTCCACTGTAACAGGTGAGCTTATCAGTTTTGGCATGCAGCAGTAATTACCTCCCCATGTGAGAATGCTGCCAGTAACCGTTTAGCTACCGTAACACAAGATTGTGATCCCCTTATCTGCAGTGTTGGAGGAGCTGGGGTTAAACCTGTTGTCTCTGCCTTAACACATCAGATGATTATCAAGCCAGAGTCAGGAAGTCTCTGATCTGTTCACTAAACACACCACAATTGTGTGCATGCTAAGGCAACACTGTTGCTAGGAGAAACTGTATTTTTTAAAACACAGTTGCAAACAATTAGAAAAAAAATAACATAAGCTCAGCACACAATAATGGGAACTTAAAAATGCCATTGAAAGTGGAATTACCCTTTAAGTAATTGCCGCACCAATGCAATGACTGATTGCCTGCCATCTCACATTGCCACAGCAGAGATCTCTGCAGTTTCCCCATTTGAGGCAATCCACCCAGTCTCCTCAAGGTAAAGCCACAGCACATGTGCAGGATCTGACCAGGGACCAGATTTGGGAGGAGTTTCATTGTAAGTAGGTCTCATAGCACTTTAACCCCGTGTTCAAACCTATGCAGAGGTGTTTCTGATCCAGTTCAGGTGCAGAATCAGGACAGGTATAAAGGTAGCCAAAAGGAAACAGAAACAGCATCTGCATAGGTGTGAATGTAGGGTTTATGAAAGTTGCAATAATGTTTTAATGTTAAATTGATATACCAGATGTGTCAGAAATACCCCCCACAAAAAACCCATTGCTACATACACCCTGGGGTATGTGTACCACAGCCTCAAAAATAGTGGTCTTAGAGCCTGGCTTCCACACGGCACCCTGATATTGCTGGACATGGCTGTGCTTATGAAGGTGTTATCCAGTGTTGGGTGTTTAAGGGGCATAAAATGGAATATACCAGCCTGTAACATATTCTAAGTATGTCACACACCCCACTTCATTTATTAAACATTACACTAGGGTTTATGCACCGCTAGGTGGCAGTGTTGCAGAGATCTCCAAAAAAGCAAGCAAGCCCCTCCCGGCCTATACATACCTGGTACCTCCCAACAATTCCCCAGTGTTGTTCTCTGCAAGGTGGCGACAAGACAGAAGAAAGAAGTCTCCTGCTTGCAGGTAGCCGGAGTATCACCCCGCCCCGCCCCCCCCCCCCCTACGGTCTATTTCTGCCCGGGTCTTTTATTTCTTATCCCCTGATTAATGGTAGCCTCCCAGCTTAGGCTGTAGGTCGGGCAAGGGTAGATGGCACTCAGAGTGCCTAGGAGATTAGCTCCTCCACTCGTCCCCATATTATGGGGCATAGTGGTGATCCGTTTTTTTGGTGATCCGGAAGTGGGATGCCCCAGCCCTTACCTTCCCCCTTTAGTTTCCCTTTCCGTTTGTCCCATCCTGGTCTCTATCCCATTCCTTGAACTGTATGTGTGTGTGTATGTGTGTTTTTGACTGGGACTTGGGGGCTGCTAGCCTCTGTGCCTTTGAGGGGGACCTGGATGACACTGTGGGGCCGGCGGGCGGCGGGGTTCCGCGGCCCGCCGCCCGTTTTCAGGACTGTGTTGGCGGGCGCCATGTTAGGCGCCTGTCGTTCTTTATTCCTTTTGGGCTGTGTGTGTGTACCTCGGTGGGCGGGGCCTGATGGCGCGCTGCGCCGCCGGCCCGCCGGGGTGCGAGAGTGCCGTGGGCTGTTAGCCCGCTGGCGGTTGTTTGTGCGGGCGGGACGGGCGGCATGAGGGCCGCCGGTCCGCCTGACGGCCTCTGCGGGCGCCATATGCGACGCTCGCGTGGTTTTAGGGGGCGGGGCCGCGTCTGGCGTGGCCCGCGCTGTGTCTGGCTTGTTGGGGGGGGCGTGGCTACAGAGGCCCGCGCTTCGGGCGTCCCGCCCCTCGTCTCCCTCGCGTCCTCTGGCCGGCGGGCGCCATTGTTAAGGTAGGCTGCGTTTTTTTGACATTCGGGGCCTGTGTTTGTGCGGCTTCAGCGCTGTTAAAGGGACAGCGTTCATTTTAGGGGGCATTTATGGCTTACAGGGCATTAGGGAATATGACCCTTCTCCTCCCTCCCCCCCCCCCCTCCCGTGGGGGTGATGGCAGGGTGCCTCAGCCGTGGTTTTTTGGGCATGCTGACTGGAAGTGTCTTCTTGTGCCCATGTGTTTGTTTATGCTTGGCCTCGTAGTTCTCTTGTCAGTAGTCTGTTTTGGCGTGATTGTGTGTGCCTGTTTTGACTGTTGCTTTTGTCTTTCAGATCCCGGGATTACATCGTACGGGACTCTCCCGGTCCTATATACCTGGTTCCTGGGGTTTTGTTGTTATAGTCCCTCTGGCTAATTCTCTGGTCGGGGCTAGTGTAACCTATTGGTATATAGATTTATATTTATATATATATATATAGATATATATTGACAGTAAAATCTGAGAGGGGCATCCCGGGTCGCTTACTGCGTAATTCCCTGGGGTCTGCGAATACCATAAATTCACCATATGGAGGCTACCAGAGATACCGGAACTAGTCCTTCGGGGCAGTCCAGGCTGTGTGGGCGGTGTGGGACTCCGCTCCCAGGGGATGATGTAATCATTTGTGTTCCATGTGCACAGCGGAACATTGAGCGCCAGTCCGACACCTCGGTGTCTGGGACTTCTTCGACCGCGCCTTCTCCCTCCCCTCCTCGCCTGTTCCGGACCCCGTGTGGGGTGATTTGCAATCTGAGGTATGCGCTCGTTTGGCCAGCCTCGAGAAAATGTTTTCCGCAGTGGTCGCTCTGAAGGCTCCAGCCAAGCGGAAACATCTGTCTCCGCCTCCGCAGGACTCAGATGAGGAAGTTGAGGTTCTGGATTGGTCGGATCGTCCCCTTGAAGAGGGTGAGCTTGTTGAGGAGGTAGAGGATTCCGAGGTTCAGCAGTTGCCGGGCGCTGAGGGGGACCTGGATGAGGGGCCTCCCCTTGATACGCCCACTATTCTGGCCCAAATGTTTGAGGTTTTGGATTTGGATCCTCCGGAAGTTACTCCTCGGCCTAAGGGTCAGCTTTTTGGGGGGTCCAAGCAGCGCTTGGAGTTTCCCAGTCAGCAGCATTTCGAGGACGTTGTCCTTAAGCAGTGGGAGCAGCCTACGCGTCTTGTCGGGGTTCCACCTAGTTGGGACAAGAAGTATCCTTTTCCAGCGGATTTGTTGAAGCGTTGGTCTGTTTCTCCCGAGGTGGATGCTCCTGTTTTGGGGCTGTCTAATACGGCGGCTGTTCATTTTCCTGACACTACTTCTCTCAAGGACGGCGAGGATCGCCGGATTGATCAGTTGGCCCGTCATGGGTTTGTCTGTGCGGGTTCAGTTTTGAGGCCTGTTTGTGCTTCTGCTTTTTTGTCATTGGCGGATAGGTCTATGGTCAGGGACTTATGTGTGGATCTTGATCCTACCTGTGATGAGTTTCTTGTTCTTAAGCGTTGTGAATCCTTTTTGTCGTTTATTCTGGCCGCTCAGGAGGATGCCATGTTGATGTGTGGCAGGGCTACGGCTCTGTTGGTGGCTATTCGTCGTTCAGTGTGGCTGAGACAGTGGACGGCTGATTTTAATTCTAAAAGATCGCTCACGGCTCTTCCCTTTCTGGGTTTGAGGCTTTTCGGTGAAAAGCTGGATTCTGTTGCCAAGGGAGGCAAGTTGCCTCAGCGCAAGAAATTTCGCCGTTCCTTTCGGGGGGCGGTCTCCTTCAATCCGTCCTTTCGGGCAGCCAGAGCCGGCAGGGGTGCGGGCTTCTCGGCCTCCAGGGGCGCCAGTTGGAATAGGGGTAGAGGCCGTGGCCGTCCAGTTCACGTCTGGGGCGCCAAGCCCAAGCCAGCTGCCAAGCCCGCTCAGCAATGAGGGGGCGCCCTCACCCGTTCGGGTGGGGGGACGGTTGCGACTCTTCTCCCGGGTATGGGACCTGGAGGTCTCGGACAGGTGGATCTGGGAGGTGGTGTCGGCCGGTTACAAGCTGGAGTTCGATTCCCGTCCTCCTCCAAGGTTTTTCAGGTCTCGGGTACCATCGGATCCTTTTGGCCGCGCAGGGGCTCCTGGCGGCGGTAAGGAATCTTCTGGAATTGGCAGTCATCTGCCCGGTCCCTCCTTGGAGGTGGGTCGCGGGTATTATTCCAATCTCTTCACTGTACCCAAAAAGGATGGGTCGTTTCGTCCGATCCTGGATTTGAAGTTTCTCAACAGGTTTATTCGTCCCCGGAAGTTCCGCATGGAAACCCTGCGGTCTGCGATCGGTTCGCGTCGGCAGGGGGACTTTATGACGTCCATAGACATCAAGGATGCTTACCTTCACATTCCGATCTTTCCAGCTCATCAGAGGTTCCTTCGCTTTGTGGTGGAGGATCGGCATTTTCAGTTTGTAGCTCTTCCATTCGGCCTCACCTCTGCTCCGAGAGTGTTCACCAAGGTGTTGGCGGTGATGGCCCTGCTCAGAGCTCAGGGGATTCGTATTGTGCCTTACCTGGATGATCTTCTCATCATGGCGCCTTCCTTCAGTCAAGCGGAAGGGGACACCAGCATGGTGGTGTCTATGCTGGAGAGGTTCGGCTGGGTGATCAATTACCCCAAGTCCTCTCTGGTTCCGGCCAGGGTGGTGACCTTTCTGGGGATGTCGTTGGACTCTTGCCAGCACAGAGTGTTTCTCCCTCAGGCCAAGGTTCTTTTGATTCAGGAATTGGCTAAGCTTCTTCTTTCCAATCCTCGCCCGTCCATTCGGCTAGGTGGGGTTGATGGTGGCCTCGTTCGAGGCAGTTCCCTTCGTGCAGTTTCACACGCGGACGCTTCAGCTTCATCTTCTGGCGTCTTGGGACCGGCGACCGCGGTCGTTGGATCGGTCCTTCTGGATGTCCCCTCGGGTTCGGCAGTCCCTTCTGTGGTGGTTGGTCTCGGACAATCTTCTGAAGGGCAGGTCGTTTCTGACCCCGCTTTGGGAAACTGTCACCACGGATGCCAGTTTGTCAGGATGGGGAGGTTTCTGGAAGGATCTTCAGTTTCAGGGGCAGTGGGATCCTCAGGAAGCCCACTTGCCCATCAATGTTCTGGAGTTGCGAGCCATCAGGTTGGTTCTGTCTCACTTGACGCATCATTTACAGGGCCTGCCGGTTCAGGTTCGATCGGACAATCGGACAGCGGTTGCTTACATCACCAAGGAGGGACTCGCAGTCTGGGTGCCCACAGAGAGGTGTCTCTGATTCTAGTTTGGGCAGAGACTCATGTCCCTTGCATCTCGGCAGTTTACATTCCAGGAGTGGAGAACACAGAGGCGGACTTTCTGAGCCGGTGTTCGTCCCGCCGGGGGGAATGGTCTCTCCATCCCCAGGTGTTTCGGTCAATGTGTCTTCGGTGGGGGACGCCGGAGGTGGATCTGTTTGCCTCTCGTCACAATCACAAGCTTCCGACATTCGTGTCTCTGTCTCGGGATCCTCTGGCGGCGGATGCCATGGCCCTGAGCTGGAGGGACCTGGGGTTTCTTTATCTGTTTCCTCCGATTCCCATGCTAAGCAGGGTGCTGCGGAAGCTGGTTCAGGAAGGAGTTCCCGCCATTTTCGTGGCCCCAAGGTGGCCAAGGCGGGTGTGGTTTGCAGACATCGTTCGTCTGGCAGTCGATCAGTTCGATCTGCCTCTTCGGCCAGTTCTTCTCACTCCGGGTCATCTGTGTTACCCCAGTTTACCAACGCTGGATTTGACGGCTTGGCTGCTGAAACCTCCTTCTTGAAGGAGGAGGGTCTTTCGGATTCGGTCTTTCGGACTCTTGTTAGTGCTAGGGAGAGATCGTCCTCTTCCATCTGTTATAGGGTCTGGAGGTCTTATATTGATTAGTGTGAGGCTAGGTCTTTGCCCTGCCGGGTCTTTTCTATTTCTCGGATTTTGGAATTTTTTCAATCGGGGCTGGACTCTGGTCTTCAGCTGAGTACCTTGAAGGGGCAGGTTTCTGCCTTGTCTGTCCTTTTTCAGAGGTCTTTTGCAAGCCATTCTTTGGTCAAGACCTTTTTTCCAGGGGGTTTCGCATCTGCGGCCTCCTAGGAAGCCTTTGCTCCCAGTTTGGGATTTGAATTTGGTGCTCTCTGCTTTTCAGGCTCCTCCTTTTGAGCCTCTGCAGGATATTGCTCTGTCCACTCTGACTCCGAAGGTTGCCTTTCTGGTGGCCATCACTTCGGTTCGGCGTGTTTCAGAGTTGGCAGCTTTGTCGATTCAGGTTCCTTATTTTGAGAAGCATCAGGACAAAGCGGTTTTTCGTTTTAAGCCGGACTTTCTCCCTGCAGTGGTCTCTGCTTTTCATTTTAACCAGGACATTGTTCTTCCTTCCTTGTGTCCTATGACTAGGAATGACAAGGAGAGTGCGTTGCACTGTTTGGATGTTGTACGTTGTGTCAGGTACTATTTGCGTACTACGGCTTCCTTTCGTAAGACTGATGCCTTTTTCGTGGTGCCCTGTGGGCCTAAGAAGGGCTTGGCTCCGGCTAAGTCTTCCTTTAGCAAATGGATTCGTCAGGCGATTGTTGGTGCCTATTCTGCCAAGGGGAAGGATCCCCCTTTTCGTGTTACTGCGCATTCTACTCGTGCGGTTGGTGCGTCCTGGGCTTTTCAGCTCCAGGCTTCTGTTGAACAGGTTTGTAAGGCTGCTGCCTGGTCTTCGGTTCACGTTTTTTCTAAGTTTTATAAGGTTGATGTGCGGGCCTCAGCGGATGCTGTTTTTGGCCGCACGGTTCTGCAGGCTGCAGTGGTTTGAGTTTTATCTGCGTTATTGCCTGGTTGGATACCCGCCCTTTTTGGACACTGCTGTTGGATGTCCCTAGTGTAATGTTTAATAAATGAAGTGGGGTGTGTGACATACTTAGAATAATACCATTTTCTGTAAAATGGGTATTATAAGTATGTCACACACCCCACTTCACCCGCCCTTTTTGGTATCCTGGTTCTTTATATGGTGAAGTTTTGTTATTTACAGTTGAGGGTTACAATTGTTTGTTCCTGGTACCTTGTCTTACTGCTGTTTGAACACTGGGGAATTGTTGGGAGGTACCAGGTATGTATAGGCCGGGAGGGGCTTGCTTGCTTTTTTGGAGATCTCTGCAACACTGCCACCTAGCGGTGCATAAACCCTAGTGTAATGTTTAATAAATGAAGTGGGGTGTGTGACATACTTATAATACCCATTTTACAGGTGAGTATTCACAAAATGGTATTTTTTTTTTCTCAGTGAGTTCTCTTCTCTGCCTTTTTTTTCCCCTAGGTTCCACCTCCTCTTCTTCCTCAGGTGCCAGTAATCCGTTTACCCCGACCACCATCTCCTTCAGGTCGGGGCTTTGATCCATGTTCACCACGGGCCCTGGCTCACCGTGCTCCTGATGAGCATCAGAAAATTCGTTCTACCCTCCGCCAGCTCTTCCTCCGAAGCCTCCTAGCATCTTCCGGCCTTCCTGTTACCTTTACAATGTATCAGCGTGTCACTGTTGGCGCAGAGAGGTTCAATGCCTGTGACATGGAGGCACGGAACTTCCAGGTGTCCAACCTGCAAACTCCTCTGGGAGTGCAATCTGAGGCCCTGATCCGAGGACTGGACGTTATTTCCTATTCCTTTGTTCTCTAAAGTAGTTTGAGGGCTTGAACTATTTACTGAATGGATCAACATTTCAGCATTTCCATGGCCTAAATAAAGCACTTAACACAATCCTTTGTTGTTGTCGTCTGATGCAGAACAGGAAGGGAAGATACAGTTCCCCAGATAAGAAAAAAAATCCAGTGGCTACTTTAGACAGATATTATGAAACAGGACGTAAAGAACACCCCAAGCATTGCAGCACAAGGCTCCTCTGCTTACCTGCAGCCACTCCTGTGACATTTACCACTCTCCTTAGGACCTGGTATCTTCATAATCTCCTCACAGTCCTGTCTTCCAGACACTCAACAGTCACTGAATTTAAACATGCCTGGGATAAGCACACATCTATCCTAAGATAAAGAGTACATACAGTATACACATATGGGCAGACTAGATGGACCGTATGGTCTTCTGCCGTCAACCTTCTATGTTTCTATGAATATGGGGACAGACTGACGCACCCATTTTTTTCTATGAGCGTTTTCCTCGACCTGTACTCCACTGTACATACACATACACACCGTGGATGGCCTGTTTAAAGAGGAACTATGGTAAAAAATTATCCTAGTTCCTCTGTATTATATAGCAGCGGGGCAACGCGACCCTCTGTGCATTGCCGCATGTAAAACAAAAAACAGGCCAGCCTAGCCTCTTTTGGGTCCACTTCTAAGGCTGCCATGGAGAAACCTATCAGCTTTTAGAGCCAGAGCTGGCCAGCACTGATGCGCTGCCCGTGGTCATGTGGGTGTGTCACCCCAAGCAGCCTATCAGTGTCGCCAGTGGCCAAGCCTACCAGCGCTGGCCCTCAAAGTTGATAGGTTGCTCCATGGCAGCCTTAGAGGAGGACCTGGGGGGTTCTCCCTGCTAAAAAAAACCTAATGTGTTAAACAATGGCACATCATATGAGAACATCTTCAATGTTTCTGTGCGGTGTTTACTTGTCTAATGATAAGTTTGGCCAGTGGCGTGCTTTGCCACCATGCAACCCATGCAATTGCATGGGGCCCCTTGGGAGGTGCGCTGCTGAGTGAACAATGAAAGCGGCGGGAGTGTAATACTGGTGTTGCTGTCAGTGTCAAGGCTACATAAGAAAGCCGCTTCTCTGTGTCATTTGTTCCTCTTTATTATATTTTGTTATATAAAAATGCCTTTGATTAGGGCCCCAGAAATTACAGGCTCGCCTCTGAGTTTGGCAAGTAGAAACAGACATTCAGTCACTGATTCTAACAGCAATCTTTGGTGCTACTGCAACACCGTTCCATTTCAGCATCTCGATTTGGAATGCCTCTCTTTTTTTACCCCACGGAAAGCCTGAACATCAGGCAGGATGTTGCATGTATCCCAACAATCCTGGCCAATAGAGTTCACCAAGCAGACGCCCATCTTCTTCATACCCCATGGAAAGCCTGAACATCAAGCAGGATGTTGCCATCATCCCAACAATGCTGGCCAATAGTGTTCACCAAGCAGATGTCCATTCTCTTCATACCCCATGGAAAGCCTGAACATCAAACAGGATGTTGCATGTATCCCAACAATCCCGGCCAATAGGCTTCACCAAGGAGACATTGGCAGTGGTTCATCACTTCACACAAGTGTCAGAAATGAGTGGCCCTGATCTTTCCATCGAACCTGAAATCGGAGGTCTGAATTTTCTTCTGTCCTGAAGGCAAACCACCTTCTCTGGGGATTACCACCCTTTTCAGGCCTGAGAAGGCATATTGTGTGGCTTGTCCTTGTTCTGCCACTCAGTCTTTGGCTTGAAGAAAAATCTTTGTTAGTCTGGGACTGCTATGATCTTTCCTCCTTTTTCCACCTTGGTGCTTTTACCATAGTTACTCACCTGTAAATGATAAGGCAACAAGTCCTTTTTGACACCACATCCACAAACTACTGCTTCAGCCAAAATTTCAAGTTTCTCTGGTTGTGCTGATATGAATACAGGTGCATTACAAAACCAGCAAGAAGGAAAGGGTTTGTTGGCACCCTAAGAGGACAAGCACTAAAGCTCCTGTTAACCAGACCACGCCTCACAAAGACATAATCAATGCTATACAAAAACTACTTGTTATAAAAATATACAAAATTTATTCATATACACTTTTAAAAATAAGGAACTTTACAGATGATGCATCTCCCCTCCGACAAGCGTATCTGCAAATATGTACAACCACAACAGAAGTGACTAACATCAACAGTGCAATATAATGAAGAAATAAATGGCTTATCTTGTAGTTTCATAATAATGGCACACACATAAATCCTTATCACTTAGTTCTGTCCATAAAAAAACGTTGGGCGGACTAGGACTAGTTTCGCCTAACCGACATAGGCTTCTTCAGTGCCCAGTTGTTCACTTCTGTCATTCCAATTGCACAAATGGTATCACAAACAAACAACAAAGGAAAAAGAAAAATGTGTTCATCATAGGGACTTAACAAATGAAAAAGTTCCCAATAGGTTTATAATGATACTGTGTAGCTTAATTAAATTGATATACCTACATAATACTATGAGAATATAAGATTCTGTCCTGGGTGGCCTCCAGAGCTGTCATTTATCCAAGTGAATATGTTGCCCCAATTTTTCAAAAAAGGGGTATCATTTCTATACTTAGCCCTAATATAAAGTAAAGAAAATGATGCACATAGTAAGTGTGCTTTGTATACCAATAAGGGAAACGGTCATGCCTCATAAATTAGCATTATAAAAAGAACAAAGCACTGATATATTGTATAGGCAGCAGTCTATATTTGACCATCAATAAATCTTGATATTATAGCCACCCATTATAAATAATAGGCTTAAAGTGGACCAACACCCACGGGTGATCGGCCCGGGAATCTATAAGATTCCCGGGCCGATCACCCCCCACCCCGCGGGACATCCGAGATCGGGATGTCCCGCGGGGTGAAACCCCCCCCAAACTCCCCAACTCACCCACCTTATCTTCGGCGGCGGCCGGCCTCCGCCGCCTCCCTCGCGCCCCTGTAGGCGTGCGCGCCTCCGCGCCGGCTGTCTGCGAATGGCCGGCGCGGGCGCGCGCGCGTCAAAAGTGACGCGAGGGAGGTTCCAGATCTTCCCTTGTACGTCGGCGCTGGGAGCGGGGAGAGGTGAGTTTTTCGGGGGGTTAGGGGGGGTTTCACACAGCGGGGCACCCCGATCGGGGGTGCCCCACCGAAGTGGACCAAGACCCAGGATAGTCAAAATCCTGGGTGTTGGTCCACTTTAATAGGCGCCATGTCTTAAAGAATTCAAAGTAAGCCCTCAACAAGAGAAGACCTTACCTTCTTCTGTGATCAAAGACTGCGTAGCCCGCATGAGAGGAAGAAAGAGAGGACGCAGCCTCCCATGTGCTTTGTCCTGTGTCCGGGGCGCCAGTGAGGCCCGCGTCTTCTCAGCAAACCACGTGAGCTGGCGCCGGAAGCAGTCAGGCCTTGACGTGCGCATCATGTAACCCCGCCCACCACAGCGTCCCTCCGCTATAAAGGCGGAGAGCGGGGATGGCGCGTCTGCGTCATAGACGTAGGGCGGACGGGCCAGTGCGGAGGAGGCGGCAAGAGGGGCGGGACCCACATCTCCGCCCATTGGTGGGGAGGGAGCCCTACCACCAATCACAGCCAAACCTCTCCCGCACGCCCAGTCCCAACCCACGTCTTCACCGGCGTCCCGTTCACAGTATCTAATCCAATTAAACTGAATCAACCGTCACCTGTGATGGTAATTGGGCAGCAGGCCAGGAAATTATATACAACGACCTACGGGGGCTCTAATTATCCATAGGGTTTAGTCTCCTAACTGCACCTATTTATAGGTTTAGTTTGAACTCTGAAACATTATAAATCCAAATATATTAATATGGAGCAGACTCCAAAGAAATAATGGATAAGTACAATCCATATATCCACATCAGATCAACTTAATATTATACATTCATATTGCAGTGTATTTTTGAATAGAGGTCATGCATTGCATATAGTTAATTGAAATGAAATTAATAAAAGGGCACACGCCCTACAGGTTGCCCATTGCTTGAAAATTACAAAAACGGTGCAAAGCTAATTGTCTCATTTAGGCCTGGAAAACAATGGGCCTTGTACTGGTATATCCATTTTGTTTCCCGTTGAAGAGTTACCTTTTCAACACCCCCCCCCCCCCCCGCGGGTGCTTATGTATCCTATCTATCCCTATGACAGACATTTCAGATGGATTTTGATGATGATAATCGAAGAAGTGTCTACCCACCGGAGTTTTTTTATTTCCTGTCTTAATGTCATGGGTATGCTCATAAATCCTCTTTCTTAGTTCTCTATTTGTTTTACCTATGTAGAAACGCTCACAGGTGCAAATAAGGGCATATATAACATTAATGCTTTTGCAGTTGATAATACCATTTTGTGAGTACTCACCTGAAAAATGGATATTGTTGGTGTGCCACACACCCCGCTTCACTTCTTAAATATTCATCCATTATTGGGTTAATCCACCGCAGGTGACGTAGTGCAGAGAGGAAGTCTTGTAACGAGCCCCCTTCCGGCCTATATATACCTGGTACCTCCCTTCAATCACCAGTATATTTAAAAAGCAGAAAGACAAGGTACCAGTATTCCACCGGTAACCTCCAAAATCAATTTTGATATAAATAAAAAAGGGCTTCACCATATAAATGCTTCGGTAATACCGAAGAGGGTGGGGGTGAAGCGGGGTGTGTGGCACACCAACAATATCCATTTTTCAGGTGAGTACTCACAAAATGGTATTATTCTTGGTGTGCCACACACCC
The DNA here is from genome assembly GCA_027917425.1 of Gastrophryne carolinensis. Lineage (NCBI taxonomy): Eukaryota > Metazoa > Chordata > Amphibia > Anura > Microhylidae > Gastrophryne > Gastrophryne carolinensis. Next base: position 365,508,705 of record CM051234.1, read on the forward strand.
CGCTTCACTTCTTAAATATTCATCCATTATTGGGACATCCAAAAGCAGTGTCCACAAGGTAAGGGCATCTCAAGGCCAGGTGAAGCATAACTTAAATGACTGCAGTCTGCAGAACTTTGCGGCCAAAAACAGCATCCGCTGAGGCCCGCACATCAACTTTGTAAAACTTAGAAAAAGTGTGAACAGAAGACCAGGTGGCGGCCTTACAAACCTGTTCAACAGAAGCTTGGTGCTGAAAAGCCCAAGACGTCCCAACAGCACGAGTGGAATGAGCAGTAATACGAAAAGGGGGAACTCTTCCCTTAGCAGAACAGGCAGCAGTAACGGCCTGACGTATCCACTTGCTAATGGCCGATTTGGCTGGTGCCAAACCCTTCTTAGGCCCATGGGGCACAACAAAAAAGGAATCCGTCCTACGAAAAGGAGACGTGATAATCAAGTAGTACTTAACACAGCGTACTACATCCAAACAATGCAAAACCCTCTCTTTGTCATTCTTAGGATTAGGACACAAGGAGGGAAGAACAATATCTTGGTTCAAATGAAAAGCAGAAACAACCTTAGGAAGAAAGTCTGGCTTGAACCGAAGGACCACTTTATCCTGATGCCTCTCAAAGTAAGGCGCCTGGATAGTTAAGGCCGCCAACTCTGAGACACGCCGGACAGAAGTGATCGCTACCAAGAAGACAATCTTCTGAGTCAGGGTAGACAAAGCAATATCTTGCAAAGGCTCAAAAGGAGGAGCCTGAAGAGCAGAAAGAACCAAATTCAAATCCCAAACAGGGAGTAATGGTTTCCTGGGAGGCCGCACATGTGTAACTCCCTGGAAAAAAGTTTTAACTAAAGGTTTAAGCGCAACACGCTTCTGAAAAAAGATAGATAAGGCAGAGACCTGCCCTTTCAACGTATTTAGCTGGAGACCAGAGTCCAGCCCTGATTGTAAAAACTCCAGAATCCTGGAGACCGAAAAGACCCTACAAGGAAAAGATCTTATCTCACACCAAGCGATATAGGCTTTCCAAGTCCTATAGTAGGTGATGGAAGAAGACTTCTTCCGGGCACTGATCAAAGTCTTAATGACTGAATCAGAAAGACCCTCCTCCTTCAGGATGGAGGTTTCAGCAGCCAGGCCATCAAACCCAGCGCTGGTAAATTGGGGTAGCACAATCGACCCTGAGTGCGCAGACCGGACCGAAGAGGCAGAACGAACTGGTCCACTGCCAGCCGAGCGATGTCTGCGAACCTCACTCGCCTTGGCCACCTTAGGGCCACGAGAACGGCGTACACCTTTTCCAGAGCCAAATTCTGAAAAACCCTGCTCAGCATGGGCATCGGAGGAAACAGGTATAGAAATCCCAGAACTCCCCAGTTCAGGGACATGGCGTCCACTGCCAGAGCCAGAGGATCCCGGGAGAGTGACACGAAGTTCGGGAGCCTGTGATAGTGATGAGGGGCCAACAGGTCCACCTCCGGGGTCTCCCATTGGAGACACAATAAGCGAACCACCCGAGGATGGAGAGTTTATTCTTCCAGACGGGGAGAGCCCTTGCTCAACCGGTCCGCTACCTGTTCCATCACCTCTGGAATGTAAACCGCAGAGAGACAGGGAACATGGAACACTGCCCATGTCCGGATCAGGGACACTTCTCTGAGAGTACTCAGACTGCGCGTCCTTCCCTGAAGACCGACGTAAGCAACTGCTGATCGATTGTCTGAACACATCTGGACCAGAAGGCCCAGAACGAACTGAGTCAGGAGAGCAAACACCTGACGAATGGTTCTCGGATTCAGAATATTGATGGGTAAGTGGGGCCTCCACTGCCCCTGGAACCGCAGCTCCTTCCGGAATCTGTCCCATCCCGACAGACTGGCATCCGTGGTGACAATTTTCCAAAGGGGGGTCAGGAAAGACCTGCCCTATACAAGATTGGTCGAGACCAATCACCACAGGAGGGACTGCCGTACACGGGAGGACAACTGGAAGGACTGATCCAACGACTGAGGTTGCTGGTCCCAACACGCTAACAGAAATAGCTGAAGCGTTCTTGTGTGAATTTGGGCAAAAGAAAGACACACTCCGTCTTGATGAGAGATCAGGCCGGGATGAACCGACCCATGAATGGACCGTGAAGGAGGGTGAGACTCGAATTCCAGGTCGTAACCGGGCGACACTACCCCCTGGATCCATCTGCCTGGAACCACTTGGTTCCAATGGTAGAAGTGTCGCAATAGTCCCCCCACCCGCACAGGTGAGGGCAGCCCCTCATTGCTGAGTGAGCTTATCAGCAGGTTTGGGCTTGGTGCCCCAGGACTGAGTGGGCCGGCCACAGCCCCTCCCCCGAGTCCAACCTGCGCCACTGGTAGCGGGAAAGGACGCACCCTTGCCCGCTCTGAATCCTCGAAAGGAAGGCCTACCGGAACTTGCCCCCCTGAAGGGACCATGAGGCCTTTTGCGTTGTGGCATCTTACCACCCTTTGCGACTGAATCAATTTTCTCCCCGAACAGACGCAACCCCAAAAAGGGGAGAGCTGTGAGCACCTTTTTGGAAGCCGTGTCCGCTGACCACTGACGCAGCCATACTGACCTGCGAATAGCCACCAGCATAGCTGCTGCCTTGCTACTCATAGTCAGCGCATCGTCCTGAGCAGCCAGGACATAAGCCACAAAAGATTCACACTGCTTAAGCGCAGTGAACTGTTTGCAAGCAGGATTAAGATCCTCATATAGCCCCTGAATTAAGGACTTAATTGCCAATAGAAGAAGGGCTGAAGCACATACCGGGCGCAACGCTGACCCGGAATAGATAAAACCATGTCGAGCGTATTGGTCAATCCGACGATCTTCCCCATCTTTGGGGACAGTGGTCTCAGCAGATTGTACCATAGCCGAGCTGGAGAGCCCTAGTACAGGGGTATCGACGTCCGGAGGGACAGACCAAAGCTTCACCAATTCTGGCGGGAAAGGATAACGCTTTTCCCTACTGGAAGGAATTCCAGATAACCGCGTGGGATGTTCCCATTCCTTAAGAACCACCCTCTCAAAGTGGTGTTGTCTGGAAAAACCAAACGCGGCTGAGGCTCTTTAAACAACTGACCCTTTGGCAGGGCGGCCGCCTCAGGCGTATCTAAACTCAAAATTTTAAACATTTGAGCCAGAATAGAGGGGGTGTCAAAAACAACCCCCTCTGACCAATCGCCAATCTCATCAGCCACAAGCTGACCTGTCGGCTCGTCTGACTCCGACGGGAATTCATCCTCGTCCGGGGATCCATCGGACCATTCCACAGGTTCACAAAACTGGTCCTGTGGAGCCGAAGGTACCGGAGTCAGGTGCCTTCGTTTTGCAGCGGCCTTCAACGCTGCTTTAACGGGCATTAGTTTCCGGGGGCTGGGCTGTGCTGCCGCCTCGGAATGCGAATCCCCACTTTTGACAGTGTCATGCGGGGTCCGGAATAGGGAGGGAGAGGTAGGAGATGATGAAGGATGCGATGGCCCCGCAGCCGAAGCAACGGACTGGCGCGCAATAGTCTGTTTTGCACAAGGGATGCAAATAAAGATATCATCAGCTGGGAGTGGAACCCCACAACCTACGCACCCCCCAAACGGCTCAGCAGAACCGTTTCCGGAATTTACGGAAGCCTCCATATGGTGATTTATGGTATTCGCAATACTGGGACTTTTAAGGCATAAGCCGACCCGGGATGCCCCCTTTATTAGTAATGTCCCGGAAGGGAGGATTTTTTTTTTTTTTTTTTTAAGTTAAGGTCCCCTTTAATAAAAACTATATTTAGTCTATGTATATAAACATTCAAAGCTATCCCAATAATTAGCCAGGCACATAGAGCCGGAGGGCCACCATAAGCAGGGATCCCAGGATCTGCAAGGCAAAGAAAAAACCATCAGATCCTCACGTGTATAAACATATAAGCATGGCACCAAGTGCACTTAAATGACGCCCCCTTAATACAAAGTGACTTCTCACTATATTGTTGCAAGAAAAGTATTCCCCTTTTAACGGCCCCAACGGGAGGGGCCGCTTACCTGGACAGCAAAGGCATCAGCCGGACAAGCCTGCAGCCAGCAGCCAGCACGAAGACAAAGTGCGGCCGTGCGCCCACGCGACTTCCTGTGTTTGAAGGAAGCAAGAACGCTGGGCCCGCCGCAGACGCCGCATGACGTCGGCGCCGCGCCCCCGACGCCGCATCAGCGGGACCCGCCCCCCCCTACGCCGATCAGCTGGAAATAACTTACAGCTGGGCCACAGCACGTGCGCCCAGGCGGCGGAGGGGGGAGGGTAAAGACCGCATGGTGCTGTACAAACGAAAACATAAAAATGCCAGGCGGGGAGAGGAGAGGGGGGAGGGGGCCACAAAGCAACAGACTGCAAGAGAAGTGGCCAGCCCTTACCCAGCGCAGCCTGCCCTTAAAGCAGACCCAAAAATATACACATGCTGAATACAGTGAATGCATAATCATGAACACACACACATGTTAAAATGCAGTGATACAAGTGAAACACACATACTTAAAGCACACCCTCACACCCCCCCCCCATAGTGAAGGGAGAAGGGACCGTAACGGGAGAGTAAGGGGCTATGGGGACCCTCGGGACAGGGGCATCCCATTTCCGGATCACCATGCCGGATAGCCGCATTGCCCCACGCATGAGGTCGAGCGGTAGGAGATAAGCTCCTAGGCACTTAAAGTGCCATCTACCATTTGCCCAGTGAGCAGCCTAGGCTGGGAGGCTTCCATTCCACCATAAGGGTATACAAACTCAAACCGGGCAGAAATAGACCAAAAGGGGGGTGGCGGGGTAAGAATACCCCGGCCTACCAGTGAAGCGGGGTGTGTGGCACACCAAGAATATAGTGTTTTTGATTTATCGAGGGAAATTTTCCAAGATCTATTGTCTTTGTCTGACGAATATACGGACACATGGTGCACGACTGGCACTTGTAAGTGCCTGTTGTCTTACAACATTGAGATTTTTCATTCTGTGAATAGTGACTTTTAACTAATTGATCCCTCAGATTACGTGATCTCCGGTAGACAAATTTGGATTTATTAGATATAAGTTGATTAAGGCAGGTGTCATTGCGCAATATATGCCAGTGTTTCTGAAAAATTTCCCTTATATATTTATGATGAACTGAATATGTCAATATCATCGAGGGAAAAGGGTCATTCCGACGTACCCGAGGTTTGTACAATAACTGGTCGCTAGGTCTACTCCTGGCTTTTTTATAGGCTCTCCGGAGTATTCCCCTTTCATAGCCTCTCCTCACCAATCGCTCATAAATGCCGTCCGCTGCATGTTGGAAATCAGAATCTGTTGAACAATTACGACGGGCCCTTATGTACTCTCCAAAAGGGATGCTGTTTAATAATGGCTTGGGATGGGCACTTGACGCCCTAAGCATAGTATTTGCTGCTGTTGGCTTGCGATAAAACTTAGTTGTTATTTGGCCTTCAGGACTCAACATGATCGTGAGATCTAGGAAATTAATCCTTGTTTGACTAAATTCGAAGGTAAATTTCAAATTAAGTGAATTATTATTATTAAGTTTGCTAACAAAATCTCGCAAATTCTTCTCAGTGTCTGTCCAGACGAAAAAAATATTGTCGATGTATCTGTGCCACGTGTCAACGTGGCACAGATACCTCAACAAATCGTCCTCAGCCCACACCCCTCTCTCCCAACCTCCCAGGTACAGGTTGGCATACGATGGGGCACAGGTAGTCCCCATCGCCGTGCCCTGCACCTGGTGGTATAGGGTGTTGTTAAACAAAAAGAGATTGTGGGTGAGGACGAAGTGTAGCAATTGGAGCAGGAACATATTGTGGTCATGCTTTTCAATAGGTAGTTCATTTAAGAAAAGTCGGATATTATGTAAACCCTGATCATGGGGTATACTAGAGTACAGGGCCTCCACATCCAGACCCACCAGAAAGGACCCGGGCGACACCACCATACCATCAAGGACACACAACAGGTGTCCAGTGTCCTTGAGGTAGGAGGGCAGTTGGTGGACTAACGGCTGGAGGTGGTTGTCCACGTAACGGCTGGCCCGGTCGGTCAGAGACCCCATGCCCGAAATTATTGGTCTACCCGGAGGTTGACTGGTGGACTTATGTACCTTGGGTAACGCATAAAACGTAGGTACCAGAAATCAGAAATTTTTATATTTTAGTAATTCAGTTTAAAAAACTGAAACTCATATTGAGTTTGTTATGTTAATTATTATGGCTTGCAGCTAAGGAAAACCCAAAATTCATAATCTCAGAATATTAGAATAATTAACCCAAAACAGGTACAAAGGCTTCCTAAGCATTTAAAAATGCCCCGTTGTCTGGTTCAGTAGGCAACACAATCATTGAGAAGACTTTTGACTTGACAGATGTCCAAAAAGCAGTCATTGACACACTCCACAAGGAGGGTAAGCCACAAAAGGTCATTGCTAAAGAACCTGGCTGTTCACAGAGTGCTGTATCAATGCATATTAATGGAAAGTTGAGTGGAAGGGAAAAGTGTGGTAGAAAAAGGTGCAGAAGCAACCAGAATAACCACAGGCGTGATAGGATTGTTAAGAAAAGGCCATTCGAAAATTTGGGGGAAATTCACAAGGAGTGGACCGCTGCTGGATTCAGTACTTCAAAAGCCACCACACACAGACATATCCAGGACATGAGCTACAAGTGTCGCATTCCATGTGTCAAACCTGTAGCTCAGTGGTCAAAGGCATTATTTGCAGATGAAAGTACATTTTGCATTTGATTTGGAAACCAAGGTCCTAGAGTCTGGAGGAAGAGTGGAGAGGCACACAATCTAAGCTGCTTGAGGTCTAGTGTGAAGTTTCCACAATCATTGATGGTTTGGGGAGCCTGCTGGTGTTGGTCCACTGTGTTTTATCTAAACCAAAGTCAGTGCAGCCGTCTATTAGGAAATTCTAAAGCACTTCATGCTTCCCTCTGCCAACAAGATTTTTGGAACTGGATTTTTCATTTTCCAACAGGACTTGGTACCTGTCCACACTGCCAACAGTACCAAGACTTGGTTTAATAACCACAGTATCACTGTGCTTGATTTGCCAGCAAAGCCACCTGACCTTAACCACATAGAGAATCTATGGGGTATTGTCAAGAGGAAGATGAGAGACACCAGACCCAACAATGCAGACGAGCTAAAGGCTGCTATCAAAGCAACCTGGGCTTCCGTAACACCTCTGCAGTGTAGATGCAGTAATACATGCAAAAGCGGCCCCAACCAAGTATTGGGTGAATTTACTGTACATACTTTTCATTTGGCCAACATTTCTGTGTTAAATATTTTTTTACAGTTGGTCTTATATAATATTCTAATTTTCTGAGATAATGATTTTCCTTGGATGTAAGCCATAATCATTAACATTGAAAAAGTTCACTGTTTGTATTGACTCGATATGAGTTTCAGTTTTTCAACTGAATTACTAAAAATACAATTCTGTGAGTACTCACCTGTAGAATTGGTTTTGCCTATGTCCAGTCCGGGCCGTCCAAATCCATATACGTGTGGGTAGTTCGCCACTAGGTGGCGCAGTTACTGCAAGATCCAGAGCTGTAACTCCTCCCAGCCCCCTATAAAAGGAGCTGTCGCCATAGAATTCCCAGAATGTCAAAAAGGAGTAAATGAGACAGGCCGGGAGGCCAAGAAAACATGTTACCTCACATGCTTCAGCACGTACTCTCTCCACAAAAAAATAAGGACAACAGTCCAATACAAAAAGATAATAGGCAAACAGAGGAAATGAACCAAGGGCGGGGTGGGACGGCCCGGACTGGACATAGGCAAAACCAATTCTACAGGTGAGTACTCACAGAATTGTATTTTTTCCTATGTCCAGTCCGGGCCGTCCCAATCCATATACGTGTGGGACATCCAAAAGCAGTGTCCATATATAGGGCGGGATCCCCAGAGCGGAACAGCATGTAGTTCATTTCACTACCGCCTGAAGCACCTTTCGGCCATAAGCAGCGTCAGCTGGGGCCCTAACATCAACCTTGTAAAACTTAGTAAGGCATGAACAGAAGACCAGGTAGAGGCCTTACAAACTTGTTCAACAGTGGCCTGGTGCTGAAAAGCCCAGGAAGCACCAATAGCTCTAGTAGAATGAGCTGTAACACGAAAAGGGGGATCCTTCCCTTTAGCAGAGTAGGTTTGCACCACCGCCTGTCTAATCCACTTACTGAGAGTGGACTTGGCCGGAGGCAAACCCTTTCTGGAACCTTCAGAAAGAGCAAAGAGGGAATCCGTCCTTTCCTTAGAATTAGACGGTTCCGGACACAGGGAATGCAAAATAACTTCCTCATTAAAATGGAAGGGAGAAACGACCTTAGGCAAAAAATCAGGCCTAAAGCGAAAAACTACCTTATCCTTATGCCGCTCAAAGTAGGGAGGCTTCATACAAAGAGCGGCCAGTTCTGACACCCGGCGCATCGAGGTGATGGCAACCAAAAAGACCACCTTTAGGGTCAAGATAGACAAAGCAGCATCGCACAAAGGCTCAAAGGGCGGACCCTGGAGCGCAGAATGCACCAAACAAATCCCACACCGGTAATACGCGGTGGACGTACATGGGTAACTCCTTGGAAAAAAGTCCTGATCAGCCTATGTTTGGCAAATCCAAAACTAAAAGCTTTGTCCGGCGTATCCATAAAAATTAACTTTTATTGTGATCCAATAAAATCAGCTTACATCCATAAGTGAGTGGATGGCCCGAGCCCCAGAGACAGAAAACTTATGTGACGCGTTTCAGGCCCGGGTGGGCCCTTAGTCATACAACTTGTGAAGCGAGCAAGATGTGCTTAAATATTATTAGGATAGCAATGAGGGAAAGGCACTTACCTCCCGCCCAAAAACACCCGATGATCCGGGCCGTATCATAACCCGGAAGAGAAGGCCTCAAGTAAAGCCCCCCGATTGGATAGGAGGCTGCCAATGAGATGCCGCTCGCTGGCAGATGTCAAATGACGATGCACACCATAAGATGCGTACTTTGCGTACATTCTTAGCGTAAGACACAGAAATAGCTGCTGCAACAAACCTCGGCCAGTAAAACACCGAGGTAAAGCTAGCCTAGAATAAAGCATCTACGCAAACGGCGTACGCAACCGCACATAACACCTATAACTAGCGGTGTGTATCTGCCACTAATTAAACAAAACTTATGCATAGCAAACAGTTGACAAATATGCAGATATTATACAGTATGCCATGTCACCAGGTGAGCTGCCCCAAGAATCGTGCTGGCGTCAAATAACGTCATTTGTGCCAGTTGCAAAAATTAACCCTTCTAGTGCCAGCTACGTGACTCTCACGTAGCTGCCTCTCCAACCGTTAAGTGCCAGCTACGTGAGAGTCACGTAGCTGACTTTAGAGGCCCATAAAACAAAAAGTAAAAAACATACAGACTTACCTTACCCCTCATTTGAAAGGGCCAGCGATTCTGTACAAGAATCCGCTGTTAGATTTCTGCCCCCAGGCCTCTGATCTTCAGGAGGGGGCCCGTAATAGCCCCCCGCCGGCGCCGACATCTGAAAAAAAAAAAAAAAGTAAATGACATTTACTCACCTGGCAGCGCGATGGCTCTCCCCGGGTCTTCTCTTCACCAGGGGGGGCTCCGATCCCCCCCCCGGGCTTTCCACGCTGCTTGTGAGGGCCCAGAAACGGGCCATCACCATCCTCTTCGGCCGGCGCTGGCCCCGCCCCTAGCCCCGCCCCTAACTCCGCCCACTTGATGACGTCATCCCGCTCCTCGGGTTACTGGCACCCAAGCTCTGATCTGTCAGTTGTCAGCAGCGATCGGAGCAGGGAGGGTGGCAGGCAGGGTGGCTCTGATCTCCCTGCCTGCCACCCTCCCTGCTCTGATCACTACCGACAACTGTCATCTGCAGCAGCGTGGGACACTGGATGGGAGTTAAGTATAAGTGAAAAAAGAATAATAAAGAACTTGTCTGGTGTCTTTTTTTTAACTTAACCCTTTGTGAACTGGTAAGGGGTCCATGAGACCCCTTATACCAGTTCACAAGGCTCTGGGTATGGCAGGTCACCTGCGGCAAGCGGGTGACTTGCCATAACCCCCAGCCCCCCATTACCTGCCTCCCCAACGGCCAGGGGGGGGCAGAAGGGCCCGGGCCACGTGGCTATGTGGGCTAGTAGCCTGCAGGGCCAGGGGCCACCAACGCTGGCCCCTGCGCCCTGTTCTACAAGCCCCCATAGCTGGTCCGGGTCAGTAATGCTGGGTAAGGGGGACCCTATGTCATTTTTTGGGGGGGATTTTAAGGGTTTTTAACCCTTAGAATTCCAAAAAAGAAATGAGGTCCCCCCCCCCTGGGAGGGGGAACCCTATGTCATTTTTTTTTTTATTAACCCCTTACAACTATGCAATCATATTGCATAGTTGTATCCTATCTGGAATCCCCTAAACTGCTGTTTCAGGAAAAGGGGTATACCTATACATATGTGGTACCATTGTAACCGGGAGAAATAGGGCTTTCACACGCAATAATATTTTATTAACAAACTTACATTTTTTATTACAAAAAAAACACTACAAATTGTAAAAAATTGTTTTTTTTCATTTTTTTGCACATATTTCACCCAAAAGTATTGAGAATACACTAAAAAAAGGCCAAACAAGACATTTCATGTTGAAGCCCAGACTCTGCTGAAAAAAACAATATATAATTTTCATCGAAATCCCTGGAAATCCCTTCAAAAATCAAGGTTGCACACGTGTAGCGCAAAAACGTGAAAAGTCGTCTGGCAACAGATTGTGACAAAAAATCTCGGTAGGCTGGCACTCAAAGGGTTAATCTGCATATAGCGCCAGACACTCACATTTGTAAAGTGTTATCCAATAGAAACAATTGATCAAACAACAAAGGGGGTCATAATAATTAAATTATTTCATTGGCTATTCCTAAAAAAGGGGATTACTTGTTCAAAGCGCCACAATTAAATAACACAGATCAATCTATTGGCACACACGCTCTTGCAATATAAACCTAACGTAACCCTACCGGCTTAACCTACCCTAGTGGCTGAAACCTAATGATTCAGTGTCACATTAATGCAAAAAATCCTATTTTTGGCCCGCTCACCCAATATGGGTCCCCATAAATCCATGCATATAAAAATCAAAGTCAGAATAAATAAATTGAATACCGACGACCGCTATAGGCAAAAATGTCTCAGCATGTGGTATAGGGGGGCCATGCTGTCAAAATGGAATATACAAGTGGACCTAAACCAACTCTAGACCAGAATAGATAATAAGCCTATTGTTGTAGCTACAAAACAATGAATCCAATACTTTAGGCATTTTGGTATAATCCAAAACATATATTAATATAGGTCGAGTTGGAAAATAGATATAGGGGTCCTAATTAAAACATGATATTAGATCCTCCATATATTAGATCCTCAATGTGAAACGGAACAAATTAGATGTAGGCATTATGTACTAAATAGGTAAAACAACTCACCTCTAATTTTATGCTCACCCTGAAGTCGACCTGTTCAATATCAAATGGCCACCTTTTAACTCCTGAGTGGGTAAAACCGCCCAAATACACCCTAATTTAGGGACAAATGGTTAAAGGATAACTCTATAAACTAAAGGGAAAGGGCAACTTGCTCGCTCCACAAGATTAAAGTGCTAAAAAATTAAAAATAACATGAAAAAGTTAAAAGCACTAACTGCCTCAGTGTTAGATTATAGCATATGTTGAGTGAAAACATATATTAACGGGTTACAACTACAAATATTAATCCGTAAAAAGCATTCACCCAGCGAAGCGGCACGGGCGGCCGCGAACGTAGGTGGCCCCACTGCTAGACCCCACTCCGTATTTTCACTTGATTTACCCCCAATTCTCTTGTTGCCATTATTTGCTTTGTTTGTTATTGTGTCACATATTGGTTGGTCTGATTGTTATTTTTTGCTTTGCGTATTCACAGGTGTTCATGACCATTTCTTGTTGGTTTGATTATTGGATGTATTTGCACACAGTCACTTTATAGTATATCATTAGGGTATTAAATATTTGTTGATATAATTTTTTATGATATATATTCATGTTTTAGTATTAATGAATTGATGCACCGTCACTTTATTCATATTATTAGTCCAGCGCAGTATAGAGGGGTTATTTGTGCCGGCACAATAGAGTAATTAGTGTTAGGGGTGTATATACGTGCTTACATCTGGAGTTATCCCAGAAATGTTATGCTGTACTATACAGCACTGGATGAAGTTTGGGGTACTAAGTAGTGTTTTTAATATGTTAGTTTGTATTGTGTGTCATGTAATGTATGTTTTCTGTGGATTTTCTACTAATAAATGATATTGCTTCAAATTAATGATTGTTTGGTGCTCCTGTCTTTAGACTCATGGGGATAGTTCCCATGAGCCTATTGTGTTTTGACTAGGCTAGCTTTACCTCGGTGTTTTACTGGCCGAGATTTGTTGCAGCAGCTATTTCTGTGTCATGCGCTGAGAACGTACGCAAAGTACGCATCTTACGGTGTGCATCGTCATTTGACATCTGCCAGCGAGCGGCATCTCATTGGCAGCCTCCTATCCAATTGGGGGGCTTTACTTGAGGCCTTCTCTTCCGGGTTATGATACGGCCCGGATCATCAGGTGTTTTTGGGCGGGAGGTAAGTGCCTTTCCCTCATTGCTATCCTAATAATATTTAAGCACATCTTGCTCGCTTCACAAGTTGTATGACTAAGGGCCCACCCGGGCCTGAAACGCGTCACATAAGTTTTCTGTCTCTGGGGCTCGGGCCATCCACACACTTATGGATGTAAGCTGATTTTATTGGATCACAATAAAAGTTAATTTTTATGGATACGCCGGACAAAGCTTTTGGTTTTGGATTTTACAATATTGGAGGAGTATTTACTCAGGATCTCCCCTGTCCGTGCTGATACAAGGTTGGTGAGCTGGCTAAATTTAATCTAATTTCAACTATGTTTGGCAAAGGATCTTTGGAAAAAGATGGTCAAAGCAGAGACCTGACCCTTGAGGGTACCCAGCTGTAGACCCAGGTCTAAGCCGTGTTGTAAAAATTCCAAAATCCAAGTAATAGAAAAAGTGCGACAAGGAAAACTCTTGGATTCACACCAAGAATGTAGGCATGCCAAACTCTGTAGTAAATCATGGTAGAAGACTTCTTCCACGCCCGAATCATGGTTTGAACCATGCCCGACAGCCCCTTCTCCGTTAGGATTGCGGATTCAATAGCCAGACCGTCAAAGCCAGCGTCTGTAAATTGGGGTGCCGCAGCGACCCCTGAGTAAGAAGCCCTGGGTCGTCGGGCATGATGTAATGATCGACCGACATCTGAACAATGTCCGTGAACCAACTCCACCTCGGCCAACGAGGAGCCACCAAGATGGTTGATACCCCCTCCTGGGCTATCTTGCGCAGCACTCGTCCCAGGAGTGGAAACGGAGGGAATGCATAAAGGAGCCGGAACTCCATCCACGGAATTGCCAGAGCATCTGTGGCGAAGGCCAGCGGATCTCTTGACAGGGAGACAAACCTTGGAAGCTTGTGATTGTGTCTGGACGCAAACAGGTCCATGTCCGGCTGACCCCAGCGGAGACACAGAGCGTGAAAGACCTTGTTGCTGAGAGACCATTCCCCCAGACGAGAAGTCCCCCTGCTCAGGGAGTCTGCCTCCTGGTTCTCTACCCCGGAGATGTAAACTGCCGAGATGCAGGGAACATTCTCCTCCGCCCAAGTCAGGACCTGGGACACTTCCTGAAGGACTCGCTTGCTCCGAGTCCTGCCCTGGTGATTGATGAAGGCGACAGCCGTCTGATTGTCCGAGCGGACCTGGACCGCACGACCCCTTAGATGAGGAGTCAATTGACGAAGTACCAACCGAATCGCTCTCAGCTCCAGGAGATTGATGGGTAAGTGGGCCTCCTGTGGCCCCGACTGACCCTGGAACTTCAGCGTTTGCCAAAAAAACCCCAGCCGGTCAGACTGGCATCCGTGGTAACTATCTCCCACCGGGGAGTCAGAAAGGATCCGCCCACCAACAGATTTCTGAACTCCAACCACCACAAGAAGGACTGTCTGACCAAGGGGGGCAGTGAAAAATCCTGACCCAGGGACTCCTGTGTCCTGTCCCAACCGGTCAGCAGATTCATTTGAAGAGGTCACATGTGGAACTGGGCAAAGGGCACTGCCTCCAAGCAGGACACCATGCAGCCCACCAGTTTTATCTCCAGACAGATCGATGGTCGCTGGCAAGCCAGCAGGGCCTGTACCTGCGTCTGGAGGCCCTCCACCTTCTGCTGGGGGAGGAATACCTTGACCTGATAGGTGTCCAACGTCATGCCCAGAAAGGACCTCACCATTGAGGGAGTGATAGAAGACTTGGGGTAATTGATTACCCATCCAAAATCCTCGAGAGTGGATAACACCGTCCGGGTGTCGCTCTCGGCCTGCTGAAGGGACTGAGTCGCAATCAGCAAATCGTGCAGATAAGGAAGAACACGAATGCCCCGGTTCCTCAGAATGGCCATGACGCCTGCCAGCACCTTGGTGAACACACGGGGAGCTATCCCGAACGGAAGTGCCACAAACTGGTAATGCTGATCCTCCAGCGCAAACCTCAGGAGCCTCTGATGCCCCTGAAAGATCGGGATGTGCAGATAAGCATCCTTGATGTCCACTGTGGTCATGAAGTCGCCGGGCCGAAGCGAGCTCACCGCAGACCGTGAGGTCTCCATGCAGAAATGTTTGACTCTGACAAACTTGTTGAGGCCCTTCAGATCCAAGATGGGCCTCAGCATCCCGTCCTTCTTGGGCACCATGAACAGATTGGAATAGAAACCTCGCCCCCGTTCCTGGCGAGGCACAGGACAAATAACGCCTGATAGCAGAAGGCTCCTGGCGCAAGTGACACAAACCATGCTGAGTCCGCCCAGGGGGCAGGTACCGCACATGGGGCAGAGCTTCACCCTCCCAGATGGGGCCCCTCGCTCACTATCCCCAGAAGCCTCCATTATGGTGATTATGGTATAAAAAATACAGGTTATAGAACACTAACGGCCCAAACCTAGTAAAGACCCCCAAAATAGTCCCTCTTATGTGAGCCCTCTTACGAGAGAGAGGGTGCGGAGAGAGATGCGGAGCTTGGGGAGGGGGGGTTGTAAGAGACTGGGAGGAACCACAACCCACGGCTGACCAGGGGATCCCACCTAAAGACACAAAGGGAGAGGCCATGAGATCCCACAGCACATGCACACAAGAAAAAAATATATAAATAGGCATATAGGTCAAAAGAGGGACTCACGGACCGGGGGTCCGGGGACTCGCAGTAGTAGCGGCAGGCAGCTCAAGGGCCCACAGGTAGAGGCTTGGTGCCCAGCGTCGGCCGACCACTAGCAGAGCACGCAGCAGAAGAATATCTCATGTGGCCGTCCTGAAAGATTCCCCCCTCACTGAGGGCTGAAGAAAATGGCACCGGAATCGGTCCCTCGAGGGGCGGGCCGCGCAGCTAGGGCGCAAAACGTGTCATCGCGCGGCCCCGGCGCGAAACAAGCGCCCTCAACCTGAGGAGAAAAACGCCCTTCTGAGGAGAAAGGGAGGGAGGGCGGCCCACGGAGGGGCCTCTCCCCCCCCCGCAGCGCGCCCCGCACGATCCCGAGGCCGCAGCCTCACAAGTAAAGCAGACGCCGCATGGTCCCCATCCTCTCCCTCACAGCAGCGCAGACAAGATGGAGGGGAGAGGGGAAGACGCCGAGGGAGCGAGGGAGGTAAGTATCCAGTGAGCACAAGCACAAACACACAAAATAATAAAGCTGTGGGACAAACAGGGATACCAGGGCATAGGTGGTTCCTACCCCCCCAATAGGCTCACCATCGCCTATGGCCGGCTACACTTTAGGGAGGGTCTGCGGCCCAGAGCCTAGCTCTGTGAACGCCTGACCCTGGCGTTCTTCCTACCGTCACCTGTCCTGTCAGCCGAGGCTGTGAGGCATACGTGGGTCCACGGGAACAGAGGCAACAGGGGTGCAGCGGCCGACAGGCTTAAAAATGCCCCGCTCAGCTGCCAAATCCAGAGAGAGATCCAGACGATCCTCGCAGCAGCTACTGCAAGACGAATCTGGGAATTCTATGGAGACATCTCCTTTTATAGGGGGCCGGGAGGAGTTACAGCTCTGGATCTTGCAGTAACTGCGCCACCTAGTGCCAGACTACCCACACGTATATGGATTGGGACGGCCCAGACTGGACATAGGGAAAAAATACAATTCTGTGAAACTCACCTGTAGAATTGTTTTTGAATATATCCAGTCCAGGTCGTCCCAGAAGTAATGACATGTGGGTATTCCGCCCCCAGGGGGCACTCGACTGCAAGATCAAAATCTGTCGCTCCTCCCGGGCCCCCTATAAAAGCAGGTGTCTCACTATGATTTCCCAGTGGTTAAACAGCAGTAAGAAAAATACAATTCTGTGATTACTCACCTGTAGAATTGGTATTATGAGTACACAGTACGTCCTGCTCCAAATCTAATACTTACACTTGGGATATACTCCGCCAGATGGCGCTGGACTGCAGATACATCGAAAATAGGCTCCTCCCGGCCCCTCAAATACCCAGGGACCTCCCACAAATCCCCAGCATTGAAAAGCAGTTAATGAGAAGCCGGGAGAATTAAACAATCCAAACTATCAACTATAACAATGATAACAATCACCATACAGGGGATCCAAGAAAATGCAAACCAAGGGTGGAGTGGAGCAGGACGTACTGTATACTCATAATACCAATTCTACAGGTGAGTAATCACAGAATTGTATTATTCTTAGTATACAGTACGTCCTGCGCCAAATCTAATACTTACACTTGGGACATCCAATAGCAGTGTCCATAAAGTAGGGTGGGATCCCCAATAAAAATCAGCAGCAGACAGTTTAAACCACTGCCGCCTGCAGAACCTTGCGGCCAAAAGCAGCATCAGCTGAGGCCCTAACATCAACCTTGTAAAACTTTGAAAAGGTATGAACAGAAGACCAAGTAGCGCCCTTGCAAACTTGTTCAACAGAAGCCTGGTGCTGAAAAGCCCAAGAGGCACCAATAGCACGAGTAGAATGAGCAGTAAGGCGGAAGGGAGGATTCTTCCCCTTAGCAGAGTAAGCCTGAATCACAGCCTGACGGATCTACTTGCTGATAGTAGACTTGGCAGGAGCCAAACCCTTCCTAGGACCAGAAGGGACCACAAAAAGAGCATCAGTTTTCCTGAAAGGTGCAGTAGCCACCAGATAGTACTTCAGACACCTAACCACATCCAAAGAGTGCAAAACCCTCTCAGCATTGCTAGGATTAGGGCACAAAGAAGGAAGAACAATATCCTGATTCAAATGAAAAGCAGACACTACCTTAGGCAGAAAGTCAGGTTTGAAACGAAACACCACCTTGTCCTGGTGTCTCTCATAGTAGGGAGGCTGAATGGAAAGCGCCGCCAACTCAGACACACGCCTGACAGAAGTGATAGCCACCATAAATACAACCTTGAGCGTAAGAATGGCAAAGGCAGCATCCTGCACAGGTTCAAAGGGAGCACCCTGCATGGCTGACAGAACCAAGTTCAGATCCCAAACAGGCACCATAGGCTTACGTGGGGGGCGCATATGAGTGACCCCCTGGAAAAAAGTCCTGATCAGAGGGTGCTGAGCAAAGGACTTCTGGAAGAAAATAGCCAGGGCAGAAACCTGACCCTTCAGAGAACTGAGTTGGAGCCCCATCTCCAACCCATGCTGCAGGAACTCCAGATTCTGTTCTGTTGGTGATTATGGTATAAAAAATACAGGTTATAGAACACTAACGGCCCAAACCTAGTAAAGACCCCCAAAATAGTCCCTCTTATGTGAGCCCTCTTACGAGAGAGAGGGTGCGGAGAGAGATGCGGAGCTTGGGGAGGGGGGGTTGTAAGAGACTGGGAGGAACCACAACCCACGGCTGACCAGGGGATCCCACCTAAAGACACAAAGGGAGAGGCCATGAGATCCCACAGCACATGCACACAAGAAAAAAATATATAAATAGGCATATAGGTCAAAAGAGGGACTCACGGACCGGGGGTCCGGGGACTCGCAGTAGTAGCGGCAGGCAGCTCAAGGGCCCACAGGTAGAGGCTTGGTGCCCAGCGTCGGCCGACCACTAGCAGAGCACGCAGCAGAAGAATATCTCATGTGGCCGTCCTGAAAGATTCCCCCCTCACTGAGGGCTGAAGAAAATGGCACCGGAATCGGTCCCTCGAGGGGCGGGCCGCGCAGCTAGGGCGCAAAACGTGTCATCGCGCGGCCCCGGCGCGAAACAAGCGCCCTCAACCTGAGGAGAAAAACGCCCTTCTGAGGAGAAAGGGAGGGAGGGCGGCCCACGGAGGGGCCTCTCCCCCCCCCGCAGCGCGCCCCGCACGATCCCGAGGCCGCAGCCTCACAAGTAAAGCAGACGCCGCATGGTCCCCATCCTCTCCCTCACAGCAGCGCAGACAAGATGGAGGGGAGAGGGGAAGACGCCGAGGGAGCGAGGGAGGTAAGTATCCAGTGAGCACAAGCACAAACACACAAAATAATAAAGCTGTGGGACAAACAGGGATACCAGGGCATAGGTGGTTCCTACCCCCCCAATAGGCTCACCATCGCCTATGGCCGGCTACACTTTAGGGAGGGTCTGCGGCCCAGAGCCTAGCTCTGTGAACGCCTGACCCTGGCGTTCTTCCTACCGTCACCTGTCCTGTCAGCCGAGGCTGTGAGGCATACGTGGGTCCACGGGAACAGAGGCAACAGGGGTGCAACGGCCGACAGGCTTAAAAATGCCCCGCTCAGCTGCCAAATCCAGAGAGAGATCCAGACGATCCTCGCAGCAGCTACTGCAAGACGAATCTGGGAATTCTATGGAGACATCTCCTTTTATAGGGGGCCGGGAGGAGTTACAGCTCTGGATCTTGCAGTAACTGCGCCACCTAGTGCCAGACTACCCACACGTATATGGATTGGGACGGCCCAGACTGGACATAGGGAAAAAATACAATTCTGTGAAACTCACCTGTAGAATTGTTTTTGAATATATCCAGTCCAGGTCGTCCCAGAAGTAATGACATGTGGGTATTCCGCCCCCAGGGGGCACTCGACTGCAAGATCAAAATCTGTCGCTCCTCCCGGGCCCCCTATAAAAGCAGGTGTCTCACTATGATTTCCCAGTGGTTAAACAGCAGTAAGAAAAATACAATTCTGTGATTACTCACCTGTAGAATTGGTATTATGAGTACACAGTACGTCCTGCTCCAAATCTAATACTTACACTTGGGATATACTCCGCCAGATGGCGCTGGACTGCAGATACATCGAAAATAGGCTCCTCCCGGCCCCTCAAATACCCAGGGACCTCCCACAAATCCCCAGCATTGAAAAGCAGTTAATGAGAAGCCGGGAGAATTAAACAATCCAAACTATCAACTATAACAATGATAACAATCACCATACAGGGGATCCAAGAAAATGCAAACCAAGGGTGGAGTGGAGCAGGACGTACTGTATACTCATAATACCAATTCTACAGGTGAGTAATCACAGAATTGTATTATTCTTAGTATACAGTACGTCCTGCGCCAAATCTAATACTTACACTTGGGACATCCAATAGCAGTGTCCATAAAGTAGGGTGGGATCCCCAATAAAAATCAGCAGCAGACAGTTTAAACCACTGCCGCCTGCAGAACCTTGCGGCCAAAAGCAGCATCAGCTGAGGCCCTAACATCAACCTTGTAAAACTTTGAAAAGGTATGAACAGAAGACCAAGTAGCGCCCTTGCAAACTTGTTCAACAGAAGCCTGGTGCTGAAAAGCCCAAGAGGCACCAATAGCACGAGTAGAATGAGCAGTAAGGCGGAAGGGAGGATTCTTCCCCTTAGCAGAGTAAGCCTGAATCACAGCCTGACGGATCTACTTGCTGATAGTAGACTTGGCAGGAGCCAAACCCTTCCTAGGACCAGAAGGGACCACAAAAAGAGCATCAGTTTTCCTGAAAGGTGCAGTAGCCACCAGATAGTACTTCAGACACCTAACCACATCCAAAGAGTGCAAAACCCTCTCAGCATTGCTAGGATTAGGGCACAAAGAAGGAAGAACAATATCCTGATTCAAATGAAAAGCAGACACTACCTTAGGCAGAAAGTCAGGTTTGAAACGAAACACCACCTTGTCCTGGTGTCTCTCATAGTAGGGAGGCTGAATGGAAAGCGCCGCCAACTCAGACACACGCCTGACAGAAGTGATAGCCACCATAAATACAACCTTGAGCGTAAGAATGGCAAAGGCAGCATCCTGCACAGGTTCAAAGGGAGCACCCTGCATGGCTGACAGAACCAAGTTCAGATCCCAAACAGGCACCATAGGCTTACGTGGGGGGCGCATATGAGTGACCCCCTGGAAAAAAGTCCTGATCAGAGGGTGCTGAGCAAAGGACTTCTGGAAGAAAATAGCCAGGGCAGAAACCTGACCCTTCAGAGAACTGAGTTGGAGCCCCATCTCCAACCCATGCTGCAGGAACTCCAGATTCCTGGGAACAGAGAACTCACAACAGGGAAGAGACCTAGACTCACACCAGTCAATGTAGGCACGCCAAACCCTGTAATAAATGGAAGAGGAAGACTTCTTCCTAGCTTTAATCAAAGTATCCACAACCGAGGAAGACAGCCCCTTCTCCATCAAGATGGAGGTTTCCGCAGCCAAGCCGTCAAAGCCAGAGTTTGTAAATTGGGATGGCGTAGTGAGCCGTGAGTGAGCAGATCTGGCACCAAGAGCAGAGCGTACTGATCTACTGCCAGCTGTACTACGTCTGCGAACCATACTCTTCTTGGCTACCTGGGGGCCACCAGAATTGCTGGCACCCCTTCCAGAGCAATCTTGCGTAGAACCCTGCCCAGCAGGGGGATTGCAGGGAAGACATACAGGAACTGAAAGTCCTGCCATGACATTGCTCGCGCATCTGAGGTCAAGGCCAGAGGATCCCGGGACAGAGAGACAAAAGGTGGGAGCTTGTGATTGTGGCGGGACGCAAACAGATCCACATCTGGTTGGCCCCAACGGTGACACAGAGATTGAAACACCCTGCTGCATAGGGACCATTCTCCCTGGCGAGAGGCCCCCCTGCTCAGAGAGTCCGCCAGGCGATGTTCCACCCCCGGGATGTACACAGCTGATATGCAGGGGACATTGGCCTCCGCCTAAGTCAGGACCAGAGACGCTTCCTGGAGGGCCCCCTTGCTCCGGGTCCCTCCCTGATGATTGATGTAGGCAACTGCCGTCTGGTTGTCCGAGTGCACCTGAACAGGCAGCCCCCGAAGGTGAGTAGTCAAGTGAGCCAGAACTAGCCTGATCGCCCGCAGTTCCAAGACATTGATAGGTGTGTGGGCCTCCTGAGGGCCCCACCTCCCCTGGAACCGCAGGGACTTCCAGAAACCCCCCCCAACCTGACAGATTGGCATCCGTGGTGACCGTCTCCCAGGAAGGGGCAAGAAAGGATCTGCCCCCCAACAGGTTCCTTGAGTCCATCCACCACGAGAGGGACCTCCTGACCCGGGGGGAGAGCACACAGACCCTGTCCAGGGACGCTGGGTCCTTGTCCCATACTGACAATAGGTGAAGTTGCAAGGGCCTCAAGTGGAACTGAGCATAAGGGACTGCTTCGAAGCATGCCACCATCAGGCCCACCAGCTGCATCCCCTGCCTGATGTAGGGGTGGGGACAAGCTAGGAGGGACTGAGCCTGTGCAATCAGACTGTCCACCTTCTGTTGAGGAAGGAAGATCTTTGCCTGAACTGTATCCAGATTCATTCCTAGGAATGGAGTTACCAAGGAAGGGGACAGTAAGGACTTGGGGTGGTTGATCACCCATCCAAATGACTCCAGAGTGGACACCACCAGCTGAGTATCCAACTCTGCCTGATGTAGAGACTGGGAAGTGATGAGAATGTCGTCCAGATAGGGAAGCACGCGGACGCCCTGACATCTGAGCAGAGACATCACGCCAGCCAGCACCTTGGTGAACACCCTGGGAGCTGAAGTGAGGCCAATGGGCAAGGCCACAAACTGGTAGTGTTAATCCATCAGAACGAACCTGAGGAACCTTTGATGACCTGGGAACACAGGAATATGAAGATAAGCATCTTTGATGTCCACAGAAATCATGAAATCCCCTTGGTGCAGGGAACTAATGGCAGAGCGCAGAGTTTCCATGCAAAAGCGCCTGCCCCTGACAAACTTGTTGAGGATCTTCAAGTCCAGGATGGGCCCGACAGAAGCACCTTTTTTGGGTACCGTGAATAGGTTGGAATAAAAGCCCTTGCCTTTTTCTCTTAAGGGGACCTGGCAGATGACCCCCAGCTCCAGGAGGCCTTGCACTGCTTGCACTAGCTCCTGAGCTGAGGAATCCGGGATCTGATGAATCTTGGAGGGGGATCGGCAGCAAACTCCAACTTGTAACCAGAGGACACTACCTCCTGAATCCACCGGTCTGAGACATGAAGCCTCCAGACGTGAGCGAAGTGCTGCAGCCATCCCCCCACCCGGATGGGTGAGGGCACCCCATCATGCCTGAGGGGGCTTGGGAGAGGATTTTGCTTTGGGACCCCAGGAGGAGCCAGGACGCCCACGTCCTCTGCCTCTACCCCAGAAATCTCCCCGGGCCCCAGGAAAGGAAACCCCCCTTCCCTGTCTTGCACCACGGTAAGGGGAGCAGAAGGAACCCTGACCCCGAAAGGGCCGAGATTGCCGCCTGCGCTGGGGTAACCTGCCTCCCTTAGCAAAAAGGTCCAAGCGGCCCCCAAACAGGCGCAGTCCTTTAAAGGGAAACCCAGTGAGGGCCTTCTTGGCAGCGTTGTCAGCAGCCCACTGGCGCAGCCAAACCGAGCAGCGTATAGCCACCACAAGGGCTGAGGTTCTGGCACACATTCTGATGGTGTCATCCAATGCTGAGGACAAAATTTACAAAAACATCACAACTGGAGAGTGCATTAAACACCTCACAAGGCAATTCATCAGGGGCACTATCAAGCATATTTCTGATAAGGGTTCTGGTGGCCACAGCAGTAATGGCAGAGGCACAGACTGGGCGCAGCGCCGTCCCTGCACATGCAAAGGCGTGGGATGCCAGCTGGTCAATGCGCCGGTCCTCAGCATCCCGCAGGGTAGTAGAGTCAGGGGAATGCATGACAGAGGTGTTAGATAGTCCTAGGACTATCATCCTGGAGCACCACCAGTAGCAACGCGTGGGACGTGCCAAAGCAGTACCCTCAATAAGGGTGGGAACATGCAAGAATAGGGGACTGCGTCAACCTAACCAAGAACAACGGCACTGACACCTCAAGCTCTGACCCCCGGAGAGGGGTTTTCCACAGTCTGCAATAACTTACGCCCAAGAGAATCAGCAGTTGCCCTAATATCAAATTTGTAAAAACTTCAAGGTGTGGAGAGACCACCAGGTTTCCACCTTGCAGACCTGTTCCGTCAACGCCTGGTGTTGGAAAATCCAAGACGCGGCAATCGCCCTGGTGGAGAGAGTGGTGACCTGGAAGGCCGCCTCCTTTCCTTTGCAGGCTTAGGCTTGTATGACCGCCTGCCTGATCCATCTGCTAAGAGTAATAATTTAATACTCTGACTACATAGAGGGAATGCAGGAATCGCTCCTTATGGAAAGTGGGGCATGGGCCCAAGGAGGGTAGCATTATCTCCTGATTAAGATCGAAGGGAGAGACCACCTTGGGCAAAAATCCTGCTTCACATAAAACAACTCTTTGTCTTCATGCAGCACCAAAATCGGCAGAAATCTGATGGATGTAGGTGATTGCCACAAGAAAAGCTGCCTTCAGTGCGAGCTTAGTCAGGGAATCCTCCTCCATGGGTTCAAAGGGGGGCCCCTGAAGTGTTTATAGGACCAGATTGAAATCCCAGGGTAGGAATATCGACAGCCGCAGAGGCCGAACATGCACAGCACCCTGCAGGAAAGTATGGATTCACCCATGCTCCACGACTGCCCGTTGGAAAAAAAAATGGAAAAAGGTAGAGACCTGGCCTTTAAGGGGGCTGGGCTGTAGGCCAGCATGCAGGCCTTGCTGGAGGAACTCCAAAATTTTGGCTACAGATGCTGCCCCATTTTGATAGGAGCAGCATTTGTAGAGGCCTGGAGTGGAACTGGGCATACACAACTGTCCCAATAGTAGACACCATCAGGCCAAGGAAACACATACTCTGCCTGATTGTGGAATGCTGTCTGTCAGCAGCAACTTGACCACCTCTTGAAGAGCCGTGCACCTCTGCACCAGAAGAAGAACCTGTGCCTATCGAGTATCCAATGCCATACCTAGGTAGGTCGCTACCATGGAGGGAACCACCTGGGACTTGGGGTAGTTGATGACCCACCCGAAAAGTTCCAGCGTGGACAGGACTGTCTGAACATCCCACAGTGCCTCTGCCAGAGATAGGGCTTGCAAGTCGTCCAGGTATGGGGTGATGTGCACACCTTGCCTCTGCAGGAGTGCCATCATCACCACCAAAGCTTTCATGAACACACACAGGGCAGCGGACAGTCAGAATGGCAGTGCCACAAATTAAAAAAGTTGAGCACCCACCACAAAACACAGGTATTGTTGGTGACCAAGGAAGATTGGGACATGCAGATAAACATCCTTTATGTCCACCGTGGCCAGAAAATCCCTCTGTTGCAGTGACCTCACGACCAACCTTAGAGATTCCATGCAGAACTTCTGCACCCGAATGTAACTGTTCAGATTCCAGAGATCCAGGATCGGCCGAACGGACCCGTCCTTCTAGCGAATGACTAATAGTATTAAATAGAAGCCATAGCCCCACTCAGAGAGGCACAGGTACTACAACTCCCTGGTCCAGCAAGAGCTCTATCTCAAGCCGCCGCCCATTCTGTGACGTGGGAAGGCTTGGACGCCACAAACGCGTGGAGGCCTAGTCGCAAACTGGTATCCGGATCTTGTATCCGGAAGAAACAACCTTCCCGGACCCAGACGTCGAATATCTGTTCCCTACACACCAGCTCGTAGTGAAAAAGCCGCCCCCCTTAACCGATCGGGTTAGGGTGCCCCCTCAAAATTTGTCGACCTGCGAAAACGAGGTCCCCAGTTTCCCTTTCTGTGGAAGCCTAGTCGACTTCCCACCTGTGGCCTTCTGAACCAGGTCATCCAGAGGCTCACCAAAAAGACGACCCCCAGAAAAGGGCAGGGCAGTAAGCGTCTTAGAAGCAGTATCTACTGACCACTGTTTCAGCCAGACCATGCGTCGCAAGGTGACCAGCAAGGCCAGCCCCCTAGCCACCAGACGCACCAAGTCGTCCATAGCTGGCACAATGTATCTGAAGACCTCCATAGCAAAGGAAGTGCAGAGGAACGCAAACCTCCAAGTCACAAACGCCTCCTCTGCTGCTTTATCCAGGCCTTGCCTGCCATAGCCGCCATGGGCATGGCGCAAGCTGGGAGAACACATGGAAAACACAAGCCTGGCCAGATGGTCCAAACTTTTAACTGCCAGGTCTCTCAAGGCCGCACTATTTGAAGTAGATGGCATACCAAGCCAGATCAGACACCTGTTCGTCTACCTCAGGTGGCAAAGACCAAATCCTGACCACCTCATGTGGAAAGGGGTACTAGGAGTTCAGGACCTTAGGAAAAGACTGGGACCTATCCAGTTTCTCCCACTGTCGAAATGGTCAAGTATGTAAAAACCCGCCTGACCTTCTGAGAGGTGCAGAACCTCCAATATTGCCTCAATAAGCTCCTTAATCTCATCTGTACAGTGATCCGATATGCGCAGCTTCGAGTTCCTCTCCACTGCCGGACGACACCTCCCCCTCCGGACATCCTGAATCCCTAAACAGGTCCTCAACTTAGGAGCTAGAATCTTCTGAGGATTCCGTCTGAATATGCCCATGCTTGGTTGCCTGAAAGCGCAGGGGAAACTGGATGATCCGACTGGGTCGCGTAACCTGCCAGCTGCGCAAGGTGGCGCAGGACAGACACAGGGGTCGCTCGTCTGAGGTCAGGCGAGCTTCGCACATGGGACACACGGCTCCACTCTCCGTTAAAATACAAAACCCCGATGGCTATGATGCCTCCGACATTGTAAAATGGCTGCTCTAATGGCTAAGTATTACAGCTGGAGTGCTGGTCCTCACACCCTCCTGCCTGTCGATTACTGGTCAGACCTGCCTGCACTACTGGAAAAGCAACCAGCACCAGCCAAGGATGCAGCAGCTTCCAGACCCCACCCTGCAACAACAAGAACAATGTCAGATTTCTAAAGGAATCCGTATAAGTCAAAAGGCTTTGCCCCCCAGAGGGAGCCCTACCCGACCAGGGAAAACCGTGGGTGGCAGCTGTACTGGATTGGATACTCAGCCCAGGAAAACAGGGGAGCAGTGCAGAAGCTGCCAAGTGACGATCCAGGGAAGCAGCTGGGACCTCCAGGCACCGCACAAGATGGCGCTGTCCTGTGCCGTTATTGAGGAGGGTGGAGTCGGGGACCTTGAAAATACAATTCTGTGAATACTCACCTGTAGAATTGATATTATTTGTATACAGTATGTCCTGCTCCAGATATAATACTTACACTTGGGTTATCCTCCGCCAGTTGGCGCTGCACTGCAGAGACATGGAAAAACAGGCTCCTCCCGGCCCTTCAAATACCCAGGGACCTCCCACAAATCCCCAGCATTGAAAAGCAGTGAACAAGAAGCCGGGAGAATTAAAACCACCCAGAACAACTGGTAATGATAACAAGATAACAATCACCATACAGGGGATCCAGAAAAATGCAAAAAAACAGGGTGGGGTGGAGCAGGATGTACTGTATACAAATAATATCAATTCTACAGGTGAGTATTTCACAGAATTGTATTATTCTTAGTATACAGTATGTCCTTCTCCAGATAGATTACTTACACTTGGGACATCCAAAAGCAGTGTCCATAAAGTAGGGTGGGATCCCCAACAAAAAAACGACAACAGCAGACAGTTTAAATCACTGTCACCTGCAGAACCATACGGCCAAGACAGCATGGGCTGAGGCCCTAACATCAACATTGTAAAAACCTTGCAAAAGGTATGAGCAAAAGGCCAATGGTAGTGGCCTAGCCAACCAGTTCAACAGAAACCCGGTGCTGAAAGGCCCAAGAGGCATCAAGCATGCATAGAAATGTAATCAAGGCAACAAGGGAGATTCTTCCCCTTGCCGGAATAGGCCTAAGTAACAGCCTGACGAATCCGATCGCTACAAAAGATTTGGCAGAAGCCAAAGGCCGACAAGGAACCAGGAGTAACATCCATTAAGGTAACCACCTGGACCAAACCGCCCAACTCCCGAGAGCAGACGAGATCGGGCACATTCAGGATGTAATGACCACAAGCCCCAAGGAACCTCAGTCTCCCTAAAGGACACAGTGACTCCCAAGGAAAAACTGCCAACACCTGTATAAGGAATGCAGAACCACCTCAGCGTTGCTAGGAAAAAGGGGATAGCCGTGGATAACAATATCTCGAATAAATGAACATAAGACACCTCCAGATGTAGAGAGTCCAGCTTCAGGTGGAACTCCACCTCATCCTGGTGTATCTCAAGGAATGAGGGCTAGGTAGACAGAGCCGCCCGCTAACACACGCCTGACCAAGGTAACAGTCACCAGAAGGGCAACCTTGAGGGTAAGGACATCCAGACAGCATCCTGAATAGGACCAAGGGACAATCCTGCAAGCAGACAGAATGAATTCAATTTCAATCCCAACAGGGACCACAGGATTACATGGAGGACGCACATGAGCACCCCCTGAAGGAAGTCTTAACCAAGGAAGACTGAACCAGAGACTGCTAAGGCAAGGTGGACAGGGCAGAGCCTGACCCATCAGAGAACTGAGCTGGGGAACCGGCTCCATTTCATGCTGAAAACCACACTAGAACCCTGGGAACCGAGAACGCCCAACAGGTAAGAGAACTAGACTCGCCCCAATCAATGTGGGTATGCCATACCCTACAACAAATAGAAGAACACAAGGAAGAGGCTTACTCCTAACCTTCCCATAGTCACAAAGACTGAGACAGATAAACCTGTCTCCATCAAGATGTATGTTTCAGCAGTCAGGCCGACTAGGCCAGGGACTGTAGATTGGAGTGACGTAAAGGGGGGCCCTGAGTGATCAAACTGGCAATCCTGGCAAGGTACAGAACTACTGACCACAGTACCAGTCTGCAACCACACTCTACTAGGTCAACTGGGGGCCACCAGAATCACTGGTCACCTTACCAGAGCAATCTTACGCAGAACCCTGCCTAGCAGAGGGAATGGAGAAGGACATACAGAACCGAACGTCCTGTCAAGACGGTACTAAAGGCATCCGGACCACTGACATAGGATCCTGGGACAGGGAAACAAAGGCCGATAGCCTGTGAAGGTGACGGAACCCAACAGATCCACGACTAGTAGGACTCCATAGCGACACGGGGATTAGCACATCCTGCCGCAGAGGGGCTCCGCCGGAGCTAATATCACTAACATGCAGGGAGCATTGTCTCCACCCAGAAAGGGAACATAGACACTCCCTGGAAAGTCCGCCAGCTCCAGGCCCCTTCCAATGATTAATGTAAGACATCTGTCGTCAGACGGACCGAGCACCCCCAGACTGGCAAATCCAGAAGGGGAGTGGTCAAGCGAGATAGAGCCATGAAAAACGCTCACTGTTTAGAATTCAATAGGCGTAAGGACCTTCTAAGGGCCCCACCACCATCAGAATCGCAGGGGGGTTTCAGAAGAAACCTTCCCCTTCAACCTGGAAGGTTCGCATCCATGGTGACCATTTCCAGGAAGGGGCAAGAAGGAACTGCCCCCAGACAGGTCCCTCGAGTTCATCCACTTTCAAGAGAAGAAACCGTCATACAGGTGGGAGCTGGATCCCTGTCCTGTGTTACCAATAGAAGTCGCAGAAGGGCTCAAGGGGAACTGAGCATAAGGGACCTCTTCCGAGCAAGTTAATCCCTGCCTGGTGTTAAGAGACCGGGACAGCAATGAGGGACTGAGCCCATGAAACCAGATTACCCACCTAATTGCTGAGAAGGGGAGAATCTGGTTTGAACCTAATCCAGAATCATTCCTATTACTGGAGTTACCACTTTAAGGGAACAGCGAGGACTCGGGGTGATTGAACACCCATCCAAATGACTCCCAATGGACCCACCAGCCGGGTATCCAACTATCCTGATGCAGACACAGGGAAGTGAGGAAGGGCGTCCGGGTAGACATCGCGCGGACGCCCCTTGGTCTCATCAGAGACATCACCATCGTCAGCCCACTCTGGGAGTTGAAGAGAGGCCAGATAAGGCCACAATTAACAGTGTTGGACTTCCAACACGAGCCTGAAGAGCCTCAGAGACCTGAGGGCACAGGGATGTAAGCATAAGCATTGTAGAGTTCCCCAGACGGCAAGAAGCCCACTGGGCGCAAGGTGCTGATGGCCCAACTCAAGAGTTTCCATGCAGGAAACTGCCTGTAATTAGAGAATTGCTAACCAGACCCATCTTTAGGGGGACTGTGGAAGGTGGTATAGCGGCCCTTGTCTCTGCCTATTACGGGCAATCTGCAAGAGACCCTCAGACCTTGCAGGCCTAGCATGGCCTGTGCCAGCAACTGAACAGCGGCAGGGACCAGGAGTACCTGGGACCTGATAAAAACTGGGGAAGGCCGTGCAGCAAACGCTATCCTGTATCTGGAGGACACAACCTCCTGAATCCACCAGAATGAGGCGAGATGCCTCCTGATAATAGCAAGGTGGTGCAGCCATCCCCTCACCCAGACGGGCGAGGGCGCCCCATCATGCTTGAGGGGGTTTGGTGGAAGGTTTGGGATTAGCCCCGCCGGAGGGGCCAGAGCGTTGTCTGCTGCTCGTGGGGCAGGAGTCTGCACGAAAATTCCGGAAGGACACCCCTGGTTCTTGTTTAACACTAAGGTAAGGGGGAGGAGGGGTGCCCCTGCCCCGAGGGGGTCGAGACGGCCGTCTGCGAAGGGGTGATTTGCCTTTTTTACCGAACAGGTCTAGACGGGCCCCAAATAGGCGTTGCCCTCTAAAGAGGAGCCCAGTAAGTCTTTTTAATAGCATCATCAGCACCCCACTGTCGCAGCCAGACCAAGCGACAAATAGCCACCGCAAGGGCGGAAGTTCTTGCACACATTCTAATCACGTCATCCAGCGCTAATAGAATAAATTTCACAATACATCACAATTGGAGAGTGCATTAAACACCTCCCAGGGGAGATCCTCAGGGTGATGATCAAGCAATTTTTAATGAGGGTTCTAGTGGCCACTGCAGTAATGGCTGCGGCACAGACCGGGCGCAGCGCCGTCCCAGCACAAGAAAAGGCGTGGGAGGCCAGCAGCTCAATGCGCCGGTCCTCAGCATCCCGAAGGGTACTATAAGCAGGGGTTGTAATAAAGGGGGGGTTAGGGACTCCTATGATCGGCGCATCCACCACGGGGAGGGGGGTTTGACCAACAATTAACCACCTCAGGGGGAAAAGGGTATTTCCTATCCCAGTCCCCTGGAACCCCTGGAAGTTTACTGGGGCATTCCCATTCCTTGAGCACAAGGGCATGGAAATGAGCCTGCTCTAGAAATTCCAAACGTGCAGTCGCAGTATGGAAACGCTCCCCTCTAAGCTTGGGGACCTGACCGGGGGGAGAGAGAGACAGTGCCTTAAAGACCTTAATCAACAAGTCGTCAGTGTCACACTGGCCCCAGTATTCAGGGCCAGAATCGTCATGACTCCTCGGTCTCTCATCAGATGAGCCTGAGTTAGAGAACAACTCCCCTTCATCAGAAGGGGTATAGTCACACGGAGTAGCAAACCCCTCAGTTCTCATAGAACATACAGAAACATGAGGCGACAGGTGCCGCTTTCTACCAGGGCCCATTCGCTCTGACAACCTAGCAATAATCTGTTCAGCCATAGGCAGTCTGGAAGGCCCAGCAGGCTGCAATTCCCCACTTGTAGGCGACTCAGCAGGAGAGAGATTTAAGCCTGGGGAGATAGGTGAATTGAAGCTAGGTGTAGCCACTGGCCGACCAGATTGCAGGGCCAGGGCTTGCTCGGCACAGGGTACGCAGACCCGTGCCCTGTCAGCATCACATGGGGTTGTCCACACGCTATACACCGCTGGTCTTGTCCCAGAGGGACCCCGGTCACATAATTCCGAGATGCCTCCATATGGTGATTAATCAAGGCACAATATGCCAGTAGGGATTTACACTATAAGTAACCCTGGATGCCCCAAAGACCCGCTAGGGAAGTGGGAGAATATTACAAGGCCCGCTATAATTTTACACCGGGCCGGGAGAAGCCAATGGTGTTCACCAGTCTGAAACACATAATGGGAATAAAGGGTGTCAGAACCATGCCCAGTAAACAAAGATCATGAAAATCGCCCGCGAGGGCACTTACAGACCAAGGGAGGAGGAGGACCGCTACCACGCGTGCGTGCGACCAGCATCAAAATGGCGCCAAGCGAACCTCGAAGGGCGGGCCAGAGCGGGCTGTGACGCGGAGCGCGCCAACCAGGTCCCCGCCCCCCCGAAGAGCGCGAAGCTCTGAAATAGTTACATGTTGTCATGAGGAGCGAAGTGCATGGCACACTTAGAAAAAAATGATCTGCCAATGAAGACGCCGCAGCAAATACACAGTAAAAAGCAAACAGCGCAGCCCTGACACCAGGAATACCAGTCCGGGGCAAAACTAAGGCCATAACGTGTAAAGCATACACTAAGACCACCACACACACATACCCCCCCTGGTGCTCAGTGGCAGACTCACAGCAGGGCCACTATGCAAGGGCCAGAGATCAGTTAGCCTGCCGCAGCGGGTTTCTGAGCCAACTGCGTCTGAGCCCCGGCCCTTACCTGGAATCGCGCTCCCTCACTATCGGCTTAGGAACCAACTTCAGGCATCTAATGGGGTCCCCAGGAACGCTGCAGCTGGTGAGGGGCTTGGAGACAGACAGTTGACCTATACAGGGCGGGAGGAGTTAAATTGTTTCTATCTTGCAGTCCCCGCCTACGGTTAAGATTAACCCACGCGTTGCTAGTGGTGGTGTCCCGGAATGGAATGATGAGAAATATTTGTTAGGCAAAGTTAGAAAATAGAAGCGTGAATAAGCCCCAGCATTGCCATTGCACAGTAGGCCTGGGGAAATGCAATGCCTAGAGCAAACATGTGAGATGCCTCGCATGCTGGCAAAGCACAAAAGAAGTCTTCATCTTGCACACAAGATGGCGTACAGAAGCCAAAACCAGACTAGGGGAGCTGAATTGGTAACACTTTAGCTTTCATGCATGCCAAAATGACAAATCTGGATCAAACTATTAAAGACAATTTTCAAATAAAAAAAAAAAAAAACTATTCTCACCTTTTCTCCAACGCAGACCACTGCTCCTAGTCCGGGGCAGCAGTGCTCACCTGAAAGGCTGGATGCAGATCCCTTGTCGCCAGTCACCTCGAGCAGCACCACTCTCTCATTGGACTTCTCTTCCGCTCCGACGCCTCCGTTATAAGTCACGGTGAGGGTCACACAGCATGGGCATCTTGTTTCAGGAAGCCCCTAAGGGAATGCCAGCAGCTTTTAAATTGCAGGGTCAGCCACAGGTTTTGGTCTGCCTTAAAGTAGAACAAAACGCAGCAGTGACCAGCCTGGAATCGAAAAGATTCCAGAGCCGGCCGCTAACTTTTCCTCGCTGTGTGAAACCCCCCAGGGTGTGGATAGTACACGGGCACTCGCTCAATCAGAGCCGTCTCATTCGGCAAACGGCTCTGATTGCTTTCAATGGAGAGTGCACATCCCCTGTGGTGAGTGCGTGATCCCGTCCCAGCTTATCTATATAATAGTTTGCTGGGGTGGGAGCGCGCAGCCAATATATTTATACTCAGGAACGCACACCATAATTTATGCAAAAAATATTTATCAATTAAGAAGAGTTTACAGAAATCATCTGATTTGTATAACAGTCATCACAAGATACAGAGCTCAAACAGAATGACATCTCTCACAGTCAGTATCAATTGCCACAATACTGATTCGCTCAGCTGAGGAAGGGGCTCTGCTGCCCCGAAACGTCCCTTACACGAGCGATCCTCTCTCCACCCTTGTCCTCTGGTGAAAAGTACTGCCTGCTATATTGTGTGCTTATGTGTTTTTCATGTTGTACTGAGTGTTCATGTTTTGTATTTGCCTTATAATACTCTGCTCAGACCATTTGCTTTTGTCAAGCAGGCTCATATGACAATTTAAATATTTACCCCTGCATGATTGCACTAGGTTAGGCATATCCAGTTGATTCATTGCATTGATCATTATGTGTTCATTTCTCAGAGTCTTTCTATGAATTTAAGCCTATGTTTATGTGCAACCAGTAGGTGGCAGCACTTACTCATTAATGAATCTATTCAGTGATAACATGTTCTGATGGTCAAAATCATAGTATTGTGGCAATTGATACTGACTGTGAGAGATGTCATTCTGTTTGAGCTCTGTATCTTGTGATGACTGTTATACAAATCAGATGATTTCTGTAAACTCTTCTTAATTGATAAATTATGGTGTGCGTTCCTGAGTATAAATATATTGGATTCTGTTATCCCTAGGGTTTAGGGATTCAGGTACTGCACCCAAGTATATATCATTTGATTTTACTTGAAGTAATAGAGTTGGTGTGCTCCTTTCCTAACTGCTTTTCTAGTGGGAGCGCGCAGCACCAGGGATACCGCAGCTCTCACTCTCCATTGAATTAAATTAGAGCCCTTTGACGAAGGATGTAAACGAGGTAAAGTGATCTGATTGAACGAGAACCTGTACATGCACTGTTGGACTAGGGAAAGGGGAGTTTTACTGGGCGTTCTGGGAGGGTTTCATACAGCGGGGCATCCAAGCTCGGGATAACCTGGGAAAGTCACATTTCCGGGTCCTGTTCTGCTGTAAGAGAATCCATAACAACTGTGTATGAAATAAAAAACCATCAAAATACTTTCAGTGCAAAAATTTATTGAGGCTTTTGAAAGTTTTAAGAGGCCTCCAGCATTCAATCAACAGCATTTCACCTTAATTTATATAGTACATTATTGTAGAAAAGGACTACAGAGCAGGAATATGGTTTTGTTCTTCCAGTAGTAAAGAAAATATTTTTTTACAGCATATTTAAAACAAGCCTGCAGCACTCTTGAACTTTGGCAGGTTCTGAGACAGCCATGTACTTTTTAATCTGTGAATCCATGCCCAGCGACTTGGCTAACTGCACAGCATTTGAATCAGCACAGGCCAATGTCCCAAGAGCCACAAGGAGTCTAAAAGCAGCTTCTAGATCATGCACAACTTCCAGGACTGTGCTGATGGCTGACAGGCACTGGGCCTTCCCCTCCAGGTCACTGGCTTTATGTGAACAGGTGGAATAGTTCAGGATCAGTGTGGCCAGGGCGATATGGATATTCTTATTAGTTATCCCCTTAAGTTCTGTTGCTTTTGTTAGGACTGCATCTCTGTGAGTGATCATGAGTCTTTCCCCAGGCTTGCAAGTAAACATGTTGCATAATGTCCGAAGTGCAAGCAATTGGTTGGCTTGTTTGCCACTTGGACGCATTATCTGGAAGAGGTAGTTGATGAATTGATTGCCTTCTTTTTCATTGCAAAACATTTCATTGATGGTAGACATTTTGACAGCTATACGAAGGACATCTAAGGCTGGAAACACGATTTCTGCAAGTAAAAGAACAATATCCAGTTCATTAGGTAGCTAGACAGTCTGTGAAGATAAGTTTTACATAATATAGACTAGAATCAATACAATTATGTTAATCTAGATGCATGATACTTCTAAATGTCTAAACCTACCTAAAGGAATGTAAAAGGGAAACTCCTCTTTTCAGAAGCATCCAGTCAGACACCAGATCAGATGTGTCCACTGGCACAAGGTACCCTGGCTTATCTGTCACAGTACTTGGGGCTTAGTGTCTCTGCTCCAACTGGGCCCCGAACCTTTGGCCAGATGTATGCGAGTAATGGGTGTTCAGTCTGGGCTCCTACTTTTCAAACCCCCATCTACAGGCAGATACTGTAGGTTCAGGAACAGACACACCGGAGAATGAGAACAGCAATAGATCCTGCAGCAGCAGATGAACCAGGAAGCCTTATATACCAGTTGGTGGATCTGATCTAGGGTCTGATGGGGATTTTAAATTGGGGAGGTAGGACTTTACTCGCCCTTTATGGCTAACCTGTGGTCAGCTATTAACAGGTTTTTCAATGCAAAGTACCATTTTGTATAGAAGAGCGGCTGTAATTAGAACAAGCCCTTTCTGTCCAAAGATCTCATGGTCCCCAGGTACTATTAAGAAAACAGTAACTGCTGGGCAAACACATCAAAGTCTGCTCATACTGCATAACTATATTTGCAAAAGGCAGAAAATTAATACATGTTAGAACTGAAAATAGACACTATATGCAACCCAAAACACATTTTAAACTGCTCTTCCTAACTGGCAAACCACAATGCATTACCCATTCTATTAAACCTCTACAGATCCTAAAATAATTTCTTCAGGTCTAGTTCTCTACTGCTCTATATACTGTAATTAGCTGCAGGACGGTCTCCCCTATTGCCATTAAAGTTCACCTATACTCCGGAATGAAGTTTATGTGGTCACCTTCCATCCCCAGCCCTGTGCTCCAAAACAGCTTGTTTTTTCTTTTTTTACCTCAGCCATTACCCAAAATCCATAAATACACCAGGGAAAAAACAACAGGAAGTAGTATTATGGTGAATGGCATGCCATATGCTAATTGATTCAGTTACAACCAAACTGTCACATAATCGCAGTTAAGTTAAAGTGCTCCCCATTGTGTGTGTAAGGGGATGCAAGGAGCAATATGGCCGACTGCATCCAGTTCCTATGTTCCTATTTTGGGCAAAGGGCTGAGGTAAAAGAAGAAGCACATGCTGTTTTGGGGCACTAAGCTGTTTTGGTGACTACATATACTTCCCTCTCAGTATAGGTGCACTTGAATACTTAGTGGGCCACTCATTTTCAAGCTGTCTGTAAGCCAGATCACCAGGCAACTTCCATTTGCAAAGTGTGGCTAGTATTGGCAGACTCCATGCCCCCCCAAAAATCACATTCTTACTTAAAATACAATTCTGTGAAATACTCACCTGTAGAATTGGTATTATATAAGTATACAGTATGTCCTGCTCCAGATAGATTACTTACACTTGGGTTATCCTCCGCCAGATGGCGCTGCACTGCAGAGACATGTAAAACAGGTTCCTCCCGGCCCCTCAAATACCCGGGGACCTCCCACAAATCCCCATCATTGAAAAGCAGCCGGGAGAATTTAACAACCAAAAACTGGTAACTATAACAATGATAACAATCACCATACAGGGGATCCAGAATAATGCAAAAAAAACAGGGTGGGGTGGAGCAGGACGTACTGTATACTTATAATACCAATTCTACAGGCATGTACTTCACAGAATTGTATTCTTAGTATACAGTACGTCCTGCTCCAGATAGATTACTTACACTTGGGACATCCAATAGCAGTGTCCATAAAGTAGGGTGGGACCCCAATAAAAGGTAACAGCAGACAGTTTAAACCACTGCCGCCTGCAAAACCTTACGGCCAAAAACAGCAACAGCTGAGGCCCTAACATCAACCTTGTAAAACTTTGAAAAGGTATGAACAGAAGACAAGTAGCGGCCTTGCAAACTTGTTCAACAGAAAGCCTGGTGCTGGAAGGCCCAAGAGGCACCAATAGCACCAGTAGAATGAGCAATAAGGCGAAGGGAGGATTCTTCCACTTAGCAGAGTAGGCCTGAATCACAGCCTGACGAATCCACTTGCTGATAATAGACTTGGCAGGAGCCAAACCCTTCCTAGGACCAGAAGGGACCAGAAGAAGAGCATCAGTGTTCCTGAAAGGTGCAATAGCCACCAGATATTACTTCAGACACCTAACCACATCCAAAGAGTGCAAAACTCTCTCCTTAGCATTGCTAGGGTTAGGGCACAAAGAAGGAAAAACAATATCCTGATTCAAATGAAAGGCAGACACTAACTCTAGGCAGAAAATCAGGTTTGAAACGAAACACCACCTTGTCCTGGTGCCTCTCATAGTAGGGGGGCTGGATGGACAGCACCACCAACTCAGACACACGCCTGACAGAAGTGATAGCCACCAGAAACACAACCTCGAGCGTAAGAAAAGCCAAGTCAGCATCCTGCACAGGTTCAAAGGGAACACCCTGCAAAGCAGGCAAGACCAATTCCAAATCCCCAAAACAGGGACCATAGGTTGTCGTGGGGAACGCACATGAGCAACCCCCTAAAAGCAGTCAATCAAGGAATGCTGAACAAAAGACTAATGAAGGAAGACAGACAGGGTAGAAACCTGACCCTTCAAAGTACTGAGTTAGAGACCGACTCTAACCCATGCAGTAAAACTCCAGAACCCTGGGGACTGAGAACACCCAACAGGGAAGAGACCAAGACTCAACCAGTCAATGTAGGTACGCCATACCCTATAACAGATGGAAGAAGAAGTCATCTTCCTAGCCTTCACCGTGGACTCAACCATAGAGGTAGACAAACCTTTCTCCATCAAGATGGAGGTTTCAGCAGCTAGGCCGTCAAGGCCAGAGTTTGTAATTGGGATGGCGTAAGTGGTCCTAAATGAGCAGATCTGGCACTCCAGGCAGAAAGCACTGATCTACTGCCATCTGCACCACGTCTGCGAACCACACTCTTCTTGGCCACCTGAGGCCACCAGAACCACTAGCACCCCTTCCAGAGCAATCCTGCGCAGAACCCTGCCTAGCAGGGGGAATGTAGAAAGACATACAGAAACTGAATCTCCTGCCATGACATTACTAAGGTATCCATGGGCACGGCCAGAGGATCCTGGGACAGGAGGACAAAGGCCGGGAGCTTGTGATTGTGACGGAACGCAAACAGATGCACATCAGGTTGGCCCCAACGGTGATACAGAGATTGGAACACCCTGTTGCAGAGGGAACCCCCCCCCGGAATGTATACCACTGAATGCAAGGAACATTGGCCTCCACCCAGATCAGAATCAGAGACACTTCCTGGAGGACCCTCTTGCTCCGGGTCCCTCCCTGATGATTGATGTAGGCAACTGCCATCAGAATGACCATGCGCCCCTGAGCAGGCAGGCCCTGAAAATGAGTAGTCAAACGAACCAGAACTAACCTGATCGCTCACAGCTTCAAGACATTGATAGGTGAATAGGCTTCCCAAGGCCCCACCTCCCCTGGAACTGCAGGGACTTCCAGAAGAACCCCCCCAACCTGATAGACTGGCATCCGTGGTGACCGTCCCCCAATATGTTCCTTGAGTCCATCCACTACAAGAGGGACCTCCTCACCAGGGGGGGAAGACACCCAGACCCTGTCCAGGGATGCTGGGAACTTGTCCCATACAGACAATCGGAGAAGTTGCAGAAGCCCCAAGAGGAACTGAGCACAAGGGGCAGCTTCGAAGCACGCCACCATCAGGCCCACCAGCTGCATCCCCTGCCTGGTGACAGGACGGGGACAGCTAGGAGGAACTGAACTTGTGCAAGCAGATTATCCACCTTCTGCTGAGGAAGGAATATCCTTGCCTGAACTGTGTCCAGATTCATTCCTAGGAATGAAGTTAACAAGGAAGGGGACAGTGAGGACTCCAGAATGGACACCACCAGCTGAGTATCCAACTTTGCCAGATGTAGAGGCTGGGAAGTGATGAGGACGTCCAGGTAGGGCAGCACGCGGACGCCTCTTGGCCTCATCAGAGACATCACCCCCGCCAGCACCTTGGTGAGCACTCTGGGAGCTGAAGAGGGGCCAGATGGCAAGGCCACAAATTGGCAGTGTTGATCTTCCAACGTGGATCTAAGGAATCTTCGTGTCCTGAAAACACAAGGATGTGAAAGTAAGCATCTTTGATATCCACAAACGGCATGAAGCCCCCGGGTCGCAAGGAGCAGATGGCCGAGCGCAGAGTATCCATGAGGAAAGCGCCTGTACTTGACAATTTGCTGAAAATCTGTACATCCAGAATGGGCCAAACTGACCCATCTTTTTTGTGAACTGTGAAAAGGTTGGTGTAGGGTCCCTTGCCTCTGTCTGTTAAGGGAAGTCTGCAAATGACCCCCAGACCCAGCAGACCTTGCACGGCCTGCGCCAGCACATGAGCAGAAGCAGGTACCAGGAGTACCCGGGACCAGATAATCTTAGCGGAGGGCGCACAGCAAACACCATCTTGTAGCCGGAGGCGTGATGCCTCCAGACCTAAGCAAGGTGCCGCAGCCATCCCCTCACCCAGGCGGGTGAGGGCGCCCCATCATGCTTGAGGGGACTTGGGAGAGGATTTGGGCATGCCCCCCCCCCCAGAGGAGCCAGAGTGTTGTCTTCTGCTCCTGGGACAGGGAGCTGAGGGAGCTGCGCGAGCCCCCGCGAAGGACACCCCCAGTTCCTGTTTAACACCATGGTGGGGGCTGGAAGGGGGGCCCTGGCCCCGAAGGGGCCGAGACAGCCGTCTGCGCTGGGGTAACTTACCTCTCTTACCAAACAGGTCTAGACGGGCCCCAAACAGGCGTAGCCCCTTAAAGGGGAGCCCAGTGAGGGCCTTCTTCGCAGCATTGTCAGCACCCCACTGTCGCAGCCAGACCAAGCGACGTATAGCCACCACTAGGGCAGAAGTTCTTGCACACATTCTGATGGTGTCATCCAATGCTACTAGAACAAAATTTATAAACACATCACAACTGGAGAGTGCATTAAACACCTCACAAGGGAGATCATCAGGGGCACTATCAAGCATATTTCTGATAAGGGTTCTAGTGGCCACAGCAGTAATGGCAGAGGCACAGACCGGGCGCAGCGCTGTCCCTGAACATGCAAAGGCATGGGATGCCAGCTGGTCAGTGTGCCGGTCCTCAGCATCCCGCAGGGTAGTAGAATCAGGGGGATGTATGACAGGGGTGTTAGATAGCCCTATTATCGGGACATCCACCTCCATCAACATTTAACCACCTCAGGTGGAAAGGGATACTTCCTATCCCAATCCCTTGGAAGCCCTGGAAGTTTACTGGGGCACTCCCATTCCTTGAGCACAAGGGAATGGAAATGTGCCTGCTCTAGGAATTCCAAACGTGATGTTGCTGTATGGAAGTGCTCCCCTCTTTGACTGGGAGCCTCACCAGGGAGATAGATAGACAGAACCTCAAAGATCTGAGTCAATCTGTCAGTGTCATCCGGGGCCCAGGGGTCAGAGCCAGAATCGTCATGACCCCTTAGTCTCTCATCAGATGAGCCTGAGTCAGAAAAGAGCTCTCCTTCATCAGAAGGGGTATAGCCACACAGATTCATAAATTCCTGAGAATAATGAAAACAGTATCATAAGGCGTCAGGTGCCGCTTCTTACCAGGGCCCTTACGCGCTAAGGACCTCGCAATAATCTGCTCAGCAGTAGGTAGTCCAGAAGACACATCAGGCTGAGAATCCCCACTTGTGTGCGACTCAGCAGGAGTGAGATTTAAGCTTGGAGGAGAAGGTGAAGTGAAGCGAGGTGCAGCCACTGGCAGGTCAGAAGGTAACGACGCCGCCCAGCGCGGAACATCCGAATGAAGGAAAAGGCGCACGCGCTCGGCGGCGGCATTTTACAGTGTAAAAAGACAAGTCAGCACGGCGGTTGACACCACATATAATAGTCCAAGCAGACATTACAAGGCCGTAAGCACTTAATCACAATACACTGACATCCACCCCCCCCCCTTTCTTTTTCCCCCGAATGGCTACAGGGAGAATGAGGGAGTATGGCGGCCCTTTGTACAGGGCCCACCGCTACCGGGGCATGGGGCAATAATGCGGGAGGGGCATCCCATAAGGCTCACCATCAGCCTATACCGCCTACCCTTTGGTGGGGGACTGCGGGGGAGCAGGGCTCCTTAAGCACACACGGTGCCGCCTACCTTCACCCGACCAGCGCAGCCCAGGCTGGGAGGCACATCACACGAAGGATGGGTGGGAATAGTCCAACAGGGCCGCAGGCTTTAATAGCCCCGCTAACCTGCGACAGAGTAATAATTTCATGTCTTCGCAGTAAACACTGCAGAGAAATCTGGGGATTTGTGGGAGGTCCCGGGTATTTGAGGGGCCGGGAGGAGCCTGTTTTACATGTCTCTGCAGTGCAGCGCCATCTGGCGGAAGAAAACCCAAGTGTAAGCAATCTATCTGGAGCGGGACGTACTGTATACTAAGAATAAATTACTATTCTAACAAATGTCTGCCATTTGATTGCTGAAAACATAATGTTAGGCTAAATTTTAACACACAAGCAGTTAATTCAATAGAAATACAAGGAATGTACAGGGACTAAGAGTGTCACTGATGCAGATGCTCCATCAGCTGGGTTGCTTCTGTTTTATACATTTACATATTATATATACCGTATATAAGTTTCCGATGGCCAAACAAGAGATGGGGTTTGATTTCTACATCAGGGCCACAAGTCATAGATAACCTAGCTTACCTTCAGGCCATTTGACTGCTCTCCATAAAGTGTCTATTTGTTGAGCTGTGGCCGGTTCTCCTGAGTGATTAACAAGCACAGTGAGGAGCTTGTCAAGTCTCATTAAATCTTCCTCAGATAACCTGTATTCCTCTGGAGCGTTCTCATTCAGTTCCTTTAATTTTCCTAAAATAGCAATACACAATATTTACAACACTTATTAAAAACACCATTTTGTGATTACTCACCTGTAAAATGGGTATTATAATTATGTCACACATCCCGCTTCCAATATTCATGACATGTAGGTTATGGCCAGTAGAGGGCGAACTTCTGCAGAGATGACAGGAAAAAAAGGAAGCCCCTCCCGGTCCATAAATACCTGGGACCTCCCACACATTACCCAGTATAGGAAAGCAGTAAGGGGACCAGGAAGAGCCAATTATAAAAATCTTAATCATAAAAGGTTCACCATATAAAGGATCCAGAATACAAAAAAGGGCGGGATGAAGCGGGGTGTGTGACATACTTATAATACCCATTTTACAGGTGAGTAATCACAAAATGGTATTATTCCAAGTATGTCACACACCCCGCTTCCAATATTCATGACATGTGGGACATCCAATAGCAGTGTCCATAATGGGTGGGGATCCCAATACGGCAAAAATGCACAAAATTAAACCAATGCAGCTTGCATAACCTTGCGGCCAAAAACAGCATCCGCTGGGGCCCGCACATCAACCTTCTAAAACTCAGAAAAATTATGAACGGAAGACCAAGTAGCGGCCTTACAAACTTGTTCAACAGAAACTTGGTGCTGAAAAGCCCAAGAAGCCCCAACAGCACGAGTAGAAAGAGCAGTGATCTGAAAAGGGGGAACCTTCCCCTTGGCAGTATAGGCCCCAACAATGGCCTGGCGTATCCATTTACCAATGGTAGACTTAGTGGGCGCCAAACCTTTCCTGGGCCCGGAGGGCACCACGAACAAGGCGTCCGTCTTACGAAAAAGAGAAGTAGCCACCAAATAGTACTTCACACAACGAACCACATCCAAAGAGTGCAAAACCCTCACCTTGTCATTGCTAGGCTTAGGACACAAGGAAGGGAGAACTACATCCTGATTAAGGTGGAAGGCAGAAACCACCTTAGAAAGGAAATCTGGCTTAAAGC
Organism: Gastrophryne carolinensis; assembly: GCA_027917425.1. Taxonomy (NCBI): domain Eukaryota; kingdom Metazoa; phylum Chordata; class Amphibia; order Anura; family Microhylidae; genus Gastrophryne; species Gastrophryne carolinensis. The sequence goes on from CM051234.1 coordinate 365,551,572, forward strand.
GAAAAACCACCTTGTCCTGGTGTCTCTCAAAGTAAGGGGCCTGAATGGACAGAGCCGCCAACTCAGAGACACGCCGAACAGAGGTAATAGCCACCAAAAAGGCAACCTCTTGAGTGAGCATAGAAAATGCAACATCCTGCACACCAGAGGATGCCGAACAAAAGACCTTCAGGAGAAGACCGCCAGGGCAGAGACCTGCCCTTTCAAGGCACTAAGCTGGAACCCCAGTTCCAGACCGTGTTGAGGAAACTCCAAAATCCTAAGAATCGAAAACACCCGCAAGGCAAGGCCCTAGCCTCACACCAGTCAATATAGGACCTCCAAGTCCTGTAGTAGATGTTAGAGGAAGATCTCTTCCTAGCTCTAACAAGAGTCTGAATCACAGCATCAGACAAACCTTCCTCCCTTAAGATGGAGGTATCAGCAGCCACACCGTCAAAGCCAGCGTTTGTAAATAGGGGTAACGTAGATGACCTTGAGTGATCAGATCCGGAAACAGGGGCAGCCTGTACTGATCTACCGCCAGCCTTACGACGTCTGCGAACCAAACCTGTCCTGGCCACGTCGGGGCCAGCAGTATTGCTGGCGCACCCTCTAGAGCCAGCTTGCGCACCACTTTCCCTACCATGGAGAAGGGGGGAAACAGGTACAGTAACCCCAGATCCCTCCAGGCAAGAAACATGGCGTCCACTGCCAGGGCCAGAAGATCCTGAAACAGAAACACAAAAGCAGGAAGCTGGTGATTGTGACGTGAGGCAAAGAGATCCACCTCCGGAATCCCCCACTTGTGACAAAGAGACCGAATACCTTGTGGTTGAGAGACCATTCCCCTCAATGAGAGGATCCCCTGCTCAGGAAGTCCGCCTCCATGATTTCCACTCCCGGAATGTAAACAGCTGAAATGCATGGGACATTGCTCTCTGCCCAAGCAAGAATCAGAGAAACCTCCCTGAGGGCACTCCTGACGCGAGTCCCTCCTTGGTGATCGATGTAAGCGACCGCAGTTCGATTGACTGATCGAACCTGAACCGGTAAGCCCCGAAGGTGGTGCGTCAGGCATGACAGGACCAACCTCCGTGGTAACCGTCTCCCAACAAGGGGTCAGAAACGATCTGCCTCTCAACAGATTGCTTGGTTCCAGCCACCACTGAAGGGACTGCCGAACCTGGGGAGACCTCAGGAATGACTGATCCAATGACAGCGGACATCTGTCCCAGGCCAACAATAGATAGAGTTGGAGTGACCTCATGTGGAACTGAGCAAAGGGAACTGCCACCAAGGAAGCCACCGTATCAGATCCTGAACCATCTGCACCGTGGACTGTTATTAGAGCAGACTAGGATGGTTGATCACCCAGCCGAACCTCTCCAGCGTCGCCACCACCGTCCTGGTGTCTATTTCCGCCAGACAGAGAGGATGCCGTAATGAGGAGGCCGTCCAGATACGGCACAATGTGAATGCCCTGGGCTCTGAGAAGGGCCATTATGCCCGCCAGCACCTTGGTGAACACCCTTGGTGCCGAGGTCAGCCCGAACAGTAGGGTCACAAACCGAAAATGCTGATCTCCCACCACGAACCTGAGAATCTCTGGTGTGCTGGGAAGATTGGTATAAGAAGTTAAGCATCCTTGATGTCTATGTACGCCCCCTGGCGAAGGGAATTGATGGCTGAGCGCAGAGTCTCCATGCGGAACTTCTTGGTTCCAATGAACCTGTTCAGAAGCTTCAAATCCAGAATGGGTCTTATGGATCCCTCCTTTTTGGGAACCATGAATAGGTTGGAATAATAGCCCTGGCCTCACTCTGAGAAAGGCACTGGGCATATGACTTCCATGTCCATAAAATTCCTTACAGCGAACAGGACCCCCTACGCAGCCCGGGGGTCCGAGGGCACCCAAGACCTTAGGAATCTGGGAGGAGGCCAGTACTCGAACTCCAGTTTGTACCCAGAAGAAACCACTTCCAAGATCCATTTGTCTGTGACCTCCCGGGCCCAGACCTGGAAGAAGTGCCGCAGCCGTCCCCCCCACCTGCAAGGGTGAGGGCGCCCCCTCATTGTTGAGCTTGCTTGGCAGCGAGCTTGGGTTTGGAACCCCAGTTAGGCCCTGGACATGTGAGTCTTCTGCCTCGGTTCCAGGAATCACCCCTGAAGTTAGAGTAGGCAAAAATATCTGCCTGCTCTGGCACCGCGAAAGGAAGGATTGAAAGAGCCTGCCCCCCGAAAGGAGCAACGCTGCTTCTTACGCTGGTAACTTCCCACCTTTTCGCCACTGAATCCAATGTATCTCCGGACAGCCACGTACCCAGGAAGGGTAGCCCTGTAAGTGATTTCTTAGCCGCAATGTCACTCGCCCACTGGCGTAACCAAACCGATCCGCGAATAGCCACCAGCAATGCCGAGGTTCCACTACACATAATAATTGTGTCATCCATAGCAGATAAAACAAAGGTCATGAACAATTCACACCGCTTAAGGGATGTGAATTCAACACTGGCCGGGTTAAGCTGGAAACCGCTCAACAGGTCCCTAACCACAGACCTGGTAGCCACAGCCACGAGTGCCGAGGCACAAACAGGCCGTAAGGCTGAACCCACACTGGCAAAGGCATAGCATGCCATCTGATCAATGCGGTTGTCCTCACCATCTTTAAGAGTGGTGGCATCTGAAGAATGCACAACGGAGGAGTTGGACAATCCCAGAACGGGGCGCATCGACCTCGGGAGGGGATGACTAGCGATTCACCGCGTCCACCGGGAAGGGATACTTTCTATCCCATCCCTGAGGAATACCGGGGAGCTGGCTAGGCCTCTCCCCTTTCTTAAGAATCATGTTTTCAAAATTAATCTGATTTGGGAACTCCAAGCGAGGCTTAGAAGTCCCAAAGAATTCACCCTTCTGCGGAGGGGACTCCGCTGGCAGAGAAAAAGCCAGTATCTCAAATAGATGGGCCAGGACTTTGGGGGTATCCACGGCATCCCCCAGCGCCTGCCCAGCATCAGTATCAAAAAACTGCTGATCCTCAGCATCAGATTCCTCAAACAATTCCCCCTCCTCAAGTGGGGAATAATAGTCATCAAAATCCAGTACCGGCACCGCCGGAGACAGGTGCCTTCTCTTAGCCGGGGCCTTTCTGGCCACAGAGCTAGAAACATAGAAGGTTGACGGCAGAAGGAGACCATACGGTCCATCTAGTCTGCCCTTATGTGTATATTGTATGTACTCTTATCTTAGGATAGATGTGTGCTTATCCCAGGCATGTTTAAATTCAGTGACTGTTGATTTTTCAACTACCTCTGCTGGAAGTTTGTTCCAAGCATCTACTACTCTTTCTGTAAAATAATATTTTCTAACATTGCTCCTGATCTTCCCCCGACTAGCTTCCGGTTGTGCCCCCTCCTGAACCTTATTCAATCCTTTCACATATTTAAAGGTCTCAATCATGTTCCCCCCTCTCCCTTCTTTCCTCCAGACCGCCTGGCTACACTGTCCACTCATCTTGCAGCTATCAGTAATCAGTACCCCTAAATCTCTCTCCTCCGAGGTCCTGGCTAACACAGTACTGCCCATACGGTACTCAGAGCAGGGATTCCTTCTACCCAAGTGCATGATTTTACATTTAGAGACATTAAACTCTAGTTTCCACAGTTTTGACCATCTATCCAGTAAAGCTAAATCATTTTCCATGTTGCAGACACCTCCAGGAATATCCACCCTATTACTAACCTTTGTATCATCAGCAAACAGACAAACTTTTCCTACCAAGCCTTCTCCTATGTCACTTATATATTAAAAAGAATGGGGCCCACCTTGCGGCACACCACTTGTAACTCGCCTTTGTTCAGATTGCACACCATTTACAACAACGCTCTGATACCAATCCCTCAGCCAACTGGAAATCCACTGAACTATCCAGGGATTGAGTCCTACCTTCAATAACTTATCTATGAGCTCCTTATGTGGTACAGTGTCAAAGGCTTTGCTAAAATCCAGATAGGCGATATCCACAGCACCACCTTCATCTAACACTTTAGTGACACTGTCAAAGAAATCAATAAGATTGGTCTGACATGATCTGCCCTCAGTAAAGCCGTGCAGTAAAGCCATGCCGAGCTAAAACTCAATTTTCCGACGTTGGCCAATCTAGTACATACATCGAATTGCGAATCCCCGCTAATGACAGTGTCACTTGGGGTACGGATAAGGCAGGGTGGAGTAGGTGATGAGGCCGGAGGCACGGACCCAGACGCCTGGGACCCCGACTGCCGCGTTATGGCCTGCTGAGCACATGGTATGCAAATCAGTACATTCACCCCCGTAAGGAATACCCCACAACCCACACGCTGCCGGGATTGTCCCGAAGGGAGCCCGAGCCCGGTATCCTGGGGAGCCTCCATATGGTGATTTTAAGGTAGTCGCAAGGACCAGAGGGAATTACGCTGCTTAAGCTACCCGGGATGCCCCTTTAAGCCCCTAGTGGGAGGATTTGTATGGTACCCCAATTCAACACCAAGGGACCCTAGAACCGGGAGAACCCCCTTTTATTACAATTGATAGGGAGTCCTCCAGAAAGATACAATGTGAAGGGACCCATCAGGAGACACAGCCATGCACACAAAATAACACACTGATAAATCACAAATATAAAAATATATATACAATATATTAAGGCCTGGGCAAGCAGCCCCAAAACGCAAAAAAAGGGGGTACCCGCAGCGCAATAATGACAAGTGCAGAGGGAGCCCCGACAGGGCACTTACAGACAGCAATGGCATCCGGCCAGCAGCCCAAGTCCTGAGAGAGAGACAGAGAGAGGAGAAGGGCGGGCCAGTGCAGATCGCGCCGCACCTGACCCCGCCCCTCTCCCTCAGTAAGAGACAGACGCGGCTCCCAGCAAATGGCTGGGGTCCGCGATGGAGCCAGAGACAGAGGGGGGCGGGGCGAGCGCCCGCCCCCCCCCCCCCCTTAGAGCACCTGAGGGGAAGAAGCTCCCCCACAAACAATGGCCACCACATGCGGCCAGCGCACATGTCGTGAGGGAAGTCAAAGACTCAAACACACCTCCACACACACAACAATAAAAGAACAGATTATGGGAAAAGGCAGCCCCCCCCCCCCCAGAAGAGGGGCACAGGGAGACCCGGATCCCGCACTAAGGATGTGGTGGGAATAAGGTAGGGACGGGCATCCCAAACCGGGATCACCAACCCGGACACCGCCTACCCCTAAGTATGGGGTCTCACGGGGAGCATGGCTCCCTGGATACACCTCAAGGGTGTTGCCTACCATTGCCCGGACCCACAGCCAATGTTGGGAGGCATAGTAAGGGTTTAAATAACAAGGTCCGGGCAGCAATAGAAGCAAAATGGCCGGGGATAAACCCGGCTTACCCTGCAAGGAGGAGACACAGCCATCTTCTGACTTGCTCGCCGTCTGCAGAGACAAAAAACTGGGTAATGTGTGGGAGATCCCAGGTATTTATGGACTGGGAGGGGCTTCCTTTTTTTCCTCTGCAGAAGTTCGCCCTCTACTGGCGCTAACCCACATGTCATGAATATTGGAAGCGGGGTGTGTGACATACTTGGAATAGTAATTTTTTTTTAATCTGGTTGCTAAGGGCAACACAGACTGTGACCTGGAAGTTAACTATAATCCGTGAAAAAATACAATTCTGTGAAGTACTCGCCTGTAGAATTGGTATTATACGTATACAGTATGTCCTGCTCCAAATATAATACTTACACTTGGGTTATCCTCCGCCAGAGGGCGCTGTGGCACTGCAGACATGCAAAAACAGGCTCCTCCTGGCCCTTCATATACCCAGGGACCTCCCACAAATCCCCAGCATTGAAAAGCAGTGAACCAGAAGCCGGGAGAAACCAACCACCAAAACAACTGGTAATGATAACAATAACAATCACCATACAGGGGATCCAGAATAATGCAAAAACCAGGGTGGGGTGAAGCAGGACGTACTGTATACGTATAATACCAATTCTACAGGTGAGTACTTCACAGAATTGTATTATTCTAAGTATACAGTACGTCCTGCTCCAAATATAATACTTACACTTGGGACAGCCAATAGCAGTGTCCAAAACAGTAGGGTGGGATCCCAAACAAAAAGGCAACGGCACGTAGCTTAAACTACAACCGCCTGCAAAACCTTGCGGCCAAAAGCAGCATGAGCTGAGGCCCGAACATCAACCTTGTAAAACTTTGAAAAGGTGTGAACAGAAGACCAAGTAGCGCCCTTGCAAACTTGTTCAACAGAGGCCTGGTGCTGAAAAGCCCAAGAGGCACCAATAGCACGAGTGGAATGAGCAGTAAGACGGAAGGGAGGACTCTTCCCCTTAGCAGAATAGGCTTGAACCACAGCCTGACGGATCCACTTGCTGATAGTAGACTTGGCAGGAGCCAAACCCTTCCTAGGCCCAGAAGGCACAACGAAGAGAGCATCAGTCTTTCTGAAAGCTGCAGTGACAACCAGGTAATACTTCAAGCACCTGACCACATCCAAGGAGTGCAGAACCCTTTCCTTATTACTAGGATTGGGGCACAAGGAAGGAAGAACAATGTCCTGATTCAAATGAAAAGCAGACACAACCTTAGGCAGAAAATCCGGCTTAAAGCGGAACACCACCTTGTCCTGGTGTCTCTCATAGTATGGAGACTGAATGGATAGAGCAGCCAGCTCAGACACACGCCTAACCGAAGTTATGGCCGCCAAAAAGACAACCTTGAGAGTAAGAACAACCAGAGCAGCATCTTGAATAGGCTCAAAGGGAGCACCCTGCAAGGCAGATAAAACCAAGTTTAAATCCCAAACGGGAACCACAGGTTTACGAGGGGGATGCGCATGAGTAACCCCCTGAAAGGTCTTAACCAAATGATGATGAGCAAAGGTCTTCTGAAAGAAGACGGACAGGGCAGAAACCTGACCCTTCAGAGTACTGAGTTTTAGACCCAACTCCAAACCATGCTGTAAGAACTCCAGAACCCTGGGGACAGAGAACTCCCTACAGGGAAGAGACCTAGACTCACACCAGTCAATGTAGGTACTCTATACTCTATAATAGATAGCAGCAGAAGTCTTCTTCCTAGCCTGCACCATAGTGCCCACCACAGAGGCAGACAAACCCTTCTCCATCAAGATGGAGGTCTCGGCAGCCAGGCCGTCAACGCAAGCGTTTGTAAATTGGGATGGCGTAGGGAGCCCTGAATTAGCAGGTCTGGCACCCCTGGCAGATCGTACTGGTCTACTGCCATTTGAACCACGTCTGCGAACCACACTCTTCTTGGCCACCGGGGGGACACTAAAATCACAGGCACCCCTTCCAGAGCAATCTTGCGCAGAACCCTGCTCAGCAGGGGGAATGGTGGAAACACATACAGGAGCCGAAACTCCTTCCATGACATGGACAGGGCATCCGTGGCCAAGGCCAGAGGGTCCTGAGACAGGGACACGAAGGCCGGGAGCTTGTGGTTGTGGCGGGACGCAAACAGGTCCACATCCGGTAGACCCCAACGGTGACACAAGGACTGGAATACCCGGTTGCAGAGGGACCATTCTCCCTGACAGGACGTCCCCCTGCTCAGAGCATCTGCAAGCAGATTTTCTGCCCCTGGAATGTAAACAGCCGAAATGCATTGTACATTGGCCTCCGTCCATGTCAGAATCTGAGACACCTCCCAGAGGGCACTCTTGCTCCGAGTCCCTCCCTGATGGTTGATGTATGCAACCGCCGTCTTGTTGTCTGAGCGTACCTGGACCGACAGACCCCCTCAGGTGTTGGGTCAACCGCTCCAGTACCAACCGAACTGCCCGCAGTTCCAGAATGTTGATGGGTAAGTGGGCCTCCCGCGGACCCCACGTCCCCTGGAAGCGCAGGGACTTCCAGAATCCCCCCCCAACCTGACAGACTGGCATCCGTTGTGACTGTCTCCCAGGAAGGAGCCAGAAAGGACCTGCCCCCTGTCAAGTTCTCGAGGTCCAACCACCACGCAAGGGACCGTCTGACCGAGGGGGGAAGCACACAGACCCCGTCCAAGGACACTGGGTTCTTGTCCCATACTGACAGAAGGCGAAGCTGCAGAGGTCTCAAATGGAACTGAGCAAAGGGCACCGCCTCGAAGCTCGCCACCATCAGGCCCACCAGCTGCATTCCCTGCCAGATGGAGGGCTGTGGGCATGAGAGCAGGAACCTGGCCTGCGCAGTCAGAGCTTCCACCTTCTGTTGAGGAAGGAATATACGTGACTGAACCGTATCCAGAATCATTCCCAGGAACGGGGTCACCGAGGATGGGGACAGATAGGACTTGGGGTAATTGATCACCCAACCGAAGGACTCCAGGGTGGACACTACCAGTTGGGTGTCCAACTCTGCCTGCCGCAGAGACCGAGAGGTGATGAGGATGTCGTCCAGGTAAGGCAGCACACGTATGCCCCTTAGCCTTATCAGTGACATCACCCCTGCCAGCACCTTGGTGAACACCCTGGGAGCCGACGTGAGGCTGAATGGCAGAGTCAAAAATTGGTAATGCTGATCTTTCAGTGCAAATCTGAGAAACCTTTGGTGTCCTGCAAACACCGGAACATGAAGGTAAGCATCCTTGATGTCTACTGACGTCATGAAGTCCCCTGGGCGCAATGAGCCAATGGCCGAGCGCAGAGTTTCCATGCGGAAATGCCTGTTCTTGACAAATTTGTTGAGTATCTTTAAATCCAGAATGGGCCTGACTGACCCATCCTTCTTGGGTATGTGAAGAGATTGGAGTAGAACCCCGTGCCCCTGTCTTCAAAGGGGACCTTGCAAATGACCCCTAGATCCAGGAGACCTTGCACGGCCAGCAGCAAGACCTGGGCTGAGGCGGGGTCCTGAGGGATTCGGGAGCCAATGAATCTGGTGGGGGGCCGTACAGCAAATTCTATCTTGTAGCCGGAGGACACTACCTCCTGAATCCACCGGTCTGAGACGTGGCGCCACCAGACGTGCTCGAAGTGCTGTAGACGTCCCCCCACCCTGACGGGTGAGGGCGCCCCCTCATGCCTGAGGGGTCTTGGGAGGGGCTTTGGGCTTGGGCCCCCAGGAGGAACCGGGACGGCGTCCTCTATTCCTGTGCCAGGAACCTGCGCGGGGCCCCGCGAAGGACACCCCTTTTCCCTGTTTAGCCCCGTGGTAGGGGATTGAAAGGGTGCCCTGGCCTCGAAAAGGCCGAAACTGCCGCCTGCGCTGGGGCAACTTGCCTCCTTTGGCGAAGAGGTCTAGACGGTCTCCAAACAGACGTAGCCCTTTAAATGGAAGCCCAGTAAGGGCTTTCTTAGCGGCGTTGTCAGCCGCCCACTGTCGCAACCAAACCGTACGGCGAATAGCTACCGCCAAGGCAGAAGATCTGGCACACATCTTTATAGCATCGTCCGATGCAGACAGGATAACGTTTATGAACACGTCACAGTTAGACAGATTATTGACAGTATCAGCGGGCAACTCATCTGTGCCGTCGAGTGCATTCCTGACCATGGCCCTGAGCGCTACTGCCGTAATGGCTAAGGCGCAAACCGGGCGCAAGGTCGCTCCACCAAAAGCAAAGGCATGGCATGCTAATTGATCAAGACGCCGGTCCTCAGAGTCCCATAGCCTAGTAGTGTCAGGGGAGTGCATAATAGAGGTGTTAGACAACCCTAGAATAGGAGCATCGACCAGCACTTAACCAAGTCAGCCGGGAAGGGATACTTTCTATCCACACTCTTAGGGATCCCAGGCAGTCTACTGGGTTGTTCCCATTCCTTAAGCACGAGGCTATTGAAATGAGTCTGTTCGGGAAATTCTAGCCGAGCCTTAGCAGTATGAAAGAGCTCGCCCCTTTGTCTGGGAGCAGCAACAGGGGGAGAGATAGACAAAACTTCAAATATCTGAGCCAGCAGTCTGTCAATATCATCCGAGGACCAGTGCTCGGAACCAGATTCATCATGACCCCTGGACTCCTCGTCATATGACCCAGAGTCAGAGAACAGCTCCCCTTCGTCCGAGGGGGGTTGGCCGTAAGGCTGCAACAAGTCATCAGATTCCATAGGGAAGAGGGCAGAGTCAGGGGTTAAATGCCGCCTCTTGGCGGTGGCCTTACGCGCTAGCAAGCAATTTTTCAACACTGGCCAGTCTAGTAGCCATATCAGGATGAGAATCCCCGCTCGTATTGGGGGAGTAGGTGAAGTGAGGCGAGGTGCAGGCCCAGCCACGGAAGAGGCGGGAAGAGCCGATAGCGCCTGCTGTGCACAAGGAACACAGACCCGTGCATTGTCACCGCTGCTAGGTAAGACCCCACAAGCTACACACAACCGGACTTACTCCCACTTCCCACCGGGCTTGTCCCCTGAGACGCCTCCATATGGTGATTGTATCGGCACGATAGGCCCGTAGGGATTGACGCTATAAGCTACCCTGGAAGCCCCAATAACCCGCTGGGAAGTGGGAGTAATTTTTAATAGTCTCAACCGGGGGATACACCGGGCCGGGAGAAGCCACCGGAATCCACGGTCTGAAAGACATAAGAGGGACAGGAATGTCAGAGCCAAGCGCAAGGAGTAACTATAAGATATATTATAAGGATAAAAAATGGTCGCCCGCGAGGGCACTTACAGGCAGCAGGGGGAGGGCAGTCTTCACCACGCGCGAAAAGAAATGGCGCCAAACGATCCTCGAAGGGCGGGCCAGAGCTGAAGGTGACGCGGAGCGCGCCAAAACGGGACGCGGGGCGCACTAAGTCAGGACCCCCCCGGGAGAGTGCGAAGCTCCGAAAGCGCTAAGCAAAGAGAGAAGAAGGGAACAGGGCAGTGACGAAGTGAAGACAAGCCCCTGAAGGATGATCGGTGTTACCGCAGCGGAGCCACTACGGATTAGGAAAAAAAGACGCCGCAGCATCAACAAAACCACCGCCGTCCGTGCAATATAGAAAGGGCGCGGCGGCTACCAATAAGTAAAGTACATAACGCGGCTCTGACATCCATTCCCAGTCAAACACGACACCGAGGCCATAAGCGTGTGATAGGGTACACTGAGGCCGCCATACTCACAACCCCTCCCCCCCCTTTCTTTTCCCCCTGGCTAGGGGGGAAACGAGGGAGGATGGCGACCCTGTACACAGGGTCCACCGCTACACGGGGCGTGGGACAATTAAGCGGGAGGGACACCACTATGAGGCTCACCATCAGCCTAAACCGCCTACCCTATGGTGGGGGACTGCGGTGGAGCATGGCTCCGTCAAGCACGCATGGTGTTGCCTACCTTCACCCGACCAGCGCAGCCCAGGCTGGGAGGCACATCACAAGGAGGGGTGGTAATAGTCCCACAGGCTGTAATAACCCCGCTCACCTGCGAGAGAGTGATACTTCATGTCTTCGCAGTCAGCACTGCAGAGAAATCTGGGGATTTGTGGGAGGTCCCTGGGTATATGAAGGGCCGGGAGGAGCCTGTTTTTGCATGTCTGCAGTGCCACAGCGCCCTCTGGCGGAGGATAGCCCAAGTGTAAGTATTATATTTGGAGCAGGACGTACTGTATACTTAGAATATACCGTTTTGTGAGTACTCACCTTTAAAACGGGTATTATGAGTGTGCCATACACTCCACTTCGATCTTCATGACATGTGTGGGTAATCTCCAGTAGAGGGCGAACTTCTGCAGAGATGAATATGCAAAAAAAGAAAGCCCCTCCCGGTCCATATATACCTGGGACCTCCCACCAATTCCCCAGTGTAAAAAAGCAGTAAGGGGACCAGGAAGAACCAACTATAACCTTAACAATCAAAACCAATGGTTCACCATATAAAAGCCCCAGAATACCTGAAAAAAAGGGGTGGGGCGAAGTGGAGTGTATGGCACACTCATAATACCCGTTTTAAAGGTGAGTACTCACAAAACGGTATTATTCTAAGTGTGCCATACACTCCACTTCGATCTTCATGACATGTGGGACATCCAATAGCAGTGTCCGTCATGGGTGGGAACCAGAAACAGTAAAGAATGTACCAACTCAAACCACTGCAGCCTGCAGAACCTTGCAGCCAAAAACAGCATCCGCTAAAGCCCGCACATCAACCTTGTAAAACTTGGAAAAAGTATGAACAGAAGACCAAGTAGCAGCCTTACAAACTTGTTCAACAGAAGCCTGGTGCTGAAAAGCCCAGGACGCACCAACCGCACGAGTAGAGTGCGCAGTGACCCTAAAAGGGGGAGTCCTCCCCTTAGTAGAATAGGCCCCAACAATGGCCTGACGAATCCATTTGCTAATCGTAGACTTAGCAGGCGCCAAACCTTTCCTGGGCCCGCACGGCACCACGAAAAAAGCGTCCGTCTTGCGGAAGGAAGAAGTAGTCACCAAATAGTACTTCACACAGCGAACAACATCCAAATTGTGCAGAACCCTCTCCTTGTCATTGTTAGGCTTAGGACACAAGGAAGGGAGAACAATATCCTGATTGAGGTGGAAAGCAGACACCACTTTAGGAAGGAAATCCGGCTTAAAACGAAAAACCACCTTATCCTGGTGTCTCTCAAAGTAAGGGGCCTGAATCGACAGAGCCGCCAACTCAGAGACACGCCGAACAGAGGTAATAGCCACCAAGAAAACAACCTTCTGAGTGAGAACCGAAAGAGCAATATCCTGTAGCGGCTCAAAAGGAGGACACTACAGAGCCGAAAGAACCAAATTCAAATCCCAAACAGGAACCACAGCCTTCCGAGGGGGCCGCACATGCGCGACCCCTTGGAAAAAGGTCTTAACCAGCGGGTGTAAAGCAAAAGACCTCTGGAAGAAAACCGACAGAGCAGAAACCTGTCCTTTCAAGGCACTAAGCTGGAACCCAAGATTTTTCCAAGGGGTCGCGCATGTGCTTCCTAGCCCTAATCAAGGTCTGAACAACAGCCTCAGACACACCTTCCTCCTTCAAAATGAAGGTTTCAGCAGCCAAGCCGTCAAAGCCAGCGTTTGTAAATTAGGGTAAAGTAGTTGACCCTCAGATAGCAGATCCAGCAACAAGGGAAGCCGGTACTGATCTACGGCCATCCTTACAACATCTGTGTACCAAACCCTTCTTGGCCACCTTGGAGCCACCAGAATCGCTGATGCCCCTTCCAGAACCAGTTTGCGAACTACCTTGCCCAGCATGGAGACAGGCGGAAACAGGTACAGAAAACCCAGCTCCTTCCAAGCAAGGGACAAGGCATCCACTGCCAGAGATAGAGGATCCTGAGAAAGAAACACAAAGGCCGGAAGTTTGTTATTGTGCCTCGAGGCAAAGAGATCCACCTCCGGAGTCCCCCACTTGCGGCAAAAATCCAGAAAAACCTCGGGGTTGAGAAACCACTCTCCCTGGCGAGAGGATCCCCTGCTCAGGGAATCCGCCTCTGTGTTCTCCACTCCCGGAATGTAGACTGCCGAAAGGCAAGGAACATTGCTCTCTGCCCAGTGCAGGATCAGAGAGACTTCCCTGAGGGCACTCCTGCTGCGAGTCCCTCCTTGGTGATTGATGTAAGCTACCGCCGTTCGGTTGTCTGAATGAACCTGAACTGGTAGACCCTATAAATGTGAGGTCAGCCGAGCCAGAACCAGTCGGATGGCTCTGAACTCCAAGACATTGATGGGGGTGTGAGCCTCCTGAGGACCCCACACCCCGCTGAACTGATGACTTTTCCAATAACCTCCCCAGCCCGACAGGCTGGCATCCGTGGTAACCGTCTCCCAATAAGGGACCAGAAAGGATCTGCCCTTCAACAGGTTGCTCGATTCCCGCCACCACCGAAGGGACTGCCGAACCCTGGGAGACATCCTGAAAAGGTCGATCCAATGACTGCGGACCCCTGTCCCAATGCGTCAATAGGTGAAGTTGAAGAGATCTCATGTGCAGCTGTGCAAACGGTACCGCCTCGAAGGAGGATACCATTAAGCCCACCAGTTTCATCCCCTGTCAGATAGAGGGACAAGGATTGGCCAGAAGAAGGCGGATCAGACCCTGAATCCCCTGCACCTTGGTCTGGGGCAGAAACACTCTGGCCAGAATGGTATCCAGATTCATGCCCAGAAATGAAATCACACGAGACGGAGAGAGAGAAGACTCGGGGCGGTTGATCACCCACCCGAACCTCTCCAGGGTCGACACCACCTGGTGGGTGTCCAGCTCCGCCTGACGGAGGGAAGAAGCTGAGATCAACAGGTCGTCCAGATAAGGCACAATGCGAATGCCCTGAGCTCTGAGCAGAGCCATTATTCCCGCCAAGACCTTGGTGAAGACCGTCGGCGCCGAGGTCAGTTAGAAGGGAAGTGCTACAAACTGAAAAGGTTGATCCTCCACCGCAAACCGGAGGAATCTCTGATGTGCCTGAAAAATCGGAACATGCAGATTTGCATCCTTGATGTCTATGGATGTCATAAAATCCCCTTGGCGAAGGGAATTGATAGCCGAGCGCAGAGTCTCCATGCGGAACCTTTTGGCTCTGATAAACCTGTTGAGAACCTTGAGATCTAGAATGGGTCACACCGAACCCTCCTTTTTGGGAACCGTGAAAAGGTTGGAGTAGTAACCCCTGCCTCTCTCCGACGGAGGCCCCGGGGATATAACCCCCATGTCCAGAAGGTTTTTCACTGCTAACAGGAGCCCCTGTGCAGCCTGAGGGTCCGAGGGCACCCGAGATCTTAAGAATCTTGGGGGCGGCCAGTACTCGAACTCCAGTTTGTACCCGGAGGAGACCACTTCCAAGATCCAATTGCCTGTGACCTCCCCGGCCCAGACCTGGAAGAAGAGCCGCAGCCGTACCCCCACCCTTGCGAGTGAGGGCGCCCCTTCATTGCTGAGCCGGTTTAACGGCAGGCTTGGGTTTGGAACCCCGGGCAGCTGCGGGACGTGCCCGACCTCTGCCCCTGTTCCAGGACGAGCCCCGACACCCGAGAAAGCCAAACCCCTGGCTGCTCTGGCCCCTCGAAAGGAAGGAGTGAACGAGCCAGCCCCCGAAAGGGACGGCGCTGTTTCTTCCGCTGAGGAAACTTACCTCCATTAGCAACAGCATCCAATTTATCTCCAAACAGCCGCGTACCCAAGAAGGGAAGAGCTGTGAGCGACTTCTTGGCCCCAACGTCCGCCATCCATCCGATCTGCGCATAGCCACCAGTAAGGCTGAAATCCTACTACACACGACAATAGAATCTTCCATAGCAGCCAAGACAAAATCCATGAACAATTCACATCTCTTAAGGGAGACGAACTCAGCGCAAGCTGGATCAAACTGAACGTCATTCAGCCAGTCCCTGATAAGAGACCTGGTAGCAAGCGACCCCAGGGCAGATGCACAAACAGGCCACAGGGCCGAGCCCACGCTGGCAAATGCGTGGCACGCCATCTGATCAAGGCGCTTATCCTCGCCATCCTTAAGGGAAGTGGCGTCAGGGGTGTTCAGCACAGAAGAGTTGAGAAGACCAGCGCTTAACCGCCTCCACCGGGAAAGGATACTTCTTATCCCATCCCTGAGGAACACCAGGAAGCAGACTCTCCCATTCTCTAAGGATCAGCGCATCAAAGTGACCCTGGGTAGGGAATTCCAGACGGGGCTAGCGGACCCCAAAAAATTCCCCCTCTTGAGAGGGGGCGCCTCAGGCGGTTCAATATCCAACACCTCCAATAGATGTGACAAAACAGTGGCCGTATCTACGGCATCCCCCAGCGCCTGCCCGACATCGGCATCCCCAGACTGAACATAGTCAGCCTCTGTTTCTGCATACAATTCCCTCTCCTCTAACGGGGAATAATCTGACAAATCAACTGAATCGTTGTCAACATCCCACAAGGGCTGGGCAGACGACAAATGTCTCTTTTTAGCCTGGGCCTTCTTGCCCACCGTGCTAGCAATAAATTTCTCGATGCTGGCCAACCTAGCCCAAACATCAGAGTGCGACTCCCCGCTGGCACCAATGTCACTTGGGGTACGGATAAGGCGGGGAGGGGAAGGCGATGAAGTGGGAGGAGCCGACCCAGAAGGCTGGGTACTAGACTGCCGCGTTATGGCCTTTTGTGCGCATGGTATACAGATCAGCACATTCTCCCACGTAAGGGATACCCCACATCCCACACATGGCCCGGATTGTCCCAGAGGGAGCTCGAGCCCAGTATCCTGCGGAGCCTCCATATGGTGATTTTTGTGGTCAGTCGCAAGACCGCAGGGAATTTACGCTTAAGCAACCCGGGATGCCCCTTAAAAGTCCCGGTGGGAGGATTTGAGGTGATCAATTAAACACTAGGGACCCCAGGACCAGGAGGAACCCCTTAATATGCACAAATACAATGCAATCTGTAACACACAAACAGGCATCATAAGTGCAATCCCCTATATATATAAGGCAATAACACATACATAATTATATATATAATATACATCTATATATCCCAGCTCCAGACATGCGATAACCAAAAACAAATAGACACACACACATGCCCGCAAATCAGTGGGGGCCCCCCCGCTAGAGAGGGGCCCCCACATAAGCTAAGGAAGTGGCCATCCGGCCCTTACCACCAGGAGCGCAGCTCAACAAACCAAAATGCCCCCCGAGAAGTGCCTCATGCAGAAAGACAGGAAGAGAAGGGGGAGGGGGGGCCAGCGCAGAACGTGCGTTCGCTAGGCCACGCCCCCCTCCCAGCAACGCGGATCCCAAGGATTGAGCCACAGAATCGCGCCAAAGAAGGGGGCAGGGCTACCGCGGCCGCGCCGAGAGCCCGGCCCCGCCCGCTCCCTGAACACAGCTTGAGGGGGAGAAGCTCCCCAGGCTAAATCAAAGGCACCAGATATGGTCTCAGAAGTGAAAACATCCTGTCAGACAACACACACACAGTGAAACTCACACACCCACACGCGAACGAAACCGCAATAACGGCCAGGCAACCCCCCCGGAGGGGAGTAAGGGACCCAGAAGGGGGGGAACCCTGCCAGAATCCGGCCATAAGCATAGAGGGACGGGGCATCCCACACCAGGATCACTAAAAACCTGGGTAACCGCCTACCCCATAGTGAGGTCTCATGGTGGAGCAATGCTCCTTCCGCACCCATAGGGTGCTGCCTACCTTCACCAGGACCCGCAGCCTAAGCTGGGAGGCTCAAATAGGGGCAATTTAGAAAGGGGCCTGGCAGCAATAGGGACAATAAACGGCCGGGCGCGGCTTACCTGTAAGTAAAGAAGTCTTCATCTTCTGTCTTGTCGCCTTCCCTGCAGAGAAGGAACTGGGGAATTGGTGGGAGGTCCCAGGTATATATGGACCGGGAGGGGCTTTCTTTTTTTGAATATTCATCTCTGCAGAAGTTCGCCCTCTACTGGAGATTACCCACATGTCATGAAGATCGAAGTGGAGTGTATGGCACACTTAGAATAAACACTAACGAATAAATGAACATGTGGCAACAGCGTTCCTACCTTACTTCCTTGTAAATGTTACAGGCATCGGTCAGCATAGAGCAGATCACGTAAATATAATAATATTTAGACGCGTTGGTTGTACCGTACCAAATTCACTGTTATATGGGCAGTGCAGTGTGTCTGGTATGTACGCCTCAGTATGGCAGACAACGGAGGTTGCACCCCACGCCCAGCTCTACTCAAACTTGGCTTTTCTGTTGTAACATAAATGGCTACACGTACTCCCCCCTTAAACCAGTTCAATGGGAAATTTAATTTGGGGAAGCATTTGGAAAGTTTTCTGGGGGTCAACGTGCAAACTGAGCTGTCAAGTCTGATGCTTGCAAGTGTTATTACATTGTTATTTGATCTATCTTCAGTTGCTGTGCTAAATTAGTGCCATGTCTTCTAAGATCTATTCCCCTGGAATGAAGATTTAATTGCAAGACAGGAGAAAACATACCTAAAATCTGTACTGGGTTTGCTTGTTCAAAGGTGACAGGTTCTCGCTTAGGAAAGTAGGAGTTTGTTGCTTGAGAAGCTGCAGACTTGTATGCATTCCTCCCTGCAACAACACAAAAACTATTGTAATGTAGTCCACTATGGGGCTGAATGGAAGTGGAATACAACATTGCGTACCTGCTGTAAACATACCTGTAAAAGGATCTGCTCCAATTGCAGGGACTGAATTGGTTGAGGAGGATCCAGGCATATAGCGACTTCCACCTAGAAAATGCAAATATTGGTTGCATAGGTTCTATTAGGTCACGATACCTCTAATTTTCCTTGTGTACAGCACGGCCTGTTTCATTTCAATCATTACATCTGGGTATTCCGCCACAAGGTGGAGCAGTTGACCGCAGAAGACTTGTGGCTCCTCCCGGCCCTATAAAAAGCCAGGAATCACCCATAGACCCCCAGTGTTTCTCTGCAGTCATACTGTGAAGGCCAGAAGATGGCTCTCTACGTTATTTGCAGGCGAGCGGGGCAACCAAGCCTGCGGCCCTGTAAGCCTATTCCCACGTGCTTCCGGACCCCCCTGCCTCCCAGCCTTGGCTGACGGATCAGGTGATGGTAGGGGAGCACCTGGGCCGGGTGCTCGGTGAGCTTTGCTCCAGGCCGCAGACCCTATATCCTGAAGGGTAGCCGGCCATAGGCATATGGGGAGCCTATAGGGGGAAGGGAGGAACCACTGCTGCTTGTGTGCTGTGTCTTTTTACTGGGGTGAGTCTTTATTGTGGGGTTCTCTGTGTGGGACTATTCTTCCCTGGGGGCTTTGTTGCCCCCCCTCCTCCCTTCACTGCATCTGGTCCGTGAGTTGATCCTGTGGGTCTGATTGTTGGTGCATGTGCTGTGGGATACTCATGATTTTCCATGCTTATGTCTTGCAGACGGGATAGCAGCATTGTGGTTTCTCCCGGTCCAATACCCCCCTCCCTTCTCCGTTGGGCATCCCTTGGGGGCATCCCGGGTGGGCTTTCCTTAGCCTTTACTCAGTGTTGGCCTATTGTGCCTTGTTGATAATCACCATATAGAGGCTTCTGGGGATAGCGAGCTTGGGGGCCCCTCGGGGCAGGCTCGGCTGTGTGTCATGTGCAGGTCATCCCCTTTAAGTGGCGGCAGCGCTGTTTGTGTCCCGTGCGCCCAAAGCATTATCGCGGAACAGGTTGGGCCGAGCCCCTCTTTTTCCAGTCCTGTTATCCCGACTGTATCTCCTACTCCCCCGCGCCTGCAATTAGCTCCCAGCGAGGGGGAAGGCAGTAGGGGAGTGCAATCGGATCTGGCACTGCGCGTGGCCAGCATTGAGCGACAACTGGGCCGGTCGGCTGCGGGCAAGGCCTCTAGCAAAAAGAGGCATCTAGAAGCAGAATTGTCCCTTTTTGCCGATGAGGGCGAGGGCCTTGACTTCTATGGTGGCCGTGACTCCCTGGAGGAGGGGGAGTTGTTCCGTGACTCAGATTCCTCTGGGGATTGTCATGGCGAGTATGATAGTGATCTAGGGTCTTCCTCAGGTGAGGATACTTGGCTCCCGGATGATACCGACAGGCTCTTGTCGGCTGTTTTTGATACTCTTCACATTGCCCCCCCCCAAGGTGGCGAAGAAGCAGGGTGAGCTCTTCCGCCCTGACAAGCAACGCTTGGAGTTCCCGGAGCAGGGCCATTTTTCCAATATGGTTCTCAAGGAGTGGGAACGTCCCAACCGTTTGCCCTTGGTGCCTAAGGGGTTGAATAGAAGGTATCCCTTCTCGGCTGACTTGGTTCGCAGCTGGCGGGTGTCATGGTTCTGTTGAGGAGCCAGGGCATTCGCATTCTCCCTTACCTGGAAGACCTATTGATTGCTGCTCAATCTCTTCATCAGGTCGAGAAGGATACTCAGGTGGTGACGTCCACTCTTGAGTCCTTCGGCTGGGTGATCAGCTATCTCAAATCGTCACTATCTCCGTCTTTGGCGAGGTCCTTCCTGGGCATGACGCTGGATAATTCTCAGGTCAAGGTATTTCTCCCCCAACAGAAAGTGGAGGGCATTCAGATGCAGGCGCAGGCGCTGCTGATGTGCCCTCATCCCTCCATCCAGCTGGGGATGCAGTTGGTGGGCCTCATGGTGTCTTGCTTCGAGGCGGTGCCCTTTGCTCAGTTCCACATGAGGCCTCTGCAGTTACATCTGTTGTCGGTTTGGGATCGGAATCAGGAGTCCCTGGATCAGGAATTTGCTCTGTCTTCTCTGGCCAGGCAGTCCCTTCATGGTGGCTGGACTCGAGGAATCTCTTAGTGGGCAGGTCCTTTCTGCCTCCACGCTGGGAGATTGTCACCACGGATGCCAGTCTGACCGTCTGGGGGGGGGGGGGGGGGGAGTTTGGCAGTCACTGAAGTTCCAGGGTCAGTGGGGCCCTCAGGCGGCCCATGCGCCCATCAACATTCTAGAGCTTAGGGCGATCAGGTTGGTTCTCTTTCAGTTGACTTCCCACCTTCGGGGTCGTGCTGTGCAGGTCTGCTCGGACAATCAGACGGCGGTTGCCTACATCAATCATCAGGGAGGGACTCAAGAAAGTGTCTCTGATCTTGCCCCTGGCGGAGGAAACTGTTCCCTGCATCTCGGTGGTTTACATTCCGGGGGTGGAAAACCAGGAGGCGGACTCCCTGAGCAGGGGGGACGTCTCATCTGGGGGAATGGTCTCTTAGCAGCCAGGTATTTCTCGACCCTTGTCGCCGCTGGGGTCTACCGGATGTGGACCTGTTTGCGTCCCGTCACAATCACAAGCTTCGTCTCACTGTCAAAGGATCCTCTGGCCTTCGCCACAGACGCACTCGCAATTCCTTGGACGGAGTTTCGGCTCCTCTATGTTTTTCCTCCATTTCCTCTGCTGGGTCGTGTGCTACGCAAGATAGCACAGGAGGGGGTCCCATCCATTCTAGTGGCCCCCCGTTGGCCGAAGAGGGTATGGTTCGCGGACATCGTCCAGATGGCAGTGGATCTGTACGTCTTGCCCAACGATCCAGAGCTTCTCACTCAAGTACAGCTGCTTTACTTCAATTTACAAACGCTGGCTTTAAACGGCTTGGCTGTTGAAACCTTCATCTTGATGGGCAAGGGGTTGCCGGCTTCAGTTGTGGATACCTTGATTCAGGCTCGGAAGAAATCTTCGTCTATGATTTACTATAGGGTCTGGCATGCTTATATTGCTTGGCGTGAGTCCAAGTGTCTATCTTGTCGTGAATTCTCCATTCCCAGGATTCTGGAGTTTTTACAGCAGGGTCTGGACTCGGGTCCCTCAAGGGACAGGTTTCGGCTCTGGCAATCTTTTTTCAAAGATCCTTTGCCAATCATAGGCTTGTCAAGACTTTTTTTCCAGGGAGTTACTCATGTGCGTCCACCGCGTAAGCCTCTGTTACCGGTTTGGGATTTAAACTTGGTGCTTTCTGCTCTACAGGGTCCTCCCTTCGAGCCTCTGTGTCAGGCCGCTCTGTCCATTCTGACTTTTAAGGTGGTTTTTCTGGTTGCTATTACTTCGGTGCGTCGAGTCTCTGAGCTGGCGGCGCTTTCCATGAAACCCCCCTATTTTGAGCGGCATCAGGATAAGATGGTGTTCCGTCTTAATCCGGAATTTTTGCCCAAGGTTGTATCTGCCTTTCATCTCAATGAGGACATTGTCTTACCTTCCTATTGTCCTGCTCCTGCTAATTCCAAGGAACGGAATCTTCATTCTCTGGATGTGGTCAAGTATTATTTGGCCGCCACTGAGCCCTTTCGGAAATCAGATTCTCTTTTTGTTCTTCCTTCCGGACCTAGGAAGGGCTTGCCTCCAGCCAAATCCACTATCAGCAAATGGATTAGACAGGCGGTGGTGTGGGCTTATTCTGCCAGAGGGAAGGAACCTCCCTTCCGTGTTACTGCTCACTCCACTAGGGCTATTGGTGCCTCTTGGGCTTTTCAGCACCAGGCTTCTGTTGAACAGGTTTGTAAGGCCGCTACCCGGTCTTCAGTTCATACTTTTTCTAAGTTTTACAAGGTTGATGTTAGGGCCTCAGCTGATGCTGTTTTTGGCCGCAAGGTGCTTCAGGCGGTAGTGGCTTGAACTGCCTGCCATTGCTCTTTGGGGATCCCACCCTACTTTTATGGTCACTGCTATTGGATGTCCCAGATGTAATGATTGAAATGAAACAGGCCGTGCTGTACACAAGGAAAAATAAAATTCTGTGATTACTCACCTGTAGAATTGATTTGCTTCATCCCTCCCTTGTTATCGTTGCCCTTGGTTGCCTCTTTATGGTGATTTGTTTAAAAGTTAGCCTTTTTTGAGGCTGTGTGTTCTTTTCTCATGGTTTATCTCCCGGCTTCTTGCATAACTGCTTTTCAACACTGGGGGTCTATGGGTGATTCCTGGCTTTTTATAGGGCCGGGAGGAGCCACAAGTCTTCTGCAGTCCACTGCCCCACCTTGTGGCGGAATACCCAGATGTCATAATTGAAATGAAACAGGCCGTGCTGTACACAGTAAAATCAATTCTACAGGTGAGTAATCACAGAATTGTATTTTCCAGAACAGCATGTGAAAGAAACACAAAACATCCCTGATGTACATGGTACAGTTACAAAACCATGAGATTGGGGGGGGTGCATTATGTCCCATCACCTAACGAAGGGGTTCAGGGTGGCCCTTATCATTGACTTCATCTTTAGGCAAACCACTATTTTCCTACTTAAGTATTTGGGATATTTTAGAATATCCCACAATGTTACAAGATGCCTTTCACATGTAGTAGCCCATTTCCTATTGAAGGCTGCTGTCTAAAAACACATTTGCTACATAATGGATGTAGGGCCACATTGTGACAGTCTTGGGGGAGGTATCCAGATTGCTGGAACCCCCTGCAATCATTATCTGAACCTCTATCCCCCTGGAGCCTCGTGATTGGCCGCCGACAGTCACCTGGGCTGGCCTGGACTGGCATTCAGGAAAGAGAACCTAACCCTGGGCCAGGTGACCACCTGCGGGCAATCGAGGGGTCACATTTCGCTCAGGGGCTAGAGGTTCAGGTAAGGATTGTGGGAGTTAAGGGGGTCTATGCACCATCCTGAAACTGTTACAATATGGTCCCCTCACCCATTATGTAGGGGTAGGTGTGGGACCACTTTTAAGTATGAAGTGTTTTGGATGTGCTAGAATACTACAAAAATGTGTGGATTTGTTTCCCTACTGAGTAGCCTAGTATCTTTAGCTCCAAGCACACAACCTCCTCAGACTCGGGATACAATTAAAATCATTGCTGTAAAAAAGCAGTTAGAAGCATGCACAATGAAAGCCTTCTAAGCCTTTTCAAACAAAAAAGGTTTCTTAAAATAAAATGTGTATTCTCAAAAGGCCTAATCAGTATCGTGTATCTTCAAATGGATTCAGGTGCCTTGGGGAAATACTGAACCACATAACAGCGAACAATATGGCACAAAGAAGGAAAACAGAGTATAGAAGTTTTTAGCTAGCAGGGGGGGCATCCGACTCTGGCATGTAAGTCAATGGGTTCAGCGGCCAGTTGTTTACAATGTTGTTGCAATGTTTTTACAGCTGATTTAAATAATGCTTTATCTCTGGCCAGAAGTAAAAAGCAAAGAGATTTCGGGTAATTTTGACTGTAGGACAGTCGGCATCCGACTCTGGCATGTAAGTCAATGGGTTCAGAGGCCAGTTGTTTACAATGTTGTTGCAATGTTTTTACAGCTGATTTAAATAATGCTTTATCTCTGGCCAGAAGTAAAAAGCAAAGAGATTTCGGGTAATTTTGACTGTAGGACAGGGTTTTTCATAAGCAGGCCTAAAAGAATTTTGGCAAGATGGCTTCCCCCATGCAGTTCAATAGCATAGAATCTACCTACTATACCACAACAGCTGAATTGATTTGATCCCTCTCAAATATATTACATCACTGATTGCAAGAGACGGGGATTAGGGAAGCAATTTACTAAACTTTGATTCTTGACTGGAGGCTTACTGCATTAGACATAGAGCCATCATTATTTTTGATACCATCATCAGTAATCCAGTAAAGCAACTCTGTGAGGAGCCTTTATTTTGCTACTAGTAAAAACATCAGAAGCCAGAGGCTTTAAAATACATATCATTCCCCTTAAAAACCTACCTGTAAACGGATCAGCACCAGAACCTGAGGTAGCAGGACCTCCTGGGATATAACGACCACCACCTAGGGAAGAGCGCACAGTGCTTTTAATTTGATATGCCTTTGTTGTTTACACTAAAATATAGACAAAGTGGCACTCCAGTTCTATGATAAGGAAGTCTATCCAACAACCTAAATACCAAGCTCAATGGACACTAACCAAAGTGATACCATATTTTAACAGGCGCCCATGTTTTCCAAAAAGCTGCAACTCATCTGTTACTAGTTACCAGGGCTGCCAATCTGGAATTTTCAGGCCCCATTCAGCAGCAATGCCTGCCCCCCCCCCCCCCCATAACCAATGCGTATTAGTATAAACTGACCCTCTGGCCCTAAGGCAACCATGCTCACCTAAAAATCCAGACCATATAGAAAACAAAAACGCTGGGGGCCTAGCCCTAGCCACCACACATGTTATGGCAGTCCAGACACAATATAGGCTGTATAGAGTCATCTATCATAAACGCCAGCAGTAATAGTTTGGCAGCCTGTGCCTTTCAGGGCAGGGTGGCTATTAGGGCTACCTAGCCAGGGACCCTCTCCTCACAGCTGAACCTTACTGCCCTCTGTTGAATAACACCTTTAGCCTGTGTGTCACGACCCTACATTCTGTTTCCAGGGACACACCCAGGAATGTACCTCTGGGGCAGGAGATGTCCCTGCTAATACAGGAAGATAAGTGACATGTTCAGCGATTTATTTGAGGGTTAAAGAACAATCTTAGGTCCAAATTATTAGAGCACAAAACGTAAGCAGCTATTCTTATTTCACTAGCTACCTGTAAAGGGATCAGAATATCCAGCATTTGTAGCTGTTAGGGTCTGTCCGCCAGTGTTATCGAGGATGAATTTGGCAACCTGGTCTAAAAACATGGGGTTAAGGTCATTCCTTTGTAGGAAGTTGTGTGCTACAAGCCAAGGATCTTCAGTGATGTTGTATGGCAGTTTGTATGAAGGCCCACTCTCGTTTACATCAATAGTGAAAACGTAGTCATATTCCTGTAAAAGAGGAATACAGGCTTTGAGAAAAGACCAGAAAAATACAATTCCCTGAAACTCACCTGTAGAATTGTTTTTGAACATATCCAGTCCAGGTCGTCCCACAGTACTTACATGTGGGTATTCCGCCACCAGGTGGCGCAGTCTACTGCAAGATCCAAAGCTGTAGCTCCTCCCGACCCCCTATAAAATGAGGTGTCTCACAAGAATCCCCAGTGGTCAAAAAGCAGTAAGAAAAGAGACAGGCCGGGAGGCCAAGAAACCATGTTACATCACATAGCTTCAGCATGTACTCTCTCCAACAAAAAATTGAGAGACAACGTCCCAATATAAAAACGGTAATCACCATAACAGGCAACAGAAATAATGAACAAGGGCGGGGTGGGACAACCTGGACTGGAGATATTCAAAAACAATTCTACAGGTGAGTTTCACAGAATTGCATTTTTCACCATATCCAGTCCAGGTCGTCCCACAGTACTTACATGTGGGACATCCAAAAGCAGTGTCCATAAGGGCGGGAACCTCAGTGCGGAACAGCAAGTAGTTCATTTCACTACCGCCTGAAGCACCTTTGCCAAAGACAGCATCAGCTGAGGCCCTAACGTCAACCTTGTAAAACTTGGTAAAAGTATGTTTCTATAGGTTCAGCGGGCAGGGGATTGGATAAAGGTGGGGGTAAAGGGAGGGAAGATGGTTTACAGTATGATTTTATTATCTGCCTCTGAGGACTGGCACCTCTGGAATATCCAGAGAATTATACATCAACTGGGGGGGGGGGGGGGGGGGGGGGGGGGGTATTCCAGAGGTGTCAGTCCTCACAGGCAGATAATAAAATAGAAACAGAAATAGAAATAGAAACAGTACTGACAGAGTTAACACTCTGTGGCGAAGGCCATAACCCCAGGGGGAAAACGGGAGGAAATCGAAGGATACTCTGGGCAATCCAGATGACACAACTAGGAGGACAAGAATGGGAACACATGATCAAACAATTAACCCTTTAAACAGCAAATACTTTTCAAGACCAAAGCACAACATCAGTATCAACAAATTTCACAAACCTGGAAAGAATACTTAATAGAAAAAGCAGACTTTATTGGAACATAGAATTCCTTAAAAAATATCAGGAAGCAGGGATAGTGCCCCTAGGATTAAGAATATTCCCCCAAACACACAACCCAGACCCAGCCTTCAAAGACAAATGGGAGAAAAACCTACAGTCTTGTTCAATGAGCATGATCCATCTGCTCATTGAACAAGAATCACAACTGAAAGAAACAGAAGATACATACAAAGACATCTACGATGAACTGAATCAACACAGAGAATGGGCACACTTTGACTCTAGGAATACACAGATTACTAAAGACATAGCGAAATTAAATAAGGAAGTGTGGGAGAAGAAGAACCACAAATTGGAAGGAGATTTAGCGGCATACCGTGAGGGCAAGGCATATAGATGGTCAAAAAGCCCACCCTCAAGATATAGAGGGGACAGAAGTGACAACTCGCAGACACAAAGGCAAACATCACGAGAACCTCGACAACACACACAACAGCAACTAACCCAGGAACCCAGAAAATACTACAAACTTTTCCCAAGACAAACACCCAAACATATACTGTACAAGACCGAGAGGGGAGACTAACCGACAAAAGGAAGGACACACCCACCCCAGACCAATCAAACATTGAAACCTCCTTGGAAGATAGTTTTTTAGGATTAGATATACAAACACAACCACCCTACCCATTTCCACAACCAAAACGACAAACTCGAGCCACCACAAAAGGAACGGACCCAACAACAAAATAGGGAGACAGACACAAAAAGATAATAAACAAATAGTGAACTTGACCACCATAACCTTGACACAGGACCAAGAAACTGTACTCAAAATGGGACTAAACTTTTGCCCCGACTCAAACACGGACAAATTCGAACTGACCAAAGACCTGCATTTGTTTGCGCGTAAGATGTCGCTACGTTATCAATACGCAAACAAAGAAACACAACAAGACCAACGGAAGGACACACAAGCAATGTTTACACAACAAGACCAAGCAGCACTTGATATCCTCACGGAACTTGACACATAACCAAAGACACACCAGAATACCGACTTGCCACCAAGCACTTCACCAAAACCCCATACAAGAAAGTTCAAGAAACCATCCACATATTTTCCACCACTTCACCTAAACTCCAGCATAAAAACCTTTGTAAACATGGTAAGCTACGACATAGCACACATCGAAACAAAAGGAAAAAAGCCCACCAACATCACGATCAAGCAACAACAAGCACTAAACCAACTACAAGGAATGAAAGACAGCATAATTAAGCCAGCAGACAAAGGGGGGAACACAGTAATTATGCACAGACACCAATATGAGAGGATGTGTCAAAAAAGTACCCATAACCACCACACTAAAGGATAAAGAAACATTTGACAAACTGATTGAGCACGCAAAACTACATATCATCATAGACACCACCACGGCTGATTTCCTCACACTGCCCAACCCGGTCACACCAACTTTTTACGCTTTAGCAAAAATACATGAATCCGAAACAGGCCGTCCAATAGTATCAGGTATAGACTCCCTCACAAGCAGGGCCAGCCAATATGTAGATTCACACCTCCAACCATTTGTGCAAGCACTACCCTCCTACATCAAGGATACCCCACATTTACTACAAGTACTTGAAGATCTCACAATACCACAACAATCCATATTAGTAACCTTGGACGTAGAGGCACTATATTCCAGCATCCCCCACACACTTGGTTTACGAGCAGTTAAGTTTTTTCTAGATCAATTGGATATAAATGAATATGACCACAATTGCTTTATTATTGACCTCTTAAAATTCATTCTGACCCATAATGTGTTCCTCTTTAAAAAAGAATTGTACCACCAAATACAAGGCACTGCCATGGGGACAACCTGTGCCCCAACCTATGTAAATCTATACCTGGGTCACTGGGAACACACTATTTGGCAGAACGACAACCTCAAAGAACACCTAGAACTGGTCACAACCTGGATGCGCTACATAGACGATATCCTGATCATCTGGGAGGGAACACCACAACAATTGAAGGAATTTGTCACAAAACTAAACATGAACCAGAACAACCTTAAATTAACACTAGAATTTCACGAAAAAGAGGTCTCCTTTTTAGACTTCAAAATCTCCCGAGATGATCAGGGTAACCTAAGAACCAATTTCTATCGGAAACCCACAGCTGCGAACAACATACTAAGGGCAACCAGTGCCCATCCTTCTGCCCTCAAAAAGAGTATCCCCTATGGGGAATATTTGAGAGCCAGAAGGAATTGTACGACACTAAGAGACTTCCAAAGAGCAGCTGATGGAATAAGATCGCCTATCCAGTAGGGGATACCCGAAGAGGGTACTCAAGACAGCCTATAAGAAAGCAAAGGAAAAAGACAGACAAGCCTTGCTTTTTCAAAAACAAATCAAACAGACCACGGAACAACACACACCATTCATTCTGACATACACAAAACAACACAACCACATCTGCAGCATTTTACAGAAACACTGGACAATTTTAACTCATGACCCTGACCTGAGGTCCATTGTCCCCCAAACCCCAAAACAGGTCTTCAGACGCTCAAAATCAATACGAGATAAGCTAGTATAAAGCCATTACAAGGAACCGGACGAAGGCAAATGCTGTAATATCCTTGGCATATATAGATGCGAAGGCTGCAACACCAGCAGGCACATCAAACCAGCAAAACAAATAACACTACCAGGGGGACAAATCCATGCTTTGCAACACTTCATAAATTGCAATACGCCGAATGTAATCTACTACCTTACATGTAAATGCAATTGCTTCTACATAGGCAAAACAAACAGAAAGCTTAAAACAAGTATCTATGAATATATCAGGGACATAAAGAAGGGGAACATAACACCAATAGGAAGACACTTCCTAGCCAAGCACAACTCCGACCCCAACCAGGCATTTTTCCAAGCACTAGACCAGATCCATAAAAACCCAAGGGGGGAGGTGACATTACCAAATTAACACTACAGAGGGAAAACAAATGGATCGAGAAGCTACAAGCGACAAGATATCCAGAATTAAATGAAACAAACAGTTTTACCCCCTTCCTGTAAAAATATTTTCAGCTGCCAAAACCCATTAGATAAAAACCACATAAATAAGTATTTTAGACCATACTTATATGAACCACACAAAACCACTACGCAATCACCCAGAACAGAACCAAGTATCCTCCTATGTACATCAATATACTCTTTACAAAACTATGCAGTATACTACTACATCAACCCAAATGTAATGCAATATAAAATAGAATAGTAACACACTGTACCCAGTATTCATATAAGAAATTTATGGAACACTGGAATGCCAAAATACGACTCATGTACTTAGAAGACATAAGAATGCACCCAGCATTTCCATACCCACACCAGGAAATTCTTTAAATTAAGTATTACACAATCAGATCATTGTACTGTATGGAAACTAATGATATATTACTGTATTCTAACCACTGGGGGACGCTGTTGCAGCAAAATGCGGGACACTCCATCTAACCCACAAAATGGCGGCGCCCATACCTAGTGACATAAAAACAGGTGACTTTAATACTACCAAGAAAATGAAAAAAGAAAAAACACCTTATTTTTATGAAGCTCAAAATAGGGAGGCTTCATACAAAGCGCAGCCAGCTCCAACACATAATGTACAGAAGTTATCGCTACCAAAAGACCACCTTGAGGGTCAAAATAGGTAAGGCAGCATCGCATAAGGGCTCAAAAGGAGGCCCCTGGAGAGCAGAAAGCACCAAATTCAAGTCCCACACTAGTAACACAGGCTTACGCGGTGGACGTACATGGGAAACACCCTGGAAGAAGGTCTTAATCAATCTATGATTGGCAAAAGATCTCTGGAAAAAAAATAGACAAGGCCGAGACCTGGCCCTTGAGGGTGCTCAGCTGGAGACCCAAGTCCAAACCATGTTGTAAAAACTCCAAAATCCTAGAGACAAAGAAGGTGTGACAAGGGAAACTTTTGGACTCACACCAAGCAATGTAGGCATGCCAAACTCTGTAGTAAATCATGAAGACTTCTTCCGCGCATGAATCATGGTCTGCACCACCGTGGCAGACAGCCCCTTCTCCGTCAGGATTGAGGTTTAATAGCCAGGCCCTCAAAGCCAGCGTCTGTAAATTGGGGTGCCGCAGCGACCCCTGAGTGAGAAGCCCTGGGTCATCGGACTTGATGTAGCGATCGACTGACATCTGAACTATGTCCGCAAACCAACTCCTTCTCGGCCAGCGAGGAGCCAGCAGGATGGTTGGGACCCCCTCCTGGGCTATCTTACGCAGCACTCGGCCCAGGAGCGGAAACGGAGGAAATGCATAAAGGAGCCTGAACTCCATCCAAGAAATTGCTAAAGCATCTGTGGCAAAGGCCAGCGGATCTCTTGACAGAGAAACGAACCTTGGGAGCTTGTGATTGTGTCTGGACGCAAACAGGTCCACATCCGGCTGACCCCAAAAGGGAGACAGAGCGTGAAAGATCTTGTTGCTGAGAGACCATTCCCCCAGACAAGAGGCCCCCCTGCTCAGGGAGTCTGCCTCCTGGTTGTCTACCCCGGGGATGTAAACCGCCGAGATGCAGTGAACATTTTCCTCTGCCCAAGTCAGAATCTGGGACACCTCCTTGAGGGCTCACTTGCTCCGAGTCCCACCCTGGTGATTGATGTAGCAGTCTGATTGTCCGAGCGAACCTGTATCGCACGGCCCCTTAGCTGGAAAGTCAATTGAAGAAGCACCAACCGGATAGCTCTCAGCTCCAGGAGATTTATGGGCAAATGGTTCTCCTGCGGACCCCACTGAACCTGAAACTTCTGCGTCTGCCAGACGCCTCCCCAGCCGGTCGACTGGCATCCGTGGTAACTATCTCCCACTGGGGAGCCAGAAAAGACTTGCCCACCAACAGGTTCCTGGGGTCCAGCCACCACAAGAGAGACCGTCTGACCAGGGGGGACAGAGAAAATTCCTGTTCCAGCGACTCCGGCATCCGATCCCAGCCGGTCAGCAGGTTCAATTGAAGAGGTCTCATGTGGAACTGCGTGAAGGGCACTGCTTCGAAGCAGGACACCATCAAGCCCACCAGCTTCATCCCCAGATGGATCGAGGGTCGTTGACAAGTCATGCCCAGGAAGGACTTCACCGTTGAGGGACTGATGGAAGACTTGGGGTAGTTGATTACCCAACCGAACTCCTCGAGAGTGGATAACACAGTCCGCGTACCGCTCTCGCCTGCTGAAGGGACTGAGCCGCAATCAGTAAATCGTCCAGATACGACAGCACACGAATGCCCTGATTCCTCAGAAAAGCCATGATGCCCGCCAGCACCTTGGTGAAAACCCGGGGGGCTGAGGATATCCCGAATGGTAGAGCCACAAATTGATAATGCTGGTCCTCTAGAGCAAATCTCAGAAGCCTCTGGTGTCCCTGGAATATCGGGACGTGCAAACAGGCATCCCTGATGTCCACCATGGTCATGAAGTCGCCGGGCCGAAGCGAGCTCCCCGCTGACCGTAAGGTTTCCATGCGGTAATGCCGGACCTTTACAAACCTGTTAAGACCCTTCAGGTCCAAGATAGGTCTTAACATTCCATCCTTCTTGGGAACCGTGAACAGGTTGGAGTAAAACCCCTTACCCTGCTCCTGAAGAGGACACCTAGCTGCAGGAGGTGCTGAACGGCCATTCTCAGGCCCTGTGCCATCACAGGATTCTGATGCCTGAGGGGCCTTGGCAACCCAAGAGGGATTGGGTCGGCCGCGGGACCTACCTCGTCCCCAGGAATCTCTGCGGCCACCTGAAAAGAAAGTGCCTCTTCCTCCTCGAAAGGAGCGATAGGCAGAGGAACCCCGAAAAGGGCCGCGCAGGCTTCCGTCGCTGAGGGAGTCTCCCAACCTTAACCAGGAGGTCCAGACGCTCTCCAAATAACCAAAAAGGGCATACTAGTGAGCAACTTCTTGGCCGCAGCATCAGCCGAAGATTGCTGCAGCCAGAGAGAGCGACGGAGCGCAACAAGCAGAGCTGAAACCCTGGCATCGACCTGGACACCATCGTCCATAGCGGAGACAACAAAGGCAATAAAATCTACGCAAGCTTTGAGGTCTTTATACTCCTCCACCCGCTTGCGACACTTGGCAATATCTACAAGACGTCTCACCTTCTTTATGATGGTTAAGGAGACAAACGCCGCAGCACACGCGGGGCGAAGGCAAGCACCAGCAAAGGTGAATGCATGACAAGCCAGTTGATCCATACGCCTGTCACCTGGATCACGCAAGGAAGCAGTATCGGGTGACGGCATAACCGTAGTATTCCTCCGGGAAGGGATACCGCCTGTCCAAGCTCTTAGGCACCGATGGCAATTTAATAGGGCTTTCCCATTCCTTAAAAACCATATTGGAAAAATGGGCCTGCTCAGGGAAGACAAGCCTCTGTCTCTCAGGCCAGAATAAATCACCCTGCTTCCTCTTATCCGCTTTAGGAGGGACAATACTCAAAGTCTCAAACACTGAAGACAGCAACTTCTCCGTATCGCCAGGGAGCCACATATCCTCGCCCGAGGAAGAACCAGGCTCGCTGTCATAGCCAATCGTATGATCCCCTGAGGAAAAGGAATTCTTAAACAACTCGCCTTCCTCCATGGAGCCCAGACCTCCAAAAAGATCATCATCATCAGCAAAATCCGAGTAACCGGGCTTGATGTGCTGCTTCTTACTCGTGGCCTTCCCAGGAGCCGTGCGATAGAACCGTCTTTCAAGGCTGGCCACCCGGTATGCCAAATCGGCTTGGGACCCCTTGCTGGCTTCCCCCTCGCTGAGGGCTGAATGCAGTCGCGGGGGTGCTGGCCAAAGCCGCAGGCGACAAAGGGCTAGGGGCAGATACGCCCACCCTATCATGCTCCAAAAATAAGCTCCTGGCGCAAGTGACACAAACTGTGCCGAGTCCGCCCAGAGGGCTGGTACCGCACATGGGGCACACGGCCCAAACCTAAGAGATCCCTAATTTAGTCCCTCTTATTGTGATCCCTCTTAATGGGAGAGGGCGCGGAGAGAGAGGAGGGGGGGTGGGAGAGGCCAGAGACCGGGAGGAACCACAACCCTTAGCTGGCAAGGGGCCCACCTAGAAGACACAAGCAGACAAGGAGCCATGAGAATCCCACAACACATGCAGCAAGAAGTGCATAAAGAGAAAAAAGAGAGGGATTCACGGGACCACCAGCGATGACGCACCGGGGACAGCAGGCAGCGAAGATGGCGCCCACAGCCAGCCTCATGCGATCCTCGAGGGGCGGGCCGTGTAGCCGTGACGCAAAAAGCGCCATCGTGATTGCTGCGGGCGCGAAAACGAGCGGCCTCCTCAAGCGAAAATGGCGCCGAAGCGTGCGACGAGCAGGGAGGAGGGACGGCCCATGGAGGGACGGCCCATGGAGGCCCCCCCCCCCACGCAAAGCGCAGCGCGCCCCGCACACATCACCAAGCCCTCAGAACAAAAGGCCCGCCGAGAAGCGCCGCTCCCCCCCCCCCCCCCTCACAGTGCGTCAAAGATGGAGGGGAGAGGAGAAGCATATACAAAACACTATAATAAAGCTTGTGGGAAGATACGGGCAACACCTATGGGCATAAAGTGGTTCCTCCCCCCCCCCCCCATAGGCACACCATCACCTATGGCCGCCTACCCTTTAGGGAGGGTCTGTGGCCCAGAGCCTAGCCCTGTCAGCTCCTGACCCCCGGCATTCACCCTACCTTCACCTATCCCGTCAGCCAAGGCTGGGAGGCAGAATGGGTCCACGGGAACAGTGGGAATAGGGGTGCAGTGGCCGACAGGCTTAGAATGCCCCGCTCAGCTGCAGTATCCAGGAGAGAGCATCCAAGATTATCCTAGCAGCAGTACTGCAAGACAAACTCTGGGGATTCTTGTGAGACACATTTTATAGGGGGTCGGGAGGAGCTACAGCTTTGGATCTTGCAGTAGAATGCGCCACCTGATGGCGGAATACCCACATGTAAGTACTGTGGGACGCCCTGGACTGGATATGGTAAAAAAAATAAACGTAGCTTGTAAACCCATCACCAGCTCATTCTCTGAAAAAGCAGCTTTTACAGTATATAATCCCCACAATAAGTATTCATTGTGCCTTCTTTAAAGTGGACCAATCACCAGGATTTGGACTATGCATGTGATTGGTCCTCTTACCTGGGGCATTCCAAATCGGAATGCCTCGCTGTATGAAAGTTCCTAGAGTTATCGCCAACATCACTTACCTTTCCTAAAGCGCGGCAGAAAGCATTGGTTTAAACAGAGCATCAGCATAGGGAGTGGGGCAGTCCCCCCACTTCCAGGCCTGCGATTGAATCGAGGGACCAACGAAAAGGTACGCAATTGTGGGCGATCGGGGGGGGGTGGACAGACCGGTTGATTGGTCCTCTTTAAACCAAGTGAACCCCCCACCCACAGTATATTTGCATAAATGTCCCCCCCATCAGTTATCAGTGCTATGCAATTAATATTGTCCTTCCTGAATGTGACCAGCAACGTTATCTTACTTTACAATACTGTCATACAGGGGACAGTTAAAAGTCCAGCCTAAATTAATAAACAGATACTTGCCTATAATCCTGTGCAACTGATTTTCCCGATACCAGTAGTTTGCTGATGGCAATAAGTTTCAATCTCACCCCCACCATCCTGGAGCCGAGCACCTCCGGCCCCCCCCCCCGGTGTCAGTCCTAATTCACTAAAATGGAGGGGGCCATAGTAAGGGGTGACACTCCCAACCCACATTGAAATGAATTGAGCGGGTGTGGCCAGTCCCCGTTAATAATGCAAGGAGGCAGCAAGGAGACCACAGGTCGTGAGCGGTGATGGCACGGTCTGGATCTCCACCAGAGGTAAGTTTCAAGCTCCCGGAACAAGGCCGATCAGTTTTGAGGGAATAGTGGTGAGTATGTATTGTTTATCATTTCTGCTCGGACAGTTCCTTCCTGGATGAAGACAGAAGGAATGCTCGACTGTTCTCTTGATTGACCTAGAGATGTAATGCTGTAAGAGGACCTTTTTTACGCATGTGGGCGCACACACAGACACACTATATGCTCAAAAGTTAGATATTTTGAAATTTTGAAATTTTATAAAAGAATATTTTTTAATGCCTACTTTTCCTTCAAACAGGACTTTCCCAGATGATTGCTGAGTGGCTCCGGAAGAGCCAACCACGTCCCCAATCTTAATCCAGCGCCCGTCACTAACACTCCACTGGTAGGCTTCCACTTTACCGTTCTCATTTACTAGGCGAGTCTGTCCTTCTTTTGTGCCTAAATTAAACAAAGAGTAGGATTTCCATTTTAGTATGATATAAAAGCATTATATTGAAATAAAATCTAACATACTATAGATGCCTGCATTCTACACTTGGGAAACCCACCAGGTTCGCTAAGGTGTTCCTTTCCAGGAAGTTCCTCTATTTTGATGTCTCCCAGATCACCGGTTTTGGGATCTATAGTTGCCTGCGATAGTTCATCTTCAAAAGCCTGTAATTCCTCAGCACTGGCTGTGCGCTCCTGGCTCTCTGTAAACACTCGGATAATGCCATCACTAAAATGGACAATCCACCCCAAAAAAGAAAAATTTTAATGCAGTTACAATGTATTGTGAAGTATAACATTAAATTAATTAAATTGCAAAAAATACAATTCTGTGAATCTCGTACGTGGAATTG
This sequence comes from Gastrophryne carolinensis, assembly GCA_027917425.1. Taxonomy (NCBI): domain Eukaryota; kingdom Metazoa; phylum Chordata; class Amphibia; order Anura; family Microhylidae; genus Gastrophryne; species Gastrophryne carolinensis. The sequence goes on from CM051234.1 coordinate 365,587,490, forward strand.
CTTTCTCTCTTCTTCCACTCCAGGGCATCAGCGAATCAAATACAAATGGGTTAACTGTCATCCGAAGGGTGGGACTGCAAGATAAAATGCATGGTTCCTCCCAGCCTATAGATACTACTGGCTGTTCTTCACAATCCAGTAATTGAAAAGCAGTAGGAACAACCACCCGGGAGGATGAAGGCAATCTAAGAGATCCCACGTTTAGTTGGAAAACAAGGAGACATGTTGGAAGTCCTCTCTCTCCTATTTTCCTCTCCTTTCTTTTTTTTTAAATGCTAAATTACATAAATATTTACATATATACAAGTTTCACTTAGACTATGGCATCTAAGGAATAGATATAGTAGCCTAGCAGATAGGATGGGCCTGACGTCCTGGAGTGGAAGAGAGAAAACAATTCTGTGAGAGTCGCAGAATTTTATTTTTGCTCATATTCCACTCCAGGACGTCACCAAATCAGATACGATTGGGACCTCCCAAAGCAGTGCCCTTCTTTCAGGGTGGGAATCCCCAGTATCGACCTTATTTCTCTAACCTGAGGAGTAAGCCATTCTGAAATAAATCAAACCTCAGCTGAAGAGCTTACTATCACTTGCAATACCCTACGACCAAAAGCGGCATCTGCTGAGGCTCTAAATTCTACCTTATAAAATTTGGTAAATGTATGAACTGAAGACCAAATAGCAGCCTTGCAGACCTACTTGGTGCTGAAAAGCCCAGGATGCTCTGATGGCTCAAGTAGAATAGGCCACAGCCCAAAAAGGAGGATTGCTTCCCTTGGAGACGTAAGCTTTAATCATAGCTTGTCTAATCCATCAGCTGATGGTAGACTTGTGCTGGTGCTAGACCTTTCTGTGGCCCCTAAAATATAACAAACAAGGAGTCAGTCTTGCAGAAGGTCTGAGTAGCGGAGAAATAATATTTAAGATCTCTCACTACCTCCAAGGAGTGGCGGAATCTCTCCTTATGGCTAACCAGAGCAGAACATAAAGAGGGCAAAACCACCTCTTAATTTCGACTATCCTGCGTTTTGGTCCTTGCCCCCAGGGCACACCCCACTGCGTGAATCCCCCACCGCCTGATCTCACTCGCCCTTCTCCGGTTCTATGGCAAATACGCAGCCTCTCGTCCAGTCAGCGCGCTCAGATCCACACATCCTCACCCAGAAGCTTGTCTAAGATAAGCGGATCTGAACACGCTGGCGTCTGTATCCCCTGCTACTCTTTAACCCTTTAAGTGCCAGCCTACCTGGAGTTTTTGTCACACTCTGTTGCCAGACCATTTTGCACTATTTTGCACTCCCCATGTTCAAATGTGATTTTTTAAGGGATTTCCAGGGATTTCCCAGGAAAATGATATATTGTTTTTTTCAGCAGAGTCTGAGCTTTAACATGAAATGTCTTGTTTGTCATTTTTTAGGTGTATTCTCAATATTTTTTGGCGAAATATGTGCAAAAAAATTAAAAAAAATAAATTTTTTACAATTTGTAGTGTTTTTTTGTAATAAAAAATGTAAGTTTGTCAATAAAATCTTATTGCGTGTGAAACCCCAATTTCTCCCAGTTACAGCGGTACCACATATGTATAGGTAGACACCTTTTCCTGCCCAGGAGACTCCCCCAAACTGAAACAGAGCTTTAGGGGATTTTCTGAAAAAATACAACTGTGATATGCGCTATGCGCACCTTGCAGTTTTTCCAGAAAAACAACCCTTTACATTTGAAATACCCCCAACAAACTATATATTCTCTGGAAGTACACACCTCAGGCTTTCTGTTTGTACCAGGCTTGTTGATGTGGCCACAGTTTTCTAGAAGTAATCCCTCAATGTATTCTTTGGTTGCAAAGAGTTTCCCTAAAAAAAGGATAAAAAAGCAGAATCAAAGCCACATTTTCCTAAAAAAACTATATACAAACAAGAAAAAACAAGTATGATCTGAAAAAGCAACATCCCCCGAACAGAACGATACCCAACATGCATGGGTTCTGTCAAGGAAAGAGTTGCCAAACACCCCAAAGTAAAGCATGTGCGTAACGGTAATTTTTCTTGAAAATTTCAGCTCTGCAGACAAAGTGCGCACCTTGCGATTTTTCAACCAAAACAACCCTTTACATTTGGAATATCCCCCATAAACCATATATTCCCTGAAAGTACACATGTTAAGCTTTCTAAGCGTACCCAGCTTGTTGTAGTGGGCTCATCTTTCTGGAATTAATCCCTCAAAGAACTCTTTGGTTGCGCAGAGTTTCCCTAAAAAATGTATAAAAAAGCAGAATAAAAAACACCTTTTACTAAAATATAAATATGCAAACAAGAAAAAACAAGCTAAGTCTGAAAGCGCAAGGTCCCCCGAACAGAACAATACCCAACATGCAGAGGTACTATTAACCCTTTTAATTGCCAGCTTACTTGAGATTTTGTCACCCTCTGTTGACAGGTCATTTTTCCCCATTTTGCGCCATGTTTTGTGTCATTTTTGCTGGAATTTTCAGGAAAATTATATATATATTTTTTGCAGCAGAGTTTAGGCTTTAACATGAAATGTCTTGTTTGTAAATTTTATTTATTATTAATTTTATTTATTATTAAGTAAAAAATAAAAAATAAATAAAATTTTTTTTTAGAAAATTGACTCCTTTATTTTACATAAAAAATTTATTTTATTAAAGAAAACCATATTGCATGTGAAAGCCCCATTTCTACCGATTAGAACGGTACCACATATTTATCGGTAGCCCCCTGTTCCTGCCCAGGAGACCCCCCTAACTGAAACAAGTAATTTTTAACATTTACAAATAAAATACAACTACCATCCACACTACAAAGGGTTAAATCGAGAAAAAAAAATGACATAGGGTCCCCCCTCCCGGGAGGGGGGGCCCATTTTTTGGGGGGATTTTTAAGGGTTAAAAATCCTTAAAAATAAAAAAAAATGACATGGGCCCCCCCTTACCCAAAGTAACCAGCCCGGGACCAGCTATGCAGGGCTTGGAGGAACGGGGCGCAGGGGCCAGCTTTTGTGGCCCCTGGCCCTGCAGGCTACAAGCCCGCATAGCCAGTGGGCCCGGGCTCTTCTGCCCCCCCCTGGGCTTTGGGGAGGCAGGTAATGGGGGTGCCGGGGGTTAATGGCAAGTCACCGGCTAGCGCAGGTGACTTGCCACCTCCCCCAGCCTTGTGAACTGGTATAGGGGTCATGGACCCCTTACCAGTTCACAAGGGGTTAAATGTAAAAATAAAACACAGACACACAAAGAGAAAAAATATTTTTTTTTTTTTAATACTTACCTCCCATCCATAGTGGAGCACTCTTTCAGCCTTTTATAGCTGCTGGATGACAGAAAACAAAAGGGTTAATTAAAAAAAAAAATGACATAGGGTTCCCCCTCCTAGGGGGGGAGACCCCATTTTTTTTTGGAATTTTAAGGGTTAAAAACCCTTAAAAATCCCAAAAAAAAAAATGACGTAGGGTCCCCCCTACCCAGCATTACCGACCCGGGCCAGCTATGGGGGCTTGTAGAACAGGGCGCAGGGGCCAGCGTTGGTGGCCCCTGGCCCTGCAGGCTACTAGCCCACATAGCCACTAAGTGGCCCGGGCCCTTCTGCCCCCCCCTGGCCGTTGGGGAGGCAGGTAATGGGGGGCTGGGGGTTAATGGCAAGCCACCCACTAGCTGCAGGTGACTTGCCATACCCAGAGCCTTGTGAACTGGTATAAGGGGTCTCATGGACCCCTTACCAGTTCACAAAGGGTTAAATGAAAAAAAACGCCACACAAAAGTATTTTATTAAAAAAAAAAAAAAATTTTTTTTTACTGTACTTACCTCCGATTGTAAGCTCCTTTGTCCCGCGCCGCTCTGCTGACAGATGCCGGTGATCGGCATCAGAGAAGGGGGAGGCAGGAGATCAGAGGATCTCCTGCCACCTCCTTCCCCGTTGCCGATCACCGGCATCTGACAGCTGAGAACGCTGAAGCCGGTGATCGGTGATCGGGGCTGGGATGACGTCATAGCCCCGCCCCCAAAAGGGGCGGGGCTTGACGCTGCGACGGACCGGGGCTTAGCGGCAAGATGGCGGCCGCCATCGAAGAGGAGAGAGCCTTCCGGGCTCTCTCCTGAAGATCGGTAAGTCCTGGGGGGCAATCGGAGGCCCCCCAGGTGAAGAGGAGGGACAGCGGGAGCCAGCGCACACACAGGTAAGTGAATGTCATTTTTTTTTTTTTTTTTTTTTTTTTACAGTTAGCAGCTGCTGCTGCCAAACGGGGGGGGGGGGGGGGCTATTCCGGGGGCTCTCCTGGAGCCATCCGACCCCCCACGGGGGATCGGATGGCACCAAATTAAAGAGGAGACCCGGCCGGATCCAACGAGGGGTCAGGTGAGTATTTTTGACTTTTATTTTTTTTACTAGCAGGGGGGAAAGTCAAGCACGTAGATACTACGTGCTTGGCACTTAAGTGGAGTGGAAGCAAGCACGTAGTATCTACGTGCTTGGCACTGAAAGGGTTAAGTGCCAGCCTACCTAGAGCTTTTGTCACCCTCTGTTGTCAGACCATTTTTCACTATTTTGCACTACACATGTTCAACTGTGTAGGGGTTTCCAGGGTTTTCCTGGAAAAATTATAAATTGTTTTTTTCATCAGTTTGAGCTTTAACATGAAATGTCTTGTTTGTCATTTGTTAAGTGTAATCTCGTTTTTTTACAATCGCAAACAACTAGCGGTTCCAGCACACCGCTAAATGGGATATACATCCGGGAGGCACCACTCACCCTCTACCCATCAAATGAATAACACCAATGAATCATAATAATCCTCTTTTAATTCATCAAGGTTAAAATAACATAGACAAGGCAATCACATACAATTTAAAAAAGACATATACAATTCATCCCCCAGCAGGAGCAACCCAATAAACCCCCATAATCCATAATATAATCAAATAACCATTCTCCATATTAAATCCTATCAACTGCCTAAAGTGCCAATGCAATATGTGCAAAAAACAAAGTGCCAAGTGCCAAACTAGATATAAGTGCAAACTACAAAAATAAGCAAGGTAACCAATATTTCACCTCAGTGTAAAATGTATGTACGATCCCCTCCTGCTGGATGATCAATTCTCTACCACCCACGCGTTCCGTGACGATACGTCACTTTCTCAAGGTGCCAATACATGTGTGGCCGAATCCCACCTTTAAGTAAGACAAAGGATGGCATCACTGTGCGTCCGCGCCATCTCCCAGAGTGCGGCGTCCCCGGCACACGCCGGAAGGAGAGCAGGGCACACGTGTGCGATCATCCGCCCCGCCCACCATTAACACGTCGTAGCAAAGCGTCATCACAGCCCGCCCCGCACAACAACGCCGCATAGCAGCGTGTGTCTACGGCGACGGCCACAGAGGCGTTTTTTTAACGTATGATGTATCTACTACACAGGTTGAATTCCTGGATTTGAAGCTGAGATTGGAATGCGATGGTGTTATCTCTACTACATTATTCAGGAAAAAGACAGCTGTTAACAGTCTCCTTCACTTTGGGAGCTTCCATCCAAAACACCAAAGGATGGGCATTCCCAAAGGTCAATTTACTCGAGTTTGGAGGAATTGCTCTAATGAGGAGTTTCATGAGCAAGCGCGGGGTCTTGTGAAACGATTCTGTGACCGGGGATACCCCAAAAAATGTGTGACCAAAACATATCGGCAGGTGACTGGCATGGCGCATGGTGATCTGCTGAAGACGATGGTACATTTAAAGGAGGACTGTACGATTTGTGACGAGATACAATCGTAGCTGGGGACCGATTCGGGATAACCTAGACAAACACTGAGATATCCTACAATCGGACCCGACTGTTGGAGCATTCATAGGTAAGAGGGTGCGGATGACAGCCAAGAGGGCCCTAAACTTGAATAGTATTTTGTGTCGGAGCCACTTCATTAGACCTAGTACGTGGCTTGAACAACAAAGTAAAAGGTAGCCATGGTTGTAGCAATTGCTTCATTTGTCAGAATATTGTGAACACCGATTCAGTTATCAATCGATATACTAAAGAGAGGTTTAGAATTCGAGATTTTTTAAATTGTAAGACTGTATATCTTTTGGAATGTGGCTGTAATTTAGGCTATGTAGGTGAAACCAAGAATGCCTTGAGGGTTAGGGTTCAGGCCCATCTTTCTAACAGACTTGCAGCCAGGGATAAGGATTTACAGAAGATCATATCTCCAATAGCAGATCATTTCCTAAGGGTCCATGAGGGCCAATCATCTACCTTGAGGGTTACCCCATTGGAAAAAATTCAATTGGGCATTAGGGGTGGCAATATTAAATGGAAATTACTTCAGAATGAATTAAAGTGGCTGTACAGATTGAATACAATTGCACCCCTCGGTCCTAATGAAGCCTCTTCATTTTTGGGGAGGTGATCTGAGGTTTTGGTGTGGGTGTGATGTATGTTTTTCACGACTGATATGTTGGTTTGGTTTTCTAGATAACCACGACTGAAGGTTCTTTCTGAACAATACTTGACAGACGATCCTTGCACTTGTTATTTGATGTGGGGGGTTTTGTTGGGGGGGGGGGGGGATGGTGTGTGTGTGGTGGGGTGGGAAGGGTATGGGCATGTGTAGGTTTTGTGAAATATGTCTCAAACCCCCTCTCCTTTTATGCCTTATACACCCCCCTCCCCAAAAAAACACAAGACCCTCCCCGGTCTTGTGTTTTTTTGGGGAGGGGGGTGTATAAGGCATAAAAGGAGAGGGGGTTTGAGACATATGAGTTAGGGTTAGTATTTGCATATATTTATCTTGGAGATCTGCTTAGGAATAAGGAGTTTGTTATCCATGGTATCATGAATCTGATTTGCAGCCATGTATGTGTTAATCATTAGAGTGGATTATGTTCAGAAAGTTATGCTATTGATATTCATTTGTATTTCATTTTAAAAATCTCACATTTTGTATGTCATATATTCATGTACATGTTTTTTATTGTGATGTATATCTTTATGTGGGTATCAGTGCTTCATGTGTGGCCGAGTCCTCATTTTATGAGCAGCTGTCTGCTTGAAGTGTATACCATCATGCTGGCCTCACCTCCGCCCGCCCCCGCCTCTGTGGCCGTCGCAGTAGAGATACGCTGCTATGCGGCGTTGTTGTGCAGGGCGTGTCATGGGGCGGGCGGTGATGACGCTTTGCTACGACGTGTTAATGGTGGGCGGGGCGGATGATCGTACACGTGTGCCCTGCTCTCCTTCCGGCGTGTGGGCGGCTAACGGCCGGGGACGCCGCACGCTGGGAGACAGCGCGGACGCACAGTGACGCGATCCTTTGTCTAACTTAAAGGTGGGAATCGGCCACACATGTATTGGCACCTTGAGAAAGTGACATATCGTCACGGAACGCGTGGGTGGTAGAGCATTGATCATCTAGCAAGAGGGGATCGTACATACATTTTACACTGAGGTGAAATATTGGTTACCTTGCTTATATTTGTAGTTTGCACTTATATCTAGTTTGGCACTTGGCACTTTGTTATTTGCACATATTGCATTGGCACTTTAGGCAGTTGATAGGATTTAACATGGAGAATGGTTATTTGATTTTATTATGGACTATGGGGGTTTATTAGGTCGCTCCTGCTGGGGGATGAATTGTGTCTTTTTTAAATTGTATGTGATTGCAAGAGGATTATTATGATTCACTGGTGTTATTCATTTGATGGGTAGACGGTGAGTGGTGCCTCCCGGATTTATATCCCATTTAGCGGTGTGCTGGAACCGCTAGTTGTTTGCGATTGTGATTTAACATTTGGGATACCGGATTGGCACACTTTTCCCTCTTTGATATAGTTTTTTTGCGGTGGTGCTGGACAGGGTGCATTCTGTGCAGTGTTTTTGTGTAATCTCGTTTTTTGTGGTGAAACCTGCAAAAAAAAAAATCTGTTTTTTACAATTTGGAGTGCTTTTTGTAATAACGTTTTTCAATGAAATCTTATTGCATTGTAAAAGCCCCATTCGCCCGGTTACAATGGTACCACATATGTATTGGTAGACAGCCCTTCCTGCCCAGGAGACTTCCCCCAAACTGAAACAGCTGTTTAGGAGAGAGGAAAAATACAATTCTGTGAAATACTCACCTGTAGAATTGATATTATACGTATACAGTACGTCCTGCTCCAGATATAATACTTACACTTGGGTTATCCTCTGCCAGATGGCGCTGTGCACTGCAGAGACATGTAAAACAGGCTCCTCCCGGACCCTCAAATACCCGGGACCTCCCACAAATCCCCAGCATTGAAAAGCAGTGAACCAGAAGCCGGGAGAATTTAACCACCAAAACAAAACTGGTAATGATAACAATGATAACAATCACCATACAGGGGATCCAGAATAATGCAAAAACCAGGGTGGGGTGGAGCAGGACGTACTGTATACGTATAATACCAATTCTACAGGTGAGTATTTCACAGAATTGTATTATTCTAAGTATACAGTACGTCCTGCTCCAGATATAATACTTACACTTGGGACATCCAATAGCAGTGTCCATAAAGTAGGGTGGGATCCCCAACAAAAAAGGCACAGCAGACAGAAAAAGCACTGTCACCTGCAAACCTTGCTACCAAGAGCGACGTGAGCAAAGGCTCTAACGTCAACATCATAAAAACCTTTGAAAAGGTACGAACAAAAAACCGGTCTAGCAAACTTGTGCAACCAAACCTGGTGCTGAAAAGGCCCAAGATACCAAGGCACCAGTAGAAACAGAAATAAAGTGAGAATAAACTCTTCCCCTTAAAAGAATAGGCCTGAGTAACAGCCTGACAAGATCAAACGCTAAGAGTAGCCCAGGAAGAAGCCAAACCTTCCTTGGACCAGAAGGGACATCCATCCAAGTAAAGGCTAGGCCCAAGGCCGCTTAACCCCTGGAAGCAGACGAGATCAGGCACATACAGATGTAGGTGCCCACAAAGACAAGAGACAATCCAGGAAAACAATTCCGGCACCAGTTGAGGGAAAGTAGATCCCCTTGCCTCAGCGTTACTAGGAATAAAGGGAAAGACAATGTCTTAAATACATGATCCTAAGACACCACCTTAGGCAGAAGGTCCGGCGTAAAGCGGAACACCACTCATCTAGGTGTATATATCAAAGAACGAAGGCTAGCTAAACAGAGCCGCCCACTCAGGCACACGTCTGACTGAAGTAACAGCCCCCCAGAAGGGCAACCTTGTGGATAAGAACAGTCAGACAGCATCCAGAATAGGGCCAAGGGGAAACACCCCGCAAGGCAAACAGAATAAAATTCAATCCCAACAGGGACCCTAGAACCACGTGGGGGATGCACCTGAGCAATCCCCGAAAGAACGCTTAACCAAGGAAAAAACTGAGTAAAGACTTCTACAGGAAGGCGGATAGGGCAGAACCTGAACCTCCAGAGTACCGAGTAGGAGAGCCAACTCCAACCCATACTGTAATAACTCTAGAACCCTGGGAACAGAGAGCGCCCAACAGGGGAGAGACCAAGACTCACACCAATCAATATGGGTATGCAATACCCCACAATAGACGGAAGAAGAGAAAGAAGAAGCCAACTCCTAGGCTTCCAGAAGTCACAATCACCCAGAAGATAAGCCCGTCTCCATCAAGGTGGATGAATCAACCGTCAGGCCATCCAGACCAGAGCCTGTAGATTGGGGTGAAAAAACAAGTTAGCAGATCAGCACTCCTGCCAGAACGTACAGGTCCGCTGTCCTCAATACCACATCTGCAAACCACACTCCACTAGGCCACCCAGGGGCCACCAGTATCACTGGTTCCCCCTTTTTAGAGCAACCTGCGCAGAACCCCGACTAGCAGGGTAAATGAAGATAAGACATACAGAATAGAATGTCAAGCCATAAAGTTACTAAGTCTCATGACCAAGGTCAGAACAATCTGAGACAGGGAAAACAAGGGCCTAGAACCCATGAAAGTGACGGGGCCCAAAAAGATCCACCCTAGATGGATCACATAGTGACACAAGAATTAGCACATCCTGTCGCAGAAGGACATCCACCGGAGCGAATATCTCTGATATGCAGTGAACGCTGTCCTCCACCCAGATCAGGGTCAGATACCTTCCTGGGGGATCAGCCTGCTCCGCGTCCACACAGATAATTAATACAGTCCCTGTCGTCAGACAGAACAAGGAGCCCCGAATAGACAGATCCCGCAAGGGAGAAGTCCAGCGAGATAGAGCCAACCTGAAAGCCTACCACTTCAAAAATTAGACAGGTGAATGGACCCCTAAAGGTCCCACCTCCCCCGGAACCACAGGGGATTTTAGAAGAAAAAATCCCCCCTCCGTCAACCTGAAAGATTTGGTATCCATCTACAGGAAGACGCAGGGAAGGGGGTGCCCCCTGACCGGTTCCTTGAGTACAACAGTCTCAAGGGGAACCACCATACCAAGGTGGAAGGGTACACAGACCCAGCTCCAGGGAAGCTGAAACCCAGTCCAGCATTTACAATATAAGTTGCAGAAGAGCCCAAGGGCACTGAGCATAAGGGACAACCTTTGAGCAGCCACCAACAGGCCCACCAGTCGCAATCCAGCCTGGTGAAGAGACGGAAACAGCAAGAGGGACCGAGCCCATGTAACCAGATTGTCCACTTTATAGTCAAGGAAGCAGGTTCCCGCCTGAACCGAATCCAAGTTCAACCCTAGGAATGGAGATACCAAATAAGGGGAAAATGAGGAATTGAGGTGATTGAGCACCCATCCAAAGACTCCCAAAGGACACCGCCAGCCGAGTAACAAACTCGGCCTGACGTAGAGATTGGGAAGCAAAGGACGACCAGGCACTTCCTCGCCCGGACGCCCCCCTGGTCTCATCAGAGACATCACCCCCGTCATCGCCTTGGCGATCACTCTGGGAGCAGAAGAGAGGCCAGATAAGGCCACAATCAGCAGTGTAGGACCTCCAACACTAAGCTGTAAGATCCTGGGTGCCCAGAAGACACAGTGGTAATGAAATAAGCATCTTAGATCTCTACAGACGGCAAGATGTCCCTGGACACAGGGCACTGGCGGCCCAACTCAGAGAAACCATGCAGAAACCGCCTGCGAATGTAAATTGCAGCACCTATGGCAGGCCAGAATGGGCAGAGTACCTCATCCTTTTGGGGGAATGTGGAAAGGTTGGTGTAGAGGCCCCTGCCTCTGCCTGTTAAGGGCAACCTGCAAGTGACCCCAGAACTCGCAGGCCGCGCGTGGCCTGCGCCAACACCTGAAGAGAGACAGGGACCAGAAGCATCCTGACAATCTCGGGAAGGGGCCGCCCAGCAAACACTATCCTGCATCCAGAGGAAACTTCCTCCTGAATCCATCAGAACGAGGCATGACGCCTCCTGATAGGAGTAAGGTGCTGCGGCCATCCCCTCGCCCAGCCGAGACCGCCTTCTGCGAAGGGGTGTTTTGCCCTTTTTTCCAAACAGGTCCAGACGGCCCCGAATAGGCGTCGCCCTCTAAAGGGAAGCCCAGTAAGAGTCTTCTTTGTAGCATCGTCAACCCCCCACTGTCGCAGCCAGAGCAAGCGGCGTATAGCTACCACAAGGGCGGAAGTTCTTGCGCACATCCTAATGGTGTAATCCAGCGCTAAAAGGGTAAACCTTACAAATACATCACAACTGGAGAGTGCATTAAACACATTCCAGGGAAGATCCTCAGGTTGATGATCAAGCATCTTCCTGATGAGGGTCCTAGCGGCCACTGTAGCGATGGCCGCGGCACAAACCAGGCGCAGTGCCGTCCCTGCACAAGAAAAGGCGTGGTAAGCCAGCCTGTCAATGCGCCTGTCTTCAGCATCCGAAGGGTACGATAAGTAGGGGCTGCAATAAAGGGGGGGTTAAGAACCCCAATGATCGGTGCATCCACCACGGGAGGTGATGACCAACAGTTAACCACCTCAGGGGGAAAGGGGTATTTCCAATCCCAGTCCCCTGGAAGTTTACTAGGGCATTGCCATTCTTTGGGTACAAGAGCCTGGAAGTGATCCTGCTCCAGAAATTCCAAACGCGGCGTCGCTGTATGGAAACTCTCCCTTCTAGGCCTGGGAGCCTCACCAGGGAGAGAGACAGACAAGACCTCGAAGATATTTATCAGTAATTCATCGGTGTCACACAGGCCCCAGGAACCAGGGCCCATATCATCATGACTCCTCGGCCCCTTGTCAGATGAGCCCGAGTCAGAGAACAGCTCACCATCATCAGAAAGAGCAAAACCCTGCTCAGTAGTGAACTCCTCAGTTTCAGAAGGAATGGGCGTCAGGGACCACTTCTTACCAGGGCCCAAGCGCTCTGCCAACCTTGAAATCACCTGATCAGCCGTAGGCAGTCTGCGCGGCACGACTTGCTGGTCATTCCCGCTCGAGTGCGACTCATCAGGAGTGAGATTTAAGCACGGGGAGACAGGTGTATTGAAACGAGGCGCAGCCACTGGCAACCCTGACTGCAGGGCCAGTACTTGTTCAGCACAGGGTCCGCAGACCCGTGCTCTGTCTGCATCAGCATGGGGCTGTCCACACGCTGTACACAGCCGGTCTTGTCCAGGAGGGACCCCGGTCACATAATTCTGAGATGCCTCCATATGGTGATTATCAATGCAATATATGCCAGTAGGGATTTACGCAATAGGCAACCCTGGATGTCCCAAAGACCCGCTAGGAATGTGGGAGAATTTAGTAAGCCCGCTACAATATAAGTTAGGCCAGGAGAAGCCACTGGAGTCTTTGACGTCTGAAAGACAGAAGGGGAATAACAGGTGTCAGGGCCATGCGCAGCAGAAAAAATACTAATGATGAAATCGCCCGCGAGGGCACTTACCGACCTGGGGAGGAGAAGGACCGCAAACACGCGTGCGTGCGAAGATCAACAAAATGGCGCCAACCGAACCTCGAAGGGCGGGCCCAATCTGGGCGTGACGAGGAGCGCGCCACGCCAGGTCCCCGCCTCCCCCAAAGAGCGCGAAGCTCTGAGGCAGCCGTCCAGGCTTGACAAGCAAGCATAGGATATGCTAGTAAAAGCATCTGCTAATGGATACTCGTAGTCTGACGACACCGCCACGCAGCACAGTAAAGTTTTATAAAAAAATGAGAAGGCAAAGACGGCGGCGGCCAAAATAAAAAGAGCAAGCTGCGCGGCTCTGACACTCAGTTGCCAGTCAAGGGTAAAACTACGGCCATAAGCGTGACAATACAGTACACGGAGACCGCCACACCCCCCCCCCATTCTTTTCCCCCGAATACGGGGGGAAAAGAAAGAGGATGGCGACCCTTTACACAGGGCCCACCGCTACACGGGGCATGGGGCAATAATGCGGGAGGGACATCCACTAGAGGCTCACCATCAGCCTAAACCGCCTACCCTTTGGTGGGGGACTGCGGTGGAGCATGGCTCCGTTAAGCACGCATGGTGCTGCCTACCTTCACCCGACCAGCGCAGCCCAGGCTGGGAGGCACAAGGAGGACGGGTGGGAGTAGTCCAACAGGGCCGCAGGCTGTAATAGCCCCGCTCACTTGCGAGAGAGTGATACTTCATGTCTACTGCAGAGAAATCTGGGGATTTGTGGGAGGTCCCTGGGTATATGAAGGGCCGGGAGGAGCCTGTTTTCTGCATGTCTGCAGTGCACAGCGCCATCTGGCGGAGGATGACCGAAGTGTAAGTATTATATCTGGAGCAGGACGTACTGTATACTTAAAATATACAACTGCTATGCGCACCTTGCAGTTTAAAAAAAAAAAAAAAACAACCCTTAACAGTAATTTTGCTTAAAGTGGACCAAAACCCACGCCGATCAGCCGGGAACCAATAAGATTCCCTGGCTGATCGATCCCCCCCCCCCCCCCCCCAGGGCATACAAAATCCCCGCTGGGGAAACCCCTCGGGTCGCCCTATTCACTTACCTTGTTTCCCGGTCCAACGGCGCATGTGCAAGCCGCAGCTCCGCTATCTCGTGCCCACACCAAGCATTTGTGGATGCCCGGCGCGGGCACGCTCACTGTTAGAGGGAATTGGAGGATCCAGCCGTCGGCGCTCGGAGCCGCTGCTCTTAAGACACAGCGCAGGACCGGGGAGAGGTGAGGTGCCTTAGGCGATCTGGGGGGTTTCACGCAGCGGGACACCTCCGATCGAGGTGCACCGGGGGGGAAAGGACCAAAACCCTGAGTTTTGGTGCACTTTAACAATTTCAGCTCCGCAGACAAATTGTGCACCATGCGTATTTTCAACCAAATCAAGCCTTTACATTTGGAATTCTCCCCACAAACCATATATTCCCTGAAAGTACATGTTAAGCTTTCTAGGCTTACCCAGCTTATTATAGTGGCTTCATGTTTCTGGAAGTAATCCCTCAAAGAATTTGGTTGCACAGGATTTCCCTAAAAAAATGTATAAAAAAGCAGAATAAAAAGCACGTTCTCCTAAAATATCAATATGCAAACAAGAATTTAAAAAAAGCTAAATCTGAAATCGCAGAATTCCCCCAAGCAGAATACCCAACATGCACAGGTACTTTAACTGCCAGCCTACTTGAGATTTTGTCACCCTCTGTTGACAGGTCATTTTTCACAATTTTGCGCTATGTTTAACTGTGATTTTTGCAGGAATTTCCAGGAAAATTACATATTTTGTTTCTGCGGCAGAGTTTAGGCTTTAACATGTCTTGCCTGTAATTTTTTAAATAAAAACTAAAAGAAAAAACTTTTTTTTTTTTAAATTGTCTCATTTATTAAACCATATTGCATGTGAAAGCCCCATTTCTCCTGATTACAATGGTACCACATATGTATAGGTAGCCCCCCATTCCTTCCCAGGATATCCACCAATCTGAAAAGAGCACTTTATAACATTTACAAATAAAATACAGGGGGCATTTTTTTTATTTTAATGGTTAAAAATTCCTCCAAAAAAATGGCGTGAGGTCTTCCCTACCCAGCATTACCGGCCCAGGGACCAGCTATGGGGGCTTGTAGAACAGGGCGCAGGGGCCAGCCTCGGTGGCCCCCGCCCTGCAGGCTACAAGCCTGCAAAGGTTAAATGGCCCTTGGGCCCTTCTGCCCCCCTGGCTTTGGGGAGGCAGGTAATGTGGGGGCCGGGGGTTAATGGCAAGTCACCCCCTAGCCACAAAATTAAAATTAAACAGGAAGAATTAAAAAAAAAAAAGATCCTACCAGATGCGGTAGAGAAGGGAAGTGCAGGTGTGGTAGCAGGAGAGCCCCAGTCTGACAGCGACCTTACCAAGGCGGCTGGAGGGTTTGCAGGCAGGCACAGGTGTAGGAGCGTCAGGCGAGGTGCAGCCAGCGGCCCTAGGAAATGCGGGTGATGGCGCGAGGAAGAGTGGCCGAGTGTTCTTGTGGGCAGAGGCCCGAGGAGGTGCAGACAGAGGTCCATGATCCAGTCAACAGCAGCAGCACATCCAGAGTCCGGAAGAAAGCTGCGACCCGGGAAAATTCAAAAAAGCTCACTGAACTCCTCCACACGCCAGCCAATAAAAATAATAAAAAATAAAACAAAAAAAGGTTATATTGCTTCTCGCCCCACTGCTCCAAAGTGGAAAAGAGCAGGCAAAGGGGAAATATCTTCCCCATGGTCCATCCAAGGCAGGTCATTAGACAAAATCTGCAGCTGGATGTCCCTTTAGAAGGGATCTACCAGCCCTTGGGGGTCCCCTTCACAAAATCCTACGTTAGCCTGACGCATAGATATAGATGTGTCCACCAGATCAGTGGGAACGTAAGGGCCTAGAAGACAGACAGTTAAATTCCCCCCTTCCTAAATAAAAACCTCTAAAAAGAAAAAATACAATTCTGTGATTACTCACCTGTAGAATTGGTATTATGAGTATACAGTACGTCCTGCTCCAAAACTAATACTTACAGTTGGAATATACTCCGCCAGATGGCGCTGGACTGCAGAGACATCGAAAATAGGCTTCTCCCGGCCCCTCAAATACCCGGGGACCTCCCACAAATCCCCAGCATTGAAAAGCAGTTAATGAGAAGCCGGGAGAATTAAACAATCCAAACTATCAACTATAACAATGATAACAATCACCATACAGGGGATCCAAGAAAATGCAAACCAAGGGTGGGTTGGAGCAGGACGTACTGTATACTCATAATACCAATTCTACAGGTGAGTAATCACAGAATTGTATTATTCTTAGTATACAGTACGTCCTGCTCCAAATCTAATACTCACAGTTGGGACATCCAATAGCAGTGTCCATAAAGTAGGGTGGGATCCCCAAGAAAAATCAGCAGCAGACAGTTTAAACCACTGCCGCCTGCAGAACCTTTCGGCCAAAAGCAGCATCAGCTGAGGCCCTAACATCAACCTTGTAAAACTTTGAAAAGGTATGAACAGAAGACCAAGTAGCGGCCTTGCAAACTTGCTCAACAGAAGCCTGGTGCTGAAAAGCCCAAGAGGCACCAATAGCACGAGTGGAATGAGCAGTAAGGCGGAAGGGAGGATTCTTCCCCTTAGCAGAGTAGGCCTGAATCACAGCCTGACGAATCCACTTGCTGATAGTAGACTTGGTAGGAGCCAAACCCTTCCTAGGACCAGAAGGGACCACAAAAGAGCATCAGTTTTCCTGAAAGGTGCAGTAGCCACCAGATAGTACTTCAGACACCTAACCACATCCAAAACCCTCTCCTTAGCATTGCTAGGATTAGGACACAAAGAAGGAAGAACAATATCCTGATTCAAATAAAAAGCAGACACTACCTTAGGCAGAAAGTCAGGCTTGAAACGAAACACCACCTTGTCCTGGTGTCTCTCATAGTAGGGGGGCTGAATGGAAAGCGCCACCAACTCAGACACATGCCTGACAGAGGTAATAGCCACCAGAAATACAACCTTGAGCGTAAGAACAGGTTCAAAGGGAGCACCCTGCAAGGCTGACAGAACCAAGTTTAAATCCCAAACAGGCACCATAGGCTTACGTGGAGGACGCACATGAGTGAGGGTGCCGAGCAAAGGACTTCTGGAAGAAAATAGCCAGGGCAGAAACCTGACCCTTCAGAGTACTGAGCTGGAGTCCCATCTCCAACCCATGCTGCAGGAACTCCAAAATCCTGGGAATAGAGAACACACGACAGGGAAGAGACCTAAACTCACACCAGTCAATGTAGGCACGCCAAACCCTGTAATAAATGGAAGAGGAAGACTTCTTCCTAGCTTTAATCAAAGTATCCACAACCGAGGAAGACAGCCCCTTCTCCATCAAGATGGAGGTTTCAGCAGCCAAGCCGTCAAAGCCAGAGTTTGTAAATTGGGATGGCGTAGTGAGCCCCAAGTGAGCAGATCTGGCACCAAGGGCAGAGAGTACTGATCTACTGCCAGCTGCACCATGTCTGCGAACCATACTCTTCTTGGCCACCTGGGGGCCACCAGAATTGCTGGCACCCCTTCCAGAGCAATCTTGCGCAGAACCCTGCCCAGCAGGGGGATTGGAGGGAAGACATACAGGAACTAAATGTCCTACCATGACATTGCTAGAGCATCCGAGGTCAAGGCCAGAGGATCCTGGGACAGAGAGACAAAAGCTGGGAGCTTGTGACTGTGGCGGGACGCAAACAGATCCACATCTGGATGGCCCCAACGGTGACATAGGGATTGAAACACCCTGCTGCATAGGGACCATTCTCCCTGACGAGAGGTCCCCCTGCTCAGAGTGTCCGCCAGGCGATTTTCCACCCCCGGGATGTACACAGCCGATATGCAGTGGACATTGGCCTCCGCCCAAGTCAGGATCACAGACGCTTCCTGGAGGGCCCCCTTGCTCCGGGTCCCTCCCTGATGATTGACGTAGGCAACTGCCGCCTGGTTGTCCAATCGCACCTGAACAGGCAGGCCCCGAAGGTGAGTAGACAAGTGAGCCAGAACTAGCCTGATCACCGCAGTTCCAAGACATTGATAGGAGTGTGGGCCTCCTGAGGGCCCCACCTCCCCTGGAACCGCAGAGACTTCCAGAAACCCCCCCCCATCCCGACAGACTGGCATCCGTGGTGACCGTCTCCCAGGAAGGGGTAAGAAAGGGTCTGCCCCCAACAGGTTCCTTGAGTCCATCCACCATGAGAGGGACCTCCTGACCAGGGGGGAGAGCACACAGACCCTGTCCAGGGACGCTGGATCCTTCTCCCATACTGACAATAGGTGAAGTTGCAGAGGCTTCTAGTGGAACTGAGCATAAGGGACTGCTTCGAAGCATGCCACCATCAGGCCCACCAGCTGCATCCCCTGCCTGATGGAGGGATGAGGACAAGCTAGGAGGGACTGAGCCTGTGCAATCAGACTGTCCACCTTCTGTTGAGGAAGGAAGATCCTTGCCTGAACTGTATCCAGATTCATTCCTAGGAATGGAGTTACCAAGGAAGGGGACAGTGAGGACTTGGGGTGGTTGATCACCCATGCAAATAACTCCAGAGTGGACACCACCAGCTGAGTATCTAACTCTGCCTGATGTAGAGACTGGGAAGTGATGAGAATGTCGTCCAGATAGGGAAGCACGCGGACGCCCTGACATCTGAGCAGAGACATAAAGGTTATGGAAATATGCCTGTTCGGGAAATTCCGAATGTGATTTTGCTGTATGGAAAAGCTCCCCTCTCTGTCTGGGGGCCGCAACAGGGAGAGAGATGGACAGAACCTCAAATATCTGGGTCAATAATCTGTCAGTGTCATCCGGGGCCCAGAGGTCAGAGCCGGAATCGTCGTGACCCCTTGGTCTCTCGTCAGATGAGCCAGAGTCAGAAAACAGCTCCCCTTCATCAGACGGGGTATAGCAACAAAGATTCTAAAACTCCTCAGCTCCCATAGGGAAAACAGTGACATATGGCGTCAAGTGCCGCTCAACAGTAGCCAGTCTAGAAGAAACATCAGGCTGAGAATCCCCACTAGTATGCAACTCAGCAGGAGTGAGGTTTAAGCTTGGGGGAGTAGGTGAAGTGAAACGAGGTGCAGCCACTGGCAGGCCAGATTGCAATGCAAGCACCTGCTCAGCACAGGGTACACAGACCCGCGCCTTGTCAGCGTCAGCATGAGGCTGCCCACACGCTACACACAGCCGGTCTTGTCCCGAAGGGACCCCGGTCACCTTATCCTGGGATGCCTCCATATGGTGATTATAGCGGCGCTATACGCCGATAGGGAATAATGCTATATAGCAACCCCGGATGCCCCAATAACCCGCTAGGGAAGTGGGAGTATTATTTTAACAAGGCCTACAAGTTATACACTAATACAGGGCCAGGAGAAGCCAAAAAGGTTCGCTCCGCCTGAAAGACATAAGCAGACAAGACCTGTAAGCACACAGTAACAAAAGTGAAAGATATAAAGCCGCCCGCGAGGGCACTTACGGACCGCGGTAGGTAGGGGTCCGTCGCGCAAGGGCCAACCAAGCAGGTTAAAGATGGCGTTGGTATACCTCGAGGGGCGGGCCGGTATCAGTGATGACGCGGAGCGCGCCATAGACGGGCCCCCCCCCGAAGAGCGCGAAGCCAGAACGTGCAAGCAGCCAATGACAGCGCTCCAGCGCCTGGAGGTAATGCTGCCGCTAAGCGCGGAACCAAGTCAGCGCGCGGCGGCGGCGCCAATTTTAAAAAGACAGTAAAGGCAAGTCAGCGCGGCGGCTGACACAAGACTAACAGAATAAAAAGAGTGCAAAACACAGAGTGCATAGCATACACATTTACACACACACACACACACCCTCTTTTCCCCCTGAAGACTACAAGGAGAATCAGGGAGGACAGGGCCCACCGATGGGCAGGGGCACTAGTGCGGGAGGGGCATCCCATAGAGGCTCACCATAAGCCTGAACCGCCTACCCTTTGGTGGGGGATTGCGGTGGAGCAGCGCTCCTAAGCACCTAACAGCGGTGCTGCCTACCTTCACCCGACCAGCGCAGCCAAGGCTGGGAGGCATATTACTAGTGGAATGGGTGGGAATAGTCCTACAGGGCCACAGGCTAATAGCCCCGCTCACCTGCAAGTAGAGAGCCATTTCTCGTCCTTCGCAGCCAAACTGCAGAGAAAATCTGGGGATTTGTGGGAGGTCCCCGGGTATTTGAGGGGCCGAGAGGAGCCTATTTTCGATGTCTCTGCAGTCCAGCGCCATCTGGCCGAGTATATCCCATGTGTAAGTACTAGATTTGGAGCAAAACATACTGTATACTAAGAATACACTAAAAATACCATTTTGTGATTACTCACCTGTAAAATGGGTATTATAAGTATGTCACACACCCCGCTTCAGATAGTCATTACACTTGGGTTATACCGACCTGTAGAGGGCGATCTTGCAGAGATGTCATAAAAAAAAAAAAAAGGGAGCCCCTCCCGGTCCATAAATACCTGGTACCTCTCACTCATTCCCCAGTATTAAGACAGCAGTAAAGGGACCAGGAAGAGCCAAAACAACCAGTAACAGTAAAAAAGGTTCACCAGAGAAAGGATCCAGAATACCAAAGGGCGGGGTGAAGCGGGGTGTGTGACATACTTATAATACCCATTTTACAGGTGAGTAATCACAAAATGGTATTATTCTAAGTATGTCACACACCCCGCTTCAGATAGTCATTACACTTGGGACATCCAATAGCAGTGTCCATAAAGGGCAGGGATCCAAAACAAGGCAATAATGCACAAACTTAAACCACTGCAGCTTGCAGAACTTTGCGGCCAAAAACAGCGTCCGCTGAGGCCCGCACATCAACCTTGTAAAACTTGGAAAAGGTGTGAACAGAAGACCAAGTAGCAGCCTTACAAACTTGCTCAACAGAGGCCTGATGCTGGAAGCCCAGGACGCCCCAACGGCACGAGTAGAATGAGCAGTAACACGAAAAGGGGGGACCTTCCCCTTGGCAGAATAGGCTCCGACAATGGCCTGGCGAATCCATTCACTAATGGAAGACTTGGCGGGAGCCAAACCTTTCCTAGGCCCGGAGGGCACCACAAAAAGGGCGTCAGTCCTACGAAAGGAAGAAGTAGCCACCAAATAGTACTTCACACAGCGAACCACATCCAGAGAATGCAAAACCCTCTCCTTGTCATTGCTGGGCTTAGG
This sequence comes from Gastrophryne carolinensis, assembly GCA_027917425.1. Lineage (NCBI taxonomy): Eukaryota > Metazoa > Chordata > Amphibia > Anura > Microhylidae > Gastrophryne > Gastrophryne carolinensis. The sequence continues at coordinate 365,608,590 of CM051234.1, forward strand.
ACACAAGGATGGTAGAACAATGTCCTGATTAAGATGGAAGGCAGAAACCACCTTAGGAAGGAAATCTGGTCTGAAGCGGAAAACAACCTTGTCCTGATGCCTCTCAAAGTAAGGAGCCTTAAGGAACAAAGCCGCCAACTCCGATACACGCCGAACGGAAGTGATGGCAACCAGAAACGCAACCTTCTGAGTAAGCGTAGAGAGAGCAATATCCTGCAAAGGTTCAAAAGGAGGACACTGAAAGGCAAAAAGAACCAAATTCAGATCCCAAACTGGGAGCAAAGGCTTCCTAGGAGGCCGCACATGCGTAACCCCCTGGAAAAAGGTCTTAACCAGAGGATGAAGAGCAAAAGACTTTTGAAAGAAAACCGCCAGGGCAGAAACATGCCCCTTTCAGCAAACTAAGCTGCAAACCCAGGTCCAGACCATATTGCAGAAATTCCAAAACCCTAGGGATAGAAAACACCCTGCAAGGCAAGGCCCAGGCCTCGCACCAATCAATATAAGACCTCCAAATCCTATAGTAGATGGCAGAGGAAGACTTCTTTCTAGCCCTAACCAGAGTCTGAATTACAGCATCAGAAAGACCTTCCTCCCTCAAGATGGAGGTTTCAGCAGCCACGCCGTCAAAGCCAGCATTGGTAAATTGGGGTAGAGCAGTGGACCCTGAGTGAGCAGATCCGGCAGAAGGGGCAGATTTAACTGATCCGCTGCCAACCTTACCACATCTGCGAAACCAAACCTGTCTTGGCCATCTTGGAGCCACCAGGATTGCTGACGCACCCTCTAGGGCCAGCTTGCGCACCACTTTGCCCACCATGGGAAACGGAGGGAACAGGTACAGAAACCCCAGCTCCTTCCAGTTCAGAGACATGGCGTCCGCTGCCAGAGCCAGCGGATCCCGCGAGAGAGACACAAATGCCGGAAGCTTGTGATTGTGACGAGAGG